>BSBN01000672.1:0-1302750 GCA_027924645.1 Cunninghamia lanceolata
GAGGTCTGGCAGTAAAGGATGAAATAGAAGTGTAGTGGTTGTAAGCCCTTGCTATCCCGCAGCTGGTCTGGGCAAGCCTTGTGGCAACACAGTAAAAGAAATAAATGGCAAGCACATTCAATGCAGGGTCATAGTTATCGAGAATTGCTATCAAATCTTGAGAAAGGAATTGAATGCTGAGATTTCATGATCTGCTGGCACGAACCAGAGTAATGGTGATATGATGAACTCCTTGGATGAATAAGATTCGAATATTTCTCAGCATTTCCTCATTTCAAAGAATTCAAGTGTAACTTGGAGAAGGTACAACTCAGCTCAGTGTGTTTCTTGCAAATTGCAATTGACTGGGTAAGTTCATTCTTGCACTTTCTGATTAGAAGTTGGCGTATATTTCACTCTGGTTTTTAGTTGCTAGTATTGGGGGTTCTTGTAATTACATCTTTTGTTAATATAAAATTTCTGTTTTAAAAAAAGGCTGGGGCTAAGTTTTTGTGTTATACAGTAGGGGGCTATAGTCTGTTCTATCTCTGCTACTTGCAAAGTTCCCCAATTTGACTGTGATGCTGACTGAAGATACAAATCTTGTTCTTATCCATTCTTGAATGGGTTGATTTTAATTTTAAATATTGTTCTTTTATTCCTATGTCTACCTACATTAATTGGCCATGTCAAGTTCATTTGCTCTTTTGATCTATTTTTTAGTTGCTGGTACAATAAGTTGAATTTTGAAAAACCCTAGCCTGTTCAAGTCATTAAACATGGCACCAAAGAGGTCTGGGTTTGCTAGTAAAGGTAATGAGCCTGTAGTTCCCAAGAAAAGACCACTTCAACAATCTCTGCTAGAAGTATTGCCTCAGTCCATAGACAAGGGTCAAAAGAAGATGTTCAGAGACACAACAGAAAGGTGTCGGGATGCTACAATCCCCATCTCCGAGTGGGATTTGTTTTGGTATTTTTATGCAAAAAGGGATGGTGAGCGACCAGTGGGAAATCCATGGAAATTAGATTTGGCAAAGTTAGTGGTGCCTGCTGTATTTGTGGATGTGGAATTGATTAGGGCACTAGCACAATATTACCATCCTGCCACTAAAACAAATAGAATGCCAAATGGATTACCATTGGTGATAGTAGACAGGAATGCAATTGTTGACTATTTTATGTTGAACAAGCAAGCTCTCACTCAAGTGGATTTGCAAAGAAGTGAAGAAGATTACACAAGCCTGAGGAAAACACTTAGGAAGATGAATTGCCAATATATATGAGAATGGGGGCCAAAAATGGAAAAATGGAGATTCCATCAAATGCTATTGAGGCTTTCCCTATGGAAGAATTTGCTATATATTTCAAGAGAACCTATTTTGCACTGTGCCAGGTCTTGGGAATTGATGCACAAGGAAGAATACCAACTAACTTAATGATGATGGCTATGAAAATACAACATCCAGAGGTGAATAGTGAATATGACTTTGCATCTCATATTGAGAAAAAACTGCATGAAGGATTCTTGTGTGTGAAGGAGAACAAGCAATCCTTAGATTTCAAATTCTATTCTTTATTGTGTCACTTGATTCTGTATCAGAACAGAGGGAGATGGTCAAGTAAAATGAATCTGAGTATGGTTGATGAGAAAGGACAAAGATTTCTGACTGAGTATTGGTGTTATATGTGGTATTCCTATTGCCAGAATAGTAACTACATTGTATTTCATGATTTGTTTGTTGTCAAGATATTGAATTCTCTTGGTATTGGGTTTCCTAGGTTGACTAAGGAAGCCAGGGTAATGCTGAGGCCGCTTGCACACAAACTATAGTGTGACCACAAACATAATTTTGCTGTTTGGTTTTTTTATGCTAGATCATACTATAATTAGAGTGTATGCTTGCCCCTAGCCACCTCGCATATTGCCAAATTTTGTATCAGACAGAATTGTATTCATGGAGTTTATGTGGCAAATGATGTGGATGGAAAATGAGGTAATGAAAAAACAAAAGAAAGGTACATTTCTACTTGATGCTACAATTTTTGCTGATTGGTCTATTGGCTCTGACACTCTCGAAAATTTGAAAGCCTTTTTAAAGGCAAAATATTCTTTGAAATTGGGCATCGAGAGGAATTGTGACCCTAAGGGTCATATGAATCTTGTGAGACAATCAATTCTGACTAAAATGGGAGTATCCCATCAGGTCCTATTTTATGAGGATGTGATAAGAAATCTTGTCACTTTTGATAAGGTATATAGTAGGAAGAGAAAATGGGATATCTTGTAAAGATTGAAGATGAAAAGAGAAAGTAGAATCCCCTATTTCTTGGATTCTTTGTTGAAGAAAAAGACCATCTAAAGAGAATTGATGCAATCATTGATAATTTTGAAAGTATTTATGGTAAATCTGAGAAGCAACCTCCTAAGGCTACTAAACTTCCAGTAAAAAGGTCTGCATGGATTGAGATTCATGAGTCTTCTCTTGATGTTTTGTCAGTGTAAGATCCACATGTCCCAAAATCACCACCAACAAAGAAGCAAAGGACAGAAGAAGTATCTCCACTTGTCTCCTGTGAAATGACTAAAGAGGTGGGGGATACTGATGAGGTGGCTAACATCTTGAGGCACATGGGAGATGAGCAAGAGGTTGATCAGCCATTGGTTGGTCAACCCACTGATGCACATAAGCCTAAGGCTAGGAAGGGTGAGCAAACCCAGGCTAAACCATAGTTGGAGGAGGATGAAAGGATTATAGCATCCATGAGGTTCATAGAAGATGACGAATTCATCAAAACTCTAGAGTTTAAGGATTTTTGGCTAAAAATGAAAATGAAAGAATATAATGAAAAAGTGGCAATAAATAAAATGGGTGCTGATGAAGCACAACATGATCAAATCATTACATAAAACTTTTAAAGATTTGAAAGTAGATGAAATTGATGTGAGTCTAGAGGAGGCAAGACAAATTGTCTTGAAAAGTAATATGCTCATCATCCCTGGCCTTGAATTGAAAAAGGTATTTTTGCTTAACCAATTTAGAAGTTAGGATGATCCACAACTTGTTTCAGAATTTGATTATGAAGATGGCATAAGTGGATGTGGTCTTAATCCAAAGATAGAGACCCTTCCAATTTGGACTACTCAAAAGAATACAAGAAAACCAAGATTGCTTGATCTTGTTCAAGAAATGAGGGGTACAACTGTGGTAAAGACTCTTCAAGATACATCAACAACAGAAGCAACTGCTCTCAATATTCATACTACTATGTTTATTCATGTTGTTGTGAAGAAGTTAGAACAAAGGTTGCAAGATTATGAGCAAACTCAAAAAGTAATGAATGATGAAGTAAACAAATTGTATTTTGAAAATGTGAAATTAAAGAAACAATTGCAAGCTGTGAATTCTTCTAAAGGTCAAGCCATTGTATCCTATCAGCCCCCTGTACCACAAATAGCTAGTGATGTCACACATTAAGATTGAAATTTGAAAAGGAAATTGAAAGTTTGAATAAACAAAATGAAATGATAGAGAATGAGGCAAAGATGAAAATTTTTAAAAATTTTGAGAAAATTTTGGAGCATAGAGTAAAATTGGTTGTGGATAAGCTTGGGAGTGTGCATGATTGCTACTCTTCTTTATCTCAAGCCATTGAGCAATTGAAGATAAATTTTTTTGTTTTGGATTTGTTGTATAAAAAATGGCAACCCTATCATCACACTTTGGTTATGATGTGCTTAGTAGTGCAAAGGAAACCTGATGCCCCTACAACTTTGAAGCCCACTGAGCAAATGGTCAAAATGATCATTGATGAATACTGGTATGTGAATAAGAATAAATCTATTCCTTTCATATTGATAGAAGATGAGAAAATCAAAAGTCTTGACACATGGAAGATGGAATTCAGCCAAACAGTATTCCAAGTTATAGATTTTTTGAAGAAGGATGGAGATGTCAGCATTCTTGGTTTCAACATGATATTGGACCAAGTTATTGCCTTAGATGCTAGGTTTGCAAAATTTTTTATGGATGTCAAAGCTTTGCTTGATAAAAGATGGAAAGTGTAGACACCCAAAATTGTCCCAAATTTGTGTATGTAGACACCCAAAATTGTCCCACTTAGCCAATTAATTAAAAAAAATTATTTATTTAATTAATTTCCCAATCATATCCTAATCCCACTATCCAATTAATTAAATAAATTTTATTTAATTAATTAATATCCAACTCATATCCCAACTAATTCAAATATTTTATTTGAATTAAGTTCTCATCATAAGCTGACATTCCAATTAATTAAATAAATTTTATTTATTTAATTAATTTATCTTATCATTTAGTCGACATGTGTGCCTCTTTCATTTAAAAAAGATAAGTGGTACTACATCCTTTATTTAATATCTTTCACATGTAGTACATTTTTATGTACACAAGCACACATGAGCCCTATTCTCCTTGACACTTGTCAAATGACTACAACTCCCTTGAAGAGTGGGATAACCTAATCAATCCTAGCCATCCACATCAATCATTTAGCTTTTTAATCTCAACCATTCATTTGAACCAAGCCTTTCCTATAAATCAACCCCCTCATAAGCCATTAGCATGCATTGATCGTCAAGTATCCACATGCTGTCAAGCATAGCGTGGAGATTGGTTTGCATTTATATTTGTCATTTTGATTTTCATGTTGTCTTGTGCTTCATTGTGCATTGCTAGGGTTTTTATCATTGCTGTTTATTCATTTGCCCTAATTTGCAATTTTACCCTAACTACATTTGGCACGCTCGGTGGGACTCACTTCGCTTGATTCTTTTTGCAGGTTTTTGTAGTAAAAATTTGCATTCATATAACCCCCATTGTTGAGTTTTGTAGGTTTAATTAACTTTTTGTTGCAGATCCGCTGTTTTTTTGACAAAACCCTAGGTTTTAAAGATTTTATCATATCTTCCAAATGGCTATGTATTTTTCTACAATATTTTAGCAAAATTTTGTCCATGATATAAGGAAGCTACAGCAGAAACATTTCAGGTTTATTGTGATTTTTGCGAGATTTATCATATTTTTATGTTTTTTCATAAAATCACAATTTTCGATGCAAATCAAAGAATTTTTTAGAAATTTTTATATTTCTGGAAAGCTCTTGAAATTCTAATAGGGGTCTATGTTTTACAGATTTAATTTGGAGGTCATTTACATTGCACAAAAATTAGATCTTTGCCAACTATACTATTTTCATAAATCTGCATTTTTGGGCGTAAATCAAGGAATTTCTCTGATTTCTTTACATTTTTGGAAATCTCTCTAAAAATTAATAGGGGTCTCTTCTTTGATTTTTTAATTTTCAAATAAAAAATGTATCGAAATAATCAAATATAATTCGGCTATGCATCTAAAATTACAATTTTCCTTGCCTGATGAGCCTATTTTTTATGCCTACATTATAATATCATTTTTTTTATGTTGTAGGTGATCATAAGGAGCTGGAGCAACATTGACATCAACATCTACAACAGTTTGGATAGTGAATTAACCAAGTGCAATCATTTCATTTCTCATCTTCTAATCATTGTTTGCAAACACATTTAGATTTTGGGCATAAAATGAACAATTGTTTGCAAATTCACATCAAAAAATTGGGCTAAAACGAACCATTGTCTTTTATCACATTTAGATTTGGGCTTTAAAACAAACAAGTGCTTGCATTGTCTTCCACACATTGAATTTCTAAGGTTAATGAACCCCATGCTAGTGTGACCAAGTAAATGTGTATGCTCTCTCCTTACATCCTAACACGAACTTGGAGATCAAAAATATTTACTTGTGTTGCTTTTGTTAAACCTTAGAGAGGCTTGCCTTGGTGGGAAAAGAGGTACTCACCCCAAGGGAACGACCTCAAGCGGTACTTTCATCCGATCTTCTATAAAAATTAGAGGATAAGGCGAAAGCCAAGTCTAACCGGTATTAGCGCTCACCATACAGTGCTAACTTGAAAGGAGGTGTACCTTTGTGTATATTAAAACTCCTAGTAGGGTTAGTTAAAGTCTGAAGTGGCTTGCTGGATGCTCGTGGGGTGCCGGTCCCCCAGATTTTCATTAGAACCTCCTTGTGATAGTGGCCTTGCCTTGACTAGGACTTGTTGAATTGTCTTCATGTGCTTGCTTAACCATCATCACATCATTCCAAACTAACAACTTGCTTATGTGTCTTGTGTGAGTGATTCATGTGTGTATATGCATAATCATTTGTTTGAATATTGCCACATCAAGCTCTAAACACCCAAACACATAAAGACAAGTCATCCTACACATTCTTCCAATAACATTCAAACCCAATCACTTTCATCCCAAACATAGCCAAGTCATCCAAACAATCCACATCATCATCCAAATCCTGAAACAAGCACTTGCTAAAAGGACTTAAGACAAACACTTGGGTGACAACATGTCTACACTAGAAGACCCAAAAATCAAATTCCAAAGATTCCTCCAAAATTTTTATCAAGGATCACAACCCCTAAACCAAGACGCCATTGAAATATTACAATTCTTCATCCAAGAAGCTCAACCCCATGCAAGCCAATCACCTCAACTACAATACTCCATAGCCCAAGTCCAACACCTTTTAGCCACTAGTCAAGCTTGACAAGTACATCAATCCTTAGCCACTCCATACCAACCTAATCCACCTCATAGCCACATGTCATATCCATCCACTTCCTATCAACTTAATCCACCTATCCACCAAGTCAATGCCACATCAACCTATGAACATCCACCTCAAGCTTATCTAATCCCTCATGCTGACATTCCAATGCACTACCAAGCCCATCCACAAAGCAATCAAGTGATATCACAAGAACAACATGCAAGTCCAAATAGCCCTTTGTACATAAATCAAGCAGGTCCAAGTACACCTTTTCAACAAGACCATCAATCACCATTGATAGACCTAAGTCCACCTTTGCAACAAGAAGCACATGTAAGTCCAAGTGGTCCCTTGTATATAAATCAAACAAGCCCAAGTTATCCTATGCAAGATCTAATAATCTTTGACATGGGAGATACCAATCTAGAGGGGCCACCACCATCCAATCCCATGCCAACACATGAGCCAACAAGTCCTATCCCAACACCACCATGTGATCCCATTCCTAGTCTATTGATCCCTCCATCTTCCAAACCACCAAGCCCTTCATTACCTTCATTGCCATGTCATTCTAATCCTTCACCAAAGGATGCAGCTGAGATAATTTTACAAAGAATGCTCGAAGCAAAACTCATTGAACTTCCTGAAGTCAAACCATGTGAAGAAAGTCCATATGATGAACATGATTATTGTGCATACCATAGGACCAAAGGCCATAATACAAATCAATGCCCAATATTTGTCTCAATTGTTTACAAGGTGTACCCACCTATAATGGGAAATTATGCCACATCATCCCCATCCTATGTGTCACCCCCATCTAGTCCAAATCCTAATCTGTCCAATCCAATTAGCCCTCAACCTAATCCTAATCATAAGCCTACAACACCATCTACTATTATCATCCATCCATTATATTTCCCATCCACTCATACCCTTGCACAGGATGTGATCCATTGGCTACTAGCTAGGAATAAACTACCTCCATGTCAAACACCCATTCATGAGCCTACCAAAGAACTTCCAAAGGTCATGTCCAATCCTATAATCCCATCATGTGGTACACCTATCCAAGAGCCCTCAATTAACATGCCTAATCCTTCAAGCCCATCATGTGACTTACAAACCATCAAGCCTATTCAAGAGTCTCCTATTATGAATCCAAGTCAAGATTCATCATGTTCTCATGTTGTTGACCAAGAGCCTATCCAAGAGCCATCTACTTCCATTCAAGCAACCCAAGAGGTATGTCAAAGGTTTAATCATAAGCATGTGGAAACATTAAGCCCTATTCCAACTCAAGATCAAAACAATTTTATGCAACCCATCCATAACATTTACCTTCTTTATGATCAAGATGATACCTATAAAGAAGCTATCCATGAGCACCTTGATCCTATCCATAATCCAATATCTATCCATGAGCAAGATATCCAAATTGCTCCTAGTCATCCGTCATCTAGCCCTATCCATAATGAGAAAACATCCATTTGTCATGATGAGACATGTGCCTCTCAAGAACACATAAGCATAGAAGATCAAACAAATAACTTAGATCTTAGCAAACATAATGAACATAATCAAGATCCTAATGATCCTTCTTCCATATCCATCATGAATCCCATTTCAAGTCCACTATCATGTCCTATTGCTCTTACCACCTTTGTCCATGAATGTTCTTCCTTAGGACAACAACAACCTTTATCCACTTCACCTTCTCCATCCAATAATGAGCTCAAGTCTAGTGTTCAAAGCACACCTAGTCCCATAGTCCATCGCATAATCCAAAACATGAACTACCAAGGTAAAGGCCTAGGTCTTTATGAACAAGGTATTTTGGAGCCAAACCATGTCAAGATTCATCCATGCTCATATGGCCTTGGATACACACCCCAAGGTAAACAAGCTAAAGATGTTGGTAATTCCTCCATCCATCCTACGTCCACTATCCATCGCACCCCCCATCATCTACCCAAAACATATGTTGCCATTTCACCTCTATCAACTTATAAATGTCAAAAGCATGTGACCATACACCTTCCGCCATCCACTTTGCCTCCACTTTTACCAACTCCAAATATCCCTCCATCCACCTTGCCACCATTGCTTCCAACACCTTACATACCTATCATTCATAAGTATCCTTACATCCCTAATCATGGCCAACAAAAGCACACATCATCTAAGCATAAAGCTTCCAATCATTCCATCCACTCCACCCACCCCATGGGATTCAAAAGCAAAAATTTTGATGTCTCTACCTCTAAAGCTAAAAATCCTACCAAAAATCCTAAAGGTCTTCATACCTTAGGACATAAAGAATCAAAATCAAAGCAAAGTTCATCTAAGCAGCCATCTAAACCCTTACCTCCAAATTCCAAGTCCAAAAACAAAATGGTTTGGGTTCCTAAGCAAATAGATAGCAAGTCAAATGAGGCATCCTCATCCACATCTCAAGAATCCCAACCACCTATATCCATCCAAAACTTCCATTCCCTTCAAAAATCCCACAAGAAAAATAAAAGCACAAAAAATACTAAATATATGTGGGTTCCTAAATCACTTTGTCAACCATCTCCTAAGAAAACATCTTCATTGCTTCCTACACCACCATCTCACCAAAAGCTTCAATGTTTATCACGGTGTGTGCAGCCATTGGTCATGCTTCCCTTCCACTTCGCAGCACCTCCACATAACTACATCTCCCCAACTTCCATCCATTATCCTATATATCTCCCCCATGCTATCCGTATGGTCCATGCTTTGGCATAAACTTTTCATCCATCTTCATTCTATAAGCCTATATAAATCCATACCATAAGCCACTAGCCTACCCTACCATAATTCCACATTATAATCCATTATCCACCTAATCCATCTCCCATCCATGCAATCCCTTATCAACATCTATGAGCATAATGACATGGTCCATGCGAAGACATCATCCATCTCTAATGGGACAATATCACCTCTCATAGAACTAGCCACTTGAGTCCCTCCTATCCATTACCATGGTGAAAACCTGGCAAACAGGCACCATGTGTAATTGTCAACCCATCTAAAAGAAAAAACACAAAAAAATTGAAAAAAAAAAAAGAGAAATCCCTTCGTCCAATGGTGAAAACCTGGTAAACAAGCACCTTGGATAAGTACCATGATGAAAACCTGGCAAACAGGCGTCATGTGTAAGTTGATCTTCTATGTCACTTACACTTGGGGGCACATTGTCTCATCCAACCTATCCATTTCCAAACTATCTATCCCATTATATCATTTTCCATCCTATCCTATCCTACCATTACCACACCATTCTACCATCCTTAGCCATTACATCCATATACCTATCTTATTGAACCCATTTACCCATCCTTCCTCCTTTTGATCTTGATGAAGATATGGGGGCAAAATGTTAAAACATGCTTTGATATCTCTTGGTATACCTCATCCTTTCCATAAAATCTTATCATTATCCACTTATCATAAGCCTTGTCATGTAAAATCCATCATGTCATCCCATTGTCATGAACCAATCATGTAAAAATCCTAAGCATTACCACCTAGAATGGGGCAAGTTATTCTTCCCATGCAACATAGCCTTTGGAGATCACATCCTAGCTCTCTTATGATCCATCCACTGTGGCGTATCCTTATCACGAGCTTTCCATCTTATAGCTTATCCCCATTCGTTTATCTTGAGCTTTCCACTATAGCCTACCTATCCTTTTATCATGAGGCATGCATCCATCCCTTATATGGCTTATCCTCTTATATATCCATCCAACTCTCATGAACCTTCCATCCCATCCAACTCTCATGAGCCTTCCATCCCATTTACTATCATCCATCCTTGCATCTAGACTTGGTTTTTCCATTGTCATTGGTATCAAGCACAAAGACTACCCCAATTGTAAATCCATTGACATTTCAAAACATTCAAAAACACAAAACAATCAAAATATCTCCAAAAATAAACAAAAAAATCAAAATATTCCAAAAACAAAAAAAATCCATATCCAACAAAAAATCCAAGCAATAAAACCAATCACATCATCTAAATCAATCCACTTTATCAACAACATCAATCAAAATCAAATCATCATCATCATCAATTATTCCTATCAATAACATTCATTCATCCATTTCAATCAATCACTTCTTCCAATCATATCAATCAAATCAATCTAAGCAATGATCTTAAATCCAAGTCACACTAATCCATATCAAGCAAGCTAATCAATCAAGGAAAATTATCCAATCAAATCAATAGGTTTTGCTCCTAATCTTGTCATGAGCCAAATCAATCATCATCAATCATCAACAATGGGATATAGCGTTCCCACATCCTTGTGTTGATCTAGGGATATAGCTTTCCCCGCAATGACAACACTATCATCATCAATCAAACAATCAATCATTGGTTTATGACTTGACAAGGTTAATATCTTGTTTGTTTTACATCCTTCGAGCAGACTGAGAACACTTGCTTATGCTTAGATTGAGTGGACACTCTAATCATCACACCATCACTATCATCATTCAAAATAATCCAATCATCAAAACAATCAACCTAACAATAGCAAACATCAACACCAAAGCAAATCAACTCAATCACATCAAGCCAACCATCAAAACAAATCCAATCACTTCAGCAAATCAAAAATAGCTCAATCCATCACATATCATCTCATCATCAACATTTCATCAATCAACCCCAATCTTTGATCATCATCTCATCAATAAAACATCAGAACTACATCTCATTTCCATCATTAAGTGCCTTGATCCCATGGATACAGGGTATGTAGGTAGTCTGGAGTACAAAGGAAGTGCCCAGATTCAGGCAGGTGATTTTCCTCTTTCTCCTCATCAATAAACAACTTCTTCCAATCAATCTATCATTCAATCAATCCATTCCTCCAATCAAATCATCACATCAAGCCAATCTATCAATCAATCAAAATCACATTAATCCAATCCATATTATCCCATCAATAACATCAAGATCAAATCAAATCAATCCTTCAAATTCATCAATCACATTCATATTAATCAATTTCCTTCAATCAAATCATCCATTCATCAAATCATATCAATCCAAAGAATCAAAGAAATAATCCAAATGCAAGCCAATCCTTAATTCATACCAATCAAGATAATAAATCAAGCCAAGTTATCCAAGCACAATCAATGGTCTTGATCCTAGCCTTGTTGTAAGCCAAAGCAATTAGCCAATTAGCCAACCAACTCAGCAAACACCCTTGTGTTGATCTAGGGATATAGTTTTCCCCGCAATGACAACACTATTATCATCATCAAACAACCAATCATTGGTTTATAGCTTGACAGGGGCAATACCTTGTTTGTTTTTGTATTATTTGTGCATGCTTGCTTGCTTGCTTGTGTGTGTTATCATCTTATCTTGCATTTGCATCATATCAATATCAATCCAGCTAATATTCATATCTTGTATCCAGACAAGGTTGTATTATGCTGAGGCATGAGACACATCGTCACCCTGGTCCTTATACCTTGGTGTATAACGTCTAGTGCTATATCAAACATTATGGTTGCTCACTTTCATTGTAGCATAATGCATCCTTCATTTCTTCTATCCATTTCCTCTATCTTTCGTAGCAAGGCCATTTCTTTTCAAGAGCATACCCATGTTTCCTACATCATCATCATCCCTATTGATTATCCATATGTTAGCTTCTTTGAAATGATGTTACTCAACATAAAGCTTATCATCTCGAACATCATCTCAAAGAGGGGCAAAATGTAGACACCCAAAATTGTCCCAAATTTGTCCATGTCTTGTAACACCTTGTTAAAAACATCATTAAGACATCATGTAGCGTTTTGTCCTAAAACCCACTCTTAATCCCATTTATCCATTAGCCAATTAATTAAATAAATTTTATTTATTTAATTAAAATCCCATCTTAGTCCCATCCTTATCCCACTTAGCCAATTAATTAAATAAATTTTATTTATTTAATTAATTTCACATACATAATCCCACTTTCCAATTAATTAAATAAATTTTATTTATTTAATTAATTTCACATACATAATCCCACTTTCCAATTAATTAAATAAATTTTATTTATTTAATTAATTTCCACATCATCATCCCATATCATTTTCCTCTATCCATACGATAGCTTCTTTGAAATGATGTTACTCCACATAAAGTTTATCATCTCGAACATCATCTCAAAGAGGGGCAAAATGTAGACACCCAAAATTGTCCCAAATTTGTGTATGTAGACACCCAAAATTGTCCCACTTAGCCAATTAATTAAATAAATTTATTTATTTAATTAATTTCCCAATCATATCCTAATCCCACTATCCAATTAATTAAATAAATTTTATTTAATTAATTAATATCCAACTCATATCCCAACTAATTCAAATATTTTATTTGAATTAAGTTCTCATCATAAGCCAACTTTCCAATTAATTAAATAAATTTTATTTATTTAATTAATTTATCTTATCATTTAGCCGACATGTGTGCCTCTTTCATTTACAAAAGATAAGTGGTACTACATCCTTTATTTAATATCTTTCACATGTAGTACATTTTTATGTACACAAGCACACATGAGCCCTATTCTCCTTGACACTTGTCAAATGACTACAACTCCCTTGAAGAGTGGGATAACCTAATCAATCCTAGCCATCCACATCAATCATTTAGCTTTTTAATCTCAACCATTCATTTGAACCAAGCCTTTCCTATAAATCAACCCCCTCATAAGCCATTAGCATGCATTGATCGTCAAGTATCCACATGTTGTCGAGCATAGCGTGGAGATCAGTTTGCATTTACATTTGTTATTTTGATTTTCATATTGTCTTGTGCTTCATTGTGCATTGCTAGGGTTTTTATCATTGCTGTTTATTCATTTGCCCTGATTTGCAATTTTACCCTAACTACAGAAAGATCACCAGGAGAACTTGCTTCAGATTCAGGCTTACCAATGGCCTGGTGATTTTACAATATATAAATTCGAGCAGAAATATCTTAGAGATGAATCATTAGTAGCATAGGTTTAGGTGCAGAGGAGCAATGAGCCATCTTGAACGCACCACATCTTGAATGCTCTCCTTTTGTATCTTTACGTTTTCTTCATGTTTTCAAAATGTATTCAAATATATTTGAAAATCTAAGTTAGACTTATAAAAGGCAAATATTGTAATATCAAGGGTTAGGAATACAAAGAGCCATTTTGAATGTGAAAGGTCTGAAGCTTGTTGCTTCCTTTATAAAAGGAAACCAAGACCTTATGGCTCAGAATCTATCTGGGATTTTTATTTTTTTAAAGAGACATTGCACTACCAGTACTTTGAAGCAAATCAATATAAAAGCTACTATTATTTGGTGGTCAACTTTTGGTTCTCATTTGTTTGTTGAATTGGATTTCTAATAATTTATTTGGTTGTCTCCAATTTACTTTTTCTTTGTTATTCAAATCAAAAGAGACCCCTGCATTCACATTACAAAAGAGGATAGGTGATATTCATCAAACTAAAATTATAAAGTAATAAGTTATATCTCAAAAGATGTTTATATTATTTAAAAATGAAGGAAGGTGATTTTACTGTAGAACATTTTGACACCTTTAATATGATTTTGAGTGAAATAGGTTCAATAAATGTTAAAATTGACGAGGAAGATAAATGTATCTTCTCACTTTTTTCTTTACCCAAAAATTAGGAGAACATAATGCTTGTTATAAATGGTAGTGTTGCAAAGGTGACTATGGAATCCTTTATTGTTATAATGCTCAATGGAGACATGAGGAGAAAGTTCAATGATGAAGGTTCTAAAGATGCCTTGCATGTTCCACAAAGGCCCAAGGACAAAAGTGGATCTAAAGGGGAATGGTATAAATATCAATCCAAGTCAAGAGGAAAATCTAGAATCCCTAGGAAGATAAGAGTAAAGTTTTGGAAGTATGGAAAAAGAGGACAAGTGAAGAAGGAATTGAAAAAATCAGTTCATCACTACCACAATCTCATGATCATTATTCTAGTAGAAAATCCTAGTTTTCATTCTTTATTCACAATGCATTAGTTAATCACACACTTCACATTTGACATCATGCTAAAAAGATCAAATAAGTTTTGTATTTCTTCTCAACTATTTCATTTCTCTATCTTAATTACTTAATATCTCAATAGTTTATTCTAATCTCAACTCCTTGTACTTTAAAGTTTAATTAAATCTAGGATCAGACTTAAATCTTCTATTATAGGGTATGATTTATTTCCCTACATTTTTTTAAACTCGCAATTTCCATTTCCATGTTTAGGATAAAAAAAGATTGATTTTTTATTTTGAGATTTTTGTGGTTTGCATTTATTGGAAACAACCCAATGCCTTTAATTTTGCATTCCTAAGAAACATCTAGGATCCTTATGTCCCCTTCAACAAAGTACTAGGTCAAACCCTCACCTTGCAAACATGACTACCTCTTTCTCCTACTTCCTATGACGATCACATGTTGCATTCTAATGATGAAGAAGAATATTATGATCATGATGTCTTTATTAAAAGTGTTGAAAATGAATAGAAACATGACATCGTTGATAAATTGAAATATTTGTGCAATCAGTTAGCTAATATATATGATAATATGTCCACTTCATTTTTCATTGATGGTCTTACTCAAGTACTTCTCAAACAAACTCCTCATGTGGCAGGCACCGGTCATTTTCTTTTGAAAATCATTCCCTTGTATATATTTTCAAAATCCAATTTTGTTTTTTTGTTTTAGGAGTAGGGTTTAAAGATTTATAGAAAACATTAATCTAAATCATATGCCAGATTGGGTTAAGTGAAGTGGATGATTTAATTGACAAAATTTCATAGGCTCCTTAATCTATTTTGAAGTCACCAGCAAACTTGAAAGTAAATTGTCATTGGTGAAACAAGGTGGTGGTTCTCCCCTAGGGTTAGGGTTTTAGGTTCTAAAAATTTTCTAACTATCTGGTTTTAAAAGCCATTTCCCCCTTTTCTCTAGGTCATGCACTCTATTGTTATATTCTAGTGTTGACTATTTATTGCTGGTTGTCAATCCTTTAAGTTACAACTTTAAGTCTTGATGTCCATGGGTTGACCGGCCCCTTAGCCTACTTGTTACCTGTTGCCGCCGGTGAGTCTTAAAGTCTTTTAAAATGAAAATCGCACCATCATGGAGCATGTCAGGATGACGTCATACTCGGTCGCGATGCCATGACAGGCTGCCACCTATCCATGTAACCTTTGCCTATGAAGTGTCTACCTCAAGCCAAGTATCCACTGCTACATGTCAAAGTATTGATGGTCCATTAAACAAGCTTAAGATCTAATGGATGCGTGCCAGCACAAGGGAATCTTCTCAGAAGGAATATTCACCACAAGATGGTGAGATGACGACACGTGGCATCCATCTACTAAAAGGCAAGTGTAATAAAGGTGCATGGGTGCTATGTCACACCATTGTGCGGTAGGTACATGGTGGGCCCTCCTCGACTACGACACTACGAAAAGGTGACATGCGTCCAGTCCATGCCGAAGATGATTTGATGTGTAGGGAAAGTACAGATGATTTGGCTCATTCCCATTGAGCGATGATTTGTCAACCAAGATGACTAAGATTGTCAAATCTGGTTAGTGAACCGAGGCCGTGGATTTCAGAAAGATAATAAATGATCAATGGTCCAAATTAAAAAATGCAAACAATGAAGAGTTTCAAGTGACTGTGGCATGAGTAGAGTTATGGTTGCCGTGACCTCCATTAATAAATAGAGTGGTACAGGAATTTGATGTTATAACAACATGATTCAAGGTATTTCCTATCATTCTTCATAGAGCGATCACATTTAGAACTAGAGAATCATCAGAGCAAGTAAAGAGAAGCAATTCAAAGCCTCTGTGATGTCCAAAACCAGTAAGTCATTGTCTCTCCCCTACACTTAGTTTTCTATTTGTAAGAGTTTTTTGAGACATTTAGGGCAGCTGTTAATTGCATAAACCCTAGGTTGCCTGCATAAAACACAAAATGAGTCAGTCAAGTCAAGCTTCGACCTCAAAACATAGCCTGGATGAAGACATCATGATTCAGTGTCTTGGTTCGTCTAAAAGACCTTTGACAAATATAGGAGAGGTTGGTAGAAATGATAAAATATAAACCTTTGTGTAGGTTATAGAGATGCTCTAGGCTCCCTGTGTTTGCTTGGAGTCTATTTGAGCATTGGCACAAATGAATTGATTACAGAGCCCCAGTCTGCCATGCTTGGACATTAGATTTAGCCAAATTGATATGCCCTAATGTCTTCATAAACATAGACTTGGTGAGAGCTATAGCAGCTAGGTATGACCCTAAGATCATGTCTGTCCTATCTGGAAATGGCAATGTTATCATTAGATTCACAAAGGCCTACATTGCTACTGTCGTCAATCTTAATCCTACTGCTGGTATACCTATAGACTTGAATGCTTTTAGAGAAAAATAAAAAGGTCTTAGGTATGCATACAGATCTTACAACTTGGCCAAGCATAGATTGAAGGGGGTTGATGGAGCCTTCTTCAAAATCCCTGACACAGAAGAGGAACCTCTCCGATGTAGCCTGTTCATGGAATATTTTGTTAATACTTATCATAGCTTGTGTCATGTGCTCGAGAGAGATGCATCAGATAGAATGCCAGTGCCACTAATGATGATGGTAGTATATATTACAAGATTATGAAGCTGAGAAGCCATATGATTATCCAAGTTACTTGTCAAAGAAGATGCATGAACAAATGATGGCCATTAAGAATAATATGTACACTCCAGGTCCCCATGTAAAATTCACTTGGTATTCATTAATGTGCCACATGATCCTATTTTCTCTATCTGGCCATTGGGGCAAGGAATTGCATTTGAGAATGACTGATGCAGAAGGCATTGCCATGCTAGTTTAGATGTGGACCTGCATGCTAGACATGCACTTTGAATATGCTAGCTATGTCACCTTTGAGGAGCATTTTGTGAGGAAAGTATTGGGATTCCTGGAGCTAGCTGTAGAAAGGATACTAAAGGAGATTAAGGATTTATTGAGACCAATGGAAAGAACCCCCCATCTGAATATCAATCACAATTAGGGAGATTGGTTTTTACATGAAAATACAACCTGTATTAGAATCTATGGGTGTGAGGCTCCACCCTATTCCTTACCAAAATTTGTGCCTAGAAGAATAGGATTTATGCAGATCATCAGACAGCTGAATGGAGTAGATAAGGAACATTTTAGAAAGCATAAGAAGGGATCTCTTATCCTAGCATCTCTGAAGCTTCATGATTTTATTACAATTGATAAAAGTGGTTTAGACTAGATTAGTTTCATATTGCAATGTTATAGGATGAATATGGAGAAAATAAGGCTCTTTGATCTTGAAGGCTTTATTCATGACACAAGGCATAACATCACCAGGCATGCATATTCACACCATGTCTTGCTTGATGAGGATACTGTCAGAAATTGTGAATCAATGCAACAAGTGTTTTTCTTGAGAAATAAATAGAAATTGATAGTGTATGCAGAGAAAAGGAAGAAGAATGCCAACCATGCATATCAAGGGGCTTTCATTGAAATCCAAAACCCCATTGAAAGAATCAAAATGTTCTTTGCTAAACGAGATGAATTGATTGCTGAGGCACCTGTTGGAGAAGAGAGGCCCCACATATCAGCTAAGCAGTTCAAGGGGCATGTACATTAGGAAAAGTTCCCCTGATTCCCCTGATGTCCCTATCCCAAAGAGAACACAGATAATTGATCTTGAGACAAGAGAATAAATGGAAGTTTTGAATCTAGAGGAAGAGGTAGCAGAGGAACAGGACCCACATTTCCCACATCAATTGCATTCTCCCCCAAGGATAGCATTGTATAGCTCCCCAGAGAATAGGTTGACAAGATCCACAATCAACAATGAGGTGGACACCGAAGATGTAAGGGAAGTAGCATGTAATCAATTTATCTCTGATGATGTATTCATTGCCACTCAAGAGTTCAAATCCTTTGTGTTAAGAATGAGGAGTGAGGAGTTACAAAAAAGGATAGAAGAAGCAAAAGGTGGTGCAAACCCTTCAAAATATGATGCTATCTTAAGGAGGGTTTTGAGTGAAGTGAAAAAGGATATCAGTGCCATGACTCCTGAAGAAGGGAGATCACTTGTGAAGAAAATAAAAATCCTACTATTGCCACACTGGACACTATCAGATGCTATTGCATTTGATACCATTACCAGGGATGATGCAGATGTAAGTGGAGAACAAGCCAAGAGGGCATTGCAGGGTGCTATCTTTGAACCTGAATTTGATACCTTGGCTATCTGGTAATTGGCCCCAAATGATAAGAAACCAAAAGTCAGTTTGGAGGAATTGACTGGTAATGTGATCATCAAGAGGGTGTTAGACACCCCTTCTCCTTAGGCAGCTAGCTTGAATGTATAGACAACACATTTTGCAGAGGCAACAACACTCAAACTACAGAAAGATTACAATGAATTATTGGGGAAATACACAGAGGCAATGGCTAAGCTTAGTGTCTATGAGAGTCAACCTCAATTAGAAGCTAGTCCATCTCAAACTCCTCCAATTATACAGATTACAGAATCATTACTAGTGGACACGCAACCCCTGCTTCAGGAGATAAAGGAATTGAAAGAAGAGAATAAGAAGTTGAATGAAGGAATAGAAGGTAAAGTGAAGGATGTGGCCACAAATTTAGTCACATATAGAATCAATAAAATATTGGCCAAGTTGGAGGAGACCCATAAATCTTACTCCCTGTTAAGGATAGCACATGAAAAACATGAATCAGACAAATAGAGGCTATCAGCTATGAAGACCAGCTGGATACCAAGGACTAGGAAAATCAAAGACTTTCTCAGGTGTTCTAGATATGATCCAGAGGCTCCTCCTGAGATGCAATTGGTAGCAGGAATGCTGAAATTTTTTGAGGAGGTTGTTGGTCTCCTATAATGATTTAACAACTAAGCCCATAAAGCTGTGACCCAGGGACGTGAACTTGAAATGGGTCAGCACAGTATGTGCACTAAGAACCCCAAAGTAGCCACATTCATTCTACAGCTAAGAAAGACATAATGCTAAAAGTAAATTGCTTGGAAAGAAATAACATAAATGCTGAACATCAACCAACAACTATACTAAGCTAAAGTGCATGACAAAAAATAAAAATTTGGGCTAACAAACAGGAAACTACTCTGACTGCTTTGGCTGCAGGAACAAACACATAATGGAATTCTAGTGGCTGCAGTAACATTCAGTGCCAGATTTTAACTAACTTCTTGATAGAAAATAATGCCTAAACTAAAGGATGGAATTCTCACCAAGTGGGCCCCCTTGGATGAGTATCCCTTAAAATGAATGTAAACTCAAAGATGCGAACTTATAAATTCATTTTATTCATTGGAAAACATGAGTACAAACAAGCAACATAACTGTATTACTGAAAAACTTAATAATGTGAGTACGACCTCAGATTAATCAACCCCTTAGAAGGAGCATCTGAGTCTTATTTATAGAAAGAAAAACTGCAAACCAACTACCTAGCAAGGCGATCAACTCTAATAGATTAGGACACCACTTTAGGGAAAACATAGAAAGTGGAGAGGAGGTTATGCATGCGTGGAATCTGGTCAAGCATGTTCACTTTGACGCAGATCTAGCACAACAGTAACTCCTATATTCGCTCAACAAGCAATAAAGACCAGTTACAAGGCAGTTATCTTCCCTCCATTTGACATTTGAATGACCACCTTGTTGACTTTGATGGCGAGTAACCAATTGACAGAATCTTCCTTGATTTTATAGACTGCTAATTATATCTGCATAACAATATTAGTACGCACAATAATTGCATATATGTAACTATCTTAGAGTAACATTCATTAATCAACATGTAAAATTAACATAGATAGTTCATATAGCATGTCAATGTCATTTAAAGATTATAGGAAATAACCTATGCCCAATATCTTATGGTTTTGAGGAAATATCATAAAAGGATCAAGATCTAGGTATGAAAGTCCATGATAACTACAACAAATGGATAATAAATTCTAAAAAATTGAGTCATAAACTAGACTCATCATTCCCCCCAACCTAAGACTTTGTTGGTCCTCCAGTAGAGGAAGGGTTGTTCTTCTATTTGGTCAATGCCCTGAAATTTGCAACTGCCAACTGTCCTATATCAGTTTCTACAGTGTGTGAATTAGGATCCCAATAGAGGGTAAGTGTAAGAAGATGGGGGGCCAAAAAGGGGTCTTAAGTGGCCACTTTTTTTTTCCTGAAATCAGGAAATGCTGGCCTTGGATGAGAAATTGAGCATAGTTACACTCAAAATTTGGAGATGCAACCAAAACAATGTTCGTAGTGCTCCGAGTCTACTTTCTAAACTACTAATTTTTTTTTAAAATGGTATAGATTAAGGGGTTCAAAAGAGGGAGCCACATAAATTGGTGTTGTTTCTGTCAAAAAAACATAACATAGCATGTTTTGTGGCTCCCTCAAAAGGTTAACTTTTATTTGGTATTTTTAAAATCGCTTCAGTGAAAAATTAGCTAACAACATGTAGTTTATGCCCAATTTTTCTAATAATTTTTTGATGAATATTTGATTTTTCACTAATTTTCAAAGTGGACACATCCTAAAAAACAAAATTTTGGCTGTGCTACCCCTATAAATTTTGAAAACTAATTGAAAATCATTTTTTTAATATGTGTAGAATGGAGTTTAGTTTCTAAATATGTATTTTTTTTGAAATTTCAATGAATGGTTAATTTACAATGAAAAAAAGACCAAACAGTGATTTTTGCCCAAAAATGGACACACAAACAAAAGAAATTAAAGATGAAAGGCTTAACATTGTTAAAATGTGAAAAAAATTACATCGTTAAATAGATAAGAGAAAGCCTAACATTACCCAGGTGTTTGATTTGTTTGACCTTGAAACACATGCAAATTCGAGGGTTAGCACGAACAAAATTATGTGAAATCTTGTAGAATTTGCAAAAACACGTCTATGGATGTTGAAAAAGCACTCCAAGCCTTTGGGTTGGAAATCCAAAGCAAATCCCAAGCCTAAGGCTTGGGATTCCCAAAGCACAATATAACGCGATCGCATTATAACATGCTCACGTTATGTTGCGCTTTTTTCTTTTTTTGCATGTTTGCCGGTGTTTTCCCAGTTCGACATAACGTGAGTGCATTATAACGCGCTCATGTTATGTCTTCCTTTGAATGAGTTGTGTTCAAGTTTCATAAGTATGTTTCATGGATGTTTATATCTATGCTTGTATGTATGAACATGTATGCATGTTTGTATGTATGTTTGTATGTATGCATGCATGTATGTATGTATGTATGTAAGTGTTTTGGGTTTAGTGTATATAAGGACCTGAGCCTGTATAGTTTTGAGGGTTGAGGGTTGAGGGATTAGGGCTTAAGTAATAGGTAGAGGGTAGAGGGTAGAGATTAGAGGGTTGAGGGTTACAGTTGAGGGTTAATATTCAGGTTGTTGAGTGTATAAGATTAAGTGTGTAAGGCATGGGGATTAGGGTTTAGGATATTGGGTTTAGGGTTTATGATATGGATTGAGGGTATATAAGGCATAGGGTGACTTGGGTTGAAATCACGTATGGTTTAGGTTTAATTTAAGTATAGGGTTGAGGCACAATATTTGAGGTTTAGGATATAAGGGTGAGGTTATATGGTCTAGGGATGAGGGTTTGTGGGTGTAGGCTTCAGGGTTTAAGGTATAGGGTTGATGATTGAGGGATTAGGGCTTAAGTATATGGTTGAGGGTATAGGGTTGAGGGTTAGGGATAGGTTTTAGGGTTTAAGGTTTAAGGGTTAAGGGTTGAGGGATAGGGTTTAAGGTTTAGGGGTAAGGGATTAGGGTTTAAGGTATAGTGTCTTGGGTTGAGGGTTTAGGAATAGGGATAACATTTAAGGTTTAGTGATGAGGGAATAGGGTTGAGGGTTGAGGGTTAAGGGTTGAGGGTTGAGGGATTAAGGTTTAAGGTATAGTGTTGAGGGTTGAGTGTTTAGGGATAGGGTTTAGGGTTGAGGGTTGCGGGATTAGGGTTTAGAGTTGAGGGATTAGGGTTTAAGGAATAGTGTTGAGGGTTGAGGGTTTAGGGATAAGGTTTAGGGTTGAGGGATTAGGGCCTAGGGTTGATGGATTAGGGTTTAAGGAATAGTGTTGAGGGTTGAGGGTTTAGGAATAGGGTTTAGGGTTGAGGAATTAGGGTTTAGGGTTGACAGATTAGGGTTTAATGTTGAGAGTTGAGGGTTGAGGGTTGATGGTCAAGGGAATAGGGTTAAAGTAGAGTGTTGAGGGTAGAGTGATTAGGGATAGGGTTTAGGGTTAAAGGTTTAACGATTGAGGATTTAGGCTTTGGGGCTGAGGGTTAAGGGATTGGGGTTTAAGATATAGTGTTAAGCATCGAGGGTTTAGGGATAGGTTTTAGGGTTTAAGTTTTAAGGGTTAAGGGTTGAGGGATAGGGTTTAGGGTTTAGAGATAAGGGATTAGGGTTTAAGGTATAGTGTTGAGGGTTGAGGGTTTAGGAATAGGGATAGCGTTTAGGGTTTAGGGATGAGAGATTAGGGTCGAGGGTTGAGGGATTAGGGTTGAGGGATAGAGAGTTTAGTGATAGGGTTTAGGGTTGAGGGTTGAGGGATTAGGTTTTAGGGTTGATGGATTAGGGTTTAAGGTATAGTGTTGAGGGTTGAGGGTTTAGGGTTGATGGATTAGGGTTTAGGGTTGACGGATTAGGGTTTAATGTTGAGAGTTGAGGGTTGAGGGTTTAGGGATTAGGTTGATGGTCAAGGGATTAGGGTTAGAGTGTTGATGGTAGAGGGATTAGGGATAGGGTTTAGGGTTGAAGGTTTAAGGATTGAGGGTTGAGACTTTAGGGATGAGGGTTTAAGGCTTAAGATATAATGTTGAGTGTTGAGGGTGTAGGGATAGGGTTTAAGTTTTAAGGGTTAAGGGTTGAGGGATAGGGATTAGGGTTTAGGGTTGATGGATTAGAGTTTAATGTTGAGAGTTGAGGGTTGAGGGTTGAGGGTTTAGCGATAGGGTTGATGGTCAAGGGATTAGGTTAAAGTAGAGTGTCAAGGGTAGAGGGATTAGGGATAGGGTCTTGGGTTTAAGGTTTAAGGATTTAGGGTTGAGGCTTTAAGGATGAGGGTTAGGGGATTAGGGTTTAAGATATAGTGTCGATTGTCGAGGGTGTAGGGATATGTTTTAGGGTTCAAGTTTTAAGGGTTAAGGGTTGAGTGATAGGGATTGGGGTTTAGGGATAAGGGATTAGGGTTTAAGGTATAGTGTCAAGGGTTGAGGGTTTAGGAATAGGGATAGTGTTTAGGGTGGAGGTATTTGGGATAGGGTTTAGGATTTAATGTTGAAGTGTTGAGGGTTGAGGATTTAGGGATAGGATTTATGGTTTAGGGATAAGGGATTAGGGTTTAGGGTTTAGGGATTAGGGTACCATAAATTATAATTAGGGATTAGGGTTTATGTTTTAAGGATTAGGGATTAGGGTTTAGGGTTAAGGGATTAGGGTTTAGGGTTTAGGGATGTACAATTAAGGGGTACCATAAATAAACTAGAATTTAGGCAGGGTTGGGAAAATTTTGTGAAACATCATGGGCTGGAGATTGGAGATTTTACTATGTTCAAGTACTTATCCAAATCATATTTTAAGGCTAAGATATTTTAAAGAATAGGGTGTGTGAAAAACATCAATGCTCTTCAGCTTATGAATACCAACATTGATACAGATAAAAGATGCCCTTCTTCTAACAAAGTATGCAGTTCAAGTCAACCAATGGGTGGCAAGTTGTTGAATGAATTGGTTTAATGGGTGTGCCTCCTTCAAAGTTATGCTTGGAGACTTTACACAAAAACTGGTAACTCTATACATTATTTTTCATTCTTTTATTTCCTGTACACTGTTAAGAACTTGTAAAATCTAATTGTGTAATGTTTTTATGGTAGCACATTCCTCCTGCATTTGTTTCACAGTTTATAGACAACATAGATGAACATATGGTGTTGTAAGGCCTAGGTGGGCAAGAGTGGGATGTGCAATTAGGGGGTGCCATAAATAAACTAGAATTTAGGCAGGGTTGGGAAAATTTTGTGAATCATCATGGGCTAGAGATTGGAGATTTTGTTGTGTTCAAGTACATATCCAAGTCATATTTTATGGTTAAGATATTTCAAAGAACAGGGTGTGTGAAAAATATCAATGCTCTTCAGCTTATGAATACCAACATTAATACAGATAAAAGATGCCCTTCTTCTAACAGAGTATGCAGTTCAAGTCAACCAATGGGTAGCAAGTTGCTGAATGAATTGGTTTATGATGAAGAAGACAATGATGTTGTTGAAGCAATGGAAGAAAATCAAAATTGTAAGTCTAATTTAATTTATTTCAACTTTCAAAGCAGGCATTTGAATTGTAGCTTTACCAGGAGGATTTGTATAACAAAAACTTAATTCTATTATAGGCCTTTCTTTGAAGAACCCTGGACATTATGAACCCTATCATCTAGAAAAGCACATGACAGTGAACTCTGCCCCACCTTTCAAACCAGATAAACCTTTTTATTCAATGAAAATAAAGTCAGGGAATGTAAACCGACCATGCATACTAGTAAGGTCAAATTCTCTGCCTACTATTCTTATTACTTTTACTTTATTAAGAGAAGAGTGTCAAAAAGAATGGGTTTAATTGTAAGCTAACATAAGGCAAAGCATTTTTGTTATTACATTTTTCTAAGGGATCTCTAGAATAGTCTAATATAATGCAGTCTTCTGCAATATGAACATCTGCATTTGTGTGAATGCTAAGCTTTAATAGTAGAGTATTATATCAATGCAATCAACTATTTATTGGGTAAAAATAACTTAGTTTTTGTAATGGTTTGGGAATGCAGGAGTTGCCAAAAATAGGTGAATGTCCTCTACAATTAACAAGAGAAAAAAGTTTAGTAGTTCTTGTGGATAGAGCCAGTAAACAATGGGAGATTATTTGCCTATTTCATAACAATATACCTACCCTAAGTGCGGGGTGGGCATATTTTTGAAAGATAAAATAAGGATCCTTCTGAAAGAACTTCTAGGAGGGAAAAGACAGGCCAAAGATAAAAGGAGAAAATTATACAAGAAAAGATCTTCATGAGGATTGTAATATTTTGTCTAAAACAAACAAAAATTAGTTAATTAAAAATAGAAAATCAAGAAAGGAATGGTAATAAAATGTATAGTTACTGATATCTAAAATGTATAGTTACTAATATCTATTTTTAGAAGACTGATTGATTTTTATGGCCAAAGTTGTTTATTTTACCTAGTTGATGGTTTTAATTTCACCCAGGTTATACATTGGGAGTAGATGTGTGCACATTTTTATGTCCCTGATTTAAATTCAAGAAAATAGGTGGAGAGAGTATGCTAATCTTTTAAAAAAATCTTAAAAAAAAAATGTTCACTTAATGTTGACCAGGGGTTTTGATTTCAACCATTCATTCCCCACTGTGGATGTACCCCAATGCAAAGATTTTCTCATAATGATCATCCTTCTGATTTCAACTGTTAATTACTCAATGTGGATGTACCAAACACAAAGCTTTTCTCATAGTGTGTACACCTATTGGCACAATGAACCGTAGATGGGCCAGAAAACATGCCATATAATTTGAATATTCACTTCAGCTGGAAAGTTTTACTGATGGAGCTAAAAACTTAGAGAATTGATAGGGCACAATATGGCCCAAGATGTGAGATGCAAGCAAGGACAACTCATGATTCTAAAGAGTTAAGGTGCACTTCAAGAACCTTTCCTAATTTCAATGGATGACATTTTCTCTTGCTAGTTGATGGTAAATACTGCAGTTTTACAGACTTTATTTTCATTATCCAAGAGAGAAGCATTAGGGTTTAGGGTATAGTGTTGAGGGTTTAGGGATAGGTTTTAGGGTTAAGGGTTGAGGGATTAGGGTTTGACATTGAGGGTTAAGGGTTGAGGTTCGAGGGTTGAGGGTTTAGGGATAGGGTTGAGGGTTGAGGGATTAGGGTTAAAGTATAGTGTCAAGGGTATATGGATTAGGGTCAGGGTTATAGGTTTTAGGGATAGGGATTAGGGTTTAAGGTATAGTATCGAGCCTGTTGAGGGTCTAGGAATAGGGATAGCGTTTAGGGTTTAGGGATGAGGGATTAGGGTTGAGGGTTGAGGGATTAGGGTTGAGGGTTGAGGGATTAGGGTTTATGGATAGGGTTTAGGGTTTAGGGTTGAGGGATTAGGGTTTGATGTTGAGGGTTGAGGTTTTAGGGTTGAGGGTTTAGGGATAGGGTTGAGGTTCGAGGGATTAGAGTTAAGGGTATAGGGATTAGGGATAGGGTTGGAGGGTTTAGGGATAAGGGATTAGGGTTTAAGGTATAGTATCAATCCTGTTGAGGGTTTACGAATAGGGATAGCATTTAGGGTGTAGGGATGAGGTATTAGGGTTGAGGGTTGAGGGATTAGGGTTTAGGGTTGAGGGATTAGAGTTAATGGTTGAGGGATTAGGGTTTGACATTGAGGATTGAGGGTTTAGGGATAGGGTTGAGGGTCAAGGGATTAGAGTTAAGGGTATAGGGATTAGAGATAGGGTTGGAGGGTTTAGGGATAAGGGATTAGGGTTTAAGGTATAGTATCGAGCCCGTTGAGGGTTTAGGAATAGGGATAGCGTTTAGGGTTTAGGGATGAGGGATTAGGGTTGAGGGATTAGGGTTGAGGGTTGAGGGATTAGGGTTTAGGGACAGGGTTTAGGGTTGAGGGATTAGGGTTTAAGGTATAGTGTTGAGGGTTTAGGGATAGGGTTTAGGGTTGAGGGAATAGAGTTAATGGTTGAGGGATTAGGGTTTGACATTGAGGGTTGAAGGTTTAGGTTTTAGGGTTAAGGGTTTAGGGATAAGGTTGAGGGTTGAGGGATTAGAGTTAAGGGTTGAGGGATTAGGGTTTGATGTTGAGGGTTGAGGGTTGAGGTTTTAGGGTTGAGGGTTTAGGGATAGGGTTGAGGGTTTAGGGATTAGGGTTAAATTAGAGTGTTAAGGGTATAGGGATTAGGGATAGTGTTGGAGGGTTTAGGGATAGGGTTGAGGGTCGAGGGATTAGGGTTAAAGTAGAGTGTTGAGGGTATAGGGATTAGGGATAAGGTTAGAAGTTTTAGGGATAAGGGATTAGGGTTTAAGGTATAGTATCGAGCCCAATGAGGGTTTAGGAATAGGGATAGCATTTAGGGTTTAGGGATGAGGGATTAGGGTTGAGGGTTGAGGGATTAGGGTTTGGGGTTTAGGGTTGAGGGATTAGGGTTGAGGGTTGAGGGATTAGGGTTTAGGGATAGGGTTTAGGGTTTACAGAACTGAGGGATTAGGGTTTAAGGTATAGTGTTGAGGGTTTAGGGATATGGTTTAGGGTTGAGGGATTAGAGTTAATGGTTGAGGGATTAGGGTTTGACGTTGAGGGTTAAGGGTTGAGGTTTTATGGTTGAGTGTTTAGGGATAGGGTTGAGGGTCGAGGGATTAGAGTTAAGGGTTAAGGGATTAGGATTAAGGGTTGAGGGATTAGGGTTTGACATTGAGGGTTGAGGGTTGGGGTTTTAGGGTTGAGGGTTTAGGGATAGGGTTGAGGGTCGAAGGATTAGGGTTAACGTAGAGTGTCGAGGGTATAGGGATTAGGGATAGGGTTGGATGGTTTAGGGATAGGGTTTAGGGTTTAGGGTTGAGGGATTAGGGTTTAAGGTATAGTGTGGAGGGTTTAGGGTTGAGGGATTAGAGTTAAGGGTTGAGGGATTAGGGATGGATGTTGAGGGTTGAGGGTTGAGGTTTGAGGGTTGAGGGTTTAGGGATAGGTTGAGAGTCAAGGGATTAGGGTTAAAGTAGTGTGTCAAGAGTATAGGGATTAGGGATAGGGTTTAGGGTTCAAGGTTTAAGGTTTGAGGGTTGAGGCTTTAGGGCTAAGGGTTAATAGATTAGGGTTTAGTGATAGAGTGTAGGGTTTAGAGTTGAGGGATTAGGGTTTATGGTTGAGGGAATAGGGTTTAAGGTAAAGTGTTGAGGCTTTAGGGATAGGGTTTAGGATTTAAGGTTTAAGGGTTGAGGGTTGAGGCTTTAGGGTTTAGGATTAAGTGATATCTAGATGGATAAGGATGGATGGAGAGGTAGACAAGGAATGACTGAGAGACATAGAGAGGGGAGAGGTAGAGAGGTGAGGGGGAGAGATAAGTGAGATATAGAGAGGTGAGAGATAGAACATGAGCTAATGGAACTAGAGGTGAGATATTGCAAAGGTGCTATCAAAGGTGAGATAGGCACAAATATTTATGGATCAATCTATAGCAGGATAAAATGCAAGTGCGTTATAACGCGCTCATGTTTTATCCTGCTATAGAAATGGTAAAAAGTCTGGACCCCCGTGATCTAGGCCCACATGCTTTGTTTTCATGTTGATTATGTGTGTGTTCCGATAAAAAAAAGTGTTTTCATGTTGTTGGGAAGTTCACATGCACATTTTACACATTCTACCACCTTTGCATGATCTTTCCACCACCTTTTCTACTTTGCCAACTTGAGAAGGAGGAAATAAGATAGTTTCCACATCAAATTTGATATATATCTATTCAAGTTTCAATTTATGTAGTGTTGCAATGTTAATTGTGATTCAATTTTAGGAATTTAACATTATAGATTGGTTAATAGTATTGTTGTTACTAATTACATTTGAGTGTTATTCAATTTAACATTGAAAAGGAAGCAAGTGGTGAAAAACTCAAATTGTTGAGGAGTTTGATGCAAGAAGAAAAAAACACTACATAATTGGGTACTCTCTCCATTCGAATCTCCATTTTTTAGGTATGTCAAGTCTTTACATGCATGTTCTTTACATTTTCCTTAATTATATTTGAATTACTTTATCATACTTTGTCATACATGTTTATATCACTTGTATCCAGTATGCATAATAAAAGACTATGTATCCATATCTTGTGTTTATATAATAGACTATGTTTTAAATTAGTTCATGGTATGCATAATAAAAGATATCTCAAAGGTCAACATTAATTAAAATAGATACATTCCCAATCAAGAAAGTAGCCTACAATCTCACATGATGCCATGTATATTTTCTACACTTGGGCTCTTTATAAATTATGTGTAATAAACAGACCTTAACATACCAAGATGTCAAACTATACAAGAAAAAATCATTACAACATAATAAAAATACAATCCCACTATTATCTTGTCATATTAACAAGTTAAAATACAAATGAACAGGTGCCAAGATCATACAAGTATGCACATGAGATGATGATTTGTATGCACATGACACAACAATATTTCAAAATTTCCTAATCATCCTTTGTTAGCACATGATGGTGGTTACCTTGTCTATTCCTTCACAAGCCACCCAAATCCTAGTAGCCCTAGTACTAACAAAACACATTATCAATTCCAAATTTCAACTTCTTGATCTAAACTGTCATCCACACTTTAACAATGCTCTTTCATCAAAACCCTACTTGAAAGCATCACTTTTCACTAAAAGAAGACATGTGATTTAACAATTATAGATTGTAATGTTGCAATGTTAATTGTGATTGAATTTTAGGAATTTAACATTTAACAATTCTGAGCATTATATTCATCATAAATAAGTCACTTTTAGTTAATAGAAGCCAAAATACATCCATTTGCAATCATGGATTAGTTAAGGACATCTAGGTGGTAAATTTGTTGCCATTGGCAACTTCACAAATTTGGTGTCTTATCTTGTCCTCCTTGGTTTTCTCCATGGATCTCCATCATTGTCTTCATGAATCATATAATTCATCATGTCATAGTGCCTTCATCATTCCATAATTGATTGTCCCACTTGACAAGAGGCCTAATTAGGCTTGTGCAAATAGGTCACTATAGGTTTTTTGATCTCCAGGCTTCCAATCTTCAAACCAAGACAACAAACATGTCAAATTGGGTCTGCCTTTTCAAGCATGAAGTCCCATGTACTCTTCACTTGTAGCCTCGATAGGTGACTCTCCTTTGAACTTATCCTCATCTAGGACTAAAGTGAACTTTGTAACATAATGCTTTGTATGGTTGCAATAACATTGTGAAATAATGCTTTGTATGGCTGCAATAAAATTGTGCAATAATGCTTTGTACATGCTTTGTACCTATTTTGGTTGAGCATGACATTTACTCTTTTACATGATGATTGTATGTACATTTACTATGAAGGGTTGAATGACATATATTTTAGTTATTTGTATGGATTCATTTCTTAGGAACTAATATTGGTCTCTTTATCATGCTATAGACAAATTCTCCATCATGCCGAGGAAATGATCAAGAATTAAACCAACACATGAAGAGATAGAAGCTAAGAATGTAAAGAAAGCAGTGGCTATGAGGGAACTTCATGAGAAAAGGAAGTTAGACATGATAAATGAAGACATGCCAATTGAAGAGGAACCGCAACCATCACAAAGAGATATGGTATTGGTGACACAAAGAGAACAAAAGCAAAAACTTTGTGCTATGAGAGATTTGAATACCATAGTTGGAGACACATCCTCTACCACAAGTCAACATGTAGGGACACCATCTACCGCATCTCAAGTTGAGAGTACATCATCACTCACATGTGATGAAGGAGGTACGCCATCCTTCCCACCTCAACCTCAAGGTATGTCATCTATTCCATCTTTGATTGAAGGTATGCCATCTAGCCCATCTCATTTAAATATTGATGAAATTCCTAATGTTGAGATGAATTTACCTAACTTAACACCACCTAGAATTTTGCATAGAAAGCCAAAGTATTTGATTGATATTGATGAGAATATTTTGCAGCCAACAGAAGGTAAGAATCGAAAACGCACTTGTAGAAGATATGCTCATAAGATTTGGAGATTATTCTTTGAAAAGTTAAATGAGACTGCAATATGTCAACTATTCGTTGAAATGATGCAAAGTATAAATTATAGGTCCATCATGAAGATTCTTGGGTTGAGAACATAAGAGGCTTCAAGTGAAAAATCTATTGTCAAGAATCTAATGAGTGCGTATGAGAGTGTGGGTAACACCTCATGCACAAAAGATAGTAATGCAACATGGCGTGTGATTACATCGACTATAGTAAGTAGTCAAACAAGGAAAGCTCGTCTCATTAGAAAGACAAGTCAATCATTGAGAATTAAAAGGAAAACTTTATCAAGAGCCATTGGAAGATGCCAAAGAATTGAGGACATTAATGCCAATGAATTATGGGCGTTCTCAGGGAGACTACCATGAAAAGATAAACCAATTGTTGAAGCATTGAGATCAGTAATTGAAGACTTTTGGAAGAATTACACAAGTGTATCTCTGAATCAAAGGGATGTGGTAAGAAAGAGAATTAGTAGTCAGAATTGTGAGCCACATCCAAAGCATTTTTTGGATGAGACTCAAACACAATTTTTTGATAAATTTCTAGAGAAGTATCCTCAAATTAAAATTTGTCAAAGATATTTGAAATGCTAAAACCTTTCTATGTCAAGATAAATCACACATGCACTACTTGTTGTTGTAGATTACATATTGAATTTTCTAACCATTTTGATGTTTATCAGTCTATATGTTTAGATTTGCATACTAACAATGTTTTGCAGGGTTGTGGCATACATGCCCCACTAACATCTTTAAGAGACTTCATATCAAGAATTTTATGTGAAAGAGAGGAAGGTCAAATATTCTACAAGAAATTATGCTTCGATGACACATGTCATCGTTGCGGTGGCTTGCAGCGTATGCTAATATGTGAACATATAGAAAGAACACATAAGGTTGGAAACAAACTAGTAGAGTTTGAAAAATATAAAACAGTGGCATACAATACAAAAGATGGTAAAGAAGCAAAGATGTGTGAATTGGTTATTGAAAAGATTCTACTGTATCAGTTTATGCCTATATTTCATGACAGCATAGTGTATGAGTATGCAAGACATGCCCATAGAGCTCGATGGTTGGACTTGCAATTCAAGTTATGTAAGGACACATTTCTGGTTGGTAGCATTGTTTCAGTCATTGACTTTGCAGAGAACTACAGTCTACTGCCACAGTGTGAGGTGTAATCACAATATTACAACTCCACATAAGTTTCTATATTTGTGCACATCGCATCATTCATGCGAATGATAGTACAGAGGATGACAGAAAGATCATAAGGGAGTATCATTTCTATATCTGTGATGATGGTACACATTCTATAGAGTTTGTGCAAGGTTTCTTTCAGGTGTTCTACAACAATTTGGCTAGAAGGGGCATATCATTTAGTCAGCATATCATATGGTCGGATAACTGTGCGTCACAATTCAAGAACTTGCAGAATTTCTATTGTTTGAGCAGGAGGCATAATTTTATAGGTATTTAGCATATGTGGAACTTTTGTGAGGCCGGGCATGGAAAGGGGGAGCATGATGGTGCAGGAGCATGTATCAAAAGAGCCATAGCATGAGAAGAGTTAAAGTATAAAGACAATGCAAAGTTTATAGATGTAAAATGGATCGTCGAGTGGTGTAATGCTTCCATGGGTCCAGGTAATGAAGGTAAGTCTCTAGTTCGTAGATTTTTTTGGTTGATAGATGATACTAACATTGCACCATATGAGAACTATTCTACATTGACAGAATCAAGTGAGATGCACTCTTTCAAAAGCTCAACTACAGGTTCATGGAGTATCCATATGCAAAAGATGTCATGCTTTTGTTCTTCCTGTACAATTCAAGGTTGGGATGAGTGCGAGTCAAATGTGTGGGTTGACGAATGGCAGTTAAATTATCTTAGCCCACTTGACACGTATCGACCCCCGACGGCACTGGAACTAACACAGATGGAATCATTAGTTGACTTTGACCACATATCAGATCTAGTTCAACTAGGTAATATATCTATTTGCATAGTTTTTGAAATTCCTAATGTCATCTTACTTTGTAGTGTTTTTGTAATGTTGACTAATTTCATCTAATTTGCTACACATATCAATGTAGGGCATGTATATGCAGTTATTGCAGATGAAGATAATTAAGAGGGAATAGATTATTACTTGTGTCATTATTTTGAGGCCGAAAAGAAATTGGAGACCCCAGTTACAGATGGAGAAAACATCGAATACCCTATCAGCTTAGTGGTTGTTACTGGAACATGGCTTAGAAGGTACCCACATAAGAGTGTTAATGTTTGGCTATTTCAGGACTTTGACACGCATCAGAAGATTCTTCATAACTCGAACCTTGTTGTGGCATTCAATGTTCATTTGATACAATATCAGGGTAGACCTTCGAACAAGACCTTGTGGAAGGTGTGTGAGTCTGACCATGAAGCAATACTTGACACAATAAAGATTAGAGCAGACCTGGATGGTTCATTAGATTAATTTGTAAGTATTCACATTAATTTTGTAAAGTCAAGCTACATTGAGTTGTAAGTATGCACATTAATTTGTAAGGTTTGTCTTTTTTTATTTGCTGCTGCATTTTTACACATATACACATTTTTACATCATCATGTTATGCTTCATGGGATTAGACCTAAGTGATGGATGAAGTTGATCCTGAGAATAATGTATAAAATCTAGGTAATGTATAAAATATAGGTGTCTCTAGGTGTCTCTAATTGTGTCTTAGGTATATACGATATGTCAACTAGGTAGATAAAGACTAGAAGAAAGGTATTTAATCTAATCTAGGTGTCTTAGGTAGATACTATATATCAACGACCTATCTAGAGACTAGAATAAGGTATAATCTAGAATGATTTAGGTGTCTTCTAGGTAGGTGTCTTCTATAATTTAATCTAGGTGTCTTAGGTAGGTACTATATGTCAACTAGGTCTACCATAATAGGTGTCTTAGGTAGAACTATAATGTAGGTATCTAGTTGACTTAGGTCTAGACTATGATAAGGTATAAAGAGTAGGTATCTTAGGTCTACTATGTCTATAAAATCTAGATACATACTATACAATAGGTGTCTTAGGTGTCCTACGTCTACTAGAATACATGTGTCTTAGGTCTTCAGTGAGGCCACATGAGCTTCCACCTTCATGTGGTTGGCCTTGTCAGTATAAAATATTTATATTTCTTGAAGCTAAGGGAAGCTCTTTTTCTTAATAGGAAAACTTTATCGACTTCAGTTGCACTAATGGTGCAGGGGCACCCAGGTTGTCATGCCCCCAAGAGGGGTCAAAAAGAGAAATTTTGTTTTGATTGAGTCAATTGTATGTAATAAGGTCTTCTAAGACCATTTCATATGTTTTTGAGTTAGTTTGAGTCTTTGAGTCTTGTTGCAAAAAAGTGTCAATGTTGTCAAATTGCATAAAGCAACTTTTGCATTTTTGGTGTCTTGCTCCATAGGCTAGACATGGTCCTATTTTTCATCCAAACATGCCAAAACAGTCCGAGCTACATTGTACCAACAATATCCCTGAAGAGTCCAAAGTGAAAAAAGACAACAATTTTTGACGAGATGTTACTCAGAAACCATGTCACTTAGAAACATTTTGTCTAAGGCAGCGTGATCACATAGGGTTCATCTACAATAACCTCTCTTGGTTTTTTATATCTCTAAGGCATTTTCTCATGGTCAAAGGTTTTCTGCTGCCCCAAAAATCATCAGAAGGAGGTAGTGTAAAGTTGCAAAGGGGTGTAACTTTCATCCTGCTCCCGATGTGACCAAACTGACAATTCTAACGTGTCTGGATGGGTACGTTTAGGCTAGGTATGGTCCTATTTTTCACCTAAACATGCCAAAATAGTTTGAGCTACATTGTACCGATGATATCCCTGAAGAGTCCTAAGTGCAAAAAGGTAGCAATCTTTGATGAGATGTTACTCGAAAATCGTGTCACTTAGAAACATTCCATCTAAGGCAACATGATCATGTAGGGTTCCTCTACAATAACCTCTCTTGGTTTTTTATATCTCTGAGGCGTTTTCCCATGGTGAAAGGTTTTCTGCTGCCCCAAAAATTGTCAGAAGGAGGTAGTGTAAAGTTACAAAGGGGTGAAACTTTTGTCCTGCTCTTGATGCGACCAAACTGACTATTCCAAATTGTTTGAATGGGTACATTTACGCTAGGCATGGTCCTGTTTTTCACCCAAACATGCCGAAATAGTTTGAGCTACATTGTACCGACGATATCCTTGAAGAGTCCAAAGTGCAAAAAGGTAGCAATCTTTGACAAGATGTTACTCAGAAATTGTGTCACTTAGAGACATTCTTTATGAGGAAACGCAATCATGTAGACTCCCTCTACAATAACCTCTCTCAATTTTTTATATCTTTAAGGTGTTTTCCTGTGGTGAAAGGTTTTCTGCTGCCCCAAAAATCGTCAGAATGAGGCAGTGTAAAGTTGCAAAGGGGTGTAACTTTCATCCTGCTCCTGATGTAACCAAACTGATTATTCCAATGCATCTGGATGGGTACATTTAGGCTAGGCATGGTCCTATTTTTCACCCAAACATGCCGAAACAGTCCGAGCTACATTGTACCTACGTTATCCCTGAAGAGTCCAATTGCAAAAAGGCAACAATCTTTGACAAGATGTTACTCAGAAATTGTGTCACTTAGAGACATTCCGTCTGAGGTAACGCGATCATGTAGGGTCCTTCTACAATAACCTCTCTCAGTTTTTTATATCTTTGAGGCATTTGCCCATGGTGAAAGGTTTTCTGCTTCCCCAAAAATCGTCAGAAGGAGGTAGTGTAAAGTTGCAAAGAGGTGTAACTTTCATCCTGCTCCTGATGTGACCAAACTGACTATTCCAACGCATCTGGATGTGTATGTTTAGGCTAGGCATGGTCTCATTTTTCACCCAAACATGCCGAAATAGTTTGAGCTACATTGTATCGACAATATCCTTGAAGAGTCCAAAGTGCAAAAAGGTAGCAATCTTTGACGAGATGTTACTTGAAAACCATGTCACTTAGAGACATTTTGTTTAAGACAATGCGATCACGTAGTGTCCATCTACAATAACCTCTCTTAAGTTTTTATATCTTTGAGGTGTTTGCCCATGGTGAAAGGTTTTCTGCTGCCCCAAAAATTGTCAGAAAGAGGAAGTGTAAAGTTGCAAAGGGGTGTAACCTTCTATTGATAACTAAGAGGGGGGGTGAATCAGTTATCTTAATTATTTGACTTTCTTTTCTTCTTTTATAATTAGTGAAGTATTAGAACAAATAAGCATACATGAACATGAGAGTAGAAAAGAAGTCAACACACATAACACAATGATTTTTACATGGAAAACCCTATTAAGGGAAAAACCACGGGGTGACTAACCCAAGATTGTATTCTCTGTTAAAAGAATAGAAGTACAAAATGTCACTTGCCAATTAGGGCTCACTGCCCGAGCACACTACTCACAAGAGGCTCATTGCCTACAAGAGACTCACTGTCTACAAGGTATATAGAATGTAACCAGGTGTTTGAACTGATGAGAAGCATCCACATATGCTCAGGTTCAGTTCCAGTTAGGCTCAATACATTGATCTACTGCACTTCATTCTTCCTCTTCTTTAGTGCTGTTGTCTTGTCACATATTGGACTTATATTCCTACTTTCACACTACTCTCTGCTTTTCTTTGCACTTCAAAACACAACACACTCCTTCATACTGAAATCAATTTGGTATATATATCCGCATCAAGGATTTCAACATCTTTCTAGTTGGCATTCAGAAAACTCAAGACATTTCCAAACTCTGATCTTTCAGCTGAAATCATACTTACTAAGTGATGCGTATCAAAAAGATAGTTATAGAAGTCATCAATCATGTCAGAAAACCATGAATGATCCCTTAAGAAACTTGATCATCATCAATTTCTCATCCGGATTAAGGTCTCATGCTCTGCCAGTCAGTTCTTCCTCAGTCTCTGCCAAACAGGAACCCAACACTTAGGTGCTCATATCTTTTCACTCTTTCATTACCGGAGGCTCAATCTCTAGAATGTATCAGTCATGGTACTCCTCTTGACTTCCCCAAGTCCACACTTTGCTGAGATACTTCTAAGAGATTTGGACCTAATTGTCGGACCTTGCTGCATGCTCTGTTCTTGCTTACCGGACCAAACTACTCTTCAATCTGACTTCTAGTATAGACATACCATGACCTATGGATGTGTGGGATGGTCTTTGTTGCCATCAATGATAACACTCATGAAGCCACACAGTGTCTCTTGCCAACAATCTCCCCCTTTGGCATTGATGGCAACACTTAGTTAAGAATGACTAAGTGTCATGCTACACTCCCCCTTGGCTGATGCTCTGTTCTAATGTATACTTTTTCAGAGCTCCCCCTTAGCTAGATTTCACATTTTTCACTGCTCCTCACTCCCCCTTTGACATCAATGGCAAAGGGTGGAATCCATACACCAAAATTTACAAAATTTTTACCTATACATAGCCACATATATACAAGTTGTACTTACATAAACTTAAGTATATCCACAAAAGTATTCTTCAACTGTACAACTTCTGTCGCCCAACTCAACTTCATCCTGTCCAAAATTGAGATGTGACCACTTAGAAAAAATGAAAAAGCTTCTTCCCTCTTTAAGTCTACCGAATCATTGGTCTGGCTTGTGGTCTGGGCATCAGTTAGGGCCTCATACATTGCCTCTAACTTAGGGATAATTATCCATCTTAGTTCACTTAGCCTACTTATTCTATTTTTCTTCTCCTTCTCAAGCTTCTTTATTTCATTTATAGCTGCAATAGTCTGACATTCTTGATTTATTACAGAAAAGGTGAGAGGATCAAAACTCTGGGACAAACTTGATAGTTTCCTCTCTTATTCTTCCACCTTCTTGGTAATATCTGCTATCATGGTGGACCAAGATAGACAAAATTTGTATAGCTCTCCGCCATCTTTAAGAGAATTTTCTAACCTCTTTATCCCAATATCCAAATTTCTCCTATCATTTGTTATAAGTCCTTGTACCTCAGAGAATCTCTTACCCAAAAATTCTTTCCGAACTTTCTCTTCTGCTACTTTCTCCAAAGAATCAAAATGTGTGCTGACAGAATTAACAAGAGATTTTGGATTACCATATGAAGAGGCCGAAAGATCCTTCTGGAAGGATGGCATGATCTTCTCCAATACATCAGATGCAATCTTTATCAGCTCACAGTCTTTCATGTGAGACTTCAAAAGTTTTTCTTTTGCCTTTGCTTGGGCAAAGGATGCTATCTTCATTGTTTGAATTGGGGAGAGGGAATCAAAATTGAATGGTCCTTGAAGTAGCTCCGGTTCATCTAATTCCATCATTTCTTTTGTTAGGAAGTCTTTGACTACTTCTACAGTGTCTCTTGCGGGAGACAGAGTTTTCTTCCCTTCTGTGGCCTTAGAGCTATCATCTGGGGTTTTCTCTGTTTGATCTTTTTCCCTTCCCTTGACTTCTTCTTGACCAATTTTCTCATCTTTTCTTTCTTCTACTTCAGTTCTGGAGTCAGCAGGGGGATCCAAAAGAGAGATGTTTACTTCTTCAGGGACTTCCTCTTCCGGAACAGAGGAATCCAAGTCCTGAGTCCTCTCCTCACCTATGTCCTTTGGCTCTTCTCCATTTTTCATAGTAGATTCTTCTTTTGATGTGCTTAGTCCTTCGTCATCCATGGCAGAAGGTTAATCGCCTAAGTCCTCTATAACAAGAAGATTGAATCTTTTAAAAGCATTCCAGAGGATATCTTCTGTTTCTTTTGCCTCTTTGTCAATCTCTCCAAGCATAAGCTAGTTCATTCTTGCTTTGCTCTGGAACTCATCCTTGCAGTCCTTTAAGATCATGTTCTTTTGCTGAGGGGTAATGGAAGGATAGAGTTGGATAGCAATCTGCTCCCAGATTTCTAGGTCTTTTGCCTTGGCATTGTTTTTTCTCATTTCAAGTTCCTTCTCTAAGCTTTTGGGAATCAAAGATATAATTTCAATGAATGCTTTATTATAGATGTTTAGATATTTGACTATAGCATCTTGTAAGATCTTTTGGTCAGCTTCACTTATTTATCATAAAATTCAGTCAATGGTTGTAGATTCCCATCCATAGTGACTAATTTGATGATATCATCAATGCAGAGAGTAGGCCTTTCAACGAATTCTTCTGCCTCTTCTTCCTTGTTGTGACCGGTAGAGGGTTCACCAGATGTTTTCTTCTTCTTCATTTTCTTGATCTCCTCATCTAGTTCTGTCTCTTCATCATCCTTCTGGCTAGTGTAAGACCTTGTGGCCTTTGTCTTAGTTCTCTTCTCTCCCTTTCCAGATGTCCTAGCTTCTGGTTTTGATGCTTTTTGACACTTAGAGGTGGCTGGTGTAGTGCTTTTGGAGGATTTGGTTTGGGAGGGGGCTTGCACTGGAGCACTTTCTTTTTTAGTTTCTTGCCTTTCTTTCTCTTCCCTTTCCACCTTCTCTCTGTTGGCATCAACTACCTCCTTTGATATTCCATATCTCTTAGAAAATTCTTCTACTTCCTTCTTGACTTTTCTCTTTATTTCAGGTTGCCTTAGTTCAACATGAATTTTTACACTCAATTCTTGAAAGGTGCCAAACCTTTCTACCTCAGGGTCCTTGGGCTGACTTAGTAGGTGTTGGATATGCAGCTCTAGGATTTTCTCATCAACCTCATAGCCCATTGGTATAATCCACACTATTCTCGGTTCCACTGCCTCCATTAGGGATTGATTAGTGTCTACCATGAAGCACACTGTATCCTTGTATTTTTCAACTAGGGATTAGGGGATTCTCTCTCTGGCCTACATCATGCCTTGGAAGTTTTTGAAGTAACCCTAGAGTGTTGTGCTTTGTGCCTTGGCATCACCAAATCCATACATATAGTCTTTGATTTGTTTGGCCACAAGTCTGTTATTTTGCCATACCCAACCACTAGATCCAGGTAGCTCATTCATAAAGTAAAAGAATAAGCACAGTATTAGCCCACCATACTTGAATGAGTTCTTCTTGTCCTTCTTGATCTTTTGAAGTTTTCCAACAATTGGCTCAAAAGAATCTCGCAAAGATCATAATTTTCATTCTCCCTTAGCATCTGATAAGTAGTATAAATTGCTAGTCCGGATATAGAATTCTCCCTACTGGAGTGATATATCTTATAGCCAATTATCATAGAGGCAAACTTGATATTCAGATCAGTGATATCTTCTATTGTCATTGCTCTCTTGTCAAATTTTGATTTGATAGCCTCACTTACAGTTTGGTTTTTGACCAATTTGAGAGCAGGTAACCCACTGGATGAGTCGAATCTGGTTACTGCCCTAATGACATCTTTTGTGATATTAAATGGCCTCATCAGCCACATGAATTTGCCATGCACTCTGCTCAGAACATACTGGACCCATTCATCTTCTGCAAAACAAGGGGAAATGGATGCAATGTCCAAAATGCTTATCCTGAATGGCCTTGTACTGAGGTTTGAGTTCAAATGATTCATCTATTAGCTGCTTGTGATAGATGTCCATCAGCTTGGATTCCCCAAATTCCTCAATGTTTGCATGAATGTATGCCCTAACATCTTCTACATGCAGAACCCCATGTGGAATGCTAGAGAATGCGCCTAAGGGATCCACTTCTATAGATTTGTAAGGATGTTTCTTAAACTTAGGGCGCGGCCTATCAGTAATTTTGACAACATTCGGAGAGTCATCTTTCAAAAGATTTAGAGAGAGATATTCAAGAGTGAAAATACCTTTTTACGATTCTAGGGTTCACAATATGAGCCGGATAAGATTACTGGTTGAATTGACTTCTGCGGTTGATCTTTGAGAGGTTTGAGGCAATCTTGTTGCAGAGCTCCTTCTTTCTTCTTCTCAAATGCAAGTGTGCAAATGATGAACAAAAGAACCCTTATATTTCTATGCAAACCCTAATTCTACATTGCAATAAATGCAGAACTTAAGTCATTCCGGTTGCCTTATTCTCCTTGTTTTAAGAGAGATCTTTCTGGATTACTAAGATGCACTTAGAATGGTTCTTGGTGATAAATGACAATCTATCTCCCTTTCTCCAATCATTCCATTTATCCACAGATCAAGATATTTAGATTTTAAATCATACCAGATCTAATTGTGGGAATTCTTCTTTTACCGGATGACTGTTAAGCCTATTGGCAAGAAAAGTGCTATCGGCTAAACCTTAAGATCTCTTGCCGCTAGCCAATTTCTCCTGATGGATCTTCGTCAGTATCAATTATCCTTTATCACCCTGATGTAACTAAGACAAATTAGCATTTGCCATCACGGTTTTGGAAAGACATGCAGATCTTTCATATTTTTACCAGGGGTTACTTAGATATTTCTCTAAGAACCCTTTAATCTACAACTTTCCATGTGCCAATTTCAGGCACCGATTGACTAGCTGGGGCAATTTTATTTTCCTTTGTGACTCCCCCTGAGCCAGACCTCATCTTATTCAATTTTTGAAAGGAATATCAGCACCAAATTTTGGTGCAGATCTATCCCCAACATTTTCTGTACTTCTCTTCACCCAAATCTTGTTCATATCTCTTTGAACTTCATCCGCATTTACTTTTCCTTTTCCTTTGTCTTGATTTTGATTATGATGAACCAGACCTCTTTTATCCTGATTCTTACTTCTGCAAAACTTGGCAATATGACCGGATCTATTGCAATTGTAGAAAATGACATTTCTTTGCATATTTGGCTAATATCCTCTTGATCTGCATTGATTAGCCATATGTCCCATTCTATTGCATGCAAACATCTACCATTGAATGAATTGTTTATTTGCCTATTTTTGCATTCATGAGATTTGTGACCATACCTTTTGCAGTTGAAACATTGTCCAGAGAAGGATGAATTAGTCTGATTCATTCGTCTTCTACACTGATTTGGTTTATGACCGAAGTTATTGCAATTGTAGTAGTATCCATTAAAGGATGGATATCTTTGAGCATTTGGTTTCCTTACCAGAGGTCTTCTAGGTTTGTTCCTTGGATTTCCTGATCCAAAGTTCTTCTGATTGGATCCGGAGCTTTCACCTTTCTCATAGCCCAAGCCATGCTTGTCATCTACCCTCTTTTGTCTTTCAAGAAGAACTTCAAGTTGAGCAGAGCTTATCTTGAATTTTTCTTTGTATTCATTTGTTGTTTGAAGATCCCTTTTAAGAGAGTCTATTTGATTTTCAAGTTGTTCTTCATTATCTCTAGCTTCTTCAAGAACAGATTCCAGATGCCTGATTATTCTATCCATTTTGTGGCAGTCTTATGACTTCTCCTTGAGAGATTGCTTTAGTTTGTCTTCAATTTTTCTCTTCTCCTCAATTTCTTGGGTGAACTTCATAACCCTTGATTCCATTTCATGTCTTACCATAATGACCTCTTTTGATAGCTTCTCACACAACTTGTTCTTCTCATTTAAATCTTCATTAGTATCATTGGCTTCACTTTGACTTGCTAGTTGTTGAAGAAGTTCCTTTCTCTTTTTCATAGAGATACTCAGTTTTTCTTTTAGTTCATTCATGAAATCATCATCTTGTTTGAGTCTTTCCCTTAGGTTATTGACTTCAGAGTGAGATTGCTCAAGATCATCTAGGGTAGACTGAAGTTGATCCCTCATACCATACATATCCATTGAGATTCCTAGATCTTCCTCAAGCTGTTAGGGTTGGTTTGGAGGAACTTGGCTCTGATACCAATTGTTGATAACTGAGAGGGGGGTGAATGAGTTATCTTAATTATGACTTTCTTTTCTTCTTTTATAATTAGTGTAGTATCAGAACAAATAAGCATACATGAACATGAGAGTAGAAAAGAAGTCAACACACATAAAACAAGGATTTTTATGTGGAAAACCTTGTTAAGGGAAAAACCATGGGGTGACTAACCCAAGATTGTATTCTCTGTTAAAAGAATAGAAGTACAAAATGGCACTTGCCAATTAGGGCCCACTGCCCGAGCACACTGCTCACAAGAGGCTTACTGCCTACAAGAGACTCACTATCTACAAGGTATATAGAATGTAACCAGGTGTTTGAACTGATGAGAAGCATCCACATATGCTGAGGTTTAGTTCCAGTTAGGCTCAATACACTGATCTACTGCACTTCATTCTTCCTCTTCTTTAGTGTTGTTGTCCTATCACATACTGGACCTATATTTCTGCTTTCACACTACTCTCTACTTTTCTTCGCAGTTCACAACACAACACACTCCATACCTAAATCAATTTGGTATATATATCCGCATCAAGGATTTCAACATCTTTCTAGTCAGCATCCAAAAAACTCAAGACATTTCCAAACTCTGATCTGTTGGCTAAATTCGTGCTTACTAAGTGATGCGTATCAAAAAGATAGTTATAGAAGTTATCAATCATGTCGGCCAACCATGAATGATCCCTTAAGAAACTTGATCATCATCAATTTCTCATCTAGATTAAGGTCTGATGCTCTGCCGATCAGTTCTTCCTTAGTCTACTCTACCAAACAGGAACCCAACACTTAGGTGCTCATATCTTTTCACTCTTTCATTACTGGAGGCTCAATCTCTAGAATGTACCAGTCATGGTACTCCTCTTGACTTCCCCAAGTCCACACTTTGTTGAGATACTTCTTCTAAGAGATCCAGACCTAATTGTTAGACCTTGCTGCATGCTCTGTTCTTGCTTACCGAACCAAAATACTCTTCAATCTGACTTCTGGTATAGACATACCATGACCTGCAGATGTGTGGGATGGTCTTTGTTGCCATCAATGACAACACTCATGAAGCCACACAGTGTCTCTTGCCAACACTTTCATCCTACTCCTGATGCGACCAAACTGACTATTCCAATGCATCTAGATGGCTACATTTAGGCTAGGCATGGTCTTGTTTTTCACCCAAACATGCCAAAATAGTCCGAGCTACATTGTATCGACAATACCCCTGAAGATTCCAAAGTGGAAAAAGGCAGCAATCTTTGATGAGCTATTACTCAGAAACCATGTCACTTAGATACATTCCATCTAAGGCAACATGATCATGTAGGGTCCCTCTACAATAACCTCTCTCAATTTTTTATATCTCTAAGGCATTTGCCCATGGTGAAAGGTTTTCTGCTGCCCCAAAAATTGTCAGAAGGAGGCAGTGTAAAGTTCCAAAGGGGTGTAACTTTTGTTCTTCTCCTCATGCAGCCAAACTGATAATTCCAATGCATCTACATGGGTATGTTTAGGCTAGGCACGGTCCTATTTTGCACCTAAACATGCCAAAATAGTCTGAGCTACAAACACTAACTAGTCTTCAATCTTCAAACACCACAAATACCATGATATCCTGCATAAAGCTGTCTTTTATCCTTTTATAAAGGCATGCCCATCAAATTCAACTGCATAGAAATGACTGTTTGTATTCCAAATTCCTTTTAAATACTAACCTTCCAATCCTTTCCCCCCCTCATATCAATTAAATATGACCTTCGATTATGATATGGTGCTCGGGCTTATGAGAGTTTACCAAAGAGGCCAGTTGAGTTAGGTTGAAGGGCTGGTGAACTAATGACTTAAAGACCCTTTAGTAGGTTGATTTAAGTGATAGTAACTTGTGATTATAAGTCATTATTAAATTAAAACAAAAGTGCACTTTACACATGATAGGCAATTGAGGGTTTTAAAGTCTTAAGAAAAGTAGATTCTTTTTAGGGCTTAATGCCCAATATGCAAACCCTAACTATCAATAAGAAAGACTTAAACATTCTAACTTTCATCAAGAGATATCTAGGACATTTCAGAGACCTTAGGGACATCAGAAGAAATACATTAGAGTATGGCACTTATCATAGGCTTAGGGTTCTAAGACATGAACAACTTCACATTCAAATCAAACTCATGACTCCCTTGATAAATATAACTCTCCTTGATGATGACATTGAATTATGATTATGAAAGCTTGTGTCTTCTCTGACTTTTTATTGCATGAACAAAACCACATCCACCATGAACATGAACCTTGTATCATATCAACCTTCCAAGATAGACCTTATCATGAAAACTATATTCACAACAAAACCTTGCATGAACAAAACTACATCCACCATGAACATGAACCTTGCATCATATGAACCATGTTTGTCTTGTGCAGCATCAACATGAACTGAGAGACCTTATCATAAAAACCATATTCACAACATCATGCACCTCATGACCATCACCTACCTTAAATCACTATATCACCTTATCAACATTATGGCATCAACCTTGACATCAATGACAAACAACCTTGACCCTTTGACTTCAATGACAACCTTGAACCTTGATTGTTGATGACTTATGGAAGCCTATAGCCCCAATGTTATGTTGCATACTAGAATTAGGTAAGACTAAATGTACTCTCATAACCTCGCCTTAAATGCAAGAGGAATTACATTTAATAACCACAACGGTCATCAAGTGACCATAAGCATATGATTTTGACTATCTTATTCAAAACAACAAACATACTCTTTGCATTCCAATATGGTATAATAACAAGAAATTAAGAAATATTTTCAATTGAGCAACTCATAAAGAATATGGATCAGCGTACTCATTTGAATATTTTTAATTGAGCAACTCATAAAGAATATGAATATTTTCTATTCAACATGATGATTCATTTTTATTTTAAATACAACTTTATCTTTTAGTTCCAGAATGAGGTTTAGGTGATACTTGATAAACAATAGTTGGCTTATTGGATCAACAAACATCCTATGTAATACAATTGGACTTTAAATATTTGAAGTAACCATCTACAAATATCCATTCAAATGTGGATTTATAATGTAAATGTAGATGCCATGAATAAAAAAGATTTGTATTAACCAAATATCCATATAGGCATACATCAATATTTGTCAATATAAGTATAACATATATACAAAATAGCCATATAGGCATACAATGTCTCCTATATGCAATACAAAATATATATCCACAAATGCCATATAGGCATACAACAAAGGACCCCAATAAGCATTCATTCTCTTTGTTTGTTGAAGGGAATAGATAACAAGCAGCCTTTGATCTTTAGGAGGATGGAGACGTGTATGAGGGCAGTCTACTACGAACCCGAGGGCTGCTCCTCCTATTTAGTTCTTCGTGGATCTGTAGCTATTATAATAAAAAGTATAGACATTAATATATATAAATTACATGTTATAAGAAATGAAACATTTAACAAAATAATCACTTACTGCTACCATATAATCTGCCTCCTCATTTTCCTTAGTAGCAGGATTAGGCTATGGTGATGTCATGTACTATAGAAACCATCCAGATAGAAATTAAAATTCAAATCAATAATCATTTAACTTTTCAAAAATAAACAACTATAACAATGAATGTAAATTGAAATTTACTAATCTGCCGCATACCCCTGTCAATGGCATCAAGCTATGAATCGTAGTGGACACACCATGCTCCATTGCCCTATGAACTTCGGGAGGTGTCTCTGTAGCCTGCATCATCTGAAAATAAAACAACATTATTCAATTATGAAACTAGAATAGTGATGCAATTCATGGTTCCTAACATACACACACATTCACCTAAACATGGAAGTACACACAATAAAGCACACTATGATATTCATTATCAACAATGCATCACTATGATACAACTAGACACATAATACACATAATCACAGTGAAGATTTTGTTCTCTTGGTGATATACTATAGCTCTTTCTTATATATGTAGGGATGGAAGAAATTGAGCCAATAGGATTAACATAAGTTTGTAGGGGAAAGGGTTAGTGTAGATTTGAAGATTTTGGTTAGGGGTGACTTGTTGCCCCCATAATTAATACCTAAAACCTAGATGATGTTTGAGTCAATCATATGCTATATAATATGTCATAGGTTGATGCCCCTCTCTGATGTCATGTCCTGTGGTCTAATTGGTGATAATTGGATGAGATTATTGGAGATAATTTGTCAAAGAATAGTGTGGAGGGGATCAACAAGCTTTGGTAGACATGTATGGAAAATGTGGTAGCATAGATAAGGTAGTGAGCTATTTGAAAAGATGACTCAAAGAATAGTGGTCTCATGGTGATGTCCTTGTCTATGCATCTGCTTCTCATGGCATTCCATGAGAGTACATTTCTTTGAGCCATTTTTACAAATTTAACTATATTATAATTGAAATTTTGTCATCTATCAACATCTAGCTATTAGTTATGTAATGTTTAATAATGCTTTGAGTTTGAAAGATGTGCAATTCAATGTAATCAATGATATGAATATAAAATAAAAAAATCTAATAAGTACAATTCATTAGTTAAACTGTTTATTTTATTACCTCAGCGAAGCTTTGAACTACACCACCACTGGCAGGTGTTGCTATGAAATCTCCAAGATTAACTTATTCAACATCCAAAATCAGATATTAGAATACCATTCATATAACAATGCTATTCACATGCAATATTTATAATTGTTTACTAGTTACATATCCCGGTAGTAGATGTCGTAGTGTAAAATGCAGGTGGAGTACTGCTGAGAACTGCATCAATGCTATGACCCTAAAATTTCTTCAAAATCATCAAACTAAATTAGTTAATCTTGCATTTCAAAAATGAAATTTAATAAATTAAATTCAATGAACTTGCTAATATTTACCTGAGTATCAAGGATGAAAGTCTCACTCAGGAGGGTATCTATCATCAGCATCTGCTCAACTGCAGATGTACCCTATGCACCTGCGTCCTGACTATCCATGGGGTCATAACCACAGGCTGACCTGCAAGTTTGACAAGTATGGGGTGGGACCCTACTCCCTGCACTATCTCCCAACCCACGCTATGTTACAGGATTGGTATGCTCTATGATGCTCTGGGTCAAGGTACTAATGGACTGAAGTGTATCAACCTCAACACTCTCCTTCACAATGGAAGGGATATACACATGCTCATGGATTGGTCTGTTGATTACTTGTCTCACTAGCCACTGTGGGTCAACATGTGCCCCTGGTCTATCTTGTGCTGACCCCCCACCTCTACCCTGGAGGTCTCGCATATCAAATAAGTTTGACACTTTATTGAGGACAAACTCGCAGTAGAGTTTCCTCAAAAAGTATTGTGGGACCTCATTATTGTTGCATGGAGGATGGTCAAAAACCATCCACCACCTCTACCCAAAATTGTCCCTTATCGTTTGGTTGTTGCACCAATGGATAGGGAACCTCTTGCATGTAATGGGTGGAGGTTGATTTGTTTGTGGGTTTGTGAAAATGGAACACAAGTCCAATTTTGTAATTTGTAACTTTTTCACATCTTCATATGATAGCTTGTCTACATAATACTCTCTAAACTCTCTCCTCTTATTCGACCAACTAGATATTTACTTGCTAATTGAATCTACATTTGAGAACATAGATTCAAGAGATTGAGCAAGGTTGAAGTTGAAGGATCTTTCAACCTTGCAATTATGTCTTCAATTTCTTTTTTATTATTTTCAATTTGCCCCATTAGATTTTCTTGTGTTCCAGGGGCATGTCGAGGAATGGATGGAGGACTTTGTTGTTCAAGTTGTTCTTCGGCAGGTACTTCTTGTTTAGGATTTTGTGGATTTTGAGGAGGAGGAAGAGGAGGTACATTAACATTTCCTGACAATTAATGAAATTTACATCAAAAATCAACTAAAACCTACCTATTTAGAAACAAATTCAGACAAAAAATAAATAAAACTCACTCCTTTGGCCTGCTCGATGTCGTGGCAGTATTATGGCGATGAATCAATGAGATTTTGGTGTTGAATTAGGTCTTCAAAAACATGAGCACACTCCTTAGAGTTTGCATTCCGCGGGTGTAGAGAAAAAAAAGAAATCAAATGAGTAGAAATGCTCTTTTTTTATATATAATTAAACATAACGGGCTCGTGTTATAACGTGAGTGCATTATGGTTTGGTTTTGTTGAGCCTTAAGCTTGTCATTACCAAACCATAGCATAAGAGCGTTATAATGCGCTTTCTTTATGTCTTAATTTTTTTTGAAAAAATTTTGGCCATTTTTTGGCCCCCCAACTCTTTGCACTTACCCTAGAACCTTTGCTTTCTATCCAATCTATTCCATCTTTGTCTCTCTTCAGCAATATTATACTGGTAGTACCTAAAATTTGGCATAGGCCATAATAGGATAGGTGGTTGGAAAATTAAGGGAAGCTAGAATTGCCCCTTTGTCCTCCTAATCTGTATATATCTATCCACTCTTCTACATGTTGTAGCATAGTTCTGCAAAGAGTGAGGCTTTGCTTGTTTTAGTTCATCAGTCAAACTATTCCACCTTTGTGCCAAATATCCCTTTACAGATTCTCCTTTAGTGTTTGTTACCTCCTCATATTCTCTGTAAACTGCTTCTCTCTCAGCCAGGATTCTATTGCCATAGCTTGGTCTATAAAGAATTTTGTGCCAATCATTGAAAATGCTCCCTGGATTTCTAGATTTAGCTCTGATGGACAGGGGAGTGTTAAATTTTGTTTGCCTATAAGCCCTGAACTGTTGTCCCCAACTAATCACATTTTGTATCCATGACATAAATGCCCTTAATTGAACATCCCCAACATACAACAAGGGATTCCAATCATGATCTTGGGACACAACATAATTATGTAAATAGAATTCACACAACAAATTCTTTATTTTAGGAGGAGCAATCTGATAAGCATTGAAAAATTCAAGAGGAGTCTCAATTGAAGGATTCAAACCTGAAACAATCCTTGCTAGTTTAAAAGAAAGATACCTCTCCCATGCCTTATATGATTCAGAAGTTTGATGACCTTCACAACATGAATAACTACTTGCTTCCATGGCTCAGGTAGAGAAGTTCTCTTAGCTCCCTGTTTGTCCACAATTATTGGAGGGTCACCAGGTTCTGTAAATTTGGCCCTAGCTGACCTGGTGTCTTTGGAAACAGGGTAATTTTCACCGTCAGCAGGCAACCCTGTAACTTCTGCAATCCTTTCTTTAGTAGACAATACCTCTAGCCCTTTTACTGTGGCCTTACCTTCAGACAATGTCTGGGCAAATTCCAATGCAACATCTTCATTAAAACCATTCAGCTTTAGGAAATAATCTAACCACCCACAATTTCTAAACTCAGCTTGGTTGCGTGCATCCTACAATAATACTTCATGAACAAAGGGTTCATTTCGAATTAACCCACCTCCCATTGTTTAGCTATCTTAAAATAAACAATCACTTTGCAAAGTTTTTCTTCCTATACTTTTATCTAAAAACTAAACTTCGCCTTCCTGCAACACTACAAAATTTCCCTAAACTTTGCCTTCCTGCAACACTGCTAAATTTCCAATGCCAATGTCGTCTAAATTTTCCATACTTGGGGACTCAAGATTATGACAAGAGTAATAAAGGCAGTAAGGAGTAATCAATGAAGGCTATCACCTCACACTTGCGAGCCGTCATCTCACTCAGAATTCAAATCAACTCAATTTTAAACTTTGCTGATGTGCTAGTGTAAACCAACATGGACTGACACGTGGACATGGTATTCACACTCCCCCCAACCTAAATTTGAGCATGTGTCCTCACATGCAGAACGACGATGCTTGATTTGACAAGGTAGGGAATAATTACATGCTATGGAGAATATCGACATTAATTTATAGTAATTAAATGAATATAGTAAAAGATAAGTAAGAGATAACAAATTGATGTGCACATACCTTGATTTTTGGAAGATCAGTTGCAAAATTGATGGAGAAAGTATCGATCACCTTTTAAGACATTCATTGAACAATGAATGAAAGTGGAGCAGAATAAAGTGAGATGGAATGAAGTAAGATCATGACAACATGACAGAAGAGAGAATGATGGAGATGGATGGGTGGATGGGTGAATGAATGAAGAAGTGGACCCCCACAGAAGTGGAAGTCTTTATTATGACAAGTGTTGTACCTTGGTTAGCCAGAAGGAGGGACACTAGGTCCGTTGCCTTTGGTTATAGGAAGTTCAAGAGTTGCATGCTGAGTGAATTGTTGCAGGAATTCATCCTTCGAAGTTGGCTTATGATACAACCTGAGGTAATGACCATTGAAGAGTAGCTTAAATTTGACAGGGTCAATGGTGGTGAGTTGAATAGCACCAATGGGGAAAATTTCAGCAACTTCATATGGTCCTAGCCACCTTGTCTTCAATTTTCCTGCATTATCTTGATACCTTGAGTCGTAGAACAGTGCCTAGTCACCTATCTGGAATTTCTTATCTTTGATGAATTTGTCATGCCACTTTATTCTTTGATTTTGCACTACCTCTGTGTGATGCAAAGCTACTTTCCTCATCTCATCCAAAGCATTGAGCTGCATGATTCTGTGCTTTTGTGCCTCAGAGATAGCCATTCCCAAGTCTATTGTAGTCCAAAGAGTCTTATGTTCAAATTAAATGGGCATCATAGCTGTCTTTCCATACAGCAACTCAAAAGGGGTGAAGCCTGTGGTTGTTTTCCAGGTTGTCCTATAGGCCCAGACAACTTCTAGCAGCCTGTTTGCCCAATCCTTCCTATGGACAGCCACAATTTTGGTCAAAATGGCTTCAATTTCCCTGTTAGTCACCTCAACTTGGCCATTGGCCTGAGGGTAATAAGCAGTAGATTTCTTGTGCCTTATGTTGTACTCATTGACTAGTGCTACAACTAGGGTTGAGGTGAATTGAGATCCTTAATCAGTCACTATCTCTCTGGGAACTCCATACCATGTGAAAATTTCCTCATAAAGAAATTCTACAACCTTGTTATCTCTTGCATGCTTCATGGCCTTAACTTCTACCCCTTTGGTTACATAATCAGTGCATACTAAGATATAGGATTTACCATTGGATGGAGGATCAATGGGTCCTACGAAATCTAATCACCACTTATCAAATGGAGTGATCACTAGCTGAGGGTAAAGGGGCATCTCATCAGATTTGGTTGGCTATCCCATCCTCTGGCATCTGTCACATTTCCTTGTATATCTCCCTACATCCTTGTGGAGTGTTGGCTAGTAATAACCTATATTTAAAATCTTCATTGCTATCCTCTTGGCTGCAAAATGCCCTCCACATGGTTCATTGTGGCATGCATGCAAAATGTCATATGTTTCATCTTCCCTCACACATCTCCACATGACATGGTCTGGTATAGTGTAGAAAAAACATCCAACAATCCATGAAAAAGGAAAAGACTTTTCAATGAGCGCCCCTCTCTCCTTTGGAGAGAAATGAGGAGGGACTCTCCCTGTGACCAGATAATTAGTTGTGTCAGCATACCAGGGTGTTTGCACAGTGATGGAAAACAAGTGTTCATTAGGGAAAAAGTCATCAATGACTTGGTTGTCCTCTGTTGTAGTCAGCCTTGAAAGAAAGTCTGCAACAACATTGGCCTTCCCTAGCTTATCCACAATGGTAATGTCAAATTCTTGCATTAGCAATAGCCATCTTGCTAATCTACCTGATATCAAAGGTTTGTTCATTAGATACCTAATGGCTACATGATCTGTGTACAAAGATTTGATAGCCTGTTATGTAGTGCCTAAATTTGTTGAGGGCATAGATTACTACCATCATTTCCTTTTCTGTCACTGTATAATTGAACTTAGCTCCCTACAAGTTTTTGCTGACAAAATAAATAGCATGTTCAATGGCTCCTTCTTTCTGCCCTAAGACTACTCCTATGGCATAATCTGATGCATTAGTATGGATGTAGAATGGGAGATCCCAATTAGGCCCTTTAAGTATAGGAGAATGAGTTAATGTTGCCTTTAACTTAGAAAATGCCTTGTTACAGTCTTCATTCCACTGAAATTTAGCATCTTTAGTGAGAAGAGTATACATTGGGGCTGCTATTTTGCTAAAATCCTTGATGAAACGTCTATAGTACCCTGCATGACCCAAGAGGCTTCTGGCATCTCTTTGCTTTGTAGGAATGGGTAGATTGATTATCACTTCAATCTTTGCTAGGTTTACTTGAATTCCTTTTGGAGAGACATAGTGGCCAAGCACTACTCCGTCCTGCATCATCATGAAGCACTTTGCACTGTTCAGGGATAGATTGTGGTCTTCACATCTCTCCAAAACCTTCCCTAAGTTTTCCAATGCCTCATCAAAAGTAGCATCATAAGTAGTGAAATCATCTATATAGATTTCCATTGAATCATGTGAGATATCAGAAAATATGCTAATGATTGCCCTTTGGAAAGTTGCAGGTGCATTGCATAAGCCAAATGGAAGCACTGAGTAGGCATAAGTCCCCCAAGGACAGGTAAATGTTGTTTTCTCTTGGTCCTCTAGTGCAATATGTATCTGATTGTAACTGCTAAACCCATCCAAGAAGGAAAAGTACTGCTTTCCTGCAAGTGAGTCCAATACCTGGTCTATGAAAGGAAGGGGAAAATGATCCTTTTTGGTGGCAGAGTTTAATTCTCTGTAATCAATACAAACTCTCCATTTCCCTCCCTTCTTGGGCATGAGAACCAGAGGAGACACCCACTGGCTATCTGAGACTGGGTAGATAAACCCTGCAACTAATAACTTCTATAATTCTTCTTTGACAATCTCTCTTAATACAAGGTTGATTCTCCTTTGTGGCAGTCTTATTGGTGTACAATCTTCCCTTATGTAAATCCTATGGGTGCATAATGTGGGATCGAGTCCTTTCATGTCATGGTAATCACATGCAAAGGCATTCTTGTGTTTCTTTAACAAGTTTGTCAAAGACAACTGTTGTTCTTGAGTCAATTTATTGTTAATATTCAGATATCTTTCTTCTGAAATCTTCACTTGAGTTGTTAACTCTATCATAGTGGCTTCACTAATGCTTGGTACCTTGATTTCTTGTGGTAGCAATGTATGAGACATACCTGTTGGTGCAGGAAAAATGGGAATAAGTGTCTTCATTGGATCAGCAGAATGAGATGATGATGCTTCCTCTACTTCACAATGATTCTAAATTATGTTAGACAATACCTCATCTTCCTCTTGAAGCTGCATGAAAGAGCTTCTACCTAACATCATAAGATGTACTACAGAATTAGCTTCCTCGGCCTCTTCACCAACATGTGGCCAAACAGGATTATCCATATCATGAGATGGCTGTGTAAGTGGGTAAAGAACAAGATTTTTAGTGCTTCTCCCATCAGAGATGGTCATATCTCCTGACTGACATCCAATATAAGCATCAACTGTGGCTAACCATGACCTTCCTAGAATGATGGGATACCCTCCCAATGTAGCTTTAGGAGAAAGTACCATGAAATCAGCTGGATATTCCCATGAGTCCAGGAATACCACAAGGTCCTCTACTATCCCATCAGGTTTAACAGTAGAACTATCAGCAAGCTGCAGGACAGTAGGAGTAGGTCTCATGTTTGCAACATTTAGTTGTTGCAGTATATCCTTGGTCATTACATTTATTGATGCTCCCAAATCAATTAGAGCATTCCTTATTTAGATCTCATTTATAATAACTCCTACCACAGGACTCCCTGGATCATTATATTTGGGAACAATCACTTTCCCAAGCATGATGTCAGCCAATTGTCCCACCACATGAACCATAGTGGGGTCTTTCCTCTTTCTTCCTGGCTTCTTAAGGCATACTTCCTTTGATTGCTTTACCATATATAGGAACATCTTTTATGGCCTAAAATAGAGGGATCTTGACACATACATGTTTCAATTGCTCTAGAATGTCAAAGGTGGGTTCCTCTTTCTCTTCCTTTTGTTTCACAGTTTCCAACCTCTGTGGAAATGGTGGTTCTTGTGCAGTTTGCTTGACTGGGACTGGTTTAGGATTTTCAAGTATATTTGGCTGAATGGGGGCATTTAAAGGCTCCTCTTCCTCCTTAGGAAGCTTAGGTATTAATGGGTGTGGAAGGAGCTGCTAAGGTAGTTCCTGAATGTAGGTGGATGTAACTTACACTCACAACATATACAGGGAATTGATTTGGATCGGCAGAGTATACCAGCTACTGATGTGGTCTATTATTTGGGTTAGGTGAGGGCTGAGCTAGTAAATGAGTAGGTTTAGGTGTATTTGAATTTGAACTAGTAGGAGGAGGCATTATAGCAGGTTGATGGGGCTGAGAAGGCAGCTGCATGTAATTAGTTGTCTAGTTTGGCCATTGCTGTCCTCCCCTCCATTGAGATGTTTGCTGCCAGTTTCTTGGAGGTGACTGCCAATTCCCCTGAGGTTGTTGCCACTGGGGTGCAGGTTTTTGGTAATTTTGTCAAGTGTTTGGAGGGTTATTCCAAGGTTGAGGTGAATATCCTCCATAGTTGGATGGAGATGGTTGTTTCTATTGGTTACCAAATGCATAAGTATTGAAATATGGTCAAGCAAATGATAATGAATCTGGTGACATACCTTGTCTTGGAGCCCATGGCCTCCTTTGTGCAACATAGTAGACTTGATTTTCTTCAACCTGGATTGTCTTAAACTCAGGTGGAATCTTCTTACTGTCAATATTAGCTACCATCTTGCATCTGCAGTCCCTCTTCTTTTGTCTGTAATGAGGGTAATATTCTACCAACATTGCCTTTGCCTCATCTTGCTTCTTCTTTGCTTGAAGTGTGTCCAACTGGGTGGCCATATTATTTATGATATATTTCTTAAAATTAGATAGCAAGTGAGTTATCTCCATCCTTGAAACTCCATTGGTAGGGGTTTTGCCTATAAGGGAATGGTAACCTCTTCCTTTCTTCATGGCTGCTCTGGAATAATTCTGGCACATCTTCTTGATAATGTTGCAAGACACTTGGGTAATATCTCCTCCTCCCATCAAATCTAAGGCATTTGTGTAATGCTCACTTATTCCTCTGAGGAAGTGTAGTTTTTGAGACTCCTCATTGAGTGTATGATGGGGAGATTTTTGTAAACAAAACAGGAACCTTGAGATGTAATCATCTAAACTTTCATCCTCTTTCTGCTGCATTCTAAAAATATCATCTCCTCTCATATCTCCACCCCGACAGTAGTCTTTATACTTCTCAAGAAATTTCTCTTTCATCTCATCCCAAGTATTGACAATATCACTACCTAGACCCATAAACCATCTCAATGCAGCATCTTTCATAGTAGTAGGAAACAACTTAAGCCTATGAGCATCAATGGTGTAGTCATAGCTTCTACAGAGGATATCAAATTCAAACAAGAATGTGTCTGGGTCCTCTATTGCAAGTCCATAGAACTTGGGGAGAACTGAAGCAAGGATGTTCTTGAGGTTATCCACTTCATTTTGATGAGCAATAGGAAATGGAAAGGTTGGTTGATTGGGCCTATTTTGGGTAGCCATAGCTGCTTGGCTGATTATCAAGGCAAATGGATTGTCAATCAAGTTTTGGGCAGCTTGTTCTTCAGAGGATGTTTCAGAACTATTCAAATTGGGGAATGCATCAGGAAAAGGATTCTCTTCTTATTCTTCTACTGGGTAGTTTGGATACTCAACTAAGCTGTCATCAGGAATAGGATCATTAGGAAGGAATCTCCCTAAAGCATCTCTTCTTCTACCTCTGTGCATGCAATATACACTCAGTATCAGCCAACTCACACAAAGAATGTTGTGAATAGATTACGGGTCATTACTTCCTAAATGAGGGGTATACTAAGAGCACACTTCAAAAATACTTCTGCAAGAAATAATACTAAAAATGACTCCTAAGATCTTCCTAGTTTGACACCATCCCTGGTAATAGCGCCAAAAATGTTGGTCATTTATAATGATTTAACAACTAAGCCCATAAAGTTGTGACTCAGAGATTGGATATCTAACCTGAATAGCTATCTTAATCACTATGAAGATGCATTTAACTTGTCAACCCAGGGACGTGAACTTGAAATGGGTCAGCACAATATGTGCACTAGGAACGCCAAAGTAGCCACATTCATTCTACGGCTAAGAAAGACATAATGCTGAAAGTAAATTGCTTGGAAAGAAATAACATAAATGTTAAACATCAACCAACAACTATACTAAGCTGAAGTGCATGACAGGAAATAAAAATCTGGGCAAACAAACAGGAAACTACTCTGTCTGCTTTGGCTACAAGAACAGACACAGAATGGAATTCTAGTGGTTGTAGGAACATTTAGTGCCAGATTTTAACTAACTATTTGACAGAAAATAACAACTAAACTAAAGGATGGAATTCTCACCAAGTGCGCCCCTTGGATGAGTATCCCTTAAAATGAATGTAAACTTAGAGATGCGAACTTATAAATTCATTTTATTCATTGGAAAACATGAGTACAAACGAGCAACATAATTGTATTACTGAAAAACTTAATAATGCGAGTACAACCTCAAATTTATCAACCCCTTAGAAGGAGCATCTGAGTCTTATTTATAGAAAGAAAAACTACAAACCAACTACCTAGCAAGGCGGTTAACTCCAACAGATTAGGATGCCACTTTAGGGAAAGCATAGAAAGTGGAGAGGAGGTTATGCATGCATGGAATCAAGTCAAGCATGTTCACTTTGATGCATATCTAGCACAATAGTAACTCCTATATTCACTCAACAAGCAATTAAGTCCAATTACAAGGTGGTTATCTTCCCTCCATTTGACATTTGAACGACCACCTTGTTGACTTTGATGGTGAGTAACCAACTAAGAGAATCTTCTTCGATTTTATAGGCTGCTAATTATATCTGCATAACAATATTAGTACGCACAATAATTGCATATCTTTAACTATATTAGAGTAACATTCATTAATCCACATGTAAAATTAACATAGATAGTTCATATAGCATGTCAATGTCATTTAAAGATTATAGGAAATAACCTATGCCCAATATCTTATGGTTTGAGGAAATATCATAAAAAGATTAAGATCTAGGTACCAAAATCCATGATAACTACAACAAATGGATAATAAATTCTAACAAAATTGAGTCATAAACTAGACTCATCAGAGGTGGCTGCTTATCAATTAAAATTGGATACAATATTAAAGGATAAAATGCAAGCAGTTGAAAAGCTGGACACAAAATGGTTACCTCATATTTTAGAAGCTGATAGGACAATAAAAGACATGAACAAGTGGAGGAAGGAAGTCATCGATAATGGTAATCAGTTAATTCTAGCTTGTTGCGATAAAGGAGACCCAGCTCTGCATGTGTTAAGTTGGACACTTGAAAGACTGCATGTGGTAGACATTACATTTGAATTATTTGGTAAATGTGTCAAAAGTATCCTAGATGCACCTGGTATGTTAGCCACAATGGAAAGATAGCAGAAATCATCTCATTTCCTTGGCTAGCTGAAAGTAAATATGGTGGGTGGGAGGATATATATGGATCTAAAGAATGACAACTTGGCTATTATCTTCCAACCACAACAATGCAGGTCCCCAAGCAGCTCCTCGTGTTTCTCAAGGCCAACCACTCCTTCCTTTCTATTTCCTTCGGTGCAATTAATGTTTCTCCAATGCCTTTTGGCACTTCTCTGTATTCATTGAATTTGGAAGACAATGTATTAATTGCAAAGGGTACACGTTCCTATTATATAATGGAACTATATTACTCATTTCATGTTGTTGAAGACTTGGAAAATTTTGAAGAACTAAGGAAAATGCAGAACTTTCTGGGCTATTCTATTCTCTTTGCTGTGAGTTCATGAGTTGTATGTTGAATGAATGTTGCATGTATATTTTTAGTTTCATGTTGATGTTATATGAGTAATGCTTCACTGCATGTATTTAGCTATCTGTCTCCAAGTTGTGTATGTTTTTCTTTTGAATCTGAATAGCTAAGGGTTATTTGAGGTTCTGGGATATAGATTTTTTGTATTGAATGTTTAATCTTTTGCTTCTGTTCAAGGAGCAGATTAAATGTTTTTGGTTAAATATTGGGAAGAACATATTGCAGCAAGGATATTCATAAGTAGAGATAGTTAAATACTAAATCTTGGGAGGTGTTTGTAAGACAAATACCAACTTATCCCCATGAAACTTGAAATGTCAGTTTATTTATGCAAATCACTCACATATATACATCTAGTTGACTCCTTTCCCTAACATAGGCACCAGTTTGTTCTTTTGTTGAACTTATGATTCAAAACTCTTGTCTTGCCATACTTATTTCTTCTTATATTTGAATGAATATCAATTATTGAGCCTCAATATTGTGCTTATGTGAATGAATATGTTGATACAGTAAAGCATTTACTATGGATGTTTTCAGTTACATGTTCAAAATTATGTTCAACATAAAAATGGAAACTATTTAAAAATAATAAAGTTAACAAAGTTACTTATTTAAACAATTATGAGTTATCTGCATTAATATTTTATTAACTTTTGTGTCTTCACGAACATATATTGATACAAAATGAATGGAAGAAGCATCCACGTAATCTTATTTTTTTCTCCCAACAATTCATACCAAAGATTGAACAATTTAAGGATATTGCAATAGGTAATTTGTATCGACACAAATAATATTACTGAAGCATTTCAAAGTTTAGGCCATAAGAATAATCCTTTTTTAAACATGGATTGCAAATAATTCTAAAAATTTAGAATTCTTGGTCATTAACATTATTGTCTACTACTACAATGTCATCTAATGTATCATTGTCAATGTTCATATGTTCTTTCAAGTATTTAATATTATCATCATCCTCATCTTGACCTGCATCATCTTCATCATCATTGAAATTTGACTATAGACCATCTATATTGTTACCAGATGTATTTGGATCATCATTTTCTATACCATCCATATTGTTGTCTTCCATAACATCATCTAACTCTGGATTGTTGTCTTCTTGTGCTTGAACATAACCATCTTCAACATCATCATGGATGTCAATTTCTTCGATGTTCTCTAATCCCTCTCTCTCATTTTTTTGGCCATCATTGTTTTGCTCAGTATCCACTAATGCATCATCAAATACATGCCTTAATATTGGATCATAATGTATGACAAATATCCATTTCGGGTCTAGAATATCTTCATAGAAAAATACCAGCACATGAACAACATACATATATTAGACGTATGGTATAACAATTTTATTGATTAATAAGAAGATGTATATATTCGTAATAAACTATGAATTAATAGATTAATGATCACTACTGCTTCTTGTTTAAGTTAAATAAATAACTACTCACAATGAATTGGTAGAACATAAGGCTCCTTATCCTCTGGTAGGAAACATGAGGAATCTATAGAAAACAATCCACTATGGGTATCATGTCTTCGTGTCTTCTCAAATGCTTCATACCATCTACACTTAAAAATGCAACATTTAAAGAGTGGTAATCCAACTCAATAATTTTTTGTATTTTCCCAACATATTGTAGATTCCCTTCAATTATATTCTTATCTTTTGAGCTTGATCGACTAGATTGCTTGAAGTCAACCATGATGCCACAATCAAAGGATCATCTCTTTACATCTACACTTTCTACATGATAATGTCGACCATATGCCCACATTGCTGGGTATTTCCTTGCCTATGAAAGACCATTTATTTTAGTGAAAACAAATATAATGACAAATATTAAAATAGTTAATACTGTCAAAACTGTAAGGAAACAACATTTTGTAAAATTCCAACTGTACCTTTGTTTCACATCCTCTAGACCTATTGATTTCATCTTCTGTTATGTTTGAATCTATACCTGCATCTTCTATTTGATTTTAAATTTGTTCAGTAACCCATTCTAGTGTACAATCTTTGCCCCATTCCCCAAGAAGATCAGTGGGAAGTGGAGTATTCCTTGGGTTCAGTCTCTTAAACAGTCTCATTGCTTCTAACACTTCTCTCTTTTTATCATACAGATCAATCCATTTGTTCATAAAGTCCATGTGGTATAGAATGAACTTGTCAAGTATAGCACTTTCATCTACACCTATTGCATCTCAACATGTTTATTTCAAACTCCAAATGTCATGCTGTTAATTTGACAAATAAATTACAAAGTAGATTTATGATTGCAAGAAAAACAACCACACTCATCATGAATTTACTTACTAATTTCTACTTGAACACCATTAGATTGTGGTTTTTCTCCATCAATAATATTTGATGCTCGTTCTTCATCTTAGAAGTGTGGCCCATCTTCGAAATCCTTACCAAGGAATTCACACAACAAGAAAAATGCTTCATACAATACATACCCTTCAGCCACGCAACCCTCTGGATGTGCCTTTTGTCAGACATATCTTTTTAGAGTTTTCATATACCTATCAAAGAAAAACATCCACCTTGTTGATATGACACTCGCCAATTCAATGTCATTAACTAGGTGTATAAGTAAATGGACTTGTAAGTCCATGAAACTTGTAGGGAGCTCCTGTTGTGTGGTTACACAACACGCCCCATTTTGACTTGGCAAAACAGGGACCCAACTTTTTGGCTTGGCTTGTGTTGTCTGCTTTTTGGTGGTTTGGTAAAAGTAAGTCATGTGCATCATCATGTAGAATGAGGATGAGGTAAGTCATCATCGTGAGGTCAGTTTGTCAAATTTCATATTTGATTCCAAAAACCTCATTTAGAAAGATCATCAAATTTCATGCAAGCTTGCCTTTTACATCCCCCTGATATTCATCAGGATGTAAAAGTATGAATGGTCAAAGTTTGAGTCAAACCTGATATTTCCAGGGGGAGGATCATATTTTGTAACAACAGTCATATTTCAAAGGATCACCCTGATCTAATTTATCACCCGATAAATCATGCGGTCCAAATATTTGGACGTCGATTTTAGGTGACAGTAGCCGTTACCTGTCGGTGGCCTTATGCATTTCGCGAGGATCATATTTCTCAATGTAACCTGATATTTCTTAATATCCTCCTGCCGCGAAATATCCCCCTAAGCCAATATCCTGATGATGTCATTCAAGTCCAATAAATGAAGAAATGATATGATGATGACATCATCATCACATTTACCTCTCGGTAGGATATTTCATAAACATGATCATGTTCGCATAACATGACGATGACGTCATGGTGCCTTCCCAATACACTGAGCGAATATCAGGATGACGTCATCCCGACATTCCAAAAAGAGAGACATATAAATTTGTCTCATCATCATCATTCCTAAACATCACCTGATATTTTCAAATATCCTCCTGGCGTTTAAAGCACAGCCTAATGGCGCGAACATCACCCGATATCTAAACATCACTTGATATTTTCAAATATCATCCTACCGTTTAGATATCACCCTGCTCCCATTGCCACCATTAACATTTAATGCATGCAGACATGGTAGGTAGTTCCCACCGACCATCAAACCCGATCGAGATAGCTGGCGAAATCCTGACTTTCCATGCAGAAAATTACCAAATAAAATCTAATCTGTCGGACCCTTGCCCTAATTTTACCCTAATTGCAAGGTTAAATGGTAAATCTAATGTCATTTTTACATTTACCTTGCGAAGAAATTACTGTTACAGAGCACCAGCTCCATATCCTCAAACAGGCGATACAACGACGAATGGGGTTTGCAGGCAATAAGAAGTGTGCGATTATCAGCCGAATTAAGAGCATTTTCTGGGAATTCACTGGTATAAAAGAAATCTGCATAACCAGGTAGGTAATTGAAACCCTCATCTTGTTGCTTTTTCACACTCAGGTATGATGTTGTAAGTTCTGGTTTATGCACCCCCATGATGGGCTTATGCTGAATAAATGTAGTAGGCATGATGAATATTAAAGATAAATTGTTATCTACTTACATGTGAGAACCCATTGTAAGACAAGATTTTGTTAATTACAGGCATCCATGGCTGACAAGAGGTTGGCTAAGTGTGAGGCTGAATTCAGTAAGCCTATGTTTTCATCTCAGAGGGGCGTCCTATTCAAATATGGCTCAATTACAGATACCCATCAGCGAAATACTAATTTGGAAGCCTGGTCAGCTAAGCTGAATGATGAGAAGAACAAAAGTCTTGTGCTGAATGCAGTTTTCGTATCCAGGATGTGGAATGCCGCTGGTTTCCCGTACTCCATGGAGTCTACGGAGTTGGTTATCAAGTGTGCCAGGAATTACAATCTAGAGACCAGGTAGGTGATGAAGCATGGGAGGATATATGCAGACCTATCCATCAAAGGTCTTTCCAAGACATTTGGACTGCCATTGGGCAAGAAGGTCAATAGTGTGGACCTGAAGAAATCAGAGAAAGAGTATGAGAATAACAAAAAATAAGCCAGGAAAAACATGTACCACTGGAGGGTTGAGAACAACACATATCCTGCAGCTGCCAAACTTCCTGTGCATTTATTCAAATATGATTTTAGTGAGGAGTACCAGTACATGATTGCACTATTGAGTAGAGTCACAAGCCACCCTGACGCTGGTAGTTTTAAAGATTGGATGTATGGTGTGATCATGATGTGCATATACTCAGATACCAAGCCATTGTGGGGCTAACTAATAAGTGATGCTCTGCATGAGCAGCTGATGAACCTGGGAGGTTCAAATTGTGCTTTCTATATGACATCCTATATTGTCTGCTCCTGTGCATACAAAGGCACATTTGATGCACTAGTTACAGATGGAAAGCTTATAGGTACAGTTAATGCTGTACATGTTTGGGATCATCATCCCCAGCTGCAAAGAGCCAATTACCTCCAAGACTACAAACTGGTAAATGATGCATTCTCTATGCATCTGGTTAGAAACATGGAGGAGGATAGAAAAAAGAGATTGAGCATGGAAGCTCAGGAGATAATCTACAGGCATGGAGCCTGGTATATACAATTTGCCACATTTTCCTACATGAGGATTGAGGGTTTTGAAGGACCTCCCCTCATGCTGCCAAGGTAACCCACTGATGCAGTAATACTTATGGAGTTCATAAGGTAGAGCTCCACAATGTTAAAAAGATACAAGGATGCAAAGAAGCTGCCACCAATTTTGTTTCTAGTCACCATTGGCTGGTACATGTGCCCAGATTCAGAGAACATCAAGAAGGTGATGGTCACCTTGAATAAAATGAAGTTGCAGCCTTTTCCACTGATAAGACCATATGATCCTTATGGCAGGATGCAGAAAATAATAGGAAAGCCTATTCACCAGAGGCACCTAGAAGACTTCTGGGCTGACTGTGAAGATGAAGCAGAAGCAAGGAGAAGAAGGTATCAAAGGCTAAAATTGAATAAAATCAGAACCCTTGATTGCATCCCCATCCCTCAACAATTAAAGAAGGATGATGGCAGGATAATTGCAGATGAGTATGAACAGAAGAAAATATATAATGATACCATCTCTGCACCTGACCTCACCATACAAGAGGACATATCCTTGGACCCCTTCATTGCTAGGACCATACAGCTAACCCAAGCTTGGGTTGATGAACAGATAGAGGCTTTGAAGAAGAAAGGTGTTGCCATTACGGTGGACAACAAGAAGGGGCAGGATACTCTTGGAGAAGAGTATGATGACTTCGTAAATGAGAAGAGGAAGTCTAAGGGAGATAGGCTCCCTTCACAATAATAACAGAGCAAAAGACCCCCAAGGGGCAAGAAAATAGATAATGAACCCAAAGGGGTTATCACTGAACGGGCAGTGTTCAAAGCTGAGGAGGCAGCAACATCAGGATCAGGATTCGCATCACCTCCACGGACAAGCAAAAGAAAGTCCAAGAAAGGAAAGACAGTAGAGGCTGGAATAACTGAGACCCAAGAAGAGGGTCAATCCTCAAGAAAACCAGATGAAGAGGATATCCTCATGGAGGAAGAGCCTAAGGAAGAAGAGGCTCCTTTGTTATTTAAAAGGAAGAGGAGGTCTCCACAGGTGGTGGTGTCTAACCCACCTAAGAAACAAAGAACCTCCATGAGAGGTGAAATAGGACAACCTCCTACATTGTTACAAGGGGCAGGTAGTGAAGTACATAGGGAATTTCAGCATAATGTTCCACTTGCTACCATCGTCAAGTTTAAGACTGAGCTCACAGAAGAGCAGATGAAAGAAACTTCCCAGACACATGCAGAAGGTCACATCTCGCTAGACGAGACAATAAATTTGTCTAATGATGAAGTTGTACAAGAAGTGACTTCACAAAAGATGGAAACCCTTGCTGTAGGTACACACATGACCTCTCACAAGACTCCACCAGTTCAAACTATACTGGAGGAGATAAAGCAAGTGGAAACTGAAAAAGAAAAGAGCCTAGAGTAGATAGCCCAAGAAATGGGGTTAGATACACTGATTGCAGAGGTGACAAATCCTGCGGTGATAGACGTAACAGAGAAACAGGATGTGAATCCTAAACATCCCGCAGGATCACTTGACAAAGGGCACCCTGCAGAAGAAATAAAGATGGTAGAACCAGAGAGCCATACTTCAGAAATAAGCCAACCAAGCGCACAAGATGCATCAACGGAACCTGCTATAGTAGATGTTTAGGAAAGGAAGGCTAATGAAAAGGATGTATCTGAGGATCTTGCTACGAAAGCTCAGGAAGAAAGTAGCATAGGTGCAAAAGAGATAATGGCTTCAGAACAAACGCCAGCACCTCAGGAAGATGCTCCTCTAGAGAAAGAAGTTCCTCAACAGGAGGATGTGCCACAGGATCAACAGTAAAGCGAGCATCATGAAGAAGAACTAAGGAAATCACCTTCTCCATCACATCTGCTGACAGAAATGGGAGATAAAGGTGAACATCATGATGATGCAGAGAAACATGATCAGGTACCTCCATGGTTGGAGAAAGAGGTAAATACAGAAGTAGAATTTGAAATTCAAGAATTTGACGTATCTACTTTATTTTCTGAGAATATAATAAAACCTAAGAGGAAGGCTAGAATGACTTCAGCCATCAAAAGAGATCCAACAACTGGGAGAAGGACTACACAGATTGTAGTACCTACTGTGGAGAAAGAAAAAGGTAAAATTACCTTAGATGAGTTTCAGATCAGCACAGTGGACTTAGGATTTGCCAATGAAGACCAAGAGGATCAAGAAGACAAAGATATTATTGATTCTTTAATTTAGAAGGTGAAAAGAGAGAAGGAGAAAAATAAGCAACACAAAGAGCACATTTCTCAGTTGCATGCCTACATAGGAAGGCTGACTAATATTGAAGATACTTCAACTAAACATGCAATCCCATTGACTGCTATTTCTCAAGAGGAGGTGAATAAATTAGATCTCATGAAACATGAGGCATCTGTACTAAGGAGATGGATGTCATCCACATTGGATGATGCTGAAGAAATGGTAAGGGCCTCTTTGAAGAGGTGGAATACTCTCAGTGACTCTAGGTCAAAGGTAGATAAATTACAGATGTAGACAGGTAAAAGGTCTTACAGGTTGGAAAAGGTACTAGACATCCTAGGAGAAATAAAGAAGATAAATCCTCAGTTGCTTATCAACAAACAGGTATTGAACAGTAATACCGCCTTGTTGATTGATATATGGTATAAGGACATTCAATTTGAATGTGGAGTACTTAAAAGATGCAATAATAAACTGAGAGATATCAGCATGAAGTTACATGATTTAATGTCTGTTGAGGCAGAAATATTGGAAACATTGGAAGGAAAAGTGGAACGGAAAGTTGAAAATCAAGATGAAGAGTTTGCCATCAAAGCTTTACATGGCAACTTCCAATCAGTAGCAGATGATCCACTTGTCCACTTGATAGAAGAAGTCATAGATAAAATAATGAGAATCAAAGTCAAGATGGAAAATTACAATGAGATGCTGCAAGACAGGAAAGACAAACTGGATAGCAGTAGACACAAATATGAGGCATACAAGCATGCCATCATCAAAGAAAAGACTCAGGATGGTGGAGGAATAGATAAAATTGTGCAATTATATGAGCAGATCCGGAGCAGCATGCAGCCTCATATGCGAAGTCATCATCATCAGGATGATGAAAGTTCTGGAAGTGATGCGCATGATGATGGTGCACATAAATCAGACAAAGAGCATGATGAGGATACATCATAAAGGGAGATATAAGCATCAGTTACTTATGAAAGTAAGTACTGCAGATAGTTGCCAGCTGGCAACTTATGCCACTTTTGATAGGATTGACAAAGTCAAAGAGAGTATTGACCGTAGATATGCATTGATAAATCAAGATCGTGGATCTTTTTGTAAGAGATTCCTCACCTTGTTCTATAAAAGGTGTTGGAATGCCTCCTTTTTATTATTCGAAACTTAATTGAAATCTGTCTGCTAAAACATTCAGAGCTCATTTCAAAGCTTTTTGTATACATCTATATTTTTGCATGCTTAATGAATGAGAAGACTGTGTCGATTACAATTCATAGTAAATCTTGAGTAATCAGTGTATGAATTCTGGACATATGTGGTGATTTGCTGCGTCCCTTGGAGTGCATGTCTACTTACATGTGTTGTCTTCATACAAATTCCTTTGAAGTTAGCATCAACTATATCTAGCTGTGGAATGTCCTGGCGAAAATATGGTTTGGTTTTCTTCTCTTCATGATAGTATCTGATATACATGTAGTTCAAAAGCTAAAGGTTCAACTTTAATTAGAAGCATTTCTTCAATTTCTTTCAAATTTTAGAATATTTCACCCTCATAATTGCAAATAATTGATGATCTTAAGCAAATAACACAAAGATGTGGATATCTCGTAGATAATTGCAAATATTTAGCATATTTGAATACAACGCATGCATAATTGAAAATATCATGCAAAGATTAAAGTATTTCTGCATCATTTCATCAAATAACTGTATAAAATGACTTCTCTGTAAAGAATCTTTGTAGGAGTATTGTCATGATGATGAATTTCACGTAAGGCCCCAAAATGGAAACATCAACTCACATTAACCTCTGAGTAATGTCAGATGATTAAGACCTAATCACCGGAGACTTGGGATCATGAATTCTCTCAATTCATCGTATCTTTCAAGATGAATAAAGGTTAATGTGTACTTTTATTCTATGCTTGTTTATGACTAACATCATGACCAACATAAATTGGCGCTAGAAGGAGGGCCTTTATCCGAAAGACTACGCTCATCATCATTATTTTCAGTTTTGATGATGCAGAGAGTAAGGTAACCTCGAACCGTCTGTGAATTTCAAATATTACGCAAATGTTTACTGTAGAAAGCTTGTAGAGGCTTATTCTATGTAAAGATTTCTAAAGCAGACATAAATATTGCAAGCTTTATAGTAGATCATTATGAATTCACAAATATCAGCCAGAGCTACATAAATTTGTTCAAGCTTTGAAGAATTTTGGCCTTAGAAACTTGATATCTCGTGCTAAGGGTCATTATACCTCAAATATCCTTTTATATTTGCACTATCTTTGCAAATATTTCATAAATATCTAGTCTGATCAGTCATCCGACCGCAAATATCACCTCAGCCAGTGAAATCCAGCCAATATTTGCAAAGTTTCAGCCAATTTGCCTCAAAATTGAGAAATCCTGGCTCACAAGATAAATACCAGGTCTAGACCTAGTGGAAATTTTGAAGAATTACCTGTTAGAGGTTTCAGACCTAGAACTGTAGACATCCATCATACTCCCAGGTCCAGTGCATCAGGAGCTTCACCAGAACCTCCTCCTGTAACTCTTGTTGGTTTACAAATACCTTCTAGGATACCTGTGACACCTCCTATTCAACCTCAACCCCAGGTCCAACCTCAGCCAGCTATAGCACCGGCTCAACCTCCTCCAGTTGCAATGTCTTTCTTTGCAGCAGAGTCACCTTTGACCTTCACTGCATATCATGAGTTACCAAAGAACCTGGATAAACTTTGTCCAAAATATCATCCTTATCAGGATGCTGATGATCATATCAAGACATTTAAGGAAGCCTGCTGTAGAGCCAGAATAAAACATCAAGATGTTGTATGTAGATTATTTCCTTTTTCCTTAGGGGAAGAGGCTTATAATTGGTTTATTAGTCTTGGTCAAGCTTCTGTTGGTTCATGGGCTGTCCTAGAGAAAGCCTTTCTTGATAGGTTCAAGGTTCTTATTGATCAATCTATGAATTACCACATGTTTGCTACAATCAAAATATTCGAGAATGAACCTATTGCCAATTTTAATGCTAGGTTCCAGAAAATGCTATCCAAGTTAGTTGCTCCTTATGTAGTGGCAGATGCCTCTGCTAGGAGTATCTATTATTCAACCCTGAATCCATTAACTTCCATGTTCATTAGGAGAACACATCCTGAGATCACTACCTTGACAGGAGCTTTTCAGGAAGCTATCAAGGTGAATCAACAGTTAGTCCCTGCCCCTACACGAAATGTTGCATTCCCTACATTGCCTGGCACGTATCCAACTTATCCCCCACAATATCCTGCATATCCGGCTCAGCAATATCCGGTACAACAATATCCTAATGGAGCTATGATACCTCCACCAGTCATGCCTGCATCTTTGCAAGTACCTCCATTAAGTATCATGCCACCTCCTAATGGGAATGGCTAGACGCCACAATATCCTACACAAGCTCAGACACCTCAGGGTGCTGATCTATCCAACAATAACCATGGATCCTCTTTCTTCAAGCCTCAAACTGAAAATGTAGTGGCCAAAGCTCAAGAAGAAAAGGAGGAAATTAAAGAAATTTCTGCTCAACTGAGAAAACTCACCACAGAAGTGACACATTTGAGAAATCAAGGTTTCTATTCCCAGTCAAATCAGAATAGAAATTATTCCAATGATAGACCTAATTATCCTGACAGAGGATACAATAACAACAGTAATTTCAATAATAGTGGTGGAAATAATAATAATCCTCCCAGACAGCCCAGAGTACGGAACTCTAGGCCAAATAATGGCTCATTACCATCACCCCTGGATAATCAGCCACCAGGTGAAGCCAAATAGACTACTAGAGTCAATCTTGCTGAAGCAGCCCTCACTAATTGGTGTAGGATCCACAATACAAATGCACATGCAGAATTAGACTGTCCACAATTTAGAATTGCTGCTAGCATCTTTCAGACGGAAGTAGCTAACACTTCTAGAAATTCACCTCAGGTAGAAGGAAATGAGATTGTTCCATGTGGATATGACTCAGCCTTTGTGTTGGAAACTTATACAAATCAACTTCATCAGAGTTGTAACTAGGCATGTGAAGAATCTGCCTTAACTTTTGAAACAAACTATGTATTCCCCTTTGAGGATGAAAATGAGCCTGCAAGAGAACATGAGGAGGTGCATGCATACCAGCAGCAATATTCTGGTAAACATAATTATAACTTGAGAAGTAATGCCAATAGACCTACTGGTCCATTGACATCATCACTACCTCCAAACAACCTCAATACACCTCCTGATCCTAAAGCTAGCAATAACCCTGGGTTCCCCAAGGTAAATGCTCAATACTTGTCGCCTCAGAACACAGGATCAAAGGTTGTAAATGCACCTCATGAACCTGACAAGTTGGTCAATTATTTGGCTGATGAAATGAAGAAAATCAAGATTAGCCTTTCCCTGTCTGAGTTATTGAAAACTCCTGCCATCAAAAAGGCATTTATGAAGTCACTAGATGACCCTGCTCCTAAAGAGGATGGCCATCTTTCAAGTCAATCCAGTGGCAAAGATCATGCTGCTAGAGATAATAATATCAAGCCTAAGGTGCCAACTACTGTCCAAGCTGCAGAAACCTCACATATGACATTATACAGAGATAAGAGTGAGTCACCACCTTTCCTCCTTACCATAAGGATGCTTGGAAAGAATTTACACAACTGTTTAGTAGATTCCGATGCATCTACAAATGTGATACCCTTGTCCATATGCAATGCCTTAGGACTACATCCTGCTAAATCCCTAAAGAAAGTGACACAATTAGATAAGACAGAAGTGAGTGTAGTAGGAGAACTGACTCACATACACATGCAGCTAGCATCTGATCCCAGGATCTAATATTACATTGATATCCAGGTAGTTGAAATACCTGATACATATGGGATGTTGCTCAGCAGGGACTGGTCAAAGACTTTGAATGGATATATGTCCACTGACTTTAGTCACATGTAGTTACCTTGGAAAGGTATACTGAACCAGATAAGAATAGATGCTGAGCCCAGGATGAAGCACATGATAACCGAGTATAATAAAACGAATGAGATCATGTATGTTGACGTCAAGCCTGGAGTTTATGCTGTTAGACCATAGACCATCAGGATAGAAGAGATCCTGATGCTTGACTTTCATCATCATCATGATGATGATCATCAGGAGGATGTACCAGTTGTAGAATTTGATACTAATTTTGAGAACAAAAATGAAATAGATTGCTTCAGAGACTTTGAGATGCATCTGTCCAAACAGGTAAAGCATTGTCAATTGTTAAATATACCTGCTAATGATATTTTGATTGATGGATGGTGCAGACTACACAATGAAGCACATTCAGAAAGGACTTGCGAAGCATGCTTAGACATGATGATGCTAGAGCAGACATGCAGTGAGGCATCATCATCCTATTCTGAGGTAAGTTCTACGTCTGATGATGATGATGATACTGATTCTTGTTTGTCTTCTGCAGGAACAGAAGAGGTGACGAATCATGATGAGGATCATATCCTGAGAACAGAAGAAATTCTGGTGTATGACTAGATAAATGATGAGAAGAAAGAAAAGATCACCCCTGGGAGTGATTGTTTTATGGAGCCAGATTATGAATTGTCTGATGAAGACAAAGGTAGTGACCTGACTAAGTTCGAAGAATTTCTAGCAAAAGAGATAGAGAAGATGACACAACAGCATAGATCTCCCCACGAGGTCTTAATTAAAGGTTGGTGTAGGTTGCATGAGGCACCTCATTCAGAAACAACTTGTTCACTATGTTTACACATTTTGAAAAGGCATATAGCTGCAGATCCAGAGGATCATCCTCCTGCTGATGTGAAAGAGAAAATAGAAAAGCCATTAGGCTCACAAAAGAAAGGAAAGAAGAAACTTGAGAATGATGAGATCCCTAAGTTAAGGTAGATATTAGGTGGAGCAGCAGCCAGAGCTGCAAAGAAAAAAGAAGGTTCAACTAAGCATCCTGCTGAAGATAAACCTTGGATCCTAAGGTTTGATGGATCCAAGTCCAAGCAAGGCGCTGGGGTAGGAATTGACCTCATTGATCCATCAGGAAAATCCTATCTAGCAGCCTACAGATTACAGTTCCCCTGTACTAACAATGTAACAGAGTATGAGGCTCTGATTCATGGGATACTATTTGCTCATAAGAAAAAAGTAAAGATTTTGCATGTCTTCGGAGATTCAGAACTAGTTGTGAGGCAAGTAAGAGGAATTTACTCTTGTAACTACAGGAAGCTATCCAGCTACAGACATTGTGTGTGGGACCTGATTGAGGACTTTGATGCCTTTAATATCACCCATGTGCCAAGAGAACAAAACCATAGGGCAGATGCACTTGCCCAAGCTGCCAGTACATTGGAGCCACTATCTATATTAGGTCTAAAGAGATTTTTAGTAGAACTGGTGTCAATACTTTCAGTACCTGACAATGTGACCAACCTACAGGTGTTTGATGATGATCAGCACATCTTGGATTTCATCTCAAATAGAGACGTATTTGATGCCCAAATCATAGATGAGAATGGTATGGAAGATCATGTCTGGGAAGAAGATGATATATTAGAGTTGCCTAGCAACAGGATTCCCAAAGGTATGATTGAATTAGAAAGAGCTTTTGATTTGGATCATATGCTTAAATAGAAGGATCTGCCCAAGGCAGATGGAGGTCAATATTCACAAGTGAATATTAGACAGAATGAAGACAAGAGAAATGTACTGATTGGTAAGGTTTGCACACTAGAAGAGTTAGAAGGAATAACTCAGGCCCTCAAAGATTACATATATGTAGTTGCATGGACTTATGATGAGCTGAAGACATATGATACATCAGTCATAACTCACACTATTCCCCTCAAGCTAGATGCAAAACCTTTCAGATAGAAGCAAAGGCCAGTCAATGCTTTGCTTGAGCCAATAATTCTTGAAGAAGTCAAGAAGTTGTTAAGTGCCCGGATAATCTTTCCTGTGAGGCACTCCACCTAGGTTGCTAATCTAGTCCCGGTCAGAAAGAAGAATGGAGATATCAGGTTATGCGTAGATTTCAGGAACTTGAACTGAGCTTCAGAAAAAGACAATTATCCCTTACCATCATTAGATGAAGTTCTGCAGATTGTAAATGGAGCCAAAATGATGTCCTTTCTGGATGGTTTTTTAGGATACAATCAGGTCATGGTTGACAAGATTGACAGACTAAAGACTGCCTTCACCACAAAGTGGGGGATATTTGCATATAGACGTATCTCATTTGGACTTATAAATGCTGGTGCTACATTCCAGCGAGCAATGGACATAGCCTTCAGAGGCTTAATAGGAAAGTGTATAGTCATCTATATGGATGACTTAACAGTGTTCTCCAAGGAGAGGAGCGACCATGTAATTGATCTCATAAATGTATTAAAAAAATGTGAAGAGTATGGAATATCACTGAACCCCAAGAAGTGCATATTTGGGGTGACAACAGGAAAGTTACTAGGCCACCTGATCACAAAAGATGGAATCATCATTGATCCTGACAGGGTGGAGTCTATTATGAAGTTACAACTTCCAGGGAGCAAGAAAGAACTTAAGTCTTACTTTGGTAAGATTAACTTTGTAAGAAAGTTCATCACTGGTTTTGCAGAAATAGTCAGACCACTAAATGCTATGCTGAAAAAAGATGCCAAGATTGAGTGGACAGCAGAAGCTAAAGCTGCTTTTGAGGACATAAAGAAAGCCATATCAGATGCTCCGGTCCTCATCAATCCAGATTACACAAAGGACTTCTACATTTATTCATTTGCCTCAGAACATACCTCTGCAGCAGTGTTGACACAAAGGAATGAGGAAAAAGAAGAGAAACCAATAGACTTCATGAGCTACCCTTTCAAGGATGTTGAACTAAGTTATGTGGATGTTGAAAGGCAAGCACTTGCATTAGTCAGGGCAGTAAAGAAATTTAGGCATTATATACTAAGAAGCAAGGTGATTGCAGTAGTACCTGATGCAGTAGTGAAAATGCTGCTCATGCAGAGTGAACCTGGTGAGAAAAGAGCCAAATGGATTAATGTGTTACAAGAGTATGACATAGAAATTACACCAATGAAGCTAGTAAGAGGACAGGCTTTGAGCCAAATGATATCTGAAATTGATCCAAATATCACAAGTCAGCAATATGTGATCAACGAGAAGGACAATAAAGAGTGGTATGCAGATATCAGGCACACCCTGATTACTGGGAGATGTCCTCCAAAATTGCAAGCTTCACAAAGAAGAGCCTTGAAGATAAGGTCACGAAAATATATGATGGAGGAACCCTGTTCAAAAGGAATTATGAAGGAATATACCTGAGATGCTTAGAAAAGCCAGAAGCAAATAAGGTTTTGTCAGAACTACACGACAAGTTTGGAACTGCAAATGGATCAGCCTTGGCCACAACACATGCAATCCTCAGAGCAGGATATTATTGGCCTACAATTTTTAAAGACATAGCTGTTCATGTTAAATGTTGTCATGTATGTTAGGTTCCCGCCAACAGAGAGAAATATGCTACACAACCCTTGCAGCCAGTGATGGAAGAGAGCCCATTTGTACAATGGGGCATGGACTTCATAGGACCAATCAATCCTCCATCCTCCTTAGGTCATAGGTATGTCTTAACAATTACTGACTATTGTACCAAATGGACTGAGGCTGTCAGCAGCAAGACCTGTACTGCAGATGATGTCATTAAATTTCTGGAAACCAACATTGTCACCAGGTATGGAACTCCTTATGCTTTGGTGAGTGATAATGGTTCTGCCTTCACTTCAACTAAATTGTCAAGTTGGGCTTTTGATCATGGGATCATACTCAAGTTTTCATCCAACTATTATCCCCAAGGGAATGGATTAGCAGAATCCACTAATAAAAATTTGCTGAGTATCATAAGAAAATTAATAGAGAAGAACCCTAGGGAATGGAACTCATTTTTGAAATATGCCTTATGGGTAGACAGAACTAGAATGAAAACTACATTAGGAAACTCACCTTTCTAACTAGTATATGGGGTAGATCCTATCCTCCCTGTAAACTTGAAAATTCCTACTCTGCAGTTTGCCCAAGAGTACCTAGGCATTGATAATAGACAAGAGGTCAGGTTGCTTTAGTTGATGCACCTGGAAGAGAAAAGGAGTCAAGGAATTGACCAATTTACAAAACATCAGGCTGTTGTCAAACGCTGGTTTGACAAAAGAGCTAGAGTTAAAGCTTTCAGGATATTTGATTTAGTCTTGATGTGGGATAAAGCCCATGAGAGGAAAGGTGACCATGGCAAATTTGATAGATTATGGATAGGTCCCTTTCAAATTTCTGAGATACTAGGAGACAACACTTATAGGCTTAAGAACCTGACAGGTGAGGATGTCCCATTGCCATTCAATGGACAATTCCTCAAACATTATTTCTAGGCCTGAGTGACTTCATGACAGTCATGTGTATCATATTGTACATTTGTATAGTTGTTTGTACGGTTTGTTTTGTTTTTGTTTGTTCTGTTTTGTTTGTTGAGACCTTGTTCTGGTTAGTCAAGATGATGTATCTCATCACCCCAGAAAATAACTAAATTGTTAGGATTCAAGTGATGAGATTAGATTTAGACATAGGTTATAATTCAGCCTGAGAAGTATTCATGATAAGGTCTGTGATAGCTTTTCATCAATGTGCCTTTTCTTGATCAAAGTGAATCAATCACAATGAAACACCTAACAGCCTTGGGTTTGTTGAATACACAAGTATAGGTGTTAAGTGAAAAATCTAAAGGAACTCCCTTGCTACCAATACAATCTCCAACCTAAAGCTGCAAGTGACTATACCTTGTATAAATGAGCTGACATGATGATATCGGATTCAAATTTTAAAGAGAAAATCAAAAAAGAAATAACATTAGGCCATCTAAGTAACTCTACCAGGGCTATAGATGCCTGCTGGCAGTGGGGCTCTACTTAGGGAGATTGTTTAGATAACCTTGCTAGGGCTATAGACGCTTGCTGGCAACAAGGCTCTATCCAGGTTGGCTATGAGGGATGATCTCCAACTATGTAGTTTAACACCAGTTACTTATGTTTTCAACTTACTTTCAAGATGAGGATAATTAATCGTCTGCACACACATGATCCTTTGTTAGCATTGTTATCATGATGAAATTTTATCATTCAGAAGATCATGGTGCTTATGCTTAGAAAGAATTAGAATACTATGAATGAATGTGATCAAATCACTTGAATCATTGAAATTTGTTTGTTTTCTTTGGTGGCAAGTTGTTGTGTGGTTAAACAACATGCCCCGTTTTGACTTGGCAAAACAGGGACCTAACTTTTTGGCTTGGCTTGTGTTGTTTGCTTTCTGGCGGTTTGGTAAAAGTAAGTCATGTGCATCATCATGTAGAATGAGGATGAGGTAAATTATCATCATGAGGTCAGTTTGTCAAAGTTCGTATTTCATTCCAAAAACCTCATATTTAGAAAGATCATCAAATTTCATGTAGGTTTGCCTTTTACATCCCCCTGATATTCATCAGGATGTAAAAGTTATGAATGGTCAAAGTTTGAGTCAAACCTGATATTTCTAGGGGGAGGATCATATTTTGTAACATCAGTCATATTTCAAAGGATCACCCTGATCTAATTTATCACCCGATAAATCATGCGGTCCGAATATCCAGACGTCAATTTTAGGTGACAGTAGCTGTTACCCGTCGGTGGCCTTATGCATTTCGCGAGGATCATATTTCTCAATGTAACCTGATATTTCTTAATATCCTCCTGCCGTGAAATATCCCCCTAAGCCAATATCCTGATGATGTCATTCAAGTCCGATAAACGAAGAAACGATATGACGATGACATCATCATCACATTTACCTCTCAGCAGGATATTTAATAAACATGATCATGTTCGCATACATGACGATGACGTCATGGTGCCTTCCCGATACACTGAGCAAATATCAGGATGACGTCATCCCGACATTTTGAAAAAAGAGACATATAAATTTTTCTCATCATCATCATTCCTAAACATCACCCAATATTTTCAAATATCCTCTTGGCGTTTAAAGCACAGCCTAATGGTGCGAACATCACTCGATATCTAAACATCACCCGATATTTTCAAATATCATCCTGCCGTTTAGATATCACCCCGCTCCTGTTGCCGCCATTAACATTTAATGTGCGCAAACATGGTAGGTAGTTCCTGCCGACCATCAAACCCGATCGAGACAGCTGGCGAAATCCTGACTTTCCGTGCAGAAAATCAACGAATAAAATCTAATCTGTCAGACCCTTGCCTAATTTTACCCTAATTGCAAGGTTAAATGGTAAATCTAATGTCATTTTTACATTTACCTTGTGAAGAAATTACTGTTACAGAGCACCAGCTTCCATATCCTCAAACAGGCGATACAACGACGAATAGGGTTTGCAGGTAGTAAGAAGTGTGCGATTATCAGCCGAATTAAGAGCATTTTCTGGGAATTCATTGGTATAAAAGAAATCTACATAACTAGGTAGGTAATTGAAACCCTCATCCTGTTGCTTTTGCACACTCAGGTATGATGTTGTAAGTTCTGGTTTATGCACCCCCATGATGGGCTTATGCTGAATAAATGTAGTAGGCATGATGAATATTAAAGATAAATTGTTATCTACATACATGTGAGAACCCATTGTAAGACAAGATTTTGTTAATTGCAGGCATCCATGGCTAACAAGAGGTTGGCTAAGTGTGAGGCTGAATTCAGTAAGCCTATGTTTTCATCTTAGAGGGGCGTCCTATTTAAATATGGCTCAATTACAGATACCCATCAGGGGAATACTAATTTGGAAGCCTGGTCAGCTAAGCTGAATGATGAGAAGAACAAAAGTCCTGTGCTAGATGCAGTTTTCATATCCGGGATGTGGAATGCCACCGGTTTCCTATACTCCATGGAGTCTCCGGAGCTGGTTATCGAGTGTGCCAGGAATTACAATCTAGAGACCAGGCAGGTGATGAAGCATGGGAGGATATATGCAGACCTATCCATCAAAGGTCTTTCCAGGACATTTGGACTGCCATTGGGCAAGAAGGTCAATAGTGTGGACCTAAAGAAATCAGAGAAAGAGTATGAGAATAACAAAAAACAAGCCAGGAAAAACATGTACCACTGGAGGGCTGAGAACAACACATATCCTGCAGCTGCCAAACTTCTTGTGCATTTATTCAAATATGATTTTAGTGAGGAGTACCAGTACATGATTGCACTATTGAGTAGAGTCACAGGCCATCCTGACACTAGTAGTTTTAAAGATTGGATGTATGGTGTGATCATGATGTGCATATACTCAGATATCAAGCCATTGTGGGGCTAACTATTAAGTGATGCTCTACATGAGCAGCTAATGAACCTGGGAGGTTCAAATTGTGCTTTCTATATGACATCCTATATTGTCTACACCTGTGCATACAAAGGCACATTTGATAAACTAGTTACAGATGGAAAGCTTAAAGGTACAGTTAATGCTATACATGTTTGGGATCATCATCCCCAGCTGCAAAGAGCCAATTACCTCCAAGACTACAAACTGGTAAATGATGCATTCTCTATGCATCTGGTCAGAACCATGGAGGAGGATAGAACAAAGAGATTGAGCATGGAAGCTTAGGAGATAATCTACAGGCATGGAGCCTGGTATATACAATTTGCCACATTTTACTACATGAGGATTGAGGGTTTTGAAGGACCTCCCCTCATCCTGCCAAGGTATCCCACTGATGCAGTAATACTTATGGAGTTCATAAGGCAGAGCTCCACAATGTTAAAAATATACAAGGATGCAAAGAAGCTGCCACCAATTTTGTTTCCAGTCACCATTGGCTGGTACATGTGCCCAGATTCAGAGAACATCAAGAAGGTGATGGTCACCTTGAATAAAATGAAGTTGCAGCCTTTACCACTGATAAGACCATATGATCCTTATGGCAGGATGCAAAAAATAATAGGAAAGCCTATTCACCAGAGGCACCTAGAAGACTTCTGGGCTGACTATGAAGATGAAGCAGAAGCAAGGAGAAGAAGGTATCAAAGGCTAACATCGAATCAAATTAGAACCTTTGATTGCATCCCCATCCCTCAACAATTGAAGAAGGATGATGGCAGGATAATTGTAGATGAGTGTGAATAGAAGAAAATACATAATGATACCATCTCTGCACCTGACCTCAGCATACAAGAGGACATATCCTTGGACCCCTTCATTGCCAGGACCATACAGCTAACCCAAGCTTGGGTTGATGAATAGATAGAGGCTTTGAAGAAGAAAGGTGTTGCCATTATGGTGGACAACAAGAAGAAGGGGTAGGATACTCCTGGAGAAGAGTATGATGACTTCGTAAATGAGAAGAGGAAGTCTAAGGGAGATAGGCTCCCTTCACAACAACAACAGAGCAAAAGACCCCCAAGGGGCAAGAAAATAGATAATGAACCCAAAGGGGTTATCATTGAACGGGCAGTGTTCAAAGCTGAGGAGGTAGCAGCATCAGGATCAGGATCCGCATCACCTCCACGGACAAGCAAAAGAAAGTCTAAGAAAGGAAAGACAGCAGAGGCTGGAATAACTGAGACCCAAGAAGAGGGTCTATCCTCAAGAAAACTAGATGAAGAGGATATCCTTGTGGAGGAAGAGCCTGAGGAAGAAGAGGCTCCTTTGTTATTTAAAAGGAAGAGGAGGTCTCCACAGGTGGTGGTGTCTACCCCATGTAAGAAATAAAGAACCTTCATGAGAGGTGAAATAAGACAACCCCCTACATTGTTATAAGGGGCAGGTAGTGAAGTACATAGGGAACTTTAGCATAATGTTCCACTTGCTACCATCGTCAAGTTTAAGACCGAGCTCGCAGAAGAGCAGATGAAAGAAACTTCCCAGACACATGCAGAAGGTCACATCTCGCTAGACGAGACAATAAATTTGTCTGATGATGAAGTTGTACAGGAAGTGACTTCACAAAAGATGGAAACCCTTGCTGTAGGTACACACATGACCTCTCACAAGACTCCACCAGTTTAAACTATACTGGAGGAGATAAGGCAAGTGGAAACTGAGAAAGAAAAGAGCCCAGAGTAGATAGCCCAAGAAATGGGGTTAGATACACTGATTGCAGAGGTGACAAATCCTGCGGTGATAGACGTAATAGAGAAACAGGATGTGAATCCTGAACATCCCGCAGGATCACCTGACAAAGGGCACCCTGCAGAAGAAATAAAGATGGAAGAACCAGAGAGCCATACTTCAGAAATAAGCCAACCAAGCGCACAAGATGCATCAACGGAACCTGCTATAGTAGAGGTTCAGGAAAGGAAGGCCGATGAAAAGGATATATCTAAGGATCTTGCTACCAAAGCTCAGGAAGAAAGTAGCACATGTATAGAAGAGATAATGGCTTCAAAACAAACGCCAGCATCTCAGGAAGATGCTCCTTTGGAGAAAGAAGTTCCTCAACAGGAGGATGTGCCACAGAATCAATAGCAAAGCAAGCATCATGAAGAAGAACTAAGGAAATCACCTTCTCCATCACATCTGCTGACAGAAATGAGAGATAAAGGTGAACATCATGATGATGCAGAGAAACATGATCAGGTACCTCCATGGTTGGAGAAAGAGGTAAATACAGAAGTAGAATTTGAAATTCAAGAATTTGACGTATCTACTTTGTTTTCTGAGAATATAATAAAACCTAAGAGGAAGGCCAGAATGACTTGAGCCATCAAAAGAGATCCAACAACTGGGAGAAGGACTGTACAGATTGTAGTACCTACTGTGGAGAAAGAAAAAGGTAAAATTACCTTAGATGAGTTTCAGATCAGCACAGTGGACTTAGGATTTGCCAATGAAGACCAAGAGGGTCAAGAAGGCAAAGATATTATTGATTCTTTAATTCAGAAGGTGAAAAGAGAGAAGGAGAAAAATAAACAACACAAAGAGCACATTGCTTAGTTGCATGCCTACATAGGAAGGCTGACTAATACTGAAGATACTTAAACTGAACATGCAGTCCCATTGACTGCTATTTCTCAAGAGGAGGTGAATAAATTAGATCTCATGAAACATGAGGCATTTGTACTAAGGAGATGAATGTCATCCACATTGGATGATGCTGAAGAAATGGTAAGGGCCTCTTTGAAGAGGTGGAATACTCTTAATGACTCCAGGTCAAAGGTAGATAAATTACAGATGTAGACAGGTAAAAGGTCTTACAGGTTGGAAAAGGTACTAGACATCCTAGGAGAAATAAAGAAGATAAATCCTCAGTTGCTTATCAACAAACAGGTATTGAATAGTAATACCGCCTTGTTGATTGATATATGGTATAAGGACATTCAATTTGAATGTGGAGTACTTAAAAGATGCAATAATAAACTGAGAGATATCAGCATGAAGTTACATGATTTAATGTCTGTTGAGGCAGAAATATTGGAAACATTGGAAGGAAAAGTGGAATGGAAAGTTGAAAATCAAGATGAAGAGTTTGCCATCAAAGCTTTACATGGCAACTTCCAATCAGTAGCAGATGATCCACTTGTCCACTTGACAGAAGAAGTCATAGATAAAATAATGAGAATCAAAGTCAAGATGGAAAATTACAACGAGACGCTGCAAGACAGGAAAGACAAACTGGATAGCAGTAGACACAAATATGAGGCATACAAGCATGCCATCATCAAAGCAAAGACTCAGGATGGTGGAGAAATAGATAAAATTGTGCAGTTTTATGAGCAGATTCGGAGCAGCATGCAGCCTCATATACGAAGTCATCATCATTAGGATGATGAAAGTTCGGGAAGTGATGCACATGATGATGGTGCACATAAATCAGACAAAGAGCATGATGAAGATACATCATAAAGGGAGATATAAGCATTAGTTACTTATGAAAGTAAGTACTCCAGATAGTTGCCAGCTGGCAACTTATGCCAATTTTGATAGGATTGACAAAGTCAAAGAGACTATTGACCGTAGATATGCATTGATAAATCAAGATCATGGATCTTTTTGTAACGGATTCCTCACCTTGTTCTATAAAAGGTGCCAGAATGCCTCTTTTTTATTATTTGAAACTTAATTGAAATCTGTTAGCTGAAACATTCAGAGCTCATTGTAAAGCTTTTTGTATACATCTATATTTTTGCATGCTTAATGAATGAGAAGACTGTGTCGATTACAATTGATAGTAAATCTTGAGTAATCAGCGTATGAATTCTAGACATATGTGGTGATTTGCTGCTTCCCTTGGAGTGCATGTCTACTTACATGTGTTGTCTTCATACAAATTCCTTTAAAGTTAGCATCAACTATATCTAGCTGTGGAATGTCCTGGTGAAAATATGGTTTGGTTTTCTTCTCTTCATGACAGTATCTGATATACATGTAGTTCAAAAGCTAAAGGTTCAACTTTAATTAGAAGCATTTCTTCAATTTCTTTCAAATTTTAGAATATTTCACCCTCATAATTGCAAATAATTGATGATCTTAAGCAAATAACACAAATATGTGGACATCTCGTAGATCATTGCAAATATTTAGCATATTTGAATACAAAGCATGCATAATTGAAAATATCATGCAAAGATTAAAGTATTTCTGCATCATTTCATCAAATAACTGTATAAAATGACTTCTCTGTAAGGAATCTTTGCAGGAGTATTGTCATGATGATGAACTTCGCGTAAGGCCCCAAAATGGAAACAGCAACTCACATTAACCTGTGAGTAATGTCAGACGATTAAGACCTAATCACCAGAGACTTGGGATCATGAATTCTCTCAATTCATCATATCTTTCAAGATGAATAAAGGTTAATGTGTACTTTTATTCTATGCTTGTTTATGACTAACATCATGACCAACAGCTCCTTCTCAAATACACATACAATTTCTGCAATTTCCTTCTTCCATTTTGGCAATTCACGTTTGTGGATCTCCTTGGAGGTCACCCACCTAATATAAGAATAGTAAATTAGTATGAACCTTTAGTCAAAAATTAAAATGCAATATAATATCTCTATGTCTCTCACACATGAACATTTCATATAACCACATACCTTGTAAATGCTGACAATCGACTTATGACATTCCTTAAGTCAACTGTAAGACAAGAATCCCCCCTAATTGCTAATGGCATGATATGCTATCAAACACATTTATGAAAAGGATATTAGTAATTTTTTCTCAACCAACAAAATATCAAAATATATTTAGTACTTAATCAATGTTACCAGTAAATTTTAAATGATGATATATAATACCTTCATAAAATTATGAAAATCATGTGTTTTCAATCTTGTGATATGTCCATCAACTATAAAAGTTTTAGCCAATGATGACCCATAGTGATGCAGAGCACTCAGTGGAAGTGTTCAAATTGATCAAATGAACTTGATCGGTGTGAGGTGGCTTATGTCTTGGCGACCAAACCTTGTCGGCCAAACATATCCCGTCGGCCCAATCTCCAACTCTCCCTGACAGTCAACTCCACTTAGTCTTCGGTGAGACTTCCTTTATCAGCAGCATCTCCAAACTTCCTACTGATACCTGATGGCGGATATCTTTTCACTAGCCTTAACCGTAGTAGTTAGTCCTGACCCTATTGGCTAGACTTAACACTGTCGGTAAATTTGAAAGACCTTCCACCGATCCACTGATCACGCCGATGTCAACTTCACACACATCCATCAGAAAAACTTTGCTCATCGGCAAACACTTAAGTATCTTGGCCGATGTGCTGATACTTTGTTAACTCATATACAATGCTTGACTTGTTATCGCCGGTGGATTATAGTTCATATGCGCCGATTCACCCTTACACCCGGTCACCAGTTGTATGTTTCACCACATACAATCTCAACATACATTGCCGACATACATTTGGTGGGACCTCCTTTCGTCGGCATGACTTCAACTGTTGGTGAGCTCTTGTATGTCCTTCCGATATGCTGATACAACCAATTTGTTTATGCAAGACTTGACTATCTACTGCTGGTTCTCTTTACTGTTGCTACCAGTCACCCTTTGTATCATGCAAAATGTATATTCTCTACATACAATCTAGACATACAATTGTGAGATACACACAAAATGCTTTTGTGATATACACACGAAATGTATATTCGGTGAAACGATATGAAACTTACGTCTACGGCACTTCAGTTACTCTGCGACTATACCGACACCAAATAAATGCACAAAAATGAAACTCAACAGGTCGGAAAGGGGTCTATACCCTTCTACAGACACTCAACCACCATCAATTTGGCCACTCCACTCACTGTTCACATAACAACACTTTCCTATCACTCCTATGACTAGTCACATAGAGATGCCTAGTCGACTTATGCCAAACTCTTTGGACCTTTGGGTGTCTGATCCAGAACAACAGAAAACACAAAATGCACACTATATTCCTCCATCACACTGAACATGAGAATCTTACTTTCAGTGGACAGAGGACTAACACTCCATTTGTTCACCAAACCCTAGTTTCTAGGTTTCCAGACTAGTCTCTATACAAGGAACAATTTCTTACAAACTACAACACTTTAAGACACTAGATTAATCCCAAATGAAAGCTACTTCAATACATGAACACTTCTAGTCAATTTCAAACAATCACAGAGAAATACTCAAAAAGAACAATGTTCAACACTGAAAATCTAGATCTTCATTCATTCATTCTTCTCTTCATGCATGCCTCGTTACATCATACTTCTCTCCTATGAAAGGCTTGAGACAGTAGTTTACATCCCTCCAACTGTACAAACTGATTTAAAAATCAGTTAGCCATTGGCTTTCTCCTATCACAAGAAAACTACATGTTTTCTTTGTGTTATTACATCAAACTCGACCAAAACATGGTCTACATAGGTCTAGTGACCAAATTGACACAAAACCTTATTACAAACATGAAGTGGCTTAAAAGCCTTATTGAAAGCAAAACATGACTCCTGTACCATAGAGAAGGTGCTCCTACACCATACTCCCTTTGTAGGAAAAACTCAAGTCCCTTGAGTTGCCAACTATTGGAGTGTCTTCCCATGCTTCAGAATGTCTGCTTCACTCGTCGAGGTAGCCTCTGAATCAGGAAGATCCTGCCACTTGATCAAGTACTCCTTATACACACCCTTCTTTGTCTTTTTGACAATCTTGGAATCTAAGATGCATTCCAACTGTAAAGGCTTACTTGGAGGTAGATCTCTGATCCAGTCCTCATCTTTAATCATAGCATCTGATCCATCTTTAGTATTCAATTGAGGTTTAAATGGAAACAGGTCTGAAACATTGAATATGGGAGAAATACCAAGACCGGATGGTAATTCTATTTCATATGCATTTGGACCAAACTTATGCACTACCTTGCACAGTCCTATTTTCTTCATTAGAAGTTTGGTTGGCTGTCCTTTAGGCAACCTTTCCTTCCTTAGATAGGTCATCATCAAATCTCCCACCTTGAACTGTATAGCTCTCCTTTTGCGATCTGCCTTGTCTTTGTATTTGGATACTATTTTCTCCAACTGAAGTTTGACTTGATCATGTACTGCCTTCATGGTGGTAGTAAAATCTTCTCCTAGAGCACTCCTCTTATCCCAACCTTGTAGGTCTTTGAGTTCAAGTGGTCCTCTTGGATGGAAACCATAAACAATTTCAAATGGACTCTTCCCCGTACTTCTATTCCTCGAATCATTGTAAGCATACTTAGCTTGACTGATCACCAAGTCCCATGCCGACCCATGCTACTTGGTAAGGCATCTTAGAAGGTTTCCTAAGGACCTGTTGACAACCTCTATCTGACCATCAGTTTGGGGATGGTAGGCTGATGAGAAAGACAATTGTGTTCCCAATTTTCTCCATAAGGTTCTCCAAAAATGACCAACAAACTTGGAGTCTCTATCAGTGATAATTGAAAGGGGCAAACCATGGATTCTAACCACTTCTCTAAAATAGAGACCAGCAATGTGAGATGCATCATTTGTGCATTTGCATGGCACAAAATGAACCATCTTACTGAATCTGTCCACAACGACAAAAACACTATCCACAACACTTGCTGTCTTAGGAAGACCAAGTAAAAAATCCATACTAATGCTTTCCCAAGGCCTATTGGGAATAGGAAGCGGTTGGTACAAACTAGCATTAGAAGACATACCTTTGACCTTTTGACATATGGTACAACTTGCAACATATCTCCTCACATCTGATTGTACTTTTAGCCAATAGTAGAATCTAGTGACTTGTTCCAAAGTCTTGTTCAACCCAAAATGTCCTCCTAAGGTTCCATTGTGCTTCTCTTTGATGATGTTATCCCTAATTGAACATTTAGGGACACATAGCAAATTACCTTTGAATAGGAGACCTTCCTATAACGCAAAATCTAAATATTCACCATGAAAAGTGTTAGCCAAATTAGCACAGACTTCATAAGCAGCCTTGAAATATGCATCCTCCTTGTATAACTCCTTCAAACAATCTATCCCCATGCTTTCCATCTATACTTCTTGTATGACCAGCATCCTTCTACTCAAAGCATCAGCCACTTTGTTGGCAACACCCTTTTTATGCTTAATAGTGAAGGTATAGGCCTGCAATTGTTCCATCCACTTAACATGCCTATGATTCAACTTTTCCTGACTATTCAGAAAACTAAGAGCATGGTTATCAATAAAAATAATGAACTCTTTGGGCAGCAAATAGTATCTCCACTTTTTGAGAGCTTGCACCATTGCATAAAGCTCCAGGTCATAAGTAGAATACCTTTGTTTAGCCTCATTCAACTTCTCTGGAAAAATGCCACTGGATGTCCATCCAAACTAAGAACAACACTTATTGCCTGTTGACTTGCATCACATTCCACGACAAAAACTTTGTCAAAATCAGGGAGCACCAAAGTAGGTAATTCAACCACTTTCTTCTTCAACAATTTAAAACTATCATCTGCTTGCTTTGTCAATTGAAATTTGCACTTTATGCCACCCTTGATGGTATTGAGAATAGGAGAACTTATGTGACTGAATCCTCTAATGAACTTCTTATAAAAAGTTGCCAAGCCATGGAAACTTCTAACATCTCCCACTGTCTTAGGAGTAGGCCAATTGAGAATAGCCTCAACCTTTGAAGGGTCCATCTTCAAACAACCATTGGAAATCACAAAACCCAAGTACACAAGTTCAATTTTCATGAACTCACACTTATCCAAGTTGATCATCAACTTGTTCTCATGTAATTTCTTCATCACTTGTCCAAGATGCTTCACATGTTCTTTTATCCTGCTGAAAACAAGTATGTCATCAAGATAAACAATTACAAATTTGCCAATGAATTCAACAAGTACCTCATTCATCAAATGCATGAATGTGCTTGGGGGATTTCTAAGGCTGAATGGCATGACAAGACACTCATAGAGACCTTCATTTGTCTTGAAGGCAGTCTTCCACTCATCTCCCTGCCTAATTCTGATCTGATGATAACCAGATTTCAAATCAATCTTTGAATAGTAGCAAGACCCTCCAAGATAGTCCAAAAGATCCTCAATCCTTGGCATAGGGAATCTATACCTTATTGTGATCTTATTTATGGCCCTTGAGTCTATACATAGTCTCTATTTTCCATCTTTCTTTGGAGCAAGTACACTAGGGACTGCACATGGACTAAGACTATTTCTAATCAGGCCTTTCTCTAAGAGTTCTTGAATTTGTCTACTCACCTCTTCATTTTGTTATGGTGTCAATTTATAAGCAGCCTTATTGGGCAATGTGGCACCTGGAATCAAGTCAATTTTATGACTTATATCTCTCATGGGTGGTAAGGAGTTAGGAGTATCCTCTACCACAAGATCTTGGTACTTATCTAACAATTGCTGCACTTCTAGTGGGATCTCTTTCTGCTTTTTGTCTTGTTGACCTGATTCATCTTTAGGCTTCATTATCAAGGCATACCCTTGGGTATCCTTCTCCTTCATGAGGTGTAAGAACTCTTTGCCACTAACCATCATGACATTGGTGTCACTGCTCTTCTCTCCAATTTGCTCTGGCATAGGATCCATCCTAAACTTCCTTCCATTCTTGGTGATGAGGTATGTGTTCTTCTCACCATCATGTTGTGCCTTCACATCATACTGCCATGGACATCTAAGAAGAAGGTGACAAGAATCCATGGGAATAATCTCACATAGTATCTTGTCCTTATAATCACCTATCTCAAACTCAACCTAGGTTTGTTCTTCTACCATGTAATTTTGATTCTTATTCAACCAAGAGATCTTATGAGGACTAACATGGGGCAACCTTTTCAACTTACATTTCTCTACCATTTCAGTAGACACTACATTCTCAGTAGAACCTAAATCAACAATGATTTTACAAAGTTTACCATATGCTTTACTTTGAGTTTTGAAAAGAGTCTTCCTTTGTGGGGGCTCTAGCATTAATGACATCTTCATCAAGGTTCTCTTGATCATCATGTTCTCTCCTTCAAGGACTGGTGCAACACTACCAATGGGTGAATTCACACTTTGGCAATCATCATCTTTCAACAACTGATTCCTTCTTCCACTATCATGGGAACTAGATGCCTTCTCAGGGCATTTGCTTGCAGTATGGCCTACTTGATTGCAGCCATAGCATCTTCCAGTGAAAACTTTGGGTCCTCTTCCTGCACCACCACTTCTACCTCTGCCATTAGGTCTTCTCCAACCTCTGAAACCACCTCTATGTTCTACATCAGAATGAGACTCTTGTTGAATTGAATTTTCATTTCTACTTGACTGTCCTCTACCAAAACTGCCTCTTCCCCTATTATTTCTGCCACCTCTTCCTCTAGTGTTTTGATCACCCTTCCATTTCAACTTTTCTTCAGCCCTAGAGGCTAATAGAAAACACTCATCCACTATTTCAGGAACCACCATACTAAATTCATCTTGTATGTTATACCTCAAGCCATCGAGATATCTGCCCACCATCTCTTTCTCCTCCTCTTTGTGTTTGGCTCTCATGCTCAATCTATGAAATTCTTTAGTATATGTGGCCACATCCATATCCTTTTGTCTGAGATGATTAAACTTCATGATGGTCTACAACTCTTAATCAGATGGCATGAACCTATCTCTTAGCATAGCCACCATTCTGCTCCATTTGGTGACAGGGTTCTTTCCAACCTTCTCTCTTTCACCTTGCATATAGTTCCACCAGACCAGGGCAAAACCTCTTAATCTGGTCTTAGCAAACTTGAACTTCTTGTTGTCACTATACTCCTTAAAGTTAAAATAATTACACATGGCTTCAATCCAATCCATGAGGGCATCTCCATCTAGTTTCCCATTAAATGTAGGAACATCCATCTTTGGATCGCCACTATCTCCATGAACACCTTTGTGTGCTTTCAAGAATGCCTTTTGATCTGTAGACATACCTTGCTCTTGAGGACTTTCCTCTACCTCTTCTTCTTCATCTGAATTAGAAGCACTTCCATCTTCTTTACCCTTACCCTTGAGTCTCTCTTCTTTCAACTTTGCTTCAAGCATCTCCTCTACCATCTTCTTGATGGCGTCTTTGCTCATAGACTTGGGAGGCATTGTGCTAGCCTCAGTTTCTATGTCCTCGTCTGACATACATGGTTTCAATTCAAATATTGGCTTTGATACCACTATGATGCAGAGCACTCAGTGGAAGCATTCAAATTGATCAAATGAACTTGATCGATGTGAGGTGGCTTATGTCTTGGCGACCAAACCTTATCAGCCAAACATATCCCGTTGGCCACCTTTCAAACTCTCTACCCGATCTCCAACTCTCCCTGACAGTCAACTCTACTTAGTCTTCGGTGAGACTTCCTTTATCGACAGCGTCTCCAAACTTCCTACCGATACCCGATGGCGGATAGCTTTTCACTAGCCTTAACTGTAGTGGTTAGTCTTGACCCTATCGGCTAGACTTAACACTGTTGGTAAATTCGAAAGACCTTCCACCAATCCACTGATCACGCCGATGTCAACTTCACACACATCCTTTGGCAAAACTTTGCTTATCGGTAAACACTTAAGGATCTTGGCCGATGTGCCGATACTTTGTTAACTCATATACAACGCTTGACTTGTTATCGCCAGTGGATTACAGTTCATATGCTCTGATTCACCCTTACACCCAGTCACCATTTGTATGTTTCGCCACATAAAATCTCAACATACATTGCCAATATACATTTGGTGGGACCTCCTTTCCTCGACATGACTTCAACCGTCAGTGAGCTCTTGTATGTTCTTTCGATATGCCGATACAACCAATTTGTTTATGCAAGACTTGACTATCTACTGCTGGTTCTCTTTACTGTTGATACTAGTCAACCTTTGTATCATGTGAAATGCATATTCTCTACATACAATCTTGACATACAATTAAGAGATACACACGAAATGCTTTTGCGATAGACGCACGAAATGTATATTCGGTGAAATGATATGAAACTTACGCTGATGGCACTTCAGTTACTCTGTGACTATACCGACACCAAATAAATGCATAGAAACAAAACTCAACAAGTCGAAAAGGGGTCTTTACCCTTCGATAGACACTCAACCACCATCAATTTGGCCACTCCACTCACTGTTCACATAACATCACTTTCCTATCACTCCTACGACTAGTCACATAGAGATGCCTAGTCGACTTATGCCAAACTCTTTGGACCTTTGGGTGTCTGATCCAGAACAATAGAAAACACAAAATGCACACTGTATTCCTCCAACACACTAAACATGAGAATCTTACTTTCAGTAGACAGAGGAATAACACTCCATTTGTTCACCAAACCCTAGTTTCTAGGTTTTCAGACCAGTCTTTGTACAATGAACAATTTCTCACAAACTACAACACTTTAAGACACCAGATTAATCCCAAATGAAAAGCTACTTCAATACATGAACACTTCTAGTCGGTTTCAAACAATCACAGAGAAATACTCAGAAAGAACAATGTTCAACACCCAAAATCCAGATCTTCATTCATTCATTCTTCTCTTCACGCATGCCTCGTTACATCATACTTCTCACCTATGAAAGGCTTGAGACAACAGTTTACATCCCTCAAACCGTACAAACTGATTTAAAAATCAGTTAGCTGTTGGATTTCTCCTATCACAAGAAAACTACATGTTTTCTTTGTGTTATTACATCAAACTCGACCAAAACATGGTCTACATAGGTCTAGTGACCAAATTGACACAAAACCTTATTACAAACATGAAGTGGCTTAAAAGCCTTATTGAAAACAAAACATGACTCTTGTACCATAGAGAAGGTGCTCCTACACTACATAGCCAGTAGGTGTCCTTATTGAACAAATGACCATTTTTTAGTTGGTCTAACTCTTTTTTTTTCAAAATCCATGGAGCTTTTGCATATGTTTCATTTTCCCTATTTGGCCACATATGTTTTCTATCAATTTTGGTATGTGAAAGAGCAATATCTCTCCTCGAAGATAAGGTGTCCTTCTCTTTGCCTGATATATGTCAAAATATATAATCTAGGATATTTTTGAAGATGTGCATAGGATCTAATAGGTGAGATATTAATAGATCCTTCTAGTAAGGGAGCTCATAAAATATGGATTTCCTTTTCATTCCTTCTTGCATATTAACTACAACTTGTTCTAGTTCTTCAATTGAATCACCCTGATCAAAAAAATCCTCCCAAGATTTCAATTCAACATCTTCATACTTCTTAAGCCAATCACCTAGACCCATAATCATGGGAGGGCCTCTATTTTCAACTTTTCCATCAAATTGATTCTTCAGGTGATTTCTAAACTTATGATCTAGTGGTAGAAAAACCCTGTTGTTTGCATAAATAAATTTATGTAGATCTTTAGAATACCGCCCTTGAAATTGTTCTACACATATTGGACATGCAAATATCCCCTTTGTTTGAAGCCCTGCAATTCAATAAGTAATGTTAATAACATCAAAAAAATAGTATAAAACTAAGTATGAAAGTTGGGATGAAAATAAATTATGAGTGTAAATACGTAAATATTTTATCTTACCAGAACAAACACCAAGTCTTGATAAATCATGAATAGTCCAACATAGCACACCATACAACATGAAGGACCTATTTGATGGGGGACGTGATATGTCATACATTCTTATGCCTTTCCATAGCAGTTGCATCTCATCAATAAAAGACGTAAGATAAACATCCATGTTTTTAACTTGATGTTTTCCTGGAACAATGAGAGTCAGCATAAGGTGCTCCTTTCTAACACTCATCCATGAGAGAATATTGTATACTATCAATCCAACTGGCCAAACACTATAATTTGAGATCAGGAAAGAGAATAGGCACACTCCATCAATTGCAAGACCAAACTTGATACTACGGGGTTCATCTTTGAATTTTCTTGGCCAATTTTTCTCTATGTGTTTCATTGCTTTGGAGTTGGCTGGAATTCACATGAATCCATCTTTACTCCTATTCTTTGCATGCCAGTCCATCAATTATGCAAGTGACTTGCAATGAAACATTCGTTGAAGTCTAGGTATAATTGTCATGTGACGTAAAACCTTTTTGGAACTATAGGACCTTGTACATCTGTACGATATCTCTTCTCTTTGCATACAGGGCATTCTGCCTTGTTTTGATATTCATCTCTGTATAAAATGCAATCATTTTTACATGAATGAATTTGCTTATATTCAATCCCCAACTCAACCAACAACAGACACACCTCTCTGCAAGTTGATGGCAACACATTCTCTTCAGGAAATATTTTAGTTTTTAGTGCCCTATAAGATTGCTAGAGATTAAATCAATTGAATGTTTGACTTATGATGAACATGCTTGATATGTCAATCTATACTAGGACTGTTTATATACAATATATGATTTTAAAATCCCCTTAAAGAAATATAAATAAAGTTGATGAATGTTTATGAATCATGTACACCAATTGACAATGCAAAGTAAGAAATAGATTTCAACTCACTCCAGTAGGGTAGTGAATCCTTTGTCTGACCAACCAAATAGTGACTTGATTTCTAATAATATTAATGTGCATGCTAGTTTAGGGGTTCTACTTGCACCCGATTTGAACACAGGTGTCTTCATTGCTTGCTTGATGGAGTCCTTTAGGTTATCATCAACATTACGTTGGTGGTAAATTACCCTTGCTATCATAGTTACTGTCAACCATATGATCATTATTGTCATTATTGTTTCCATCCCCAAAGAAACATGTAAGCATTTCATTCAATCCTTCTTCATGCACTGCATTTTCACTATCATGATCATCATCATTAAGGCTAGGTGGCATGTCATCAGTGTATGCGGATCTCATTAGCTCTTCAAATATCTCAGCTAGTAGTATTATCTTCAATAATGCTCTTTTCGCCTTGGTATTGTTTAAAGGATGGTTTGGATCATCCCATCCAAATCTTAATAACCCAGTTGGATCTTGGATATTACTATGTGTTTCATCAACATCTTCTACCTATCAACAAATGTGAGCATTATTTAATGTTTGGTAACAATTGGATAAATCATAAATGTATCAATTTTAAAGAAATATAATTAAATATGGCTTAAAAAATAAAAATATAAATTGTATGAACATATATACATCAATTGAATAATGGAACATTATTTTATAGACTACCTTTTTATACAATAATTTAAATAAAACACAATTTTGACAACATAGTTTATAAAACATTAGTCCACACTCATTTATTATTCTTTGGTTTTCTGCCCTTAAGAACATCCTTAGGGAGACCTTGTTCTTCCCTCTTCTTCCATGCAGGAGTGCATTTTAAGAAGGGGTATCAATCAATAACTCATCCCCAATGGTAAGGTCCATAATAGCCTCAACCATTATCAATATATCAACCTCTCTTTCCATATCTTCATCTTTATCATTTTTAACCTCAACAAATTGACAATTCAGTCTTACAGTAGGGTCCCTTCCCTTACTACTATTTATAAATCTTGCAATATTTTTGTGTGTGTATGCACTTCCATCTATATACATAAGATGATCTCTATTCATTTTTTTTCCACTTGCCAATTGGAGACGATGTGTATACATATTCAAATTTAGACCATATGTTGACATGTTAGGCTTATATTTTGCCAGCCTTCTCCATTCACCACTATAATATGATGGACCATAATATGGCATTAATCTCCTAGTGGTTTGTTCTAAATTGTTTCTATGTTTAGATCCCACATGTACATTTTGGACAATAAAGAGGCCTAGATTTGCTCCATGAATATTGGAGGGTCGTATCATGTAGCTGTATCCCAAAAATTGAAACACCTCATACACTCTTGGTAGTTGTTGATCACTAGGCCAAGCATAATATAGTCGACGATCAAATGTCTCTTTGTAAATTGATCTCAAACTTAGGGGCAAGTCATCATCTCCATCACATTCATTCTCATAGGGTATGTAGTCCACCTTCCTCTTGTCTTTAAGTAAATTATGTATCTTTAAACCGGTTCTTGTTTTGTTTCTTGTTTTCATCAATTCCTCATCTTCTAAGCTGGTATATTGGCACATCTTTTTGTTAGATGTATCATCTAATAAAAGATCATTGCCCTCTAGGCTGGAAGTCAGTGATCCAGGAAACTTTAAACCAAGAACTTTATCCTGCAAGTATCCATTAAGAAAAAAATTAGTTATTTAAATAATATAAAACAGTGTTTAAACAAAGTATACATGTTATTTATATCCGATTGGAAAATTCCTTACAACAATTCCTATTGGATTTGAATCGATTATAGGAGGTATACTACTGAATGGAAGCTCATTATATATGTAATGTCTTTGTACAATCGCTCATTTGAATTGTTTCTTTCCATGACATACAGAACATCCATAAACAACAATTTTCTCAAAGTATTCATCCCATGTACTATAGTCCTGACCAACCTCTTGTTTAGTGCAATCATTTGTTGTGTCTGCAAGATCCATTGTCATATCCTCTTCCACCCACTATCCTCTACATGATTTAATAGTTTTAGGTCCACGTCCATGTACATATCTTTTTCTTTTGCTAGTTGAACACTCAAGCTCTACAGTTGCTCCAATCTCCATCTAAAATAATCAACATGCATTAATTTATGCCAAGATTGGATAATACATTATAAATTTCAATAATACTGTAAAAAAAGATGGACGTATCACAAAATGTCATCACTTCATTTTTTCCTAAGTTATGTCAAAATTTGAGTACCTGATGTCCCGCTTCATCCATTGTGTTCTCATTTGATATGACACAATTTGTTGCCATGGCCTGGTCTGGCCCCTATAATACACAACATAGTAAATAATGTTTAGTACACCAATTATATCATTTCAATGAATATGCTATCCAACACAAAACCTCACTTTAGTCATATATTTGACATATTGATATCATGTTTTGGCCATCCTAATTTTCAAATTTTTTCCTTGATCATAGAATCACATTTAATCACCATTCCTGTGCATTTTCAACCAATAAGTTTGACCTTAGAGGCCTCATGGATAGAAAAATGACTTTATCTCCTTTATGTTGTAGCATTTGTGAATTCATAAACACCTTCCTCCTTTGGTTGAGGTTGCTTTATCTTCTTACCTTTATTGTATCTATAGATTCCATTGTCATATCTATTTCCACCCACTTTCCTCTATGTGATTTAGTAGTTCTATGCCATCCACGTCCTCTCTCCATGGCCTCCTCTACATCCTGTAATACACAACAATGATAATAGTCACATAACAACTGTGCACCAAGAGAATATTGTTGAATTTATCTTGTGAATACACTTGCTTTTCATTAAGACACACTATGAAAAACAAAATAGGACATTGCAACATTTTGCTCTTCACAAAAAGTTTACATGCAGAATCTTGACAACTAGAGCTCAAATCTTATGATTACAAGATGACTACAAATTCACATCAAAAAGATATTTGTTTCATATTTGACTCTCCTTTTTCTTTTATGGGCCATTTTAAGGCTATCTATATCTCTCCAAGTGGCCATAAAACCCTCAAAACTATCACAGAACCCTCAAAACAGTCTCAAAGAGTCTTTGACACCAAAATTTTAAATTCTTGATGGAGGGAAGGATGATTTGGATGTTAATTTTGATATCACATCATTAGATCTTTGTTAGGTTAATCCTAGGCATTAGATATTCTTGAATTATAGGGGTCCTTTATGTTATATTTCACCATTACCTTTCACTCCAAAATTAATGGTTTCCTTTAAAAAGAAAACCTTCCATTAGGTATCATAACCCCAACCATCTATTGAAGTGAACTTAAACATTATGTGCAATTACAATCATTGCTCATATTAAGCACCTACCTTCCTTCTTAGTGGTCCCACATGTGTGATGTATGCAAATGAGTCATATGGTACCTGTGCTACATGTTTAAAGTTTGAATTTTGCTCATATTGTTGGAAAAAGACCCAAAACGACCTTTGATTTTTGAGTTTTATACTCTATAACATGCATCTCCTTGATCTTTTCATCTAATCTATGACTGGTTTCTATTCTTTCAAACCATATATGCAATAAGTCATTAGTTTGAGAGAGGGAAGTTTTGAGTTATCATGAAATCCAACATTTATTCTAGTTTTTCTCCCTCAATGTAAGAGTTTTGTCACCTAGGGTTTGATATTTTGGAGTTTTAGAGGGTTTGATGTTATAATTTATGTATAGATATATGGAAAGACTTAATGAGCCTTTTTTTGCTTGTAGGGTCTGTAACAATTAAGAAGATAAAGGGCATGGTGTAAGAGAGAGGGAAAGATCCTTTGAGTACCAAGATTTGATTGCCTAATGGGCAATCCATCAAATCTTGGTATCATGCTTTCCTAGGTGATGAAATTTTGACCCCTTGACATTGATGTAAAAAGCCTATGATCTATGTCACAAAGGATGAAGGAGGAGTATGCAGTCATGGTAGGAAAGTGAAATTACAATGAAATTTTGATATGATTGAGATGTAGTTGGGGTATTTAGGGACGTTGTCATCATGCCTTAAGGATTGACAAAATCTAAGGAATAACTAGATATATAAATATGACTATCACATGTATGTGAGGAAGTGGAAGGTTGTCAGATAGTGAAGGAGATAGTTCTATTAGATTTAGGACAGACAACTGAGAGGGGGGATGAATTAGTTGTCCAAAACTTTCTTCCAATTAATCACTTAAATTCTTTTCTTAATTCAGCAGCATAATAATAAATCAATCATGGAAATGTAATGCAACAATTCAAGAGAAGAAACACATTAACACAAATGAATCCAAGCTTTTGACGTGGAAAACTCGGTTAAGGGAAAAACCACGGGGTGACTAACCCAAGATTGTATTCTCTTTTAGAAGAATAGAAAGAACAAAATGGTACATGCCAATTAGGGTTCATTGCCCGAGCACACTGCTCATAAGAGGCTCACTGCCTACAAGAGACACATTGTCTATAGAATAATAAGTATTACATACTTGAACTAAAGAATAGCATCTTCACCATGCTTGAGTCAGTTCCATTTAAGCCCAATACTTATGCTCTGCCTTTCTCTTTCCTCCTTTCTACCACTCTCTCATCTCATCACAATCCCTTTGAAATGACTTTACAATTCCTTATTTATACAAGACATCGACTTAGGGATAATCATCCAAGTTAGCAAACATTACAGAGAAAATACATAAATATAATATGATTAATTACAAAAAGACTTCACGCAGATCAACACACTGTTGGCCACACAGATCTGAGTCTTCAATCTTTCTTTAGGAACACGCCATTCTTCATAGAACATCTTCAAGATCATCCGTAGGATGTGTAACTCATCCGGTCAGCTAGACTTAGGAAGAACACCATCATCTGGAAGTAGTTATTCAATTGCGAGCTCAATCTTCAATGCGGACCACCAACACAAACTAGACACAATCCAAAGACCTCCACAACCTTGCCTGAATCACCAAGAATATCCACACTGCCTGTGTTTACTGAAATCATTCACTCCTTCATCTGGAACCTCAAGAACACAGTCTGTCATCACTGTCATATTGGAATAGATGCTTGCTGACCTCCAAACCATGAATCAATTGGGTTGTCAATTCATATTAACTTCCTAAACACTCCACCAAATCTGCAGAACAAGATATTGCATTTTTGGATCTCGCTGGACCTATCTAAGTCATTATGTCACCTCTTAACACCTGCCAGAACTAGTTTTACTCAAGAGGACATAACTTCTTCAGATCTTCATGTAGACCTCTAAAATCTTTACTGGATCATCTCAAGACACATATCTATAAACCCTTTGAAGCACATCCTCCTATCTTCATCTTATCTTGGATCTTTACCTTACTGTCTTCACTGTTCTTCTCTGTTCTTGATTAGGACTAATTTTCTCAATATCCTCAGCACACAGCTCATCCAATCCTTATCATCAATGCAATAGGAGTATGTTGACATCAATGACAACACCGGTTAGGCCCATACTTGCAACAATCTCCCCCTTTGTCATTGATGGCAACATATGATGTGAAAAACTATTTTAACCATCAAGACAAGAACTTCTCCATACTGTCACAACTCCCCCTATCAACAACAACCACTCGCATGTCTTCTCTTCCTTTACTGCTCCCCCTTTGATAAGCAACCACTTGTTTTTCACATGTCTTCTCTCCCCCTTTGACATCAATGGCAAAGGGCACATACTTGCATCAATTCAAAATCATACTAGCTATTCCCCTTGAATAATAGCTTCCCATCATCAATCCAGACCAAAAGGTATGACTGTGAGATCCACTGGACTGAAGTACATCAATGCATCTTAATTCAAAACTGGAGGGGTAATAACCCCTAACTTCTCCCTGAGATACTCAAAAGAGTCCTTAGGTAGAGGTTTAGTAAAAATGTATGCAATCTGATCCTTGGAAGGCACAAACTCCAATCTAACTTCATTCTTGTTCACTTGCTCTCTCAAAAAGTGAAACTTGATGGATATATGTTTGGTCTTTGAGTGCAACACTAGATTTTTTGATATGTTAATTGCACTTGAATTATCATAGAGGATTGTGATAGGTTCTTCATATTCTACTCTGATATCCCTTAGCATTTGCTTCATCCACAATACTTGAGTGCAACTACCTGTTGCTGCAATATATTCTGCTTCTGCAGTGGATAGAGATATTGCCTCTTGTTTCTTGCTCAGCCAAGAAACCAATCTCTTCCCTAAAAAGAATGCTCCACCACTGGTACTCTTTCGGTCATCCACATCTCCTACCCAATCTGCATCTGTATATGCATGAACAGAAAAATCATGATCTCTGGGATACCACAATCCATACTCAACTAAAAATCCTCTTGATTGCCATGACATGAGATTCTCTAGGATCAACTTGGAATCTAGCAATAAGACCAACGGCATTCATAATGTCAGGTCTAGTTTGAGTGAGATACAACAGTCCTCCAATCATTGACCTGTACTTTTTCTGATCAGCCTTAGGAGAGTCATCATCTTTGCTCAATATACATCTAGTTGCCATGGGAGTATTCATTGGTTTTGAGTCTTCCATCCCAAATTTCTTCAACAATTCTTTCACATATTTGGTCTGAGAAATGAAGATTCCTTTCTTTGTTTGAGTGATTTGCAGACCCAAGAAGAAATTCGTTTCCCCAAACATGGACATCTCAAATTCACTTTTCATTTGATTTGCAAAGGTTTTGCACATACTATCTCTTCCTCCAAAAATGATATCATCAACAAACACTTCAACAATCAAGATATTTTCATGATCAATTTTGAAATACAAATTATTGTCAGTAGTACCTTTGTTGAAACCAATCTTCAAAAGATGCTTATCCAATCTTTCGTACCAGGCTCTTGGAGCTTGCTTGAGTCCATACATTGCTTTCTTCAACTTGTAGACCATATCACCATGATCAGATAGTTGAAATCCATCCAGTTGCTCAATGTAAACTTCTTCTTCCAAGTCACCATTCAAGAAGGCAGATTTGACATCCATCTAATATACTTTGAAATCCTTAAAGGTAGCAAAAGCAAGAAATAATCTGACTGCTTCAATTCTTGCCACCGGAGCAAAAGTCTCTTCAAAACCAACTCCTTCTACTTGGGAGTAACCCTTGCAGACCAATCTGGCTTTATTTCTGACAACTTCACCATCTTCATTTAGTTTATTCCAGAAGACCCATTTGGTTTCAATCACATTCTTATTTTTAGGTCTAGGAAAAAGATCCCAAGTGTGATTTTTCTCAATTTGCATCAGCTCTTCCTCCATTGCTTTAGTCTAGTTTTCATCATTACATGCTTCATTCACTGTCTTAGGTTCAATCTTTGAAATCAGACAATACTCTTCTAAATCTTGAGCAATCTTTCTTCTTGTTTGAACACCTTTGCTTTTATCACCTATGATTTGGTCTTTAGATTGATTTAGTTTTACATACCTGGGAACTTTGGGACTTACTTGCACTTCTATTTCTTGTACAAGTTCATTCAAACTTATCTCTTCTTCCTGATTCACCAGATCAGTTTGAATCTTGTTTCAAAAGGGGTTTGGACTCCTTGGATCAAAACATCATTCTGATCATATTCATAAAACCTTGAGGGTTTTTCAATACCTTCATCAACCTTCACATTTGTACTTTCTACAATCTTCCTCAATCTCTTGTTATAACACCGATATGCTCTGCTTTGAGTAGAATAAACCAAGAATATACCTTCATCACTTCTAGCATCAAATTTTCCTAGATCTTCATCTCTTTTAATGTAACATTTGCTACCAAAGACTTTGAAATACTTAACAGTGGAAGTGATGCCAAACCAAAGTTCATAAGGAGTCTTACCGGTATTGCTTTTGATTTGTACTCGATTGAGACTATAGACTACAGTGCTTACAACTTCTCTCCAATAGACCCGAGGAACATTTGCTTCTATCATCATGGTTCTAGATGCTTCCTGGATGGTCTGGTTCTTTCTCTCCACTACTCCATTCTACTGTGGAGTCCTAGGAGCAGACAACTATCTTTTTGTGCCATGTTTCTCATAGAATTCTATGAACTCACCGGATGTAAATTCTACACCTCTATCAGACCTCAGACATTTCAGTTTTAATCCAGTTTCATTTTCTACCATAGCCTTGAATATTTTGAATTTCTCAAGAGCTTCTGATTTCTCTTTTAGAAAAGTCACCCACATCATCCGAGAATGATCATCAATTAATAACATGAAGTATCTATCACCTTGCACACTCCTGATTCTTGCCAGACCACATAGATCAGTGTGAAATAGGTTCAATAATCTGATAGAAGATTGTTCCTTTCTCTTGAATGAGATTCTGCTTTGTTTACCCAACTGACATTCTTTGCTCAAATTGTTGGTAGGTTTTACCAATCTTGGAAGATCTCTTACAACCTGAGTGTTGCTTATCTTGATGATATTATCAAAATTCACATGACACATTCTCCTATGCCACAACCATCTCTGATCAATTTGAACAAATAGACAACTTTTACCAGTACCAACCAAGTGAAAGATATTACCTTTTGTTTGAGTACCAGATGCAATCTCTGTTCTAGAACTTTCAAAGATCTTGCATTTTCCATTCTTGAATTAGAGATCATAACCTTTGTCCACCAGTTGTCCAACACTGAGAAGATTGTGCTTCAGGCCTTCAACATATAGTACATTACTGGTTTTGTTCTTTCCATCAAAAGAAATGGTTCCTCTACCTTTGATTCTGCCAGCAAAATTATCACCAAACTTTACTACTCCTCCTTCATACCTTTCCAAATCTATGAACTTATTTTTGTCACCTGTCATATGGTGAGAGTATCCATTATCAATGACCCAATCATCCTTTTCTTCAACTTGGGCAGCTAGAGCTCTTTTTATAATTTTATGATTGACAGATTCAGAGGGCATTGGATCTTCTTCCTTGATGGCAATAAACACCCAGTCACTTCTAGATTTGTTTCATGTCTCTAATTCATCATCTATTACTCCTTCATTATCATCATCTTCATGAACATAGTAATAGTTCTTTTGGAACCTTGATCTGTTAGAATTTGGCCTTGAAAATCTTTTCGGACACCTTGAGGCAAAATGACCAATCTTATTGCAGTTGAAACACTTAAAAGGAAATTTCCCTTCATACTTACTAGATCCTCTTGGAAGTCTTTTTGCAATAAGGGCTTCAAGTTGAGCAGCTTTTACTTCATCCTCTTCCAGGTCTTTTCTTGCTTTTTCATACCATGATAGTTTCCTTGAAGAGTTCTCTCCTGGATCAGACTTTTTTTTTCCTTTTACGGAGGCACTAGCTTTGAATGCAGATTCAGTCTTAGGGGGTGCATCTCCAAACTCGGTCAGTTCAAATGCAACCAATTTACCAACCAATTGATCTCTGGTGATACCTGAAAAGGATCTAAATTCTTCAATAGCAGCAACTTTATATTTGTAAGAATTAGGAAGGGATCTGATAAATTTGCCAACAATCTCATCTTCATCCAAGATTCCACCAGCACATCTAATGCCACAAACAAGCTCATTTACTCTTGGCATAAATGTAGTGATGTTTTCATCTTCTCTCATCTTTATGTTTTTAAATTTTCCTTTCAGACTCTGTAGCTTGACACATTTAACATACTTGTCTCCTTCATGTAGAAGTTCCAATTTTTGCAAAATCTCATATGCAGTTTTTAGATCAATAACATTTGTCAGCTCTGAATCAGATAAGGCACTTAGAAGAGCTTCTTTAGTCTGTAGATTGATTTCAACATGTTTGATTTCATCTATGGTACTCGAACCATTCTGTGGAGGAACATACTTCTTTGAAGCCATGATCCAATACTGCATTCTTATATATTGTGAGTGACATTCCATGCGACTTTTCCAAAGAGTGAAATTGGTTCCATCAAACCTCAAACTATCCTTCTTGTAGGATGACATCCTGGATCTCCTCAATCAGTTAAGCTCCTTTTAGAGGAACTTGGCTCTGATACCAATTGTTAGATTTAGGACAAACAACTGAAAGGGGGTGAATCAGTTGTCCAAAACTTTCTTCCAATTAATCACTTTAATTCTTTTCTTAATTCAGCAGCATAATAATAAATCATTGATGGAAATGTAATGCAACAATTCAAGAGCAGAAACACATTAACACAAATGACACCAAGATTTTGACGTGGAAAACCCGGTTAAGGGAAAAACCACGGGGTGACTAACCCAAGATTGTATTCTCTGTTAGAAGAATAGAAAGAACAAAATGGCACATGCCAATTAGGGCTCATTGCTCGAGCACACTACTCACAAGAGGCCCACTACCTACAGGAGACACACTATCTACAGAATAATAAGTATTACATACTTGAACTGAAGAATAGCATCTTCACCATGCTTGAGTCAGTTCCATTTAAGCCCAATACTTCTGCTCTGCCTTTCACTTTCCTCCTTTCTACCACTCTCTCATCTCATCACAATCCCTTTGAAATGACTTTACAATTCCTTATTTATACAAGACATCGACTTAGGGATAATCATCCAAGTCGGCAAACATTACAGAGCAAATACACAAATACAATATGATTAATTACAAAAAGACTTCACGCGGATCAACACAATGTCGGCCACACAGATCTGAGTCTTCAATCTTTCTTTAGGAACATGCCATTCTTCACAGAACATCTTCAAGAAGTAGTTCTTCAATTGCAAGGTCAAGGTCAAGAAGTAGTTCTTCAATTGCAAGGTCAATCTTCAATGCGGACACCAACACAAACTGGACACAGTCCAAAGACCTCCACAAGCTTTCCTGAATCACCAAGAACATCCACACTACTTCTGTTTACTAAAATCATTCTCTCCTTCATTCGGAACCTCAAGAACATAGTCTGTCATCATTGTCATATTGGAATACATGCTTGCGGACCTCCAGACCATGAACCAATTGGGTTGTCAATTCATATTGACTTCCTAAACACTCCACCAAATTCGTAGAACAAGATATTACATTTCTGGATCTCACTAGACCTATCTGAGTCACTCTGTCACCTCTAAACACCTGCCACAACTAGTTTTACTTAAGAGGACATAACTTCTTCAGATCTTCATGCGGACCTCTGAAATATTTATTGGATCATCTCAAGACACATATCTACAAACCCTTTGAAGCGCATCCTCTTATCTTCATCTTAGCTGGGATCTTTACCTTACTATCTTCACTATTCTTCTATGTTCTTGATTAGGACTAATTTTCTCAATATCCTCAGCACATAGCTCATCCAATCCTTATCATCAATGCAACATGAGTATGTTGACATCAATAACAACATCGGTTAGGCCCATACTTGCAACAAGTTCATGACCTCTTAAATCAGGCCTCAAGATTATAGTGAAGTCACATAATATAAACAAAGATTGTCATGACTTAGCTAAAATGTTGTCAATCTCCTATCACATATCTTAAGGTTGTCCTTAATCCCAAATCCAACTCTAAAATGTTAGATGGAAAGTCATGGCTCCAACTAAAATAATTGGTGTCAAAATTATAAGTCAGGGGACCATCATAGTGTTGATCTACTATTGTAGTGGGATCATGAGGATTCAAAGGTTGTCATATCATTGCTATCATCCAAATACCACCTAATGTTATACTAACAATGATTTAGAATCTTTATTAGCAAGTCAATGGATTTATATGGGAATAAAGGGCAGCCACCATATGATATAGGACTGTGATTGACAAAAATAAGCAAAGGCATTACTAACATTATAACTTAGGTAATCATTTATTATTAAAAAATGCTATTATAGAAACCACCTTAAAATTTTGCCTTGACTATTAATAGGGGTATCAAAGATCATCTTTCAACCAGTAGGATTGTTATAACTTATATAATTGTTGGTATATGGTGGATTACTATCATTATAGGGGGATGATAGCAAGGACCATCATTATGCCTTGTTATAGCTAATGGACAATCGTCCTAAGTATTGTTAAAACCTAAAAGGTCTATCATAACCCCAAAGGATTATCACAAATGTTATTAGGTCATCCAAACCATAGCTCTAATATTCACCATCATATGAATATCATAATTAACATTTTAGAGCTTGTCATACCATGAGGCATAGGTAACAACCATAGGAGGTTTAAAATCAACACTAGCAACATTAAATTATTGTCATAGTACACCTAGGATAGCTAGGTATGCATCCATAGAGTTATTACTATAAAATTGTCTTATTAATTTTGTGACCAGGTTAAGTAACTATCATAGTAACAATGTAGTTAGTCATCAATCAACATGTTGTCTTTGCATTTCAATGAGATCAATTCTTGAAAAATGATAATACAAAGGTTAAAGAGACAAGTTGATACCTTACCCAAGTTGTCATGTTCTTGAAACCTTGTCACTATAAAGAGGAGATATCTAGAGAGTAATGTCACAAGGACATAACCAAGGCATGCACTATCATGAGCCATAGGGACAACTTACTACACCATCCAAAACTCCATTTGAACTAGCTACTATCAATAATTCACATTATTGGGGATTGTCATGAAGAAAACACTATGCATAGGATTGTCATAGTCAAAGTGGAGAGGATTGTCTAGTCATTTTATGACTGTCATAATAGCTAGTGGGTTAGTTACCATGCTTCAAGCTAAAATAGGTTAATGAAAACATAGAAATGAAAATCACAATACCATAAGCATTGCAATAAGATGCCAATATAGTCCCAATATCATGTCATAATAGTAAGAGAAGAGTTGTTTGGTTTTTCCAAAGCCATATCACTTGCATAAGGATTATCACCAACCATCTGTGTAAGGTCATGAAAGAGTGAGTCATTATTGAGCTAATCATAAGAGAATCATGAAGTCAAAATGCTATCATGGAAACAAGATATAGTTACTTATTATAAGGACAATCCAAATTTGGTGAGGTTGCTACAAGCAACCAAATTTGGCATTCCATTAGATAATGATATCAACTTCCAAGCAAAATACATCATTTGCATTGATAGGCGCTAAATTAGGCACACTTTGCACCACCTTTTGTGCCCCAAAAAGATTACATTTAGGCCTAAAAGTCAGAGCTAAAGTCGACGATATTTGTGCTGACTAATGAATTAAAAAAATAAAAAAATTCCTGCCTGCACATACCACAAAACAAAAAAACACAAAATAAAAATTTATTGATTTTTGGCATTCATTTTGTGTTTGGAGATTGAGCATTTAGCGTGTAGAGATTGAGCATTTGGATTTTTTGTGTTCACGCTTATTTTGGGCAGATCCTTGGCAATGGCGGGACCTATATTCCAACCCCAATTTCCTTTCCATTCCTAAAGTGCATACTCACTTTCTTACATCTCAAAAGTCCTAGGTTTGAGCCATGACAACCTTTTCTTCCAGACATCTTAGCCTTTCAATTGTGTTGCTCTTCTTCTATTCGTGCTAGGTAAGGGCATCACCTTTCTTTCATCTACTCATTTTTTATCATCAAATGTCAGATTCATTTGGACAAATGCAGGTCTTGTAATATTCATAGGGCATCTGTTGAAGATAATTCTAAGCAAGGCTTTTCATGATAGATGACAAATTTCCACATTTCATAATATTATAAATTTGTGCTTCAGGATTAAACTATGTGAATCAAATATCTTAGCCTTTGCTTAAAGGAAATTGTTGTCTATCTTGATATGGATGAAATCACATTTGGCACTAGTTGATAAAATTTCTTTCTAACTTTATTTCAATTGATGTATAAGCTTACTTTCTTGCAGCAAACCTACAGAGGAAAACAACTTCATGATTTGCTCTACAAAGTAAAGGTAAAAAACCTTGAGGAATACATAAAAATTGGATGAAAAATTTCATACATGGTAGTGTGTACTTCATTTGCCTCCACAGACGGGATGAAAATAATTTGCCCTAGGTCACCTCAAAATGTCAAGCAATAGAGGGAAGAGAGAAAAGGGAGCAAACTCTGGACACAATGAGGTAATTCATTGTCAATTTATAGATTTGTAAATGTTTCCATTGTTTCTTTGATTTTTAGTTTTTAGTTTTTTATTTCTAAATTTAAAAGAAGAAATTTATTTTATATATATATAGGGACATGAGACTGACAAAGATAAAAAGGCATTGGCTTCCATATTGGGGGTAGAGGTAGTGAACAAATTGGATGGTGTGGACTTGACAATGCTTGTTAGATACATAGAAAAATGATCTGGTAAAGCCCCTAAAACATTGCAACTAAATCAATAGTGTCAAAGGGAATCAATTAATTCCCCATCCAGTCCTAGATTAGGCAAAAGATCCAGGAGGAAATCAATAATAGTAACCTCTAAGAATGTGGAACAAGGAGCAGAGGCTTCAAATGTCCTAGCCACTCCTGGGACATAAACTTCTTCGACCACCACGCCATGTTTTGCATCTTGCATTGGTACCTACGATACCAATATAGAATATGATGTGGTTTTAGGGGAAGTACAAATGACAGATGCTAGAAACTATTTATAAATAGGTTGAAGGAATCATGCCTTCAATGATTCAAAGACCATCTACATTTTCCATTCTCAAAGATACCCATGCACTTGCAAAAAAGTAGTGATCCATGACATGGAGACTGAATTTGGCATAGGTTGGTCTGTAAAGAAGATAAAGCTACGAATGTCTCAAAACTGCAAGAGATTTTAGTGCAACCAAACAAAGAAGATAAAAAACTCCCTCCCAAGCTAAGGCTCAAAAAAGGGCCAATTGATGTAAGTGTGAAAGTATAAAAAGAGCTTGTAAAAGCATATGAGAAGTCTGATGCACGAAGGAAGTCCAGTGAGGAGAGTACGCAGGTATTTGAATTTGTTCATAAGATTATATCAAATTTATTAAACAATTTTTAAATTTTATTTGTGCATAGTTAAATTGAATTAGTATATATTTCAGGACAAGGCCTCCAAGGCTAGGCTTGACAAACTTCGTGCCACGCATCACAGTGGCTAGAAAGGTTTACAGGCCTTGATCTATACATTTGTAAGTATATTTAATATGTTAAATGATATTTTTTTTATTTCATAGGATAAAGTAAATGATTGCATATTAATTAGTTTAATTAGCCCATGTGCCATGTTTTGACAAGAGGAGAAATATGGCCGGCATCCAACACAATTTGAAAAGGATATGTTACAAAGCAAAAAGTGGACCGATTTTGTAATCTAGATGGAGAATGAGGTTTCAATAGTTGACTTTCAATAATTTAGTTGGATATTGTTTTTTTTTGGTAAGCACTACCAGATATGGGGGTAGCTCCCTATATTAAAATATCAGAAAAAAAAGTTACATAGAAAGCTGACGCATTACATCTAGTGATATTTATAACCTATGCCTTCAGCAATATCCGCCATCCTAGCTATTACATTTTCATCAATCAGACCTAGGTTAGCTTCCAGGAATTTCAAGAACTCTCATATATTATTTTCTTTCTCCACACCCTTTTTGTAGAGGGCATAGGCTTTGTGCAACTTGACCTTCTTCTTCTCCTCATTCAGGCTGTGGGTGGCAAGAGCAAATCCCTGTTTGGGCTTCACTGCCACACCATCCATGGCAGTCCTGACCATGTCCATAAAATCTTCCCTCACCAATCTCATCATAGCTCTTAGCCCCCAGAGCCTTGCTCCCACAACCTGTACATAGTTCTGGAAAATATGTTCCAGCATGTGTTCGTCATGTGTGTTCCCTCCTGACCAAAAACCAACCCCGATCACTTTCAAGATAGCCACTTTTTCTTCATCGGAGGCTTTGTTGAATAGTACTTAATTTGTTGCCCTCCGGTTTCATCCTCCTCACAGGGGCACTCCACTCTAAAATACTGAGGCATCGCTTCATTTAGACCATTCCTAAGAACAAACAGCATAATCTGCTTCAATCTCACCTTAGCTTAAAAACAAGCCTGTGGGCAAGTTCTCCTCTGACCTCCAATCCTGAGGATCACCATTCCATGTGTGGGATTTTGCCACCTATGGGAAGGTTATACATTCACATCTTGCTGGACCACATCCATTTGCAAGTTCATTCTTAGAGTCTGCCATTGTATCCTACTTGAGGATTATCCTGCTTCTCCTACGGTGGCCTCTTGTTTTATAGAATCCTTGAGAAGCTCAATCAAAGCTTGTAGATCCCAAGGCTAGCAAATGAGTGGACAAACTATGTCGACCTTGCAATTGATTTACAATTTAGTAGTACTTCTGCGCTCATTCCGCCCGCCTCTATTCAGACTCACTTCCATCCTTGCCTCCTTACGCCAAATCCCAGGTAAAGATTTTCTGACAATATCTTTCCTTCAAGAGATTGATGTGTGACAAAGCTTGCACTAGTAATTGATAGGAACATCCTTTCACTTTTTCAGTAGTGGATAATTTCATGAGTCTCATGACATATGGTGCAATTAGGTATGTGTTGAGAAAGAGGGAACTATGTGGCATTGATAGCTTGCGCTCCCACCACTAGATAGTTTGTAGTTGTATGCCCCTTAGTGTGGCACTTTATTCATCATAAACACAAAGGATAGAGGAATTTTGTCAAATGTTGTAGTTGCAACTGCCTTGTTAGACATGTATGCAAAATGTGAAAGCATAGACAAGGCACATGAACTATTTGATAGAATGCCTCAAAGAAATGTGGTCTCATGGACTGCAATGATTATAGGATATGTACAAAATATGGAATCATAGACAAAAAATGTGAACTATTTGACAAAATTCCTCAAAGAGATGTCATCTCATGGAATGCAATGATTGTAGGATATGCACAAAATGGATTTTGCAAGGATGCTCTCAAAATCTTTGAATTAATTAAGCACTCGGAACATATCCTAACATTGTAAGCTTTGCTTGTAATATAGGTGCATGCAGCCATGTAGGTTTAGTGGATGAGAGATGTACATACTTCAATCACATTTGTAACCCTTATTGCATTACACCTATAGTTGATCATTATGTGTGCATGGTTGACCTCCTTGCCCATGCTGGCTATCTTGAAGATACCCTAAACTTTATCTTTCTTTCCAAATCCCCAAATTTGCCCTATTCCCGTTCACATTGAAGACCTATGAGCGGGAATAGGGCTAACATTTTTTCTTTCTAAAATTGGCTAGATAAGCCATATTGCTAACTTCATTTTTTTTTCAAACAAAATAGACCTTTATCTTAAGGTTACTCATGAACCTTAAGATAAATAATTATTGAAAAAAAACTATACATTCCTTAATGACATGTAAGAGAGTTTAATCAATTGCTACTTCAAAACTCTTTAATGTTTTTGTCTAATGCAGGTTATTAAATTAATAGTGAAAAAGAACATACATGGACCAAGAAATTTGTGGCACTTAAGTTTATGTAATAGAACTTACAGTTGATAGTTAAATTGTATAACAATTTTTTTTATGGTCTTTACTAACGTTTATTAGAATTGTTGCATGTTTTACATCATTGGAATGACATATTAGCTGTAACTTTTTTAAAATTTTATTATGGTATCTGCACTTTGATATGATGTAATATGATTATGGTTTTGTTTCATATGTTGTAATATTAGATATATAATAGACAAATAAATTATTGCATGAAATAAATAATAACTTTTCATTTTAAATTTTTTTTTGCAGAAGACAAGTCTTCCAGAAGATCAAGATGATCCTCATGATAGAGATCCAGATTATGTTGGTTCTAGTACAGATCACATGACAGAGGATGATGATGATGATGATGATGATGATGATGACGACGATGATGATCATGATGATGATGATCGTGATGGTGGTGATGATGATGAGGTAGTTGCTAGTAGCAGCCAGTGACATTCATGATCATATAGACTACATCATGTATCATTGTTGATATATCATTATGATGCCTCTTTTCATGGTTACTATCATATGTATCATTTTCATGGCTTGCAGTACCATATTAATGAGATATATCATAAATTTATGTATCATTTTGACTTATATAATTTGGACATGTATCATCTTGACTTGTATCATTTTGAGTTACACATAATTTATCATTTTTACTTATATCATTTGTATATGTATCATTTTAACTTATGTCGACTATTGTGTTGATATGCATTAGACAACTAAGAGGGGGTGTGAATCAGTTGTCTTGAAAAATTAAAAACTTTTGCATTAAAACATTAAACACTTGTCCGCAATGATTAAGATCTAACCATGAAACCATAAAATTAAAACTTCAACCACATGTGCAGCAACAAACACAAGAGACACCAGATTTATGTGGAAAACCCTAAGGTGGGGAAAAACCACGAAGAGGATTAACTCTCAATATATATTATAATATTGAAATAATGATGATTAGGCTTGGCCACTCCACGGGCCTAATCATATTACAACATAATTCAAGGGGAATGAAATGCAGATCATTCCATGCCTTAGTTGGGACTCAAACACGATATTCCATGCCACAACATGCTTCCACAATCTTACATAGATCTCTACAATCATTGGGTCAACCAAGTCAGCCAAGATTGGTTACGTGCTACATTATCTGAGAACAATCTTCAAGCACAATCTCAATTCCATAATGCAGACCAAATTCTAGATGGGAACATGATTAGGAGACATCCAAAAGCAAGTTGTAATCATCAGGAGAAACCACATGAGCCTTAACCACTTTATCCATAGGAATCTTTTCACCAGAACACATGAAGTTCACTATCTTCAACTGTCATGAATGAAAGATAGCTTGTGGACCACAAAACCATAAACCATTGCAACTGTAGGAACTTATCCTCATCCCAGACTTCCCTCTCGAATAGAAAAGCAAAATACTTTATTGCAGAGGAATGTGGAGCATATTACTTTCTCCCTATCCCATCTGTTCTTCTAGAAAAAGTAGGCTTAACTCTGGTGAATGCAACTCTCTCAAATCTTCATCATGGAGGCTCAAACTAAAGATTTAGCTACTTTAGGCATCCCTTTGAATAACTTCCAATTCGCATAACTAGATCTTCACCCAAAAGGAAATGCGGAGCAATCTACTAGACTGTTCTTTAGCACACCACTCACTGTCTGTGCTACACTTTTCTGTAATTGTAACCCACTTGTTTTTTCCGGAGAGGCTAATTTTCTTAATATCCTCAACATAAAATTCTTCTAAACAAGTAATAGAATAAGATACAGTTGACACTAATGACAACAAGGATATGTTGACATCAATGACAACACCTACTAGGCACATTCTTGCAACATGTTGGACATGTATCATTTTGACATGTTATTGATCCACTGGCATATTTGACTTTCACTTGTTTTAGTTATATATAATGATGATTTATAAGTATTGACTTGTCAATTTATATATATTGAAAGTGGTCAATGATTTTTGGATGGATATTTATTATGTATGATAATTTTAATTTATTGCTTAGGATGGATGTTGTCAAATTTAATTAAATTATAGATATTTGACTCACTTGTTTTAATTATAGATTATGATCATGTTATAATAATTATCTTGTTATTTAATCATATGAGTTAGATAATTAAATTACTTACTCTATAATCATATGAGTTATTTAAGAGGCACGATATATTTAACTAATTAAATTGAAATAAAATAAATTAAATTAATAAATGTAAGCAAAACAAGAAGCATTTTTAGAAGAAAAAAAGGAAGCAAAAATGGAAGCCAAACTAGAAGCAAACCAGAAGCAATCTTGGAAGAAAAACTGGGTGTTATCTAGGAAGCAAAAATAGAAGCAATTCAAGTAGCAAACAAAGAACTAATAATGGAAGCAATTTTAGAAGCAACAAAAGATGCAATAATAGAAGTCATATTAGAAGCAACAAAAGATGCAAAAATGGAAGCAACAAGCGACATTATATCGGAAGTAAAATTGGAAGCAAAATCAGAAGCAAAATCGGAAGCAAAAGTGGAAGCAAAATTGGAAGCAAAAGTGGAGGCAAACCTGGAAGCAAAATTGGAAATGAAATTAGAAGTAAAACTGGAAGCAAAACTAGAAGCAAAATTGGAAATAAAACTGGAAACAAAATTTGAAGCAAAACTGGAAGCAAAATTGGAAGCAAAAGTGCAATCAAAAGTGGAAGCAAAATTGGAAGAAAAAATGGAGGCAAATCTGGAAGCAAAATTGGAAGCAAAATTTGAAGCAAAACTGGAAGAAAACCTAGAAGCAAAACTGGAAGCAAAATTGGAAGCAAAAGTGGAAGCAAACCTAGAAGCAAAATCAGAAGCAAAATTGGAAGTAAAACTAGAAGCAAAACCAGAAACAAAACTGGAAGCAAAATTGGAAGCAAAACCAAAAGCAAGCCTGGAAGCAAAACCGTAAGAAAACTTGGAAGCAACACAAGAAGCAAAACCAGAAGCAGCAAAACCAGAAGCAAAATTAGAAGCCAAACTGGAAGCAACAAAATATGGCACTAAATCCGGTGCTAAACCCGACACTAAAACTTGACGCTAAATCTGGTGCTAAACCAGGTGAGCTAAATCTGGCACCAAAGTGAAATGTAGTTTGGTGCCAAGTTTTGCACCGGTAGAAGTGTCCAATTCATTAACTCAAATGCACTAAATTCTGGATCTATTTTAGGCGCTAATTGTCTTTTTTGTTGTGATGTGCGCACATCTTTTGCAAGCAATTTTTCACCTTTCAATTCAGTTTTCCATATGCAAATCCATGCTAGTGAGGATACTTGGTGAATAATAATTTTAATAGCTTTAAAAAATGTATTTGTTATGTGTGTTACAAAGTCATTATCTTTATGCATAAGCTCCCATCTTGCTATTTTTTGGTATGTCAAATTTTTACTAATGTCACTTGGTCGATCTGAACCATAAAATAAAGTCGGTAAGTTCATCTCCTCTACATACATGTCCTAGAAAATACCAAGAGGTTTAAACCCTTCTAATGGTGCAATTTCAATGATTGTTGTGTCAAGGTCTTTGATTGACTGTGTTTCATTAAACCAATGTATAACTGATTCAGTTATCAATTCTTCATCATCTTCAGATCTGTCATCTTGCATACTTGGTTCTATTTCAAAATCTATTTGTACATTTGTGTTGTCTTCTTTTCCAACAACTCATTCCACTCTTTATTTATAGTGATATTCTCTTTTGTGTACAATGGTGTTTTCGATAGTGTAGTTAAAGCATTCATGACTATAGCAGGTCTAACATTGCCTTGTGCATATGCATTATCATATTCTAGCTTTCACTTCAATCTAACTGCTACTGTTGTGGTTTCATCTGGTTGCCTAGGCAATGCTTATTGTACCTTATCGAAATCCACATAAACATTGATGATTGTCCCAAGCAAGCCATATTGTGCTCGTCTATATCCTAATTGTTTGATCTGCGCAAAAACTATGTGCAAAGACACAAGCTTTTCCTCTAGAGTAGTTAAAGAGTAAACAACATCTATCATGCATTTCATCTTATTCTTGAAGGCATGGCAAAATATGGGATCTTACCATCTAATGCAACTTTTATACATTATTTGCAAATGGGCTGTCCTATTGCTATATTTTTTCATCCATCTGAATAAAAAGCATGGATAAAGCTTGTACAAGTGCAGCATCAACTTTATGAATGTTGTAATAGAAATGAAGCACGTCGCAAAGAGAGCATGGTCGAGTGGGTGTGTCATTTATCCTTTGCAAGTATGAGTTAATAGATTTTTGGATTGTATTGTTTTTTGTACGTGTGTGTTTTGCTTTTGGTGGTTGATAAGTAGCATTTGTGTTCTGGACCATAGAATTTGTATATGGCCCATGTTTCAATTTTGGCAAATGTAAAGCAAAATCCTTTTGTGCACTTCACATTTGTTTTTTCAAGAATGTACAATGATTGTTGTTGAATTGGATTTTGGCTAGGATCACAGAATTGAATTTTACTTTGCGTATGCAAATCATAATGTGTTTGTGTATTGCACATTTATTTTTTTAAAGAATGTAATGATTGTTGACACATTAGCTTTAGGGAAGCCTTGTAGGACTGAATAATTATTGCAACATTGGTAGTGGGTAGGACATAATTGGATGCTACAATGTGTGAGACATCTAAATGGGACACTTGCGCATTGCGGATTTTTTCTTTTAGAAAGTGCAATGTCTCATGTGATTTTAAATTTGTTTCAATTGGTGTATGTATTGTTGTAACTATTTGTTTTTTATGAGAATTAATTATATTGTTTATTGTTTCTGATTTGAAAGTGCTTGTCATATGTTGAATACAAAGTGGATACTTGATGTGCATGTTGCGAGTCAATTGTTCTTTTGGTTGAAGTGGTTCATAATGACAATGGCCCGAGTTACTTACAAAGCAAATTAAGTCCAGTTATTTTTTGGGCTTCATGCAATTAGAGTATGTCTTGGCTCTAGGATATAGAGATGCTTGCCATATGTGTATTGTTGTAGCAAACATGTGGGACAACCATAGTGTACAAAATTCAGACCCTTCAAGGCTACTTTGCATGTATGGCCTTCCAATCCTGGAAACCAATGATTATAACTGAAATAGACGATTATTGCTTCCTATGCTAGATTGATCAAAAGTGTCAAAACAAGCCAATGCATATTTGTTTTCAACTGACAGTTCATTGGCCAATGGTTGTACCATAAATAATTGCAAAGCAACTGGATCGAATTGTTCAGCAAGAAAAAAGCTATAGCAGCAAATATGCTTTCGCCACATGTAGTAGAAAATGTAGCTACTCTACAAAGTCCAAGTGTATCAAACATATTTTCTATTGTGTTCCAAGTGTTGTCCAAATTGCAATATGTGATTTGCAAATCTGGTTAGATGTTATGGATGCAATTGTATATATTTAGCCATGAAAACACAAGCTCATAGTGCCCAACAGTAGGAATTGTATCATGGAAAAGAATTGATATTACAAGATTACATGTATCATTGTTGAAATGTACGTATATTTTTTTGTATGTTAAATACCAAATGCATATTGGTATGTTTAGCCAATATGCTATCCATTTTAGACAAAATGTGTCACCCCAAATCCTAGTTTCACCACTATCATTAACCTCTGTGGTTGAAATCCTCATTCTTGGTACATATGTGTTTTTGTCATGTGTATTATGCAAATCACTTAGGATTGTTGGGTGCAAGTCATTTTCATAGGAGCCTAAAGCTATAGCACAATGATTGTGAAGGCAATCTAATAAATGATCCACAATGCCATTGTGTAGTTGTTTTGATGTATAACAACAATGAAGCAAAACATGCAATGTGTCAAATAGGCAATTGCCAACTTTGTAATTGAAAGAGTCAATTTGAAAAGAATGTGCATGGTCGAGAGCTTCATCAATCGACATGAAAGGTGCCTTGGCACTTGGTTTGGAGGTTTCTACTACAATTGACTCTTGTGACATTTTTTGTCTTTTAAGATGATAACATTTGTAAGAAAATTGTCAGATTTCATGTCAAAGGACAAAAGATACAAATTGTATTGATGCTACCTAGTATAGTAATGAATATAAAACAATGTGCCAAGCTTGGAACGTTGAATACGTAGAAAGAAGAATTGAACAGACAATTACTCACTGTGATCAGTAGCAGTGCAAAGTTTGTAACTATAGCCTTTGGTTCACCATTGTGCACTAGAAAGCCTACAAAGCAAGAGAAAATTCTTAATATCAATTCATGTGACTAAACTGAAACTTGTTCTAGGACTATTCAGCAGGGTAGTACATATTTCAAAACAGGCATAAGAGAAACAAGCATCATAATCTATTATTCACATTGATGAGCAACAATACAAAATGTGTTATGATATCACACAATTGGAAATGTTCCATTGTCCAGACCCTACAAAAAAGAAAAGCAAATAACTTGAGTAATAGAAAATGAATTGAGCAAAAGTAAATATATAGAGCAAAAGCAAATTAGCTGATCAATTTTGGTAATAATCTTGTTATAGTCCTGAAGTCCATGTATGGTTTGAGCTCAGATACATATATGTGTACACATAGACATATGCATACATAGATACATACATACATATATATATAGACACGTACACACACACACACATACATCTATGTATAAAAGCAATAGAAACCTTGGAACTTCAAAGCAAATTCTGCTTTATCAATATGTAAACAACAGAAACTTTACCGATCAAAAGGATATTATGCTTTATCCATTTGGTGCAAGAAACCAAAGAAAAATGTGCAACATCTAAGAACAAAAGGATATTATGCTATATCTATGTGTTGCGGCAAGTGAAAGTACAAAGTGCAATATGCAAGAAAATTTTGTTCTGTCAATTCCTAAGGAGCAAAAATTTTGCAATGTCCAAGGCAATTCTACTCTACCAACATGTAACTAGGAACAATGTTCCAAGGGCCACGGAAACTATGCTTTACCAAATTATTGCAACAAATTTGTATTTTCAAAATTACATTTTCTCTTGTTACGATTAGAAACATTAGCAAAGCTTTGTAATATAGATTTTGGTGACTAATTAGTAGTAACTACAACAAAGTAGCTGTGACCAACATCGATGCATAGATAATCATAGACGTTTCCATTTTTTGAGGCTAGCCAATTTGTATAGGTTCCATTTTGTAACCGTGAACACCATCCTAGCAAAGGTTTTTTCTCTATTGCACTTGATTCCTATAGCAAAACACAATCCATTACAAGTTGAGTGGAATTGTTGAGTGAAATGGAACCCAATTTTTATGTTGAAAAGGCAAAGGGCGATAAAATATGTGTCATAAAGGATGAAATATTGCACAAGAGAAACCAACTTTAGATGATATGCATGCCATGGATATACAACTAAATGATTTATTAACAATTGATCATGATGAATCATGTCACTAGGATGATTAGATTTGATTTGCATGAATGTACATGTAGGATGATGAAATCTCCCAAAGATGACAATGCAACTCAAGATTTTTAATATTTAAGCACAATAATTTTCTTGCATAAAAAATAGGCCGCGATTGTGTGAAAAAGGAATAAAAAATAGAGTCAACCTGTAAATTTAGACTACAACACCTCATAAAATTCATCTCCTATGAATTCACGTACGCAACAAATGATCCAAGTAACAACTGCCACCTGACAAAAACAAGGCACCTATCAATCTTAATAATAAATAGAAAATTTGTATAAGAACTCATTCCAATTTCTAACATTCAGTATTAGCACCAGTTTTAGACAAGGCATGTGAAATACTAGATGAACAACACCACCTATCCACAGAAACATTTGCAATCAAGACACGTGTATAGAAACAAAACATTAGCAATGAATAAGCCTATCACAATTTTCTATGCAACAATGAGATGCAATAACAAAATTTGAACAATATACTTAAAAGTAAATGGAAAAGAATAAATATGTTACATGAGTATAATCTACTCAAAGTCTCTATTTTAAGATGGAATTTTGGGTATCTTGCTCATGCTTTTGTACTCTCCTAGTTGCAAATCACTCTTGCAAGCAAGAAAGTGAAAAATTTCATCAATTCCTTATGTTTTGTTGCTATTGAAAATATTTCATGACTTTGTAATGTTCTTTGATATAGTTGTGTCTTCACACCTAGTGTTTCTCTCGACACATAGTGTATCAATGAGGACATTTTGCATTTAGAAGTCCCTAATTTTCATTTATTGTCAATAGATTGAACTGCAGTTGTCATTAATGGCTTATGGCGTGAAGTTTTAGGTTTGTCAAGTAAAGAATTATTAGTGTTGTTTATTCATTTGCTCAACTTGATGAGGATGAAATCTGTGTCTCTTGAGAGGGTTTATATCTATCATATTGGAAGCAAAAAATGAGGCATTTGTACTTCCTACATCTTTTACACTATCATTTTATAGTTTTTTACATCTTTGCAATGGCTTAATTTTTGTTGTTTCCCATCATTGAGTGTTTGTATGAGTCCAGAGATTTTTTACAGACATCAAGCCATAAAAACACTCAATGATAGGGAGCAAAAGAAATATTAAAAATAGAAGAGTTTTATGTATTGGAAGCAAAAAAGGAGGCGTTTGTAAGTTCCTATATCTTTTACACTATCATTCTATATTTTTCTATGTCCCTGTAATGATTTAATCTCTATTGTTCCTTGTCATTGACTTCTTTTATGGGTTAATATCTGTTGGTCAGTTAAAGACTTAACAACATAATTCATTAATGTCGACTTGTTTGTTAGCCACTATTAACAATGCAACCAATCCTTTGTCACACATGCATGCCAACTACACTTCAATCCATCAAATGAAAATTAGATCTAAACAACTACAAAATTTCTCGATGCAAAATCTGTGTCTGTTAAGAGGATTTATAACTATGCTATTGGTATGCATCTTGTAACAAAGATCTCTGCATCATTTTAAAGCACTTACATGATGTTTTGACCATGTTTTGGGTCTTAGAAAGGTTTTTCATAACTTGCTCATGGTGTTTGTAACAATTTCTAATGCAAAGACTAATGTTTTCTGTGCACTATTACCTATTGATGCATTTGTCAGAAATTGTGCCACAAATGTTTATGCTATAGTTTATGGGATTATTTTATTATATGGAATTTAGGGTTTTTTTTTGCAATTCTCTCATTGGTTGTTGGTATTTTTCTCGTGGTTTTGTATTTTCCCAATCCAAATGAATTGTGTGTCCATAAAACAGTGATAGTCATTGAAACATGTCTATATGTTTAATTAGATACACATGATGTCTATGGAGCAAAACATACATGAGACATGAGGTATATCTTGAATACATAGACATCTTTCAATGTCATAGACAAGAATCATTTGCTTGATAGCCATAAAACTTTGCATTTGAATCTGATAACAATAAATGAAAATTAGATCTAAATATGCGCAAAATGTGCTCACAGACACAAGGCACATGAACTACTATCAACAATGCCATGTGTGCACAAAAACACTTGTAGTGAAGACATGTCTATAGCAACAAAACATTAGGAATTGATGAATTTTTTGCCTTCATTGTTCCCAAGAATAACTTGCAATTGGGGAAATACAAAACCAGGATGAAAATATGAACAACCAATGAGAAAAATGCAAAAAATAGCCCAAATTTCATTTTAATAGTTTCAAATAGACATCTTGAACAAAAGTCTTATTTCTTGAAGATATGCATAATGTCCATGGATTAAAACATACACAAAACATCAGGTATATCTTGAACAAATAGACATGTTTTTTACATCTCTGCATTTTATGCATTAATGTTTATTATTTGTTGTTCTTTGCATTTTATGGGTTAATGTCTACTCTTCCCTATCTTTGAGTGCTTTTATGGGTTAGTCTCTATTGTTGACCCAAAGACTTAACACCATAATCCATTAATGTCGACTTCTCTGCTGGCCACGATTAAGAATGGAACTAATCTTTTCTCTGCATGCATGCATGCCAACTGTACTTCAATCTATGAAATGAAAATAAAAATTAGGCCTAAATAACTACAAAATGTCTTGGTATAAAATCATTTCATCAATTGGTAATGTTTTATTATTTTCCTCATGATTTTGTATTTTTTGAATCGATTATTTTTTTATTAATCGATCCATATCCTAATGTTTTGTTGCTATTGGAAATATTTCATGACTTTGTAATGTTCTTTGATATAGTTTTTTTCACACCGAGTGTTTCTGTCAACGTGTGGTGTTTTAACAAGGACATTCTGCATTTATTTCATTTATTGTGAATAGACTGAAGTGCAGGCGTCTCAAACTTGTTTTCCATATTGTTTGTATTATGTAGCTGCAGTCAAGAAACAAGTTGGAGCATTTTCATGTTGTTAAAATGGAATCTTAGCTCTTTTTTACAATTTTCTCATTGGCACCAGATATTTTTGGCCATTGTTTTCTATTTTCCAAATTGCAAAATATTGTTGGGATCTATCTGTATACATTCATTGCCATGATGAATGGCAAAGAAAATAATTATAATATTTTTGTGGACTATTTATTTGGGCACAATTTATATGTTTATAAAAATTTCTCAAGTGTCCATGTGGAAACATCAAAGGATGCCCTAATGCAATAAGGTTAAATCAAACAAACATCTTATGAATATTCAAATTAAAAAATCTTTGAACATAAATATGATGACATAACTTTTGTTCGATAAGTTTTATCAACATGAGGATAAATATCCTTCAATGTATCATCTAAATCTAAAATATGATATTCCATAATTGACAATGAAATATGAAATATCTAATTTATAGAATTTCAAATAGTTTTATGTATATTGAATCAGTCAAACTCATGGATGTAGAAACAATAATTTCATTGCAACCGTAAATTGGAATGCATCTATACATAGTTTTTTTTTACTATGAATATTGATAGGTGCCTTGATAATAGAAGCACTAGCTTATTGTTATGCTTGTGATTTTAGTTACATGTTTGAGACGGAGTTTTCCAATGTTTGACAAAGCAACACTAACAACTAGATTCATGTGAGCAAGACAAATATCTCCCCTAGTATATAGCACTATCATAATTATGAGTCCAAAAGCAGCAACAACTGTCAAATGAGGTAACATGTTGTCTCTTGCATCCATCATTACTCACCAACACCCAACCAACATTAGAATAAAAATTGAAAGAATGTCTGCTACACTTCACACAAATTGCATCAACTTCATTAGATAACATCTAATAAGCATATATCCATAACACATAATAAGTATGAATTGTATTCTAATCACAGATTATGATCCCAAATAAATATGAATTGTAATCTAATACTGAATCCATGCATTGGAAAAAACTACAAAGCTTCATTAGATAACTGGTAAGTTTGTAATACTAGATTCATAATCTTGTGAGAAGCATAAGAAGAGTGAATGATCAAAAATGGGAAAAAGATACTGCATTGTTCATTTTAGCTTTAATCTTAATCTTCATACTTCATATGATTTAGGAAACATTTAAAAATCAATATATAAGACAAAATAATAAAAATGTTACTCACATATTAGTTGAACTTTTCAATTCTTATCTCTACTTCCTTACTAGTGGACATTGTTACAGATGCAAATCCTTGTACAATTCCACTCTCCCTATCTGTGATTCGCTACAAAACTAGTTCAAAGATAAGGTTACAAACATATGCTATTGAAATCATGGAAAATTGACATGAAGGAAATGATAACAAATGCAAACCTTTACATTGACCTAGAATCCATCGGTAGGGTGGAGACTGCCACATCTGAAGCACTCTAGCTTTACCTAAAGAGATGAATGTTGATTGCTTGATTCTGTAGCATAACAATATGATAGAGATGGACAGATGAAAAGATGAATGATAATAGATAGATGGATGAAAAATGAAAGATAGATAGAAGAATGATGCAAGGGTTCTAAGGATATTTCGACAGCATAAGGGTACTCAAACTCAATGCATGAAAATGGCTTGGGAGCAGGTTGATTTATAGAATATGGATGATTTGATTGAATAGACAAGATTGATTAGGGTTTGGAAGATATGGATAGCCAGGATCGATTAGGTTTCCTTGCACCTCAAGAAATCGTAGTCATGTGACAAGTGTGCAAAGGAGAATGAAAGGAATCTAATTCAAATATTTTATTTGAATTAGCTTGCACATGTGAGTTGTATTAAATGCAAGATGTACTACCCCACATGAGACAAAAGGAAAGTGGACAAGTGTTTTCATGTGATGAAAGGTGAGGGGAATAATTCAAATATTTAATTTGAATTATGGAAACATGTGAAAGGGGATAATTTAAATAAATATTTTATTTATTTAAATTAGAGGAAAGGGGAAATTAATTAAATAAATGGGATTTATTTAATTAATTGGGAAAGGTGATCAAGTGGGTTTAATTAAATAAAGTGGATTTATTTAATTAATTGGGAATATGATTAAGTTGGACAAATGGGATTAAGATGGGATAAACTATGACTGAGGGATAAATGGGATTAAGTGGGATGAGGTTAGATGAACTGGGATGCACTAGGACTCAGGGGAACACATAAGGTCATGTCGACAAGGTGTTATATGGAGACATGGGCATTTTTAGTGTCTACATTTGCCCCTCTTTGAGATGACGTTGTGAGATGATAAGATTTATGTTGAGTAACATCATTTCAAACAAGCTAACGAAATGAATAGAAGAAAAGGATAGGATGATGATGCCCCCTCGAGAGGATAGGTGGGTTGGACAAACATGGATATTCTCTCGAAATGAAAGGAATAGAAAAAGATAAAGGAATGGATAGAAGAAGGGATGGATGCGTTATGCTGCAATGAAGGTGAGAAACCATGATGTTTGATATAGCACTAGACGTTATGCACCAAGGTATAAGGACCAAGGTGACGATGTGTCTCGTGCCCCAGCATAATACAACCTTGTCTAGATACAAGATATGAATAATAGCTGGGTTGGATTGAGATTTGATGCAAATGCAAGATAAAAAGATAACACACACAGGCAAGCAAGAAAGCATGCACAAATGATACAAAAACAAACAAGGTATTGCCCCTATCAAGCTGTAAACCAATGATTAATTGATTGATTGATTTGATTGATGATTGATGATATTGTTGTCATTGCGGGGAATAATATATCCCTAGATCAACACAAGGATGCGGGAACGATACATCCCATTGATGATGATGATGATTATTGATTTATTTGGTTTACGACAAGATTAGGATTAAGACCATTGATTGCGATTGGATAATTTGACAAGATTGATTAACTTGATTGGTATGGATTAAGGATGACTTGCATTTGGATCATTGCTTGGATTTGATTTGATATTGAAGGATGATTGGATTGAATTGGTTTGATGAATTGATTTGAATGATTGAGTTTGATGAATTTGATGTGATTTGATTGATTTTATTGCTTGGATATTCAATGGATATTTTTTTTTTTTTTGGATTTTTGGGAATATTTGATTTTTTTGGGTTTTTGAAATATTTTGATTTTTTTTGTATTTTTTGTATTTTTTGTATTTTTGAATGTTAATGGATTAACAATTTGAGTAGCCTATATGCTAGATACCAATGACAAGGGAAGACCAAGTCTAGGTCCAAGGATGATGGAGGATGGATGGAAGAATGGGCGATAGTACGGAAGGCTCATGATAGATGGATAGATAAGAGGATAGGCCATAGTGGAAAGGAAAGCTCATGATAAATGGATGGATATAAGGATAGGCTATAGTGGATAGATGTAGGCCAAATAAGGGAGTTAGGATGTGATATCCAAGGACTATGTTGCATAGGAATAACATGCCCCGGTCTAGGTAGTAGATTTAGGATTTTTCAGGACAATGCTTAAGGCAATAGGATGATAGGATTTGACATGACAAAGCTTATGAGTTAGGTGATAGGGTTTGTTTGGAAAGGATGAGGTATGTCAAGGGATATCCAAAACACTTGTCAACAGTTGCACCCAATCTTTGTCAAGATCAAAAGAGGAAGGGAGGATGAATGGATGCAATGTGGTAGGTATGTATATGGAAATGGTATGAAAATGGTATGATAGTTTAGAAAAGGATGAGACAAGGTGCCCCCAAGTGTAAGTGACATAGAAGATCAACCTACACATGATGCTTGTTTACCAGGTTTTCATCATGGTACTTATCTAAGGTGCCTGTTTACCAGGTTTTCACTGTTGGACGAAAGGATTTCTCTTTACTTTTTAAAAAAAAAATTTACTTTTCTTTTTGACTTTTTTATTTTTATTTTTTGTGACTATTTTTATTTTTGAATGGGAAAAAGAGGAGGATATGGATGGGTGGGACTCAAGTGTCTAGTTCCATGTAATGTTATAGTCCCATTAGAGAAGGATGTCATCACAAATGGACCATGTCAAGTCATTATGCTCAAGGTGTTGGTAGGGTGATTGCATGAAAGTGAGATGGATAAAGTAGATAGTGGATTATGATGTGGATTATGGAGGGATCAAAAGTGGATTATGATGTGGATTATGTAGGGGTGAAAGTGGATTATGATGTGGATTATAATGGACTTATGCAAAAGCATGAACCATAGGAAGGTGATGGGGGAAATATGTAGGATAATGAGTGAATGATGGAATGATGGGGGTATGGAAAGGAATCATGACCAATGGCTACACACATTGTGTTAAACATGGAATCTTTTGATTGGATGGTGGTGTAGGAAGCAATGGTGATGTTTTCTTAGGAGATGGATGATATAGGACTTTTGGAACCCACATGGACTTAGTATTTTTATGATATTTTCTTTTCATGTGGGATGTTTGAAATGTTTGAATGGAATGACATTTTTGAATGGAGGGGGGTGGTTGGGATTTTTGATAGGTGGATGCCTCATATGACTTGATTGATTTTTGTTTAGGGACCCAAACCATTTTGCTTTTGGACTTTGCTTTTGGAGGTATGGGCTTGGATGGATTTTTGAATGTACCTTGCTTTGAATTTTTGGATTGATTTCTTAAGCCATTAGGACCCTTAGGATTTTTGGTAGGATTTGTAGCTTTATGGGTAGAGGCATCCAAAATTTTGATTTTGAATCCCATGGACATGATGGAAGCGGGGTTGGTGGAAGGAGTGGAAGCTTTATGTTTAGACAATGTGTGCATTTGTTGGTCATGATTAGGATATTTAGAGTATTTATGAATGATTGGGTAAGGGGGTGCTGGTAGCAATGGTGGCAAAGTGGATGGAGGGATATTAGGAGTTGGAAGGAGTGGAGGTAAAGTGGATGGTGGAAGGTGTATGGTCACATGCTTTTGACATTTGTAGGGTGAGGGAGGTGGAATGGAAACATATGTTTTAGGAATATGATGGGGTTTATGATGGAAGGAAGTGGATTTAGGAAGTGTGGAGGAAGCACCAACATCATTATATTGTTGACCTTGGGGTATGTATCCAAGGCCAAATGAGCAAGGAGGGACCTTGACATGGATTGGCTCCAAAATGCCTTATTCATGTAGGCCTAAACCTTTGCCTTGGTAGTTCATGTTTTGGAGCATGCGATTGACTATAGGACTAGGTGTAGTTTGGACACTAGACTTGAGTTGATTATTGGGTGGAGAATGTAAAGTGGATAATGGTTGTTAGTGTTCTAAGGAGGAACACTCATGGATGAAAGTTGATAGATCAAGTGGATATGATGGTGGATTTGAAATGGGATCAATAGTGGATGTGGATGAAGGATCATTAGGATCGCGATTATGTTCATTATGCTCACTAAGATCCAAGTTATTTGTTTGATCTTCTATTCTTATGTGTTCTTGGGAGCTCATCATGACAAGTGGATGGTTGCTCATTATGGATAGGGCTAGATGGCAGATGACTAGGAGCAATTTAGATATCTTGCTCATGGATGGATATAGGATTATGGATAGGATCAAGGTGCTCATGGATAGCTTCTTCATAGGTATCATCTTGATCATAAAGAAGATACATATTATGGATAGATTGGATGGGATGATTTGATCTTGATTAGATTTAGGGGCTATTGTTTCTTCATGCTTAGGATCATGCTCTTGACATAACTCTTGTTTTTCTTGAATGGAAGTGGAAGGCTCTTTAATAAGCTTGATAGCTTGTAGATCACATGATGGGGCTAAAAGACTAGACAAAGTGTTTAAGGACTCATGGTGAGGCTCAATAATAGGTGTTTGATGACATGGCAATGTTTTATTCCTTGCTAGTAGCCAATGGATCACATCCTTTGCAAGGGTATGGGTGAATGGGCAAAAATAGTGGATGGATGATAATAGTGGAAGTTGAAGGCTTAGGATTAGGATTTGTTGGATGGATAATGGGATTAGGATTTGGGCTAGATGGAAAGATAATGGAATTAGAGGGATTGGTTTTATCCAAGCCAATCTTACCACAATTTTCTAGGTTCTTGACTAATCTTTGAAATCAGACACAAGTGGATATGGTATGGCCCCTATACCTATGGTATGCACAATATGCATCATCTTTATATGAACTAGGTTTAAACATAGATGGAGAATATGCTTTGAACGGGTATAGCTCAATCAAATTTGCTTGAACCAATTTCTCTAAAAGTATCTCCATGGAATCTTTTAATGAAGGATTAGTGGAACATGGGGATGAAGGTGATGAAGGCGATGAAGGGCTTGATAAAGGTGTTGGGATAAGACTAGTTGGATTATGTGTTGGCATATGATTGGATGGCGAAGGTGACTCAAAGGAGGCACTTGCTAGGTTGGTTTCTCCCTTGTCAAAGGATTTTAGGTCTTGCATAAGATCACTTAAGTCTATCAATGATGTTTGTTGCAAAAGTGAACTTGGGCTTGCTTGGTTCATGTACATAGGGCAATTTGGACTTGCATGTTGTTCTTGTAAGGACATTTGATTGCCATGTGGATAGGTTTGGTGATGAGGTGGCATGATAAGATTTGTAGGTGAAAGGTTTTGAAGTATGGATTGTTGTGGATTTTGGTTGATGTTGAAAGAAGTAGGCTATGGTGATGTGGCAATGTTATGGAAAGATGTTGGATAAGGTGATGTGGAATGGCCTTGATAGAATGATGAAGTGGGATTAGGTGATATGGCATAAACATGATAAGTAAGTGGATTAGATTGGTATGAAGTGGGATAGGTTGATGTGGAATTGATTTGATGTGTGGATGAATTAGGTTTTGGACTTGTCTCATACTCATAAGTAAAGAGATGGCCTCCTTAAAGTATAAATTTGGTCTTAAGAGGAGAGACTCCTTTGATTGTGATCTTTGGTCCTGGATTGTCTTCATGATTTGGATTAGGAGGATAGCCGCCTTTAATTGTGACCTTGGGTTTTGGTTTTATTTCATTATTTGATTTAGAGGGGTAGCCTCCTTGAATTGTGATTATAGGCTTAGGTCTTGTCTCATGATTATAGGAATAACCCCCTTGAATTGTTGCATTGGGCTTGGGATTTGTCTCATGATTATAGGGATAACCCCCTTGAATGATTACGACCATCTTGACAAGTGTTGACTAGGACTAGGTTGATGATGATGTGGAGATGATTTGGAATGAGTATGGATGTGACTAAGATATGTTTAGAATAAAATTGATTTGGGTATGATTAGGATATGATGTGGAATGACCAAATTGGGTGATGTGGATGAAATGTAGGATGAATTGTTTTTGTATTTGGTGTTTAGAGCTTGATTTGGCAATGTTCAAACAAATGATTATGCATATACACACATGAATCACTCACACAAGACACATAAGCAATTTTTGACTTTGAAAATGAAATGTGATGATTATTAAGCAAGCACTTGAAAACACATCAACAAGCCTAATGTCTAGTTTGAAATAGGGTATTGCCAATTAGGTTTTGGGCTATGTTTACACAAGGTTGACTAGGATTTTGAAAGCTAAATCCTGCCAAACAACTGGGAGAAAGGGGTAACCCACCCTTCACCTTCAATTCCCAAAGGTATAAAGTTCTTTGGGGCTTAGCCAAGAGTGACAAGATTCTAACTCCCAATGAGGGTGTCTTTTGATTCAGCCTCGATTGAGGTCATCCCTTAGAGTGGTGTGTCTCCAAGTAGGCCTCCTAAGAAGGGTAAACAAAACCAAACCAAGTGTGGTGTTTTTGACCTCCAAGATCACCTTGCGGTGTGAGGAGAAAGCATACACATGCACACTTGATTCACACTTGCACTTGTAAATTAACCCTTAGAAATCAAAATGTGAGGTGTGAATATGAATGGATAAGAGGTGTTTTTAATTCTCAAGATCGCACGAAGCGCATGAGAAGAGCATACACACCCCTAATCACATGCAAATTCACCAAACAATTCAAACACTAGTTCCTTTTAAAGCCCAAGTCCAAATGTGATTGAAGACACTTGTTGATTTTATGCCCAATTTTTTATGTGTGATTGCAAACAAGTTGTTCATTTTAAGCCCAAAGTCCAAATGTGTGGTCAAATAATGATTAAGAGATGAAAAGATGAAACAAGTGCACCTAATTAATTCACTATCCAAGCTGTTGTGTTTGCTAATCCTGATGTTGTTCCAGCCTTGTAAGGTCACCTGCAAGCCACAAAATCGAGAAAGAAGCAAGTAGAATAGCCAATAAGACCATTATGCAAAAATCAAGAATCTAATAAAATCTGATGAAAACGGATTGATATAGCAAAATAAGTTGCATGACCAGATTATATATGAAATTCTATGCGCTTTTAAAAAAAATTCACGAAAATTCAATCAAAAGTGCAAAAGATATGAGCATTTGAAGTTTATATGCAAGTTTGACTTTGACTACGAAAAAAATGGGTAAAATGGTACAGTCACCTAAAAATCTCTTCACCACTATGTAGTTTGTCTTCCTAGCTTTCCAATGATTCTTCGTTTGTAAAATTTTGCCTCCGTATGTGAAAGTTATGGGTAAAAGAAAAAAATGCCCTATTAGGGCATGTAGAAGCAAGAGGGCAAGCTTTAGTAGTCAGTTAACCCCTAGCAGTTAATGTTGAACTTGGTCACATGCGTGGTTAATATGATGAGATAAATTTTGTTTGATAAGTCTTATCAACATGAGGATAAATATCCTTCAATGTATCATCTAAATCTAAAATATGATATTCCATAAATGACAATGAAATATGAAATATCGAATTTATAGAATTTCAAATAGTTTTATGTATATTGAATTAGTCAAACTCATGGATGTAGAAATAATAATTTCATTGCAATCATAAATTGGAATGCATCTATACATAGTTTTTTTTTACTATGAAGATTGATAGGTGCCTTGATAACAGAAGCACTAGCTTGCTACTATGCTTGTGATTGTAGTTACATGTTTGACACGGAGTTTACCAGTGTTTGACGAAGCAACACTAACAACTAGATTCATGTGAGCAAGATAAATATCTCCCCTAGTATATAGAACTATCATAATTATGAGTCCAAAAGCAGCAACAACTGTCAAATGAGGTAACATGTTGTCTCTTGCATCCATCATTACTCACCAACACCCATCCAACATTAGAATAAAAGTTGAAAGAATGTCTGCTACACTTCACACAGATTGCATCAACTTCATTAGATAACATCTAATAAGCATATATCCATAACACATAATAAGTATGAATTGTATTCTAATACAGATTATGATCCCAAATAAATATGAATTGGAATCTAATAGTGAATCCATGCATTGGAAAAAACTACAAAGCTTCATTAGATAAATGGTAAGTTTGTAATACTAGATTCATAATCTTGTAGAAGCATAAGAAGAGTGAATGATCAAAAATGGGAAAAAGATACTGCATTGTTCATTTTAGCTTTAATCTTAATCTTCATACTTCATATGATTTAGGAAACATTTAAAAATTAATATATAAGACGAAATAATAAAAATGTTACTCACATATTAGTTGAACTTTTCAATGCTTATCTCTACTTCCTCACTAGTGGACATTGTTACATATGCAAATCCTTGTACAATTCCACTTTCCCTATCTATGATTAGCTACAAAACTAGTTCAAAGATAAGGTTACAAACATATGCTATTGAAATTGTGGAAAATCGACATGAAGGAAATGATAACAAATGCAAACTAAACAAATGCAAGCCTTCACATTGACCCACAATCTATTGATAGGGTGGATATTGTTGCACTCAAAGCACTCTAGCTTTACCTAAAGAGATGAATGTTGATTGCTTGATTCTACAGCATAACGGTATGATAGAGATGGATAGATGAAATGATGAATGATAATAAATAGATGGATGAAAAATGAAAGATAGATAGAAGAATGATGCAAGGGTTCTAAGGATATTTCGACAGCATAAGGGTACTCAAACTCAATGCATGAAAATGGCTTGGGAGCAGGTTGATTTATAGAATATGGATGATTTGATTGAATGGAAAAGATTGATTAGGGTTTGGAAGAAATGGATGGCCAGGATCGATTAGGTTTCCTTGCACCTCAAGAAATTGTAGTCATGTGACAAGTGTGCAAAGGAGAATGAAAGGAATCTAATTCAAATATTTTATTTGAATTATCTTGCACATGTGAGTTGTATTAAATGCAAGATGTACTACCCCACATGAGACAAAAGGAAAGTGGACAAGTGTTGCCATGTGATGAAAGGTAAGGGGAATAATTCAAATATTTAATTTGAATTATGGAAACATGTGAAAGGGGATAATTTAAAAATATATTTTATTTATTTAAATTAGAGGAAAGGGGAAATTAATTAAATAAATGGGATTTATTTAATTAATTGGGAAAGGTGATCAAGTGGGTTTAATTAAATAAAGTGGATTTATTTAATTAATTAGGAATATGATTAAGTTGGACAAATGAGATTAAGATGGGATAAACTAGGACCTAGGGATAAATGGGATTAAGTGGGATGAGGTTATATGAACTGGGATGAATTAGGACTCAGGGGAACACATAAGGTCATGTCGACAAGGTGTTATGTGGAGACATGGACATTTTTTAGTGTCTACAGCTATAATGCATTAAATAGAAGTGTTAAGCCTAGAAAAGGACATGACATTGCAATTTACCTAGAGGACAATTTATCAAGGGACTCAACCACATAGAGAAAATAATAGTTAGGTTTTTGATCAAGATATTTAACTGTCAATACTTATTTTTTATCCTAAAATTACCAAATTCTAAAGCCATATCAAGTTGTAATTTATTATTGAATGAAAGTGAAAATCAATGCTACTATTCACATTTATTTCTAGTCGTAATAGTTGTATAGATATTTGGATCTACCTGTATACATCCATTGCCACTTAAACAGACAAAGCTGACATTTGCTTATGTGTATACATGCTTTTGAATTAGCCTACACTAATCTCTATCAGTTTCTGATTCTTGTTTCCAATCTTTAAAATATTTTAACTTATTTCCACTTGATGACTTTATCCATGATTTAATTTACATGTATATAGTAAAACCACAGTAGATAAAAAAAAATATTTTCCCATAAACATCTCACCACAACATAGTTGAACTATTACAGAATTGATTCTTTGTATAGAACAAATTAAGATCAATCAGTTATGTATCAATGAATATGCCCTATAAATATAAATGTAAGATCAAAAAGGCTGATTAATTAAATATTTAATTAAGTTATGCACATTATGTAAAAGGGACATGTCCTATATTAATTAGGACTAGTTGATGCATTTAGCTATAGATGATGAAGTTGATGGTTCGGGGATTAGGTGATGAATAGTCCTAGGGAATATTTTAGTTCTCTATATTTTGTCCGTCTTTGATACAATGCAACTAAGTGGCATTGTGTGAAAGAAGAATTAAAAGTAGGATGGAATGAAATGAATCTTAAGTGGAAAGTTGCCCCAATTGCTTGGGGATCGTGATGTAATTGATGGCCCCTCAAGAGAACTGTTGAGTGAAATGGAACCCAATTGGTATGTTGGAAAGACAAAGGGTGATAAAAATATGTGTCATAAAGGATAAAATATGGCACGAAAGAAACCGACTTTAGATGATATTGTTAGCTGCCGTTGCACCAAAAGATTGACCTGTTAATGCTCGATACAACCACTTGATTTAACAAGCACAGGATGCGGTTAAGCCCTTGTCGCAAACCACCGCAGCGCAATGCTAAACAAGGAGACCAAGGGCCACACCTTGCAACAATCCCCCTCCCAATGCAAGCGTGGGGTTTGAACCCGTGACCTCAGCTCTGATACCAATTGTTGATAACTGAGAGGGGGGTGAATCAGTTATCCTAATTATTTCTGCTTTCTGAACTTTATTAATAATCAATGTAATATTAATTCACATAAGCAAACATAACCATGAAAAGGAAGTACACATGACACAATATTTTTGACATGGAAACCCTGTCAAGGGAGAAAACCACGGGGTGATTAACCCAAGATTGTATTCTCTATTATAAGAATGGAAATACAAAATGGCACTTGCCAATTAGGGCTCATTGCTCGAGCACACTGCTCATAAGAGGCACACTGCCTACAAGAGACTCACTGTGTACAAAAGGAATGTTATACAATACTTGAACTGATTGGGAGCATCTACATATGCTGGAGTTCAGTTCCGGTTAGGCTCAGTACACTGATCTGCTGCACTTCATCTTTCCTCTTCTTTTATGCTGCTTTCCTTTCACATACCGGACCTTCCTTAATGCTTTCAATCTGCTCTTCTACATTTATTCGTACATCACCAACAACTACACCTCTCACAACTAAATCCATCTTGTATATATATCCGTACAAGTGATTTCATCACCTTTCTAGTCGGCACTCGAAATAGTCAATCTTTTCACAAACTTTGATTTATCGGCTGAATCCTTGCACATCAAGTAATGCAGATCAAGCATATACTTGTAGAAGTCATCAATCACGTCGACCAAACATAACTTATGCCTTAAGAACCTTTTCCATCATCAGTAACACATCCAAAATAATATCTGATGTTCTGCCAGTCAGTTCTTCCTCTGTTCATACTGTCACTTGGGAACCCGACACTCAAGCATTCATATCTCTTTATCTTTTCCACACCGGAGGCTCAAACCTTGGAATCTATTAGTCAAGATACTCCTCTTGACTTCCCCAAATCCACACTTCACCAAGATACTTCCTCTGAGAGATCCGGACCTGTCTGTCAGACCTCGCCACATGCTCTGTTCTTGTTTACCAGACCACAACATTCTTCACTCTGACTTCCGATAGAGACATACCATGTCTTGCGGATGTGTGGGTTGAACTTTGTTGCCATCAATGATAACAATCATGAATCCATATAGTGTCTCTTTCCAACAATCTCCCCCTTTGGCATTGATGGCAACACTTAGTGAAAAATGACTAAGTGTAGCACTATACTCCCCCTTGGCTGATGCTCTGTCTCTATGTACATTTTCTAGAACTCCCCCTTAGTTGGATACCTCATTTTTCACTGCTCCTCACTCCCCCTTTGACATCAATGGAAAAGGGTGGGGTCTGCACACCAAGAAATTTCTCAAAAACACTTCTATACTTAGCCGCATAAGTATTTGTACATGCTATACTTTACATAAATTAAAGGATATCTACAAAAGTTGTCTTCAATTAGATGAATTCTATTGCCCAACTTTGCTTCATTCTATCCAAAATTGATATATGACCACTCAACAGGAATGCAAACGCATCTGCCCTTTTTAGATCTATTGGATCATTGGTCTGGGCTATGATTTGGGCTTCTTTTATGGCCTCATGCATGGCCTCTAACTTTGGGATGATTATCCCTTTGAGTTCACCCAACCCATTTATTCTATTTTTCTTTTCCTTCCCAAGTTTCTTGATCTCATTCAAGACTGCAATAGTCTAACATTCTTGATTTATTATAGAGGAAGAGAGAGGATCAAAATTCTTTGATAGGTTTGACAATTTATCCTCCTGTTCTTTTATTTTCTTCTCAATGTCCAGTGTTACTTTGGACCATGATAAACAAAATTTATACATTTCTCCTCCATCTTTAAGAGCATTTTCTAAGCTCTTTATTCCCGTATTCATATTTCTCCTATCATTTATTATCAACCCTTGAACCTCTGAAAATCTCTTATCAAAGAATTCTTTCCGGACCTTCACCTCAGCTGACTTCTCTAAAGACTCAAAATGAGTGCTGATAGAATTAACAAGAGACTTGAGATTACCAGATGAAGAAGCTGAGGAGTCCTTCTGAAAGGATGGCATAATCTTTTCAAGCACTCCGAATGCAGCTGCTATAAGCTCACAGTCTTCCATGTGAGATTTCAGTAGTTTCTCTTTGGCCTTCGCATTTGCAAATGAAGCTATCTTCATTGTTTGTACCGGAGAAAGAGAATCAAAATCAAATGGCCCTTTTAGTAGTTCTGGTTCATCAATCTCCATGGTCTCTTTTGTCAGGAAGTCCTTGACAGATTCTGTAGTGTCTCTTGCCGGAGATAGATTCTTCTTCTCTTTTGTAGTCACAGAACTATCTCTTGAGGCTTTCCCTCCTTCCACAGCCTTTGTGCTAGCATCTTCTTTTTCTTTCAACTCTACTTCTTTCTCCTTTATTCTTTCTTCTCCTTTGGATCCAGAGTTAGCAGGGGAAACTGGAGGAGTGATGTTTGTCTATTCATGGGCCACTTCTTCCGAAGTAGAGGATTTCAAATCCTCAGCTATTACTGCACCGGTATTCACAACCTCTTCTGTCATTTTCTCGGTTGACTCTTCTGCAACACTTGTGGTCGATGGATCAGTACCCAAGTCTTCTATAGTAGGAAGATTAAATCTCTTGAAGGCTTTCCAGAGAATCTCTTCTGTGTCCTTGGCTACCTTGTCAATCTCACCAAGCATAAGTTGATTCATCCTTGCTTTGCTCTTGAACTCATCCTTACAATCTTTGAATACCATATTCATTATCTTGGGATCGATTGAAGGATATAACTGAATAGCTATCTGTTCCCAGATCTCAAGGTCTTTTGCCATGGCATTAGTCTTCCTTATTTCTAACTCCTTTTCTAGGCTCTTGGGAATAAGAGATATAATTTCAATAAAATCCTTATTATATATGTTTAGATACTTAACTGTAGCTTCCTACAAGATCTTTTGGTCAGCCTCATTATAATCATCATAGAATTCAGCCATTGGTTGAAGGTTTCCATCCACAGTGACTGATTTGATTACACTTTCTAAAGACAGGGTGGGTTTTTCAACAAATTCCTCTGCCATTTCTTCCTTGTCTTGACCTGTGGAAGGTTTATCGGATCCTTTCTTCTTCTGCTTCTTTATTTCCTTTATCCCTTCATCAGATTCAGTCTCTTCTTCATCCTTTTGACTCGCATAAGACCTTGTGGCCTTAGTCTTGGTTCTTTTCTCTATTTTACCAGATGATGTTGCTTCCAGTTTAGATGCCCTTGAGCTTTTGGCAGTGGCAGGTGCAAATCTCTTTGATGATCTAGTCCAGGTGGAGGTTTCTACCGGAGCACTTTCCTTGCTTTCCTTTTCTACCTCTTTCTTTTCTTCCTCAACCCTTTGCCTCTTCTTCCTGTTGGCATCAAGTGCCTCCTTTGAGATGCCTAAGCCTTTGGCAATTTCTTCAACTTCTTTTCTTACTTTCCTCTTCATTTCCGGTTGTCTGAGTTCCACATGAACTTTTACACTTAGCTCTTCAAAGGTTCCAAACCTTTCTGCCTTTGGATCCTTTGGTTGACTTAGCATGTGTTGAACATGCAGCTCCACAATTTGTTCATCAACTTCATACCACATAGGCATGATCCACATAGTTCTTGGTTCTACTGCCTCCATTAGGCACTGATCAGTCTCTACAATAAAACAAACTGTGTCTTTGTATTTCTCAACAAGAGACTAGGGAATCCTTTCTCTTGCTTGCATCATGTTCTGAAAATTCTTGAAATATCCCCACAGAGCTATATTTTGTGCTTTGTTATCACCGAGTCCATGCAAATAATCTTTGATTTGGACAGCTACTGGTCTATCATTTTTCCATACCCAGCCACTAGATTCGGGAAGCTCATTCATAAAGTAGAAGAATAAACACAATATTAATCCACCATACTTGAATGAATATTTTTTATCTTTCTTTATTTTCTGCAGATTCTCCAAGAGTTGGTTCAAGAGAAGCTGACAAATATCATAGTTTGCATCCTTTCTTAGCATTTCATAAGTGGTGTAGATGGTAGTTCCTGGTACTAAATTTTCCTTGCTAGAATGATATGTTTTATATCCAATGATCATGGAGGCAAACTTGACATCCGGATCAGAGATGTCATCTACTATCATTGCTCTTTTGTCAAACTTGGATTCGGTAGCCTCACTCACAGTTTGATTCTTCACGGATTTAAGAACAGGAATCCCACCGGATGAGTGTAATCCAGTAACTGCCCTGATGGCATCTTTTGTGATTTTGAATGGTCCATTTAACCACATGAAGTTGTCATGTATTCTGCTCAAAATGTACCTAACCCATTCATCCTTAGTAAAACAGGGGAAATGTATGTATTGTGCAAAGTGCTTATTCCAGAGGCCCTTGTATTGGGGTTTGAGCTCAAATGAATCATCTAACAGTTGTTTGTGATAGATATCTCTTAGTTTGAATTCCCCAAACTCTTCAACATTTGCGTGTATGTAAACCCTAATATCTTCGGTGTGCAAAACACCATGTGGAACACTAGAGAAGGCTCCTAGGGGATCTACCTCCAAGGATTTGTATGGATGCTTCTTAAAAATGGGGCGAGGTCTATCAGAAATCTTTACTATATTCGGAGTAGCCATCATCAAGGAATTTTACTGAAAGATATCAAGAACGAAGATTACCTTTTACGCTGATTAGGGCACACATGATGAAATCTGGATTGAGCTATATGAAGAATTGTCTTGATCTTTGGGGGAAGTAGTTGTAGAGCTCATTTTATTTCTTCTTTGCATGTGAGTGTACAAATGATGAGCAAATGAACTCTTTTATTTCTGAGAAGCCCTAATTTTCATTCGGCAATAAATGTGCAACCTAATTCATTCCGGTTTGCCTTGTTTGTCTTATTCAGAGACAAAACCCTTCTGGATCACTGAGACAGATTTCAAAATTATTCTAGGAGAGTAGTGATAATCTATCTTCCTTTCATTATTCATTTGATCTATTTGTAGATCAAGACACCATAGTTTGAATCATACCAGATAAAACTTGTCAGGAATCTATTTTTACCAAAAGACTATTTTACCGGATTAATTCTGGTAGGATTAGACTCTTCAAAACTTCTTGCTGATCTCTCAAATCTTTACCATACCCCTTTTAGATGTTTCTTGTATGACCCCTTTTAATCCACAGCTCTCCTTGTGCCATTTCCGGCACCAATTGATTGGCTGGGGGAACAAGGTTTTCTTTGTGTCTCCCCCTGAGCCAAAGCTCACCTTTTAATTTCTGGAAGGAATATCAGCACCAGAGTCTAGTGTGGATCCATCCTCTACATTCTCTGTACTTTTCTTCACCCAAATATTGTTCATCTCACTTTTAACTTCATCTGCATTCACTTTTTGTTTACCCTTATCTTGATTCTGATTATGATATACCGGACCTCTTTTGTCCTAATTCTTACTTCTACAGAATTTTACACTATGACCAGATCTATTGCAGATTTGGCAAACAACATTTCTTTGCATATTTGACTGATATCCTCTTGATCTGCATTGATTAGCCATATGACCTATTCTATTGCATGCAAAGCATCTACCATTGAATGATTTGTTCATTTGCATGTTTCTGCATTCATGAGATTTGTGACCATACCTTTTGCAGTTAAAGCACTGTCTGAAGAAGGATGAATTAGTCTGACTCATTCTCTTTCTACACTGATTAGCTTTATGACCAAAGTTATTGCAGTTGTGGCAGTATCCATTGAAGGATGGATATCTTTGAGCATTAAGCTGTCTTATCGGAGGTCTTCTAGGCCTGTTCCTTGGATTTTCTGATCCAAAATTCTTCTGACCAGATCCAGAGCTTTCTCCTTTCTCATATCCCAGACCACACTTGTCATCTACCTTCTTTTAACTTCCAAGAACAACTTCAAGTTGAGCAGAACTTATCTTGAATTTCTCTTTATATTCATTTGCTATTTGAAGATCCCTTTTGAGAGAGACAATTTGATCCTCAAGTTTTTCTTCATTATCTTTAGCATCTTCAAGATCAGATTCAAGATGTCTGATAATTCTATCCATCTGGTGGCAATCTTCTGATTTCTCCTTGAGAGATTGTCTTAGATTGTTTTCAATTTTTCTTTTCTCTTCAATTTCTTGGGTAAACTTCATAACTCCTAATTCCATTTCATGTCTTACCATAATGATTTATTTTGATAACTTTTCACATAACTTGGTTTTCTCCTTCAACTCTTCATTTGCATCATTTGCTTCACCTTGACTTGCCAATTGCTGAAGCAGCTCCTTTCTCTTTTTCATAGAGAGACTTAATTTGTCTTTTAGTTCTCTCATGAAATCATCAGCCTGTTTGAGTCATTCCTTTAATTCATTGACTTCAGAGTTTGACTGTTCAAGATCATCAAGGGCAGTCTTGAGTTGCTCCCTTAAACCATATGTATCCATTTGGATTCCTAGATCTTCCTCAAGCTGTTAGACTCTGTTAGGAGGAACTTGGCTCTGATACCAATTGTTAGCTACCGTTGCACCAAAAGATCAACCTGTTAATGCTTAATACAACCACTTGATTTAACAAGCACAGGAGGCGGTTAAGCCCTTGTCGCAAACCACCGCAGCGCAACGCTGAACAAGGAGACCAAGGGCCACACCTTGCAACAGATATGTATACCATGAATATACAACTAAATGATTTATTAACAACTGATCATGCTGAATCATGTTGTTAGGATGATTAGATTTCATTTCCATGAATGTACATGTACGGTGATGAAATCTCCCAAAGATGACAATGCCACTAAATGACACATGATGATGGATAAATGGTGAAATTAAAAATGGAATGGATAAGTAAGACATGTTGTCATAGTAACTTCATGTACAAGAAGGCACCTTTATTTTGTTGTAGCACTTAGTGTTATTCACCATGATATAAAAGACCATGATGACTAACAGTCATGTGAACATAGAATAACACACCAATAGAATAGTGAGAAATAGACACAATGTCTTTAGCACACAAACATAAGAATGATAACATTAATTATAGCAGTGTGATTGGTGCAACACTAAGACTAGAAGCAAAATAAAACCTAAACCAAGGATAAAATAAATTAGAATATGTAAAGGTAATGCATCATATATTGGAAAAAGAAATGTGTGGCACAATTCCAAAATTTTATGAAGGGAATGGAACCATAGCAAAAGCTAAGCTTCAAGCAAATATAATTGATTTCAAAGTTTTGAAATAAAGTATCCTACATACTTAGTGTGGATGTAATTGTTAAAGCTATTAGAACAATCATTGTGCAGAAAATATAATGTTCTCTTCCTTTCAGATTTCATGTCATAGTATCCACAAATGCATAAACTAGTTTAGAACATACATGTTACTAAATTATGTTCACACCTAATTTAGTTAGACCTGATTTGCAGATTGTTTCAAAAGGAGTAAAAGAAAACGTTTAAGTTAATGCAATCAGTGAATGCATGATTTCTTGACAAGAGAAAACAAAGATCAGTTGTCAGGATAATCTAACTTGGTCCAATCAGGACTGTCAAACAATCCTGACAAATGAATATCTAATTGCAAGATATCAAACAATCAATGAAAGACAGATAATCTAACTAGTTTTATCTTTTAGTCATGAGACAATTGAATTATCCAAGTGATCACATTTCAGTGTAAAAGAAAGGTATTCATTTATAAAACTATCATTTCATATCATATTTTGAACATGTATTTCATATCAGTTTCAGTTATTCTATTCTATGCATTTGATTCAAAAAGAAATAGACATAAATCATTTGCATAAGGTAAAGTAACTGATCATTTTTAAAGAAATGTTTAAATGTGTCCCACACAACCCATGGAAGTGACTAAACTAAGCAATGCAGACATATGCAAGCTATACATCTAATGATAAAAAGAAAAGAGAAAGAACATATGAGAATATTAAATATCCATCATTGCCTTTAAATCAAAAGATTGATGTCTTCAGTTGAGAGCTTGTCTTCATGTCCTTATCTTCAGCTCCAGACCATGCCAATGTACTTGCAAAATTGGGGGAATAGCCTTGTTAGAAGCTCCAGATATTTAAAATTATCACATGTTTTTATCAACAAATATATTAACTTGAAGACATTATGCATCTCATGTAAATGGATGAAATCAGACGTGCAATAAATCATATCATCATGAGAAAGATCAATCAACTTCAAGAAGTATGTTTTTATGCTAACTTGTTTGTTCATTGTGCAGGTATAGAAAAAGTAATGTCGTTGATTTGAAGATGTTTAAGCATGTGGATAAAATGGGCTCCCATAAGGGTTGATGATGCAAGAGCACCTTCTCTATGGTACAGGAGTCATGTTTTTTTTTTGTTTTCAATAGGGCTTTTTAAGCCCCATCATGTTTGTAATAAGGTTTTCATGTCAATTTGGTCACTAGAACTATGTAGACCATGTTTGGTCAAGTTGATGTAATAACACAAGGAAAACATGCAGTTTTCTTGTGAGAGGAGAAATCCAATGGCTAACTGTCTTTCAAATCAGTTTTGCATGGTTGGAGGAATGTAACTGATGTTCCAAGCCTTCTATAGGTGAAGGAGTTGGATGTAATTGTAGGGGAATGAAGGAATGAAGAACTAAATTTTTAGGTGTGTTGAAACATTGTTCTTTCTTAATTGTTTTCTGTTAACAGTCATTCTGTACAGTCTGTACAGATAGTTGATTGTCTGAAACTGACTGGAAGTGTTCATGTATTGAGATAGCTTTCATTTGGAAGTAGTCTGGTGTCTTGAAGTGTTCTAGTTTGTAAGATCTTGTTCCTTTCTGCACAGACTAGTTTGAAAACCTAGAAACTAGGGTTTGGTGAACAAATGGACTGTTATTCCTCTGTCCACTAAAACCAAGATTATCATGTTCAATGTGATGGAGGAATATAGTGTACATTTTGTGTTTTCTATTGTTTTGGGTTGACACCCAAGGATCCATGGAGTTTGGGCATGAGTTGACTAGGCATCTCTATCTGACTAGTCGTTGAAACAATAGGAAAAGTGTTGTGGAGTGGCCAAATTGACGGGGTGATCAAGTGTTTGCAGAGGATTGTAGACCTCTTATGTTTTGTTGAGTTCTCGTTGAATATCTATGAGTTGCGGAGTTACAGAGTTTCCATCGACGTAACATAATCCTCAGGGAAGCTTTTGAAAGTTACACCGATCAAAGGCATTGGACCGATAGGAGGTTCATCGGTGAGGAATGGCTTTAGTCTCACCGAATGGGTATTGCGAATGCATATCGTAAAAGCATATTGAGAATGTATGTTGAGAATGTACATTGCGTCAAATACAAAAGGTGACTAGTAGTAATGGTGAAATCAGGGTAAAGAAACATTAGGCCACCGGTAGTAGCAAGTCATGTAAAGCATATACAATAGTTTGGCATATCGGTAAGAGTGGCAATATCCAGGGACAAGTGCAAGATCCCACTGATGAAGGAAGTCTTTCCGAAGACTACATAACATATTGGCATATCAGGTGAAGGCCTTAAGGCTTCGCTGATGTTTGGAGTCTCATCAACGACGGTTGTATCGATACATCGGCCTATGTTCTTAAGGGTTCGCCGATGAGTTAAGTCTGGCCGACAAGGTCATGACTAACTGCCATGGTTAAGTAAGTGTAAATCTAACCACCATCGGAGTATCAGCAGGAGGTTTGGAGATGTCACTAATAGAGGAAGTCTCTTCGAAGACTAAGTGGAGTTCACTATCAAAGAGAGTTGATAGGTCGGTCAGAGAAATAGTAAGGTGACCAACAGGGTATGTTTGGCCGACAAGAATAGGTTGCCACGACATAGGCCACATCTCATCGATCAAGTTTATTGATAAGTTTTGAATTCTTCCTCTGTGCTCTTTGCATCATATTGGTATCAGAGCCAATATTTGAATTGGAGCAGTATATGTCAGACGAGGAGAAAGAAATTGAGGCTAGCACAATGCCTCCCAAGTCTATGAGCCAGGGAGCCATCAAGAAGATGGTAGAGGAGATGCTTGAAGCAAGATTGAAAGAAGAGAGGTCCAAGGGTAAGAGTAAAGAGGATGGAAGTACTTCTGATGAAGAAGAAGAAGAAGAGGCAGAGGAGAGCCCTCAAGAACAAGGTATGTTTGCAGACCAAAAGGCATTCTTGAATGCACTCAAAAGTGCTTAGGGAGATAGTGGCAATCCAAAGATGGATGTTCCTACATTCAATGGGAAACTAGATGGAGATGCCCTCATGGATTGGATTGAAGCCATGTGTAACTATTTTGACTTCAAGGAGTATAGTGACAGCAAGAATGTTAAGTTTGCTAAGATAAGATTGAGAGGTTTTGCCCTAGTTTGGTTGAACTATATGCAATGTGAAAGAGAGAAAGTTGGAAAGAACCCTATCACCAAATGGAGTAGAATGGTGGCCATGTTAAGAGACAAGTTCATGCCATCTGATTATGAGTTACAGACCATTAGGAAGTTTAATCATTTCAGACAAAAGGATATGAATGTGGCTACATATACTGAAGAATTTCATAGATTGAGCATGAGAGCCAATCACAAGGAGGAGGAGAAAGAGATGGTGGCCAGATATCTCGATGGTTTGAGGTATAACATACAAGATGAATTTAGTATGGTGGTTCCCAAAATAGTGGATGAGTTTTTTCAATTAGCCTCTAGGGCAGAGGAGAAGTTGAAAAGAAAGAGTGATCAAAACACCAGAGGAAGAGGTGGTAGAAAGAATAGAGGAAGAGGCAGTTTTGGTAGGGAACAGTCAAGTAGAAATGAAAACTCATGTCAACAAGAGTCTCATTCTGATGTAGCTCATAGAGGTGGTGGTTTCAGAGGTTGGAAAAGACCAAATGGTAGAGGTAGAAGTGGTGGTGCAGGCAAAGGACTTGGAGTTTTCACTGGTAGATGCTATGGCTGCAATCAAGTAGGCCATAATGCGAGCAAATGCCTAAGAAGGCAACTAGTTCCCATGATGGTGGAATAAGGAATTAGTTGTTGAAAGACGATGATTGCCAAAGTGTGAATTCACCCATTAGTAGTGCTGCACCAGTCCTTGAAGGAGAGAGCATGATGATCAAGAGAACCTTGATGAAGATGCCATTGAAACAAGAGCCCCCACAAAGGAAGACTCTTCAGAACCCAAGGTATAGCATATGGTAAACTTTGTAAAATCATTGTTGATTCAGGTTCTACTGAGAATGTAGTGTCTACTAAAATGGTAGAGAAATGTAAGTTGAAAAGGTTGCCCCATGTTAGTCCTCATAAGATCTCTTGGTTGAATAAGAATCAAAATTACATGGTAGAAGAACAAACCTAGGTTGAGTTTGAGATAGGTGATTATAAGGATAAGATACTATGTGAGATTATTCCTATGGATGCTTGTCACCTTCTTCTTGGACGTCCATGGCAGTATGATGTGAAGGCACAACATGATGGTGAGAAGAACACATACCTGATCACCAAGAATAGAAGAATGTTTAGGATGGATCCTATGCAAGAACAGGGTGGAGAGAAGAGTAATGACACCAATGTCATGATGGTTAGTGGCAAAGAGTTATTACATCTCATGAAGGAGAAGGATACCCAAGGGTATGCCTTGGTAATGAAGCCTAAAGATGAATCAAGATAGCAAGACAAAAATTAGAAAGAGATTCCACTAGAAGTGCAGCAATTGTTGGATAAGTACCAAGATCTTGTGGTAGAGGATACTCCTAACTCCTTACCACCCATGAGAGATATAAGTCATCAAATTGACTTGATTCCAGGTGCCACATTGCCCAAGAAGTCTACCTATAAATTGACATCACAACAAAATGAAGAGGTGAGTATACAAATTCAAGAACTCTTAGAGAAAGGACTGATCAGAAAGAGTCAGTCCATGTGCAGTCCCTAGTGTACTTGCTCCAAAGAAAGATGGGAAGTGGAGACTATGTATGAATTCAAGGGCCATAAATAAGATCATAATAAGGTATAGATTCCCTATGCCAAGGATTGAGGATCTTTTGGACTATCTTGGAGGGTCATGTTATTATTCAAAGATTGATTTGAAATCTGGTTATCATCAGATCTGAATTAGGCAGGGAGATGAATGGAAGACTGCCTTCAAGACAAATGAAGGTCTCTATGAGTGGCTTGTCATGCCATTTGGCCTTAACAATGCCCCAAGCACATTCATACATTTGATGAATGAGGTACTTGTTGAATTCATTGGAAAATTTGTAATTGTTTATCTTGTTGACATACTTGTTTTCAGTAGGACAAAAGAAGAACATCTGAAGCATCTTGGACAGGTGATGAAGAAGTTGCATGAGAAAAAGTTGATGATCAACTTGGATAAGTGTGAGTTCATGAAAACTGAACTTGTGTACCTAGGTTTTGTGATTTCTAATGGTTGTTTGAAGATGGAGCCCACAAAGGTTGAAGCCATTCTCAATTGGCCTACTCCTAGGACAGTGGCAGATGTTAAAAGCTTCCATGGCTTGGCAACTTTTTATAGGAATTTCATTAGAGGATTTAGTCACATAAGTGCTCCTATTCTCAATACCATCAAGGGTGGAATAAAGAGCAAATTTCAATGGACAAAGCAAGCAGATGATAGCTTTGAATTGTTAAAGAAGAAAGTGGTTGAATTACCTACATTGGTATTCCTAGATTTTGACAAAGTTTTTGTAGTGGAATGTGATACAAGTCAGCAAGCAATAAGTGTTGTTCTCAGTTAGGATGGACATCCAGTGGCTTTTTTTCAGAGAAGTTGAATGAGGCTAAACAAAGGTATTCTACCTATGACCTAGAGCTTTATGCAATGGTGCAAGCTCTCAAAAAGTGGAGACACTATTTTCTACCCAAAGAGTTCATTGTTTTTACTGATAACCATGTTCTTAGCTTCCTAAATAGTCAGGAAAAGTTGAATCATATGCATGTTAAGTGGATGAAACAATTGCAGGCCTATACCTTCACTATTAAGCATAAAAAGGGTGTTGCCAACAAAGTGGTTGATGCTTTAAGTAGAAGGATTCTTGTCATACATGAAGTGCAGATGGAAAGCATGGGGATAGACTATTTGAAGAAGTTATACAAGGAGGATGCAGATTTCAAGGCTGCTTATAAAGTTTGTGCTAGTTTGGCTAACACTTTTCATGGTGAATATTCAGATTTTGTGTTGCAGGAAGGTCTCTTATTCAAGGGCAGTTTGTTATGTGTTCCTAAATGTTTAATGAGGGATAACATCATCAAAGAGAAGCACAATGGAACCTTAGGAGGACATTTTGGGTTGGACAAGACTTTGGAACAAGTCACTAGATTCTACTATTGGCCAAAAGTACAATTAGATGTAAGGAGATATGTTGCAAGTTGTACCATATGTCAAAAGGCCAAAGGTATGTCTTCTAATGCAGGTTTGTACCAACCCCTCTCTATTCCCAACAAGCCTTGGGAGAGCATTAGTATAGATTTTGTACTTGGTCTTCCTAAGATAGCAAGGGGTGTGGACAGTGTTTTTGTCATTGTGGATAGATTTAGTAAGATGGCTCATTTTGTGCCATGCAAATGCACAAATGATGCATCTCACATTGCTGGTCTTTTTTTCAGAGAAGTGGTTAGAATCCATGGTTTGCCCCTTTCAATTGTTACTGATAGAGACTCCAAGTTTGTTGGTCATTTTTGGAGGACATTATGGAGAAAACTAGGAACACAATTGTCTTTCTCATCAGCCTACCATCCCCAAATTGATGGTCAAACTGAGGTTGTTAATAGGTCCCTAGGAAACCTTCTGAGATGCCTTACCAAGCAGCATGGGTTGGCATGGGACTTGATTATCAGTCAAGCTGAGCATGCTTACAATGATTCGGTGAATAGAAGCACTAGGAAGAGTTTGTTTGCAATAGTCTATGGTTTCCATCCAAGAGGACCACTTGAACTCAAAGACCTACAAGGTTGGGATAAGAGGAGTGCTCTAGGAGAAGATTTTTCTACCACCATGAAGGTAGTTCATGATCAAGTCAAAGTTCAGTTGGAAAAGACAGTCTCCAAATACAAGGATAGGGTAGATCTCAAAAGAAGAGATGTACAATTCAAGGTGGGAGATTTGGTGATGGCCTATCTAAGGAAGGAAAGGCTACCTAAAGGACAACCAACCAAACTGTTGATGAAGAAAATAGGACCGTGCAAGGTAGTGCATAAGTTTGGTCTAAATGCTTATGAAATAGAACTGTCATCCGGTCTTTGTATTTCTCCCATATTCAATGTTTCAGACCTATTTCCATTCAGACCTCCATTGAATGCTGAAAATGGATCAGATGTTGTGATGGAAGATGATGATTGGATCAGAGATCTACCTTCAAGTAAGCCTTTACAATTGGAATGCAACTTAGATTCCAAAGTTGTCAAAAAGACAAGGAAGGGTGTGTACAAGGAGTACTTGGTCAAGTGGCAGGATCTTCCTGATTTAGAGGCTACATGGATATGTGAGGTAGACAGTTTGAAGCATGGGAAGACACTCCAACAGTTGGCAACTCAAGGGACTTGAGTTCTTCTTACAGGGGGAGTATGGTGCAGGAGTACCTTCTCTATGGTGCAGGAGTCATGTTTTTTTTTATTTTCAATAAGGATTTTTAAGCCCCATCATGTTTGTAATAAGGTTTTCATGTCAATTTGGTCAGTAGACCTATGTAGACCATGTTTGGTCAAGTTGATGTAATAACACAAGGAAAACATGCAGTTTTCTTGTGAGAGGAGAAATCCAATGGCTAACTATCTTTCAAATCAGTTTTACACGGTTGGAGGAATGTAACTAATGTTCCAAGCCTTCTACAAGCGAAGGAGTTGGATGTAATTGCAGGGGAATGAAGGAATGAAGAACTAGATTTTTGGGTGTGTTGAAACATTGTTCTTTCTGACTTGTTTTCTATAACAGTCATTCTGTACGGTCTGTATGGATAGTTGATTGTCTGAAACTGACTGGAAGTGTTCATGTATTGAGATAGTTTTGATTTGGAAGTAGTCTGGTGTCTTAAAGTGTTCTAGTTTGTAAGATCTTGTTCCTTTCTGCACAGACTAGTCTGAAAACCTAGAAACTAGGGTTTGGTGAACAAATGGACTGTTATTCCTCTGTCCACTGAAACCAAGATTCTCATGTTCAGTGTGATGGAGGAATACAATGTACATTTTATGTTTTCTATTATTTTGGGTCAACACCCAAGGATCCATGGAGTTTGGGCATGGGTTGACTAGGCATCTCTATGTGACTAGTCATTGAAAAAATAGGAAAAGTTTTGTTGTGGAGTGGCCAAATTGACGGGGTGATCAAGTGTTTTCAAAGGATTGTAGAACTCTTCTGTTCTGTTGAGTTCTCATTGAATGTCTGTGAGTTGCAGAGTTACAGAGTTGCAATCGGCGTAACATAACCCTTGGGGAAGCTTTTGAAAGTTATACCGATCAAAGGCGTTGGACCGATAGGAGGTTCATCGGTGAGGAACGGCTTTAGTCTCACCAAATGTGTATTGTGAATGCATATCGCAAAAACATATTGAGAATGTATGTTGAGAATGTACATTGCGTCGGATACAAAAGGTGATTGGTAGTAACGGTGAAATCAGGGTAAAGAAACATTAGGCCACTGGTAGTAGCAAGTCATGTAAAGCATATACACCAGTTTGGCATATCGGTAAGAGTGGCAATATTGGGGGACAAGTGCAAGATCCCACCGATGAAGGAAGTCTTGCCGAAGGCTACATAATGTATCGGCATATCGGGTGAAGGCCTTAAGGCTTTGCTGATGTTTGGAGTCTCACCAATGACGGTTGTATCAGTACATCGGCCTATGTTCTTAAGGGTTCACGGATGAGTTAAGTCTGGCCGACAGGGTCACGACTAACCACCACGGTTAAGTAAGTGCAAACCTAACCACCATCAGAGTATCGAAAGGAGGTTTGGAGATGTCACCGATAGAGGAAGTCTCTCCAAAGACTAAGTGGAGTTGACTATTGGAGAGAGTTGATAGCTCGGTCAAAGAAATAGCAAGGTGGCCAACGAGGTATGTTTGGCTGACAATAATAGGTCACCAAGACATAGGCCACATCTCACCGATCAAGTTTATTGATAAGTTTTGCGCTTCCTCTGTGCACTCTGCATCAGTTGAGCCCAGCATGCTCAAAGTAGTGTCATTAGTGCAGAGATTTTCAATTGAACAAACATCACGGTATTATGTCAAGTACAAGCGAAGGAAACAACTAGATCATATCATGTCATGTGAAACAGTCAAGTCAAATGATCAAAGTACAAATATATCAAAAGAAATTATCATTCACTCATATGAAAGGTACAGCTATATCATACAGTAACTGAGCTTGGGAACAACAATCAAGGTACTTCTCAATCTCTTTCTGTTGTCTTCATTAAATGAACAAATGCATATATAGCCACCATGAAAATTTAGATGAACCAGAAGATACAGGCTAACAAGAATCCATCATGCTATCAAGAAAGCCACAAAGTACAATCAAGGTGGAGCAGTCAGTAGCCATTATACAAGAGTATAGTCATTATGATTAGGAAGTAATTCAATCAATATAGGAGAATTCTTAAATTTATCATGGACAATGCTTTTGGAAGGAGATCATGGTAGGATATAATGAACATCCCATCATGCCATCAAGAGGAATGATGAAACAGTAATCTAGATCAAGTTTGTAGGAGCAAAAACTATCAAAGCCAGTTTGATTAAGGCAAGGAAGGCTAGTTATGATGCTTACAATAGTCCACATGGATATGTTTGGCAAGATATTGGAAATAAAACAATTTTCCTAACCTTTTCTGGTTCTCTAGAACCTAGTGCCTTCGGTCAAACAGACACCAAATTTGGTGTGTGCAAGATCAATGAGGGTAATAATTATTTTGAGTCCATGGTGGATGGGACAACAAGAGAAGAACCCTGAGATATAGCCCTTGTCTACAGAGAGGGCCTTAACAAATTTTCAAGTATTTGGGGTGAGGGCCTCAAAATACAGGTTGAACAGGCACTTAGAGCAGGAAAATCTATTTGGTTTATAGACCATTTGGGATAATCATTTCTTCAATGTTGTTTTAAAGGGTGATATTTTTTAAAGAACTTTGTTGGCTCTTTGCATATCTGTGTCTAGCCCTTTGGAAGCCCTGCTACCTCATTGGTAGAATTCTGTTAAGCAGATGAATGAAGATGATTCAAAGATTCCCATGGAAACTGTAGAGTTGGACTTTCCCATGTATAAATGCACTATTTTGCATCATGCTTCTGCAGTGATTAACTTAATCACTGTTAACAATATGGATCCTAGAAACAAACTAGTAGCAAATCTGAATGCCTTCTGTTAAGTTAAGCCCTTTCATTGCTCATTTGGGTATTACTTGTTTTTCTCAGAAAAGGGAGCTCTTTGTGTTGAAAACCATGAGGTTGTTTGCCCATCCTATTTTATTCTTTGGCTACTTATCAAGATCATGCTTCTATCTCAGACCATACTAACTATGGCAGAGTCTTCAATGCCAACACAAATATTGTCAGTTTGGATAGGCTTCAGATTCTTCCTTTATCACAAGGTGCACCGCCTTCTCTCATAGAAATCCAACTCGATGCTCTTGGACTTGGGATTCAAAACACTTGAGCTAGACTTGCACTGAGAGCTGCGGGAGAGATGGAACATAAGCTCATAGGGAACATAGACAAACTCAAGGCAGAACTAGTGAAGTTGGTAGAAGGGGCAGAAAGTAGTCACAGTCATTAGTGACAATGGACATGTCAAGTTGCTAATGCCATGAACTATTACCATTGAAGTAAGGATAAGGGAAATAAAAACCAATAGCATTAGAATTACTTGATCGTATATTTGTGAGAAATACTAATCACCAGGATTTTGATCCTCTAGCATCTGCAACATTTCACATTTAAGTCTTTAAATTTAATGCATAGTCCACAAAAGAAGAACAACTTAGGAAATGGACAAAGAGGATCAGCCATGCAAGTATATAAAATGTAGATAAATATTTACCCTTTTTTGTTGTGAATGAGGTGTAAAGTTGTTGATAAGGTTGTAACAACAATCTAATTAGCTGTAACATCAAGTCATATAATTATAATAGTAGTTTTATGTGAAAGAAGTATGGCAAAATCTACAGTCTCTAAAGGAGTAGCTTTAAAGCATGATAATATAGTTGACAAAAGGTAAAAAGGGAAGCAAATGAAGATATTATTTTGGTCAGCAAATGTAGAATTTGAAGACATTTTTTGTACTAGGAACGTGAGCTAAGTCATCTTTGGGCTATAGACAGTCATATAAAACTCTATGATCTAGAAAAGCTCACTGAATCATAGCAGTCCCTTCATATAGTTTCTGCCAGAAAGAAGGCAAGTTCGAATACTACATGGCAAAAGTCACCCTATTCAAGTCATAGTGCAACTGGAATCAAGTTTTGCTGGAGTATAATAAAGATGTTTTCCCTTCCATTCTTATAATTAAGCAAAATAGGGGAGCAAACCCTAACGTGGTTTACTTTTTTCCCTTTCAAATCAAAAAGTTGCATAAACATGAAGCAGAGATTAAAAGCTTTTTACATATCTTACAGTTGTCTTTCACAGACAAGAAACATAGCCAGAAAGGAGTTCTCATTGTTTTTTGAATGGAAGAAACATATAGTGCTCACAGTTTTCACCATCAGAAGCAAACAAAGACAAGAAGGAAAAAGTATCCCATAGTTAGCTCAAAATAGAGCAAAGAAGCCATAGTATATAACATCATTTTTCTCATCAATGGAAGGAGCACACACAAAATGTAGTAAAGGATGAGTTTTTTCACTTTTGTGTCCAAAAGAAAGAAGCCACCACAGCCACGGTCATAGCAAAGGAGTTCATTATTGCAAGAATATTCAAAAACCCTCTTTTTCTTTTCCAAACTCTTTCATATTCATGCTACAGAGGAAAGAAAGAAAATAAGAAAATACAGAGAAGTATGGCCATGATAGAGAAGAGTTATTTTCTTCAAAAAGAATGAGTATCCAATTCGATATTCAAACCCTATCAGCATTGAAGACACATTCCAATGAAATGAATGCTGAAGGCTATATTCAGTATTCACCTTATATTCATGTAGAGGAAGAGTTACAGGATGAGCATTTTCTGCCGTTGAAACCCTCGAAGTATATGGAGGTATTCACCAGTAAATATAGAAAATAAGAAACAACAATAAGAAAACAAAATGTGGAGCTCATAGGATGCTCAAAAAACCATGTAGCAGTGGCTAATACGGAGATAAGGTCTCAGAGAAATCAAGGAAAGATGACCTATTTATCAAAATAAAAGACTCACCTTCCACCTTTTACTAGGAATACAAAGTATATTGACCGAAAAAGGCTCAAGAGCAGCAGAGAATCATGATTTTGTCATCAAACCCTAGGAGAATTGTTGGTGGCCAACATGAAGAAGCAGTAGAGAATGACAAGAATGAGAAGAGTTTAGGTTCTAGTCTTCCTTTTGGATCAATGGGATCTTTCTTTTCATCTTTACTTTTTGACTTCAAAACAAAAATTTAAAATCATTGCCTTATCAAAGCTGTGGTCCAAGACTTTAAGCCTTGTAAAACCTAATAATTATGCAGGCGGTCCGTGTTCTTCATTACCTATTTCTTTGATTTTTCTAAAGTCAAAGAAGGTAAATCTTCATAAGGTAAGGCTTAGATGCTTTTTTGTTCTTTTTCCATGAGAGTCCACAAAAGGAAGGGTCAAAGCATATATTCCTTTTAAAATGCATGTCCAAGACAAGTCAACCAGGTAAAATGATTTTGAAACATGGAGTAATAAGGTAAGGGTAAATATGGATAAGTCATTATGAAGTCAAATAAAGATGACAATGATGCAGATAAAGTAAATGGATAAGGGAATTTCATCATGAGGTCAAAGAGTAATAAAGATGCAGTGCTAAGGATGCAATGTTATGTGACCAAGTGATATTTGTTTTTTACTTGTTTGACGTATGCATAGATTTGGATATGAGGTCCCATGATGATGCATGGTGACATGGAGATTAAAAGGAGTTACAAGGTGTTTTTATGTTGAAGACAAAGAAGGCAAAGTTAGTATTATGTGGAAAAATTAATAAAGTAATCATTTGCATGACTTACTTTATTATGAGTTTCGATTTGTCTAATTTCTCTAATTTTACAACTTGTAACAAAATAATAAAGTAATTTATAAAATATTACTTCATTAATTTGTTTACATGATTAATAGTTGTAAAATTATGCAAGTGGAAGAAAAAGAAAACTCTTTATCTCTCCTATTACATTTGCCTAATTTGTACAATTTTGCATGATAATGATGCCAAAATTCAATTAGGTCTTTATACATGAAAAGAGAAAAAAATACCCCCTTATGCCTCCCATGCAAAAATTAAGTCATTACATGCAAGATAAAAACTCCATAGTTGCATACTACATGCATTCAAGGCATAAGAATATTCCCTTATCACTCCATGATTATATATCATCAACACTCTACACCTACAGTCATATAAAAAAGCTATGGCAGTAATTAATCCAAATATAGTCATCCCTGGAAGTACAACACAATTTGTGAAAACTCTTCTACGTGAAAACTCAAAAGATTTAGATGAATTCAAAGTGCAGTGTATAAAAAATATATGTAATGATTGTGAAAATTTGAAGAATCTTGTACAGGTTGACAATATTGATCATTCGATGCAAGTTATGTGGAAGAGATTTGAATATGAGAAGTACTCAACAAAGTCAGGAGTTGAGAGCAGAAAAATTGTTCTCAAAGAGAGTGAATTGTCAAGCAATGAGTTTATGAAAAAAATTTGCAATATCATATATCCACATATTGAACATTGTCATGGTGTTATATGGCAAGCTAAGCAATTTCGTGACTCAAAGAATTGCTTTCCACAAGTTGTATTCTGTCTATTGTTGATTTCTCTGAGAACTATACATTTAGTCCTCAAAGTGAGATTCAAAGTCAATATTATCATTCAGAGAAGTTGCAATATTTGCACAAGTTTGTTATAGGCATGCTAAAGAACATGTGGATGGTGTACAAAGTAGCAAAGATGAACGAATTATCATCAAAGAAGTTCACTTTTATATTAGTGATGATACAGGTCATGATAGAAGCTATGTAGCCCATTGTTTTGCAATGTTTTTTGAAGACCTAAGATGACGTCAAATAGATGATTCACAACATTGGATATGGTCTGATGGATGTGTTGGTAAGTGTTGATTTAATTATTTTTTAAAATTATATTATATTTATTTGTGTAATTAACTTGTAGACTTGAATTGTTTAGTTACTTAAATATGTTACCTATATATATATATATAGTTTTTTTTTAATATTTTGGTTTTAAATTTCAAATTGTTTGTAACTTCACAAGACAATTTAAGTCTGCAAAAGCTTTTAATTGGTTAAGCCAACAACATATTAAACGAAACATACATTTTTTGTGGAATTTCTATGAGAGTGGACATGGAAAAGGAGAGCATGATGGAGTTGGAGCATGTGTGAAGCATGCACTTTGACAACATGAACTTGCAGGTAATACAATATGGAATACAAATTTAAATTCTTAAATATATTTTAAATAAATTTAAACCTGTTAGGAAAAAAATGTAGATCTCAATATATTGCATGTGTTGAGAAGTGGAAGCTTAAGCCATTATGCAATTTAATGGTTTTGATATATATCCAATGCTACAGATTTTTAATATTTCTCCTGTTGGATTTTTAAAAAAATCTAATTGTGTTTTTTGAGACTGTCTTTTCCTTTCAACTAAAAAACCTCTTAACCTGACATTTCACCAACATGAACTTGCAGGTAATGCGATAAGGAATGCAAATGAAATTGTTGAATGGTGCAAAAGTCATTTTGTCGTCCATGACTCAATATACAACACATGCTATTTTTGGGAAGTTAAAGGTACATAAATATTTTGTTTTGAATTTCAATGTGTGTACATGAATTGAATTTTCAATTTTATACACTTTTTAATTGGATGATTGAAATTTAAACAAATATTGATCAATCAACTCTTACTAATTGTCAAACAATTAGTGGTATTAGAAATTTGCATCAAATCATGACAATAGGACATAGTAGGCCTCCTATAATTCAAGTGAGAGAAAAATCATGTTTTTGTGTTGATTGCATTGAGAACAATGCAAATACTCTACGATGTGAGAATATTAGAGATGGGTATGTTTCAGAATGGGAAATAAAACAATTAGTGGCCACGTCGGACCCTTGTGGAGATAATGACATTGTAGATGTCTATGATCCTTTGTATTCAGCTGATTACGCACGTGTATCAGATTTAGTTGTTACAAGTAAATTTTAAATTTTTAAATTAAGTTTTAACTTGTACATTTGATTTATAATATATTCTATTTAAGTTGAGCATGGTTTACTACATGGTGTGTACAAGAGATATTTTTGTTGTTCTTGCAAATCTTGACAATACATAAGGTGTAGATTACTATCTACTAAGATGTACGCAACCAAAATGCAAATTGTCAGAATCAATGACAGATAGTGATGGACAAGAGTATCCAACTAGATCAGTGGTTGTTGAAGGCACATACTATCAACAAACAAAGATAGATACAAATGGTATTATATTTATTGATTATATGCCAAGTCAAAAGGTTCTACATTATAGTCACTTAGTTATAGCAACACGAATAAATCTTGAAACTTTACCAAAAAGAGGACATGCCAAACAAAGGTGGAGGTTGCCTATTGAAGATCATGAAAAGATTTTAGAGATAATAAAAGATAGAGAGGATCCAGATTATATATACCAAGAACTTTAATCTATTTTTGTACATGTATATATTTTCTATGACAATTTATTTTATGTTGAATTCAAATAATTTCATTCAATGTGGTGATACATTACTTTTTTCTTAATCATCGAAATAGATAGGTCATCAATTAATTGCAGCCCACATGTTTCTTTTTCCTACATTTTGGTGTTCAAATCTTACCTAATATTCAGGTCATCCTAAGATATTGTGATTCGATGAAATTATCTAGGCTATCCTCTATGGCTCATAAATTCTAGATGTCATGATAAATTTATTGGCTATCTTATTTTATCTTAATGTAGCTTAATTGAATTGAGTTATTTTTGGATGTCATGATAAATTTTAGTTTTTAAGGCCTAATAAACTTATTTATAGGTTCAAAAATTCTACATGATTGAGTATGATGCATGTGTGTAGTCATTTATGTGTTCACCAAGTTATTTGTTAAATCAACATGTTGGTGATTTGAGCTATTTTCTAATGACTCTATGGTGTAAACTTAGTTCTTGAGGGTAGGGAATGCCAATCTCAAGACCAATTTAGTAAAATAAATTACAATTAGGCAAAGGATAGTTCAAGGCCAATGCTTAAGGCGAGGTTAAACTCTTCTCTTTAGGATAGATAAGTCCAATTTAGTTTCTTCTATATTTCTTATTTCTCAAGAAATCCCTATATAGTTTTCTAGATTCCAATCTAGATGAAAAAAGAAAAGTTTCAATGAAGATTTCAAGTTCATCTAATTATTTTTCTATGATCATATAATATCAATTTGAATTTCTAATTGTTACATGGACTTTATAAATAACTAGTTTGTTCAATGGTTTCTCATTGAGTAGGAAAGATCAAACTCAAACCAGTGCATATCACCTCTTTCACAAATAAGAATCTACATTTATTATAAAATCCAAAAGAAATGTTTTGTATAGTATTCTCATGATGTGATCCTACCTAAAGATTCTTAGGAAATTTGAAGAAAACTATGTACATGACAAAAATTCACTATCCAAACACAATCTGTTATTTTTAAAATAAATGCAATCCATTCGCTTCAATCTTCAAACTTGTATAATTTACTTTCTAGAATGAAAATGCAATTTAGCATCTTACTAAAATTCTCTCTTTTTTTTAATCCAAGTATAATTTCACTTTTACTTCACAAATCTAATCAAGTAGAAATAAATCTTAGTTAATAATATTTAAGTATTAATTTTTGAGTGATAATAAATTAAATTTACTCTTTTTTTATTCATGCATTTTACTTAGAAAACATCTATTAATAAAATATTAGCTTTTCTAATTTATTTATTATTTAATTAATACATAACTCAAGCAAGGAAATCATCTAACCTTTAATTTTAGTCTTTAATAGCTTAATTTTAGTGATATATGGGTAAGTACAAGAAGATGGGGGGCCAAAAAGGGGTCTTAAGTGGCCATTTTTTTTTTTTGAAATTAGGAAATACTAGCCTTGGATGAGAAATTGAGCATAGTTACACTCAAAATTTGGAGATGCATCCAAAACAATGTTCTTAGTGCTCCGAGTCTACTTTCTAAATTAGTATTTTTTTTTTAAAATGGCATAGATTAAGGGGTTGAAAAGAGGGAGCCACAGAAATTGGTGTTGTTTCTGTCAAAAAAACATAACATAGCATGTTTTGTGGCCCCCTCAAAAGGTCAACTTTTTTTTGGTATTTTTAAAATCACTTCAGTGAGAAATTAGCTAATAGCATGTAGTTTATGCCTGATTTTTCTGATATTTTTTTATGAATATTTGATTTTTTACTAATTTTCAAAGTGGACACATCCTAAAAAATAAAATTTTAGCCATGCTACCCCTATAAATTTTGAAAACTAATTGAAACTCATTTTTTTCTTTTTTTAATATTTGTAGAATGGAGTCTAGTTTCTAAATATGTAATTTTTTTGAAATTTCAATGAATAGTTAATTTACAATGAAAAAAAAGACCAAACAATGGTTTTTGACCAAAAACAGACACATAAACAAAAGAAATTAAAGATGAAAGGCTTAACATTGTTAAAATGTGAAAAAATCACATCGTCAAATAGCTAAGAGAAAGCCTAACATTACCCAGGTGTTTGATTTGTTCGACCTTGAAACGTGCAAATGTGAGGGTTAGCACGAACGAAATTATGTAAAATCTTGAAGAATATGGAAAAACACGTCTGTGAATGTTGAAAAGGCACTCCAAACCTTTGGGTTGGAAATCTAAAGCAAATCCCAAGCCCAAAGCCTGGGATTCCCAAAGTAAAACATAACGCGAGTGCATTATAATGCGCTAGCGTTAGTTTTTGCTTTGCATTTTTCCTTTTCTACAAAAGTTTGTGTTGTTTGTCATGTTTGAAATAACACAAGTGTGTTATAATGCGCTTGCGTTATGTTCCCCTTAAATGTTTTTATGTTCAAGGCTATTAATCATGTATGTATGCCTATATGTATGTATGTATAGTGTCGAGGGTAGAGGAGGGAAGAGATGGTAGTGAGCTAGATAGGGGAGGAGAGGGGTGGATAAGGATTGAGTGATTAAGGTTTAAGGTTGAGGGTTGAGCGTTTAGGGATAGGATTTAGAGTTTAGGTATAAGGGATTAGAGTTTAGGACCTTGAGGGATTAGGGTTTAGGGTTGAGGCTTTAGGGATAGCGTTTAGGGTTAAGGGTCGAGCGATTAGGGTTAAGGTAGAGTGTTGAGGGTAAAGGGATTAGGGATAGGGTTTAGGGTTAAAATTTTAAGGCTGAGGGATTAGGGTTTAAGGTATAGTTTAGTAGTTCTTGTGGATAGAGCTAGTAAACAATGGGAGATTATTTGCTTGTTTCATAACAATATACCTCCCCTAAGTGCTGGGTGGATAGAAAGAAACATAGATGTACCCCAATTTAAATCTTTTCTCATAATGATCATCCTTCTTATTTCAACTGTTAATTACTCATTGTGGATGTACCATACACAAATCTTTTCTCATAATGTGTACACCTATTGGCATAATGAACCCCAGATGGACCAGAAAAACATGCCATATAACATTACTAACATTAAAAAAGTTCATAGCCATTTTTTTGACATATTCTTGCAACTCAAATATCTTTAAGAGAAGACTGTCAAAAATGATGGGTTTAACAACCTAACATAAGGCAAAGTAGTTTTGTTGGTTTTAGGGATAGGGTTTAGGGTTTAGGGTTGAGGGATTAGGGTTTAGGGTTGAGGGATTATGGTTTAAGGTATAGTTATGAGGGTTGAGGGTTTAGGGTTGAGGGATTAGGGTTTAGTGTTGATGGATTACGGTTTAATGTTGAGAGTTGAGGGTTGAGGTTTGAGAGTTTAGGGATAGGGTTGATGGTCAAGGGATTAGGGTTAAAGTAGAGTGTTGAGGGTAGAGGGATTAGGGATAGGGTTTAGGGTTGAAGGTTTAACGATTAAGGGTTGAGGCTTTAGGGTTGAGGGTTAAGGGATTGGGGTTTAAAATATAGTGTTGAGCGTCGAGGGTTTATGGACAGGTTTTAGGGTTTAATTTTTAAGGGTTAAGGGTTGATGGATAGGGTTTAGGGATAAGGGATTAGGGTTTAAGGTATAGTGTCGAGGGTTGAGGGTTTAGGAATAGGGATAGCATTTAGGGTTTAGGGATGAGGGATTAGGGTTGAGGGTTGAGGGATTAGGGTTTAAGGTATAGTGTCAAGGGTTGAGGGTTTATTGATAGTGTTTAGGCTTGAGGGTTGAGGGATTAGGTTTTAGTGTTGATGGATTAGGGTTTAAGGTATAGTGTTGAGGGTTGAGGGTTTAGGGATAGGGTTTAGGGTTGATGGATTAGCATTTAATGTTGAGGTTAGGGTTAGAATGTCAAGGGTAGAGGGATTAGGGATAGGGTTTAGGGTTGAAGGTTTAAGGATTGAGGGTTGAGGCTTTAGGGATGAGGGTTTAAGGCTTAAGATATAGTGTCAAGTGTTGAGGGTGTAGGGATAGGGTTTAAGTTTTAAGGGTTAAGGGTTGAGGGATAGGGATTAGGGTTTAAGGTATAGTGTTGAGGGTCGATGGCTTAGGGATAGGGTTTAGGTTTGAGGAATTAGGGTTTAGGGTTGACGAATTAGGGTTTAATGTTGAGAGTTGAGGGTTGAGGGTTGAGGTTGAGGTTGAGGGATAGGGTTAATGGTCAAGGGATTAGGGTTAAATAAGAGTGTCGAGGGTAGAGGGATTAGGGATAGGGTTTAGGGTTGAAGGTTTAAGGATTTAGGTTGAGGCTTTAGGGATGAGGGTTAAGGGATTAGGGTTTAAGATATAGTGTCAAGTGTCGAGCGTGTAGGGATAGGTTTTAGGGTTCAAGTTTTAAGGGTTAAGGGTCAAGGGATCAGAGTTAAGGGTTGAGGGATTAGGGTTTGACGTTGAGGGTTGAGTACATTGAGGTTCGAGGGTTACAGGTTTTGGGATAGGGTTGAGGGTTGAGGGATTAGGGTTAAAGTAGAGTGTCAAGGGTATAAGGATTAGGGATAGGGTTGGAGGGTTTAGGGCTAAGGGATTAGGGTTTAAGGTATAGTATTGAGCCCGTTGAGGGTCTACGAATAGGGATAGCGTTTAGGGTTTAGGGATGAGGGATTAGAGTTGAGGGATGATGGATTAGGGTTGAGGGTTGAGGGATTAGGGTTTAAGGTATAGTGTTGAGGGTTTAGGGATTAGGGTTTAAGGTATAGTGTTGAGGGTTTAGGGATAGGGTTTAGGGTTGAGAGATTAGAGTGAAGGGTTGAGGGATTAGGATTTGACTTTGAGGGTTGAGGGTTGAGGCTTTAGGGTTTAGGGTTTAGGGATAGGGTTGAGGGTCGAGGGATCAGAGTTAAGGGTTGAGGGATTAGGGTTTGACGTTGAGGGTTGAGTACATTGAAGTTCGAGGGTTAAGGGTTTTGGGATAGGGTTGAGGGTCGAGGGATTAGGGTTAAAGTAGAGTGTCGAGGGTATAAGGATTAGGGATAGGGTTAGAGGGTTTAAGGATAAGGGATTAGGGTTTAAGGTATAGTATCGAGCCCGTTGAGGGTTTAGGAATAGGGATAGCATTTAGGGTTTAGGGATGAGGGATTAGAGTTGAGGGATGACAGATTAGGCTTGAGGGTTGAGGGATTAGGGTTTAGGGATAAGGTTTAGGGTTGAGGGTTGAGGGATTAGGGTTTAAGGTATAGTGTTGAGGGTTTAGGGATAGGGTTTAGGGTTGAGGGATTAGAGTGAAGGGTTGAGGGATTAGGATTTGACGTTGAGGGTTGAGGCTTTAGGGTTTAGGCTTTAGGGATGGGGTTGAGGGTCGAGGGATCAGAGTTAAGGTTTGAGGTATTAGATTTTGACGTTGAGGGTTGAGTACATTGAGGTTCAAGGGTTAAGGGTTTCAAGATAGGGTTGAGGGTCGAGGGATTAGGATTAAAGTAGAGTGTCGAGGGTATAAGGATTAGGGATAGGGTTGGAGGGTTTAGGGATAAGGGATTAGGGTTTAAGGTATAGTATCAAGCCCGTTGAGGGTTTAGGAATAGGGATAGCATTTAGGGTTTAGGGATGACGGATTAGAGTTGAGGGATGATGGATTAGGGTTGAGGGTTGAGGGATTAGGAGGGATTAGGGTTTAGGGATAAGGTTTAGGGTTGAGGGTTGAGGGATTAGGGTTTAAGGTATAGTGTTGAGGGTTTAGGGTTGAGGGATTAGAGTGAAGGGTTGAGGGATTAGGATTTGACATTGAGGGTTGAGGCTTTAGGGTTTAGAGTTTAGGGATAGGGTTGAGGGTTGAGGAATCAAAGTTAAGGGTTGAGGGATTAGGTTTTGACGTTGAGGGTTGAGTACATTGAGGTTCAAGGGTTAAGGGTTTCAGGATAGTGTTGAGGGTTGAGGGATTAGGGTTAAAGTAGAGTGTCGAGGGTATAAGGATTAGAGATAGGGTTGGAGGTTTAGGGATAAGGGATTAGGATTTAAGGTATAGTATCGAGCCCGTTGAGGGTTTAGGAATAGGGATAACATTTAGGGTTTAGGGATGACGAATTAGAGTTGAGGGATGACGGATTAGGGTTGAGGGTTGAGGGATTAGGGTTTAGAGATAAGGTTTAGGGTTGAGGGTTGAGGGATTAGGGTTTAAGGTATAGTGTTGAAGGTGTAGGGTTGAGGGATTAGAGTGAAGGGTTGAGGGATTAGGATTTGACATTAAGGGTTGAGGGTTGAGGCTTTAGGGTTTAGGGTTTAGGGATAGGGTTGAGGGTCAAGGGATCAGAGTTAAGGGTTGAAGGATTAGGGTTTGACGTTTAGGGTTAAGGGTTGAGGTTCGAGGGTCAAGGGTTTAGGGATAGGGTTGAGGGTTGAGGGATTAGGGTTAAAGTAGAGTGTGGAGGGTATAAGGATTAGGGATAGGGTTGGAGGGTTTAGGGATAAGGGATTAGGGTTTAAAGTATAGTATCAAGCTTGTTGAGGGTTTAGGAATAGGGATAGCATTTAGGGTTTAGGGATGAGGGATTAGAGTTGAGGGATGATGGATTAGGGTTGAGGGTTGAGGGATTAGGGTTTAGAAATAAGGTTTAGGGTTGAGGGTTGAGGGATTAGGGTTTAAGGTATAGTGTTGAGGGTTTAGGGATAGGATTTAGGGTTGATGGATTAGAGTGAATGGTCGAGGGATTAGGATTTGACATTGAGGGTCGAGGGTTGAGGCTTTAGGGTTTAGGGTTTAGGGATAGGATTGAGGGTCGAGGGATCAGAGTTAAGGGTTGAGGGATTAGGGTTTGATGTTGAGGGTTGAGTACATTGAGGTTCGAGGGTTAAGGGTTTTGGGATAGGGTTGAGGGATTAGAGTTGAGGGATGATAGATTAGGGTTGAGGGTTGAGGGATTAGGGTTATTTTGTAGCAATGTTATGTTCTAAAGATAGGCAAATAGAGATTTTGTATTTAGGTTATTTAGATTTTGATGGGTTTAGACTTGAGCTAAAATGCTAGACTCTTAATCTAGCCTGAAGAGAGTTTCTGTCGTCAAATGCAGATTTATGGGTTCGATTATATTAATTGCCTCTCCAGTTTTGGGGTGTGTATGTTTTGGAATCAATCAGGAAGTCTTAAGGAGACTTTGTGGAAGTGGATTGGCAATCACTTGACAGAACTACTACTATTTATGCTTGGATAAGGATTTGTCACAAACTAGAACTTCTGCTTCCAAAGAAGATCTGTCTTTCTTCCTCGATGGGCATTTTCTATCAAGAACTTGATTATGAGGGCTTGCCCCTTCATTGTTTAGACCTATGTTCAACAGGTCAATCAGTGTGAAAGATTATTGCTTAACTAGCTTTAAATAACTTCCTCAAGGTCCAAATATTGTGTAAGATACCCCTTGTCTCTCTGATACCTTCAATCCTTCAGTGAGATCTCCTTTCACTTTTCCCCGATATGCCTCCGATCGACCTAACACTGTTGATCGGTGTAGGTTTCAAAAGCTCCTCCGAGAGGCTTGTTACACCGATGACACTAGAGGTGAGATATAGAACATGAGCTAATGGAACTATAGAACATGAGGTAATGGAACTAGAGGTGAGATATTGTAATGGTGCTATTGAAGGTGAGATAGGTAAAATATTTATGGATCAATCTATAGCAGGACAAAATGCGAGCGCGTTATAATATAACGCACTCACATTTTGTCCTGCTATAGAAACGGTAAAAAAGTGTTGACCCCCGTGATCTAGGCCCACATGCTCTATTTTCATACTGATTTTGCGCGTGCTCTAACAAAAAAGAAGTGCTTTCATGCTGCTGGGAAGTTCACATGCACATTTTACACATTCTACCACCTTTGCATGATCTATCCACCACCTTTTCTACTTTGCCAACTTGAGGAGGAGGGAATAACATAGTTTTCACACCAAGTTTGACATATATCTATTCAAGTTTCAATTTTTGTAGTGTTGCAATGTTAATTGTGATTCAGTTTTAGGAATTTAACATTATAGATTGGTTAATAGTATTGTTGTTAGTAATTATATTTGAGTGTTATTCAATTTAACATTGAAAAGGAAGCAAGTGGTGAAAAATTCAAATTGTTGAGGAGTTTGATGCAAGAAGAAAAAAACACTACATAATTGGGTACTCTCTCCATTTGAATCTTCATTTTTTAGGTATTTCAAGTCTTTACATGCATGTTCTTTACATTTTCCTTAATTCTATTTGAATTACTTTATCATGTTTTATCATACATGTTTAAAATAGACACATTCCCAATCAAGAAAGTAGCCTACAATCTCACATGATGCCATGTATATTTTCTACACTTGGGCTCTTTAATAATTATGTGTAATAAATAGACCTTAACATACCATGATGTCAAACTATACAAGAATAAATCCTTACAACATAATAAAAATACAATCCCACTATTATCTTGTATTCATTTCTGAGGAACTAATATTGATCTCTTTATCATGCTACAAACAAATTCTCTGTCATGCCGAGGAAACGATCAAGAATTAAACCAACATAGGAAGAGATAGAACCTAAGAATGCAAAGAAAGCAATGGCTATGAGGGAACTTCGTGAGAAGAGGAAATTTGACACGATAAATGAAGACATGCCAATTTGAAGAGAAACCACAACCATCACAAAGAGATATGGTATTGGCGGCACAAAGAGAACGAATGCAAAAACTTCATGCTACGAGAGATTTGAATACCATAGTTGGAGACACGTCCTCTATAGCAAGTCAACATGTATGGACACCATCTACCACATCTCAAGTTGTGAGTACATCATCACTCACATGTGATGAAGGAGGTACGCCATCGTTCCCACCTCAACCTCAAGGTATGTCATCTATTCCATCTTCGATCGAAGGTATGCCATCTAGCCCATCTCATTTAAATATTGATGAAATTCCTAATGTTGAGATGAATTTACCTAACTTAACACCATCTAGAATTTTGCATAGAAAGCCAAAGTATTTGATTGATATTGATGAGAATATTTTGCAACCAATGGAAGGTAAGATTCCAAAACGCACTTGTAGAACATATGCTCATAAGATTTGGAGATTGTTCTTTGAAAAGTTAAATGAGACTGCAAGATGTCAACTATTCATTGAAATGATGTGAAGTATAAAGTATAGGTGCATCATGAAGATTCTTGGGTTGAGAACATCAGAGGCTTCAAGGCATATGAGAGTGTGGGTAACACCTCACGCACAAAGGATAGTAATGTAACACGACGTGTGATTACATCGACTATAGTAAGTAGTCAAATGAGGAAAGCTTGTCTCATTATAAAGACGAGTCAAGAATTGAGAATTAATAAGAAAACTTTATCAAGAGCCGTTGGAAGATGCCAAATAATTGAGGACACTAATGCCAATGAATTATAGGCATTCTCAGGGAGACTACCATGAAAAGTTAAACCAATTGTTGAAGCATTGAGATCACTAATTGAAGACTTTTGGAAGGATTACACAAGGGTATCTCTGAATCAAAGGGATGTGGTTAGAAGGAGAATTGGTAGTCAAAACCGTGAGCCACATCCAAAGCATTTTTTGGATGAGACTCAAACACAGTTTTATGGTAAATTTCTAGAGAAGTATCCTCAAATTAAAATTTGTCAAAGATATTTTGAAATGCTAAAACCTTTCTATGTCAAGATAAATCACACATGCACTACTTGTTGTTGTAGATTACATATTGAATTTTCTAACCATTTTGATGTTTATAGGTCTATATGTTTAGATATGCATACTAACAATGTTTTGCAAGGTTGTGCATATGTGCCCCACCAACATCTTCAAGAGACTTCATATCAAGAATTTTATGTGAAAGAGAGGAAGGTCAAATATTCTACAAGAAATTATGCTTGCATGGCACATGTCATCGTTTGCCGTGGCTTGCAACATTTGCCAATATGTGAACATATGGAAAGAACACATGCGGTTGGAAATGAACTAGTAGAGTTTGGCAAGTATAAAATAGTGGCATACAATACAAAAGATGGTAAAGAAGAAAAGAGGTGTGAATTGGTTATTGAAAAGATTCTAGTGTATCAGTTTATGCCTATATTTTGTGATAGCATAGTGTATGAGTATGCAAGACATGCCCATAGAGCTCGATGGTTGGACTTGCAATTCAAGTTATGCAAGGACACATTTCTAGTTGGTAGCATTGTTTTAGTCATCGACTTTGCAGAGAACTACAGTATATAGCCACAGCGTGAGGTGCAATCACAATATTACAACTCCAAACAGGTTTCTATATTTGTGCACATCGCATTCATTCATGTGAATGATAGTATAGAGGATGACAGAAAGATCATAAGGGAGTATAATTTCTATATTAGTGATGATCGCATGCATTCTATGGAGTTTGTGCAAGGTTGCTTCTAGGTGTTCTACAATGATTTGGCTAGAAGGGGCATATCGTTCAGTTAGCATATCATATGGTCGGATAACTGTGTGTCACAATTCAAGAACTCGCAGAATTTCTATTGGCTAAGTAGGAGGCATAATTTTATAGGTATTTAGCATATGTGGAACTTTTGTGAGGCCGGGCATGGAAAGGGGGAGCATGATGGTGCAGGAGCATGTATCAAAAAAGCCATAGCACAAGAAAAGTTAAAGTATAAAGACAATGCAAAGTTAACATATGCAAAATTGATTGTCGAGTGGTGTAATGCTTCCATGGGTCCAGGTAATGAAGGTAAGTCTTCAGTTCGTAGATTTTTTTGGTTGATAGATGATACTAACATTGCACCAGATGAGGACTGTTGTACACTGATAGGATCAAATGAGATGCACTCTTTTAGAAGCTCAATTGCAGGTTCACGGAGTATCCATATGCGAAAGATGTCATGCTTTTGTTCTTCCTATACAATTCAATTCTAGGATGAGTGTGAGTCAAAGGAGTGGGTTGACGAATGGAAGTTAAGTTATCTTAGCCCACTTGACACGTATCGACCCGCGACGGCACTGGAACTAACACAGATGGAATCATTAGTTGACTTTGACCACATATTAGATTTAGTTCAACCAGGTAATATAGGGCACGTATATGCATCTAATTTCATCTAGTTCAACCAGGTAATGCCATCTTACTTTGTAGTGTTTTTGTAATGTTGACTAATTTCATCTAATTTGCTACACATATCAATGAAGGGCATGTATATGCAGTTATTACAGATAAAGATAATGAAGAGGGAACAGATTATTACTTATGTCGTTATGTTGAGGCCAAAAAGAAATTGGAGGCCCCTGTTACAGATGGAGAAAACATCGAATACCCTACAGGCTCAGTCGTTATTACTAGAACATGGCTTAGAAGGTACCCACATAAGAGTGTTAATGTTTGGTTGTTTTAGGACTTTGACATGCATCAGAAGATTTTTCATTACTCAAACCTTGTTGTGGCATCCAATGTTCATTTGATAAAGTATCGGGGTAGACCTTCGAACAAAATCTTGTGGAAGGTGCGTGAATCTGACCATGAAGCAATACTTGACACAATAAAGAGTAGAGCAGACCTGGATGGTTCATTGGATTAATTTGTAAGTATTCACATTGATTTTGTAAAGTCATGTTACATTGAGTTGTAAGTATGCACATTAATTTGTAAGGTTTGTCTTTTTTTAATTTCCTGTTGCATTTTTACACATATTCACATTTTTACATCATCATGTTATGCATTTTTGGTGTCATGCTCTTGATGCAACCAAACTAATAGTTCCAACGCATCCAGATGGCTACGTTTAGACTAGGCATTGTTATGTTTCTCACCCAAACATGTCGAAACAGTCTGAGCTACATTGTACCGACAATATCCCTGAAGAGTCCAAAGTGCAAAAAGGCAGCAATCTTTGACAAGATGTTACTTGAAAACTATGTCACTTTGAAACATTTCATCTGAGGTAATGTGATCATGTAGAGTGCCTCTACAATAACCTCTCTCAGTTTTTTATATCTCTGAGGCATTTGTCCGTGGTGAAAGGTTTTCTGCTGCCCCAAAAATCGTCAGAAGGAGGCAGTGTAAAGTTGCAAAGGGGTGTAACTTTCATCTTGCTCTTGATGCGACCAAACTGACTATTCCAATGCATCCATATGGGTACATTTACGCTAGACATGGTCCTATTTTTCACCCAAACATGTCAAAACAGTCTGAGCTACATTGTATCGATGATATCCCTAAAGAGTCCAAAGTGCAAAAAGGTAGCAATCTTTGATGAGATGTTACTTGAAAACCATGTCACTTAGAAATATTATGTCTGAGGTAACACGATCATGTAGAGTGCTTATACAATAACCTCTCTCAATTTTTATATCTCTGAGGCATTTACTCGTGGTGAAAGGTTTTCTGCTACCCCAAAAATCATCAGAAGGAGGCAGTGTAAAGTTGTAAAGGGGTGTAACTTTCATCCTGCTCTTGATGCGACCAAAATGACTATTCCAATGCATCTAGATGGGTACATTTATGCTAGGCATGGTCCTATTTTTCACCCAAACATGTTGAAACAGTCCAAGCTACATTGTACCGACGATATCCCTGAATAGTCCAAAGTGTAAAAAGGTAGCAATCTTTGATGAGATGTTACTCAAAAACCATGTCACTTAGAAACATTTTGTCTGAGGAAACATGATCATATAGAGTGCCTCTACAATAACCTCTCTTAGTTTTTTATATCTCTGAGGTGTTTACCCGTGGTGAAAGGTTTTCTGCTGCCCCAAAAATTGTCAGAAGGAGGTAGTGTAAAGTTGCAAAGGGGTGTAACTTTCATCTTGCTTCTGATGCGACCAAACTGACTGTTCCAACGCATCCAGATGGGTACATTTACACTAGGCATGGTCCTTTTTTTCACCCAAACATGTCGAAACAGTCTGAGCTACATTGTACTGACGATATTCCTAAAGAGTCCAAAGTGCAAAAAGGCAGCAATCTTTGATGAGATGTTACTCAAAAATCGTGTCACTTAGAAACATTCCATCTGAGGCAAGGTGATCATGTAGAATGCCTCTACAATAACCTCTCTCATTTTTTAATATCTCTGAGGCATTTGCTTGTGGTGAAAGGTTTTCTGTTGCCCCAAGAATCATCAGAAGGAGGCAGTGTAAAGTTGCAAAGGGGTGTAACTTTGCAAAGGGGTGTAACTTTCGTCCTGCTCCTGATGCGACCAAACTAACTATTCCAATGCATCTGAATGGGTACATTTATGCTAGGCATGGTCCTATTTTTTACCCAAACATGTCAAAACAGTCTGAGCTACATTGTACCGATGATATTCCTGAAGAGTCCAAAGTGCAAAAAGGCAGCAATCTTTGACAAGATGTTACTCAAAAACCATGTCATGGAGAAACATTATGTCTGAGGCAACACGATCACGTAGAGTGCCTCTACAATAACCTCTCTCAGTTTTTTATATCTCTGAGGTGTTTACCTGTGGTGAAAGGTTTTCTGCTGCCCCAAAAATCATCAGAAGGAGGCAGTGTAAAGTTGCAAAGCATTGCTAAGAAATCCTCAATACTCAAACACTCCAATGAACTGAAGCAACTTCTTCTTAGGCGCAAATGTAAGGGTACACAAGGGGAAAATGGTGCCTAGATGACTTAGTGCATTTCTATGACTTCATTCACATGTTTAAATGTTTAAGAAAATCTCCTTTACTAAGCGCTTGTCCTCATGTCAATGTTAAGCTTTATACCTCCTAGGCGCTCAATTACGTGATGTCATTAGATACAACTTACCCTTAGGCACCAATGTAGCTTCTTCAACCCATCACACTTCTAGGCACTCAAATTTGAGGTCTTGGACTTGTATCTTATTCCTAGGCGCAATTGGATGATCTTCCTAGATCTAGGCACTCATGATGGTGGGAAATTACATGAAGGGGCGCCTAAGTCCAATTTGACTTTGTATTTGATATTTTATGACTCTAATTGACTAGGAATGGCTTAATTTCTAAAGTGCTGACTCAATAATGTAAGTTTAAGGTCTTTTCCTCCTAGGTACCAATTAATGAGTTCACTAGATGTAATTTCTCCTTAGGCGCCAAAACTAGATAGTAGAGACAAGAGGAGGCACCTAGCATCAATTTAGGCTCTATTCATTATTTGTAAGACCTTGAATGATTAAACATGCTTGACGTAAGCCTTTCTCTCTTGGAACTTACTCAATGATATAGATTTGTGATACTTTATCTAAGGCACCAATCTAGATCTATATGGAGGTGAAAGAGCGCCCAACATCATGAAGCTTTATACTTGGAATTTTTTATGCTTTAAATAATTATGAAGGTCTTAGGATGACTTTTCCCCTCTAGGCGCCTACTCTTAGATGTCCTTGAATGCAATTTCAATCTAGGCACTCATGGAGGTATTGAATGACAAGCAAAGGCGCCTTAGCTTACTTAGCCCATTTCTTTGGATTTTGATGATCTTGACTCTTAAATGCCATCTAGTCTCATGCTCTTAAGTTCTCCTCTTACAAGGTGCCATATTGAATGGATTTAAACTCATTTGTTATGCTTAGGCACCAATTCAAGGTCATTCTAAAGGCAAAGAGCACCTAGAATCCATTTGACTTAGCTTTTAACATTTCAACAAGTTTAAGCAATGGGAGAGATCTCATCAAGGAGTCCACTCAAAGGATTGTTTCATGTCAACTCTTCCTAGGCACCAATGTGTGATTAGATGACAAGGAAAGTGCGCCTAAACTTCAAACATTCAATCAATCTTCATATACATACTTCTCTCCTTCAAGGCGCTCAAAGTGGTGAACTCATTCTTCAATTCCTTATTCTAGTTGGTTCTAAGACCTTTAGGTGCTATCATTCACCAATTCAAACCTTTAGACACTTTCAAGGTGTTCAAAGTGATGTCCATCACCAATCCACTCCTTAGGCACTCAAATTTGATTGTAGAAGCAAGAAATTGCGCCTAAGGTTTATGTTGCTCAAGACCTCCTTTGCAAGGTGCCTTAGATGATGATCAAGGTAAGACTCAATGTAATCTCATAACCTCACCTTATATGCAAGAGGAATTACATTTAATAACCACAATGGTCATCAGGTGCTCATAAGCATATGATTTTAACTATCTTATTCAAAACAACAAACATACTCTTTGCTTCCCAATATGGTATAATAACAAGAAATTAAGAAATATTTTCAATTGACCAACTCATAAAGAATATGGATCAGCATACTCATTTGAATATTTTCAATTGAGCAACTCATAAAGAATATTAATATTTTCTATTCAACATGATGATTCATTTTTTTTTTAAATACAACTTTTATCTTTTAGTTCCAAAATGAGGTTTAGGTAATACTTGAATAACAATAGCTAGCTTATTAGATCAACAAACATTCTATGTAATATAGTTGGACTTTAAATATTTGAAGTAGCCATCTACAAATATCCATTCAAACGTGGATTTATAATGCAAGTATGGATGCCATCAATAAAAAAGATTTGTATTAACCAAATATCTATACAGGCATACATCAATATCTGTCGATATAAGTATAACATATATACAAAATAGCCATATAGGCTTACAAGAATACTATATAGGCATACAATGTCAACTATATACAATACAAAATATATGTCCACAAATGCCATATAGGCATACAACAAAGGAACACAATAAAAAGTCATTCCCCTCTAGCTGGTAAAGAGAATAGATCACGGACAACCTTTGATCTTCTAGGGGATGGAGACGTGCATGTGGGTGGTCTACTACGAACTCGAGGGTTGCTCCTCCTATTTAGTTCTTCCTGCATCTTTAGTTGTTACAATAAAAAGTAGACATTAATAAATAGAAATTACATGTTATAAAAAATGAAACATTTAATAAAATAATCACTTACCGCTACCATATAATCTATCTCCTCACTTGCCTCAGTAGCAAGAATACGCCATGGTGATGTCATGTCCTATAGAAACCATCCAGATAGAAATTAAACTTCAAATCAATAATCTTTTGACTTTTCAAAAATAAACAACTATAACAATGAATGTAAATTAAAATTTACTAATCTACCTCGTACCCCTGTCAATGCCATGGAGCTATGAATTGCAGAGGTCACACCATGCTCCATTGCCCTCTGAACATCAGGAGGTGTCTCCGCAGCCTGCATCATCTGGAAATAAAACAACATTATTCAATTATGAAAACTATAATAGTGAAGCAAATCATGGCTCCTAACATACACACACATTCATCTAAACATGGAAGTACACACAATAAAGCACACAAGTCACATACAAAAATCTAGTAAGTACAATTCATTCATTAAACTATTTATTTTATTACCTCCGCGAAGCTTTGAAGTCCACCACTGCTGGCAGGTGTTGCCGTGAAATATCCAATATTAACCTATTCAACATCCAAAATTAGATATTAGAATGCCATTCATATAACGATGCTATTCACATGTAATATTTATAATTGTTTACTAGTTATATACCCTGACAATAGATGATCTAGTGTAATATGCAAGTGGAGAACCACTGAAAACTGCATCAATGCTATGACCCTAAAATTTCATTAAAATAATCAAACTAAATTAGTTAATCTTGCATTTCAAAAATTAAATTTAATAAATTAAATTCAATAAACTTGCTAATATTTACCTAAGTATCAAGGCTGAAAGTCTCACTTAGGAGGGTATCTGTCATCACCATCTGCTCAGCTGCAAATGTAGCCTGTGCACTTGCATCCTAACTATCCATGGGGTCATAACCACAGGCTGACTTGCAAGTCTGACAAGTATGGGGTGGGACCCTACTCCTCGCACTATCTCCCAACCCACTCTGTGTTGTAGGACTGGCATGCTCTATGATGCTCTGGGTCAAGGCACTAATGGACTGAAGTGTATCGACCTCAACACTCTCCTTCACAATGGAAGGGATATAAACATGCTCATGGGCTGGTCTATTGACTACTCATCTCACTGCCCACTATGGGTCAACACGTGCCCTTGGTCTATCTTGTGTTGACCCCCCACCTCTACCCTGGAAGTCCTGCATATCAAAATAATTTGGCACTATATTGAGGACAAACTCGCAGTAGAGTTTCCTCAAAAAGTATTGCGGGACCTCATTATCATTGCATGGAGGATGGTCAAAAACCATCCACCACCTCTGCCCAAAATTATCCCTTATCACTTGGTTGTTGCACCAATGGATAGGGAACCTCTTGCATGTAATGGGTGGAGGTTGATTTGTTTGTGGGTTTGTGAAAATCGAACACAAGTCTAATTTTGTAATTTGTAATTTTTTCACATCTTGGTATGATAGCTTATATGCATAATAGTCTCTAAACTCTCTCCTCTTATCCATCCAACTAGTTATTTTCTTCCTAATTGAATCTACATTTGATAACATAGATTCAAGAGATTCAGCAAGCGTGGACCTATGCAAGGTTGAAGTGGAAGGATCTTTCAACCTTGCAATTATATCTTCAATTTCTTTTTTGTTGTTTTTAATTTGCCCCATTATATTTTTCTTTGTTCCAGGGGCATGTCGAGGAATGGATGGAGGAGGTTATTGTTCCGTAGGTATTTTCTCCTCAGGACTTTGTGGATTTTGAGGAGGAGGAGGAGGAGGTGCATTAACATTTCCTGACAATTAACAAAATATACATCAAAAATTAACTCAAACCTACCTATTTAGAAAGAAATTCAAAGAAAAAATAAATAAAACTCACTCCTTTGGCATGCTCGACGTCGTGGTGGCATTTTGGCGATGAATCGATAAGATTTTTGTGTTGAATTAAGTTTTCCAAAATGTGAGCACGCTTCCTAGGGTTTACAGGCCGTGGGTATAGAGGAGAAAAAAGAAACGAAATGAGATAACCTTTTTTTTAATTTATAACAAGTCAAAATGCGCTCACGTTATAACGCGCTCATGTTATAATGCGAGCATGTTATGGCTTGGTTTTGATGAGCCTTAGGCTCATCATTACCAAACCATAACGTGAGTGTGTTGTAACGTGAGCGCGTTATAACGTGCTCGCACTTTGCATTATTTTTTTAAAAACAATTTGGCCACTTTCTGGCCCCCCATCTTTTTGCACTTACCCATATATATTGTTATACTTCCAGATATTTCTTTTATCTAAATATCCAAATTCAAGGTAATTGTGTCTATACAAGTGAATGAAATTTTATTGAGTTTGTTATGGATGGCATGGTGTTGACCTTTGCTTCACATTTTCTTTCTTTTGGAGTATTACATTGCATGATCCAATTGTTATCATGTACTTATTATCATTTTAGATATAATAGACATGTAAAAAATGAAAAATAGGAATTTGTAATATGGTAAATGTACTATAATAGATATTACAAATAAGTACATTACAAGGCTAAGTAAATGCATGTCTACTGTAATTAGTAGCGTGAGATTAAGTTCCAATATATCTCTCACTAGAAAACTAGTATACCAAACTAGTCACAACTTTCAAACAAGAGATAAACTCATCAAATTTTGTTGGTAGAACTCATTTGCCAACTAAAACTTCCAAATTATGATATCAATTAAGAATTTCATCATACAAAAATATCTCATGTTCTAGAAAGTTAAAAAGTAAAAATAGACCCTAAAATTTCTATTCTCAACCCAACTATGAAAATATACTATAAAAAATCCAAGAAAACAAGAATACTAGACATATAGTGACCTATAAGGTGGAACAAATATTGTAAGGGAATGCACCAAGTGGCATAGCTAGTCAAGTATTTATGCTAGTTAAGCTTTCCTCATTTAGTTATCCAACGGATGTAGATTTACTTGAGGTGCATTTATTTCCCTAGGAAATTTTTAAAAAAAATCCTATACTTAGGTGTTAAGGCTACCTAATTCCCCTTATAAACTTAGCATTTGAAGATGAAGACATAGAAATGCAAAATGACAAAAAGAAGGTTTCACATGCTTCAAAAGAAAAAGAATCTTGGTGTAGATCTTAGACCCAAAATTCTACCAAACCTTCTTACTAACCTCAAGTAGACTTAGCAACATTGATTTTGATAACTGGTGAAAGAAAAATCTTGATTTTATTTTCCTAATGAAACTAGTTTGACACTTTTAGGAGGTTCCTAGAAGCACCTATTTCATTCAGTCTTGCAAAAAAACATAAAACCAATTCCCAAAATCAATAGTATACATTTTATAAAACCATAGAAACATTAAAGACTCCATTCCAAGTTATAATTTTATCATATTCTCTTTCCTAAGGTCATAGATAGAATATTAGGGTTTTGTATTAATCTCCCCACAATATGAATCCTATGGTTTTGGTTTCAAATTGACACATTCGAATTTAAGTCACAAAAATTGAATTATGCAGATTTGAATTCATTCAATTTCAATTTTACAAGAATTTCAATTTTCCCTATATTGAATTCACTAGATTTTCCAAGGTTTGCATTCTCTAAAATCCTCGTTCTCTTAATGGATTCAAACACAATTTCGATACAAAATCATTCACAAACTTATTCATGGATTCATAAATATATAATTATTTTTAATTTTAAAATGAAGCACTCAATCTAAATAATTCCATGTTAAGATGCCAAGCTCTTCAACACCCAATTTGATAACCTTGTTGATAGATGCTAAACCCTTGAATCCTTCAACAAGCATTGAAAATATTCTCAATCTCTAATCTAATCCTTTGTGAGTGTTTGAATATCATAAGGAATGTGTGTTTTATTAATTTCTTATCTTTTATAAAATATATCTTTCTAGAAAGCTCCCAAAACCATAATTTCAAGCCCTAGTTAAAGATAATCATAAATCTACTCTCATACTTAAGAATACACAATTAAAATATTATCATGGTTTGACATCCACATTTTAGGGTTTAATCTATCCAAAATATGTTTATAAAACATTAAAAATATAGTGCATTTACCATATTACAAATTCCTATTTGTAATATCTATTATAAAACATTGGCCTCTATTATATTACAAATAAGTAAATGAATGTCTACTCTAATTTGGAAGCATATATCATCCATTTTCATTTTTTATCATTTTAGATATTACAAATTCCTATTTCTAGTGATATTTGAATCCCTATGATCAAGAATACAATGAATGTCTTACAAGGCTAGCTATGAGCCACAAACATGAGCCAAATTTGCAAAAGACATGAATTGGAATCACAAAGCACATAACAATTATTGAGAAAGAGATTTGTTAACTACTTTTAGAACAATAATTTTATCTTTTCCAATTATTTACTTAAATCTAATGTATTTCTTGGCATGCAAGGATTAAACAAGAATCATTTATGATTTGCTCATGAATCATTTATTATTTATTCAAATCCTAATGTAGAGATGTTTAATTAGAGTAGTGATTCCCTATTTGCTTCCAAATTGCACCAATTAGATCTTGTTGTAGTAGAGACTATTATTGCATACTTTCATTCAAACTATCCTTTGTATTTTTAAATATAATACAATTCAAGGAGAACGTCTTGATATGAGAAAAAATTAAAAAAAGGTTGTTTAAAGAGGACTTGTATACAACCAATTTGAAATGAAAATCCTTGAGGGACCACGTACCTATAGAATTGAATGTTACCACATTGCCAAAATGTTCAATGCATATAATATAAAATGTATATAATGTTCAAACCATAATATAAAATGTCAAACCATAATATCAAATGTCAAACATAATAATATAGATCAATCTCCTGATCCATGTGTGGATCTATATCTCGATCTCTCTTTGGATCTTGATCCATGTGTGGATCCATGTCTTGTCTCTCTTTGGAACCCGATCCATGTCCTGATCTGCACCTCCCTGCACAAGAAAGTACATAATTTAATTTAATGTACATGTGTATATATATGTAAAATCATCTTAAAGTTTTGTACTTCCAACATGTGTGAATTTATCAAGTAATTTATATATATTATAAATGTACCTCAAATGTATCGTGCACGAGATCCTCTACATGCTCTAGATCTCTGAAGCGTGACAAATTATCTCCTTGTTGCTATAAATTTTCAAATACAAGATTTCAATGAATAGTGAGAACTACTTTTAAGTCAAGTTTATTTAATATATACAAATGTGAATTTGTAGAACGCAAAATATAGAAATTATTCAAGTACCTGCACATCCTGGAGCACTCTACCAATCCCACTAATCTCAGATGAATGAATGGTAACATTAGGAACACCTATATCTAAAGGTAAAGGACCAATACCAAAGAGAAGTGTGCTATATGTGCCATGTACATTAGGTGCAACCTAATGCTGTGTGGGGGTTGTAGGCTGATCTAGAATATTTTGGTCCTCTAAAGTTGCCTCACCCTGACCCGACTATCTACCAGTATGTCGTCTAATATGAGTTGATACAACATCCAAAGGAATACCATACTCATCACTGATAAACTGGTATGCTGATAGTAAATCAAGAATGGAAGCTGAAGCAACATTATGTACAATGGTGTCACTCATATGGGTCACATCTGATGGGGATGGCAGATCTGCATGAATGTAGGGGTCATAATTCACGGATGTAGCCTCAGTGGGACGAAGGCCAATCCATGGACGTAGTAAGTATCTCCCTACACAATCAGAAGACATCTGATCAACTTGAGTAGCAATCGTGGTCATTCTGTCAAAAAGCCTAGATCTAGTCGGTGCGATTGTTGCATCTCCTACTGCTGCTAATTCCATACGTTTTGGAAGAACCAAAAGGTTTGGACCAACTAATGCCCTCTTCTTTTTGGGTGGTGGCAAATTTGGACGTCTAAATTCAGGTTTATCAACAAACCTCCCCTTGCCCTATCCAGTATGTGTAGGCATAGATATGTAATCCACAGATAATCCTAAATGGAACTCAGCATATAATTGTTTGCAAAAATATAGTGGCAACAAGTCATTATGAGGCCATCTATGATTGGCTACCAAAAATATGGGATATATAAATGGACCAACTAGTGGATCTGTACACCTAGTAACAGTATAACCTCTAACTTTGTCTTTCCCAATATAAAAAGGGAACATAGTATGCACATTCTGTAATGAAACTCTATCAAAAATAGTTTTGATATTCTCAGTGCCAGTAACAGTCCTAGCAAGGGACCTATAAAACTCCTCAGTGCTAATATCATCAGATGGATTGTATGATTTTATTGTCTCAATCATTTGTCTAATCTCACACTGAATATTAACTAATCTATCTCTATTAGCCAAAATTTGGGGGTTCTGTATAGTTTGGTCCAAACATTTCAAAGCATTATCTAATCTATAAATGCTATCATTATAAAAATTATTTCTAGCCTCAGCTTCGCACTGAGACTGCGTGGAATGATGAGATCCCTGATCATCAGCCATATCTAGATAAAACTATGTAAAGAGATCTGCATTTAATTAAAACAAAAAAATTAAATATGTACAAGCATTTTTCTTTTAAGCATACAAAAATATAAAAATGCAACATGTAAATCATCTGAATAAACACAAAGTTTAGATTTGCATGCAAAGGAAAAAGATTCAATTTAATAATCTTGGACAATTTACAAGATTCAACTTTTCATAAGTATATAATGGTTTTCATAACTATAAAGAGAATTGAAGTTACCAGTTCAATTATGTTCATTGACATTTCATAGATTGAAATTTAGAATTATACTTACACTTGTCAAATTATAAGGCTTTAGCCTTGTGACTTGGGGACAACTCAAAAGTAAATTGCACCTGCAATTTAGTTTGTGGATACTTGTGAACCATATGATGTTGTCTCCTATCTATGTCTAGTTTAATAATTAGTCACCTTAAGTAGTTCTTATAAATTGTAAGAAAAATGTAGTCTAGTGAGTGCTTTAAGGGCTTTGTTGTGAAAGGATTGAAGCATGAAACCTTCTTAGATCTATGTCAAACACCTTTTTAGTTCCATAGGATTGAAGACACAAAGAGAGATGAAGAAGAATGCATAAATGTAGCATTTTTAGCCTAATACAATCCAATATGCTCTAATTTTCTTTAAAATCACTTTAATTATGTTTGATCTTTTTACTTAGTCTCCCATACAGAGAGATGATGAAGAATGCATAAGTGTAGCATTTTTAACACAATCCCATATGCTCTAATTTGCTCTCATTTTGATAATGTTTAATCTGTTTACTTAGTCTCCCTTGAATAATCCCCCTTGTAATGTCCTAGGGATTTCCTTAACTTTAGAATCATAGGTGTTCAAATCAAAATATTAAGCATGGAAGTCAATAAAAAAATAAAATGAATTTTTAAAAAGATTAGCTTGGAAAGTAAAATGCAGAGCTCTAAATGCAGGGTAATTTTTTCTAAGGCTACGCAATATAGACTCGATGAATCCACTTTATGCCTACATACTAAGACTAAAATGTTTATCCAACAACATCACAGACAATAGAGAAGACATATCTTTAAATACATATCTCTAAAAAGATCACCCTAACGTCCCTCTAAGGAAGTGGAGCAGTAGGCATTTGTACTATGATTATAATTGTCTGAACTCTCTATTTGTTGGGCTTAGCTTCCCCATGTCAAGTGAAAGTGAAATGAGGGATGCTTCCCCTTGAAGAATTTGCAGCACTTGCCTCATGGCAAGTCTGGGTTGGGGTTGAGGATTGGAACAAAGCAGTCCCAAGTGGAGCACTATCTCCATTTCATCCTGAAGGTAGTCACTATTAAGCTTTGGATCCGCTACATCCATGAGCTTACCATTGGTGTGTAGCTCTCACAGCTAGTCCAACAAACCAATTTGAGGGGCATCAGGATAGGGGTTCACAGGACGCCTCTTGCATGCAACCTCCAACATCAAAATGCCAAAGCTAAACACATCCGAGTCGGGAGTGGCCTTTCCCATGTGTGCCACTTCTGGTGCGATGTATCCTGGCATTCCCATCACATGAGTGGTTAAGTAGTTGTCATCATACTTATACAACCGAGCAAGTCCAACATCCCCCAATTTTCCATGAATAGAGCTCTACATTTTATTATATATTTTAACAACCAGAGTGAATAAACATGACATCCTTTTTAGATTCGGATAACTAATTCTTTGATTCAAACTCTATTCATGCCTTTGTTTTGTAATCATTTATATATACTCTCCTTGATTAGCTTGGATTTTAAATACAAATAGTTTAGACTGCAAACAAAACAAATCGTTTAAGTTATGATATCAATTTATTTTCTTATTTAATGTATGATAACTATATAGGATAATTTACAAATTGTTTAATGTATGATAAATTGTTTAATTCAATATCAATTTGTTAAATCTTATAAAGTGATACTTGTTGATGGAAATTTGACGACTACATGGTACCCACATAAGCCTTCACATACTTCTCCTGTATATTTGTAATTAAAAGTATTAACTCCAAATCTAGAATGACTATTTCAAGAGTTCTCATTGACATTTCCTTTGCCTCTCACATGGAGTTGTTTGTGATCATGTGGTGCAGCCTCAATAAGATGCCTTTGGATTTAAGGTAATTGGAAGAATTTAAAGCACTCGAAAGTTGTAGCAGAAAATTTGAAGAAAATGCAACTGGTGGTGTAAAACAAGATTCTACAACCTTTGGTAGCGTTCTCCTAGCCTGTGTCCAAATGGGGACTTTAGAACAGGGTATGGACAAGGTAAGACTAGATATATATATATGCCTTTGAAAGTTGTATAGCTGTATAAATAGGATTACATATATGCTTAGTTGGTCAAATCAACAAGGTGTCTAGGAGACATTGAAAGAAATCCCCTAACATACACTATCTGCTAACTTAGGAGGCAATATAAGAGGTTACATGCGATGGGGTTCATACTATACCCCAAAACATCAAACAAAGTATTAAAAATGAAGCAAGAAAATATCTAACCCCATGCCGTCATACCTCAAGCTGGGAGAGTCTGTCACATAAATGATTTTAAGAGAAAGTATAGAAAGCATAATGGCAATGCACTTCAACATGAAGGATGACCAAAGAACAATTATGAAAAGATTGAGCCTAGAAATCAAACATCCATGCATTGGGTCGTGGCGAAGACTCTTGACATTTGCACTAAATTGAACCTTGAACTACCATACAAGTCAGTCAACAGAGCTAGAATTATGCCCAGGTGAGTTGATGAGGATAGAGACGTCTACCTGTCAAAGTGTTTACAATAATGTTATTGTTTGGAATTTATTGAGGAGAGGGGGCCTCACTACATTCATAGAATCCATAAATGGGTATGACCCAGTGTTGTCCTAGGAATTTTCCACCTCGTGGAAAAGTAGCATAGTGTATGTTAGGGGATTTCTTTCAATGTCTTTGAAGAACTCAACCAAGGTGACCCACTAATACACCCCACTGTAATGTTTGTCCCCACCGAATGTCTGTGTCGCTGGAAGTAGAATCATAACACACTAGAGAATTGACAGCTTGCATTTTCCATTAAAAGAATACAACCCAAATAGTCTTCCTTTAGATTTGATAGGCCTAATTTTAAATAGTGTTTTAGTGCAAAGAAAACTCTGCCCTAATCATGCCCTGGCTAGGGTTTTAAAAAAATTTCCATTCCATTATAAATAGTGTTTTACTATGAAAAATGTGCCCTAATCATGGCCCAACTAGGGTTTTAAAAAAAATGACTAAAACATCAAATCTATTCACAAGCACATACACAGTGCTTCACAAAAATAATAAAAGCATTTAACATGTATAACATTCAAATTTACATTCTATTTTGACAAACAAACAATAAAAACTGCATGATGAAAATAAAATAATGCACATGATGAAAATAAATGAAAAATGCAGCACATAAAATGAAATAACTAATGGTGTGTTATGAGAGCAAAATGAAGTCTTATGCGGGATATGTAGCCTGGGTATTTGGTAGAGTAGCATCCAAACACAATGAACTCATCCAAAAATGCAACAATTGACCGCTACAGCTGTGTTTTTTGTTTTTTTATATTTAACTAATTCGATCGAAAGGGACTTGGCCCATAACCACTCGACCGAATAAATTAAGCTATGTCGGCGCCAAATATACGCCATGTCGGTGCCAAGTTGATTCAGTCAAATCCCACTCGGCCGACTTGTACTCAACCTAAACCTACTCGATCGAAATTATTATTTTAGCTCAAAGTGTGACACTACTTTGTACTTTTACCCCATGATCATCCTGCAAAATCATGCAAAATGGAGGAGTTAAGATTAACTGAGGTCTTTTGAGGTCTTTTGCATGACTTGGGGGTCAAAATAGATAAAATTGGTCAACTCTTGGGTCAAAACACATGGAGACTAGCAGATTGGAACTATTTTTGCTCATTTTGAGGTAGTTTTGACCCTTATTTTTAGGGATTTCTTGGTTTGCTCATGGATCAAATTGGAGGGCTTATTTTTAGAGGCAGTTAGCTACAGTTATATTTTTCATGCCTCTTGGAGAGAGAAAACTATATATTGTAAAGCAAAACTTAGGTTTTGCTAGTTCTTACCTCTTTGGCTCTTTATACTTTGGAAGAGAAGAAAGGTTTTGTATCTCAATTTTACAAATTGTATCTCATTTTCTTGTCTTTTATGCAATATTTTCCTTTATTTTTTATTGGAATCAAGTGTTTGCCTTTCCATTAATGCTACTTGTATGAGTGATTTGATGAAATTTTATTGTGTTTAAAATATCAAAACCTTTAAAATTATCGTCTCATTCTTACTTGCAAGTGTTAAGCATAGTGATATCATAGGTGTTAGGTTGTGCTACTGAAGTCTTTTTTTCAGTTCATGTTGTGAAAAATCCTTTTTCCTTCATAAAGAAGATAATTTCTAGCCTTCCTTAGAAACATTTTTGTGATTACATTGCCAAAAGTGGATTGTGTGGATAGATTCTTGAGATCTATTGTGAAGTCAAATTTGCAAGTTTTCCACCAAAATTAGGTGCATCACCACATTTACAGCTTCAGTTTTAGTAATTCCATTAGATTTTTTTACCCTTTTCCTACAAATTTATCATTTTATCAAGGGAACTAGCCCATCTGGAGGTTCAAGCTCACCATAGGTCACCCACATCCTGAGTTTGATCCCATGTTTTGAAGGATTACAAAGTTTTCACAACTTTGCATAAGGGTGCAATCTTAATCGACAACAATACCTTCTCACATTCTTGTAGCAGTAGATACATGTCACTAGTGGAGGTAAGAAGCCAAACAATAAACAGTTGCAATAGACCCCTACAAAATCAAGGACTGCTACAAAAAATGTTGAAATGTGAAATCAGTTTGACTTATTCCAGCAATGACGAGTAGTCGACTGAGATCTCATCTAGTGTCACTCGCACTTTTATGCATGGAAATCTATCTTTAGATTTGATCAATTTTTGCATGAGCTTTTTTGTGAATATTTAGGGTTGTCGATCTTGAATCCCAAGGCATGAGAAAAAGTTTTATAGCTATGAATTTTCTTCTGAGAATAAAATTGAGATATCTTTGCCCATGGTTTTTTCTTGGTATATTACCAGGTTTTCAACATAAATCTGTGTTGTCTATTTTGTGCTTTTATTGCTAATTCACTATTATTTCAGTTCTTCACTGCTTATATTTACTCTATGTCATGCTTCTAAATAAATTAGTCTTGAATACCATGCATGTATGTGACATGTGGTTATAGACAATATACATTGTGCGCCAATTTTATCTAACAACTTCTAAAATTGCCTTCCATATAGTTTTCTTTGTTTTAAGGGCTAATACTATTCAGTATTTGCTTCACGCAGCCATGCATAAATAATAGGTAGATGCCCTTGCCCATATATAGACATATATATACATACATATATATTTAAAATAATTTGCAATATGCAAGTTTGTGCAATGATGAACACACAAATAGAAGTCTTATCTGTTTAGGATACACATGATGTCCATGGATCAAAACATCCACAGTAGATCATGTATATCTTGAACAGATAGACATCTTTCAATGTCTATCGCTATTTGATGAACAAACAATACTTGCAGGACTGAATTGCTTGTCGCAACATACACATATTTCACTCTCATCAAACAATCTGAGCAAATGAATAAACAACACAAATAATCCTTTGCTCGACAGACCTAAAACTTCACACCATAAGCCATTAATTATGCTTGCACTTTAGTCTATTTACAATAAATGAAATAAATGCACAATGTACTTGTTAAAATGCCACGCATTGACAGAAACACTAGGTGCGAAAACACAACTATATCAAAGAACATTACAAAGCCATGAAATATTTCTACTAGCAACAAAACATTAGGATACAGATCAATTAATAAATAAAAAATCAATTTGGAAAATACAAAAACACGAGGAAAACACCAGCAACCAATGAGAAAATTGCAAAAAAAACCTAAATTCCATATTAATAAAAAATAAAAAATTAATCCCACAGACTATAGCATAAACATTTGTGGCATTATTTCTAACAAATGGATTAATAGGCATGAGCACATCGAAAACATTAGCCTCCCACCTTAAAATGCATGGACTAACTATACAAGAGCTTTTAAACGATGAAAAGATATTTGTTACAACATGCATACCAACATAATAGTTATAAACCCTCCCAAAAGCCACAGATTTTGCACCGACAGATTTTGCACTTATCTAGGCCTAATTTTCATTTAATAGATTGAAGTGCAATTGGCATGCATGCGTGATAGACAAAAGATTAGTTGCATTGTTAATGGCGGCCAACAGAGAACTCGATATTAATGAATTATGGTGTCAAGTCTTTAACTCAACAACAGACATCAAATAATCTGAGCAAAAGAATACACAATGCAAAAATGAGAGTGTAAAAGATATAGGAAATTACAAACACCTCTTTTTTGACAAATTTCACCCTCATCAAACAATCTAAGCAAATGAATAGACAATGCAAATAATCCTTTGCTCAACAACCTTAAAACTTGGCACCACAATCCATTAATGATGACTATATTTCAGTCTATTGACAATAAATGAAAATTAGGGACTAACAAATGCTAAATGTCCTCGTTAAAATGCCACATGTCAATAGAAACACTTGGTGCGAAGACATGGCCAGATCAAAGAGCATTACAAAGCCATGAAATATTTTCAATAGCAACAAAATATTATCAATTGATGAAATAATTGTATACCGAGATATTTTGCACTTATTTAGGCCTAATTTTCATTTTCACTTCATAGATTGAAGTGTACTTGGCAAGCGTGCATGCAGAGAAAAGATTACTTCCATTCTTAATCATGGCCAATAGAGAAGTCGACATTAATTAATTATGGTGTTAAGTCTTTAACCCAACAATAGAGACTAATCCATAAAATCACTCAAAGATAGGGAAGAATAGACATTAACCCATAAAATGTAGAGATGTAAAAAACTCTAAAACAACACTATAAAAGATATAGGAACTTCAACAGACAGATTTCACCACCATCAAACAATTTGACCCAATGAATAAGCAACGCAAATGATGTAGGAGCATCCCTAGTTCAAGAGCAATCTCAATAGACATAGATTTCAACATGATAGATATAAACCCTCTCAATAGACACAGATTTCACCCTCATCAAACAATCTAAGCAAATGAATAAATAATGAAAAATGACAGTGTAAAAGATATAGAAAATTACAAATGCCTCTCTTTTTGACAGATTTCACCCTCATCAAACAATCTAAGAAAATAAATAAACAACACAAATAATCCTTTGCTCAACAACCTTAAAACTTGAAACCACAACCATTAATGACAACTGCACTTAAATCTATTGACAATAAACAAAAATTAGGGACTAACAAATGCTAAATGTCCTTGTTAAAATGGCACACGTTAATAGAAACACTCGGTTTGAAGACACAACTAGATCAAAGAACATTACAAAGCCATGAAATATTTCCAATAGCAACAAAACATTACTAATTGATGAAATGATTTTATATTGAGACATTTTGCACTCATTTAGGCCTAATTTTCATTTTCACTTCATATATTAAAGTACAGTTGGCATGCATGCATGTAGAGAAAATATTAATTCCATTCTTAATCATGGCTAGTAGCGAAGTTGCCATTAATGAGTTATGGTGTTAAGTCTTTAACCCAACAATGGAGACTAATCCATAAAAGCACTCAAAGATAGGGAAGAGTAGACATTAACCCATAAAAGGTAGAGAACAACAAACATTAGACATTAACCCATAAAATGCAAAGATGTACAGAAAACTATAAAACGACACTTTAAAAGATATAGGAACTTCAACAGACACAAATTTCATCGTCATTAAACAATCTGACTAAATGAATAAACAACACAAAAATGACAGTGTAAAAAATATAGGAACTTACAAATGCCTACTTTTTTGCTTCCAATATGATAGATATAAACCCTCTCAATAGACATAGATTCCACCCTCATCAAACCATTTTATTAAATAAATAAACAACGCAAATAATCCTTTTCTCAACAGACTTAAAATTTCACACCATAAGCCATTAATGACACTTGCACTTCAGTCTATTCACATTAAATAAAAATTAGAGACTAATAAATGCACAATGTCCTCGTTAAAATGCCACACGTCGACATTTTGCACTTATTTAGGCCTAATTTTCAATTTCATTTCATAGATTGAAGTACAGTTGGCATGCATGCGTGCAAAGAAAAGATTAATTCCATTCTTAATCCAAGCCAACGGAGAAGGTGACATTAATGAATTATGGTGTTAAGTCTTTAACTCAACAACATAGACTAACCCATAAAAGCACTCAAAGATAGGGAAAAGTAGACATTAACCCATAAAATGCAGAGAACAACAAACAATAGACATTAGCCCATAAAATGCAGAGATGTAAAAAACTATAAAATGACATTGTAAAAGATATAGGAACTTACAAACACCTCATTTTTTGCTTCCAATATGATAGACATAAACCCTGTCAACAGACACAGATTTCACCCTCATCAAACAATCTGAGCAAATGAATAAACAACAAAAATAATCCTTTGCTCAACAGACTTAAAACTTCACACCATAAGCCATTAATGATGCATGCACTTCAGTTTGCTCACAATAAATGAAAACTAGAGACTAATAAGCCTACAGACAAAAGATTAGTTCCATTCTCAATCGTGGCTAGCAGAGAAATTGACAACAATGAATTATGGTGCTAAGTCTTAAACTCAACAACAGAGACTAACCCATAAAAGAACTCAAAGATAGCGAAGAGTAGACATTAACCCATAAAATGTAGAGAACAACAAATAATAGACATTAACCCATAAAATGCAGAGATGTAAAAATGTCATTTTTCGCTTCCAATACAATAGACATAAACCCTCTCAACAAACATAGATTTCACCCTCATCAAACAATCTAAGTAAATGAATAAATAATGTAAATAATCATTTGCTCGGTAGACTTAAAACTTCACACCATAAGCCATTAATGACGCCTGCACTTCAGTTTGTTCACAATAAATAAAAACTAGAGACAAATAAATGTGTAGACAAAAGATTAGTTCCATTCTCAATCATGGCTAGTAGAGAAGTCGACACTAATGAATTATGCTATTAAGTCTTAAACTCAACAACAGAGACTAACCCATAAAAGAACTCAAAGATAGCGAAGAGTAGACATTAACCCATAAAATGTAGAGAACAACAAACAATAGACATTAACCCATAAAATGCAGAGATGTAAAAAACTATAAAACGACACTGTAAAAGATATATGAACTTACAAACGCCTCATTTTTCACTTCCAATACAATAGACATAAACCCTCTCAACAGACATAGATTTCACCCTTATCAAACAATCTGAGCAAATGAACAAACAACACAAAAATGATAGTGTAAAAGATATAGAAACTTACAAACACCTATTTTTTCGCTTCCAATACAATAGATATAAACCCTCTCAACAGACACAGATTTCACCCTCATCAAACAATCTAAGAAAATGAATAAACAGTGCAAAAATAATAGTGTAAAGGATATAGAAACTTACAAATGCATCCTTTTTTGCTTCCAATACGATAGATACAAACCCTCTCAACAGACACAGATTTCACCCTAATCAAACAATCTGAGAAAATGAATAAACAACGTAAATAATCCTTTACTCGATAGACCTAAGACTTCGCACCATAATCCATTAATGATGCCTACACTTCAATCTATTCACAATAAATGCAGAATGTCCTTGTTAAAATGCCATGTGTCAACAAAAACACAATGATATCAAAGAACATTACAAAGTCATGAAATATTTCCAATAGCAACAAAACATTAAGATACGAATCGATTAATAAAAAAAATAATCAATTTGAAAAATACAAAACCACGAGGAAAATACCCACAGCCAATCAGAAAATTGAAAAAAACCCTAAATTTCATATTAATATAAAATTAAAAAAATAATCCCACAAACTATAGCATAAACATTCGTGGCATGATTTCCAGTGAATGGATTAATAGGCATGAGCGCATCGAAAACATTAGTCTCCCACCTTATAAGGCAGGGACTAATAATCTACGAAAATTGTTATAATATCAAAATTAGTTGCTAATTAGTGTTTTAAAAAGTTTATTTATTTGCTAATTTAAAAGAAAATTTCAAAATTAAATAAAAATATTTGGAAAAATGTTGGACATGTATGATATGTGGATCATTTATAGATGTTCATACAACATTAGCTAGTGAGTCTTGACAATATATAGAATTAGAGAAAACAAGGAAGTGGAAGGCATATATTTGTGTGTTATGAATTCATGTAATTGATAATTCTTTTGATACATGTTATGTCAAGACACAAAAATGAAGTTATATAGTGATATTATTTTGCACTTGACCTCCTTTCGCTTGCCCATTTGAATGTGAGATCAATAGGAAATAATCGACCAAAAGGAATCAACGGGTCAATGACTAAGTACTATTTTTAAGCTAGCTATTGGGGATTTACTATGTGGGTTCTGATTATTCCCTTCAAACAACAAAATATGCTAAACTAAAATAACATCCACCAATCACCAAGGGGAGATCACGCTACTCCACCCCACCAAGGTAGGGCTAGCTCTTTCTGTCAGTTCACTTCAACACTAGTTGAATGATGATAGATAGAATTGAAACAATGGCTCATCAATGCCATAGAGCGAGAGTTGTAAGGACTTTTCATTTTCTTGGCTATAATTTGGTTGGATCTTTTGATAGATTAGGGCCAGAAACAAAGTGTTGAAAACCATAGGTTGTCCAAAAATAGTGTTGTCCTACAAGAGATATACAAAACACCCACATATACCCTCAACACTAAACAAATAGGACTACTATGACCTTCATCTATTCATACTGTTGGAGCCCTTTCCTAAAAGATGAACACATATCAATCAATCACATCATCCTGCAGACTGATTACAATGCATAAACATGGAAACCTGTGAGCCATAGAAGCTTAGATAACATCTCTGCTCCACACAACAAAGGAAAACATCTAGCATCCAACTCAAAACAAAAAAACATACACTACAATCGGCAACCTTCATATCTTGGTAAAAACTGAATCTTGTAGCCTTCAGACATTGCACCGTACACTAAGGATCTCCTTTACAGAGCATTGCAACCTTAGGTGCTAATATTGCATGCTTGCTAAAGGTGTGGAACTTACTCCCAAACCAAAGCTTTTATCACAAAATGAAATTGTACATTTGGCAAACCTTTTTGTGGCTTTAGGTGTGGACAAGATAAGGTTGACAGGTGAAGAACCAACTATTAGGCCTGATATTGAAGATATATGTACTCGCTTGACTAGCCTAAAAGGCCTGAAGACCCTTACAACAACAGAGTAAACACCATGAAAGTCTATAGACTCCCAACCAACACCAAGATGATAGAAAGAGAAGGTAAAGATGATAGACTGTACAAACATGAGTGCATCAAATCCTTTGCTACCTTTTGTATCGATGACCTGAAGTAGACTAGAAGTCACACCAATACAGCTCTGTACACTGAAGGAACACCCAACAAAGACCTGTCAACCATTCTAGAGAAGAGACTTTAAATCCTGGGTGAGACATATCCTCTTATTGCTTAGCAGCTGAATCACTTGGTATTTGATTTACTAGATATAGAGATATGTTGTCATATTCTTTTTTGACTCTGCCTAAAACTGAGAGAAGAAAGAAGTAAGACAAAAAACATGTTAGAGTAAAGCCTTAGAACTATAAATTCTTGGTGATCATTATGGTTATCAAAAATTGCTTTACATTTGTTTCTCCATAGGTGCATCAAAATAACATGTCTAACACCATCAACTATCATGTTATCATGTAACCCAATAGCTAGTAAGGCCTCTTTCCAGCTAAACTTATGTCCAAAAATAGCAAGTAAATCACTGAACTCAGAATTCCATTGTTTGTTAACAAAAATGCATCCCCAAAAGAAATGTTTCATATTTTCATGTCGATGACAAAAAGGGCAGTTGATCGGTTGGATCATAATACACTTCAACCTATCTCCAAGAGGTAGTTTGCAATGTAGTATTTTCCAAGCCATCAACTGAGCATCATAATCAACTTTTGATCTCCAAATTTGAGCAGTAATTTTCATCTAATGTTTTTCACTAAATCTGTAATTCCATTTTATGTTCAAGCGAAGCTTTAAAGGCATGAAGTTAGGAAGCAGTTGGAAGTATATCTTTTTAAAATGGAAAAAAAGGAAAGGATAAGAAGCCAGCCATAACCAATCTTTTAAAAAATTACATTAGACAGGGGTACATAATTTCATAGTCAATTCTAGTGGCACCAAGGAAGTTGTAAAAAAAATTGAAATGGTTTATACTTATTACTCAGATCAAATCAAGATTTAATAGTATGCCATATAGCCAACTCATTGTAGAAAATGTTGGGAATTAAGGTGTCTCAACCTTGGTAATTCCTTGCATTATTTATGATTGTATTTATTTATTCATTGCCTATGTTTAAATTAATTGTAAATTCCATATTGTCATTTTGTGGGATGTGGCACGGTGATGTGTCATCCTACATGGAAGATGACAACTTGTAATTTTGTCCTCACATGAGGAGATAGGTGTCCCACTTTGTGGTAGGAGTATTTTTCCATGTTTCGGCATCTTAGATGATGTGTAAGGGAATGTTGACTGAAACGATTATGACAGATTCCTATGACAAAGTTATGACATGTAAGAGTCAGAAATAGAAGCTTGTAAGATAAGTGAAGACATGTGTCATGAAGCATCTTTGAAAAAGGCATCTTTGGGTGCCCCAAGGTGGACTGACATGTTGTAAGAGAATATGCTATTTATAGCTTGTCTATGATAGATTCTCTTATAGCTGTAAGTTGTAACTGCTATAACAGATTCTATGACGGTCGTAAGAGTCGTAAGAGCATTTGTCGAGCCCATTTTGGAAATAGGCAACCTCTTTGGGATGGGAGTTGTGGACAAGTGTCAAGAACATTCTACAATGTTGACCAAGTGTCTATAGGTGTGGGTTTTGGGCCATGAGGCCAAGTTGGATGCCCATTCCAAGATAGAGCCAATTTTGTCTTGTATATTCTATATAAATAGGTGCTTGGAGGAGGAGATGTAGTATGTGATTGACAGGTACTGTTATGCTGCCAGATTGACTCCAGACATGAGTGTTGAAGACTATTGAAGCTTTCATTGCGAGTGTATTGTAAACAACATTCAGTTTTGATAATACATTGTGTAGGTTTCTGAGTGTGGGGTTTTTCACCCGATAAGGGTTTTCCCCATGATATATCTTGTCTCTCTTCTTCTGTCTTTTTTCTGGTTCTATGTGTATTGTTGTAATATCTCTGTTATATGTTTCATGTTGCTGTAATTGTAAGGATTAAATTGAATTTACATAGCTCTCCCCTCATTAGATTAGTGTAGGAAGTGATTTCCACACACCTTGCTTCCATTCAGAAAAATCCCAAAGGTCTCCAACACAACAAACACCCTTGTTAAATAGAAAATGAGACTGTTTAGGACAACTTAAGGAAAGGGGCTAGCCTTGATAAAGAATATGTTTGTTCCACCAAATAGAAGAAGTGGAAAAGATGAACCCATGTTGTAAAGAGGCATCCCTCCATTTTAAAAAGTGACAAGTATATTGCCAAGCCTTCCAAATAAATTGTAAGGGTAGTGAGACTTTCATAGAGAAAATGAAGCATGAAGAATTTTATCTAGCCATTCCACTACTTGTCATTTGCCTTTGACTAAAGTAGGGCTAATTCTGTTCCATATAAGAATCTTCCGTGGTTCTTTGCCTATGATGCCTCTAACAATCCATTTGGCTACTAAACAAATCCTTTGTGTTTTTGGATCTATTAGACCCAAACAACCTTTACAAGCATAGATATACATTAGAATTTCTCAAACCTTCAGCTATAACAAAAGTATAAGATTTTACAGGGTTAGTTACAAGGAGTTATTTGTCTAGATAAATTTTGAATCTCTAATAGACAAAGGAGAAAGGAAAAATCTTCCACACTAAAACTTGAAAAATAAAATTTCCACCACCAAACATCCATGTGTTGTAGGAATCTAAAACATTTATGTCTAGTTTACTCATTGAAAGCAGAGTGCCAAGTAGATTTCTATAACATAAATAGAGAGAGTTACAAATCTTAGATAATAAAATACCAAAAGTTGATTATTTTAACACGGTTATGGTTGGAGATTGTTGGCACATGAAATTGCACCTTGCTTGGAGCCTATCCAAGCATTCCAATGACACAATGGGAGTGATCTCAAGGTGTGGGACCTTGAAAATGAGATCAAACCTCTAGAGAAGGGTGCTTCCTCTTTCTGAGCTTAAGGCTCAGAGAATTCAACTAAACCTATGCTATCGATCACCAAGGAAAAGGGAGAGAAGGAATACATAAAGGGAAAGGGTGATACACCAAGATTTAGGGTGTTTGAATGCAACTGACATAACACAATAATGATCTCAAACACCGAAGGGAAATCATAGAGACTCATGCAGATTCAAATAGAGGTTAAGATAGAAAGACAAAACTATGAAAGTGATTGTTTTATCCATAATACACAGCTTACATCTATCAAATAAATACAATGCAAGAACAATGAGAAAGACAAAATTTAGTTTATATTGATCATAGAGGCTAAATAGCCATTACAAAGAAAGGAAAATTTATTATAGACATGAAATAGACACAAAATGATAGACTCTCCTTCATTGTTGAACTGGTGCAAAGACATGAGAGGCTTAACATAAGAGCACAGTCCATCAAATCTGCCCAATTCTAGAGAAAATCACAAGGTCCAAAGCTACAAAGAACTTCCTACCTCTGGAAGTGACCCAACGCAACCAACCAATAGAAATACATCTTTTTACATGCATATATATCTTTTACAAACAACTGTAGCAGCCATGGAAGAGGGAAAAAGTGGTCAACAAGAAAGAATTGTTGCCCATACTGCAATAAATTCGTCCTGTGGGCCTGTTAGAAGATATTTCATATGTTTTGTCTTTGACATAAATGCAGAAAATATCTTCTTAGAAGTAGCTGAATAAATATCTACGTTAAAACCTTGCGCTTGAATCTCCATCTACAACAATAAATGCTCAACAACAAACTCCAGCTGGAGCTGAAAGCTTGACTTCAATTTTGGCCTATTTTTTTCACTTCTGAAGATTGTGAAAGCCGTCAGAGATCAAGCCTTAGGTCTTCAACATTTTTCCTTCCAAGAGAGAAGAAGAAAGGAGAAAACCCTGCCCCCTGAGCTTCACTATACAAAGGAAGATTACAATATTGGCTAAGTCCTTAGACTTTCGGGGCTCAGACTTTCCTTCATCTGTAACCATGCCTCTTTAAGAATAAATAAGAGATTTTACCTTTCTATGAATTCTTTTGCTCTGTGTAATACTTCTATTTGAGTATCCATTTGTGAATCTTTCTTTCCTTCTAGATCTCAATTAGTTTCTTTTACCTCTGCAATTTGTTTATGATTTGTGTATGTTTGTCTATTGTTTATTATTTTTTTGTGCATACATGCTTGATTTGAGGACCGAACATTCAAACTTGGTGTATTGCTTTTTCATTTCTATTTTCTCCTTCTTCCCCTTTTCCCCACCAATGAATAGATTAGGTTAGTCTTAGCACACTCTGAATCTTATATTCAGAAAAGAAACCAACCTTTCTTAGGAGGTTTGATTTCCATACAAGATCCCACACCTAAAAATCATCCCAATGTTCCACTGGATTGTTGCAACACTAAACCACTCCAACACATGGTGCAAATCCAAGTGACAATAGATATAAAAAACAAAGCATCTCAAATCTTGATCCCCAAAATATGCATTCTTTTACAAATATTAATCACCAAATCTTAATCCCTAACAAATGCAAACTTTTACAATGCTCAAATCTTAATGCCTACCAATTCTACAACTTTAACCAACCTCAAATCTTGACCCCAAGAAGTGCAATATTTTACTATGCTCAAATCTTCACCACAACAAATGTAATTTCATACAAAGCCCAAATCTTCACCAAAACAAGTACAATTTTATTCAAAGCCCAAATCTTAGCTCCAACAAGTAGAACTCCAAATAGACAAAGTCTGAAGTAGAAACTTTTATCGATGTTTGTTTATGGAGGATTAGATCTCCTGAAGATGATGGTGGTGTTGATAATAACCCAGTTGTCAATGGGTTTTCTCAAATAGATAATAAGGCAATTAGCAACCAAAAAAAAAAATCATTGGTTTTGATTAAGTGGGTCTACAGGGTCAAAAAGAAAACAAAAAACAAATATTTTTCACTCTATTGCCTTACCTTATGGATGAACATACAATGCCAAAAGTACGAATATTTAAAAGAGTTTGCCCTTCTTGTTGCGAATGAGGCAAATTTGCAATAAAAGAGGTGTCGATGTTATGAAGCACAAGCCCTTTATACTTTCTTGCTTCCTCACTTGTTGTATCTCTTCCTAAGAAAAACTCTTGAAGGGGTGTTGAATGAAATAGGAGAAGTAACAATGAGAGTTGGAATAGCATGACACTATATCTTTCCAAGACACCTATATGAAAATATGATTAGTGAAAGAAATGAACTAGAGAAATGTGCTTAATATGACAAAAGTGGTGGGACACATGGCATCAAACAAAGTTTGCCATTCTCATTATAAATTGTAATCACTTTTTTACAAAATATAACTGAATTGTGTGCCATTAATTTCAAATTCATGGGAGTGTGCCACCTTTAACAAGACAAAATAAAAAGGATGAAATTGAAATCACTTTCAATCTATTTGCTTTAAAATATGATGTGGAAGGTATAATGGGATTCCAACACTAATTACCATAGTTTTACCTTTGGATGTTTGTGATGATGCTCCCTTTGTGTTCAATGGATCTTGCATTTTGAAGATCTCTGATGAAGATGTTGACAGTGCCATTGCATGCATGCAGAATTCCCTCATTGGGAGGTTCTCAAGCTTTCGTCCAAATATTGATGTTGTTCATAACTGGGTTCATAAAAGGTGGTATGAGCCTGGTCAGATTAAGGTGGCTTCCATGATTAACAGATTTTTTCTTTTTTCCTTTCAATCTCTTGAGGTAAGTATGTGAATTTTAGAGGGAGGCCTTTGGTTCCTTGGTAAATCTACTCTTTGGTTGAAAAGATGGTCAACTAGTTTTGATGCTGCCAAGGAAAATTTTAATAGGGTTTCTATTTGGGTTAGGCTACCAGGTCTTCCTTTAGAGTATTGGCATGAAGGGATAATAAAAAGTATTGCCAATGCTCTTGGTCAATTTTTATCTATTGATAATGTTACAAAATCTATGAAACAATTGGTTTTTGCTAGATTTGTGTGAGTGTTGATACTAATAAGGTGCTACCTAAAGTCATAAAACTATCTTCCAAATTAGGTGTTTGGGAGTAGAGAATTCATTATGAGCCATCTTTGTAAATTTGTCTCCATTGCCACAAAGCTGGGCATTTTTCTCATTCTTGCAAAGAGACAAAAAGTCCTCTTGAGCATGGGAATGAATGTCAGAATGCTGGGAAAGATTGTGAGAATGCTGGGACAGATTGTCAGAATGATGGGAAAGATTGTCAAAATGTTGTTAATGAGTGCTATGCTACAAGGAGTGAAGGAAATATGGATGTAGGTCCCATAGGGGATGTGAGGGCATATCATTTGAAGGATAACAACTGTACCTTGGTTGAACCTGGCTCATCTTTGAAAAAAGGAAGGTTATCTAATTTGGGTCAAGCTTTGACTTCACCCCAGAGTTCTTTGGTGAGGTTTGGTTTTAAACCTCCTTGATTGTGGTCTTGGATGTCCTTTTACTGTGGCCTTGTTGTTTTAGGGCTATTTTTTGTGTTGGTTATGTTTCATGTTGTTGTTGGTTCTTGATTCTGTGTTCTTGTGTTTTATGGTTGTTGATTACTCTTGTTGTACAAGGTTTTTGGGTCCTTTCAAAACCCTTTCCAATTCATAGCTCCGGTTAAAAGCACTTATCTAATCAAAATTATTTTAGATAATTTAACAAATTCTCCACATTTTTCGCTTATAAAATTTCAAAATATGAACCAATCAAAATTATACTTAAAACATAGAAGCCAATTAAATTATTGATAAATATTTTTTCAAACATTTGTAGTTTAAAAAATTACATGTTTAATTTATAAAAAATAGACATAAACTACATGTGCAAAAAATAATAACATTTAATTGGTGCATAAATAGAACTATTAATCACTAGTTAAGTGATTTTCATCACAATAGTACTCCAAAGGCAAGTATTAATAATATGTATATTTTAAATTAGCATAAATATCTTAAATATATTTATATAAAAGATGTGGAGATATCAATCTTATGTAACTATAAGAACCTCAAGACCAATATCTCTTTTAAATAGATGTATTTATGATATATATACTAGTTTAAAAGTAATAATATAAATAAATAGAGTTATTTTATTTTATGAAGTAATAGGTTGTTCTTCAAATGTAAATGTACAAATTTGTTAGGCAATTTTTTTTAAAAAAAATTAAGTTTATTACTAAAGATTAAACTTCAAGAGAAACCAATATTTATTAGTCTCTTTAACTATTTATTACTAGTATACTTATATTTAAAAAATATATCTAAAGTACACGGACACATATCCTTCTAGAGGCACTTATTTCCACCTATGTGTAGTAAATTGATTAAAAAAACAGCGAAACCTTTTGTAACATGCATTGAATTTTTTTTAATTTGTAACTCCCATGCCACTACAGTCATGCATTGATTTTATTTTATTTGTAACTCCCATACCACTAAGGCCATGCATTGAATTTTATTTTATTTTATTTTATTTTAGATTTGGAATGAATCTTTCAGTCTTGTTGTGAGTGTAGAACCCCTCTAGACGTAATTATCTACACATTTAAATATATTCCAACAAAAACTAATTGCTACCCACTCTTCTTAAAATTTCTTTTGAAAATTCAAAATGAAAAAAAATTGTAAACTCCTAAATTTTATTAATGAAGATTCAAATATCATATATTTCTCTCCTAATAAATCCCACGATCTCCCTTTCAAATAAATCTACTTTTAAGTGTGCATACATTTTATTTGACCGCTGATAAGACACCTTTATAATAAGGAAGGCACACACAAACAGTTAAACCCGTAAAAACTCATTTAATAATGAACTATTATATAATTGCTCACAAACTCTCTAAATTCACATTAAAAAACGAAAAGTGAGAAGGTGATTGGTTTGTTGACCTACAAGAACTAAGTAGCAGCAATTCATAAAGCGCAATTGGACAGGATTAAAATTTTAGAAGTTGGAAAACACCAAATGCTAATCACATTGGGTAAAACAACATTTGAAGCCTAAGCAATGTTCGATGTTGTATTGGTTTCAATGTGTCATGACCCCGTTGCCTGCTTTCTTCCATTTTACCTGGTCCTGGAAATCAGACCTTCTCGGTTGTTCCAACTCCCACAATATGATCTCTAATACTTGTCATATTATCATTAACCACATATGGAAGTTTCGATGTATGGTTGCACTCTCACAAACATTCCTTCCCCTACAGATTGAAATACAAGTAATTTTTTTGCTGCTTCGCTGTGGTTTTTGTTAAACAGTGATTTGCTTCAGCTGATCACTGTCTCTATGTGTTGCTTGCTTGGCAGGAAGGCCTAAGTTAAATTAGATTGTGATTTTGAGCCATTTTTGGTTACCTGTTGTGAAGTGCTGGATCTGTTTCTTCCAGCCTCTGTTCTTCTGCTGTTCATGCAGATATTCGCTGTTATTTATTGATATTTTGCTTATTTCGATTCTTTAAAAAAAACAATCCAAAGTATTCTACAATCATATATCTCTACGGGATTGAAATAGCAATGCCAGAAAACATGTTGTATATCATAATTTGCAGACAATGCATCGTTTTGCCTTTCCGTGCATACGTTGAAAAAATAAATTAGATATAACTAAATCATGAGAGGATTTAATACAGCATGTAAAAGGACTAACATTGTCTCAATTTCTGCCCTGCAATACTTAGGCTCTGTTAATTAGAGTCCTTCAAAGCTACAGCTGAGGAGGTAGTCCTTAAATGAACATTACATTCCTTCCATCCTTCCACCTCAAATATTCCAGTTTTGAGAGGTTGTCAATGGTATTAGGGAGGTCCTCTAACTTTACACACCCTTTCAAGTCCAAGTGTTGCAGCTCTGCCAGGTTGCCAATGGTATCAGGTAGTTTAATTAAGCTTCTACATTCTCTCAAATCCAAGTGCTCCAGTTTTGACAGGTTGCCAATGGAATCAGGTAGTTTATTTAATTTTTTACATTCTCTCAAATCCAAGTGCTCCAGCTGTGACAGGTCGCCAATGGTATCAGGGAGGCTATTTAAGTTTCTACACCCTCTCAAGTCCAAGTGCTGCAGTTGTATATTAGGAAGTGAAAATAGGGAAGAGATAGAAAGGCTGTCAACGCTATGGCAGAATTTTAGTTGCACAGTCTTCAATTGCCAAATGTTAGCCTCAGAGTGACTTGGCTTTTTTATTGCTCTATTCTTCCGAATAGCAAAGCTACAATTTTCCAACCTTAACCATATCAAACTTGGAGGAAGCATGGCTAGCGTGTCCTCTGTCATGCCTTCAATGAGCAGATTCTGTAAATGAAGATAGCAAAGACGGGGTCCTAATAGCATTTCGAGCCTTTGTGGCTTGATTCCATTGAGCTGAACGCCATAGAAATTGTTGTTGGATACGGTGCTTAAATGAGCAGCCTCCCATGCTCGGGTACCTTTTTTTTCATTTTTAGCAATGGTCCGCCCCATATCTCGCAAATGGTCATGCATATCAAATACACCTTTGTTGTCAATCTTTATCAGTGACTTATCTGAAAGATTACATAGAGCAGTGTCTAACATCTTATATTGTAAGGATTTCCAGAAAAGGGTGGGAAAATTTTGGTGTTCTCCAATGAAGAAGCAAGCAATGTCAACAAATATTTCTTTTTCATCATCACTAAGAGCACTATAACTGATTTTGAGTGTATCGTAGACTCTTTTCTGAATGTCTGGGTTGAGAGTAATGTTTTTAAGAGCTTCTGTCCAGCAACCTGGATGATCCTGCTTATCAAATAAGAAAGATCCAATCACTTCCAATGAAAGAGGATGCCCTTTACAAGCTTCCACTATTCCTCTGGAGATATCTTCGTATCTGGGACTTGGAGATGCTCTGCCAAAAGCATGCCAACTAAATAACTGGAGACCTTCATTTATCTCCAATCCACTCATCTCGTGGATGCATCCGGATGAAACCCGAGCAATATTGAGAATGTGTTTGTTTCTAGAAGTTATAATAACTCTGCTTCCAGGCGCCAGCCATTCCCCAATCAAAGCATTCAATTGTACATCATCATCCACATCATCCAAAATAAGCAGCACACGTTGTCCTTTCAAAAGATCTCTGAACAAAGGTATGCCCTTATCAACACTCCGCACATTTCCTTCATATTTGATTAAATCTTCAAGAATCTGTTTCTGCAAATCTGGAAGGCCTTTGGGGTCTGCTGCAGTAGCGCGGACATTAAATACGAAGGAAGCAGCGTCAAAATCCGCATAAATTTGATTGTACACGGCCTTGGCAACTGCGGTCTTGCCAAAACCACCAATACCCCATATTCCAACTTTAACTACCTCTTTCACAGAACTGAGATTTAGTTTCTGAATGAGATCATTCTTGACGCTGTCCATTCCCACTGGATGCTTGGGAACTTCTAACGGCCTTCTGTCGAATGTCATAAACAAGTCATTCAACACCGTCTTTACTAGCTGAGCTTCGTAGCTGCAATGGCCACAGTAGGTCATTAGACATTGCAGAAGTTTGGAAAAAAAAACTCGAAGAAAAAGTTGAAAATCGAACATTCTTTTGCATAATTTAAAATATATTTAAACTGGCAAGTGCACTAGAGGGAGGTGTAATGATTAGGCAAATAGAAAATTATATGGAAGCGAATATGTTAAGAGAGTACAATTTAATTTGTATATAGGAGATGCATTATATTTATTTACCATTTTTTTTATATAGAATAATATTTAAAATATGATATATTAGTTTTTTTTTGGTATAGAATATTATTTTTTTAGGTTTATTTTTATTTTGTACATTATATTAATAATGATGAGAAATAGATAGCCAAAGGTGTTATATAATTTTACAATTTTGAAATGCATATAATATCCTCTACAATATTTGAAATATGTTTGTATTACATATTTGTTTATAATCAATTGAAGAAATGTTTTGTAACAACTTCAAATTTGTTTGGAATGTAACCCCCAATTTCCTTTGCTTCTGTTAAACAAGCTTGGAATGATCTTTTTGCTTGTTTGTTTTTTGGTTTCTACACATTTGAATAGAAAGTTATTGGACTTAAAATTATAAAGGCATGTTTGCTCTTATTTTAAAGGTATTTGTTGAAGACAACAAGAAGTTAGTTTGTGAGACAGATCTCTTGATGCATTGGTATACGATTGTCAAACATTCAAACTTCCTCAACTTTGTCTCACTTTGCCAACTTCAACTTGATGTCCGCCGAGTGGGGTGCCAACATGCAAGCGTGTATGGCCGCCATAGCCAAAGCATAAATGGCTGTAAGAGCTTCACCTCAAATGCATGACTAGTCACCAACAATACAATGGTTACTATCAATTTTTAGCCTTTCTTCACTCAAACTTATAGTGGGCCAAAATCCCTAAATTAACATTTAGTGAGAAAAGGTTAGATTCTTCTCATATTCTAATTTATCTAGTAATAAATAGATATGTAAAGAGTTATAATATTTAATATTTAATATTGTAGATCTGTAACCTAACAATAAATCAAATAATTACCTCCTATTTGAAAATAATTTATATGGCCGCGGCCGCTCAATGCTTTGTGACAATGTATCCCATCAAAGTTGGGTAGGACTACAAACTAGCACTTGCACCCATAGGAGGTTCAAGGAATACGCCAATAGGAACAACTGACTAGTTTATAAAATTTTCCGCTATGAATTTTTTACGGAGACAATTCCGAGCACTATAATGCTCACATATAAAAGCCTATCGGCTAATAAAGTGCTAGCCAATCGATGGTACCAACATTCACGTGGAAACCCCATTGGCCTTTATTAATGCAGTGACACATACTAATTTCCCAACCAATGGGAGCTCTCTTTTAAACTTAATGTTGCTATCACTGCCAAACTTATTTCCTTCCAAATCAGCCACGTGTTTTTGAATGATTTTGACCAACTAATCCAACTTGAACTGAATGGCTAACAATATTATCTTTGACACTTGTTGACATGCTATTATTAAATTCATTTGGAAATTCCACCAGGTCGTGTTGCTTTTCATTATTTACATTTCATTTTGAAGCTAAGGTCCAATTGCTCCATACTAACTTATCATTCCAAATGACTAACCTCTCCACTACTCTAGAAAAAGTTGAAAGTCTAACAAATATCTCCATCTTCAAGTTGCAATATCGACTTCAAGCCTTGGAAGGCAAACAAGAAGATATAATTTGAAGATTAATCTACTTGCAAGGGAGTCTATGCTCTCTTGCAATGGCCTTTTGTTTTGTAAGCGTTTTTTTTGTGGATTGATGGTGTGTTGATTTGTATAAAATATTTTTTTTTAAAAGATGTTGCTCGCAGTGAATACAATTACACGCAAATCTTTGTGGTGTATAAATTGAAGACATGTAAGTGTATGTAAAGAGAAACCCCCTCATTATTTTTCAATTTCAAAGCATCTTTGTTGTATTATCCTCTCCAGAGCACTTTGTATTGTATTAAATTTTTTAAAAATGTAGTTTTATTCTTGACCTGTAAGTCCACAAATACTACACGCCTTCCTCATATTTTACTTTATTAAGTAAACTGGAGAAGAGGGTAAGATAAAAAGCCCCAAACACCAGAAACAGCTCATCAGCAGATTTTCAGCAAAACCCCAAAAATAGAGAATGAAAAACTAAGTCTTTATGTTTTGTAATTGATTTATGTTTTATAAGTGCTATTGTTGATATTTAAATTTTTTAATAGAAATAATATAAAAATGAAAATTTCATCATTACAATCTGCTATACCTCGAGTTTTATATATTTTATTGAATCATTATATTTTTCCAATTCAAAATAAAAATATAAGCCATACTTAGATAACTATATTGTCACCCTTTATCCAGCGGCAGCCATGAAATAAAAATAATAAATCAGAAATATGGAAAAGCAAGCAGAAAGTGAGGCTCATTACTTACCCTCCAGTATCCATGGACCAGCCTGAGCGTTTACAGATCTCTCCAAGGGCATCCTTCCACTCGTCAATCTGTTCCTTTGCGTATCGATCCGTATGGCCATAATGTTTGTCAAATGATTTCTTATAGGGACTGGACCCTTTTAAAGGATATCTAACATCAGTGGGTTTCACATAATAAAAGAGGGGAATGATCAAGTCAGAGTTGTTCAACATTGCAGCGGCCTCCCTGAGACACCAGTCTGAGTCTGCGTAGCCTTTGGAAAATATAGGAATGTGTATGGCACTGCTCTTGATTGCTCTTTCCAAGCTCGGCCAAATAACTTCCCCTTTTTCCAATTCGTCATCAGCTTTATAAGCATTCAGTCCTGCTGCGGAGAGAGCTTCACAAAGATGATCAACCAGAGTCCTTCCCACATCTGGTCCCCTGAAACTGAGAAACACATGATACCTCTTACCGCTTTGCAAGGCAATTTTAGTTGCGGGAGACTTGTATTTTTCCATGTTAGAGGATCTGAAGAGGGAGTGTTACCAACGATAGAAAGAAAACAGAGGACTAGACCCAAAATTTCAGATCTTGAACTCAATTATACAGATCTTCAGAACTCTTACCACACATTCAACATATCTACCCCTAATTGCAAAGCCCACATTCTGTGGGTAGAGTCGATGCAGACGGGCCCGCTTTTACTAATTATTTTCTTCCTCTTCACGCTAACTCCCAAGTAATGCCACGGCAGGCGTGCCGACTTTTATTATTTTTTTTTGTTTTATATCATTTTTGTGTCTGGTTGTCTTTTAATCTTTTGTTATGTTCACATGGGGTGTAAACTCAAGTAGGTACATAAACTCTCTCAATCCTCTATGCATATAAAGATAATGAGCGTTTCTCTCTAATAATTTATATTTACTATTATTTTACATTTTATTTTCAATTTTATATTAGTGTCTTAATATATTGTTTTAGCACATGATTTTGATTAATTTGGTATTTTGTTATATTGACCATAAATTTACATTTTCAAATAACATTTAATCTTTATTTGGAACAAATTTCAATTTCATATTATTGATCTCTTTACTAGGTTCAAAATCATAAGGAGGTGTGGTTTTCATTTGTTTTCTCCAATATCAAAATTAAGCATGGGCTTGAGTTGTCTCAGCGTTAACTAGTTGCTACTCACTAATTCCTACACCAAATTTCTCTAATTATGTGCCTAAGACATCTATAAAAAGACATCATCCCTTAGTCATTTAAATCAATAAATGATCGTCCTTGGATCCATCATTAGAACATCCCCTCCACCTTTATCTGACACAGGATCACTTAGTAGTCACTACTCAATCTTTTGTAATAGTCACCTCATCCACATGAATCCCTACATCACCAAATGGGAAAACCTTAGTTCGTGCAGTAGGTCACTATGATATCCATTACATCACATTTAAAAATAACAAGCCACAAGCATAAGTAGCAGTATTATGACTATATATATCAAAATGTGGAATTAACAAAGGAGAAGTGCATACAAAACACTTATTGTATTCTACATTAATCTACACATCCAATTGAGCTAAGATTACATATTAAATAATAAGAAGAGAACAAGAATGTCACCATACAAACCTTGTTACCAAAAAGGGATGTGCTCAAGGTAAATGTTATTGTTGAGTTCTATTGTGGTTACTCATTCCAACAACATGACAAGTTGCTTTACATCCAATCCCTACTCTTAAGAATGGCTTGTGGAATGGTTGATTTATAGATTTTGGATGAGGGTGATGGATGGATAGAACTAGATCTTGTACAATGGAGGGATGAAATTGATCCTTTCTCAAGGAAAAATGAGAAGCCAGCAAGCGACACTTTATGATTGGTGCACATGATTAAGGCAAGGATTGAGAAGAGATGGAGGGTGAAGATTTACTTGATTTGAATGAAAAGTGATGATTGAGAAGACAATTTTTGCAGCCATGTGCAAGAGTGAAGCCTTATGCAAGTTTTGAGCCTTGTGCAAGATTGACTTTATTGATTTAGTGAAGAATTGTGCAAATAATTTTAGTTATTTGATTAAACTAGGTTATTAATCAACTAATGATGAGGAGAATTTTAGGGTAAATTAAATAAATATTATGTATTTATTTAATTTTTGGAGGAATGTTGAGGGGATTGTTGATTAATTAAATAAATGTTGATTTATTCAATTAAAGTCAGAACATTAGAAGAAGGGTTGAATTGGTTAATTAATTAAATAAATATAGTCGTAATTTATTTAATTAATGTTGGATGAATATTTAGACTTATTAATTAAATAATGCAACTTATTTTAAAATTAATATTAAAAGAATGATCGGTTTAGTTAATTAAATAATATGATTTATTTAATTAACACTAATATGATTTATTTAATTAACATTAGAAGGGGAGATCTAAAATGAATTTGGTGTGATGAGGGTTAATTAATGCAATGCTAGGACACCGTAAGATTTAGGTGTCTACATTTTGCCCCTCTTTGAGATAGTTTTGTGACTAAGATTTAAATAGCCCAACATTTCAAAGAATGCAGATATAGGCACTTAGTGGGGTGATGTTAGTGATATCATGTCCCAAGTATTGAGATTTTGATTGTAGAAGAAAATGACTTGGCTTAGGGTTCCCCCTTGAGAGGATAGACAGGTTTGAAGAACACGAATGTGCTTTTAAAATGAATAAAAAGATGTTAGTAAAGATGCTTAGTGATGAATGGAAAAGAAAGATGTGGATAGAAGTGGATGATGGATGGATGAAGGATGAAGGATAAAAAATGGAAGTAATTAAAGGATGAATGCTGAGAATAAAAAGATTGGTTGAGGAAAGGAGGGGAAGGATATCCGAATGATTGGGTTGGATGCGAGGTCATGCTAGTAGGTTGAGCAACCTAATGTTGTTGTAGCTGTGAGGCCCACCGTTGTGTGACTAGACTAGTTGCCCTTTTAGACCACCTGTTGTTTTGCTTCACCCTAGCTAAGGGTTTGATCTATCAAATTTTGGCCCTATCTTGGGTCAGTGTAGTGATGATGTGGACCTTTGGTAGAAGGTAGTGGTGGTTGTTGTGGGTTCATAGGCGATGCACATACTGGTTAGGATCATTTGGAATATCACTTGTTTATCCTTGAAATTAGATCCTTTAGTGTTGTAGTGTGAGGAGCTAACTTATGTTGCACTTCTTGTTTTGCTCATGAGACTTGTTGTCTAGAGTGTGCGTGATACGTGGTCATTTGAGGACTAGTGATCCCTCCTATTAGGACGTTTGTCAGTTTTAAATCTTGTGATAGATAAATTAATGTAGAATGGAGTTGTATCTTACATGTGTGATTATATTATGAGTTCCATGATGTTGAATGTGTTATTGATGCAATTGAAATGATTTAGTTAGATGATTGGATTAATGAAATGCGATGTGATGATGAACTTAATTATACCTTGTGGAATGCAAATGCTTAGAGAATCCTATAAATGTTAGCATGTGATTATAATTGAGGATATATGTGCTTATGCGATCTTGTGTGTGTTTATGTAATTCATTTCACTTCAGCTATATGCATCTTGTGCTATTAACGGTTTTGTGTAAGTGTGTAGGTAATTTCCATGGCCCATAAAAAATTAGAAGTTAGACAAATAACCCTATGTGATATCCATGTTAAGCCAATCTAGTCCCTAAGATGGACTAAGGTCATTTGTGATTGAGAATGATGATTATGTTGTATTTGATTTATGATATTTTGTATGGTTCACCCTTTTTAATTTATCTCCTTCATGTGTTGTAAGGTTGTAATGGTTGATTTGGACAATTTTTAGTGTTAAATATTTTGAGCCCTTTTCATGTGGATTTATGAGTTCTTTGGTGTTAATAATGGTCAAATAATGACTCTAGGCCATACCCCTAGGGTCTAGGGCCATTCTTAGCATGTTTAAACTTATTTTAACCCTTGTATGGTCACCTAAACTTGGCCCTTGAGTCAAGTGACGAGTTTGGGAGATGTAAGAGGTGGTTGGCATGTCACTATCTCACCTAACCTAACCTCAATCACTTCAGGTAAGGTTACCCTTGACTCAAGTGCTTTAGAAGCTTCTAGAATCTTCTCATATGTGTGAGACCTCTGTGAGAGCATATGTGTGGAAGAGTGTAGCATAGTTGAATGAGAAGGTGACAAGTGTCACCTCCTCATTCATGAGAGGTCTCCCATGTGTGATCCCTTCTCCCTATGCTCTCACACATGTGTGAGAGCATTTGTGGGAGAGTGTAGTTTTGTGGAATGGGAGAGATGATAAGTGTCACCCCCTCATTCTTGTGGGTTTGTCAGGAGGGTTATGTGGATGAAGGAGAAGATGACAAGTGTCACTTTCTCATTCATTAGGACTTGTGAGCAAAGCCTATTTATCTCTCCTTGAGAAGAGATGAGGGTTCTTTTTATTGGCATTTTTATGTTTGATTTGGAGAGACTTGAAGGATTTTGGAGAAGGAACTCTTGGAGAGCTCTTCACCATCACATCTACTCTTGGAGCTTGAGAGGTATGCTCTCAAGGCTTCAAGCCTACTTCTATTTGCTTTTGTTTGTGTTGATATGCATGTTTTTATGATGGTTATACTTATGTATCTTTTAGTTTATGTTGTGTGGGTTTTAAGGGTTGTGTGTGTGGACTCTCCATGTGAGAGAGCTCACCTTTGTCATGAGTGAGAGAGGTGTGAACCTCCTTAGTTTCCACTCATCTTTTGGTGTAATTTTTATGGCCATGGGCCTTATTATGAAGTTGGGAAATATGGTTTGGTGGCAAGAGTGCCTTGTGTTTGAAATTTGAGAAGTTTTTATGGCAAGAGGCCATGGGTTTTGAGTATTATGGAGTTATGGAGTTTTGGGTTTCCTTGAGTTGAGAGTAGTCCACTCTCTCACCCCTTAAACTCATTAATAAATGGGTTAGTATGTGATTATCCTTGGGAGGGAGTTATTGTGCTTTGTGCGAGTGATTTGTAACCCTTGTGTGTATGATCCTTGGTTATTCGAATGGTCTCCTAGCTTGGGGGTGGCCTACTTGTAGGCCTATGGTTGAGAGGTGAGCTCCCATGGGCATGGTGAACTATATTTTGTGTTTTGTAGGTTCTCTTGGTGGCTTTGGAGGATTTTGGAAGTTGGGAAGAAACTATGAGCTTAGTGGTTTTAATGAAATGTAAAAATGAAGGCAATGGGTTGTCTTGTGCCTATTTAGGCTTGTAATAGTTTAGTGTTCTCATGAGATTCCAATTTCTCTTATGTTGTCCTTGATGTATTCCAAATACTTTTATACTTTTGTTATTCTCAATAATGTTAAGGGTTTATGGGTTTTAAGTATTCTTGTTCCTAAGTTTAAAAGATGTATGTTATAAAAGAAAATATACATTTCTCCTCTTCCTAATGTTCATTTCCATGTTATATTTGAGTTGGTGAAAGAATTAGTAAATCTCTCTCTCTCTCTCTCTCTCTCTCTCTCTCTCTCTCTCTCTCTCTCTCTCTCTCCATTTATTGCTTATATTAACTTGTAAAACAAAGGAAAAATATGTTTATTTTGTGCTTATAATGGTTAAAAGAATAATAGTTTCCTCTTTGTATATATACATAAAGAAAATAAATTAAGGTTAGATTTATTCTATAACCACCTCCTTGTGTTGGTATATATATATATATAATAGAGCTCATTGTATTTTTTTGAGCTCAGTATATTTTTACATATAGTGGTATTTCTTTTATGACAAATATATATATAAAGATATCTTTATAAATATAACGGTGCAAAGTTAAATGTAGCTTTTATGTTAGTAGAGAATTAAAAGTTAGAAATAAAACAAATTGTGGCTCGAGGTCCATAAGTGGCTGCCAGGGGAACTAGTAGTAGAGTTACATTAATAAGTGATAACTAAATGAAAACATTGGGGTAAAAACACTAATAAGATAACTAGACCTTGTGCATGGCCTTGAGCGCTTGTAAAGACTAAGGATACAATGAGAAGGCCTATCCATCTGCGGGGCGTCGAGTCATCCATCTGTGGGGCATGGATTTGAGCACGATTGAGTCTCCTTGTCTGCATGAGAGGAATACTTGGTTCAGTGTGGTACCATCCCTTCGAGCACGCATGATGACACTCCATCTGATTACACTCTAGTATCTAGTACCTGACCTATGACTTGGATGAGTACCTCTATGTTATGACATTGGGCATATGCATTGTTTTCTGTGTCTGCTACGTGACTGATATGAGTCTTGGTCATCCTGTATCCCCTTATTTTTCTTCCATTTAGGCCTTGTGACTACCTCTGAGCATGGTGGGGTGGTCTCTTATGAGTCCACATGGTTGGGAGGCGTTGCCACCACCATTGGGGACCGACGAACACGTTATTGGAGCACCAAATTGGAGATGTTCTCTCTCTTTGTTACTTCATTCAGTTATTGTATCATATTCATGGCTATGCCATTGCACTGTATATTCTTTTATGTAATTGTACTCTCTTAAGAGAGAAGATGTAATCATTGAATTTAATGAGAAGTAATGAGATGTTTCCTATTTGGTTTACGGATTCCGGTATGGGTATTGGATCCACTTGTACTATGATGCTTTTAGTTTCATGCTTATATTAGATATGGGATATAAGAACATTCAGATTGGTGTTTTAAAATGAATGTAGTGTTTTCAATGTTTCACTAGAGAGTGAATTAGTCCTCTCCATGGGTTGTACATTCAGCCATACTTGGCCATAAATGTTGTTGATCTATCGAATCGACAACCATATCTAGGTATATTACCTACTTATGTCAAAAAAAAAATTCTAGTTCTCTTTTGGCTCTTACCCTTCGGGGGTTACGTAGTGGGATGTTACAGTTAGAAAACATTAAGAGAAAATTTTAGAAAATCCTTTAATTGGGAAGATACCTCCCACTTGGGGAGGTACCTTCCTTTTGCCTCCTCATTGAAACTTGCAACCAACTAGAAAGAAATCAATGTGAGTGTGAGAGAAAATGAGAGAATCATGTGATTTTATAATTCGTCTTCTAGGGTTTGGAGCCCTAGTAATTAGGAGTTTGTTTAGAAAACTTAATTTTAGTTTTGTTTAAATTAAACCCACTTTGAGACTGGGAAGACCTTTGTCTCTTGTGGGAGTGTTTATTTAATACTTTTTATTTATGTATGTATTTCTTTCATTGAAATTCTTGGTGGGAATTGGATTTAAATTTATGTTTTAAATCAATTTAAGTGAATGAATTCCTTATCTCTTGTTCCTTTTTTCCCTTTATTGAAGTGAATACTTTTCAATGCTTAGAATTAAATTATTCAATCTTTAGACGTTTACCTTAATTTAATTTAGGAACTTTGGGAAAATTATTTTAGTGAAATCTTAGTTATGCATTTAAATATTGTTTTAAATTCTATAGGAAGTAATATGCAAGTTTTTGTTTTAAGTTATTTTTCAACTCTCCTATAGTTGATGAGATGGTGTTATGTTGTTGAAATCACTATAGAAATTATTGTCTTTCTACCTGCTATGCTGCCAAAATTTCCCTAGACTTTAGATGGGATTACTCATTTAATTTAATTCGATTATTTACCTTTTTCACATTAGATGTGATTAAGTGTTTAATTTAAAAATTGATGTGTGGCATTATTTTAATGTTATTTATTTTAGTTGATAGTTGTTCTAAGGTTAGATTTTGATTTGCATCAAGATCATTCCACCTCATCTAGTAACCCTAGGGTTGTATTCTGAAATGGAAACCAACCCTATTAGCATCGCTTCTCGTGATGCACACCCCCTTAGTGGCTCTCATTTCATAGGGATTACGAAGGGACTTTCATAGTATCCCATTTATGATTAACTTCCCCGACTTCGGGTGATGTGCATAACATTAGTTGCAGATGCAACTACATTACATGCGTGTGTCACCAAGAGCACATGTTGCACGTGAGGGGGTTTTTAGAGTTGGGTGGGAAAATTTTTGATAATTTGTGTCATGACCACATGACAAATGTGGACATGACATCTGGTTATCGTGTTATAACCACATGGTGAATGTGGGCATGACAGTAGGATAGGACATGATGCACCATGGTATGATGAACTATGGTGTTTTGTCATATGCATGAAGGACCGACCCAAAATAAAGGTCACAAAAAACATATGTTATATGTGTTATGTCAAAAAATGTCCCCTTGGGGGCTTTTCACTCATAGGGTTTAGCTCCCAGGTCAATGCATTTAGAGCATCTTGTGTTAATTTTGACTCCCGATGAGAAAATCCTGAAGTCTTATGGCAAATAGGACCTAGGGGTGCTATTTTAATGATCCCTAAACATAAACAAGGGGGTAGACTTGGGCGCTAGTGCCCTAGTCCTGCCCTATTTTGGGTCTACCCTAAATTTAAATGTCAGTTTTATGACCATTATTTGGGTCCTATGTCAACATCTCAAGTTTGAATTATGAAATTCTTAGTGAAAATATTTGTAGTTGCATATATAAGCATGATTAGGTTTCATTTGTAAACTAGATGGACTTTATGCATACTTGTGATTATAGAACATTCAAAATATTCATTGTGTTGCAGAGTAGAGCATTGTTATTATGTTTATATTTGTAGATTTGGCTCCATCTCCTCATGGCATGAAGAGCATTTTATTTCTATGAGATCTACACTTCAAGGTGATATCTATTGTGTTTTCAATCATTTATCATTTGGATTTTTGCCTCTATCCCACCGGGATATGCACTCTTATTTGAAAATGGTGTTAAGAAGACTTGAATGTCTCTCCAGGGATTGATTGAGGCATGCCTCTAAACATCACAACCCTCTCCCACACTCATTTATAATTGCAGGTGTTATCAAGAAAATTGGATGAAATAAATAAGCATATCAAACCCAATAACACAATGAAATATGCAAATAACAAGATTGAACAAATAAAGCACAAACCTCACAAACCTTGTTAGCCTGCAGCTTCCATTGTTCACCTATCTGTTTTGATCTTGATTGTAATGAATCCCTCAGAAGTGTATACTCCCTTGCTTGTTGAAGATGACAAGAATAGAATGGCTGTGATATGAATGTGCTATGAAGATGAGCTTCAAAGCAATGGGGTGATCTCAAGAAAATGGATAGTAATGGGGTGCCAAAGGCGTGCTAGTAATTCGACAGAGTAATTGTACTGAAATCTTGGATGATAGAAATGAAAGAATAAGGTTCCATTTATAGACTCAGAAGAGAAGAGATCAATGATTAAGAAGAAATAAGAAGATCAATGGTTGAGGAATGTGTGTGAATAGAAAGAGGACAAGTGTCGAAGTTCCTTCATGCAACAAGGGAGTTAACTAAATAGATTGAAGACTTAACAAAATTGATTGAGGAGTTAACTCAATGGACTAATCAGTTAACTGGGTTGATTGGGGAGTTGACCGAATTGATTGATCAGTTAACTAGGTTGATTGATGAGTCAACAGAATAGATTGACTAGTGAACTCAAATGACTAATTAGTTAACAGATTTGATTGATGAGTTAACTAATTTTGACTGAGGATAAATAGGACATGTGGGTGAGGGAATATTAGCTAATTAAATATTAAAAAAAATTAATTACATGTGCAACATGGTGAGGTGGAAAGATGAGGTAGATTGATGAGGTAGATTTATGAAATTAGGACTTAGGATAGAGTAATTTAGGATTAATTAAATAATTTAGGATTATTTAATTATGTGAGACATTAGAAGAATTTAGGGAATTTAATTAAATAAATTGATTTTATTTAATTATGGGATAATGAACCAATCAAATAAACTTAGAATATTTATTTAATTGCTAGAAGAAAATAAGAATTAAGATAAATATTAAAATATTTACGTAATTTGACATGAGCTAATTTGAGGTGTATACAACAGGTTATAGGTACCGAGTTTCATGGAGTGGAGTTGCAGAAAGGAGGTTGCAGACAATAGAGATTTAAGATCTGACAAATAGAGGACTCTAGTGAACATTTCAAGACTAGGGCATTAGTCCTTGTGTCGTCCATTTTTCCTGAGGCAAAAATGGAGGATACAGTGCAGATCAGTGTCGGGAGAAGTTCTAGATTCTATGATGAAAAGTGTACCTTGGACTAGGGCATTAATCCTTGTGTCCCCGATTGTTCTTCTTTTCAAACTTTAAAAAATAGTGAGTTAAATATCTCTATCCTTCACCTTGGTCTGAAAGGATTTGCCATAATTTAATAATTTGCTTACTGTTTTTCTTATTTAAGGTTTTAAGTGAAATTCAACATTAAATTGAGATATTGTGTGATACATCTGAGCTTCCACATCATTCCAAGTGGCATCCTAACCTGATAGGTGAATGCTCCTAGTAGTAGAGATTCAACTTGATTGATATGCCCTTGAATGTTTGGTGTGAAGGGAGGATTTGCCTTTGAAACATAAACTGCTCTTTTTACCAACCTAAACATTTTGGTGAACCTATGTTTTTGAATTTGCACCTTGCTGAGTATTATTTGATAGATTTGCATTCATTCATTTTGTTGTATTCAAAAAATTACAAAAAATTAATATTTTTTAAAAAATTGGTATCTTAGGCTTGCATTTTAGCATAATTTGAATTAATTGGAAATTATTTTCATTAGATCTAATTTAAATTATATAAATTCATCATTTAGTATTCACTTGCATTACATTCACATGCTTAAATTGTCAAAAATTGCTTGAAATTGTGCATTTTTCATAAAAACCTAGTTTTGCATTAGCTAGGGTTTGTAGTCAAAATCTTGTTTCAGATTTTAATACCTTTTAAAACACTCATTAAGAGTGACTTCTAATTGTAGTGTTGCATCATAGTGGTTTTCTTGCAAAATTTCATGTCTAGGGTTTGAAAGCCTTGCATTTTCACTAGATTTAGCCTTATCATCTCTCTAGAATTGCATAACAAGCATGTTGTAAGGAATTTTGCTGCATTAATTGGCTATTATTAAGGTTTTTATCTTCTTCCCCTCCTCATATTCCTTACAACATCCTTTCTATTGAGCTTTTGCATTGAAAATTTGTGAAAAATTTGCATATTTTAGCTATATTTTCACTAGGGTTTGACTTAAATTGGCACTATAGGTGTGTTGTGATAGATTTTATGGCATTAGGTGACTAATATTACTATTCTAATCTGTTTTCCATCACAATTTTCCTTATAACACCTTTTCTCTTACTCATTTGCATTGATAATTGTTGAAAAGTTGCATATTTTAGGTGTATTTTCACTAGGTTTTGACTTGTCATCACTCTAGACTTCCATCAAAAACATGTTGTGAAAGATATTTATACATCATTGGACTATTATTAGACATATTATTATTTTTCCCTCTTGAAATTCTTCACAACACCTTTCCTTTCATTCATTTACATTGAAAAAAGTTAAAAAATCAAGCATTTTAGGTCATTTTCATACATACTTTTGCACTTGTTCTTGCATAATCTTTAAAAACCTTTTGAAATCTTATTTGGAATTCATTTGAAAAAATACACATGGATTTTCAATACAACAATAATGCTAGGCTTCCTCCTAGGCCTTATTTGAAAAGATGAGCCCCTGAACTTGAAATAACCTTTGCACCTCATGATAAAGCAATGGTAGATACTGAAGGGCCTCTTTACATTACAGTGAAAATAATGGAAAGACTTGTGGATGGAATTCTTATAGACCCTAATTGCATGACTAATGTGGTTATGTAAGAGTTTCTTCTTAAGCATGATTTGGCACAAGACTATTACCAATCGTCGGATTTGAGAATTAAAACACATAATGAAGCTTTGATGAATACATTTAGAAAGATAACCTTGTTGGTATTAGTTTATGATAATGCCATGGATTAGTTATTTGATGTTATCCCCTTATCCAACCTCTTCCGTGTAAAACTAGGACATCCATGGCTTAAGGCTATGTTTGTTGTTCCTTCAATTGTTCACAAATGCTTAAAATTCCATTTGCATGGAGAGATTCGTACTATCTGTCGTAATTCATATCAACCTCTGGCTAAGAGAAAGAATTTCACTCTTGATTACTTTTGGCCACAACTTGATACCGACCTTGAGCCACGAAGAGACCAATCCTTCTTAAATTACATATGATACAAAGCAAAACAACTAGCTAGAGTGACCAAGCCTCCTTCACAAACAATAAGAGAAGAACGACATGTATTTGAAGATCCTCTTAGAGAAAAAGGAAAACAACAAAATGACATAAGAATTACACAAGATTATTATGATTATGATGAGATAGTTGGCATGATAGATGGGGATAAGGAAATTTTTCATAACTCACCTCATCCATGGAGAGATGGTATCTACCTTGCCTGTCATCCTTACAAGGATCGGGAGGTTTTCATCGATAAGAAAATATTCCACCAAGATCAATGAAATTTGAACATGGTGCTTCCTCCTCTAATGTGCAAAACCCTATGGAAAAACATGACAATGCCTTTGAAGAGATAAGTGGTAAGACAAGAAGGAATAGACAAGCAAGAGAAAGATGGAAGAGAAGACAAGCTTTTGCCCAATGAATTGCAACTCAACAAGAAAACATTCAAACTAACATCGAATCAAACATAGAAAACCTTACACTGAACAATTTGAAGACAAGAACAAAAGTTTTTCTATGGTGCCTTACACACCTCTTTCCTCTAGCATTCAAGATTGGGAAGAGGATGATTTGCTTGATGACAACCCTTAGTTTGGTTGTCACTACAGGTAAGTATTTCTAACCCTTTACCTTCGTGTTGTGTTTCCCCCATGATGTGTTGTGTTGTTTAGGCCTCCTAGGATGACCCTTGATACTATCATAAGGTCAAGGATACCAGGAGACTGCCTCTGTTGTGACCCTTCTTCTATTTGTATCATCATTCTTTTATATCATTTCTCCTCTATTTTTCATTGTTATGTGTTGTGTCTTATGGACATAGCATTGCGGTTGGTGACTTGGGGGCACCCTCCTACGTGACTGTCCCTAAGGCACTTGTTCTCCTCTCTTGATTTATTGTTTCCCTTCCTCTAGTGGTTCTATCTAGAGGGCGAATGACAATTTAAATATATTATACTAATATAGACCTAGCGTCCTTTTAGTGAGAAATAAAAAAATGGACCTAGTCCATACATGATAATGTGGTTGATATATATTATCTGACACTTGGCTAGTAGAATCACTATGTGTGATCTTGATGTTGTCTTATTGCACTTAAAAAACATAAATGTACTGCTACTCCGTGCACTTTGTCTATCTTGGATCTTGCATTCCTCAACTCTATATGTGATTGATCATATGCATTATTGTTTATCATGATTATATGGATGCTAACACCTTTTCTTGTAGGGAATTGTGTGTTTGTGGGAACATTTGGTGATTGTAAAGTACATGTCACCTTCGAGGGGCATGGGCTTTGTGAGAGCTCATGTTCCCTTGTGTGTTTTCTTCCTACCTTAATGTGCTTGATATCGGTACATGATATCAACCACCTTAAGGTGGGGGCATATATAAGGTAAGTTGTTTGATTTAGATGCTAGCAAAGTGTGTTTGTAAAACTTGACTCTATTGCAATCATTTAAGCCCTCTATGGAGGTGGGATGTCATGTATATCCTTTTATCTTAATCCCTCTACGGAGGCGGGGATGGTGTATTTCTCAAGGAGATTACACATCTTGTCATTTTATAAAAGTCCTCTATGGAGGCCAGAAGTGGATTTGAGATTATCTTAACCCTTAAGTGTGTCTTCAGCGATTGTTGTGGCGAAGCTCAATCATCGGTCTGTCCCTGTAGTGTGCCTGAGATGGCTACGAACCTAGCAATAAGTTTCTTCCATTGCTTATTTGTCATGTTTTCTCTGTGTCTTCTTGTTAGCAAGAGACACTGTGTGGCTTCATGAGTGTTGTCATTGATGGCAACAAAGTCCATCCTACACATCCATAGCACATAGTATGTCTATACCGAAAGTCAGATTCAAGAGTGTTTTGGTTTGGTGAGCAAGAACAAAGCACGCAACAAGGTCCAACAATCAGGTCTGGATCTCTCAGATGGTGTAACTCAGCAAATTACGAACTTGGACAAGTCAAGAGGAGTACCATTACTACTACATTCTAGAGATTGAGCCTCCGGTGATGAATGAGTGAAAATATATGAGCATCTAAGTGTTGGGTTCTTGACAGGTAGAGTAGACTGATAAAGAACTGACCAGCAGAGTATCAGACCTTAATCCAGATGAGAAATTGATGGTGATCTCTTTGATACACATCACTTAGCAAGTATGGATTCAGCCGACAAACCAAAGTTTGGGAAAATCTTGAGTATTCTAGATGTTGACTAGAAAGATGTTGAAATCCTTGGTGCGGATATATATACCAGATTGATTTCGGTATGAATGTGTTGTGTTGTGATATAGTGTGTGAGAAAAGGTAGAGATAAGTGTGGAAGCTACAATACACGTCCGGTATGTGACAGAACAGTAGCACTAAAGCAGAGGAAGTATGAAGTGCAGTAGATCAGTATACTAAGCCTAACCAGAACTAAACCTCAACATGTGTGGATGCCTTTCATCAGTTCAATCACCTGGTTACTTTCTATAAACTTTGTAGATAGTGACTCTCTTGTAGGCAGTGTGCCTCTTGTGAGCAGTGTGCTCGGGCAGTGAGCCTTAATTGGCAAGTGTCATTTTTGTACTTCCTATTCTTTTAATAGAGAATACAATCTTGGGTTAGTCACCCCGTGGTTTTTCCCCATAAAAATCTTTGTGTTATGTGTGTTGATTTCATTTATGCTCTCATGATTATTTATGCTTATATGTCTTGATCCTACACTATTATTAAAGAAGAAAAGAAAGTTAAGATATTTAAGATAACTAATTCACCCCCATCTCTTTATTTGTCTTGTTTCCAACAATTGGTATCAGAGCTAAGTTCCTCCAAACAGAGCCTAACAGCTTGAGGAAGATCTAGGAATCTCAATGGATATGTATGGTATGAGAGAACAACTTCAGTCTGCCCTAAATGATCTTGAGCAATCTCACTTTGAAGTCAACAACTTGAGGGAAAGACTCAAACAAGATGATGATTTCATAAATGAACTGAAAGAAAAACTGAGTATCTCTACGAAAAAGAGAAAGGAACTACTTCAACAATTAGCAAGTCGAAGTGAAGCCAATGATACAAATGAAGATCTGATTGAGAAAGACAGGTTATGTGAGAAGCTATCAAAAGAGGTCACTATAGTAAGACATGAAATGGAATTAGGGGTTATGAAATTCACCCAAGAAATTGAAGAGAAAAGAAAAATTGAAGATAACCTAAAACAATCTCTCAAGGAGAAGTCAGAAGACTACCACAAAATGGATAGAATAATCAGGCATCTAGAATCTGATCTTGAAGAAGTTAGAGACAATGAAGAACAACTTAAGAATCAGATAGACACTCTTAAAAGGGATCTTCAAACAACAAATGAATACAAAGAGAAATTCAAGATAAGCTCTGTTCAACTTGAAGTTTTTCTTGAAAGCCAAAAGAGGGTAGATGACAAGCATGGCTTGGGGTATGAGAAAGGTGAAAGCTTCGGATCCGGTCAGAAGAACTCTGGATCAGGAAATCCAAGGAACATGCCTAGAAGACCTCTAGTAAGGCAACCAAATGCTCAAAGATATTCATCTTTCAATGGATACTGCTACAATTGCAATAACTTTAGTCATAAAGCAAATTAGTGCAGAAGAAGAAGGAATCAGACTAATTCATCCTTCTTTGGATAGTGTTTTAATTGCAAAAGGTATGGTCACAAATCTCATGAATGTAGAAATATGCAACTAAATAATTCATTCAATGGTAGATGCTTTGCATGCAATAGAATGGGACATATGGCTAATCAATGCAGATCAAGAGGGTATCAGTCAAATATGCAAAGAAATGTTGTTTGTTACAATTGCAATAGATCCAGCCATATTGCCAAATTCTGCAGAAGTAAGAATCAGGATAAAAAGGGTCTAGTGCATCATAATCAAAATCAAGACAAAGGAAAAGGAAAAGTGAATGCAGATGAAGTTCAAAGGGAGATGAACAAGATTTGGGTGAAGAGAAGTACAGAAAATGTTGGGGATGGATCTGCACCAGAATCTGGTGCTGATACTCCTTCTGAAAACTAAATAGATGAGCTCTGGCTCAAGGGGAGTCACAAAGGAAAATAAATCCCCCCAGCTAGTCAATCGGTGCCTAAAATTGGCACATGGAAAGTGGCGGATTAAAGGGTTCTTAGAGAAATATCTAAATAACCCTCGCTTAAAATATGAAAGATCCGCAAGGGTTTGAAGAGGTTAATCATCCAAGATTGATTTGGTTTGACAGTCATCTGGTAAAAGTAGGATTTTCACAGTTAGATCCAGTATGATTCAAAATTGAAATATCTTGATCTACAGATAAATGGAATGATTGGAGAAAGGGAGATACATTGTCAATTATCACCAAGAATAATTCCAAGTGCATCTCAGTGATTCAGAAGGATCTCTCTCAGAACAAGGTCAGAACAAGGGAACCAGAATGACTTAAGGTATGCATTTATTGCAATATGAAATTAGGGTTTGTGCAGAAATATAAGGGTTATTTTATTCATCATTTGCACATTTGCATTCGAGAAGAAGAAAGAAAGAGCTCTACAAACAAGATTGCTTCAACCCTCTCAAGGATCAACTGCAGAATTTGATTCAACCAACGATCTTTTCCGGCTCATATCGTGAACCCTAGAAGCATAAAAAGGTATTTCCATTCTTGAATATCTCTCTCTGAATCTTTTGCAAGATGGCTACTCCAAATGTTGTTAAGATCATTGATAGGCCGTGTCCTAAGTTCAAGAAGCATCCTTACAAATCCCTAGAAGTTGATCCCTTAGGTGCCTTCTCTAGCATTCCGCATGGGGTTCTGCACGTAGAAGATGTTAGGGTATACATCCATGCAAATATTGAGGAATTTGGAGAATCAAAGCTGATGGATATCTACCATCAACAACTAATAGATGAAACCTTTGAACTCAAACCTCAATACAAGGCCATCCGAGATAAGCATTTTGGACATTGCATCCACTTTCCCTGTTTCTCAGAAGATGAATGGGTCTGATATGTTCTTAGAAGAATACATGACAACTTCATGTGGTTGATGAGGCCATTCAAGATAACAAAAGATGCCATTAGGGTAGTAACCAGATTGCACTCATCTGGTGGGTTGCCTGCTCTTAAATTTGTCAAGAATCAGACAATGAGTGAGGTTACCAGATCAAAATTTGACAAGAGAGCAATGACAATAGAAGATATCACATATCCAGATATCAAATTTGCCTCTATGATAATTGACTACAAAATATAGCACTCCAGCAGGGAAAACTCTGTATCCGGAACTGCAATTTATACTGCATATCAGATGCTAAGGGAAAATGCAGACTATGATCTATGTGAACTTCTTCTGAGCCAACTACTAGAAAACCTATAAAAGATCAAGAAGGACAAGAAGAACTCATTCAAGTATGGTGGGTTAATTCTATGTTTATTCTTTTACTATATGAATGAGCTTCCCAAATCAAGTGGCTGGGTATGGCAAAATGACAGACCGGTTGCCATACAAATAAGAGATTATATCTATGGGCTTGGTGATGCCAAGGCTTAAAGTATAGCACTCTGGGGATATTTCAAGAACTTTCAAAGTATGATGCAGGCCAGAGAAAGAATCCCCCAATCTATAGTTGAAAAATACAAGGATACAATGTGTTTCATGATAGACACCGATTAATGCCTAATGGAAGCAGTGGAGCCTAGGACAGTCTAGATTATGCCGATGGGGTATGAGGTAGATGAGAAAATCCTAGAGCTGCATGTCCAACACTTGCTAAGTCAGCCTAAGGACCCTGAGGCAGAAAGGTTTGAAACCTTTCAAGAATTAAGTGTGAAAATACCTGTTGAACTGAGACAACCAGAGATCAAAAGAAAGGTGAGAAGGGAAGTGGAGGAAGTTGCCAAAAGATATGGCATATCAAAGGAGGCAGTTGATGCAAATAGAGAGAAAATAGAAAGAGCAGAGAAAGAGAAACAAGAAGCAGAAAAGGAAAGTGTTCCAGTACAAGCCTCCACCCAGACCAGATCCTCCAAGATCTCTGCGCCTGCCACCTCTAAGAGCCCAAAAGCCTCAAAACTGGAAGCCAAGACATCTGAAAAGGGAGAGAAGAGAATAAAGACAAAGGCCACAAGGTCATACATAAGTCAAAAGGATGATGAAGAGACAGAGACTGATGAGGAGGTCAAGAAAATGAAGAAGAAAAAGAAAACATACATGGAATCCTCTGCCGGTAAACATAAAGAAGAAGAGGCAAAAAAATTTGTTGAAAGGTCCACTCTTTCTATTGATGATGTTATCAAGGCAATCGTAGTGGATGGAAATCTACAACCGTTAACAAAATTTTATGATGAGTTTAGTGATATTGACAAGAAAATCCTGGAAGATGCTACAGTCATGTATCTAAACATTTATAATAAAGCATTCATTGAAATCATCTCTCTAATTCCCAAAAGTCTAGAGAAGGAACTTGAAATGAGAAAGGAGAATGCTAAGGCAAAAGACCTAGAGATTCGGGAACATATTTCTATTCAACTCTATCCATCCATTACCTCTCAAAAAATGAACATGATCTTCAAGGACTGCAAGGATGAGTTCTGGAGCAAAACAAGAATGAACCAGCTTATGCTTGGAGAGACTGACTAGGTGGCAAAAGAAACATAAGACATCCTCCAGAATGCCTTCATGAGATTCAATCTCCCTATTATAGAGGAAATAGGTGAAAAACCCTCTACCATGGATGTAGAAGGATTGAGTACATCGAAAGAAGAATCCACTGAGAAAAATGTAGAAGAGTCCAAAGAGATGGATAAGGAAGAGACTAAGGACTTGGATTCCTTTGTTTCAAAAGAGGAAATTCATGAAGAAGTTAACATCTCTCCGCCGGATGCCACTACAGACTCCAGAACTGAAGGAGAAGGAAGAAAAGAGGAGAAATTGAGTCAAATAGAGGAGAAAAAGGGAAGAGAAGAAGAACACACAGAGAAGATATATGATGACAGTTCTGAGGTTGCAGAAGGAAAGAAGACTCTGTCTCCAGCAAGAGATACTACAAAAGCAATTAAAAACTTCCTAACCAAAGAGATAATGGAATTAGATGAACCGGAACTATTTCAAGGACCACTCAATTTTGACTCCCTCTCTTCGGTCCAGACAATGAAGGTAGCATCTTTTGCTCAAGCCAAAGTGAAAGAAAAGCTTCTGAAGTCTCGCATGGAAGACTGTGAGCTAATAGAGATTACATCCGGTGTGTTGGAGAAGATCATGGCATCCTTCCAAAAGGATCTTTTGGCCTCTTCATCTGGTAACTTGAAATCTCTTGTTAATTCTATTAGCACACATTTTGATTCTTTAGAGAAATCGGCAGAAGAGAAAGTTCGGAAAGAGTTTTTGGGAAAGAGATTCTTTGAAGTACAAGGACTTATAGAAAATGATGGGAGAAATCTAGATATTGGGATAAAGAGCCTAGAAAATGCTCTTAAATATGGTGGAGAATTATACAAATTTTGTCTATCTTGGTCCATAGTGACAGACGACATTACTAAGAAGGTGGAAGAATAAGAAGGTAAACTATCAAGTTTATCTCAGAATTTTGATCCTCTCACCTCATCCATAATGAATCAAGAGTGTCAGGCTATTGCCACTATAAATGAAATAAAGAGGCTTGAAAAGGAGAAGAAGAATAAAATAAGCAGGTTGAGTGAACTAAGAGGGATAATTATCCTTAAGTTAGAGGCAATGCATGAGGCCCTAACTGATGCTTAGACCACAACCTAGACCAGTGATCCAGCAGACTTAAAGAGGGCAGAAGCTTTTGCATTTTTGTTAAGTGGTCACATCTCAATTTTGGACAGGATGAAGCAAGGTTGGGCAACAAAATTTGTCTAGTTGAAAACAACTTTTGCGGATATACTTAAGTATATGTAAGTATAACATGTATATATACTTATGTGGCTATGTATAGGTTGATTTTTACAAATTTTGGTGTGCAGATTTCACCCTTTGCCACTAATGTCAAAGGGGGAGTGAGGAGTAGTGAAAAATGTGGGATCTAGCTAAGGGGGAGCTTCGGTACAAGTGTACATAAGACAGAGCATCAGCTAAGGGGGAGTTTGTTACGACAGTCATTTTTCACTAAGTGTTGCCATCAATGCCAAAGGGGGAGATTGTTGGCAAGAGACACTATATGACTTCATGAGTGTTGTCATTGATGGCAACAAAGTCCATCCCACACATCTGCAGCACATAGTATGTCTATACCAGAAGTTAGATTCAAGAGTGTTTTAGTCCGATGAGCAAGAACAAAGCATGCAACAAGGTCTAAAAATTAGGTCCAGATCTCTCAGATGGTGTAACTTAGCAAATTGTGGACTTGGACAAGTCAAGAGGAGTACCATTACTACTACATTCTAGAGATTGAGCCTCTGGTGATGAATGAGTGAAAAGATATGATCATCTAAGTGTTGGGTTCTTGACAGGCAGAGTAGACTGATAAAGAACTGACCGACAAAGTATCAAACCTTAATCTGGATGAGAAATTGATGGTGATCAAGCTATTTGAGGGATCATTCATGGTTGGCCGACATGATTGATGACTTCTATGACTATCTCTTTGATACGCATCACTTAGCAAGCATGGATTCAGCCGACAGACTAGAGTTTGGGAAAATCTTGAGTATTCCAGATGTCAACTAGAAAGATGTTGAAATCCTTGGTGTGGATATATACACCAGATTGATTTCGGTATGAATGTGTGTTGTGTTGTGATATAGTGTGCAAAAAAAGGCAAAGATAAGTGTGGAAGCTGCAATACAGGTCTGATATATGATAGAACAACAACACTAAAGCATAGGAAGTATGAAGTGCAGTAGATCAGTATACTGAGCCTAACCAGAACTAAACTTTAGCATGTGTGGATGCCTTTCATCAGTTCAAGTACCTAGTTACTTTCTATAAACTTTGTAGACAGTGAGTCTCTTGTAGGCAGTGTGCCTCTTTTGAGCAGTGTGCTCAAGCAGTGAGCCCTAATTAGCAAGTGCCATTTTTGTACTTCCTATTCTTTTAACAGAGAATACAATCTTGGGTTAGTCACTCCGTGGTTTTTTCCTTAATAGAGTTTTCCACATAAGAATCCTTATGTTATGTGTGTTGATTTCATTTCTGCTCTCATGATTATTTATGATTATATGTCTTGATCCTACACTATTATTAAAGAAGAAAAGAAAGTTAAGATATTTAAGATAACTAATTCACCCCCCCTCTTAGTTATCTTCCTTGTTTCCAACACTTCTATGTGTGTGTATGGCATGTTTGTTCCCAAGCATAGTCTAAAGACTGGTGGTGATGAGTCCCTCCTATGCTTTGGGATTTGTATGGTGTGCTTGATTTGTATGGCATGTTTGTTCTCAAGTGTAGTCTAAAGACTGGTGGTGATGAGTCCCTCCTACACTTTGAGATTTGTTTTGCATGTCTGTTGCCCCATATGTATTCTAAAGACTGGTGGCAATGAGTTCCTCTTGCATTTTAGGTTGTGTGTTTACTTTTATTGCTTTTGAATTTCATATATGAGAAAAAGAAAAAGAAATAATCACTGCATTCACTATATTCACTATGTTTTAAGTGTTTTCAATGTTGTTTTCTCTATGTTTCATGTGACTGTAACTGTCTTCTATACATTTTGCATGCCTGTTATTGTCTTCAATGTGTTTGGCGTGTCTTCACTGTGCTTGGCCTATTTGTTGTGTTTGTTGACCTTACTTTAATGCATGTATTGGCCTCATGTTTATACATACATTAAAGTGGGGAATAAATGTTATATCAAAAAATATCCCCTTGGGGGATTTCTCACTCAAAGTTTAGCTCTCAGGTCTTTAGAATGTATTTAGAGTATCTTGTGTGTTAATTTTGACTCTCGATGAGAAAACCCTGAAGTCTTATGGCAAATAGGACCTAGGGGGTGCTATTTTAATGATCCCTAAATAGAAACAAGGGGGTGGACTTGGGCACTAGTGCCCTAGTCCTGCCCTATTTTGGGTCTGCCCTAAATTTAAATGTCAGTTTTATGACCGTTATTTAGGTCCTATGCCAACATCTCAAGTTTGAATTACAAAACTCTTAGCGGAAATGTTTGTAGTTATATACTGTAGACACCTAAAAATATCTTCATCATCAAACCAACTCCTAACATCCCTAAACATACCAATTCCCCTTCTAATCAATTAATTAAATTTTTATTTAATTAATTATCCCTTCATTACCTAATTTTTCATCATTCTATCCCCAATAATTAGATTAATTCTATTAATTCAATAGTTCAACTTTAGCTAGTTTATTAAATAAATATGCAATATTTATTTGGTTAATTTCTCCCTTCTCACTAAATTCAATTAATTAGCTAAATCATGTTTAACTAATTAATTCAGCCTATTAATTAACCTATCCCTACCCTAGGTAATTAAATAGTCATTATTTAATTACCTACCCTAGCCTATCTCATCGCAACCTTAGGATTAATTAAATAAAACCTTATTTAATTAATCTTAACCTCCCATTAAAGTTGTCAAACCTAGCTTAACACCCTTCCCCACATCCTCCAAATAAAAATTGAAATATATCCCACATAAATCAATTTTTTATAAAAATGTGTCCAACATCACATTCAATACCTCTTACACCCCTTACCCATGCCATGCCTCATTTATATCCACTCTTCCTCAAATAAATTTTTAATTCATTTTACCCTTCCCCATGTGAATTTTTAATTCACAAATAATCCATCTCACCTAACCTCATTTCATTCACCCATTTCCTAAAAAGAATATAAAATTCATCTTTATTCTTAGCCCTTCATCCTCCAAGATGAAATCTAGGCCCTCCACATCATCTTCATCCTTCACCATTGATCTCCCAAATCAATCTCAACTCTTGGATCAAAATCTCTCTAAAATGTCTATAAATACAACATCCTCCAACCCATTTGAAGATCTAATTTCTAAGTAATGTTACCATGCCCAAAAATCTCTTGAGCTAGTTTGTGAGTTGCATTTGATAGAGCATTTCACATTGAATCCATTATCTAGGGTATATCTAGGAGGTCTTGGGTGCATGCTTCTACAACCCTATCTTAGATTTGTGAGTCATAGTGAGGTATAACATTTGTTTTTATGCACTTGTTTTGTATTTTCTATCTCATTTTGATTTCACTAATCACATTGGCATGCCCGGTGGGACCCACAAGGTCTCAATCTAATCATTTTTTTGTGAGTTTTTTTGTTTGAGACATGTTTTATAGGTGTGGAGCTATCTATCTGCGCAGTGGCGCCATTTGTGGCGCATTTTAGCGTTATCTTCTATTTCAACGCTATTTGACATGACACCTTTTCTCTTAAATTTCACTCACACATTCGTCTATTTTTTGGTCTTTCTGCCATTTTCCTAGGTTATTTTTTCTCTTTTTTTTGTAGGCATCTTACACGAAGAGGGGGAGGTCATGCCAAAATTTTCTCAAGGACCAAACATACATTTGATGCTTTCATCTTGTTTTGGATTCCTTCCACTAAGTTGATAAGACTAACAGGACCCCTTTCTTTGCAGTCTAACCCTCTATTTTGGTTAGGAAGACCTTTGTTTTGCAGGCCTGCCAAGTTCAACCTCATATCAGCACTATCAGCACCTAGAGCGGTGCTACATTACACTATCGACTAGACCATTCAAACACACACGCAGTGGCACCTTGTTCCATCATATTAGCGCCATCTTTAGTTTTAGCACTTCATGTAATATGTTTTAGTGCTATCTGTTATTATGGCACATTTTGTATCTTGTTTAAGCGCTATCTGTTATTATGGTGCATTTTGTATCTTGTTTTAGCACTATGTTGTATATCAGCGCTAATTTTTAGGGTGTCAGGTTTTTAGGTCAGTTATTGTCAGTAGCACCATTTGTAGTCAAAGGTGGCGCCATTTGATCTCTGTTTTAGCACTATGTTTCCAGGCTAACTTTGGGTTCTGTGTAGGGACTGGTAAGTTGTTTGCAGGTCATCACCATCATTCTAGAGCCACTAACAAGTTCTTACAGGGTTTTTTATCTTTAGATTAAACAAACACATTCAATTGGTGCTTAAAAAGAACCCTTGTATGTTAGCTTAGAAACAACATTTTAATTTGGTGCACTAAAATTGATCAACAACAAACAAAATATTTGTGTCACTTAGCTTAATCAACATTTAAATTTGGTGCTCTAAAATTAACAAGTGCTTGCCAACTATCTACAAACATTTCAATTTTGGGCTTAAAAAGAACCACAAAGTGCATCATAAACTCATTAGATTAAAAGGAACAACAATCTACATTTTTCACTCATCTAAACAAGAAAACAAATCAATTGTGTGGAGTGTTTTGTGATAATATTTGTGTGGTGAAAAGTGTATGCTCTTCCCTCGCACCATTGGTGATCTTAGGAATCAAAAGTTTCTCACAACACTTGCATAAATCATCCCCAACATAATCCAAAGAACTAAAAATGAACCTTGTTTAGTGTGACCCAAGTACAAAATATATGTATGCTCTCCCCTCGCATCCTTGTATGAACTTGGGGATCAAAAGTATTTTTGTGGTTGTGTTACTTTTGTTAAAACCTTTAGAGGTCCTGCCACCCCACTTCGAAAGGTGGGAATGACCCAAGCGGCAACAAGCTAAAGCCAAGCTCTTTCGAGATGAAAGTCACAAGCAACAGGTGTTGTTGTGTCATACCAATAGCCAACCTCCCCCAAAACCCTCCAAGGCATAACCCTTGGAGGCTGGGAGACTCCATAACGAAGAGTAATGCTACCGCACATATGGCCACCTAAATGAATGCACTTACTATGAACCTTTGTTTTAATAAGCCAAAAACTTTCTATTTGTTGACGCAGAAGGGTAACCTTTGAAGCGGCCCTGATTCATGCAGTTCTTAGCTGAGGTAGCAGGGATAATCCTAAGGTTTGGTGAAGGACAAGCCTTCGTGGGAACCTGGATCTTGGTATGCATGAGAAGTGAGTGCATTATAAGGGGGAGTCAGTGCTCCCAAGATCCTGGAGCTACCTACTTTGAATAGGCGCAGCTAGGGGATTCAACAAATACTATCCTATCTTCGCCTTAGGTTGTGCAAAGTGCTTGTTTAAAAAAATCACACATCTTTTCACAAACAAAATCTTGGTTATTGTGTGTTATTGTGCTTAAAGTGCTTTCAAGAAACTTGCCAAGAGACAATAAAAATCATTTGATCAAACTTCATATCAAAACAAATCCAAATTTGTCATCAAAATCTATCTTTTTCAGAGCCTCGACCAACACTGACCTGTTTCAGCGCCATCTCTATCTGCTTTTGGCACCATTTCACCTGTGGATTGGTGCTATTTGCAAATTGACTTGCCTGAAACTAGAGAAAATTCCATTGTGATCTTTAGGACCTGCTTCGCCATAATCCATAATCACCTTCCAAAAATTTGTCAATACCCCACCCATATTCTTCTAAAAAATTCCAATCATACCTTCATTTTGAACTTAGAGAATCAATCATTATCATCATTGGACCCTTTGCTATACTATAAGCCATTCAATTTCATATCTATTCATCCTCATTAATCTTTGCATACCTTTTTGGACCAAACAAACAAAAAAATCATTCCAAAATCCTTTCGCTTCTCTCATAAAAAACACATCCAAAATCTTCTAAATCCAAACACCCATTAAAGAACCATCAACTAACATCAAAAACTTGTCATCCCTTTGAGTAAAATCTAGATCTAGATTTCATCTTTTCCATCACATTTTGCTTGGAGAGTCATTAGTCAACCTTTCAAGTAAAATAATCATCCTTCTTTGTGTAAGGTCATTAGTCTACCCCAAAGAAAGAGAACCATCCATTTGTGCGACACAAAATTAGATCTTACTTAAGTTCATCTGTTGACCTTCAAATCCTTTTCAAAAAAAAATATCATCCTAATCTATCGTACCGAACATCTAGTTCATCTAGAAATCTCACCCTCCAAATCAACATCAAAATCCCTTCCGTCAAATCATCCTCAAGCAAACTTCATCTATCATCTTGGTCCAAATTTTTGTAAAGATCAATATCACCCACCCTTATCATCCTTAGATTGACACTTTTTTGAAGAATCATCTTAGAAGTGAAAATCTATCCTTTATCATGCTACAATCACCCTTTCATCTTTTATTCCATTCTACTACCACATCCTCTTTGGGTCCAACAAATTAATCCAGATTCTCTAAGGTCTCCATCCCCCTTTCATCCACCTCAACATCAAATCCATACACTTGTATACCCATAACTAGATCACAAGACAAGAAGAATCAAGCAATGGCAGACTTTGGACAATATATGGGCATAGGAATGCCTAATACCAACGACAACAACCTACCAATCAACCAAACACACAATCCACCTTTGGTCTTTCAAATCCTGGCATATAATCCCAATGAAAATCCCTTCCATTTCTTGCAACCATCACCACCACCACCACCTGTCCAAAACGTCACCACCATGTCCCAAGATGATCAAGATGTCTTAAACTTTACACAAGACACCGATAACATGAACCTGCTTGACAAAGTCCTAAGGTTGGATCCAAATAGATATCTTGACTACCTCCTCAAAATTGGTGCCCAACCACCCCACAACACGACATCATCCCAACCATCCACCTCTAACAACAATCCTACCACATCCTCCCAACCATCTACATCAAACACCCAACCTATCATCTCTCAAACCTCAACTCCTGCTGTATCTACCGCCCCCACAAGCTCTAATGTTACCACATCTATGATTCCCACAAGTGTCTCCAATCCTACCACCTCCCAACCCATCATCACATCCACTACCATAACTAACATAAACCCTTCCATTCTGCAAATCACCTTGGGCATCCAAGGAAACCCCATGCATGCAAGTACTTGCACAAGTGTGCCTCCACTCAACCCTCAAACCATAGCCTATATGAGACAATTATTTTCACAACCACATTACAACATGACCAACCCATCTAACGTTAATACATCTCATGCCAATCCATCCAATGTCAACCCATCCAATGTCAATCCATCTAATCTCACATATCTACAAAACCCCGTAGCATCATCAACACAACATAATCAAAATCCTCAAATACCTCCCCATATTCTACAACAAATCCACGCTTACCAACAATATCTCACACAATTCAACCAAAACACCACCCCACAGTACCAAAACATGATCTCCCAAAACCTCCAACATCAAATCCCACCCAATCTCCAACATCTCACCAATCAGCAAACCTACACACCACAAACGCCACCAACCACAGATCTCATAAGCATTGTACAATCCTTGATTCAAAAAGTAGATGATATACAAACTGGGGGCAAACACAAGCATTATTCTTTTGAGGATATTTGTCCCTATTCATTTGATTCAACACTGTACATGCCCCCTTTCCCCAAAAATTTTGAAATGCCCAAATTTGACAAATACAAGGGAAAGGGAGACCCTAGGGATCATCTTAGGGAGTTCTACCTCACTTGCTTAGAAGTCTTGAACACTGATACATATCTAATGAGACTATTTCCAAGAAGCCTCAGTGGTCAAGCCACTGAGTGGTTCGCACATCTTCCCCCAGGCATTAGGTCTTTCCCTAAGCTTGCGGAAAAATTTGTCAATCATTTCTCCTATAATTTTGAACATGAAATCTCTATGACAGAGCTTTGCAACACAAAATAAAAACGTGGAGAATCCTTTGTTTCCTTCTTGCAGAGGTGGAGAGGCTTAGCAAGCAAACTCCCTTGGCCAGTTCCTGAAAAACAATTAGTCACCATGTTTGTGGCTAACCTAAATCAAGAAATAGGGTTCCATCTATAGATCCTTTGTGTGTCTACCTTTGAAGAAGTCATTGACAAAGGTACTACCATAGAAAGGGCCCTTATCACCAAGGGCTTGATCAAATTATATGACAACAAGTCCTACAACAACAACAACAACAACAAAAACAACAACAAACTCAATATCAATGTCCCCAATACAAACAACAACACGCAATCAAACAAAAAGTCATGCTATTGGGGAAAGAACAAAAACACCTTGAATGACGGTGTCACTGATGCGAAGGCCATCCAACATGTACATAATCAAATGCCCTCAAGTACATATGCCGCCAATGTAAATATCCCAAGGGGCAATCTAAACAAAATAAGCCTCGAAGATAATTCACACCTTTAGGGGAACCAATTGAGGATATCCTCGACAGGTGTCTAGAGAAAGGTTTGATAACTCTGCCACTTGTTAAACCCACCAAGAGAGTGAGCTCAAAGCTGCGTGGTACAATGAAAATGATTATTGCGACTACCACCACATTCTGGGCCATAAGACTGTTGATTGCATGAAATTAAAGCAATGTGTGCAAGACCTCATCAATGAGAACAAAGTCAATCTTGAGAAAAGAACCCAACCATTGCCTAATGCTAATCTAGGAGCTTACAAGGATCCATTGCCTAATCATAACAAAGCCTCATCATCCAATCAAGCCTACAACGTCACCCCACCTCATGCATCCTATGACTCTATTGTGGGGCGGATAGAACCATCATCTAACCATACCAACAAAATCACCATTTGGGCTCAAGCACCCAATTGTGCTGTCACAACCCGCCGTGGCCACGTATCCATCTGCATAGCCCCTACTACTGATCAAACACCCACATCCATTTTAGACTCCCTACCCAATCGTCTAGCTACGTGCCCATCGCCTACCAATAAGTACAATCTCCTAGAACATCTAGGAAGGACCCCCATGCAAATTTCCATACTTGAACTGCTTCGCATGTCACCTCTCCATAAAGAAGTCCTTGATAAAGCACTCTTGGAAACCCAAGTCCCCACCAACCTGAATGTGAATCAATTCCAAGCCATGGTGGGTCATATCAATGCACCTCATCATCTCACCTTCTCAGAAAAGGATCTTCCTACGTTTGAAAACTCACATAATGATGCCTTACACATTGAAGTCCACATCCACAAGCATATCATCAAGAGAGTCTTAATAGATGGTAGCTCTGGCCTAAACATGTGAACTCTTAAATTACTAAAATACTTGGGATACTCAGATGTGGTTGTTGACACCAGTGAATGCATAACAATCAAAGGGTATGATGACAATGAACAACTATCTGAGGGTACTATCAAGCTCCCTATTCAAGTGTGACAAAAGATAATGGAAACAAAATGTTAGGTCCTTGATCTTGATCTCCCATACAACATTCTCCTCGGTCGACCATGGATCCATGCCATGCAAGCGGTCCCCTCTACATTCCATCAATGTCTAAAGTTCCCTCACAATGGCACAGAAGTAACTATCTATGCCGACCCATGCCCCTTCTAATATTGCAGTTTCTTGGAAGGCCATGACTAGACCTTCTGTCCGTATAACAAAGCCATCACAAAATCCAACCCCACAACATCCACCTCGTACATCGACCCTGCCGACATTGCTACCACTTCATCCCAAACACCTCCACCACCTAAGGTCAAGATCAAGCTTAGTGACATGGGATGTGTGGAATATGACCTACACAGTACCTTTTGTGTGGGCACGTTACCCAACCCTAAAATGTTTGGTATCCCAAAGAAAGAAGAAGCCAATACAGTCGTCATCAAGTGTAAACGATCACCTACCTTTGAGAAGAAACATCTCCTTGATCAAGACGTGCTCAAAGACATATCATCATGGCTATATAAAGGTGAGGAAACAACATAAGAAGCTCCCACAATACCAATAGAGATCTATGGTAAAGGATCAGAGATTGTCAAAAACATGGGCTATAAAGGACAAGGCAGTATCGGCCTTCATGAACAAGGGATCATGGAACCAGTCCAAGAGACAAGAAATCCTTATACCTAAGGGTTAGGATATGGTCAACGACAACGTATCCTCACTACTGGCAAATGTATCCTAGCCGAGGTCACTATGGTCTCCCCTGAAGTCGATAATGTCAACGAAACAAGCCATCAAGACTCCTTTAGCAACTTCACTGAATTCTTCAACTCATCCATATGTACCATATATATGGTCACCACCCTAACCTCTTCATCCAATGACTTACCCCTTGTATACTTGGACCTCATAGACCGGGACCAACAGGGACCTCATGTCTTCGACGTAGCACCAAACGATGAAGCCATCGCTGAAATGATGGGGGTTAGAGATCACTTCCCCCTGGGAGATCATAGAGTAGGATACATTATGGAACTTGATACAACTGCCTATTTCGGGGAGACAACCCCTACTTCCAGTCACAAAAATATAAAAATCAAATATGGATCTGATGGTGAAAACCATTCGGCAGTAATGTCAGATCCCACAAAAGTAAAAGTAAAGGATGTATCTCCTGGCGAAAATCTCCATGAGGCGCTAGGAGATGGAAGCATGAGCCTTCTCGACATATAGAAGGTATACCTCGACAGATCACCCGTCTTGGTAGAGCCAGCTCAAGAGGTGAATCTTGGGATAGAAGAAGAGCTGAAAATCACCTTCAGGACAGAATCTCTCAGTGCAATAGAGCAAGAAAACTTCTTAGCCTTCTTCAAATGTAGAAATTGCAATTTTACATGGAGTTATGTAGACATGCTAGGGCTCTATCCTGCTTTGGTCATCCATCACCTTGCAGTATAGCCTGATGCAAAACCAGTGAAATAGAAGCTCAGAAAAATGAACCCTCAGGTGGCCCTCCTAGTCAAAGCAGAGTTGAAGAAACTACTGGATGTTGGGTTCATCTGACCAATTGATTATCCCAAGTGGGTTTCTAACCTAGTACCAGTAGCCAAACTTGGTGGCTGAATTTGTTTCTCCACTGACTTCTAAGATCTTAACAAAGCCTGCCCGAAGGATGACTTCCCCTTACCAAACATTGACATGATAGTGGATCTTACGGTGGGACACGAGATGTTATCCCTAATAAATGGTTTTTTAGGGTATAATCAAATCAGGATCACAGAAGAGGACCAACATAAGACAGCCTTTATATGTCCATGGGAGACATACTACTGGGTGGTAATGTCGTTTGGACTAAAGAATGACGGAGCTACTTATCAACGAGCCATGACTATCATCTTCCATGATCTTTTCCACCACATCATGGAAGACTATGTGGATGACTTGCTAGGAAAATCAAAGACACAGGAGGAACACCTGGATGTATTAGCAAAGATCTTCGACTGATTGGAGCAATACAATGTTTGCTTGAATCTGAAGAAATGTGTCTTTGGGGTCACCTCCAGAAAAAATTTGGGATACATAATCTCCAAAAGGGGAGTTGAGGTAGACCCCACAAAAGTTAAGGCCGTCACTAAAATGCCTCCTCCGAAAACACTAAAATAGCTAAGACGTCTGCAAGGGAAACTCCTGTCCATTCGTCGGTTCATTGCTCAACTTGCCGATAAATGTCAACCATTCCAACATCTACTTAGAAAGGATACAACTTTTGTCTAGAACAATCAGTGTCAGGCTTCCTTTGACTAGCTAAAAGAATACCTAGCCAATCCCCTTGTTCTAAATCTACCAAGGCAAGGAGAACCTCTCCTATTATACATCTCAGCAACAAAAACAACTATTGGAGCCTTACTAGCACAACATGATGAGCAAGGGAAGGAAAGAGCCATATATTACATCAGTTGCACCCTGATATCTTATGAGCTAAACTATACACCAATTAAACGAACATGTCTAGCCCTGGTCTTTACTTCACAAAAACTAAGACACTACATGCTCAATCACAAAATTAAGCTCATCACCAAGATCAATCCACTAAAATATCTGCTAAACAGAGCTACTCTTATAAGGAGAATGGCAAAACGGGTCATGATCCTCACTGAATTTGACATTGAATATACCAAGAGAAAAGCTATCAAAGGACAGGTCATCACTGATCAGTTGGCTGAAGCACCCATTCCTGTAGAATGTCCTACACTAGTAGAGTTCCCTGATGAAACCATCTTGACAATAGCACTGGAAACAAAAACATGGAAAATGTACTTCGATGGGTCATATACACACAGAGGCTCAGGGGTAGGTGTCTTATTTGTTACCCCTCAAGGTGACACCATCCCCAAGTCATTCAAAATTACATTCCCATGTACCAACAACATGGTAGAGTATGATGCCCTTATCATAGGTCTTAGAATGGCAATCAAATGGAGAATTGAGAAGCTGACAGTGTATGGAGACCTTCAACTGGTCATCCGGCAAGTAAATAATGAATACAAGACCAAGGATGATAAACTCCTACCTTATAAAAAGATGGTCGATGACTTTAAAGACTATTTTGATGACATCCACTTTGAACAAATCCCAAGGCTAAACAACAAAGCTACAGACACCATGGCCACCATCAGATCCATGGTCGACATGAAGAAAGACATCAAGAAGTGTGAATTCCTGATAGAAGAACTCCCTATTCGAGCATATGATGTTCCCCAATCGGAGCTAGTGTGCAAAGTCATTAGTCCCCTATCCTCGTGGTATCAAGAAACCTATCTATATCTCCATGACAATATCATCCCTTCTAACTTATCTACCTCACAACAAAAAACTTTCATCCGCCAAGCCTCCTGCTTCACCCTTGTAGGAGATACCCTATACAAAAGGAGTCTTGATGGCACACTTTTACAATGTTTAGACTCTAGGGAAGCTGAAGTGGCCATGCAAGAGGTACATGAGGGCATCTGTGGGGCACATTCAAGTGGACCCACTCTTGCTAAAAAGATCTTGAGGACCAGATACTATTGACCAACCATGGAACAAGATGCCTACCGGTTTGTAAAAAAATGCTTGCCATGTCAACAACATGGAGATCTCATTCACGCACCAGCACAAGAATTGCAACCAATCATGACACCATGACCTTTTTCACAATGGGGACTTGACCTCATAGGCAAAATACACCCACCATCCTCCAATGGCCATAAATTCATCATCACATCTACCGAATACTTCACTAAGTGGGTGGAAGCAATACCACTCACCTTCACCACCAAAACCCAGATATCCAAGTTCATCCTCCATTATATCATATGTCATTATGGTATCCCTCATTCCATCATCACCGACAATGGAAAAATATTCAAGAACCAGGAAATCTACACTTTGTGTGAAAAATTCCAAATCCAACACCATTTCTCAACTCCATATTACCCTCAAGGAAACGGTCAAGCAGAAGCTTCAGATAAAACCATTCTTCGCATTCTAAATAAGACGGCTAATGAAGCCGGCTGTGACTAGCACCTCTAGCTTAATTCTGCCCTATGGGCCTATTGCACAAGCATCTGTACCCCCATAGGAGCCACTCCATATTCCCTTGTATTTGGATCTGAAGCCATTTTACCTATTGAGGTCGAGCTCCCATCCCTAAGAGTATCTCTACAAATTATAATCAACGATGAGGAATACAGGGTCGCAAGGTGGCATGAGCTAGAATTACTAGATGAGAAACATCTGATGCGTTGAACCACCTACAGGCCTATCAAAATCGCCTCAAAAGAAGCTATCACAAGAAAATTAGAAACCAAAAATTTGAAGTAGGTGACCTTGTCCTTATGGAAAACTAGAAAAACTTGTAAGAGCGCCCTAAGAAAGGAAAATTTGAGCCCAACTGGCTAGGGCCTTATGTCATCACAACCAGCTATGGATCAAGAGCATACCAACTTGCAACACCTAAGGGGAACCCTTTGGATGAGCCTATGAACATTCTACACCTGAAGAAATTCTACGCATAACCCATCGAGTATCCCAAGCAAAAAAATCAAAAAATAAAAAAAAATCAAAAAAATCAAAAAATAAGAAAAACCTGAGTGCAATAAAGACTTCCATGGTGAAAATCACTTCAGTGATGCCTTGGATTGGTACCATGGTGAAAACCTGTGTCAGGTGCCATGTGTAGTGGCCGGTTCTACCATCTAATACGTCCTCTTTCCATCACAACACTCCATATTGCACGCATCCCATGGCTTGGAATTCTAAAACATCAAGTCCTATCATCCACCCTGCAATATCCCACCCAAGGCTAATCCATGGAACAAGGATCCTTGTAAGCTTCCTTTTGTACAACTACAAATCACAAAATCCAAAAACAATACAAAATCACAAAATCCAAAAACAATACAAAATTGCAAAATCCAAAAACAATACAAAAGCGCAAAATCCAAAAATAATAGAAAATCAAAAAATCAAAAAAATAATAAAAAATCACAAAATCCCAAAAATCCTTCCTAATAATTCACCGCAAATCAACCCCATACATCGATCTTGCTACAACTTGCAACCATCAACATCCATCAACCCTTAGTATCACACCCATCCTAAAACCATTCCCACATCATCAAGTCATGCCAGAACAAAATATTCATCTTGCCTGCATCTTGAAAGTACCTTGATCCCGTGGACATAGGGTATGTAGGCAATCTGGAATATGAAGGATGTATCCAGTACTCAGGTACCTAAGATGCACCCATCCAACCCATTTGGATGGTCCCCATTCACTGAGCTAAATATACGATTGAAGCATGGTCCCTAACGAAAAAATCACCAATCAACATACCAACTATAATCCCATACATGGCCTAACTATCCTTTTGCCCACCTTTCAAAAATTATCCAACCAAATCCAACCGATTCGTGTCCTAGGATATATCGTTCCTACAATGGACAAGAATCTGTCATTCTATCAACATGTATCTTGGAAAGAGCACACAATGGCTATTTGTATCTTTTTGTTGGTCTTTTTGATTATTGATTTTTCTCTTTTTGTGTCGCTCTAGGTCCTTTCCAAAGCTACCTTGATCTCATTATATCATGGTAAGTAGTGGACAACACCTGGAGTAGACATGGTCATTATTTTTGTATGCTGTGCTTGTGGGTTGGTTTCATTACTCCAAGAATAGTATTCATATCTTGAGGCCTGGGTCGGTTCTAGCATGATGTGCCTCATTTGCATATATAGGCATCAATACCTTATATGTACTATTAGCACTCACCACTATGAGTCCCCTTCCTCGGCTAGGCAAGGTTATACTACCTTGGGCATGCATGAAATCAACCTATTGTTTGTGGATCTAGTCCATGCAATCGTAGGATATATATCATCACCTAGGTCATCCCATACCTTTGTGAACTATATCCTACATTGCTATAATAAACTAAGAAATTCTCTTAATTAATGTTATGCAACTACTGTTACTAGCTCAAATCATCCTGCTAATCATTTGTTCAACTATACCATCTAGGCCTAGATTTCATAATCACCTACCCTACCCTGCCCCCCCTCCCAAATCCCCTCACTAATCCCACTCCTCCAACTTATTCTTACTCAACACATCCTGAGCCAAAGTAAATCCCCCCTCAATGACGTGGTGTTTCATGACCTAGCAACTCCCTCATTAACCATCCAACTCCCCCACCCCTCCCAATCTAGCCACAGCCAATCCTATCCATACCCCATCCATCCACCCTTATCCTCTCCCCACCTATTTCCCTATCACATAGCCCCACCACCCAAGGTCCAACAAAGAACATCATGTGTATCAAGACTTAATCATCTCACATATCACCTAGTTTGCATCTTACATATCATTTAGTTTCCATATCATAATCATTTAAATTTGCATAATCATTTAGGTTCATTTTAGAATCATTTAGTTGCATATCATATATCATTTAGTTTGCATAATCATTTAGGTACATTTTAGAATCATTTAGTTGCATATCATATATCATTGAATATGCATAATCATTTAGGTTCATTTTAGAATCATTTAGTTGCATATCATATATCATTTAATTTGCATAATCATTTAGGTTCATTTTAGAATCCTTTAGTTGCATATCATCATCATTTAATTTGCAATCACCTAGGTTCATTTTAGACTCATTTAGTTTGCATATCATATATCATTTAATTTGCATATCATATATCACTTAATTTGCATAAGCATTTAGGTGCATTCTAAAACAATTTAGTGAAATTTCATAATCATTACATTCCATTCCATAATCATTACATTGCGCCCCATTTATCATTGCATAATCATTTAGTTACATTTAGTTACATTGCATAATCATAATCAATAATCATTTAGCTGCATTTTATAACCATCTAGTTGCATATCCATATTTACATACATAAATGTGTTTATTAAGATAAACATACATTTCCATCACATTACATTTTACACCCATAATAAATGTTTATTAATCTGAACATTTATTTGCATTCTACATCACAGTCCATAAATAACAAACATACATATATCAAAATAAGTAAACCATTAGTACATCCATCATATTACATCAATAGGCACATCCATAACATCAACATAATAAATTGCATAAACACAACACATCCATAGCATATAATCCACAAAGCATACTGCATCCATCAACATAAGCATCATCATAATCATATAAAAATATCATAAACAAACAGATAGGCCATCAAACAACATCATCTCATATATCATCATCGCAAAAATGTACATTGCTCATATATATACATAAAAAATATAATAACATGTCATGATACAATGCCTCCAAGGGCCAAAATGATACAACTATCACATAGAAGACCCTCTCTCTGATGCAGTGGGGGATCCTGGCCCTGGTGGAGGCTGTGGTCCTGGCTGTGGTTGTGGCTAAGGATGCGGCTGCGACTGTACCTGTACCTGTGTAACCTGCTAGGGTACATGTGATGGGGGACCCATCACCTGCTGAACAAACTGAATGGATCTAGATCTGTGTGACCTAGACGCCCTAGATCCACTGACTTGACTATAGCTCGGTGCACGCTATTTTGTAGGCACTACCACATGATAGAGGGCCCGATAATAATCCATCCATCCTCTGGCCTCTAACAACTATCCCTATACCTGAGACAAGTATCCCTGTGCCTGAGACAACTGTGTCTACATCACTATAAGAACTAGGGCCATACCAGCACCTGAAGCCTGTAAACTACCCACTATAGCCTCTGCCTGCCTAGCTCTCGCAAGTACCGCATCCCGCTCTCCTGTCAAAACCACTATCTCATCCTGAGCCTGGGCTAACTATGCTTGCAACGCAACCACCTGTCCATCTATACCATCTAACAATGTAACTGTACTTTGCAGTTGCACCAACTCTGCCTCCTCACTCTCTAAAGCCTCCTGCAGGCTAGCTACCTGTGCTTGCAGAGTCTCTACCTCCTCCTCCTCTCCACTACAAGGTTGCTGATGAGATGAGGACCCTCAAAGCCCTGACTCTCCACCTACCACTGAGGTGCCTACCTCTGCCTGCTGTCCTGCTACAACAGCCTACTACTTCTGCGATACTTATGGTGGGGGTAGAACACCCCTACCTAACCTCAGCAGTCCCCCACACAGTCACGATCCTCTCTACCTCTGCACCACTTTGATCTAGACCTGCTCAATAGGCACCTGCTATACAGGTACCCCTTGTCGTACCTACTGCTGGGGCACCTGTAAACCACCACCCACCTGTCCCTCTCCCCTGAGCCTGACCTATCCAGCTGTCGCTACTACTAACACATCCATCGGCTCCACATCTCTCCCAATCTCCCTCTCCTCCCCATCCCCTCCAACCTCCACAAGGTAATCTGCAATAATCTCCTCACCCTCCTTTAGGAAATCATCTCCATCAAAATCATCATCCCCATCCTCCTCGGATTCCTCATCCCCTAATGCCGCTGCCTCCTCCGCGGGGACTACCTCATCTGCAGGGTCGGTGAACCGAGTCGGTCCCCACATCCGCCACCATGTCTCATATGCAGGAGTAGTGCCTGCATCCCTAATCACACTTTCCCAATCCCACATCAACGGCTCCAAAGCCGCAAAATCCTCCAGGGCAACCCGGGGTTGTATGGCATAGACCAATAACAGACATCTCAACGGGTTCGTGCAAAAATCACCATCTGCTGTGGAGCATCCTGCCATAACCCAAACTGTCACATAACTCATGACGGTAGATAGATATCGATCATATGGTCTCCTCGACCTATCAAGTAGTGCTACTGGAAAGTGAAAGGCATGTGCACATCATCATCTGGCTACGACTCCACTCCGATGTAGGGTCGCTAGGTAACCTGAATGACGTCATCCAACACCCATCTCCAATACTGAACCTGCCCAATGTATGTATACTCAGCATCTCGATACAGGAACACAAAGGCCTCAAACTGACAATGATAGTATCCACATCTCGGCCAAGTGATCGGAATATGCTCCCAGATCCACACATGCAGCAAAGTAACCCCAACTGATAAAGTCGAATCATAATGATAAACCACTGTATACATCTCATGATAGAGTTGTGCCAACATCGCCAGCCTCCAAGCATACACGGTCTCATGTATGACCATCCCCTCAATCACCTCTCTCCATCCAACTAGAAATCCCCTGCCTCTCCTATCTGGCATCACTATGCCACCAATCAATGCACACAGGAATAAATCAAACCGATCTGCACCCACCACTAGTGTCTCCTCATAACTCATCTCCGTCCTATCTGCTGATAAAATAATTTGATCACGGCCAAATACTCTAACCAAGGCCCTCTGTCCCCTCCTCGTGTCATATGTCATCCGACGGCCATGAATTGGTAGCTTGAGGATGCGATAAACATCCTCAAGAGTAATGGTGATCTCGCCAGTGGGAAGCAAAAATGAACAAGTCTCCAGCCGATATCACTCTATAACAGCTGTAATCAGAGCTCTATGAGCTCGTAGCACTGGCATCGATGTAGCTGTCAAAAGCCCTAACCTCGCTAGTCGAGCCTGGGTGGCATCATCAAACTGATCAAATAGTGCCATCACAGATGGTACACACCACTCCCATAAGGACACTATAAATGACCTTGTATCCTACATCCACAGTTTTTTGGTAAAAAATCTACCTATCTTTTTTCAAACCCCCTTTTCTTCTAATGTTGAAAGCCAAAAACATTTTGGCGCCACAACAGACCATATTTTGTGCCATTTCGTATGATGGCGCTACCACTTTTCCCTAGGGTGCTAATTCACAATATAGCGCCACTACGTAGCCTCTTCGCGCCATTTACATAAATGGTGCCACCCAACCACTTGGCACCAATCTAACAAATGGTGCCACCCCTCCCGATAGCACATATATCAGATAAAGCGCTACTCCTCCACATGGCACTAATCCTAAATATAGCGCCACTATCCAACATAGTGCTTATCTAGAAGATAGCGCTAGATTGCTCCCTATATGGCGCCAAAATGCCAAAACCCTAACCCTTACACACATTGCGCTAATATAGAGAATAGCACCAAAACATTAAACACATGGTGCCAATCTGCCTCTGTTCTACCCTAGCAAATAGCGCCAATTCAGAGGATTAGACTAATCCATTTTTTTTAGTGCCGCGCAATCTTGCGATAGCGCCACCACGCCAATCCCTAATTCCTGAACCCAAAAATGTGACAAAATTAAAAAATCACAAATCTAGGGTTAGGCCCTACCTGGGGTCTAGCCTCCGGTGCCCGGCCATACGATTGAAAATGCTCAAAAATGTGGGTGAGTCATGGGAATCTGGGGTTGCACTCTGCCATCTCTCCTTTGCTCCTCCTCAAGAATTCAATGTGTGCAAATGTGGCACCCTTAGGGCCCACTAGTCTAAATATAGTAAGCCATGTCATCCTTCCACCCACTCTTTTTCCCCTCCAGGGTGCAGATCACAACCTTTTTCCTCCATTTTTCTTCCCGTCATCTTCTTTTTCCATCCTCTATCCAACCTTCACTTCCTTCGCGTCCTTTCGAGAGCTCACCTGAAATTTTTTTATTTTTTTCGGTGACCTCTCGAGGGGGCATCCCTCACCCATCTTATTCCTTCCTTGTAGATGGGGCATATTTTTTCTTTGACCTGACATCACTTCCCTGCTAGGTCCTGACACCACATCAAAGAGGGGCAAATGTAGACACCTAAAAATGTCTTCATCATCAAACTGACTCCCAACATCCCTAAACATACCAATTCCCCTTCTAATCAATTAATTAAATTTTTATTTAATTAATTATCCCTTCATCACCTAATTTTTCATCATTCTATCCCCAACAATTGGATTAATTCTATTAATTTAATAGTTCAACTTTAGCCAATTGATTAAATAAATATGTAATATTTATTTGGTTAATTTCTCCCTCCTCACTAAATCCAATTAATTAGCTAAATCATGTTTAACTAATTAATTTAGCCTATTAATTAACCTATCCCTACCCTAGGTAATTAAATAGTCATTATTTAATTGCCTACCCTAGTCTATCTCATCCTAACCTTAGGATTAATTAAATAAAACCTTATTTAATTAATCTTAACCTCCCATTAAAGTGGTCAAACCTAGCTCAACACCCTTTCCCACATCCTCCAAATAAAAAATTGAAATATATCCCACATAAATTATTTTTTTATAAAAATGTGTCCAACATCACATTTAATACCTCTTACACCCCTTACCCATGCCATGCCTCATTTATATCCACTCTTCTCCAAATGAATTTTTAATTCATTTTACCCTTCCCCATGTGAATTTTTAATTTACAAATAATCCATCTCACCCAACCTCATTTAATTCACCCCTTTCCCAAAAAGAATATAAAATTCATCTTTATTTCTATCTCTCCATCCTCCAAGATGAAATCTAGGCCCTCCACATAATCTTCATCTTCGACCATTGATCTCCCAAATCAATCTCAACCCTTGGATCAAAATCTCTCCAAAATGTCTATAAATACAACATCCTCCAACCCATTTGAAGATCCAATTTCTAAGTAATGTTACCATGCCAAAAAATCTCTTGAGCTAGCTTGTGAGTTGCATTTAATAGAGCATTTCACATTGAATCCATTATCTAGGGTATATCTAGGAGCTCTTGGGTGCATGCTTCTACAACCCTATCTTGGATTTGTGAGTTAGTGAGATATAACATTTGTTTTTATGCACTTGTTTTATGTTTTTTATCTCATTTTGATTTCACTAATCACACATATATAAGCATGATTGGGTTTCATTTGAAAACCAGATGGACTTTATGCATAGTTGTGATTATAGAGCATTCAAAATATTCATTGTGTTGCAGAACAGAGCATTGTTATTGTGTTCATATTTGCAGATTTTGCTCCATCTCCCTATGGCATGAAGAGCATCTTCTTTCCATGAGATCTACACTTCAAGGTGATATCTATTATGTTTTCAATCATTTATCATTTGGATTTTGGCCTCTATCCCACCAGGATACTCACTCTTATATGACAATGGTGTTCATAAGACTTGAATGTCTCTTTAAGGTTTGACCAAGGCAAGCCTTTAAACACCACAACCCCCTCCTACACTCCTTTGTGATTGCAGGTTACAGGTACTAAGTTTTGCAGAGTGGAGTTGCGGAAAGGAGGTTGCAAACAATAGAGATTTAGGATCTAACAAATAGAGGACTCCAATGAACATTTCAGGACTAGGGCATTAGTCCCTATGTCCTCCATTTTTCCTGAGCTAGAAATAGAAGATACAGTGCAAATCAGTGTCGGGAGAAGTTCCAGATTCCGTGATGAAAAGGATACCTTGGACTAGGGCGTTAGTCCCTATGTCCCCAACTATTATGCTTTCTGGACTTTAAAAAATAGTGAGTTAAAATCTCTGTCCTTCACCTTGGTCTGAAAGGTTTTGTCATAATTCGATAATTTGCTTACTATTTTGCTTATTTAGGGTTTTAAGTGAAATTCAACATTAAATTGAGATATTCTGTGATACATATGAGCTTATGCATCATTCCAAGTGGTAGCCTAACCTGATAGGTGAATGCTCCTACTAGTGGAGATTCAACTTGGTTGATATGCCCTTGAATGTTTGGTGTGAAGGGAGGATTTTCCTTTGAAACATAAACCCCTCTCTTTACCACCCTAAATAGTATGACACCATGATATAGAAGACCATGATGTCGTTGTAGTGATATGTTATAAAGAGCATTACAAATGCAAAACAAAATGATAAAACACACAAGCAAGCATGCATAAATGATACAAAGACAAACAAGATTTTGCCCTTGGTCAAGATAAAAAATAAAGATTTGATTGTGATGATGATAGTGTTGTTGATGTGAGAATAATATATCCAAAGAACAATGCAAGAATCAAGAATGATAGAACTCAATAATGATGGGTTGATTTGAGTTGATCAAGGCTTGCAACAAGGTTAGGAATAAAACCTATATATGATTTTGGATGCATACTAGATTGCTTGGCAAGATTTGCATGGATTGGGATTGCTTGCATTTGGATGAACTTATTTGGGATTGCTTGAGATTGTTCCATTGGATTGTGTTTGGATAACCTTTTTCTTGGAACTAATGATAAGGGAAAACTAAGTCTAAAGATAGGTACGAAGGGAGGGTTGGATGGAATGATAGAGGGATTGATTAGATAGTGGAAGGGATGGATGGAGGGTTCAACATGGATGTTTGAAGGATTCAAGATGCAATCTTTAAGGACTATGTTACACAGTAATAACATGCCCCACTTTGGATATGCCACTCATAATGTTGCATTACAATGCTTGCAATAATATATGATAGTATTTGTTGCAAAATATTAGACACATCAAGAGGTGTCCAAAACATGTTTTAACATTGTGTCCCTATCCTTATCAAGGTTGAAAGAAGGAAGGGAGGATGGATTTGGAATGATGGGATAAATATGCAAATATAATGGATAGGTATAATAGGCTAGGATAAGGTTGCCCCAAATGTAGGGTCCTCATAGATAGCTAATTTACTCATGACACCCAGAAATAGGTTTTCATCACTGTACTTGTCCAAGGCATCATATGAATAGTTTTCACCATTAGATATTTTTCTCTTGATTTTTTTTATTTTTTTTCTTTTTCTATTTTTTTGGATTTGGATATTGGGATGGGATGGATGTATTTGGATTGAGTTTTTTTAGACTCAAGTGTTTGTTACCATGGTGACCTAATAGTATCCCATGATTAATAACTATTTCTTACAAACCATGTTGTTGGTGTTGTGTTCTATAGATGTTAGTAGAAACCTTGTTGATTGCTAAGTTAGCTTCTCCAAAATGTAAACATGGTACCATCATAGCCCCTACACTAGACAATGTTTCCAAGGAAAATGGAATGGAAGGTGGGTTGGATAGAAGATGGATAGTGATTAGGTGAAAGGTTGGATGGAAGGAGTGAGATTGTGGATGTATGTTGGATAATGGATTTGATTATGAAAAAAGACTGGATGAAAGGGTGGGATAGTAAATGTCATAAGGCTAAGGGGAGTCAAGATCAATAATTGAACACAACATGCTACATTTTGTGAGTGAATTTGTATTGGAATGAATGATGGATTTTGAAGCTTTGGATTTAGGATTTTTGGGTGTAGGGGAGTCAAGACTGGTGGAAATGCTTGATTTCAAATTTTGGGATTGGGATGGGGGATTTTTTGATTGCCAATTTTGGGGTTGGGATGGAGCATGTTTAGATTTGAAGATGAAATTAAATTTTGGAGATGTGGATTTGGATGCTTCACTTGAATTTATTGCTTCTCTTTACTTTAGGAACCCCATTGTTTTTATGGTTCCTTTTTTATTTGTGACCTGATTTTTATTTGATATTGCATGTCGATGCTTTGTAATATGGTGATCCTTGGATTTTTGTGGGCTATTTCCTTTATATGTTGGTACATCCAAATGTATTCCAAAGGATATGTTATGGTCCCATGGGGAACTATTATCTTGGAATCCCATGCATTTTTTGATAGCCTCATAATTTTAGAATAAGTCAAACAATGTGTGAGTTCATTGGTCAAAACAATGAGCTTGGGTGATGGATGGTCAAGGTTGGTGATATGTGCTCCAAAAAATTCCAATTTAGAGTGCCTTTGTTATAGACCGCATTAATGTAAGTCATTAAATCCCCTTAATCTAGATACATTCCTAATGTTTATTTTCTCACAGATCATTAACCCAACAAGAAATGTTGCTATCTCAACCTCAATGTTCCATCATATGGGGAATTTTTTATATTACCCAAACCAAATTTCCTTTCTCATTCTTGATTATGCATCTAAAACCAAAATTTACTCATGACACCATCAAAATTGAGCTTTAATCAAGCTCCAGGTGGAGAGGACCATTTAATTTTTCCCTTTCACTCTTTGTCTTGTGTTTGAGCATGCCAACCCCATTAATGAAGGGTAGCCTAATCATCCTCCATTTTTTTGTTATGAGCTCATCCTACTGCATGAAAGATAGAGATCTCAGATATATATCTTTCATCCTAGAATTAATTACTTCATTAATTCCAATCTTAATTTTGTTTATGACATCCCCCGCCATCTAGTTTATTCTCATTAAAGATCCTTCTATTTTTTTCCTTCCAAACATGCCAAATCACCATAGAGGGGCATGTGATCCAAAGATCTCCCCATAAATCCCTTCTCTTCAATCTCATCCATGACTTGAATAAGTTTGTTAGGCCACTTGGGAGTGCCCCATACCTATACCTATCACACCATAATCTTGCCACACATACTTTAGTACTATTATTAAGAAATAATATTAATAATATAATCATTGTTAATCGATTAACCATTACAATTTGATCACACATCATACACAAACATGTTAAATCAACAATTTACACTCAACATAAAACAATAGAGCGCATCCAATTTTACCATAGAATTTAAACATCTTGGAATCATAAAGGGACCAAAATTGAGGGATGTTACATCCTCCCCCCTTAGGACTAATGTCAACCTTGACATTATTTAGATTTAGATGTACATAACACTAATGCAAAGCACTCAATTAAGAAAATTTTACTAATATAATTATTACACCATGAAATATTTGAATAAAGTAATGACAAATATGCATATACACATTAATAGGAAAACTTTAGAATATAAATTCTCTAAAAGAACTTTTATATGAGGAATCTTACATCAAAGATAAATTAAGAAGTACTTCCAAAAAGGTCCATCAAATCAATTTAATGTTTCATCATTACATCCCAAGCTATGCAAAACTCAAGGTGTGAATTGTTGGAGTCAAATATTTTACCCTCATGGCCTATTGATAGTTGTTTTGGCACATCAACTCTAAGTAGAAAAAGATCACTCCACTTCTCCTAAAAAGGTGGCAGATCTAAAGGATCAATTTCCTCCAAAGTCCCTATTGGCTAGGTAACAACAATGTTGGAGCAACTACATGGTCTATGTAATTGTTTATTCAAGGGGCCTGTGCTGGTAAAGTTGATCTTAGAGCAATGTGGTTAAGTCTTTATGAAAGATGAATATTGTTTTAGGCTCAAGAATTTCTAAATATAATCCTAAATTAATTTTATTTTAAATAAAGTGTAAAAGAGGTGAAGATTAGAGATAAAACTTAAAATTAAGATGGACAACTTATGTATCTGATTCCCACTTCACTTAGTAGATAGATGGTAAGATTCAATGTAACCTTTAATGTAAGAATCAATGTTATACTCAACCATCCACACTCTAGATGTAAAATCCTAAGGAACTATTAATAAATTGGAATGAAAGGTATGAAAACACCATACATGAACAAAAATTATACTCTTTCCCTCAATCTCATGTTAAGATGAAAACAATTAAGCACTTATCTTACCAAGATATATCAAATGCAAGTGAAAATGCAAATACATTACTACCAAAAGGCAGAAAATATAGAGAAATCAGAGTATCTTCTATTAATTAGCAACCAAATTTGGTAGATTACATATGACAATAGGATTCCCATACTGGAAATGTGTTACAATTTGCCCTTACATGTCTTCTCAAAATTTCAAAATGTCACCTTCTAGGAGAAATCTATAGATTTCCCCCCCTTTTTACAATTCTTAAGAAGTAGTTCTTTTATACCCTCCTTTGACATCCAAAAAATTTGAAATACATCGCAGGTCAGATGAAACCTTATGCTAATGTCTAGGCCCATTTTTTTTTAAATTACAAGTTACAAATTTAATCATCTCCTTAGGGCTTATATAAAACTTCAATTCATTTTGAATTGAGTTATTACATCTCTCAAAAGAATAATGAATGGGTAAAACTAAATGTTCATGCAAAAAAATAAAAATGTTCTATGCACTACTAGGAAAATGATTGAGGAAGGATATAATAGCTTCATTTAAGTCATTTTAATTAGGCCCTCCATGGTACTTGAAGGGCATCCTTTGGGAGAAAACTATTTGTTTGATCTTACTTTACAATTCTCCAAACTCAGTCATATCCTCTTGGAAGCCCTAAAAGAAACCTTCATCCTCATCAAGCCATCAATTGCCTGCCTTATCAACTATTGATGAAGGAATTCTATGAATTCCTTAACAATCCTTATTGCAGGGTGAACCAAGGAGGAGAAGTCCCAAAAGTTGCAAGGGATAGCCTCAATGAATTTTTCAATCCTTACCATGACTATATCTATTATGCCCTTTCTGGCATTGAGCTTGGCCTTGCATCCCTTAAGTACCTTTACCCTCATCTTTCTGACCTATAGCCATTCCACCAATATGTCTTGATCATCATTATCAAAGATTCTGAGTCTGAATAGATCACTTGAAGGGATTGCCTTCATTATTTGCAACACTAGGAGGTATTCCTCCCAAACCAAGAGTTCTTCATCCACAATATTTTTAAATTCTCTTAGTGCACTTGCCTCATCACTGATATTGTGATAAGATCTCATAGCTTATTTGATTACCTTTCTACCAAGGGCTTTTAATGCATCTCTCCATGTAGTGGTAGCAGGAATGACCCCTTCTAAGTCCAAATATTGTGTATCCTTATGCAAGGCTACTAGTATGGATGGTGCAGGGGTGTTATAATCAATTGGGCCTACCAGGTGGTTTCTGTATGAGGTTAGCTAGCTAACCTAAGTCTTCAACTCCTCTTTTGTAGTTTTATCAACTACCTACAAAGATTGTTTTCCTCCCTAGTTTGGTACCCCAAATTGACCTGTTGCACCAAGTAGTCTCAATTTGTCATTTGGGATTTAGCTTTGTCCACCACTAGAGTTGCTACTTGTGCAATCTTGGCTCCCTGAGCATCAACGGTGATGTGGAGAGTGTCCTTTCCCTCTTCTTCTTTGGTTGGTCCTTGAACATCTCCACCACAGTTGAGAAGTCATCATCATCCTAAGCATATGTCCTTTGTCTCTTCTCAACTATGTGGTTCAACCATATTGGAAGCCCCAAGATTGTAGATTATAGCTATGGAGGAGGAGGAGGGGTCTAAGTCCTCCTAGAAGTTGAGTTAGTAGAAAGAGGAGGGGAATAATACAACAATATCCAATGACCCTTCACCCTGTCCAGGTTGTGGTGAAGAAATGCTCTGAGCTAGATGGTTGAGATTTTTGATGTGTTCCTCAGGGACAAGGAGACCCTCATTTGGATGCTCTTACTTAAGTTGTTCACCAACACCCTTAGGTTGTTTTTCTCACTGTATGGCTTGAGAGGGTGATGGTACCTCTACACATGTGGGGGAGAAGGTGGGGGATTTAGAGAGATAACTAGTGGCTAAGGAGTGGATGAAATTGATAATTGAGTTGGTAGAATTGGGACTTGTGGAGGTGGTTGAGGAACTTGTGCATGTGGTTGGCTTGGTTGCTAAATGTTTTGAGAGAAGGATGGGGATGAATGTGATGGTGAGAGAGAGGTTGTGGAAGGGGATAGAGTAGTCTCCTCAGAGGTAGGTGGAATGGGAATCTGAGTAGTAGGAGGAACCTAAGTAGTTGTATTCTTCCTCTTAATCAGAGGCACATTGTCCTCCTCATCTTCACTGGAGCTAATCACCATAACTTTATCCTTTTCCTTCCTCTTTATAGTAGCTCTATTCTCTCTTGGCTCTTTTGATTCAGCCTCTTCAACTATAACCTTTGCTATGGGAGGAGGAGAGGACTCACCTTATTCTATTTTTTTCTTCTTCTTATCCATGTGTGTGGGATGTGGGTTCAAAATGTGATATGGCTTCTTTATATCCATTCTACTGATCTATCCACCACTACCTAAGCCTTGAACTTCATTGAAGGGTCTTCCACTTCAGTCTAATTGATGTCACCAATAGGCTCATTGAATACTTTGTTTGTATTATAGGAAGGGTGTAAGACCCTACCATTCTCCTTCAGACCCTTTGGGACCTTGGCCACATGGCATAGCTTGATAATGTCCAAGGTAAGCCTCTAATAATCCCTGGTCATCACTTCATGCTCATTAAGGCAATCAACCTAGTGATCCTCTAGTGTTGGCTCATGCTTATAGTAAGCCCCAATCAATGGGCTAATCTTTCCAATTGGGTTATATCTATTCTGGATGTTGTCATACAAATCAATAGCTAATGGGGCCATTTCTAACTCCACAGTCTTTGCATTCAACATATTTGCATAAGAGTAGACCTCCACTTTGATGAGGAAGACAAATACAGTCTTGTGCTTACTGGCTACTTGTTGAAGGCACAAGACAACTGAGAGGGGGGTGAATCAATTGTATTAAAAACTTGAACTTGTCTTAACCAAAATCACATTCACATTCACTTGCTTTAACCACTTAGTCTATTATGAAGATTAAACATGAAATGCAGAAACAAAACTTAAGCACATCAACACCATGCACACATGAACACATGATTTTTACATGGAAAACCCTAAAAGGGAAAAACCACAGTGAGTGTTACCTCACAATATAATGTAGTAACAATATCGAATTACAAAAGGCTCAGTGCCAAAGGGTTCACTGCCCAAATGAGTGCTCACTGCAAAAAGGGCTCACTACCAAAAGGGGTGGCTCACTGCCATGAACTGATATAGTAGCATCTACAACATGCCTTATTTTTGTTCCATTGAAGAGTAATATATCTCTCCTTCTCTGCCTTTACAACACACACACTTTATTTTCATATCTTTGCACTGTCCCATCACTCACGAATTCATTACATATAACAATCATCAACCTTGGAATGTAAATCAAGGTCATCATCACAATCTACAACCCTTGGAATAGTCTCCAAGGTTGGCAGGAATACATAATTCAAATTAGGACTATACCTAAACAAACTCGTAGAGGAGATGAATGAAAGAGGAACACTTCATGGCTTAGCTTAGACTCAAATACATCTTCACACACTACAACATGCTTCTACAATTTAGAAGACTTACCTGCAAAGAGTGTTAGCACCAAAGTCAGCCAAACTAGTACAATCATCAAGAATACTTAGACACACACTTCCAAGTGCTTCATTACACCTTGTGGATCAAGCACATACCTTCAATACATTCTATAGACATCCACGAACAACATAGATCATTTGGGAGCCAACAAATCTAACCACAATAGATCTCACTTAAAGACAACAAATATCACTTGAAGATAGATCATAGACTACTCACAACAAACACTATCGAACTTTGCTAATCAATAACTTGCTTTCTATAGCACCAAATCTCAAATCATTTGGAAAGAAGATAGCTAAGAACCTTATACGCATATGTCCATGACCATAAGACCAAAAACCAAACTGCAGAGAAATGCAGAGGAAAATACTTTCTCCCTGTCACACTACAAACATTGTCAGGCACAGTCTTCAAATTGGTGAATAGAACTTTTACTGCACAACGATCTGGACCACCAAATTCTAGATTTAGCATCTTCAAACACTTCTTTAAAACATATCCAAATATCATACTTTGGTCTTCAACATAAAGGAAATGTAGAGCAAAAACTCAGACAATGTCTTTAACATGACAACTCAATCTCTCAACAAACAACAATATTAGAAGACATAGTTGGCACCAATGACAAAAGAAACATGTTGACACCAATGACAACACCGATTAGCAGATACTTACAACAATATCCCCCTTTGTCATTGATGGAAACATATGATGTGAAAAATCATGAAGACAAGATTCTACATTAATCACCTTCTCCCCCTTTCTCTTTACACATCTAAATTCTTTCTCCCCTTGAGTTTTTCACATGATCTCTCTCCCCCTTTGACATAAATGGCAAAGGGCATCACATCTCTTTCACTACACATACTTTTAAGCTATTTCTTTGATCAATCTGAAACCATTCTTTACTCCCCTTGATTGCAACAATTATCTCAAAGCACTACTTGCTCCCCCTAAGGGATAGCCTCCAACATCAGTTCAAAAAAGAAATGTACTTTGAGGCACACTAGACTGATGCATCTCCTTATGCATCTAGTTCAAGAAAGGAGAGGCAATAACCCCTAACTTCTCCCAGAGATACTCAAATGTATCCTTTGGAAGAGCCTTAGTGAATATATCAGCAACTTGATCTTTTGTAGGCACATACTCAAGCTTCATTTCATTCTCTGCAACTTTCTCTCTCAAAAGTGATACTTAATTGAAATGTGCTTTGTCTTTGAATGCATCACTAGATTATTTGAAATATTTATGGCACTTGTGTTATAAAAAAGAATAGGAATTGGGTCATCATACTCAACTTTGATATCCTTCAAGGTTTGTTTCATCCACAACACCTAAGTGTAGCATGATACTACAGCAATATATTCTACCTCTATAGTAGACAACGAGATTGATTCTTATTTCTTGCTATGCTAGGGCACTACTCTATCTCCAAGGAAGAATGCACCTCCACTTGTGCTTTTCCTATCATCAACACATCTAATCCAATCTGAATCTGTATAGGAACTTAGGTAAAAATCATTATTCTTAGAATACCAAAACCATGATCTAGAGTGCCCTTCAAGTACCTGGATATCCTCTTTACTACCACAACATGTGATTCTCTGGGGTCTGATTTGAAATCTGGCCACAAGACATATTGCATGCATGATGTCTGGTCTAGTAGTAACTAGGTAAAGCAGTCCTCTAATAATTGATCTTTACTTGCTTTGATCAGCCTTAGGAGATTCATCATTCTTGCTCAACTTATAGCTAGTGATCATAGGAGTGCACACTAGTTTGGAGTCTTCCATTCCAAACTTCTTCAACAATTCCTTGACATATTTTAATTGAGAAATGAAAATACCTTTATCAGTCTGATTGATTTGCAGTCCAAGGAAGAAGTTCATCTCACCACACATAGACATCTCAAATCATCTGTAAAATTCTTATACATCCCTTCATTTCCACCAAATATAATGTCATCCACATAGACCTCAATAATCAGGATTTGATCTTTACTTTCTTTGATAGACAAATTACTATCTAAGAACCTATTGGTAAATAGATTTGTCACTGTAGATTTGAATGCAACTCGCCCAACGAGCAGTGACAAATGTCCCAACAATTGGAGAAGTTGTTATTGCATTAACAACTTTCCTTTGTGTTTGAGAGGGGAAACTCCCTCGTATGATGGGGGTATTTGTAGTTTTTATGTACTTTTAACCTGAAAGTACAAAAAGGAGGAAAAGGAAAACTAACAATGAAGATGATTTATTGAAACCCTAATAGTAGACATACGAATACTGGTTTGGATTTCATAAACTCAGGACAAATTTTGAGGGGATTTCACCATAGAAGTTAGAAACTATGTTCCTAAACCTATATGATGAATTGCACAACAATAAGTTCTAATATGCAATGATGATGAAAAGGAAGATGACGAATCTCAACATATGAAGAGATAGGTTTCTCTATCACATTCAAATCAAGATACCAAGATATGATTGTGTTTCATTACATCAATTGCATAGTTTATATATGCTTCAAAAGATGACTAATGATTTCCATGAAGACAAAAGAGATCACCAACTCAACATATGAAGAATTAGTAATAATAACTTAGAAGAACATTGGAACACACGAACCAAATGCACTCTTTATTATCTTTTTGAAATTATACAACTTCAAACACTCCTTTGTACAAAGTATGAACTCAAAAGTCTCTAAAAAGTTCCCCTCTCCAAAAATCTCTCTCCAAAAAGTCCCTTTTACATATGAAATAGCCTTGTATTTGTAGGCTTTTCCCAGTAACTACTTGGTAACTACCTGACAACTACTTCATAACTACCTTTTTGGAAAAATAATAAACCTTATTTTTGGTTACTTTTTACATCATTTTTTCTAGAAATAAGGTTCGTTTTCTAAATTTAGTTACAACAAGTGACATAAGTCACTTTTACAAAAATGTAATTATAACTTGTGAATTTCAAGTTGTGGACTTCACTAAGTTACTCTCCATCTCAATCTGCTTTATTTTGGTAGTCAAACCTTGCTAGATGTTGACAACTCCTCTGGATACCTAAATCTTGGGCTCCTATGTCCATCCATACAAAACATGAACTATGATAATAGCATGTCTTTCATCGACCACATCATAATGATAGTTGTAAATTGAATCATGTTGCATAAAATTTCAATACCATTTACTACTCATCTCAACCTCTCATCATTATGCAGAAAAGGTCAGTTGAAGGAGACACCACATGTTCTACAATTGGTTTTGAAAGGAAAAGATCTCCAGGACAACATCGTAAAGGGTCAACCTCAACACCTCGACAATTCTCAACCTTTTGAATTCACCTCCACTTGTTGTAATACATTCCCTCTCTTCAACATTTTCTTCTAGCCTATGATCAACTCCAATATCCAATAGGAACACTTGTAACAATACATCCATTAATCACCACAAGTGTAACTATGGTTCTAGAAGTTTCCTCTTTCCAAACTCCTCATTATTTTTAACAAATCCTACCACTAATGTTTGAGGTAATTCTTATAACCATTCTTCTCTGCTAAGACATGGATGCATGACATAGATCATATTCAGGTCTTACTATAAACTTGCATCATCCAGACTAATTATAGGGTTCATCCTACAACTATCACATCGCACACCTTTGTGAAATACCTTGAGAGTATTCTCAATAATACCCATATTCTTCTTTGTGTCATAATCATATATATGTCTCCAATTCAAGGGTTGAAGGATCAACATGATAAACAAAGCTAGACTTAACATTACTAGTGTTGTTTCTTGTCAATGTCATTCTTGAAAGATGGTGCATTGTTGTATGTGCTAGTTCCATTGATCACAAAAACATCTTGTTGGATTTTCATAAAAAGCTCAATATAAGTAGACACTAGCTTGATGAAACCCCTATTCAAAAGCTCCCATTTCAATGGGTAGGCAAGGTGCAAACTGACAATGTTATGGACTTTAGCTTTGAACCCGCATATCACATTTGCTCGAAGTTGTTAAATGCTTTGTAACAAATCCACATTTGTGCACATTCTTCATTCATCACATTCCATTTGAGGTGCTGAATCTTTAAGATTTTCTGGTAGATAGTACCTATTTGTTGTGCATATGATTCCACGTTCAGCAAGGATGAAGGATGTCATTTTACACTAGCCAATTGCATTTCCCTTGAAAGTTTTTAAGTTCCTTTCAACATGTCCATTTAGTTCATATCATGCAATCATTGCATTATTTATGCCTGCACATTTTGCATACATGTCTATAGGGCAGTTACAAGTCACACATTTAACAAAATTTCTCTATCCTTTATGCTTTGAGGGAGATTCATAAATTGATCTAAAGCTTTTTTCTATTGGACTTGCTTTGATTTAAAGGTTTCCAAATTTTCAACAAATTCATTTCATGCTTATCCTTCACTCATTGCATTCTGGTCAATGACTTCTTTTGAGGCTTTTTACTTTAACAATTCTTCCATATTTTCCATGCAAGTGTACTAGAGTATTTGTAACAATAATATCTAACAAAAACCCTCATTCCCTTATGCTTTGATAGACACACATATAGTTTTGCAACTCACACCATATCAAGTGTGTTTTTCTTGAAGTTTCTAACGTATTTTCAACAAAACCATTTTGTGAATATCCTATAGTCATAGCATTCCATGAGACCAAATTTCTTTGAGGGACTTTGTCAAACAGTTCCATCGCCTTCTCTAGGCATCCATAGTTTGCATACATGCCTGCCGAAACATTTATAACTATAATATTTGACAAAAATCCCCTTTTGATTATTTTTTAATGGATTTCTACTATTGTTCCACAGTTCTCAATCAAGCACGGGAAAGGAAAATGCTAGTAAAGATTGTGGATTATAGCCTTGCAGTCACCAAGTGCATTTGCTTGAGGTTTTCTAAAGCCTTTTTAACAAATCTTTACATGCAAATTGTATTCTAGAAATTTCTATTTTTGTATACGTGTGGAGGATGATTGAGAAGGTCATGGGGTCTAGAATTACACCTGCCAGTTGCATCTCGTAGTCACCGCATTCTATGAAACCACACTTCATTGAGATATTTTGTAAAACAGTTCACGTGTTGTGTTCCACATTTTGTAATTTACAACTATTACATCTGGCAGAAATACACTTTCTATTATGCTTTGAAGGGTGTCCATACTCTTATCTAATGTTCATTACAAAGAATGCAACTCAGACACTGCCAAAGATCATTGCTAAACATACGACTATGCAACGTCTTTTTAACTCTTTTCTCCAAGAAATGTTATGATAAAACTGATTCATATGCCTTATGCATGATTAGTTATCAATAGTAACTACCTCTTATTACTTTAAGATCCATGTTTATTCTTCATATGGTGTATGGCATGATTTTAGGAGAACTTCATGGCCCTTGGAATAATGAAACAACCTTTAAGCTTCTATCAATAGCAAGAGGTAGCCAAAGAAATTAGTTTTACAACTGTCGACTTAATTATTGGAGATTTTAATGGATGTGGAGGAGTGCCTTTGTTTTACTTTGCAGAAAGTGCAAGTGGAGTTCCTTTTCTTCTTTCTTTTTTTTTAAAACTTGAAAAATCACGCCTTTTGGTTTTGGTTAGCCAAAAGTGAAAGTGGATCCCAACTTAGTCAAATTCAAAAGTAGATGTTCACTTAGGCAAAAGTGAAAGTTGACGTGAACTTAACCAAAAGTGAAAGTAGACACAAACTTAGCCAAAAATGAAAGTAGACGCCAACTTAGCTAAAAGTGAAAGTAGACGTCAACTTAGGCGAAAGTGAAAGTAGACATCAAATTTTATTTTTTTATAAGTAGGCTGATAACAACTCATTTTTCAAAGAAAACTCTCCACTTAGTCAAATTAAAAAGTGGTACCTCCTTTATACTTAGCCAATTTCACAACTTAATCTCTCACTTTCATTTTTTTAGAAGTTGTTGAAGACTTTTGATTTTCACTAACCTTCTCACAACTTGTGAAAATTTCTAAGTTACCTCCTTACCTCCTTTTTAAATACTTTGACATACTTGTACAACTCATTATAACTTGTGAAAATTTCTAATTTATTAAAAATTATAACCTCATGAAAATTTATATCATTTGTTTGTCAAGCCTGTACATGCAATGGAGAAGTAAAATTGATGTAACTTTTGATAGAGATAATATTTTGTCATGAAATCTTGCACATTGTCTATAATAACATTATAAATCTCCCTGTCAAATGCTTCTGCTCCAACCCTTACAAAAACCATGATTTAATTATTTCTGCAAATTACCCACCAAAAAATTGAAGTTTTAAAATCTCACAAATGAGAAGGCGTAGGAGCCTAAAAAGTTGCCACATTAGGAAAAATAGCCATAGAAACATCCCTGTAAAAGGATTTCTCTCCAGCCCTTGTAGATTTTGAGATTTAATTATTTTTGTGATTTTGCACGTAGCTGAATCGCTTTCAGGACTTTTACTGAAACAACTCGACGATTCTTCCTTCAAACTAGAAAGTAACTTGACACTTCAGGATAATCAAATTATTTGTGACTTGGGAGTGATTCAACATAAGAATTTTGATAGAAAAGGTTTAAAATTTGGCATGTTGAAAACAAGGCCAATAGGACCTTTTACTGAAACCTTGCTACAACAAATACTTGTCTAGCCTTGCATACCATATCTGGTTTGTCTGATAGTTGGAACCCATCTGATTGCTCTATGTAGACCTCTTCTTGTAGCTCACCATTGAGGAAAGCATACTTCACATTCATCTGATATACCTTGAAGTCTTTATGTGCTACAAATGCCAAAAATAGTCTAATAGATTCCATCCTTTCCACCAAAGCATAGGTCTCTTCATAGTCTATTCCTTCCACTTATGAGTAGACTTTACACATAAGTCTTGCCTTGTTTCTCACAAAATCTCTAGCTTCATCCAATTTGTTCCAAAAAACCCACTTTGTTCTAATCACATTCTTGTTTGCAGGTCTAGGGACAAGTTCTCAAGTTTTGTTCTTCTCAATCTGCATTAATTCTTCTTCCATTTTCTTAATCCAATGTTCATCATTGCATTCTTCATTTACTATTTTAGGTTCCAACTTTGAAATTAGACATAGATTTACTTGATCTTCTACAGTTTTGCTTCTTATCAACACACCTTTCCTTTTGTCACCAATAATTTGATCTTCAGAGTGATCTCTTTGCACATACCTGGGGGTTTTAGGAATTTGATTTGGAGCTTCAGCTTGGACTTCTTCTTCTCGAGTAGTCTAAACTTCCTTTTCTTTACCTTTTTCAACCTTTTTTGTATCAGCTGATCCATCTAACTCATATCCATCTGATTGAATATCTTCATCTACCTTCACATTTGCACTTTCAATGATCTTTCTCAGTCTTTTGTTATAGCACCAATAAGCCTTGCTCTTAGTAGAGTACCCAAGGAATACGCCTTCATCACATCTAGCATCAAGCTTTTCTAATTCTTCATCTCTTCTGATGTAACATTTGCTTCCAAAAACTTTGAAGTATTTGATAGTAGGATTTCTACCATACCATAGCTCACAAGGTGTCTTTGTTTCCTTTGCTCTAACTTGCACTCTATTTAGAATGTAGACAACAGTGTGTATTACTTCTTTCCAATATACTTCCAGTAGATCTGCATCCTTGATAATTGTTCTAGTAGCTTCTTGAATAGTTCTATTCTTCCTTTTAACCACTCCATTTTGTTGAGCAGTCTAGGGGGTAGACAAATGTCTCTTTATTCCATGTTCTTCACAAAAAACATTGAACTCATTTGAAGTAAACTCACCACCTCTGTTAGACCTCAAGCACTTGATTCTCAAATCTAACTCATTTTCAACCATAGCTTTGAATCCCTTGAACTTGTCTAGGGCTTTTGATTTTTCTCTAAGAAAAGTAACCCAAGTCATTCTTGAAAAATCATCAATAAGAAGCATGAAATACCTGTCACCTTGTAGACTTCTTGTTCTTGTAGGACCACACAGGTCTGTATGCACCAACTCCAGCAAACCGGTAGAGGATTGTTCTTTGCTCTTGAAACTAGTCTTTGTCATCTTCCCAAACTGACAAATTCTTTGTACATAACATTGGCAGGCTTCACAATCTTAGGTAGGTCTCTTACAACTTGAACAATGCTTATTCTCACCATATTATCAAAGTTAATGTGACACATTCTCCTATGCCATAACCAACTTTCATCTATCTTAGCCAACGAACAACAAGTATCAGTACCTTTCAAATGATAAACATTACCATGAGTCTTCTTACCAGTAGCAATTATGGTTCCGAAGCTTTTCGTTATCTCACACCCATTGTCCTTAAACACTAGATTATATCCTTTGTCACACATTTGTCCAACGATTAGAAGATTATGCTTTAATCCCTTGACATAAAGAACATCATCTATATTATGCTTGCCATAAAAAGTAATTGATCCTTTTCCACAAATCTTACTAGCTGCATCATCACCAAACCTAACAAGTCCTCCATCATACATTTCAAACTTAACAAACTTACTCTTGTCTCTTAACATGTGATTTGAACATCTGCTATTAATGATCCATTCATCTTCCTTTTCAACATGAAATGTAGATAACTCTCCTAGACTTCCTTCCTTCACACAACTTGCAAGGTTAGCAGAAACATGTTCTTCTCTTAGTGTAATAAACAAGAATTCACTATCATTACCATCATCAAAATCAGGTTCATCATTAGTTACACCATCATCATCTCTAACATGTAGTAACTCTTTCTTACCATCTTTCCTTTACTATCATTGATCTTCAAAGCTCTATCAAGACATCTTGAAGCATAGTGACCAATTTTTCCACAATTGAAACATTTGAAAGGTAACTTACCTTTGAAATTTCCTCTACTACCTCTTTTCATTCTACTTGCAAATTTTTCCTCGTGATCTTTAAAATATTCTTCATCTGATTCCACAACATATTTATCTAATCTAGCAGTCTTTTCTTCCTTGGCCTTAAAGGCAGTCTCATTTTTCACAAGGCCATTAGTAGTACCAAATTCTCTCATCTCAAAAGCAATCAGTTTACCAAGCAATTAATCTTTTGTAAGCTTTCCCATATCAAACAATTCTTCAATGGTAGATACCTTGTGACTATAAGATTTGGGAAGAGTTTTAAGTATCTTATCTACAACATCTGCATCTTCCAACTTTCCACCAAGACCCTTGATGCTACTAACAACTTCACCAATTGTATGTAACTTGCTATGTTCTCATCCTCAGCCATTCGCATGGTTTCATATGTGGTCTTCAAATTCTACAACTTAGCCTTCTTAATAGATTCATCACCTTCATAGATGCTTTTCAATTTGTCCCAGATCTCATGAGTAGTTTCCAGGTCCACAACTTTTGCCATTTTAGTGTTAGACAAAGCATTTAATATAACATTTTTAGCTTTGTGATTAATCTCATAATCCCTAATCTCTTCATCAGTCTTCGGACCACCTTTAGGTATTGTGTATTTATCTTTAGCCATTGACTAGACATTATAACTGATAGAAATAAGATAACTTTGCATTCGTACCTTCCAGTAGGCATAATCAAATCCATCAAACCGAGGAATGTCTTTCTTGTGTGCCATTCTAGATCTACCTTAAGTTGTTAAGCTTACTTCCAAGGGACCTTGCTTTGATACCAAATTGTTGAAGGCACAAGACAATTGAGAGGGGGTGAATCAATTGTATCAAAAACTTTAACCTCTCTTAACCAAAATCACATTCACATTCACTTGCTTTAACCACTTAGTCTGTTATGAAGATTAAACATGAAATATAGAAACAAAACTTAAACACATCAACACCATGCACACATGAACACCATATTTTTACATGGAAAAACCTAAAAGGGAGAAACCACTATGAGTATTAGCTCACAATATAATTTAGTAACAATACCGAATTACAAAAGGCTCATTGCCCAAGGCTCACTACCCAAATGAGTGCTCATTGTAAAAAGGGCTCACTGCCAAAAGGGGTAGCTCACTGTCGAGGGGTGGCTCACTGCCGAGGGGTGGCTCATTGCCAAGATGAGTGGCTCACTTCCATGAACTGATATAGTAGAATCTACAACATGCCTGAGTTCAGTTCCATTGAAGCACAATATATCTCTCCTTCTCTGCCTTTATAACACACACACTTTATCTTCACATATTTGTACACTCTTGCATCACTCATGAATTCATTACATATATTTATACCAATCATCAACCTTGGAATGTACATCAAGGTCAGTATTAGAATCTACAACCCTCGGAATAGTCTCCAAGGTCGGCAGACATACATAATTCAAATTAGGACTGGACCTAAACAAACTTGTGGAGGAGATGAATGAAAGAGGAACACTTCATAGCTTAGCTCAGATTCAAACACATCTTCACATGCTACAACATGCTTCTACAATTCACGAGACTCATCTACAAAGAGTGTTAGCACCCAAGTCAGCCAAACTAGTGCAATCATCAAGAATACTTAGACACATGCTTCCAAGATATTCATTACAGCTTGCAGATGAAGCACACAACTTCAATACATTATAGAGACATCCAAAAACAACATAGACTCATTTGCGAGCCAAAAAATCCAACTGCAATAGATCTCACTTGAAGACAACAAATATCACTTGAAGATAGATCACAGACTGCTCACAACAAACACTGTTGAACTCTGCTAATCAATAACTTGCCTTTTGGAACACCAAATCACAAATCATTTGGAATGAAGATAGCTAAGAACCTTATAAGCATATGTCCAAGACTACAACACCAAAAACCAAACTATGGAGAAATACGGAGCAAAATACTTTCTCCCTATCACACTGCAAACACTATCAGGCACAATCTTCAAACTGGTGAATAGAACTTTTGCTGCACAACGATTCAGACCACCAAATTCTAGATTTAGCATCTTCAAACACTTCTCTAAAACATATCCAAATCTCATACTCCGGTTTTCAACACAAAAGAAATGCGGAGCAAAAACTCAAATAGTGTCTTTAACATGACAACTCAATCTCTCAACAAACAACAATATCAGAAGACATAGTTGGCACTAGTGCCAACACAAACATGTTGACATCAATGACAACACTAGTTAGCACATACTTGCAATAGCTACCAACTTTTAAATTTCATCTACTTGTCGGCAAAGCTCCAACAAAATGATCCCATCACTAGGATACCTTGGTAGCTTGTATGGTGCCTTGTGAAAGCCAACCACTCTAATGTAAGTAAAGGTCTTGAACTAGATGAACTAGTTACCTCTATTAACAACCTCTTGGCATAATCATTCTCAAGGCCCTTGATGATTACATAGACAAAAGCATCATTTACTATGTAATAATTCTTGTAACATCGTAAATTGTGTCCACTCACAATTTCATGTTATGTTTTGTACTCACTTTAGTGTCCATACCCTTAGGATGTTTTAGGATCATTTCAAGCCTTGCCTTACCCTCAACCCATAAGATGTGCCTTTGCACTGCTTTGACTCTTTCTACTTATCATGCTCAAAAACAATAAAAGTGCCTAAAACTTGGCTTTGTCCCAAGTTGACTAGACCTTTCAAGAATTGGAATTACACAGACTCTAGCGCTTAGCACAAACGTTTGTGCCACGTGCTAACATCCTGAAAGCCTCTGTCAATCTTGCAATCATTTTAGAAGTTACCTTTTTACTTGTGCAATTCATCGAGATTTTCTCGATCCTTATCCATGCCCAAATGACTCCTTTTTGTCTTTTCCCTCTCTATTTAAGAAAGTAGCTTTGACATTACAAATGGATCAAATTCTTTTCATAGCAAAGCTCTACCAAAATAAAAAACTCATCTTTATCACATTTTATATTTTGCTATTCCATTGTTGCAACTTTTTTTCTTCATGATCACATCAATCTCTTCTAATATATCACATATCTTTGTGGGTAAAACACATTTCCCATTTTTCTCTTTCATATAGAGATTATTTTGTGAATCCTCTCTAGATCATTGAGTAGGGTTTTATTTATCAATATTGCATTATTGTTTGTCACTTCTTGAACAATTCTAGATGCACTTAAGAATTAGAGGACACACTTTTTATTATTCAATATTAATCAAGCTATCATTGAGGTGGAAACACAAAAAATGAGGTTTGACTGAGGCAAACCTCTATACAGCCCAACCCTTCTCTTCAGTCTATGCATTTGCATGTTTCATCAGGAAGCTTAGCGATGGGAGGAAGGACCAAAAAGATTAGCATGAGAACTAAGACTACTGATTCCTATAGTACTTGCATCATATAGACTACAACGTGGTGCATAGACATCACGTACTGCACTGTCGTCTTAGATAGTGAGGCTCTTCGCTTCATGCTAGGTTCCTTATTATTTTTTCATTTCATTTCTATAAATTTTATTTTCTATTATTCATTTATGTCAAAACATAAAATGGTTCTATAGACATAGATTTTGTGTGAAACATTAGCTAGCAGAACCCCAATGTAATGTTAATGGAAATCTTCCTTGATTGATGAGTTTAGTTGAGGAGTAGTTTTCCTACATCACATCTTGGTGAACTCGATGTGTCTAACTTAAGGCACCTTCTTTTTCATTCAAATTTATTTTCTTCCCAAATTTGTTTTCAAGGTGCTACCCCAAACCTCAGCCTTCGGCAAGATCTGGTAATACCTTTCTTATTCCTTTCCTTCTATCTTTATAAGTTAGCATGTTATTTTATTTTCTTACATCACTTTCCAAATTTTCTCAATGGGTTTGTGAAAGTGATGTTCCATTCAATGCATGTGATGGTGACTTAGCTCTTCCTATGTCTCTTTATTCTTTTGATCACTCTCCTAAGATTCCTCTTGTTTATGAGGATATTTTGGTGCAAGAAGATGAAATCATTAATACATTACTCTACCTTCTCTTCATTTCAATTCTCTCCCTTCCAGAGATGAAGCATTAGTTGATGAAGAGCCTCAACTCACATCGGATTCCCTATGGACAGACTTCTTTTGTTTCTTCTTTTACATCATGCATTTCTCAAGAAGATAATAATGTTAATTCAGTCATTATTAATTGACTTATCCCACCCACTAAGGGGATGTCGGATAAGTGCATTAATGTTCAAAGTCTTTCTTCTACTCCTAAAATCATTGTGCATAGGGCACTTGATCCACCTATCTCTCATCTACATGACAAATGATATTGAGGATCACCTCTATCCAGCTCATGCTTTCTCCTCTATTTTCTCATGAGACTATTGTGTTTCTACCCACTATGTGGCATCTATATCTTTTTCTATTTGCTTGTTTCCATTCATGGTGGTACAATCTCGAGTGCAACCATACTTCATTTCGGTAACAACACAATATTATTTTTCATGGTTGTCTTCACCCATATTTTGGGGGCAGAGACAACTTGTTCAATGGGTACACATTCTTTTTTAGGATCTCCCCTCTTTTATCTTTCCCTTTTATTTACCTTAAAATATTCACATATTACACATGCTAATATTTTAAGGGGGCATATATTCTCCTCACATGTGCCTTCATACATACACCCTTCTTTTCACACCTCCTAAGGTGTTGCGTATTGATTCACCCCCTGCAATGTTATTTATTTAATGCTCCCTTAAGCATTCACCCCTAAGTTGTTGTGTATTGATTCACCCCCCTGTGGCATTGTTTATTTCATGCTCCTTGTGGTGTTGGAATTTGATACACTCCTTGAGGTGTTGGTGAACATTGATACACTCCCTAAGATGTTGGTGTTTGATATGCTCCTTAAGGTGTTGGTAGCATATGATCACCTAGCATAATGCAACTTTCTAGTTGGTGATCCATGTAGTTTATGAGCCATCTAGCATCATGCAACTTGCTAGTCTGTGTGCTTCATACGACTTACCTCTTTACACTCATGGTCACCTAGTATAATTCAACTTGCTAGTTTGTGATCCATGATGGTATGGTGATTTGCATGATCCCTAGCAACAGGGCAAGCTAGTGTCAGAGTCATGTACTCTTATTCATTCATATTGATTGCTTCCCTATCTATCTATATGTCTTCTTTCCTTTAAGCAATTGATCAACTCATTATATTCTTCTATCTGTGTTTAAGAATTCCTCTATTTGTGGTTTTCATTATTTTTTGTTGTATTGTGGCGATGACATATGGTATTGAGACAACCTTTCACATTGAGGTCTCTTTCACTTTGCTAACTCAGAATTTTTCTTTGTTTGATGTGTGTTTCTCTCCTCTATGTATATGTTGTTTATGTTATATATATGTTTGTGATGTTCTAACATAGTGGTTTTGCAGGTTTATCCTCTAACATTATTGTCTTGTAGGTTTTTGTTTTCTAATGTATTTGTTTTGTAGGTTCTTACCCTGAGGGCTTGTTCCTCTACTTGAAGAGCTCTTCATCCTATATAGTATCCTTTTGGGTATCCTTTTCGTGCTTGTTTACTTTCAACACTTTCTTTCTTGTACTTTAGATTGCATATGCACGTAGTGTCATATGCCCATTAAAGTCGGGGCTAAATATAATGTCATAAATTGTGCTCGCTCACAATTCCATGTTATGTTTGGTACTCACTTTAATGTCCATACCCTTAGCATGTCTTAGGATCATTTTGAGCCTTAGCCTTACCCTTGACCCACAAGATGTGCCTTTGCGTTTCTTTGACCCATTCAGTAATTTTATATTGCTCAAAAACCATAAAAGTGCCTAAATCTTGGATCTGTCCTAAGTTGACTAGACTTTTCAAGAACTAGAATTGTAAAGACTCTAGTGCTTAGCATGGACATTTGCACCATGTGATGACATCTTGAAAGTCTCTATTAGTCTTGCGATCATTTTAGAAGTTATCTTTTTACTTGTGCGATTTGCCAAGATTTTCTTGATCCTTATCCATGCCCAAACAACTCCTTTTTTCCTTTTCTCTCTCTATTTAAGCAAGTAGCTTTGACATTGCAAATGGATCAAATTATTTTCATAGTGAAGCTCTACCAAAATCAAAACTCATCTTTATTACACTTTATCTTTTTCTATTCCATTGCTGCAACTTGTTTTCTTCAAGATCACATCAAGCTCTTCTGTGATATCGCATATCTCTATGGGTAAAACACATTTCCCATTTTTCTCTTTCATATAGAGATTGTTTTAGGAATCCTCTCTAAATCATTGAGTAGGGTTTTATTTATTAGTATTGTATTATTACTTGTCATGGCTCAAACAATTCTAGACGCACTTAGAATTAGAGCACACACTTTTTATCAATCAATATTGATCTAGCTGTCGTTGAGGTGGAAACACTAAAAATAGGGTTTGATTGAGGCAAACCTCTATACATCCCAACCCTTATCTTCAGTCTGTACATTTGTAGGCTTGGTCAGTAAGCTCGACGATGGGAGGAAGGACTGAAAAGACTGGCACGAGAACTAAGACTATGAATTTGTAGTACCTATGTCATACAAACTAAAACGTGGCATGCAGACATCCATGTGGTGTGCTGTCGTCTTGAACAATGAGGTTGTACACTCAGTGCTAGGTTCCTTATCATTTTGTCATTTCATTTTTGTACTTCATTTCTATAAATTCTATTTATTGTTATTCATTTATATCAAAACATAAAGTTGTTCTATAGACATATTCTGTGTGAAACATTAGCTAGCAGAACCCTAATGTAATGTTAGTGGAAAGCTCCCTTGATTGATGAGTTTAGTTGAGGAGTAGTTTTTTCTATGTGACAATTCGTTTGACTCTCCTTGAGCTCAAGTTGGGGAAAGTGATCATAGACTTTGGTTTCTCCCATCTAGAGAGTACCAACCTGCTTTAGCCTTAGGAAACTAGGTTGATAGGCTAGAAGATATACAAGATGCGAGGTCATTTAGAATCTTCTTGATTCCAACACATCTACTAGTTACTCATGGAGGTTGTTACTGATAATTGTTCCATAGTTGATCTTCTTTCCATCAATCATCCTCATGTAGAAAAAGCGCATCCAAGGTTGGAATTCTTTGGCATAGGGGTTGTAAGGACATCTAAACTTTACTTATTAACTGTAATGATGAAATTATTGATATTGTTAAGAATAATTCATTAGTTGCATCATTTCAAATAATTATTTTGATAATTTAATATTGTTTAAAAAGGAAAATCATGCATTGCCATTATATGCTTTTCTATTTACATATTTTATAAAGATTCTTTATGACACATGCAAGAATAGCAGTTATGCATCTTCAAAAGAGAATCTTAGAAATTAATTTTTTTTAATTTCAATTTAGTAGAGATAATTTTAGAAAATGTTACAAAAGAAGGATAGTGGCATTCAAATACTTTTATTATCATTTTCATTTGGGATAGAAAAATTAATTACATTTTCCTTCTTGAGCGTGCGTTAGAAGAAGATGCTCCAAATAACTCTTAAGTAAGAATTTTTGCTCCAGATCAGGTATTCTCTTGGGATCGTCATCTCTCTCTGGAAGAAGAAATCTGGATGGTAGCAATGTGACTCATCTTGAGGCCTTTCAGTCTTTAGTTCGCATGCCATGTGTGAGTTTCTAGCTAATTTGGTATGTTAAGGATTTGATTTTTGTAGGAAAATTTTAAAGTTGGGAGTGAATATAATTCCCTAAATAATTCTATGCTGGAGACAAATTGGATCTCTGTGAATAGTTTTCCCTATGGATTTATCTCTCTCTGCTAAGAAAATTCTAATACCATGTCTCTTCAAGAATTTTGTTTCAGTTGTGTGCCTTATCTGTTCTTGATCTTATGATGATTGGAAAGATGTTATCCATGGTTGAGAAATCATGTGCCTGACCTTTGATAATCTATCAAACTTATTCACGATTTGGGACATTTCTAGCTATGATATCTGACATAAATCCGCCATTCATTATGTTGCTCTATCGTTTTTATCTCCTCCTATCTCTTTGAAAGAGTAGAAGGGTAAAATAGAATGTTGATCAAGGGAAGATAGCTATAATATCTTTGTCTTTGTTCTAGCAAACATAAGGATTTGATGAATTTGTTCACTCTCTTCAAATTCTGTTTAACCTAAAATTTTTAAGAATTCCAGTTTTGAAGGCATTTATGTTTTACCCAGGTGTATGTGCTTTGTTTGTAGACAATGTGTTTAAGCACGCCTTAGATTTATGTGTGTCTTGAGCCTTAGAAAACATAGTGGTGCTTTACTTGCTTGGGCTTTACCTCCAGATTTGGTATGCATGACTTGTTGGCGAATGCAATTGTTTTTTAAGTCTTTTAAAGGTTTTACACCTGCCAATTCAGTTGTATGAAAGTTTCTAAAGTTGTCTCAATAAATCGATTTTGTGCATTCCATGAGATGACATCTCTTTGATTCGTTTTATCAAATAGATCCCATGAAACATTTTTTTCATTATGCTTCGATGGAAATCCCTTCATTATTCTGGAATCTCTCTTTGTGTGTGTATGTTATAGCGCAAGTTTTTTTAGATTGCTTTATTTGGTGTCACCAGTAATCTCCACAAGAATATCACCTCTATTTAATGATGGAATTGGTTCACATATGTCTCAACAATTTCTTGCCACCAGTGGATAGTTGGTAATTGTTTGCGGTTTGTCGAATCGTCTTACACCTGCCAATGGAAATTGATGGAAGGTTTCTAAAACCTTTAAAATGCTTCCTTTGTTTTCTATCTTACCTGCATATAAAACTCCATGCCATCACATTTTATTGAGGCTCCTTCGTCGCTATAAATTATGGCATTCCTCCTTGTATCAATTACTTGTAAACTGACAAAATGCCACCACTCTTGATAAAACTCACACTACTTGACTTGCCAAGGGAATGATCTTGCCTATTAGCTGTATCTTTAGTTAAATGGAGAGAATTATAGGTTAGGGTTTGCGCTAGTGAATTGTATTGGGTTTCCTTCTTAGCAATGAGTATTTCTTGGCAATTCCATGTCCTAAATCCCCCACATTCCCTAGGGCATATTGTATGAAAAATCTTTTATTTACTTGTTCTTATTTTTGAATGAATGCCCTGTTCGTCTATGATATCTATATTGCATTTTTGTATTTATGTTTTCTATTGTGACCAATTTGGTGTAAGGACTACTTATAAAACTTTCGACCGACATATTCCTTAATCACCCGCACACTCATATCAGCCTGATCATTAATAACATTCATAATCTTTTTTTATTCAATCTTGCCGACTAGTGATCTTATTGTCATTTGACTTTTGAGATGAATAATTAAAATTTAGAAATTATGATCTTGAATTAGAAAGTAAGGAATTTATTTGATTCATAATTATCTTCATACTTTCTTAAAATAAGGATATCAATGAAACTAGTAATCCTTCAAATTATATTTCTTTTAGCATAAAATTAACGTAGAATAAGGTTTGGTTTTATTACGTTTTGAAAAGCATTGATAGTGGTTTACTTTATATATTTATTGAATAGTGTTTGAGTTAAGACTAAATTAGAACTTGGGATGATTGGATTTAGTAGATTCATTGGCTTAGCTTATCAGTATGCAAGTTTAGAGTTATTTTTTGGTTGACCTGATATTAACTATGCCATTCTAGGGCATGCATATGAGATATAATAACAAATTTTATCTTTCCATCTAGTGACCTACCATGTGTTGTTAATATCTTTGTACTATTGTAGCTCGTGATTTAGGATTGGCCTCCGCAGCCTATGTTATTTTCTTCTTCGTGGTTATTTCTTAGTTATGCCATAATGGCCTATGACGCTCCTGTGGTAATCCATAATGTAATATAAGGACAGTGTTGGGCCACTGTAATGTCCCTTTCTCATCAGTGATATCCAGGATGGACCGTTAGCCTATCCCGGAGGCCCATAGGCTAGTCAGAGGCAATAATTAGGGTTTCCAGCTGTGTGGTGATTTCTTCTGAGCTTCTGGGGATCTATTTGTCAGTGTATGACAGTTTGATTACTGGATTTGTTTTGGGTTTTCAGAGAGAAGTTTGATTACTGAATTCCTTTTGGGTTTTCAGAGAGCTTCAGGGTGATATGACATGCATTGGCATTCGAGGGCTTTCTTGAGATTACTATTTTTAGTAAGTACTATTTTTGACAGCATGATCTATGGCAGAGTATGGCATTGAGTTCTTCCTTGGCAATCCTTGTTTGGAATGGACAAAAATAATATAATATGGGCACTTTATTATTTTATTTATAAAAAGGCAACTTTGGCATAATTAAATATTATAAAGTTAAGTTGTACCCCTATGCCTAGGAGACACAACTTAAAGTTGTTTTAAAAGGAGGACCATGTGTGCATTTAAAAATAAATTAATTATTTATGTGAAAGGAGAACGCCTAGGGAAAGTTAGAAAAAGAAAGGAAATAAAGTGTTTTTTCTAATCCTAGGGAAAAGTGAAAAAAGAAGGATTAGAAAAGGATGGAAAGAAATATTTTTTTCTAATTTTTTAAAAGAATGTTTCCCTCTCATGTGTGACACCCATATTGGGGAAGTTTCCCAAAACTTTCATGGAAAAAAATATAAAAGGATGTGAGGGCTTCTCTTTTCATTATGCTTTGGATATTGTTGATATTGAAATGTTATTGGAGTTCTTATTGATTTCATGGCTTTGAGGATGAAAACTCTCATGGTTGACATTAGTTTTAGGTTTGAAAGATACCCCCTAGTTGATTGATTATGGAGGAATCCATCCAGGGTTTCTACAGGTGCTTCATTGCAAGAATTCAAATTGGTGCAATAGTTGATGTATTATTGCACTTCTAAATCAGAAGTCTGGTTGAATGCAATAGTTGGTTTATTATTACATCACAACAGTTGATGTAAGAGCCTTCAAGTTTGTAAAGGTTCGTGATCAAGAAGAGCACATGAATCATTTCAGGTTGGAGACATTTCACATAAGGCGACGTTGCCTCAGAGATATCGTAGCTTGTAAAATTTATATGCAACTTTATGATTAAGTAGATATTGAAGGTCATCGCTTTAGAAAATGCATAGTCAAATCGTGGATGGGTTGCCAAAGGAATTGTAGATTTAATACTAATAAATGCATTCTTTGAAAGGCATTTTATATTAATTGCAGCTCCCATAAAGTCTCTAGAAGGAATTTAGTATAAAATATTGGCATTAGCATATTATGAAGGGATCGTGGCAGCTTGTATATTGCAATTTAAATCCTAAGAGGTTCAAATTATAGACAACTATTATAATGGTAATTTAGAAATTCATAGGCAAATATTAATGCTGGCAAAAAGGGGGACAAAATCTAACAAATAGTTCTAGTTAGCAATTTGCTATGAGAAGGTGTAAAATTAAGAAATGAAACTTTGATTCCTAGTGGATTGTGGGACCCTCTCTAGAGCCACCGTAGCATATGGAAGAATTATTTCATTTGTGTGAACTCATTTTAAAGATTTAAGGTGATTTTTGTTTATGCTGCTCCATGGGAGACAAACTCTGACAATATGCCAACAGTCCCCTTTTGAACATAAACTATTATAATTAAGAGTGAATAGAAAAGTGCTGGATTATTTGGCCTAATGAATAGTGGGCCCTCTAGCTAAGTTGGCATTTCAATTTAAAGTTGGAAGGCATTATTTATTATTGAGTTGTCGCTTGTGTACAGTCATCAGCATATTTGATCAGGCATTTATTGAAGGACATCATCATCCATCTTTGAGGGTAGATCTGTATTATAGAGATTCATTAATTTGTACATGGTATTTGGCATTGAAATTGGTATGTTACCATTCAATATTCATATCTGATTTTGAACAACAATCTACGTTTTGAATTTGGTTGTCATTAGCCATGAATATGATGAAATGGAAAAAGTAGGAAGTCTGATTTTGTAACAAAAAGATCTGAGCCAGTCCTATGTTCATTGTCATCATTATAAGTTGCAAACACATGTTATAAGGATGTCAAATCTAACTATTTATTCTATCATCGATTTTGCAATTAACAATTCATAGATTTGATTGTCAAAGATAAATTATAGAAGTGCAGTAGTGAATTTCATTTTAGAACCTAGGGTTTGAACAAAAAATTGAAATCACAAATTTAGGCATCATTTGGAATGTTAGTTATTAGAATTTGAGCGAATATCCAGTTAGAGATATTATAGTGAGAAGTTGGGATTGCTACTGTGGAGTTAGAGGACAGATTGATGATGAGTTCTTATCATCCTTAGGCAGCAGGGATACTTTTTGCTCCATCACGGACATGATTCACAAGATACATGGTGTTGTTTTGATTTATGCCAGCAGCTTGTTAGGGGTTGGTATATGTTTCTATGCACCTATGTTGGGCATACTTCACATCATCAGGAGACCACTCAAGGTGGGATGGATTACTGATGATGCAGACACATCAGTCTTGGCTATAGGTTTAGGTGTCATGAGAGATTTGAGCACAAGGCTCTACATCGACACTTTTAAGATTAACCTTGGACAATCTTATCAGAAGAAGATGGTTTCTTCTAAGACTTGCACGCTGACCTTGGTGTTGTTCCAGCCTCTTTTCAAGAGATTGATGGCATTCATGATGGTACTCTTCTTACTCCTGAAAGCAATTTAGGATACTTGTAGTTGATTTCTGATGGAGGTCTTGTTGACAAGGCTGCAAAGGGTAAAGATGATATTGTGGCAAGATCAACTCATCATGTTTTGAGTTGTGAGTCTTCTTCTGATGATGAAATTGTAGGGTGGAGTACACATGACTACTCTGGTTTTCCATTGGCACAAACAAGGGAGTTTCATCTTGATTACATAATGAGGTGTGCTCATCAATTTACCTTCAGCCCACATACACAGGATTTGACCATGTCTTTGATTACATAGAGATATGGGTTGAATATGAGGTTTTTTGATTCACTCTAGTATGATATGTTTCTAACCTCAGGTGATGTCTCCAAGTTCAACGAGTCTTCTACCTCACTCTCTCTTGCTAATTGCCTTTTAAAGCAAGATGTAGAGACTTGTTACAATAAGGGTTTTGAGGTTATTAGAGTGGTACAACGGAAGCTGACAAGTGTTGGCTTTCTAATTTATTCATGGGATCTAGATGGAGTTTACTTATGGATAGTGTGGATGCATGTGGTTCCTCACCACAGTTCTTGGATGGTAGAGCTCACTAATCAATAGATGGTAGAGATCCCTATGTATAATTTATATAGAGATGATTTTCAGATTTGGGATCCAGGTGGTTGTTGGACAGGCACAGATGGTTTGTTATTAAGTTATTAGATGCTGTGGCAGTTGAGTTGTTTTGTAGTTGCAGATTGCTTGAGGGCAAGCAATCTTTGGGAATGGAGGACTATAATGTCCCCTTCTCATTAGTGATATCTAGGATGGACCGTTAGCCTATCTCAAAGGCCCATAGGCTAGTCAGAGGCAATAATTAGGATTTCTAGCTGTGTGCTGATCTCTTCTAAGCTTTTGGGGATCAATGGTAGTTTGATTAGTGGATTCCTTCTAGGTTTTCAAAGAGCTTTAGGCTGATATGACATGCATTAGAATCCGAGGACTTTCTTGAGCTTACTATTTTTAATAAGTACTATTTCTAGCAGCATGATCTATGGCAGAGTATGGCATTGAGTTCTTCCTTGGCAATTCTTGCTTGGGATGGACAAAAATAATATAATATGGGTACTTTATTAGTTTATTTATAAAAAGGCAACTTTGGCATAATTAAATGTTATAAAGTTAAGTTTTTCCCCTATGCCTAGGAGACACAACTTGAAGTTGTTTTAAAAGGGGGACCATGTGATCATTTAAAAATAAATTAATTATTTATGCCTAAGGGGAACACCTAGGGAAAGTTAGAAAAAGAAAGGAAATAAAGTATTTTTTTCTAATCCTAGGGAAAAGTGAAAAAAAGAAAGATTAGAAAAGGATGGAAAAAAATATTTTTTTTCTAATTTTTTAAAAGAATGTTTCCCTCTCATCTGTGGTGCCCATATTGGGGAAGTTTCCCAAAGCTTTCATGGAAGAAAATATAAAAGGATGTGAGGGCTTCTCTTTTCATTATGCTTTAGATATTGCTGATATTGAAATAATATTGGAGTTCTTATTGATCTCAGGGCTTTGAGGATGAAAACCCTCGTGGTTGACATTGGTTTCGAGTTTGAAAGATAACCCCTAGCTGATTGATTGTGGAGGAATCCATCAAGGGTTTCTATAGGTTCTTCATTGCAAGAATTCAAATTGGTGCAATAGCTGATGTATTATTGCACTTCTGAATCAGAAGTTTGGTTGAATGTAATAGCTGGTTTATTATTGCATTGCAATGCAGCTAATGTAAGAGCCTTCAAGTTTGCAAAGGTTTATGATCAAGAAGAGTGCAGGCATTATTTCAGGTTAGAGACATTTCACATAAGGCGATGCTACCTCATAGATATTGCAGCTTGTAAAATTTATATGCAACTTTATGATTAAGTAGATATTGAAGGTCGCCACTTTAGAAAATGCATAGTCAAATCATGGACGGGCTGCCAAAGGAATCACATATTTAATACTAATAAATGCATTCTTTGAAAGGTATTTTATTTTAATCGCAGCTCCCATAAAGTCTTTGGAAGGAATTTAGTAGAAAATATTGTCATTAGCATATTATGAAGGGATCGTGGCAGCTTGTATAATGCAATTTAAATCCTAAGAGATTCAAATTATAGACATCTATTATAATGGTAATTCAGAAATTCACTGGTAAATATTAATGCTGGCAAAAAGGGAGACAAAATCTAACAAACAATTCTAGTCAGTAATTTGTTATGAGAAGGTGTAAAATTTAGAAATGAAACTTTGATTCCTAGTGGATTATGGGACCCTCTCTAGAGCCACCATAGCATATTGAAGAATTGTTTCATTTGTTTGAACTCATTTTAAAGGTTTAAGGTGATTTTTGTTTATGTTGCTCCATGGGAGACAAACTCTGACAATATGCCAGCAATCCCCTTTTGAACATAAACTATTATAATTAAGAGTGAATAGAAAGGAAGTGCTGGATTATTTGGCCTAATGAATAGTGGGCTCTCTAGCTGAGTTGGTATTTCAATTTAAAGTTGGAAGGCATTATTTATTACTGTTGTAGCTTGTGTACAATCATTAGCATATCTGATCGGGCATTTATTGAAGGACATCATCATCCATCTTTGAGGGTAGATTTGTATCGCAGAGATTCATTAATTTGTACTTGGTATTTGGCATTGAAATTGGTATGTTACCATTCAATATTCATATCTGATTTTGAACAGCAGTCTATGTTTTGTATTTGGCTATCATTAGCCATGAATATGATGAAATGGAAAAAGTAGGAAGTTTGATTTTGTAACAGAAAGATCTGAGCCAGTCCTATTTTCATTTTCATCATTGTAAGTTGCAAACACATGTTATAAGGATATCAAATCTAACTATTTATTCTATCATTGATTTTGCAATTAACAATTCATAGATTTGATTGTCAAAGATAAATTATAGAAGTGCAGTAGTGAATTTCATTTTAGAACCTAGGGTTTGAACAAAAAATTGAAATCACAAATTTAGGGCATCATTTGGAACGTTAGTTATCAGAATTTTAGCAAATATCCTATTAGGGATATTACAACCAATCAATGGTGGGTAGCATTAAGTCTTAATTCTTGTTGATGTCTCTTAGATTGGCAATGGTACTACGCCTTACCTTATGCTATCATTATTATTAAATTTTGGGAAAGCTCACGGGTAGTGGTAAGCATTTGAAAAACAAAAGGGTATTCAAATCTTTTGATAATCACCATGATTAATATTTTGTCATCTTTCTAATTTTTGAATCTGATAATCTTGTAACTAACTTCTATATCAATTTAGACCAATAAGTTACTAATTCTTAGATTTTTGTTTGCACCTTAGTACACAATACAAGATATGTTTCGAAGCATAAGGAAAATTATTTATTCTCTTTAAACTTTTTTCTTGTTTTAATTGGGGCTTATAGTTAGAATTTCATATGCAAATTCTTATGATAAGCTTAATGTATTATAGGTTCATGGTTTAATTGCTTGTTTAAATACAACCCTCTTTTGAATCATGTGGAATTAGGTGACTTACTATGTAGGAAAATGAATCACTTGGTTTCATAAATTATGTTTTAGATTATAAACTCTTTTATTACTTTGTGATTTTGTGTATACATATGAATCTAAGTGAGGAAAATGTTGGAAGAATACTTTTAACATATTTGAATCCATGTTATGATAGGCTTATAAACTTTATTGCATAAATAACAATTATGAATGAATTGGGCTCTTTATCCTCTCATGAAAATACTTTTATTGCAAAAATAAGGGTTTTATCATGTAGATTAATGTTATAGATAGAAATCAAATCTATTAATTATGATTTAGTAATGTGTTTCATTTGTTAATGCTAGGCAAGAAGTAGTCTCCTTTTTAGTATCAAACCATCAATGAGACTATTTAGTTATGCTTGTGTTGTTAGAAACAACAACTAGTTTGAATAACTCAGATTGTAGGGATAATTGTAAAGAATGAAATATCTTTCTAATCTCTTTTTACTTGTATGTTAAAGCTTATTACTAAATTAGCATCTTAAAAATGGAGGAATAGGTATTGCTTTCATTCAAAAGAAGATCTTATTATCTTTTGCTTGCATGTTTAGATAAGCATAGTAGTAATTTGTACACTAGTTGGGAAAAAGATCATCTATGTTTTGTGAAATTTTATGAGAATATTGTGAGCTAGGTAAACCTTAATCTTCTACTGTCCTCAAGTATGGATTGAAAAGTGAATGTGTATCTAAGATCGAGAAGATGCCAATATCATGTGAATAACATTTTAGGAGTTTTGAATTGTCTGATACCATTTTGTGGTTGCATGTTCAAGTCAACAAACTATAAAGTCTTTGTGCTATGCGTATGTAGGCAAGGCCATCACGGATGAGCCCTTGAGACATTAGGTCTAGCCCTTAGGGCATGTAGTCTTGTCATATTGTGCAAATTGATATATAATGACTTTGTGGAACTAATGTTTACATTTAGTTGTGCAGTATTAGGTCTGTCAACGTGCAGGGTTCTAGAGCTAATAAAGTATTTTCCCACTTTGCAAATGGATGATTATATGGCACTTACTATAAATGTGTATAACTATATATGAAACATTTGTATCTTAAATTTTCATTTATGATGAATGTTACTAAACTTATGTTTAATATTGGAGTTTATTATGTTAGAGTAAGTGAATTTTCTTCTATCATCAATTTTATTTCATTATTTCTTACTAAATTAATTTATTATTGTTATTTACTGATATTTTTCATAGGTAGGCATTACAGGGGTATCCAAGCACTTTGATGAAGAGTGTGATGACATCTTTGGCATCCTCTCTAAACTCACTCCTATGTTGGATCTTAGTCATCTTCAAGGATGCCTTCCTTGGTACAAAGAGGAGGTGTTGATTAATGAATTCAGTGGCTATCTTGGTCTTGGTCTCATAATAGTCCAATGCTACCTTCATGTTAACCCTGTCATATTTGGCATAGGTGACGAGCTCAAAGACTCTCTCTATCATGTCTGCATTGATATCCAATACAATCTATCTAAAGGGGCCAAATACCTTCCTTTGCTTCTGATCATATGCACATGCTAAAACTAACTTTGGGGATTGAAGTGACATATGGAAAGTAGCAATTGGGACCAACCCTGATGTTGCCATACATTGAGCCTAGAAGGTCTCGTCTCCTTCTTTGTTCACCCTTTCCAAGAATTCCTAGACATTGGCATGCCCCAAGTAAGTATCCCAATGTCATTATATGGTGAGAACATCTTAGATGGTGAGTGGTACCCTTTAAATTCATACTTAATTCCTTTTTGTGGGGGATCACCTTGCATTTCATTACAATAACCCACACAAGTCAACCATTAGGAAGTATTAAAATAACCAAACCAAGTAAATGTGTGCATTAGGTTCATTAAGATTAACACATAATTAGGCTTAGAACCTATTCTTGGAAAAAGATCAATTCAAAGTGTAGACAAGAGCAAATAATCAAGTCTAGGGAATAAGTCATAATTCATCCCTCGGCGTTAGGGATCCCAAAAGTCTTATACTTGCCTAAAAGATAGCACCCACTATAGCAACATTAGGGATAGGGGCTTGGGAGAACTTCATAACACATGTCCAAATAAAGGTAATCCTCGATCTCCAACTCCAACATGTCTAGCTATATATATATATAAGAGTCGAGAATCTGGAAGAATAGGAAAAACATTCCTAAAAATCACACCTAGCCAAGATACGCTGAGGTCGTGAACCCGCTAAAAGCATAAAGTGAAGTTCATCGAAGATTAGGGATTAGACAGATCGCTTAACTTATACCAAAATGGTGAACAAATAACAAACACCTCGACATCCCAAGATTGCTAAGGATATGAAGTATATCGGGAGTCGAGGATCCGGGCTACTGCCTAACTCTCACCAAAATGGCAAACAAAACAAAGGAAACCCGATAAAACGATTTGAAAGACTCGAGTGCTGCAAATAATTAGGGATCAGGGATAGGAGCAACCTTAGAATTCATGCTAAAATGGCATGGAAATTAAATATGGTTTAACCACCCAACGAGTTAACGAAAACAACATGACATCATCCTAAAACAACCTTGAGAGGTATGCCATGACTAACATGGATTCAAACAACTCAAAATAAATGAAAATGAAAAGGGGAAATAGAAAACATGAACATGATGAGAATGGTAAAAAATCACACTCTAAATTGAATCAGAAGTGTAGAAAATCAAACACAGGCATGAAGAAGCAAATGCAACCCAAAAACTCATGTACTATCAATAAAACTCCATCAACGAACAACAAAGGTTAAAGAAACCCTACTTGGTAAATATGTGAGGAGGGAGGTCAGAAGAATACACAACAATAATCATGAACAAATACAATAACAGTCACTCCATCCAAAACACACCGGTAACTCCAATCTCACAACAAGGATTTGTAGCAAGACAAAATCATTAGCGCACTAAGGAATGAGATCAATGAAGCAAAAGTGAAAAAGATTTAGGGTAAACAACAATAAAACCAACCTTGCACATGCATGGGAAAAGTGTAATAAATGTAGATCTGAGGATAGGTCAGGGTTAGGTCATATCCCATGCTAGGCGTCGGGACATCAGAGGAACTCCTTTACAATCATGCTTGGATGACTACCTCTAAAAGTTTGATAAGGGTGATGCACAAGCCTATCACTAGCCCATGGGAATTGAGATGTTAGGGATTCCTTTATAGTCATGCCAAGATGACTAACCCCGACAACCTGATAAATGCCCAAGCACGCGAACAAAACACAAAGGGAAATTAGATTTTTGGGGATGTTTCTACTGTCATGCCAAGATGAAAAACCTTGATATTTTGACAAGCCATAAAATCAGAAAAACAAAGGGGAAAAAACAGACATCCAAGACAAATCCAAAACAAGCAAAGATAAAGGGGTCTTCATTTTGCCAAGCCAAAATGGGGCGTGTGTGTAAAGCACAACACAACCCAATAGATCTTATAAAATAATGATAATCCTTCTATAAGAGATTTTGATAGAGCCAAAATGAAATATATTCATACAACATGTGTGTGCCCAAAAAAATCTTACAAATTACATATAAATGCTTGATTATATAGAAAAGTGGTGAGATGAGAAGGTAGTTGTGGGCTCTAACCACCTTTCATGAACAGAGGTCAAGTGCGATAAAATGTGTCATGTGTGCAAGAGATAGGTGTCTCAAAATGTGAGTACATGTGTCTCAACCACATGAAGTGAGATAAAAACTAAAAAGTCCCTAATTATAGACATAACAAGTTTGAATAGGGCTCTCCTAGTTAGGTTAAAAGCTAACTAGTTGGATAATGTCCTTATTTACACTAATAATCCCCCTTAAGTGCAACTTAGGGAGAAGAGATACAATGATAATGATGATGGGTTTAGCTAAAAGGCCATGTTAGGTACCCATGTACAAATAAATTTCTCATAAATGGAGTGAAGGAGAAAACCTGGTGGGAAATAAAACTCCTCTTTAAAAGAGGAAAGATGCATGAAAAGAATTGTGCAAGTGAAGAAGAAGGAGGACTCATCATGAACCCCCAAGGCCTAATTCTAACACTAATATACAACTAGTATATTTATATTTAAAAATATATATCTAAAGTATGCCGAGGGATATCTCTTTTCCATAATTTATTCAATTTTTTTTGGTTTGATATTTTTGGTGATTTAAAAATAAATTGATAATAAAAAAATCACTAAAACTATGGAACCAAAAAATAAATTGGCAAAAAATAAAAAATAAAAACCAAATAAGAAATTGGAAAAAATAAAAAATAAAAACTAAAAAAGAAATTGGAAAAAATAAAAAATAAAAACCAAAAAAGAAATTGAAAATAAGAAAACCACAAAAACTATGGAACCAAAAAAAGAAATTGAAAAAAATAAAAATAAAAACCCAAAAAGAAATTGGAAAAAATAAAAAATAAAAACTAAAAATTAAAAAAGAAATTGGAAAAAATAAAAAATAAAAACCAACAAAGAAATTGAAAATAAGAAAATCATGGAATAAAAAAGAAATTGGACAAAATAAAAAATAAAAACCAAATTTTAATTTTTTTATTTTGTTTTTAGATTGGAATCTTATTTTTTTATTTTTAGATTGGAATCTTATTTTTTTTATTTTTAGATTGGAATCTTATAAAATTACACGGAATCAGAATCTTTGAGCTCTTCAACTCCACCCCTATTGTGAATGTAGGAATGCCTCTCAGCGTAATAAATGTTCCCCCATGGGAGAGAAAAGGGAGAAGGTCTATACAACCCCCAAAAAAGTGAGAAAGAAAGAACTCCATGTGAGGGAATGCTTCCTCCCAAAACTAAGATGTGAAGAGAAACTATGTAGCCTCCCCTCAAAATTCCTCCTATAGTGTTGGTAAATGCTCGACACTAGATGCTAAAGATGATCCATGATCGTTGAATACCATTTCTCCCTTTAGGAAGAAATAGAACCATAGAAGTGTGCAAAATAGCTTCCCATTCTAGATAGGAACATGCAAAAAGAAAGGTGAATGTATCTAAAGTCTACACATGATTCAGAGATTGATATGATGCCCATGATGATGTCTTCAAATTCTTCTCAATGATCTCCAAGCCAATGCTAAACTGTGACATTTTGATAGGATGAATTATGTGACATTAAAGTTTTAGGTACAATAACCATGGATGCATGGTGCTCACCATAGGCAAGACAAATGAACCAATGAGAATATAGTACTTTTATAGAGGATGTCAAAATTGCTGATGATTGAGTCAAAGATGTGGACTCATAAATATCTATAGAATTTGTCACTATAGAAGTTGATGTAGGCAAAGAAAGAACAATCAGATATGTAGAAGACAATGGTGATGCAACTCTATCAAAGCTATCATCAAATAAAAGATGAATGTACTCAATTGTGTCTTCCAAATTTGCAATGTGAGACTCTATAAGCAAGGATGATATGTCTAGTAGAAATGTGTCCCAATTAGGAGGATCTAGAAAATTGATATCAATGTCCTGGTGCATAGAATCTCTAGAAGCCATGGATGAATCAACATTGGATTCAAATGTAGCAACAGGTGATGGAGGAGATGCGATCTCAATGCAAGTCATTGGATGACATTCTTCATCCTCAATTGATTTTGGTGTCTCACAAGATGTCTAAGTGAGACTATATGATGGTTCTTCAAGTGTTGGATTTGGTAAATCAATATTATGATCTATAAGAAGTTGTTTCATTTCAGCAATTTGCCTTAGTAAACATTCATCTTCAATATGATTTTTCTTTCCATAATAACCACATTTTACCTTCACTAATTTTGGAGGATATTGTAGAATACTTAAATAGGAGAGAGAGAGAGAGAGAGAGAGAGAGAGAGAGAGAGAGAGAGAGAGAGAGAGAGAGAGAGAGAGAGAGAGAGAGAGAGATGATTATCTCACCCAAGATAGCTCAACCAAGAATCTAGTAAAGAATATAAAATCACTAGATTAGTCCCTTGATTCAATTAATGAACCCACCAAGCAAGTTGCAGTGATGTGGCACTTTATATTTAGTGCTTAAATTACAATTACCACCAAGTGGATTTGATGTACAATGATTAGAAATTCTCAAAAAAGAGGCATATGATAAAACTACTATTATGAGATATTTTTAAGAAAAACTAACATCACCACTGTGTAGTGCTAGAATAAATAGGTAGTTTCAATAAGTGGGACCCAGAAAGGAGTTCGTTTGTGCCCAAACGAGCCCACTAAAGTTCTAAAAATGGGAACTGAGAAAATTTATAGTTGAGAATTAGAGATTTTACAATAATTCATACATCACAATTACAATTTGATGAAACCATGAGGTAGAGCATGAAAAATTGCCCCAAATCAATAAAATTGCACTGAAAAGTGTGCCCATATGCTCAAGATATGAGCCTCTAAAGTTGGGAGGCCAAAAATTAAATATAGATGGAGAGGGGGGTGAAGTTGGGGAGAAGGGAGATGACAACTTTTTTCTCTTAGGGCTCTTAAGGGACTCTCTTGGTCCAATGTATCAAGAAGGATCAAGAGACCTGGGGAATGAAATGAGGCCTCCACTAGCATTCACCTGCCCACCCCGATGTGTTGGCACTATCGATTCAGTCCCACAAGGTGCAAAATAAAAAATATCGCTATTGAAACCTCTACATTACTCTCAAATGATGCATTTTGCAAGAATCTGGATTCATTGTTAGCATGATCAAACAATCTAGAGTTGATAGAAATTGAGATAGGCTATTGTAGATAGAGTCAACATACACCTATAGGTGCAAACAAAACATTCCTAGGTGCCATGAATGTTGAGATAGAAACAAGGTGGAAAGATGATGCATTTGGAGGCTCTTTGACTGAACTAGCTACAATACCTACACATGCATGGATAAAAATGGTCCATGATGATAGAAACAAGGTGTTGAAACTAAAACCAGATGAAGACATGGAGCTTTTATCTAATTTCTGAGATTCATATGCTACTGTTACACCATTTTGGAGGTCCTAGTTGGTTGGATCAGCAAGATGAAACCATGGAAAGGCCTTGAAAATGTTTGAGTGATGGAAGAAATGGAAGGTATGATGTAGACTAATGGTTGTACTAGTGACTCCTAATGCAATATCAACCATGTTACATCAACATATTGTTGTTAACTCTTAGGGCTTTTCAGAAACTGTCTCGATCCAATGTAGCCTATAAGGATTAGGATGCTTGGCCATTGAAAAGTCACCTTCACTAGCATTCACCCACCCATCTAGACATGTTGGTGCTATCAGTTTGATCCCACAAGGTGCAGAATGCAAAATTTCACTCTTAGCACCTTTTGATTAGACAAAACTAAAGCATTTTGGAACATTGTGATCCTCACCACCACAGGCAAACAAATTTGAGTTAGAAAAAATTAAGGTAGTTATTTTTAGGTGGACCCAACATCCACATGTACATGAAAATGAGACATTCCTAGGTGCCATGATTTGAGAAAAGAACCGGGCCAAATTTTGGCACCTTTTTAGTCTTAAGGCTCTTAATAGACTGTCTTAATCCAATGTAGACCAAACGTATTGGGATGCTTGGCTACCAAAAATACATCTCCACTATCATTCACCTGCCCACCCAAATATATTGGCACCATTAGTTCGGTCCCATGAGGTGTGAAGTGCAAAATTTCATTCCAAGCAATCTTTCATTGGATGAAACTAAAGCATTTTGTGACATTCCATTTTTTACAACCATGCACAAACAAATTTGAGTTAGAAAAAACCAAGGTAGGTAATTAAAGGTGGACTCGACATCCACCACTATGGGTAAATGAGACATTCCTAGGTGTAACAGTTTGAGATAACAATTAGTCAAAAGTTTAGCACCTTTTTGGTCTTAGGGATCTTAAGACTCTCTCGGTCCAATGTAGCCTAAAAGAATCATGATGCTTCACCACCAAAAAGAAACCTAAACTAGCATTCATTGTCCACCCCAATGTGTTGGTGTCATGGTTTGATCCCAAGAGGTGTAGAATGTCAAATTTCACTCCTAGAAAACATATAGAAGGTGAAATGAGAATAAGAAAAGAATAGTAAATGTATAGAAGGTGAAATGAGGATATGCAAATTATAGAAACCATATAGAAGGTAAAATAAGGATATACAAATAATGCCAAACACATCTCTTTCTCTCCTTATGTCTCTTTCTCTTCCTCTCTCCCTGATTCTCTGTTTGCCTAAGTCTCTCATCCTTTCTTCCTCATTTCTACTCTTTCCCTAACTCTCTCTCTCTCTCTCTCTCTCCCTAATTAAAAATATAATGTCAAACATATAGAAGCTGAAGTGAGGATATGCTAGACCTATAGAAGGTGGAATGAGGATAAGAAAATCATGTTAAACATGTAGAAGGTGAAATGAGGATATGAAAAGCATGGAAACCATATAGAAGGTGAAATGAGGATAAGAAAATCATGCTAAAAATGTGTCTCTCCCTATCTCTCTCTTCCTCTCTCCCTGAGTCTCTCTCATCCTCTCATCCTCACTTATGCTCTTTCTCTCTCTAACTAAACATATATAAGGTGAAATGAAGGTAAACAAATAATTTCAAACATATAGAAAGTGAAATGAAGGTATGTTAGACCTCTCGAAGGTAAAGGTGAAATGAGGATAAGAAAATCATGTCAAACATATAGAAGGTGAAATGAGGATGAGAAAAACATGGCAAACATATAGAAGGTGAAATAATAATAAGAAAAGCATGGTAAATGTATAGAAGGTGAAATGATGATAAGAAAATCATGCCAAACATTTATAAAGTGGAACGAAGCTAAGAAAAGTATAGTAACCATATAGAAGATGAAATGATGATAAGAAAAGTATCAAAAACATATAAAAGGTGAAATAAGGATATGTTAGATATATAGCAGGTAAAATAAGGATAAGAAAATCATGTCAAACATGTACAAGGTGAAATGAAGGTAATAAAATTATGTCAAACATATAGAATGTGAAATGAGGATATGTTAGACCTATAAAGGGTGAAATGAGGATAAGAAAATCATGTCAAACATATAGAAGGTGAAATGATGATGAGAAAAACATGGAAAACATATAGAAGGTGAAATGAGAATAGGAAAAGCATGTTAAATGTATAGAAGGTGAAATGAGGATAAGAAAATCATGCCAAATGTGTCTCTCCGCCCTCCTCTCTCTCTCTCTACCTTAACTAATCATTGAAAGTTAAACCATAAACATGTGAAATTTAAACTATAAACCTTAAAAAATGAACCTTACTATTTAACCCTATAGATAAACAACTAAATTTAAATCATATATTATTGGTAACTATTGTGAAAATTGTGAGTTTATTGTTACTTTTTAAAGCTTCTCTTCACTTCATCCTAGGAGCACTTGCATGCCTTCAATCCTTTATACATTTTCAAGGTCAACCTAGGCGAACACATCTCCTTGCAACATAATGCTGACCTTTCCAAGGTATATTTAAATACTACTGGCCTTAGTCAAAATAAAGGTAGAGGGAGCAAAGGTGAATCAAGTGAAGCATAAAGCATAGTTGTGCATGTTGCTAGATCATTTACATAAGCATGGGATATTTTTGTGATCATGGATTTAACCTAAATCCATAGACTTGATCCTCTAATTTTTTGATCTTGAAGCAAGTTATAAAATGTAATAATCCTTTTCTAATCCCAAGGCATTCAAATTTCAATACCAATACCTAAGTTTTTTTATCTTTTAATTATAAAACTAAGTAAATTATTATTTATTTATTACATTTACTTTCTATATTTAACATTTACTATTTTTACAAAACATATACCTTCATATTCACATTAATTTATTATGCTGAGAGGTGTTTCTACAGTCACAGAAAGGGTGGAGAAGAGGAGCTGAAAGATTCCATAATTTGTGTAAACAAAATTAAAAATAGCAATTAAGATTCCATAATTTAAAAATAAAAATATGGATGGTAGGAAGGCCAATGGACATGAATGGCATATCCACTAACATCAAAGAAAGAGGTGGATGGACAGGAAGGTGAATGGACATGAATGGCATATCCATTAACATCAAAGAAAGAAACATTACACTAATGGCATATCAAAGGACACATATTCACCTATTAATTGTTTAAAAGGGTTGAAAGCAATTAACTTAGGAGAACAAATTAAAAGATTTGAAGAGACTTGAAGAGGAGTGTGAATAGGAAATAAAAGAATCGCTTTCCAAAATTCGATTGAAGGCATGGAGGAATTTTTTATTTCAAAAGTTATTTAATTTTAGTATAATTTTTTTGAGTAAAATGTTTATTAGTATAACTGAATGGTGACATTGAGAGAAGAATTTATTTTTGAGTTTTTGTTGTTACTGAAATTTAATGCCAAACAACAAACTAGTATTGAAAGTTTTTAAAAATAAGAATAAGGGAAAATGCATGTTTCTAAAGATGAAAAACCTCACAAGTAACAAGAAAAGTTAGGTTTAAAATGTAAACAAGTGGCTAATTAATGGCTTAAACAAAATGTAAATAAACAGGCAAAAATATGTGTCATGTAGTACATAATTATAATGGTAAATCATTTCATTTAACTATGCATATTCTTTAAAAAAATATAGTTTTTCTTTAACTATATATTATAATTATTAATTTTGAAAATATAATATATAATATATTTTTATCAATGAAGATAATGAAGAATATATATTATGAATATTTGATATATCGGTCAAATATATTATAATAATATAATATAATATATCATATTATAACTGTAATATTTTTGAAAATGAAGATTGTTTATCTTAATGAGATTAGTGGTCTATGGTTGTGGGGCAACCTTTGTGATCCTTTTCTTTTGGCCAAGTTTTGGTGTTTGGTGTCTCATTTGCAATGGGATTTGGCACGGAGCCATTTGAGAGCCCTAGGGTTTCTTTTCAGAAGGCTCTCAATAGGGAGGATCCCTCTCATTCAAAGTCCATGCATGATTTGAAGGAAGTGCTTGTGGATTTATTTGGAAACCCCTGAGTGTCCAAGGTGAATGGGTGCCTCGAGAGGAGTGAGGAAAGAGCTATATTAGTAATTTAGCCTAGGTCTGCAAAGGAGGATGTGACTTATTTGGCAAATTATGCCTTAATTTGCAAGTTTATGGGGATCAGGGTTTCTTTTCCCTTTATCAAATTCTAGATGAGAAGTACATGGAATCCCGAAGGGGATATGGAGGTAATGCTAGAAGCTAATAGTTAATTTCTAGTGGTTTTCTCTAATTTGACGGATCGTAACAAGGCATTTGAAGGGGGTTTGTACTTCCATAATCAGATTGGGATTTTTATTAAGCCTTCACATGTAGGATTTAATCTGGCAAAGGAGCTTCCTTCCAGGATTCTGATGTGGGTTCGGATTCCTTTGTTCCTATTGGAATTCTAGAGGAATGATATTCTTCATATGGTTGCGATGCTGTTGGGCAAGCCGATAGGCCCTTCACAATAGATGTTGGATAAAAAGGCAATCTCTTTTGCTTATATTTGCATTGAAATTGACTTAAACAAACCCTTGCCAGATTCTTTGGAAATTAGGTAGGCTCCTCCTCATGGACTCAACAGTTGGATTATGAGGCTCTCCCTTTTTGGTGCTAGATTTGCCATGAGTATGGGCATTTGCAAAAGAAGTGCCCCAGAATTAATCGTGTAGGGTCCTAGTCAGATAAGCCTTCTAGGCCTGCTCCTAGGATAGATAAGGGGAAAGCCCCTACTTCAACAGGTGAGACAGACAAGGAGGGGTTTATTTCTATAAAGCCCCAGAATAAAGGCAGAGGTTAGAAGAGGACTCTCAAGGATAGGCAGGTGGATGGGTTATTCAACTAGTTTGATGTCTTAGGTGTAGAAGAGAAACAAGGGATGGTCATAGAGGAGGTGCATGATGAGTTAGACCCCATGGAGAACTCAGGAAGGATTAAAGGAAGGTGTCTATTGTGATAGCTTTCAAGAAGTGGTTGCAGGTTCACAGATGGATACATATCAAGTGTCGGTGGGGCAACCTAAGGTATTTGAGGCTAGAGTTGGTTTGAGTTAGGACACCACAAGCCTTCCTTTGGTTAAGCCAGCTCTTTCTCCTCAGGTGGGTAGCAATGCCCAACCCTCCCTTGGGATTTAGTAGAAGAATCTCAAAAAGGTTGCTCATGAGTTGCCCCCTAAGATGGGTTGGAAGAAGGATTAGGAGAAAGTAAAATTGATAGGTGAGAATTTGATGGAATTTGGGTCAGTTAAAACTATTGACTCCCACTTTAATGCTTCTCACAAATGATAGTGCTTTCATGGAATGTAAGGGGGTTGAACAACATCCCTAGACAAAAGGTTGTTTGTGAGTTGATACAGGTTCATTCCCCTGATTTGGTCTTTATTTAGAAATTGAAGTTGTCTGTGGAAGGTATGACTAGCATAGATTATAGTTTATGGGGTAGAGGTCAGTGGCAGTGTATTAGTGCTTAGGGTAGTTCTAGGAGAGTTGTTTGCTTATGGGACCCGTGTAAGGTTTCTCCTCTCTAGTGGATCTCTAGCAAATTCTCTTTGTTGATGGTTGTGACTAGTTATGAATTAGGAGAGACTATTCTTTTCACTAATGTTTATGCTCCAATCGATGCTAGGGGAAATATTTCTCTCTGGTCTCATATTCAGTCGGTTAGGTCTTTAGCCACCTTGTTTCCATGGATTATGGCTTAGGATTTTAATGTGATTGTTAGTCTAGATGAGAAGAAGGGGGGATTGGATAGATTAGACTATGCTTCTACGATGTTAAGAGATAATATTTTGAGCCTAAACCTTGTGGATGTTAAGCCCTTCAATGCTTTGTTTACTTGGAACAGTAGAAGGTGTGGAGCAGAGATTATCTCAGAAAGGCTGGACAGATTTCTGGTTTCTAGTTTTTGGATTGACAGTAATTGGGCCACAAGTTCTGGGATTTTGTATTGGAGGGGATCAAATCATTGACCTATTAAACTTTCCATTTTTCTATTTGGTTTAGCTAAGAATCATTCCTTTAAGTTTTAGTTTATGTGGCTTCATGATCCTTCTCTTCAAGGTCATATGGTTGGGTGGTGGAGGGAAGGAAAGCCAACTTTTGGTACTACTATGTATTCTTTTGTTAAGAGGTTACAGTATGTGAAATTTCAGCTTAAGAAATGGAACAAGTACCATTTTGGTAACATATTTTAGGCTAAGGCTACGGCTCAATCTTGATTGGACTGTATTACTCACTAGATTAGAGAGGTTGATCTCACTGTGGAGAATCTTAGGGATGAAACATAAGCTTTAAAGGAGTTATCTGAATGGGAATTATGGGAGGAGATTTTTTGGAAGCAAAAATCAAGGATTGAATGGATCTAAGAAGGTGATAGAAATACCTCTTTCTTTCATAATGCTATCAAATATAGGAGACATGGGAATGGCATTTCTTCCTTGGTTTCCTCCCAAGGGGTTTTGCTTTCTTCTGGGCGTGAGATTTCAGTTGAGGCTTCTCAGTTTTTCTCTTCTTTGTTTATGGAGGACACCCCCTTAGCTAATGAGGAGGAAAATTGTGTTTTAGCATGCATTCCTCCTTTGGTGACAAATGAGATGAATGAGACCCTTTGTAGAGCCATCTCTATGGAAGAATTAGAGAAGGTTGTTTTTTAGTTAAAACATGGTAAAGCTCCTAGACTGAATGGCTTTCCAGTTGAATTCTTTCAAGAATTTTGGGAGATTATTAAATTTGATCTATTGGAGGTGGTTAGGGAGTCTCACAAGAGCAAGCAGATGTTGAAAGCTTTGAACACTACTTTCTTGGTTCTTATCCCTAAGCAGGAAGGAGCTAATTCTCTGAATCTTTTTCAATCAATAGCTTTGTGTAATGTGGTTTATAAGATCATCACAAAACTTATTGCAAACAAACTTAAACCTTGAATCAATAGGTTGATTTCAGAGGAGCAGGGGGGATTTGTTGCTGGTAGAAAAATTATGGATGGGGTGATTGTGGTAACAGAGGCTATTCATTCAATGGTTGTGTCCAAGGAGAAAGAAATGTTCATTAAGTTGGATATGGCTAAGGCCTATGATCGAGTTAATTGGACTTTTCTCTGAAAGCTGTTGTTGACTTTTGGATGTGTGTCCGACTAGGTGGATTGGGTTATGAGCTATGTTGCTTCAACTTCCTTTTCTATTATTATTAATAGTGAGCCTACTGATCTATTTGGTGCTTCAAGGGGTCTTCGACAGGGGGATCCTTTGTCTCTGTACTTGTTCATCCTCTTGGCTAAGGGTTTGGGGAGACTCATAAAATCTCATGTGGCTCAAGGTTTGATCCAAGATTGGAGTTGGGCCAACATATTGCCTCCTCACTCTCATTTACAATTTGTTGATGACATGATTCTAATGGGTTTAACCAAAGTCAATGAGGCAGTTAATTTAAGAAAGGCTTTGGATATTTACCTAGATGCTTCTGGTCAGAAGATTAATGAAGATAAGTCCTTCATCTTTTTCTTTAATACTCCTCATCATATTCAGGATAGGATTGTTGAGATTCTTAGATTTCAGATTGGGACTCTTCCTCTAGTCTATCTTGGTATACCCATTATTGTTGGCACTATGTCTAGGGGTTTTTGGCAAGATACCCTAGACAAGTTTTGTAAGTGGATTAGTTACTAGACTTGTAGATGGTTGTCCTCCACTGAGAGAGTTACCTTATTAAAATCAGTGATTCAAGCTCTTCCCATTTATAGGCATTTTGTTCAAGGAGCTCCCTCAAGATTTATTGAGGAATTTAATGCATTGTCTAGACAATTCTTATGGGCTAGGAATTTGGAGTCTTCAAAGTGGAGTTTGGTCAAGCGGGAGTCTTTTTATAGGCCAAAACAAGAGGAAGCTCTTGGTCTTCGGCAAGCTAGTCTTACTGGGCAGGCCTTAGCTGCCAAACTATATTGGAGGTGGTGCACTTGTTAGTATCAAGATTGGGCTAAGATCCTTAACTATAAGTATTTGGGGGGAGTTGAAAGTTCTGACATCCCTAGGATTACTCTCTCTAGTTCTGGATCTATGGTTTGGGGTACTCTCAAAAGGGGGGCCAACCTTGTTAAGCAGGGGTTGTTTTGGATTTGTAATAGGAGTTTTGAAGCATTGTTTTGGCATGACTCTTGGGATGGCCATCCGCCTATCTTGTTAGAGTTTCCACATTTATAACCTTTGTGTAACCTTTTTCTTGATGCTAGATGGAGTCATGTGGATCATTTCAAATCGATTTAGTCTTTGCACTAGGTGGAGGTTTTTAGATGGAAGGATCCTATTGAATGGTATCCAGGAGGAGTCGTGACAGATTGGGAGGAGTTAGCTCATATTCTTGCTGGTAGAGTTTGTAGTTCCCTGAGGGAGAATGATTCTCCGGCCTAGGGTCTGAACCTGAAAGGTGTGTATTCGGTTGCCTCTAGATATCATGTGTTGGACAAACAAAATTTTGGGGAGATAGAATCTCCTTGGTGGAAGTTTTTGTGGAATAAATTTGGATGGCCAAAATGTAATTACTTCCTTTGCCTGGTTGCTCAAAATCATTGTCTCGCTTGGGGTAACATGCAGAAAAGGGGTTTTTAGGGGCCTTCTCTTTGCTTCCTCTGCAGTGGGGGGAGGAGTCTTAGACTCATTTGTTCTTTCAGTTCCCTTATGCTCATGAGATTTGGCACTTTTGGTGGGGTGCTTGGAAGAAAACCTGTGTCCATGCTTCTTCTTTGATTGATTTTTGGAGAAGTTTGGGGAGGCCCCCGACCAAGGCTTCTTTTTTGCAAGTGGCTTGGAGTATTGGTCCCTCTTTTATTTTATGGCAGCTTTGGTTGGAAAGGAATCAAAGGATTTTTCAAGGGAGGAAGTTGGCAGTCCAGCAGGTTTGGCAGAGGATTCTTTGTATGATCCAAGAGACCCTTGCGACTAAGTGTGATCTCTCTACTCAATTAGACATTGGGGAATTACAGATTGCACAATATTTGAGTCTTGATGTCAGAGGCTCTTGCTCTTCCTAGCCTAGGAAAAGGAGTCAACTTAAGAGTAAGATTCAGAGAGATGGCTAGTGGTCCCCTCTGCCTCCAGGTATTTTTAAGATTAATATGGATGGTTCTTCCAGGGGGAATCCTGGGCATGCAGGGATTGGGGGGTTAGGAAGAGATAGCCTCAGTGTTGTCCTCTTTTTCTTATCTATCTATAAGGGGCAGCAAACTAATAATTTGATGGAAGCTCTTGCTATTATCTATGCTTTAGAAAAAGGGTGTGCTTTGGGATGACGCAGGGTTATCTGTGAGTTCAATTCCTAGATTGTGATTAATCTTCTGAATGAACATGTAGTAGATGGAGTGCAATGGCAATTGACATTAGTGGTTCAACAGATTATCTAGTTTAGTCACTCGATGGAATTTGTTTCATTTGGCCATGTCCCTAGGGAATGGAACCGTGTGGCTAATTGCTTGGCCAAGTGGGGTTCTAAGCAGGTGGGAGATTGGAGTGTGGATAGTTGGGACCTATTATCCCAAGAAGGTGCTCAAAATTTGGAAAGGTTGATTTCGATGGATTTTGATGGCTAGCTGATGCTCCTATTTGGAGCTTTGGAGTTGGGGAAGTCCCCCTGGTTCTTGTTTGGTTGGTTCTTGGGATGGTGCTTTGTTCTAGACTTCTAGTGTTTTTAGAGGCAGTTTCCCTCCAAGCTTTGTACTTGTGACTTCTTTTATCAATAAATTTTTACCCCTCTTTTAAAAACAAAATATTTTTGAAATTATAATAATATATTATAATATTATATAATTATATTATAATAGATAATATATCATATTATAATATAATATTATAATATTATCTTAAAGTGCCAAAATAACAACATCTAATTACAATGGACTTTACTCTGCATTCTATTTTTTAAAAGCACAACATAGAGTAAAAATAGTTTAAAAAATCAAACCAAAATATTTAAGAGCTTTTATTCTAAAATCTTTCTAAATTATAAAGAGTATTCTAATTTTTTTAAAAGATAGCACTAAAATAGTTTACACACACACACACACACACACATTTAACCCTGTGCTTCCTTAGACTCTACCAACATATAGATTTAATGTAATTTGTTCAATTTCAATACATAGATCCTAGGCATCAACATTAAACCCAAGAAATTGTATTATTAATTGGGTATACTTGTATACTATACTATGCATATTTAAATAAACATTGTTTTAAAAAAAATGGAACTTTATTATTGTACAGAGTGAAATTGATAACAACAAAAATGATAGACCTAAAATAATTAAAACCCAGTCATATATAGACTATGTGTAAACCCCACTAAGAGAACTAAACTCCACTAAGAAAACTTGATAGACCTAAAATAATTAAAACCCCATCATATATAGACTATGTGTAAACCACACTAAGAAAACTAAACCCCACTAAGAAAGCTAGATTTCAGATTTTCTGCAATCTTTTGTACCTCAAACTCTAGCTAAATATCTTATCTTCCTTCCTCTTAGCACCTACTTGATAATTTGTAAAACACCTTCATTCCAAATTCTTTCATTGTGCAATCGTACATGCACACCAAGAAGAGGCAATTTGAGAGCCTCTAGAAAAAAAAAATAATGAAGAAATAGTGGTAGCATTCGCGTAACCCATGAACAAAAATCATAAAATTAACAAAAAAGAAAGAAAAAAAAAGGCAAAAAAATCAAATCAAATTAAATGCATGGGAGTAGTGGCATGAGAGAATAAATAAAATAAAAAAATTGAAGTGCCCAAAAAAGTGAAATGCTGACCACTATAGGAGAAGAGAAGATATGGGCACAAAAAACTAAATAAAAATTAAATAGATTAAAAATTTAAATAAATTTTTTGAGTTGTGTATGAATAATTTAATGTTATTAAAATTTTATTAGGTTGCAATTTAATTATATAAAGTTGTGATTTTGAGTTTGGTTAAAGTTGTTGGCCATTGAAATCAACTAAATGTTCTTATTTATGTTATTTGCAAATTTCAAGATTCTATTAAATATAATAATAATATAACAATAATATAATATAATATATTTTAATAATAATATAATATAATATTTTAATAATAATATAATATAATATTTTAATAATAATATAATATAATATTATAAATAATATAATATAATATAAGTAGATAAAAATTAAATAGATTAAAACTTAAATAAAAAATTTGAGTCATGGACATGCATAGATGAGGCGTGGGGTTTGGAACCCCATGCCCTCCTTTCACATAATATGTGGGCTGTGCAGGGGGTCGTGGGGCTCCTGCCACATGGGGTGCAGCCATGGCTAGTCCCAACTCTCTCCCCTTTATTAAATAAAAAATAAATTCAAACATTCTTTTTAAAATAATTATTTTTTTAATTCATTTTATTTTAATTTATTTATAATAGCATGGCAATATAAATTATTATATTTTCTTTTCTGGATTAAAAAAATAGCGCAACATATAAAAATTAAACAAAGAGGAAAAATGAGTAATATATAGAATGCTCTTTTGTTTGTTTTCTATCTGTATCCTCACAAGATTTACAGTTGTTGAAAACCTACATTCAATGACAATAAAATTAAACTTAAGAGATTTCACTCTTCCCTTCTCTAGATGTACTTGCATGCTTGCATGTTTGTAATTTTCTCATAGATGGATTTGTAAGCCTCCTTCCTACAACATGCAATTCATAAAATCAACAATAAAAACATTTTCCCCTTGAGGTTGATAACCCTATTATGGTGCTTCCTAGAGTTTCTTGTACAAAATCAACAATAAAAACATTTTCCCCTTGAGGTTGATAACCCTGTTATGGTGTTTCTTAGAATTTCTTATACAAAGCCTTCTTCTCTTCACTAGTGCACAAAAAAATGGTAAAATAAAATAAAGGAACCAAAATAAAAATATTTTATATGATTTAAATAATTAAAAGTTTCCACAATTGAAAAAAATAATTATTGCTATATATGTTCCATATTTGTAGCTAACTTGAGATAGTTCCAATTTTTTTATTATTTGTTTTAGAAATATAATTATGCTTATTAAATATATGAATTAAATTAGTATATAATTTTATTAAAATTTAATAATGATGTGCCTTTTGTTTGACTTAAATTTTTTTATTCAACATGGGTAAACACTTTTGACCGGAGGGAGACTGGACCTCTTGACCTCGTGCCTACCATAGGAAACGCTTGCCAATTGAGCCAGGCCCCTTGTCCTATTTGACTTAACTTTAATTAAATAGTAAGTTTAAATTTCTTTTTACCGCTTAACATAATATTGAGATTTAATATTATCTAATATCAATTTTGTTTAAATTGAAATTTATGTCTAATCTTTAATTTCTTTCTATGTTTAGTTTTAGGTTCCAATTTTAAGGATATATTTAATTAAATATATAGATAATAGTATTGGGTAATGTTCTTATTTAATTAACTTGTCATTTGGAGATGTGTATGAATAATTTAATGTTATTTAAATTTTATTAGGTTGTAATTTAGTTATTTAAAGTTGTGATTTTGAGTTTGGTTAAAGTTGTCAAGAAAATGGACAATTATCTCTGGGCCATTGAAATCGACTAAGTGTTCTTATTTATGTTATTTCCAACTTTCAAGACTCTATTATATAATAATAATAAAATTATAATATAATATAATAATATAATATATAATATAATGTAATAATGTAATATTATATAATAATATAATATAACAATAATAATATTATATAATAATATAATTAGAATTAGGTTAGAATTATATATTATTAGAGTTATAGTTAGGGTAGAATCAGGGTTATGACTAGAATTAGCGTTAGGGTTTGAGTTATAGTTAGGCTTAGGGTTAGAGTTAGGGTTGGGGTTAGGGTTAGGGTTAGGGTTAGGGTTCGACTCTAATTAGGGTTAATGTTAGAATTAGAGTTACAATTAAGGTTAAAGGGTTAGGGTTCTAATTAGGATCAGACTTAGATTTAAAATTAAGGTTAGGGTTAAAATATAGGTTAGGTAATTTTAACCCTAGGCCTATTCCTTAACTCTAATCCTCAATATAATATATACTTTCAATTATTATATATTATAATAATAATTATTTTTTGATTCGTACTAGTTTGTGGACATGGGATCCACTCCCATATAGAAGATAGAGAATAAAAAATTAAAAAAAACACATCAGCCCTCTAATAGGGGGTGCAAACATAAGCTCCCAAATGGGAACAAACCAAACAAGGGATACTATAGCCAATTGTAGTATCATAGCCTAAACTAAACCTAAATATTCATGCAAAAATTATGAAGCCACAATGTCCCCCTTCTTTGAAGCTCTCAAAGCTACTTGATGAGGTGGGATATATTTCTTTCTTTTTACTTTTGTCCATCCTTGAGCATGAGGTTGACAATTCACTTCCAAACTTGCCACACAACCCCCCGCGACTGAGGATTCTAATGCATCATGAGGTAGAATAGAGCTTGTCACCCCCAAACTCTATGACCCCACCAACTTAGAAGAATCCAAAGAATGAATTGCCAATGTCTCAGAAGTGATCTTATGAGAGGATCTTTTCTATGAATCTACCTTTTCCAAACAGCAAGAATTGCTCGGCTGGGACAATTTTTTATTTTCCTTAGACTCTAAGGAAATCTCCTTGTCCTTCCCCACATGTTTCTTGTTAGCCATCATTAAAGGGGCTGAATTATGTTTGGGAGAGTTCATTACAAAATAATGCCTGGGTGAGGAATCCTTCCACCAAGAGGTTGTCCAGGTTGGTTGAGATTTGACCATTGGGCACTCAGCTGCTATATGTCTAGTTTGATAGCATCGCCTACACCTGAAGATCAAACCTTTGAAATCCATTGACTATTTTCAACATTGTCCATTAGCTCTTAGGATAATTTCAATCGGAAGATCCTTGGAGATGTCCAATTCCACCAAAATCCTTGCAGAAGTTGTGTGGATAAATTGTTTAGAGTTGTCATCTATAGACACAAACTTGCCCATTGAGTTTCCAATTGTTGTGAACCAAGATTTGAACCAAAAGTGGAGGGGAAGATTTGGGAGGTGAACCCAAATCGACAAAATTAAAAATGATTTAGTAGTCAGATCAAAATTTAGATGCCAGGGTTTTAGCTGCAACAAATTTTCTTCCCACCACTAGACATAATTTAGAATATTGTTTTTGTCTTTCATGCAATCAAACACTACAATGAAAAAACCCTTTGTGTAGGGATAAATTTCCAAATCTCCATCCATGTGAGGTAGCCAATATTTAAAAATCCAATCATGTAGATTAGGAAGACTAGGCCAATGATGGGTGAACCTACAAATTAAACCATGCTTTGAGAAAAAATCTTCATTTTCACATCTCTCCTTTAACAAGCAGGCATTGAAGTTAAGCGATAGGGGTTCACCTAATCACTGAATAAAGCATATGTTTCCGTTGGAGATCTTTTGACTCTACGAATGAATCGGAGGGGGAGATGATCCAGACTTGATCACCTCTAGAAATGAATAATTGAACCCTGTTGCACCCTGCCCAATAGGAGAGTCCCTGTGAATCTAGGTAGAGCACATTTGTTCCTGTGAGGTAGATCCAACGGAACCATTGTGACCAGTGTAAGCACCATCATGTTCAGACATAGGAGTAGATTTGGACATAGTAGAATGCATAGTCGATCCATTCACACAACCATTGGAAACCACAATAACTTTTAGAGAGGTCAAGGTAGCAGCCAAAGGCCCTGGAGAACCCGTAGAGACTTCACACCCCAAATCCATAGCCACCATTGTATTAAACTTCTCATTTCATGGAGGAAAGCTGCAAACCTCTATTGTAGATGCCTCATAGACTAGACCGTCTGAAGCAATACTAGAAGAAACCCTAGCCCCTGGAGATTTTGCCAATTTCGACATATTCGACAGCCTTCTCTTATATATTATAATAATTACTATTATAAATATTATATTATATAATTATTTTATAATATATCTATTCTATATTATAATTAATTATAATAATTCTTGTAATTATATAATATTGTTAGAATTAGGCTTGTGGCTCCGGATGCTACTAGCGTACTTATATTTAAAAAATATATCTAAAGTATGCTGAGAGATATCCTTCTCAAGGCGCCTATTTTTTTTAATCAATTTATTACACATAGGTGGAAATAGGTGCCTCAAGAAGGATATCTCTAGGCATACTTTAGATATATTTTTTAAATATAGGTATGCTAGTTACTAAAATTAGAGCTCCACAACTCCCTATTTTCTAACTCATCTAATTTAAAATTAAATTAGTGTGTAGTAGTGAATTTTAGGGAGTCTTGTATGATGTTTAAAATAGAAACCTATTTTATAATTACTCAATCATGTGATTTTATTTAACTGTTAATTTTTATTATCTCTATGAAATGAAGTTTTATTTCAATTTAGAAATTAATATTCAAGTTTTAAACTATAATTTTATTAAAAATATAGAAATGTTATGATTATTTAGTTAGTTTATACAATTTAATTAAGATAGGGCTTTTATTAATTAATTTCTTAAATATAAGACATTTAGGAAAATATTCATCTCCTTTTTATAATTGTAATTATGGATTCTTTTATTTGTTGCATGACTACTGTCTAATACATATACTATTAACAATATTTGTTATGTCTTTTTTTTCTTCATAGAATAAATATATGTGAAAATAATTTAACTAATAGGAATAAATAATTTGATGAAACTTAGTATTTCATAAAAGCTAATATGTCAAAGTCATTTAAAAGCATACCATAGAAAAATATTCATAAATATAATATAATCTTTTTTTTGGTACGTAAGTAGAAATATTGTATTATATAGAAATCTGAAAATAAACATAAGGAGGCCTCATAGGCATTTAGTTTTACATGCAGAACTCAACCAAAATGTTATGCTGACCTACACCAGTATCCCATATCATATGACCATGCAAGGTCTAGCATATAACCTTCTAAAAACACAAAAAAGCCACGCAGGGCTTGACCACTTCCCCTTTCACCAACATAACAAAGATATGACAGAGCTATGACTATTAACCAATATATTATTTACATAATATCACTACAAACTAGGGAGAGACTACAAAGCCCATTCACATAAAACCCAGATTAGAGGTAAGGGTTTGAAATTCTGCAACCCACTCAAAGTTATCACCTGATGGCTCCATTTGCAACTATTTTTTAAGGAAACTTATCCCTGCCACCACCTGCTCTCTGTGAGCCAAAAGAGCCATTCCTTTCAAGTCTAAAATGAAGGGATATTACCTGATAATCTCATCTAGATCATTGAGGAGATGGAAGTCTTCCGGCCACGGTATTCCCATCCCTAAAGAGGTTGCTTTGATAATGTCCTTCAATCCCATGATTAAATTCTGCTTAAAAATCTTTCTGACCAAATGTTCTACTACATCTTTAGAAGTACCAGCATCCAAGATTGCTGCAAGGAAACGAGAGGCTATGGTGGTGTTAACCTTGAAAAACTTGCCACCTTCCACGAAGTTCTTACCAAGGATGATTTTAACTGCAACTAGGGTTATGTCATCATTAATCCAAAGAACTCACTTTAGTCTATGATCTATGACTACCCCTTTAAATTCCAGTTGTCTGACTGTGCTTTCCAATTGAATTGGAGTATCCATACCCAGACACACCATTCCTTTAGTCGCTATACAGGCCACAAATCTAGTTCTGCTCGCCATTGGAGGGAAAGATGAGACAAAGGAAATGGTCTTTGCTAAATCAACAAAAATAAGAACATATATCAAACACTCCTTCTCGACCCTTCGAATAGAGAAGATTCTGGATAGTTATGCCAATAGAAGGCTAGCTTGCCTTCTCATTATTACCCTACAAAAATGAGGTGGCGGAGGCAAATATACTTATTTGAATGATAGTGATGTGATGTTTCTTTACACAGAAAATCCCATCGACCAGCCCCTAGGCCAGGAGGGAAAGACTTGCCATGTGACCAAATATTGCCACTGTGTCTAGAAGTTGCCACCGTGTCCTTTGATCCTTCCCCACACTAATAAGGCAAAACCCCCAGTCCTTCCACACCCCTTTGTGTAGAAGGACTCCCACTGTACCACCCACATTATTGATTTTGATTCTCAGAGTGTTCTTCCCATATCGATTATTTCCTTTAGGTCCTTGCCATTAGCTCCCAAGTTAGAGAGGGCATACACTTCTAATAAATTACCTTCCCTCAGAATGTGTTTGATCTAAACTAGTTCAAAGGAATCTATTAGGGAAAGTGCTTGTTCTAACATCGCATTCAGTCTCTAGATCACCATCCTCCTAGATCTTAGTCCATTAATAGTTAGCAGTGAATCCCCTTCTATTTCCAACTTTTTTATGTTGAGTTCCTGACAAAATCTTAGTCCAAGTATTAATGCCTGCATCTCTACTGAGTTGTTAGTTCCATCCTGTAGTCTTTTGGCCAATCTTCCTACCGTTTTGCCTTCCCAATCTTGAATGATACAACCAACACTTGAGATTCCTGGATTCCCTCTTGCAGGCCCATCAAATATTAGCTTATACCATCTAACTTCAGGAAGGCTCCATTGTACTGTTTGCCTTTCTTCCGTTGAGCTCCTTTGATCTACTACTTCTATTGCAGGAATCTTCAAACCTCACCAAGATTTTCCCATCTCAGCATCCCACATAGTGATTTTTTTGTTCTTATGCCCTCCTTCCTCTACCTTGTTCAGAAAAGAGTGAAGGGGCCTTTCCTTTTCCTAAAAGATTCTTTTGTTTCTCTCCTTCCATAATTCCCAAATTAACATGGAAGGACAAATTCTCCACAATCTGCCATACAAGGACTCCTTTAGCACTAGCCAAGAGCTAAGGAAGTCTAATAGACTAATTGGATAGGCTGCTAACCATTGAAGTTTAGCACTTACCCATAGCCAACTCCTATATGCAAATTCACAGTTGAGAAAGAGATGATCTCTTGATTCCTCTGCTTGCTTGCAAAGCACGCACCTGGAAGGTCCAGCAAAACCCATCTTCCTGAATCTATCTACTGTGAGCACTCTTCCTCTCAAAGTTGCCCATGAGAAGGGACCTACCTTAGGGAGACAATACTTATTCCAACACAACTTGACTGGCAAATTTGAATCCACCCCTTGATCCCCTTTTAAAACTCTGTAGCCTTCCCTGACACTGTATTTCCTTGTAGGGGAGGCATTCCATCTCAACACATCTGCCCCTTCACTAAAAATTATTTTACGATTCCTCATAGATTCTTCAAAAGCTTCTGCTACTTTGTCCTCTACCCCGATAGCCCTAACATCCTTCCATTTTATAATTGCTCCAATAGAGGACGTGGGAGTTCTGGCATAATTTCTAACATTGTCTCCCCGCCTTTTCTTTGTGATAATTCTGACTTTGTTCTAATTCCTCTCTTATAGCTAATGTAGTGTGCCCATCCCAAGAGTCCTCCCAAAAGAGGGCTTTGCTCCCATCTTTAATTTCCTAAGTTAATTGGCTTAAGATTAGATTTCTACAACTTCCTATAAAATTCCATATTCTCAACCCCTTTGGCAGCTGTCTAGAAGTAAAAATACTATTTTCATCCTCCTCTAAATACTTTGCTTTAACAATCTTTACCCATTTAAGTTTTGGCTTTGAATGAATAGCCCAGACCAATTTCACACTTAATGCTATGTTTTGTGATAGAAAATCCTTTAAACCAGTACCATCTGCTTCTTTTGGCTCACAAACCTAAGTCCATTTGATTAAGGGATATTTGTACTGATCTAAGTTCCCTTGCTAATTTAGAAAGTTTTCATATTTTGGTTTAAATCTCGAAAGGATGATTTTGAGAGAGGGAAGCAAGACATTGTGTATGTTAGAATAGTGGAAATAACAACCTTGAGCAAAGTCAAATGATCTGCCCAAGAAAGCCATTTGCTTTTCCAAGAGGCTAATTTGACCTTGATCCTTTCTATGAGGGCTTCCCATAACTTCTTGTGTCTGACCCCTTTCGCTAGTGGCAATCCCAAATATTTGCAAGGTAGAGCTCCTTTTTTGAAGTTCAAGATTCTGAGGATGTGGTTTACTTTTGCTCGGGTGGTGTTAAAAAAGAACACCTCTCATTTCAGTTGACTAACCTCTTGACCGAAGGCAACGGAGTATTGATCCAAAATAGATTTGAAATGCTTAGCTTCTCTCTCTTTAGCTAGTCTGAAAAACATGGTGTCATCAGCAAATTGTTGATGGGTCACTTCCTGTGCTCCACTAGTGATATGAACCGCTTCAAGATACCCTTCTGCCCTTGCTTTAAGACAAGATCTCCCTAATATATCTGCCATTATGATAAATAAAAAGGGGGACAATGGATCCCCCTATCTGAGACCTCTTGAAGCGGTGAAGAAACCTTCTGGGGATCCATTGAACAACACTGAGAACCTTGGGCTAGCTACCCACTCATAAATCCAATCTAGCCAAAGTTTATCAAAACCAAAAGCTTTTAGTTCCTTAAAAAGGAATCTCCAATTTACCTTATTGTAGGCTGCTACGCCCTTAATCCTATAGTGTGTATAGGGTTATGAATAGTCAGCTTGTGGCTATCTTAACTCTTAATTAAGTCATATTATCATTAGTTTATTGTTATTTAGTTGTTTAGGTTGGCCTAAGGCTTATATAGGCCCATCTAAGTCGGCCTAGGTGATATCCTAGGCATAAATAGGTATATATAGGAGGTAGTGAGTCTTATTTCAGGATATTCAGTATTGTGTTCTCATTGAAGACTATTGGAGGTATCCCCCTCGAAGTGGTTTTGGAGGTTGCCCCCTTGAAGTGGCATATTATTATCAAGTGTTTGTAGCATATTTACTATTATATTCAGATATTGTGCAAGTTGTTTCATTACAAGTGGTATCAGAGCATGATCTTGGCACCGTGAAGATAAAAACTAGGCAATTTTTTTTGATTTGGAGGTCATTTTAGAAAGCACATAAATTTCAAATTTTGGCAAATTTTTTTCTAATTTTAAAAGGGTTTTTGAAGAACATATTGAAGCTGCTACAGTCTAGAATTCAGAGCATTTGGAGCAAAATTAAGCGAGTTATAGCAGAATTAGGGTTTCTGCCCTTATTTTTTAAGAAGCGTATATCTCTCTTATTTTGTCGAATCTCTAAAAGATTTTTTGTGGGTTTTTCAATATAACAGTGAATCTACTACAGTCCAGATTTGAGAACAATTGGAGTAGAATAAAGGGAGTTATTTATAAATTAAGGTTTCCACCAATTTCTCTCTCCAGGCTGCACAATTTTGAATTTCTTCACAATTTTTTCAGGGAAGTAAGATCTTGGCCTTGGTAAGTTACAGTAAAAATTTTAGATTGATTTGATTTGTTTCATGTGATTTATTACAAAATTATTTTTTCCAATCATGACGGGTCCTTCAACAAGGGGCAAAAAGAATGTTACCACACCCGGAAAAACTCCAGGCAAGGAGGAGGTGGAAAATGAGGATGTTGATAAAAAAAAATATGAAAATATACTTGAACTTATTCATAAATAAAATAGCTAGATGAAAGGTGAAATCTTGTCCATTATGGGTGAACAAATGAAAGGGTTGGCGAAGTCATGTGATATTGAGAAAATTCTGGAGATACTTTGCAAACATAAGCAGTCACAACACCAAGATGTGGAGGAAGAGGATTCTACAAAAGGGAAGGGTGTTTTTGGGTTTGAATCAAATCTCAAGATGGATCATCACACCACTCATTTTATGGCAAGGAATTTTACACCAAAGTTGGATATGCGAAAGTTTGATGGTCAAGATCCTACCAATTGGCTCTGTCAAATGGAGCAATTCTTTGATATCCACCATGTTCCATGTCAACAAAAGGTGGCCATGGCTTCCTTATACTTGGAACCTGATCAGTTCATTTGGTACCATTGGCTATGTGAAGAAAAGAAAGCAAAAGGATGCATTGTCACTTAGTCAGTTTTCCAAGAAGAACTCATTACTCATTATGGTGAAAATCTTATGAATAGCTACTTCAGCCAAATTACCAAATTAAGGCAAACAGGTATGGTCAAGGATTACATTCATCAATTTCATACTTTGTCTTTAAGAGTGGAAAATGTGTCTATAGAAAATTTGTTGGAGCTATTCATTGGTGGCTTAAAGGATCACATTAAATATGAGGTACGCATGTTCCGTCCAAATTCCATCTCAGATGTAATGATTATGACAAGGCAAGTAGAGGAAAAATTTATGGTTAATAAAAGGCAAGGTTTTATAAACATAAGAGATAAAAGCACTCCTACACAGTCACTTCCACAACCTACTAGGCTAACACCACAACAAATTGAAGTGAAGAGAGCAAAAGGATTATGTTTTAATTGTGATAGCAAATATAGTAGAGGACACAAATGCACTAAAAAGAAATTGTTCTATATTGAAGGGCCAGGTGAGGAAGAAGAAGAGGTACCAATAGTAGAGAGTGACAATGAGATAGAGGATGAGTCAAGAGATACTCAACCAATCATTTCTTGCCATGCACTTTCAGGTTTTAGTACCCCACAAAGTCTCAAGGTAGTGGGTTTTTTAAAGAAAGAAAAAGTAACAGTGCTGATAGACTCAGGTAGCACTCATAACTTCATCAACAAAAAGTTGGCCACTCATCTAAATTGTTTTATATATCTAGCTCCAGAATTTCAGGTCTTGATTGCAAATGGCGGTACTGTTAGTTGTTCAGGAAAATGCCATAGCATTAAATTATCCATGGGAGATTATCATCTTAATTGTCCAATGTATGTTGTCTCAATGGGTGCAGTAGATATTGTTTTGGGAGTACAGTGGCTCACCACTTTGGGAACAATTGAATTGAACTTCCAGGAACTATTCATGTGCTTTCAATCAGAGGGAAGAACAATAGAATTACGAGAGATGCGTGCAAAGTCACCACAGATAGTAATTTCTTACCAAATGCAAAAGATGTTGAAGAAGGGGGTAGATGGGATGGTAGCCCAATTATTTTCATTAGAAGCATATCACTCAAATGCTTCTACACCATTGGATCTACAAGCAATTATAGATAAGCACTCTATAGTTTTTGGGGAGATGCCAAAAGGATTGCCTCCTAGGAGAGATCATGATCATGCCATTCAACTAGTACTAGGGAGCCAACCACCCAACATCAGGCCCTACAAATATCCATATGCTCAAAAAAGTGAGATTGAGAAGATAGTTCAAGAGAGGCTAGAAGCAGTCATTATCAGGCATAGTCAAAGTGCTTACTCATCTCCTGTGGTAATGGTGCGTAAGAAGGATGAAACTTGGAGGATGTGTCCAGATTACAGGGAGCTTAACAAGTTCACCATAAAAGATAAGTTTCCTATTCCAGTAATTGATGATTTGTTAGATGAGCTTAATGGTGCTATTTATTTTACAAAACTTGATCTCCATTCTGGTTATCATCAAATTAGAATTAGAGATGAGGATGTACATAAGACAGCTTTTAGAACCCATGAGGGCCACTATGAATTTTTGGTAATGCCTTTTGGTCTCACTAATGCACCGTTGACATTTCAAAGTTTGATGAACTCTATCTTCAGGCCATTTTTGAGGAAATTTGTTTTGGTATTTTTTGATGACATCTTAATATATAGTAAAACATGGGAGGAACACTTGCAACATGTAAATCAAGTGTTGGACATTTTGAAGCAGAATCAGTTGTATGCTAAACCATCCAAGTGTATCTTTGGTGTCAAAGAAGTGGCGTACCTTGGTCACATTGTGTCACATGAGGGAGTCAAGGTGGACCCTCATAAGATCCAAGCAATTGTAGAGTGGAAAATTCCTAAGACCCTTAAGAACTTACGAGGTTTTTTAGGGCTTATAGGGTATTATCGCCGATTTGTAAAGAATTATGGTAGCATAGCATCTCCTCTCACATCCTTGTTAAAGAAGGATGCTTTCTAATGGAATGAAGTGGCGACAAGGGCATTTGAGAAACTAAAGGAAGCCATGTGCACAACTCCAGTCCTAGCTACCCTAGATTTTTCTAAAACATTTGTTGTTGAATGTGATACTTCAGGACATGGAATAGGAGCAGTACTTATGCAAGAAGGAAAACCCATAGCATTTGAAAGTCGCCAACTCAAAGGTAAGAATTAGTTGAAGCTAGTTTATGAGAAGGAAATGTTGGCTATCTTGCATGTAGTCAAACAATGGAGACCTTATCTAATGGGACGACACTTTAAGGTCAAGACGGATCATGATAGTCTCAAATATTTCTTGGAACAGAGGATATCATCTGAAGAACAACAAAAATGGGTCACAAAGATGTTGGGATATGACTTTGAGATCATATATAAGAAAGGCAAGGAGAATGTTTTGGCTGATGCTCTATCAAGGCATGATGAATCCACAGAGTCATTTTTATTTGCCATTTCCATGTTACAAGCAGACTAGGTAAATGAGACAAGAGAAGAGTGGGAGAAGGACATAGATACTCTAAGGCTCATTGAGAAACTCCAACAGGAATCAAGTGTGTTTGACAAATTTTCATGGAAAGGAAATATTTTATGGTATAAGGAGAGGTTATACCTTTGCAAGAATTCAACTCTTATGCTTAAGGTGTTGGAAGAACTACATGCTTCTCCACTAGGTGGGCACTCAGGATTCCTCAAAACTTATCATAGAATCAAGCAAGATTTCTTTTGGGAAGGGCTGAAAGGGGATGTTCAAAAATTTATAGCCGAATGCATGGTATGTCAACAACATAAAGGGGAGACAGTTAAGACTCCGGGTCTTCTACAACCCTTATGTATCCCAAGTCAAAGGTGGGAGGAGGTATCTATGGATTTCATCACAGGTTTGCCTAGATCTGAAGGAAAAAATGTCATCATGGTTGTTGTGGATCATCTCACCAAATATGGTCACTTTTGTGCTTTGGCACAACCATTGGCAGCAAGCACTGTAGCAATAGCTTTTATGAATACTATTCAGAAACAGCATGGGACTCCAAAAATTATAGTCAGTGATCGTGACCCTATATTTACAAGTAATTTTTGGACTGACTTGTTTTCATGCTTGGGCACTCATCTTGCTCGTAGTTCATCATATCACCCCCAGTCAGATGGACAGATAGAAGAGGTCAACAAATGCTTGGAAGGCTATCTCTATTGTTTTGCTTCAAATAAACAAGAGTGATGGGTGCAATGGCTACCACTAGCAGAATGGTGGTACAACACTTCTTTCCATACTTCTTCCAAGATGTCTCCATTTTTAGCACTATATGGTTACCACTCACCATCAATCATCTCCTCATTGCTGGCACAACCAAAGGTTCACACAGTTGAAGAACACATCCATCATTAGCAAGAGGTATTGGCTAGTCTTCAAGAGAACTTGGCAATGGCACAAAATAGAATGAAGCAACAAGCTGATCAACACCGTAGTGAAAGAACTTTTGAAGTGGGAGATTGGGTCTTTGTGTGACTACAACCATACAAGCAAATGTCTCTAAAACAACAACATAAAGCTAACAAGCTGGCACCCAAGTACTATGGTCCTTATAAGGTGTTGCAGAAGATTAGCAATGTAGCATATAAATTGGAGCTTCCCATATCAACAAAAATTCATCCAGTTTTTCATGTTTCCTGCTTGAAGAAGGTTATTGGGAATAAAGTGGTAGCACAGACTAAGTTACCTGAGCTTGATGAGGAGGGAAGAATAGTTGTGGATCCTGAGAGAATTATTCAAACACACACCAAGAAGCTGAGGACAAGGGAAATCATAGAATATCTAATTAAATGGAAGAACTCTCCAGTTGAGGAAGCTACATGGGAGAATGAGGAATTCATGCAAAAGCATCCACATTTGGTCAGCATTGAGGACAATGCTTCTTTGAAGAGGGGGGCATGCTATGCCCTTAATCCTATAGTGTGTATAGGGTTTTGAATAGTCGGCTTGTGGCTATCTTAACTCTTAATTAAGTCATATTATCATTAGTTTATTGTTATTTAGTTGTTTAGGTCGGCCTAAGGCTTATATAGGCCCATCTAAGTCGACCTAGGTGATATCCTAGGCATAAATAGGTATAGATAGGAGGTAGTGAGTCTTATTTCAGGATATTCAGTATTGTGTTCTCATTGAAGACTATTGGAGGTATCCCCCTTGAAGTGGTTTTGGAGGTTGCCCCCTCGAAGTGGCATATTATTATCAAGTGTTTGCAGCATATTTACTATTATATTCAGATATTGTGCAAGTTGTTTCATTACATAGGCTTTCTTTATATCTAGTTTGATGAACATCACCTCTTTTTTCGTCCTTTGACTAAATGTATTGCTTCTTGAGCAATAATTATTCTATCCAAAATTGACCTTCCAAGTACAATTCTAGTTTGTTCTTCTGCTATTATTTCTGGCAGAATTAGCTTCAATCTATTAGCTACTACTTTCGCTAAGATTTTATACAAGGTATTGCATAGTGATATTGGCCTAAAATCCTGTAATGCTTCAGGATTTTCATTTTTAGGAATGAGTGCTATAAATTTGTTATTAACTTCCCTTAGAATCTTCCCTGTCCTTCTAGAGTCTTCAATTGCTTCTCTCACTTCCTTACCCAAAAAATCCTAACATTTTTGGAAAAAGGCTACTGGGAACCCATCGAGTCTAGGTGCTTTGTCCGAGTGTAGACCAAAAACTACTTCCTTAATTTCTACTTCTGAGAATTTTTTAGTCAACATCTTGTTCTGCTCCTCTGAGACAAGTTTGGGAATGTTTCTTCGTAACTGCTATTGGCTTTCCATATTTGACCCTTCCTAATCATTTAGTAAATTCTAGAAGTCTATTGTCACTTTACTGATCTCTTCCATATTGTCAATCACTCTTCCACATGCCGATTTGATTGAAGATATTCTATTTGTTTCTCTCCTGACATTTTTGGAATTGTGAAAGAATTTTGTATTCTTATCTCCTTCCCTCAGCCAAATTTCTCTAGATTTTTGCCTCCAGAAAATTTCCTCCATTGAAATCAAATTACCCAAGTTCCCCCATAGGTCCTTTTCTAGTTGGAAACTATTTGCGCATCCATTCCTTCTCTTAGAACTTTTTTTATTAAGAGCCTCAAGTTCTATTTCTATTTTCCTCTTTTCCTCAAAAATATTTTTGAAACACTCCTGTTCCACCATTTAATGTTTTGTTTAACTAATTTTAACTTAGTGACAATGTTAAAAAATTTGGTTCCCCCCGGATCAGTCTCTGTCCACCATTGCTTCACCAGTTCCAAGAAATTTGTGTCTTTAAACCACATATTTTCATAAATATAACATAATCTTATACTTATATTTTGTAGTGTTATTTTTTATCTTAGTGTTAATTAATTTTATTATCTAATAATTATTTTAGAATTATTATATTAAATAAAAGAATATTAATGCAAAGATTAAAAAAATGTTAGATCAAAATTAAATAGTATTAATACAAAGGTGTAAATCACATAAAATATCTTATTAGGGTTAGAGTTTATATTTTTATTTTTACCTTAAACTTAGATTTAATTTCTAATTTAACAATATGATTTTTGTAGTGCTTATCGATGATAAAAAGGACAGAGAAGAGGCCCATTGTGGAGGAAAAGAAGGTCATGACTAAGAAATCTGTAGAAAAAAAAAGTTTGTAAGGTTGACAAGAATGTACCTACAAAAGGTCAAGATAAGAAAGGTACAAAAATAAATAAAAAGATCAATATTTTGAGCAAAGCTATGGTAATTATCACCAAGTTTATCAATGAGATGTTTGAGAAAATTATGACAGAGGCAACCAACTTTTCTCACCACAATAAAAAGAATATCATCAACATATGAGAGATTCAAATAGCTGTGAGGGTTTGTCTTCCTCAGGAACTTGCATAGTGTGTAGTCACTCATTGTTCAAAGATTGTTACTAAGTTCATGAAGGCTTGATCTTTTTGTCTCTATTTTAAATTAGGTTTAGTTTGTGTAAAGGGTTATTTCCTTAACTTTTGTATAAGGGAAGTCTCCATTAATTATTTATGAAAGAATTTTTGGTTTTAGATTATTGAATCTTGATATTAAAATTTTATATTAATCTTTCAAATTTCATCTTACATTTTAAAAATTAAAATATAATTTTATATAATTTAAAAAATTATTAAAATATTTTAATTTATTAATAAATTAAACAATGTCTACCCTTTTTAAATTAAGATATTTAGATAAATGCTCATAAAAGTTAATATGAGAAAGTCCTTTAAAGGGCAAATATAGATCATACTACATAAAAATATTCATGAATATAAACTTAACTTATAGTTATAATATTTATTTTAAAGGGCGAGTAGAGATAATTACTTGGTATTAATGAGACAAGATTACTTGGTATTAGTTGGTATTAATCTTATCATGATTTAAAATTTTTCTAAGATATAGAAATATGAGTAGATAATTACAAAACAAGTTTGGAAAAAGGTAAAACTAGAGGTAGCAGTTTCATTATAGTTTAAAAAATTAAGCTCTTAATTTCTATGGAATTACCAAAAAGGGCCTATAATATACATTAGAAAATGACACCATCTAGACCAAAAGAAATATTGTGGACCTTAAATGCAAAACATAACTAAACATCTAATACTTTACCTACTCCCAACTATTGAAAAGAGATCAAATAACTTCCTCACTTAAGGCATAAATAATTTAGATAGAATAACATATAGCCAAATAATGTAATGTAATATTTTTCTAATGATCAAAAGAAGGTACATAATAATAATATATAATAATTAAAATAATATATAATACTATTAATAATAGTATATAAGCCTAATCCTAACTCAATCCTTAAACACAACCCTAATCCTAAACCTTACCTTCATTCAAATCCTAACTCTAAACCTAACCCTAACCTTAACCATAATTTGGTACATGAACAAAACATTAAATGTAACTAGATTTATAAATGTATTCAAAATGTATTATGTATTCAAAATGTAATATTATTCTAAGATCAAAAGAAGGTACATAAAGCAATTATTTGAGGATGATCATAGATTCATAGAGGCTTGAAGCTACATACTTCATACTATTTTCAAAGAGGCTACTTAGAGGCCCTGTGACCAAAGAATGTATGCTAGCAATAGCCGAATCCTCTCCATTCAACATATTAGAATTAGGCCAATTTGGTGGAGACATCTATACTAAGGAAAGTAAACAAAAACAATCTTTAAGCAAAGAGGTCATTAGTATTTTTTATTTAACTATGCAATTTGATTATTTTACACTTTGGGGTTAGAATTAAGGTTACAGTTAGAATTAGAATTATGGTTAGTATTAGGGATACAATTAGGGTTAGGGTTATAGTTACATTTTGTAACATCTAAAATCTTAAACAAGACTAAATCAAATATTTACCATGAGATAAAACACATAAGGTGAAAAAGATAGAATTTTTTTAAAAACTTGAAATCATAATACAACACTTTACATAATTTATTTTCTTAAATAAACAACATGATATAATATACAAAGACTACATTTTGTCTTTACAATTACATACATCTGCAATAGATAAAGTTTTACATAGTCTTAAGATTCACAAGTCACATAACCCAAAGGTATACTGCATCCAGAAATCTGACACCCTTATTGCAAGCCTCGACATGTCTTCTACTAGAGACAGAAACAGAGCATTTTCCTAGTGCTTTTCCTCTAACCACAGAACCATGGTATCCCACACATATTCTAATTGGAAGTGGCCCTACCCTTCACGAAGAGTATAGACCAAAGGTGACCAATGGTAATTTGAAATCTGAGTACTGGTGTTGTATCCTACATAATGCTATCGATCATACAACCCCAGATACCCTCTAGGTAAGTAGGAGCCTTCCAATAGATTATGCAATCTAGATATGGTGAATCAATAATGCATGCAGAGATGTATGCATTACTTTGGCCAAAGATTAATATGAATAAATGTTTATAGAAAATGCAGTCATTATGTCCACCCACCCCAACTAGACTTGGATACTATCATGATCCTATAGTTTGACTTGGTTATCTATGTTTTTCTATATAGTCTTGACAACTTCAATTTACTCTTTCTGACTTAGACAGGTTATTAAAACCCTACCATTGTTCCATAGACCTTATGGATTATCTTTCTATATGAGGTTTCTCTTTGCATCTTTGCAATACTAGAGATTCAAAACTTAACAACACTCAAGAACTTAAGTTGAATTATAGACCACCAAATAGGTTTTCAATCCAAGGATAAATATTATTGTTTAGGGTAAATATCCCTTTATGACAAGAGTCAAAATACATTCATAACAAGAGTTCATGTCTTCTCATTTTAGTTGTATTTTGTAATAGCTAAAATATTACATAACGTATAAGGTATTCAGGATAGTTTTTACCCTACTGGGATATTTTAGGGTTTTGATCTTCCCTTTTGTCATAATAACATAATAAGTATTTCTAATTCTAGAAAGAAAAGTGACTAAAAAAATTATTGTTTTCTATTGTTCTAACCTCTAAGAGGTTGTTCAAACTTTTACAACAAAGTTATCCTCCCCTTACAAAAGAAATATTAATAATAATAAACCCTATGGTTCTAAATGAGTCTAGATTATAGACTAAGATCTGATTTAATATCAATAATATACAAAGACTAGACAACTAGTTTAATGACTAAGTTGTATTCCACATCCCTAAAATACATATCTAATGTAGCATAACACACTTTTATAACTGGATGCCTTTGTGCATAGTTCAAAGCTATAATATCATTAGTTGTTCCAAAGTATACACAACATGATATCTCCAAATCACGAGTGACTAAATCATGGAAACGAGTTTAATAGTCTCATGATAACTACAATATAAGAATTCATTATATAAGAACTTTATTTGGGCATAAGTTTGTAGTGATTACTATGTATATGAAAAATTTGGATAAATGAAAATGATAAAATAATATAATGCATTACCTAATCCAAATCTTCAATACCTCAAATAGATAGAATGCATGATAGGTTGATTGATTGAATTTGGTATGTTGGTTGCTCAATTTGGCAGCATAATAGTAAGATGAAGATGATAGATAGAAGATTGATAGATGGAAGATAGTGGAAGAAGATGAATGATGCAAAGTCTCTAATGATGTTTCAACAGCATAAGGATACTTGAACTCAATGCATCTTATAAATTTGGCAAAATAAGGGTACTTGAGACTCAATGCACAAAAATGGCTTATGAGGGGGTTGATTTATAGGCAAGGCTTGGTTCAAATGGATGATTGAGATTGAAAGGATAAATAAACAATGTGGACGGCTAGGATTGATTAGTTATTCCCACTCTTCAAGGGAGTTGTAGTCATGTGACAAGTGTACAAAGGAAGATAAGGCTCATATGTGACCGTGTACACAAAAAACATTTATTTAATAAGTTCATGTGTGATTGTGTAAACAAAAAAGATATTAAATAAAAAATGTACTACCACACATGATCCAATGTGAGAGGTGGACAAGTGTTGGAATGTGGTGAGAGGTGAGGACCTAATTCAAATATTATATTTGAATTAGTTGGGATAATGAGGTGGAAAATTAATTAAATAAATAAGATTTATTTAATTAATTGGCTAGTGGGATTAGGATAGGATAAATGGGATTATGAATGGGAAATTAATTAAATAAATAAAATTTATTTAATTAATTAACTAAGTGGATTTAGTGGAATTAAGAGTGGGATTTAGGATAAAATGCTACGTGATGTCTTAATAATGTTTTAACTAGGTGTTGCAGGATATGGACAATTTTGGGTGTCTACATTTTGCCCCCCTTTGAGATGATGTTCAAGATGATAAGATTTATGTTGAGTAACATCATTTCAAAGAAGTTAAGGTATGGATAGAGGAAAAGGGTGACGTTGGAAAGATAGGATGATGAAATGGGATGATGATGGAAAGATAGGATGAGGGGATGAAATGGAGATGGTAAGGATGAGGATGCCCCCTCGAGAGGATAGGTGGGTTGGACAAACATGGGTAGGCTCTCAAAATGAAAGGGATTGGTTAAGAAATATAAGATAAGGGAATGGAATGAATAGAAGAAATGAATGATGTGTTATGTTGTGATGAAAGTGAGCAACCATGATGTTTGATATAGCACTAGACATTATGCACCAAGGTATAAGGACTAGGGTGACGATGTGTCTTGTGCACCCAACATAATACAACCTTGTCTAACGTATGAGGAAGAAAAAATAGAGCATTAAAGTCCCAATGAACAAAAGGTATGATGTGACCTTAGATGCAAAGGATAATGCAAAAAGTTATTCCAACATACACAAGATATGAATATTAGTTGGAAAGATACCGATGTGATACAAATGCAAGATAAAAATGATAACACACACAAGCAAGCATGCACAAATGATACAAAAATAAACAAGGTATTGCCCCTGTCAAGCTGTAAACCAATGATTGATTGTTTGAGTGATGATTGCTAATAGTGTTGTCATTGTGGGGAATGATATATCCCTAGATCAACACAAGGATGTTTGATAATGATGATTGATGGCTTTGGTTTACAACAAGATTAGGATCAAGACCATTGAATGAGATTGGATAATTTGACTTGATTGATTGACTTGATTGGTATGGATTAAGGATGACTTGCATTTGGATCTATTGCTTGGATTGATTTGAATTGATTTGATAAAGATGAATGAAAGAAATGATTGAAGAATTGATTTGAATGAATGATCAGGAAAATTAGGTTAGGATGATCAAATAATAGAAATCAAACCTAATCTTACCACCTTCAAAGAATCCATCTAAATGACATAAAATGCAAACAAAAAGCAAATCACCTAGATTATTGATTCCTTGGTTGGATTTGTGGATTGCTTCTCAATTGTAGACAATCATAAGTGCTAAAGCTACCATGATGATGGATGGAAATGCTCAAAATGCTCAATGGATGCTAATGATAGTGTTATGTTTGAGATGATAATTTGGATGCTATATGGTGAGATATGAAAAATGAGAATGAGTGAGTGTATATATAACACTCAATAAGAGTTTATCAATGATGGAGATTAGGTGGCTATGTGAACGGTTGAGATGAATTCATGATCATAGGTGAATGTGCATAGGACAAGTGTAAGAAAGAGGATAAATCACATGTGTAATTATGTACACAAATACTTTCATTTAATAAGTTTAAGTGTGACAGTGTACATAAAAAGTACTACATATGTGAATGTGTACACAAAATGTAGTACCATACATGTTTCAAATGAAAGATGGACAAATGTCGGCATGTGATGGGATATGTAAGGGGAATTAATTAAATTGGGAAGATGATTAGGATAGGATTGGGATATGATGTGTAAATTAATTAAATAAATAAAATTTATTTAATTAATTGGAAAGTGGGATAAGGATAGGATTAAAATGAAATTTTAATTAAATAAATAAAATAGAGAGAATAGAAAGATAATTAAATAATTAAAGATTATTTAATTATATGTAGAAGAAATAGATAATGAATTAATTAAATAAGTATAAATTCATTTAGTTAATAGAGGAAATAGATGATTTAGAGAAAATAGGGAAATTATTCAAATATGTTAGACAAATACAGATGATAGATAATGCACTATTTTGATAATAATAGGTAGGTCAATTTTGGGTGTCTACATTTTGCCCCTCTTTGAGACGATGTTCGTTAGAACATTGTTTCAAAGAAGATATGATAGAATACGTTGTTTCTGAAAAACATATTTTTGCCCCAGTAAAGCTGGCGAGTGATGCTCCCTTGAGAGGAAACACTGAGCTAAAGAAAAGAGACTGGGTTGACTCTCGAATAGATAACATAGGTTGACATGAAGAAAATAGGGATTGACAGGATACAAAGGGATGAAATGGAAGAAACTAGGGTTTGGCATAAAAGAAAAGGATTAGGGTTTCTAGGTATATAAATAGGGCAGGATGGCAATCCTTGTCATTTGCTTCATTTGTGATTTTGAGTTTTGAGAGCTATGAGCTTTGAGTGTTGTGAGAGCTTTAAGAGCTTCCACAATGGTTATTCCACATGCAAAGCACCAAGTAGAGCGGGTTAGGACTCATGGATGACCAGCAGAAGCACCAGGATAGGTATGTAGCAAAAACTTGACCAATAGCATGTGTTTTTAAGCTTGAAAGCGTCATTAATGCGTGCATGTGACCAATTGCGTATGGCTTTAAGTGTATGCACAATTGAATGATAGTGCATCGCAATTGGCAAAACATGTCACAATTGCACACGGGGTCACCGCAAATGCAAAAATAATGTGCAATTGGCAAATGTAGGATAAATTAGGGCTTGATGCGTAATTGGTGTAGAGATACGCAATTGAGCGACAGACAGTCGCAATTGCAAATTTCATTGCAATTGCACAGTAGGTAGTCACAAATGGTTATTCTATATGCAATTCAAAGGGGAAAATCACTAGTAGTTTACCCAATCGCAATTGGTAAAAAACAAAGCAAACTTAGGGAAACTTAGGATTTTAGCCAATTTTTCTTGCATGATGATGATTTTGTCAAAATTTGTAGGTTGTATTACCACCATTGATGTCATGGGAGGTACATCCTATGGATTTACAGCTGATTCAAGAGATTGATGTAGATGGTCTCTTGTTTCTGGATGTCATAGGGTTACATCATGTTGTAGAGCTTTCATCAGTATGGGCTCATTGTGCGTTGATGACAGCTATGGTAGAGAGATGGTATAGTGAGCATAGCTCCTTTCTGTTTCTGACTGATAAGGCTACCATTACTTTAGAGGATGTGCATAGGATATTATGGATTCCTATTGATGGGGATTAAGTGGATTATGACACATATTGCGGTCCTGTTGCATTTCGGCACTTGTTTGGGGTAGATGACATTCAAGATGATGAGAATGAGATTCTGATGAGGAGGATCAGAGATGAGTTATGTGATAGATTGTAGAGATTGGTGATAGCTATCATCAGATTCCTACTTCCTGATTAGAGGGCTAGAGGATTTTCGACAGGATGGGGGACAATTATGGAGGACCTATTTATGTATGGTATGAGATATGCTTGGGGTCCATGTGTTCTAGGGTAGTTATACCATATGTTACATGATTGTGCTTACTTGGGAGGCTCTAGCATGTCTGCAGGAGTCACTTTGCTACATGTATGGGCTTATGAGCACATTGTTGTGACTAGACCTTTAGGTGTTGGATAGAGGGCACCTGGACATCCTTATGCACATATCTATGGTGGTTCTACTACTTATTGGGAGTTGAACTCCCTAGTATATCGGTGGAGACAGTTTGACGAGATGGATCAGTTTGTATGGTGACCATAGTTGGGTTGTGAGATATGGGAGGAGGATCAGAGAGAGCTAGCATATGCTTGACAACCTTGATATTTGTTTGGCCTTGGTTTATACATCATTGAGTCATACCTTCCTAGTCATGTGCTTAGATAGTTTGGATTGCCACAGACTGCACTTGTTGGGGAGGCTATATATGGTCAGACTAGACAAGAGATATGACACTAGTGACTAGATATTGTGGTAGAGATAGCACTAGTGGCAGTAGAGGCACTACAACTAGTAGCCTGGGATTGGATAGGGGGTCCTACAGATCCAGGGACTATAGCAGATTATGATGCGCATTGGGTGACAGTGAGATCTACTAGGTTGACTATGCCTAGAGAGATGGAAGAGATTGGGGCCTTTAGATCAAGGAGCTAGAGAGTCAGAGGACAGAGGAGGCCACCTCGAGTACAGGTGATTGCTCCAGGGCCAGGGGCACAGGGTGGATAGGTACCAAGACAGGTTGCTAAACCAGTATAGTAGCAGGCTACAAGAGGAGGAGATGGAGATAGAGGAGAGATAGAGGGTTTATGATGACATCTTCAAAATGAGATGGGTTAGAGGATCAAGACAAAGGCTAGATTGCAGAGGGTGATGAGGGACAAAGATGGGGCTCTCTTGGCGATGAGACATGCGAGGGATTAGGTGGAGGCTTATCAGGCTTCACGGCTAACTTAGCTAGCACAGGTGGCACAACCAGCTTCGATACAGGCAGTGGTTGATGATGGGATTGTGGCTAGACTCACAGCTCAGAGGGATGCTACATTATCTGAGAGGGATGCGGAAGTTTTGGCTTTAGGCATAGACCAGGCAACTTTACTATTGATTCAAGAGCTTACCCAGGCACAGAGTGAGGCTAGATCTGCACAGGCTAAGGCAGAGTATTATAGAGGCTTGTATTATGGTGCAGTGTCGGTTGATCAGAGACAGCCTAGTTTTCACATCAAGTCAACTCAGTCTAGGAGGATGGGGGGTTCATGATCAGTGGCGTTAGTGATGGGGCCTCCAAGGCATGGGGATGTAGGTGGAGGTGGAGCTGGTAGAGGTCAAGGTGAGGCTTCTTTAGGGAGTGCTACCCATGCCAGACTTGGGACATAGTCTGTTTGCATATATGTATTGTATCATTTTTTAGGCTTATGAGCCTAATGTATCATTTTGATGAGCTCCTTGTATATCTACAAGACACACATTGTATATTGACCTTTACTTATACATATATGAGATGGATGTTCATGATGTGTTTATGCGTTTATGCTTTGTCATGCTATGGATATGGATGTATATATGTGATTTATAGATGAACATGTTTAATGGTTATGTACTGCACATAATGGATAACTATGTTAATGCATATAATGGATAATTAGATGATAGCATATATAATAGAAATATGTCATGATATGGGTTATGCAAATGTAATGGAAGTGATAGGCAATATTGTGATAATATAATGCAAATGGTATATGTCTAACACATTTGTTTTGATAGGACGAAGAAGATAGAGACAAGAACAAGATGGAGAAGAAAGACCAATGATCAACTCTCATGAGTGTTATTGTTTTATTCCAGGATGGATGGATGAAGGCATCTTTAATTGATTGTTACAAAGTTATGAGATTTTTAATCCTTATGTTTGATATAACATATAGATAGTATGCACCAAGGTATAGGAGACCAGGGTGTCAAGTATCCAATGCACACATCATAATACAACCTTGTCCAATGTATGAGGTCAAGATGTTGATCCCACATACACAAGATATGAATATTAGCTACTTTCCGAGATGGACTTTTGACTCTACAAGCAAAGGTCTGAACTCACCTCTACTAGACATAATGAAACCTTGCGGGTTATATGTATGAGAAATAGTCTTAGCATAAAATAGTCTGAATGCATAAGAGACTGTTTAGCTTCTCAAAAGTAAAAGATATTACTATGTAAGATACTAATCCCAACACATACAAGATACCATTAGGCATAGTAGGAGAATAAGATCATCCCACAAACATAGCATATGAAAGCCAATGACCATGCCCCAGTATATACTTCATCTCAACATACCATGATATGATTGATCAAGGCAGTCTTGATTGGGTATAAAAAGGGACAAAAGATAAATAAAAGATACAGCCATCATGTTCTCTTGCCAAATTTAGATGATCTTGGATAGGTTTGATAATGCCTTGTTGTGAGGAAAGATATATTCTTTTAAAGGTTAAGGATGATTTTCTTAAGATAGGTACAGCAGATATTGGCTTACGGCATGGCAGACAAATACTTTTAACTTAGCCCTTGATTTTAATATGCTCTTGAGCTATTGAGTTATGCATAGCTTGCTTCTTGCTTGAGTTAGTCAAAAGAGAAGAAGATGGAATGAGAAAGAGGATGAAAGAAAGAATCATTGGTACTCACATACTGGATACTTCCTTCATATTCTAGACTGCCTACATACCTTGTATCCACGGGATCAAAGTACCACACGATAATGATGAGACATGATGAATATGTAGTTCTAAGTTTTATTGATGATGTGGGAGGTATGATGATAGAAGAAAAGGTGAAAATGGAAGACAAGGAAGAAATGACTAGAAGAAAATGGATGATGAAAGAAGAAGAGGGGGTATCATCTTTTCTTGAATCTAGGTATTTCCTTCATATACTAGATTGCCTACATACCCTGTATCCACGGGATCAAGACATTAACGATAGAAATGATATGTAGTTCTTGTTTATTATGGATGATGATGAGATAGATTGATTGAGTGATAAACTTTATTGCTTGAATTTTTGCTTGATATTTGATTTTTTTGTATTTTAGGGAATATTTGATTTTTTTGATTTTTGGGAATATTTTGATTTTTTTTTTTGTGATTTTGGAATGTTTCAATTTTTTTGGATTTTTGATATGATTTTGAATGTCGATGGATTTACAATTTGGGGTAGCCTTTATGCTAGGTACCAATGACAAGGGGAAAACCAAGTCTAGGTGCAAGGAGGAAGGTAGAATTAGATGGATGGATAAAAGGATGGGTGATAGTAAATGGGATAATAGGCTCATGATAGATGGATGGATAAAAGTATAGGCTATAGTGGATGGTTGATAATGGATGGGAGACTCATAATGGAACTAGGATGTGATCTCCAAAGACTATGTCACATAGGAATAACATGCCCCATTCTAGGTGTAGACTTAGGATTTTACATGACAAAGCTTATGACAAAAAGATGACATGATGGATCAAATTTGGATAGGATGAGGTATATCAAGAGATATCCAAAGCATATTTCAACATTTTGCCCCTATGTCTTGTTGGTCATGATGTTAGCCATAAACAAGCATAGAATAAAAGTACACATTAACCTTTATTCATCTTGAAAGATACTATGAATTCAAGGAATTTGGGATCCCAAGTCTCCGGTGATTAGGTCTTAATCGTCTGACGTTACTCAGAGGTTAATGTGTGTTGCTATTTCCATTTTGGGGCCTTACGTGAAATTGTGCCATCATCATGACATTCCTGCAGGAATTCTTTATAGAGAAGTCATATTATGCAGTTATTAGATGAAAAGATGTAAAGATACCTCAATCTTTGCATGATATTTTCAATTGTGCATGCTTTGCATTCAAATATGCTAAATATTTGTGATTACCTACGGGATGTCTGCATATTTGCATTATTTACTTAGGATTATCAATTATTCACCCTTGTGATAATGAAATGTTCTGAAATTGAAAGAAATTAAAGGAATACTACAATTTAAAGTTGAATCTTCAGCTATTGATCCACATACATACTCGATACTGTCATGATGAGAAGAAATCAAACCATCTGTTCACCAGGATATTCCACAGCTAGATACAGTTGATGCCAACTTCAGAGGATGATGAATGAAAACAATATATGCAACATGATGAGCACTCCAAGGGACGCAGCAAATCAAAGCACATATCCAGAATTCAGACACAGATTACTCAAGATTTACGAAGATTTGTAATCGAAATACTCTTCTCTTTCATTAAGTATGCAAAAAGACATGTACATATGCAATAACTTTGAAATAAGCCCTGAATACTTCAGCAAACAGATTTCAATTAAGTTTCGAATGTTTCAACAAGGCATTCCACCACCTTTTATAGAATAAGGTGAGGAATCCGTTACAAAAGATCTACGATCTAGATTTATCAATACAAATCTACGGTCCTGATTCACTTGATTTTGTCAATCTTTACAAAATGGCACAAGCTGCCAGCTGGCAACTATCTATACTACTTATGCTATTATCCCCTTCATGATGTATCTTCATCATGCTCTTCAACTGATTCATGCGGGTCATCATCATGTGCATCACTTTCTGAACTTTCACTATCCTCATGATGACGCGGCTGCATATGGGGCTGCATACTACTGCGGACCTGCTCGTATGAACGCACAACCTGATCTATCCCTCCACCATCTTGAGTCTTTGCTTTGACAATGGTGTGCTTATGTGCTTCATATTTGTCTCTGCTGTTATCAAGCTTATTTTTCCTAGCCTACAGTGTTTCTTTGTATTTCTCCATCTGGACCTTGATCCTCATTATTTTATCTATCAATTCCTCTGTCAAAGGGACAGGTGGACCATCTATCTCTGATTGGAAGTTGCTGTGTACAGCTTTAATGGCGGACTCTTCATCTTGATTTTCTATTTTTCCTTCCACCTTACCTTCCAATGCCTCCAGTATTACCGCCTCTTCAGCCATTAAATCTCGTAGCCTCATGCTGATGTCCCTCAGCTTATTATTACACCTTTTGAGGACTCCACACTCAAACTGAGTGTCCTTATACCAAATATCTATTAATAATGCGGTATTATTATTCAGTACCTGCTTACTGATAAGCAGTTGTAGATTTATATTCCTTATTTCTCCTAACAGGGTCAGGACTCTCTCCAGCTTGTAAGACCTCTTCCCGGTCTGCATCTTCAATTTATCCACTTTGGCCTTGGAGTCACTTAGGGTGCTCCACCTCTTCAAAGAGGCCTTCATTATTTCTACAGCATCATCTAATGTGGATGACATCCATCTCCTTATTACGGACGCCTCATGCTTCATGAGGTCCAATTTATTTACCTCCTCCTGAGAAATGGCAGTCAATGGGACTGCATGTTCAATTGTGGTATCATCAGGATTGGTCAGCCCCTTGATATAGGCATGCAACTGAGCAATGTGCTCTTTATGTTGCTTATTTTTCTCCTTCTCTCTTTTCACCTTCTGAATTAGAGAATCAATGATATCTTTGCCCTCCTGACCTTCTTGGTCCTCATTGGCAAAGCCCAAATCTACTGTACTGATTTGAAATTCATCAACAGTGATTTTACCTTTTTCCTTCTCCACCGCAGGTATGGCAATTTGCGCAGTCCTTCTCCCTGTTGCCGGATCTTTCTTGATGGCCGAAGTCATTCTAGCCTTCCTCTTTGGCTTCATTATATCCGTAGAGAACAGGGTGGAGACGTCGAATTCCTGAATTTCAAGCTCCTCCTCAGCACTTACCTCTTTTGCCAACCACGGAGGCATCTGATCATGTTTTTCAACATCATCCTGATGTTCACCTATATTCCCATTTCTGTCAACAACTGTTGTGGAGATGGTGACTTTCTCATTTCTTCTTCTTGATGTTCCCTTTGTTGTTGATCTTGTGGCACCTCCTCCTGTTGAGGGATCTCCTTCTCCGGAAGAGCATCTTCATGCTGTGGGGACCTTTGAGGGGCATCTATATGTTGTGGGGAACCTTGAGGTACAGCTATATGCTGATCATGATGATCATGACCCTCTTCTGTCATTATTTCATCTGTTCCCCCTTCTTCTTCTTCTTGTGGTTTATCCACTGCACCAGATATTGGGGACTCTGCCTGATGTGCTGGCGATTGCTCTGCAGCTACTACTTCTTCGGAGCCTGCACCATCCACTTCTTGTACTTTAGCAGCTGGATCCTCTAGTGTTTCTTTCTCATCAGCCTTCGCTTCCTGAACCTCTACTATAGCAGGTTCTTCTGTTGTATCCTGTGGACTTTGTTGGCCGGTTTGAAGAGCATGGCCTTCTGACTCTGCCATCTCTATCTCTTCTGTTAGGTGACCCTTATCAGGTGATCCTGCTGGCTGTTCAGGACTTGCATCCTGTTTCTCTATCAGATCCACCACTACAGGACTGGTCAGCTCTGTGATCAATGTATCTAGCCCTATTTCCTGAGCTACTTGCTCTGGGCTCTTTTCTTGCTCTTCTTTTGCTTGTTTCATCTCCTCAAGCACAGTTTGAACTGGTGGAAGCTTGTGAGGAGTCATACTTACATCAGCAGCAAGTGTTTCCATCTTCTGTGCAACCACATCCTGCACCACCTCATCATCAGACAAATTTATTGTCTCGTCGAGTGAGACATGCCCTTCTGCTTGTGTCTGGGAGGTTTCTTTCAGCTGCTCCTCAGCAAGTTCGGTTTTGAACTTGACAATGGTAGGAAGTGGAACATTATGTTGAAGTTCCTTGTGCACTTCACTACCTTCCCCTTGTAATGAAGTAGGGGGTTGGCTTATTCCACCTCTCATGGAGGTTCTTTGTTTCTTAGGTGGGGTAGACACCAGCACCTGTGGAGCTCTCCTCTTCCTTTTTATTACCAATGGAGCCTCCTCCTCCTCAGGCTCTTCTTCTATGAGGGTATCCTCTCCTCCTGGTTGTTTAGAAGATTGACCCACTTCTTGGGTCTCAGTGATTACAGCCTCTGCTGTCTTACTTTTCTTGGGCCTTTCTTTCTCTGGAGGGGATGCTGATTCTGATCCTGACCCTGCCGCCTCCTCAGCTGCAAATACTGTCCTTTCAATTAAAATCCCCTTTGGGCCCTGTTCCACCTTCTTGCCCCTTGGGGGTCTTTTGCTCTGCTGTTGTGGTGGAGGGACTCTATCTCCCTTGGTCTTCCTCTTCTCTAACAGGAAGTCATCATATTCATCCGCGGGGATATCCTGCCCTTTCTTCTTGTTGTCCACCGTAATGGCAACACCCTTCTTCTTTAATGCCTCTATCTGTGCATCAACCAAAGCTTGGGTTAGGCGTAGGGTCCTGGCAATGAATGGGTCCAAGGATATGTCCTCCTGCATAGTGAGGTCAGGTGCAGAGATGGTGTCATTATATATCTTTTTCTGTTCATACTCGTCTGCCATTGTCCTGCCATCATCCTTCTTTAATTGTTGAGGAAGGGAGATGCAATCAAAAGTTCTAACTTGGTTTAGAGTTAACCTCTGATACCTCCTTCTCCTGGCTTCTGCCTCATCCTCACAATCAGCCCAAAAATCCTCTAGGTGCCTTTGGTGAATAGGCTTTCCTAGTACCTTCTGTATCCTGCCGTAAGGATCATATGGTCTTGTTATTGGAAAAGGCTGCAGATTCATCTTATTCAGGGTGACCATCACCTTCTTGATATTATCAGAGTCAGGGCACATGTAATTGCCAATGTTGACTAGGACAAAATTGGTGGCAGCTTCTTGGCATCCTTATACATTTGTATCATGGTGGAGCCCTGCCTGATAAATTCCATTAGTACCATGGCGTCGGTAGGATACCTTGGCAGCATCAGGGGATGTCCCTTGAAACCTTCAACCCTTATATAAGAAAAGGTTGCAAATTGTATGTACCAGGCCCCATGCCTGTAGACTGCCTGTTGAGCCTCCATGCTCAATCTCTTTGTTCTGTCTTCTTCCATGGTCCTTACCAGATGCATAGAGAAGGCATCATTGACCAGTTTGTAATCTTTTAGGTAGTTAGTTCTCTGCAGCTGGGGATGATGATCCCAGATATATACAGCATTTGTGCCGGTGAGTTTCCCATCTATAACCAAGGCATCAAAAGTGCCTCTATAAGCACAAGAATAAACAATGTAGGATGAAATGAAAAATGCACAATTTGAACCTCCCAGGTCCATCAGTTGCTCATGCAGAGCATCACTTATAATTTGGCCCCACAGTGGCTTGGTGTCTGAATATAGACACATCATTATTATCCCGTACATCCAATCCCTGAAACTGCCAGTATCAGGTTGGCCAGTTACTCTATTCAGTAGTGCAATCATGTACTGATACTCCTCACTGAAATCATACTTGAACAGGTGCACAGGAAGCTTGGCGGCTGCATTATATGTGCTGTTCTCAGCCTGCCACAGATACATGTTCTTCCTGGCCAATTTCTTATTGGCCTCATACTCCCTTTCAGACTTCTTCAAGTCTACACTTTTGACCTTACTGCCCAGTGGCAATCCAAATGTCTGGGAGAGACCTTTGATGGAAAGGTCTGCATATACCCTCCCATGCTTCACTACTTGCCTTGTTTGAGGGTTATAATTCCGGGCACACTCAATGACAAGCTCCGAAGATTCCATAGAGTATGGAAAACCAGTGGCATTCCATAATCCTGATACGAACACCGCGTCCAGCACAGGACTCTTGTCATGTCCATTGTTTAACTTAGCTGACCAAGCCTCTAAATTAGTGCTTCCCTGATGGGTATCTGTGATTGCTCCATATTTAAACAAGACCCCCCTCTAAGCAGAGAACATGGGCTTGCTGAATTCTTCCTGACACTTGACCAATTGCTTCTCAGCCATGAGTGCCTGCAATTAACGACAATCCTATCTCATAACAGGTACATATATGCATACATACTGCAGTTGACTTTATAAATCATTATGCCTACTGTATCAATTCCAACACTACTTAATCGCATGGGTGCATAAACCAGAACTTACATCATCGTACCAGAACAGAAACAATATGATGAGGGTTTTATTCACTTACTTGGTTATGCAGATTTCCTTTTATACCAGTAGATTACTGAGACGTTCTTAATTCAGCTGATGATCACCTCTTCTTTTCTACCCGTGAGCTCAGATCGCGCAAAGGTAGCTGGTATGCAGATACGGAAGCTGGTGCTCTGTAAAACAAGTTTATCACGAGGTAAATGTGAAAATGGTGGTTGAATTACCTTTTAACCTCGCATTTAGGGTACATTTAGGGCAACTTTGACAGATTGGATCATGTTCCTTGATTATTTGTGCGAAAATGCAGGATCTCGCCAGGTGTTTCATTGGGTTCGGGGGTCGGCGGGAACTACCTACCATGTCTGCGCGGATTAAATGATAATGGTGTCAATGGGAGCGGGGAATATCTCTATGACATGATATGATGAGGGCAGGATGATATTCGCAAATATCGGGTTGAGTTTCAATATCATCCTCCCTCATATTGACATTGTTATTGTGACAAGATTCGGGTCACAAAAGCACTTTTATTTCTGCGTAGTACATCAGGAGGATATTTCGGTGAGTCGGGTGATGTTTTTTTTTTTTTTTAAACATGATGATGATGAGACAAACTTACATGTCTCTCTTTTTGGAATATCGGGATGACGTCATCCTGATATTCGCTTTTTGTATCGGAAGTGCATCATGACGTCATCATCATATTAGGCGAACATGATCATGTTTTTAGAAAATATCCTGTGGCAATGTAAATGTGATGATGATGTCATCGTTATGTATGTTCCTCTTTTTATCATATTCGGATGATGCCATCAGGATATTTGCTAAGGGTGATATTTGCGTCAGGAGGATATAAAGACACATCGGGTTACATGCGAAGTATGATGCTCGCGATAGATAAAACTATTTGATGGGAAGATTTTGCTACCATTTAAAATTGACGTCCGGATATTTAAACCGTATGACATATTGGGGGGGAATGTTACAAATATGATGATGAACCTCAACAATATGACCTTCCTCTTGCGAATATCAAGTTTGACCGAAACTTTGACTATTCATAACTCTTATATCCTGATGAATATCAAGGTGATGTAAAAGGCAATCCTACCTGAATTTTAATGCTCTTTCAAAATATGAGGTCACATAGATGAAATGTGAACTTTGAAAAACTAACCTCATGGTGACTTACCTCATCATGGTTTTGCATGATGATGCACTCGACTTACTTTTACCAAACCGCCCAGAAGTAGACGCACAAGCCAAACCAAAAATTGGGTCCCTGTTTTGCCAAGTCAAAATGGGGCGTGTTGTGTAACCACACAACAACTTGCCACCAAAGAAAACAAACAAATTCCAATGATTCAAGTGATGTGATCACATTCACCTATAGTATTCTAATTCCATATAAGCATAAGTATCATGATCCCCTGAATGATAAAATTTCATCATGACAACAATGCTAACAAAGGATCAAGTGTGTGCATATGATTAATCATCCTCATCTTGAAAGCAAGTTGAAAACATGAGTAACTGGTGTTAAACTACATAGTTGAGGATCATCCCTCATAGCCGACCTGGATAGAGCCTTGCTGCCAGTGGGCATCTATAGCCCTGGCAAGGTTATCTATACAATCTCCCCAAGTAGAGCCCCACTGCCAGCAGGCGTCTATAGCCCCGGTAGAGTTACTTGGATGGCCTAATTTTACTTCTGTTCTAATTTTCTCTTTAAAATTTGTATTTGATATCATCATGTTAGCTTATTTGTACAAGGTACAGTCACTTGCAGCTTTAGGTTGGAGATTGTATTGGTAGCAAAGGAGTCCCTTTAGATTTTTCACTTAACACCTATACTTATGTGTTCAACAAACCCAAGGCTGTTAGGTGTTTCATTGTGATTGATTCACTTTGATCAAGAAAAGGCACCCTGATGAAAAGATATCAGAAACCTGATCATGAACACTTCTTACAATGAATCATAACCTATGTCTAAATGTGATCTCATTACTTGACCTTAACAATTTAGTTATTTTCTGGGGTGACGAAGTGCACAATCCTGACTTACCAGAAGAAGGTCCCAACCAACAAAACGAAACAAGCAAAATAGACACACTGTACAAACAACTATACAAATATACAATATGATACACATGACTGTTATGAAGTCATTCAAGCCTGGAAATAATGTTTGAGGAATTGTCCATTGATTGGCAATGGAATATCCTCGCCTATCAGGTTCTTAAGCCTATAAGTACTGTCTCCTAGTATCTCAGAAATTTGAAAGGGACCTATCCATAATCTATCAAACTTACCATGGTCACCTTTCTTTTCATGGGCCTTGTCCCACATCAGGACCAAATCGGATATCCTGAAGGCTTTAATTCTGGCTCTCTTGTCAAACCAGCGTTTGACAACAACCTGATGTTTTGCAAATTGATCGATTGCTTGACTCCTTTTTTCTTCCAGGTGCATCAACTGAAGCAACCTGACTTCTTGTTTATTGTCTATGCCTAGGTATTCTTGGGCAAACTGTAGGGTAGGAATCTTTAAGTTTAGAGGGAGGATGGGGTCCACTCCATATACTAGTTGGAAAGGTGAGTTTCCTAATGCAGTTTTTATTCTAGTTCTGTCCACCCATAAGGCATACTTTAGAAATGAGTTCCATTCCCTGGGGTTCTTCTCTATCAGTTTTCTTATGATACTCAGTAAATTCTTGTTGGTGGATTCTGCTAAACCATTCCCTTGAGGATAATAGTTAGATGAAAACTTAAGTATAATCCCATGGTCAAAAGCCCAATTGGATAACTTGGTGGAAATGAAGGCGGACCCATTATCACTTACCAATGCATAAGGAGTTCCATACCTGGTGACAATGTTGCTCTCCAGAAATTTAATGACGTCATCTGCAGTGCAAGTTTTGCTGCTAATAGCCTCAGTCCATCTAGTACAATAGTCAGTAATTGTTAAAATATACCTATGCCCTGAGGAGGACGGAGGATTGATTGGTCCTATGAAGTCCATGCCCCACTGTGCAAATGGGCGTTCTTCCATTACTGGCTGCAATGGTTGTGCAGCATATTTCTCTCTGTTGGCAACAACCTGGCAAACATGACAATATTTAACATGATCAACTGTGTCTTTAAAAATTGTAGGCTAGTAATATCCTGCTCGGAGGATTGCATGTGTTGTGGCCAATGCTGATCCATGTGCCGTTCCAAACTTATCATGTAATTCTGTCAGGACTCTACTTGCTTCTGGCTTCTCTAAGCATCTAAGGTATATTCCTTCGTAATTCTTCTTGAACAAGGTTCCTCCCTTCATCATATACTTTTGGGATCTTATCTTTAAGGCTCTTCTCTGTGAAGCCTCCATCCTTGATGGACATCTTCCAGTAATCAGGATGTGCCTGATATCTGAATACCATTCTTTATTGTCTTTCTCATTGATCACATATTGCTGACTAGTGATGTTTGGATCAATCCCAGATATCATCTGGCTCAAAGCTTGTCCTCTTACCAGCTTCATTGGTGTAATTTCCATGTCATACTCTTGTAATATAGTAATCCATTTAGCTCTTTTCTCACCAGGCTCACTTTGCATCAGCAACATCTTCACTGCTGCATCAGGCACCACAGCAATCACTTTGCTTCTAAGTATGTAATGTCTGAATTTCTTTACTGCCCTAACTAATGCAAGTGCCTGTCTCTCAACATCTACATACCTCAACTCAGCATCCCTGAAAGGACAGCTCATGAAAGCGATTGGTTTCTCTTCTTTCTCTTCATTTCTTTGAGTTAACACTGCTGCAGAGGTATGTTCTGAAGCAAATGAATAGATGTAGAAATCTTTGGTGTAGTCTGGACTAATGAGGACAGAAGCATCTGAAATAGCCCTTTTTATATCTTCAAATGCAGTCCTGGCTTCTGGTGTCCACTCAATTTGTGCATCTTTTTTCAACATAGCATTTAAAGGTCTGACAATCTCAGCAAAGCCGGTGATGAACTTCCTCACAAAGTTTATCTTACCAAAGTAAGACTTGAGTTCCTTTTTGCTTCCTGGAAGTTGTAACTTCATAATAGATTCCACCCTATCAGGATCAATGATAATTCCATCCTCTGTGATCAGGTGGCCTAGTAATTTTCCTGTTGTGACTCCAAATATGCACTTCTTGGGATTTAAAGATATTCCATATTCTTCACATTTCTTCAGTACACTTCTGAGATTAGCAACATGATTCCTCCTTTCTTTGGAGAATACCGTCAAGTCATCCATGTAGATGACTATACACTTTCCTATTAAACCTCTGAAAGCTATGTCCATTGCTCACTGGAATGTAGCTCCAGCATTTATGAGTCCAAAGGGCATACGTCTATATGCAAATATCCCCCACTTTGTGGTGAAGGCAGTTTTCAATCTGTCAATTTTGTCAACCATTACTTGGTTGTATCCTAAAAAGCCGTCCAAGAAGGACATCATTTTAGCTCCATTTACAATCTACAGAACTTCATCCAATGAGGGTAAAGGATAGTTATCCTTTTCTGACGCTCTGTTTAGGTTCTTGAAATCTACACATAACCTGATGTCTCCATTCTTCTTCCTGACTGGCACAAGATTAGCCACCCAAGTGGAGTGCCTGACAGGAAATATTATACTGGCATTTAACAATTTCTTGACTTCTTCAAGAATTATTGGTTCGAGCAAGGCATTGACTGGTCTCTGCTTCTGTCTGAAAGGTTTTGCATCCGGCTTGAGAGGTATAGTATGAGTTATGACAGAGGTGTCATATGTCTTCAGCTCATCATAAGTCCATGCAATTACATGTATGTAATCCTTGAGGGCCTGAGTTATTCCTTCTAACTCTTCTAGTGTGCAAACCTTACCCAATAAGACGTTTTTCTTGTCATCAGCTTGTCCAATATTCACTTGTGAATATTGACCTCCATCTGCCTTAGGTAGATCTTTATGTTTAAGCATATTATCCAAATCAAAGGCTCTTTCCAACTCAATCATACCCTTGGGGATTCTGTTGCTAGGCAACTCTAATATCTCATCTTCTTCCCAGACATGATCCTCCATACCATTCTCATCTATAATCTAAGCCTCAAATATGTCTCTATTTGAAATGAAGTTCAGAATGTGCTGATCATCATCAAACACCTGGAGATTAGTCACATTGTCAGGTATTGATGGTACTGACACCAGTTCTACTAAAAATCTCTTTAGACCAAATATAGACAATGGCTCCAATGTACTAGCAGCTTGAGCTAGCGCATCTGCCCTATGATTTTGTTCTCTTGGTACATGAGTGATATTAAAAGCGTCAAAGTCTTCCATCAGGTCCCACACACGATGTCTGTAATTTGATAGTTTTCTGTAGTTACAGGAGTAAATTCCTCTTACTTGCTTCACAACTAGTTCTGAATCTCCAAAGACATGCAGAATCTTTGCTTTCTTCTTATAAGCAAATAACATTCCATGAATCAAAGCCTCATACTCTGCTACATTGTTAGTACAGGGGAACTGTAATCTGTAGGCTGCCAGATAGGATTTCCTAGTTGAATCAATCAGGTCGATTCCTACCCCAGCACCTTGCTTAGATTTGGACCCATCAAACCTCAGGATCCAAGGTTTATCTTCAGCAGGACATTTAGATGAACTTTCTTTTCCCTTTGCAGCTCTGGCTGTTGCTCCGCCTGATATCCATTTTAACTTAGGGACATCATCATCCTTAAGTTTCTTCTTTCCTTTTCTTGTGAGCCTGATGGCTTTTCTATTCTCTCTTTTGTTTCAGCAGGAGGATGATCTTCTGAATCTGCAGCTGCATGCTTTTTCAAGATGTGTAAACATAGTGAGCAAGTTGTTTCCGAGTGAGGTGCCTCATGCAGCCTACACCAATTTTTAATTAAGACCTCCCGAGGAGATTTATGCTGCCGTATCACCTTCTCTATTTCCTTTTCCAAAAATTCTTTGAACTTCGTCAGGTCACTACCTTTGTCCTCATCAGACAATTCATAATCTGGTTCCATAAAGCAATCACTCCCTGGGGTGATCTTTTCTTTCATTTCATTATTTACTTGGAGAGAGACTAAAATTTCCTTTGTTTCCAGGATAGGATGCTCATCATGATCTGTCGGTTCTTCAGTTCCTACAAAAGACAGATAAGAGTTATTATTGTCATCATCATCAAATGTAACATTTACCTCAGAATATGATGATGATGCCTCGCTGTATGTTCGCTCTAGCATTATCATCTCTAAGCATGTTTCACATGTCTTCTCTGAATGTGCTTCGTCGTGTAACCTACACCATCCGTCAATCAAAATATCATTAGCAGGTATATGTAACAATTGACAACGTTTTACCTGTTTAGACAGATGTGTCTCAAAATCTCTGAAGCAATCTATTTCATTCTCATTATCAGAATAATTATCAGTTTCTATGACTGGCATGTCCTCCTGATCATCATCATCATGATGATGGTGCAGCTTAAGCATCATGATCTCTACTATTTTGACGGTCTGCGGCCTGATGCAATAAACTCCAGGTTCTACGTTTATGTACATGATCTCATTTGTTCTGTTGTACTCAGTTATCATATGTTTCATTCTAGGTTCAGCATCAATCCTGATCTGATTAGTTATACCTTTCCATGGTAACCACATGTGACTGAAATCTGTAGACATATATCCGTTAAGCGTTTTAGACCAATCGCGGCTGAGCAACATCCCATACGTATCAGGTATGTCAACTACTTGAATATCAATGTAATACTGGATCCTAGGATTAGATGCTAGTTGCATGTGGATATGAGTTAATTCCCCTACTACACTTAGTTCTGTTTTGTCCAACTGTGTGACCTTCTTTAAGGATTTAGCAGGATGCAGTCCTAAGGCATTGCATATTGACAAGGGCATAACATTTGTTGAGGCTCCTGAATCTACCAGACAGTTGTGCAGGTTCTTGCTGAACATTCTTATGGTAAGGAGGAACAGAGGTGATTCGGTTTTATCCCTATACAAGGTCATGTGGGAGGTTTCTACAGCTTGGACTGTAGCTGACACTTTAGGCTTGATAATATTATCCTTAACAGTATGATCTTTGCCACTGGATTGATTCGCAAAATGGCTATCCTCTTTAGGGGCAGGATCATCTAAGGACTTCATGAATGCCCTTTTAATGGCAAGGGTTTTCAGTAACTCAGACAGGGACAGGCTGATCTTAATTTTCTTCATTTCATCAACGAGATAGCTGACCAACTTGTCAGATTCATGAGGTGTCTTCACAATCTTTGATACTGTGTTTTGAGGTGACAAGTACTGAGCATTCACCTTAGGGAACCCTGGGTTATTGCTAGCCTTAGGATCAAGAGGTGTATTGAAGTTTTTTGGAGGTAGAGATGATGTCAATGGACCAGCAGGTCTGTTGGCATTGCTCCTCAAGTTATAATTGTGCTTACCAGGATATTGCTGCTGATATGCATGTACTTCTTCACGTTCCCTTGCAGGCTCATTTTCATCTTCAAAGGGGAAAACATAGTTTGTTTCAAAAGCTAAGGCCAATTCTTCATATGCCTGGTTATAATTCTGACAAGGTTCATTTGTGTAGGCTTCTAGCACAAAAGTTGAGTCGTATCCACAAGGAACAATCTCATTTCCTTCTGCATGAGGTGGATTTCCAGAAGTGTTAGACACTTCAGTTTGAAAGATGCTAGCAGCAATTCTAAATTGTGGACAGTCTAATTTTGCATGTGCATTAGTATTGTGGATCCTACACCAATTGGTAAGAGCTGCCTCAGCAAGATTGACTCTAGTAGTCTGTTTGGCTTCACCAGGAGGCTGATTGTCTAGGGGTAATGGCAAGGAACCATTATTTGGCCTAAAATTCCATACTCTAGGCTGTCTAGGTGGATTATTGTTATTTCCACCATTATTGTTGAAATTATTGTTGTTATATCCTCTGTCAGGATAATTTGGTCTGTCATTGGAATAATTTTTGTTCTGACTTGACTGGGAATAAAAACCCTGATTTCTCAAGTGTGTCACTTCTGTGGTGAGTTTTCTTAATTGAGCAGAAATTTCTTTGATTTCCTCCTTTTCTTCTTGAGCTTTGGCCACTACATTTTCAGTCTGAGGCTTGAAGAAAGAGGATCCATGGTTATGAGGTATCTGGGCTTGTGCAGGGTATTGTGGCACTTGGCTATTTCCATTAGGAGGGGGCATGATGCTTAGTGGAGGTATTTGCAAAGGGGCAGGCATGACTGCTGGAGGTATCACTGTTCCATTAGGATACTGTGCAGGATACTGCGGAGAATATGTTGCAGGATATGATGCGGGATATTGTGAATGCATGCCAGGCAAGGTAGGAAATACTATATTTGGAGTAGGAGTAGGTATCAACTGCTGATTCACTTTGATAGCTTCTTGAAAAGCTCCTGTCAATGTAGTGATCTCAGGATGTGTTCTCCTGATGAACATGGAAGTTAATGGATCCAGAGCTGAATAATAGATACTCCGAGCAGAGGCATCAGATACTACATATGGGGCAACTAACTTGGATAACATTTTCTGAAACCTAGCATTGAAATCTTTTGATCATAGCAAACATATGGTAATTCATAGATGGATCAATAGCAACCTTGAACCTGTCAAGAAAAGCTTTCTCTAAGACAGCCCATGAACCAACAGAGGCTTGGCCAAGACTAATGAACCAATTATAAGCATCTTCCCCTAAGGAAAAAGGAAATAACCTGCACACCACATCTTGATGTTCTATTCTGGCTCTGCAGCAAGCTTCCTTAAATGTCCTGATATGATCATCAGCATCTTGATAAGGATAATATTTTGGACAAAGTTTATCCAGATTCTTTGGTAGCTCATGATATGCATTAAAGGTCAAAGGTGACTCCGCTGCAAAGAAAGACATTGCAACTAGAGGAGGTTGAGCTGATGTTGCAGCTGACTGGGGTTGAACCAAAGGTACACCCTGAGGCTGAACAGGAGGTGTCACAGATATCCCGGAAGGTATTTGTAAACCAATGGGAGTTACAGGAGGAGGTTCTGGTGAAGCTCCTGAAGCACTAGACCCTGGAGTATGATGAATGTCTACGGTTCTAGGTCTGAAACCTCTAATAGGTAGTTCCTCGAAGATTCCACTAGATCTAGACCTGGTATTTATCTTGTGAGCCAGGATTTCTCAATTTTGAGGCAAATTGGCTGAAACTTTGAAAATATTGGCTGGATTTCACCGAATGAGGTGATATTTGCAGTCAGATGGCTAATCAAACTGGATATTTACGAAATATTTGTGAAGATACTGCAAGTATGACAGGACATTTGGGGTATAATGACCCCTAGCACGAGATCTCAAGTATTTAAAGCTTAAACTCTTCAAAGCTTGAACAAATTTACGGATCTTTGGCCAATATTAGTGAATTCAAAATGATCTACTGTAAAGCTTGCAATATTTATGTAAGCTCTAGAAATCTTTACACGAAATGAGCATATATGAGCTTCTTACAGTAAATATTCACATAATATTTGAAATTCACAGACGTTCTGAGGTTACCTTACTCCCTGCATCATAGAACTTGAAAATAATGATGATGCGTGCAGTCTTCTGGACTGCCCTCCTTCTAGCGCCAATTTATGTTGGTCATGATGTTAGTCATAAACAAGCATAGAATAAAAGTACACATTAACCTTTATTCATCTTGAAAGATACTGTGAATTCAAGGAATTCGGGATCCCAAGTCTCCGGTGATTAGGTCTTAATCGTCTGACGTTAGTCAGAGGTTAATGTGTGTTGCTATTTCCATTTTGGGGCCTTACGTGAAATTGTGCCATCATCATGACATTCCTGCAGGAATTCTTTACAGAGAAGTCATATTATACAGTTATTAGATGAAAAGATGTAAAGATACCTCAATCTTTGCATGATATTTTCAATTGTGCATGCTTTGCATTCAAATATGCTAAATATTTGCGATTACCTACGGGATGTTTGCATATTTGCATTATTTACTTAGGATTATCAATTATTCGCCCTTGTGATAATGAAATGTTCTGAAATTGAAAGAAATTAAAGGAATACTACAATTTAAAGTTGAATCTTCAGCTATTGATCCACATACATACTCGATACTATCATGACGAGAAGAAATCAAACCATATGTTCACCAGGATATTCCACAGCTAGATACAGTTGATGCAAACTTCAGAGGATGATGAAAGAAAACAATATATGCAACATGATGAGCACTCCAAGGGACGCAGCAAATCAAAGCACATATCCAGAATTCAGACACAGATTACTCAAGATTTACGAAGATTTGTAATCGAAATACTCTTCTCTTTCATTAAGTATGCAAAAAGACATGTACATATGCAATAACTTTGAAATAAGCCCTGAATACTTCAACAAACAGATTTCAATTAAGTTTCGAATGTTTCAACAAGGCATTCCACCACCTTTTATAGAATAAGGTGAGGAATCCGTTACAAAAGATCTACGATCTAGATTTATCAATAGAAATCTACGGTCTTGATTCACTTGATTTTGTCAATCTTTACAAAATGGCACAAGCTGCCAGCTGGCAACTATCTATACTACTTATGCTATTATCCCCTTCATGATGTATCTTCATCATGCTCTTCAACTGATTCATGCGGGTCATCATCATGTGCATCACTTTCTGAACTTTCACTATCCTCATGATGATGCGGCTGCATATGGGGCTGCATACTACTCTGGACCTGCTCGTATGAACGCACAACCTAATCTATCCCTCCGCCATCTTGAGTCTTTGCTTTGACAATGGCGTGCTTATGTGCTTCATATTTGTCTCTATTGTTATCAAGCTTATTTTTCCTGTCCTGCAGTGTTTCTTTGTATTTCTCCATCTGGACCTTGATCCTCATTATTTTATCTATCAATTCCTCTGTCAAAGGGACAGGTGGACCATCTGTCTCTGATTGGAAGTTGCTGTGTACAGCTTTAATGGCGGACTCTTCATCTTGATTTTCTATTTTTCCTTCCACCTTACCTTCCAATGCCTCCAGTATTACCACCTCTTCAGCCATTAAATCTCGTAGCCTCATGCTAATGTCCCTCAGCTTATTATTACACCTTTTGAGGACTCCACACTCAAACTGAGTGTCCTTATACGAAATATCTATTAATAATGCGGTATTATTATTCAGTACCTGCTTACTAATAAGCAGTTGTGGATTTATATTCCTTATTTCTCCTAACAGGGTCAGGACTCTCTCCAGCTTGTAAGACCTCTTCCCGGTCTGCATCTTCAATTTATCCACTTTGGCCTTGGAGTCACTTAGGGTGCTCCACCTCTTCAAAGAGGCCTTCATTATTTCTACAGCATCATCTAATGTGGATGACATCCATCTCCTTATTACGGACGCCTCATGCTTCATGAGGTCCAATTTATTTACCTCCTCCTGAGAAATGGCAGTCAATGAGACTGCATGTTCAGTTGTGGTATCATCAGGATTGGTCAGCCCCTTGATATAGGCATGCAACTGAGCAATGTGCTCTTTATGTTGCTTATTTTTCTCCTTCTCTCTTTTCACCTTCTGAATTAGAGAATCAATGATATATTTGCCCTCCTGACCTTCTTGGTCCTCATTGGCAAAGCCCAAATCTACTGTACTGATTTGAAATTCATCGATAGTGATTTTACCTTTTTCCTTCTCCACCGTAGGTATGGCAATTTGCACGGTCCTTCTCCCTGTTGCCGGATCTCTCTTGATGGCCGAAGTCATTCTGGCCTTCCTCTTTGGATTCATTATATCCGCAGAGAACAGGGTGGAGACGTCGAATTCCTGAATTTCAAGCTCCTCCTCAGCACTTACCTCTTTTGCCAACCACGGAGGCACCTGATCATGTTTTTTGAACATCATCCTGATGTTCACCTATATCTCCTGTTTCTGTCAACAAGTGTTGTGGAGATGGTGACTTTCTCATTTCTTCTTCTTGATGTTCCCTTTGTTGTTGATCTTGCGGCACCTCCTCCTGTTGAGGGATCTCCTTCTCCGGAGGAGCATCTTCATGCTGTGGGGACCTTTGAGGGGCATCTATATGTTGTGGGGAACCTTGAGGTGCAGCTATATGCTGATCATGATGATCATGACCCTATTCTGTCATTATTTCATCTGTTCCCTCTTCTTCTTCTTCTTGTGGTTTATCCACTGCACCAGATATTGGGGACTCTGCCTGATGTGCTGGCGATTGCTCTGCAACTACTACTTCTTCCGAGCCTGCACCATCCACTTCTTGTACTTTAGCAGCTGGATCCTCTAGTGTTTCTTTCTCATCAGCCTTCGCTTCCTGGACCTCTACTATAGCAGGTTCTTCTGTTGTATCCTGTGGACTTTGTTGGCCGGTTTGAAGAGCATGGCCTTCTGACTCTGCCATCTCTATCTCTTCTGTTAGGTGACCCTTATCAGGTGATCCTGCTGGCTGTTCAGGACTTGCATCCTATTTCTCTATCAGATCCACCACTATAGGACTGGTCAGCTCTGTGATCAATGTATCTAGCCCTATTTCCTGAGCTACTTGCTCTGGGCTCTTTTCTTGCTCTTCTTCTGCTTGTTTCATCTCCTCAAGCACAGTTTGAACTGGTGGAAGCTTGTGAGGAGTCATACTTACATCAGTAGCAAGTGTTTCCATCTTCTGTGCAGCCACATCCTGCACCACCTCATCATCAGACAAATTTATTGTCTCGTCGAGTGAGACATGCCCTTCTGCTTGTGTCTGGGAGGTTTCTTTCAGCTGCTCCTCAGCAAGTTCGGTTTTGAACTTGACAATGGTAGGAAGTGGAACATTATGTTGAAGTTCCTTGTGCACTTCACTACCTTCCCCTTGTAATGAAGTAGGGGGTTGGCTTATTCCACCTCTCATGGAGGTTCTTTGTTTCTTAGGTGGGGTAGACACCAGCACCTGTGGAGCTCTCCTCTTCCTTTTTATTACCAATGGAGCCTCCTCCTCCTCAGGCTCTTCTTCTATGAGGGTATCCTCTCCTCCTGGTTGTTTAGAAGATTGACCCACTTCTTGGGTCTCAGTGATTCCAGCCTCTGCTGTCTTACTTTTCGTGGGCCTTTCTTTCTCTGGAGGGAATGATGATTCTGATCCTAACCCTGCCGCCTGCTCAGCTGCAAATACTGCCCTTTCAATTAAAATCCCCTTTGGCCCCTATTCCACCTTCTTGCCCCTTGGGGGTCTTTTGCTCTGCTGTTGTGGTGGAGGGACTCTATCTCCCTTGGTCTTCCTCTTCTCTAACAGGAAGTCATCATATTCATTCGCGGGGATATCCTGCCCTTTCTTCTTGTTGTCCACCGTAATGGCAACACCTTTCTTCTTTAATGCCTCTATCTGTGCATCAACCCAAGCTTGGGTTAGGCGTAGGGTCCTGGCAATGAATGGGTCCAAGGATATGTCCTCCTGCATAGTGAGGTCAGGTGCAGAGATGGTGTCATTATATATCTTTTTCTGTTCATACTCGTCTGCCATTGTCCTGCCATCATCCTTCTTTAATTGTTGAGGAAGGGAGATGCAATCAAAAGTTCTAACTTGGTTCAAAGTTAACCTCTGATACCTCCTTCTCCTGGCTTCTGCCTCATCCTCACAATCAGCCCAAAAATCCTCTAGGTGCCTTTGGTGAATAGGCTTTCCTAGTACCTTCTGTATCCTGCCGTAAGGATCATATGGTCTTGTTATTGGAAAAGGCTGCAGATTCATCTTATTCAGGGTGACCATCACCTTCTTGATATTATCGGAGTCAAGGCACATGTAATTGCCAATGCTGACTGGGAACAAAATTGGTGGCAGCTTCTTGGCATCCTTGTACATTTGTATCATGGTGGAGCCCTGCCTGATAAATTCCATTAGTACCATGGTGTCGGTAGGATACCTTGGCAGCATCAGGGGATGTCCCTCGAAACCTTCAACCCTTATATAAGAAAGGGTTGCAAATTGTATGTACCAGGCCCCATGCCTGTAGACTGCCTCTTGAGCCTCCATGCTCAATCTCTTTGTTCTGTCTTCTTCCATGGTCCTTACCAGATGCATAGAGAATGCATCATTGACCAGTTTGTAATCTTTTAGGTAGTTGGTTCTCTGCAGCTGGGGATGATGATCCCAGATATATGCAGCATTTGTGCCGGTGAGTTTCCCATCTGTAACCAAGGCATCAAAAGTGTCTCTATAAGCACAAGAATAAACAATGTAGCATGACATGAAAAATGCACAATTTGAACCTCCTAGGTTCATTAGTTGCTCATGCAGAGCATCACTTATAATTTGGCCCCACAGTGGCTTGGTGTCTAAATATAGACACATCATTATTATCCCGTACATCCAATCCATGAAACTACGAGTATCAGGTTGGCCAATTACTCTATTCAGGAGTGCAATCATGTACTGATACTCCTCACTGAAATCATACTTGAACAGGTGCACAGGAAGCTTGGCAGCTGCATTATATGTGCTGTTCTCAGCCCGCCACGGATACATGTTCTTCCTGGCCGATTTCTTATTGGCCTCATACTCCCTTTCAGACTTCTTCAAGTCTACACTTTTGACCTTACTGCCCAGTGGCAATCCAAATGTCTGGGAGAGACCTTTGATGGAAAGGTTTGCATATACCCTCCCATGCTTCACTACTTGCCTTGTTTAAGGGTTATAATTTCGGGCACACTCAATGACGAGCTCCGGAGATTCCATAGAGTATGGAAAACCAGTGGCATTCCATAATCCCGATACAAACACTGCGTCCAGCACAGGACTCTTGTCATGTCCATTGTTTAACTTGGTTGACCAGGCCTCCAAATTAGTGCTTCCCTGATGGGTATCTGTGATTGCTCCATATTTAAACAAGACCCCCCTCTGAGCAGAGAACATTGGCTTGCTGAATTCTTCCTGACACTTGACCAATCGCTTCTCAGCCATGAGTGCCTACAATTAAGGACAATCCTATCTCATAATAGGTACATATATGCATACATACTGTAGTTGACTTTATAAATCATTATGCCTACTGTATCAATTCCAACACTACTTAATCGCACGGGTGCATAAACCAGAACTTACATCATCGTACCAGAACAGAAACAATATGATGAGGGTTTTATTCACTTATCTGGTTATGCAGATTTCCTTTTATACCAGTAGATTGCTGAGACGTTCTTAATTCAGCTGATGATCACCTCTTCTTTTCTGCCCGTGAGCTCAGATCGCGCAAAGGTAGCTGGTATGCAGATACGGAAGCTGGTGCTCTGTAAAACAAGTTTATCACAAGGTAAATGTGAAAATGGCGGTTGAATTACCTTTTAACCTTGCATTTAGGGTACATTTAGGGCAACTCTGACAGATTGGATCATGTTCCTTGATTATTCGTGCGAAAATGCAGGATCTCGCCAGGTGTTTCATTGGGTTTCGGGGTCGGCGGGAACTACCTACCATGTCTGCGCACATTAAATGATAATGGCAGCAACGGGAGCGGGGAATATCTCTATGACATGATATGATGAGGGCAGGATGATATTCGCAAATATCGGGTTGAGTTTCAATATCATCCTCCCTCATATTGACATTATTATCACGACAAGATTCGGGTCACAAAGCACTTTTATTTCTGCATAGTACATCAGGAGGATATTTCGGTGAGTCGAGTGATTTTTTTTTTTATAAACATGATGATGACGAGACAAACTTACATGTCTCTCTTTTTGGAATATCAGGATGACGTCATCCTGATATTCGCTTTTTGTATCGGAAGTGCATCATGATGTCATCATCATATTAGGCAAACATGATCATGTTTTTAGAAAATATCCTGTGGCAATGTAAATGTGATGATGATGTCATCGTTATGTATGTTCCTCTTTTTATCGTATTCAGATGATGTCATCAGGATATTTGCTAAGGGTGATATTTGCGTCAGGAGGATATAAAGACACATCGGGTTACATGCGAAGTATGACGCTCGCGATAGATAAAACTGTTTGACGGGAAGATTTTGCTACCATTTAAAATTGACGTCCGGATATTTGAACCGTATGACATATCAGGGGGGAATGTTACAAATATGATGATGAACCTCAACAATATGACCTTCCTCTTGCGAATATCAGGTTTGACCGAAACTTTGACTATTCATAACTCTTATATCCTGATGAATATCAAGGTGATGTAAAAGGCAATCCTGCCTGAATTTTAATGCTCTTTCAAAATATGAGGTCACAGAGATGAAATGCGAACTTTGACAAACTAACCTCATGGTGACTTACCTCATCATGGTTTTGCATGATGATGCACTCGACTTACTTTTACCAAACCGCCCAGAAGCAGACGCACAAGCCAAACCAAAAATTGGGTCCCTGTTTTGCCAAGTTGAAATGGGGCGTGTTGTGTAACCACACAACATGTCTCCATCAAGATCAAAAGGAGGAAGGGAGGGTGGATGGAAGATTATGATAGGTATATGGGTGTAATGGATAAGGATGGTAGGATAGGATATGATAGGACATTATAGGATCGAAAATGATAGTGTGGTATGGATTAGACAATGTGCCCCCAAGTGTAATTGACATAGAAGATCAACCTAATGGTACTTATCCAAGGCACCACAAAGGGTGGTTTTCACTGTTGGACGAAGGGATTTCTCTTTACTATTTTGATTTTTTTTTAAAATTTTAATTTCTTTTTCTTTTTCTTTTTTGATTTGATGGGATAGCATGACAATTACACATGGTACCTACAAATAAGTTTTCACCATGGTAATGGATAGGAGGGACTCAAGTGTCTAGTGCTATGAAAGGTGATAGTGTCCTGCTAGAGAGAATGATGTCATCACATGGACCATGTCATTATGCTCATAGATGTTGGTAAGGGATTGCATGAAAGGGAGATAAAATAGATAGATAGTGGATTATGATGTGGATTATGCAAAAGAATGGATGGAGGGAAGGCTTATGTAAAAGCATGGACCATAGGGATAGGATGATGAGGGAGATATGTAGGATAATGGATAAAGGATGGAGAGATGGAGGTATGTGGAAATGTTACAGAATGGAAGGGAATCATGACCAACGGTTGCACACACCGTGTTAAACATTTATCTTTTGATGGGAAGGTGGTGTAGGAAGCAATGGTGATGTTTTCTTAGTGGATGGTTGATGGAGGGATTTAGGTACCCACATAGACTTAGTATTTTTATGATTTTTGCTTTTCTTGTGGGATTTTTGGGATTTTTGAATGAAATGGGAATTTTGGATGGAAGGGGATGATTGGGATTTTTGTGATGTGAATGCTTGGGATTTTTGAGATGTGGATGCCTCATTTGACTTGCTTGATTTTTGCTTAAGGACCCAAATGATTTTGCTTTTGGACTTTTCTTTTGGAGGTATGGGCTTGGATTGCTTTTTGAATGGACTTAGCTTTGATTCTTTGCATTGATGTCCTAAGGTATGAGGACCCTTAGGATTTTTGACTTTATAGGTAGAGGCATCCAAATTCTTACTTTGGAATCCCATGGACATGATGGAAGTGGGGTTGGTGGAATGAAGGTAGATTTATGTTTAAACAATGTGTGCATTTGTTGGTCATGATTAGGAATGTAAGGAATTTTATGGATGATAGGATAATTAGGTGTTGGTAGAAGTGGAGGCAAAGTGGATGGAGGGATATTTTGAGTTGGAAATAATGGAGGTAAAGTGGATGGAGGGAGGTGTATGGTCACATGCTTTTGACAGTTGTAGGACAATGGATGTGGAATGACTACATATGTTTTGGGTATATGATAGGATTTATGATGGAAAGTGGACTTAGGATGCATGGAGGAATTACAAACATCTTTAGAGTGTTTACCTTGGGGTGAATATCCAAGGCCATATGAGCATGGGGGAACATTAACATGGATTGGCTCCAAAATACCTTGTTCATGAAGGCCTAAGCCTTTACCTTGGTAGTTCATGTTTTGGAGGATGCGATGGACAATGGGACTAGGTGTGGTTTGAACACTAGACTTGAGTTCATTATTTGGTGGAGAAGGTGAAGTGGAGGACAAAGGTTTTTGTTGTCCTAAGGAAGAACATTCCTGGATGAAGGTAAATAGACCAAGGGGATATGATGGTGGACTTGAAATAGGATCAATAGTGGATGTGGATGGATCATTAGGATCTTGCTTATGCTCATTTAGATCCAAGTTATTTATTTGATCTTCTATGTTTTCTTGGGGGACAAGTGTCTCATCATGACAAGTGGATGTTTTCTCATTAGGGATAGATGGAGGATGGATTGGAGCAAATTGGATATCTTGCTCATGGATGGGTATGGGAATAGGGATATGATCAAGTTGTTCATGGATAGCTTCTTCATCATCTTGATCATGGATTGGATAAAATTTGGCTAAGAGGATCATCATGGTTTTCATGATCATAGATGGAACCTTGATCATAAATGTGAGCATACATACGATTAAGTGTGCTATGAATGGGATAAATTTGCTCATGAATAGGGTCATGATCATAAATAATATCTTGATCATAGACAATATGTAGGTCATGGATGAGTTGAACTTAGAAGTGGTTTGATCTTGATTTGGACAAGGGGTTGATGTTTCCACATGTTTTGGATTATGTTCTTGACATACCTCTTGATTTTGGATGGAATGGGATGACTCTTGGATAGGTGCTTGGATAGGCTCTTGAGGGTTGTTGACATGAGGGTATGATAGGTCTTGACTTGGGTTCATGATAGGAGGTTCGTGAATAGGCTTGATAGCTTGTAGGTCACATGATGGGGGTGTTCTATCTCTTGCTAGTAGCCAATGGATCACATCCTTTGCAAGTGTATGTGTGGATGGGCAATATAGTGGATGGATAATAAGGGTAGATTGTGTTGTAGGCTTGGAATCATGATTAGGTTGAGGGCTAATGGGATTAGATGGATTAGGACCTGGGCTAGATGGAAGAATAATGGAATTAGATAGATTCATTTTTTCCAACACAATCTTACCACAATCTTCTAGGTTCTCGACCAATCTTTTAAATTGTATACAAGTGGATATGGCATGGCCCTTACACCTATGGTATGCACAATATTCATCATTATTATACCAATGGGGTTTAAAGAGAGGTGGAGAATATGTTCGTAGTGGTAATAGCTCAATCAAATTTGCTTGGACCAATTTTTCCAAAAATACCTCCATGGAATCTTTTAATGAAGGATTAATGGAACATGGGGATGAAGGTGATGAAGGTTGATGGACCAATGGACTAGGATTGGGATTACATGAAGGTGTTGGGATAGGACTAGTTGGCTCACGTGTTGGCATGTGATTAGATGGTGATGGTGACTCATAGGATGCATTGGCTAGATTGTTATCTCTCCTGTCAAAGGTAATTAAGTCTTGCATAAGATAACTTGGGCTTACTTGATTTATGTACAAGGGGCCACTTGGACTTGGATGTGCTTCTTGTTGCAAAGGTGGACTTAGGTCTATCAATGGTGCTTCTTGTGAGGACACTTGGTTGTTTGTGGATGGATTTGGTGGTGTGTTGGAATGTTGGATAATCTTGGGGTGGACATTGATAGGTTGATATGGCATTGACATGGTATATGGATGGATTAGGTTGGTGTGATGGTGAAGGTGACACATAGGATTGTGTTTGAATGTGTTGGAAGTTATGATGGTGTTGTGGTAGAGGAATTATATAGGATAATGGTTGTTGTGATATAGATTGATATGGATAAGGGTTGAGATTAGAAGAGGTGTGATAGGTTGATGAAGGATTAATGTGACATGTGGATGGATTTGGTTGATATGGAATGGATGGGGATGACATGTAAGGTTGAGGTGGCATTGGTTGATGTTGTATGGATAGAGGATGATGTGCTTGTTGGGTTTGACAAGTGGCCATGAGGTGTTGGTTTTGTGCTATGAGTTGTCACATTTGAGGTGATTGGCTTGCTTGAGGTTGGATTTCTTAGATGAAGGCTTGTAGTTCTTGAATGATTCCTTGGTTTAGGGGTTATGGTTCTTGGTAAAGTTTTTGGAGGAGGTCTTGGAATTTGGGTACTATGTCTTCTAATGTTGGCATGTTGTCACACAAGTGTTTAAGTCTTAAGTCCTTTTTGACAAGTGCTTGGTTATGATTTGATGATGATGTGGATTGTTTGGATGATGATTTGATGATTAGGATGAAGGTGACTATGATGAAATTGATTTGAATGTGTTTAGGATGCAATTGATTTGGGTATGATGTGTAGTATGACTTGTTTATGTGTTTGGTGTTTAGAGCTTGATTTGGTAATGTTCAAACAAATGATTATGCATATACACACATGAATCACTCTTCAAGACACATAAGCAATTTTTTTTACTTTGAAAATGAAATGTGATGATTATTAAGCAAGTGCTTGAAAACATCAACAAGCCTAATGTCTAGTCAAGTAGGTATGGCCAATTAGGTCTTAGGCTAGATTGCACAAGGTTGACTAAGGAATTGAAAGAGAAATCCTACCACACAACCAGGAGAAAGGGGTAACCCACCCTTCACCTTCACTTCCCAAAAGTATAAAGTTATTTAGGGCTTAGCCAAGAGTGACAAGATTTACAACTCCCAATGAGGGCATCTTTTGATTCAACCTCGATTGAGGTCGTCCCTTGGAGTGGTGTGTCTCTAAGCAGGCCTCCTAGATAGGGTTTACAAAAGCAAACCAAGTGTGGTGCTGGCACACACTTGATTCACACTCACAGTTGTTAATTGACCCTTAGAAAATGAGATGTGTGGAGGATAGTTCAAGCACTTGTTCTTTTTAGATCCCCAAATCCAAATGTGTAGGAAGACACTTGTTCATTTTAACCCAATTTCAATAATGTGATAGCAAGCAAGTTGTTAGTTTTAAGCCCAAATCCAAATGTGTTTGCAAACAATGATTAAGAGGTGAAATATGGAATGAGTACACATGGTTAAATTGCCTTCTAAGTTGCTTTTGTGACTAATCCAAACGCTGCTTCAACTCCGACGCCCCTATAAGCTACAAAATTGAAAAAGAAACAAGAAAACTTGCAAAGAAGATTATTATATGAAAAAGATAAAATCTGATGAAAATGATCTGATATAGAAAAATGGATTTCATAAAGAAATTCTTCAAGAAATTCTATGTACTTTAAAAAAAAAATCGTTGAAATCTGATAAAAAATACTCAAGATATGCTCTATTAAAGTTTGAAAACAAGTTTGAATTTGACTGATAAAAAATCTAGTAAAATGATATAGTCACCTAATAATTTCTTCTCCATTGCATAGTTCATTGAATTATCTTTCCAACGAGTGTTTGTTTGCACAATTTTGATACCGTATACAAACGTTATGGCAAAAAGAAAAAACAATACCCCCTGTTGTGCCAAATGTGACCTGCTACTGCCAAAGGTGACTTTCTGTGCTTCAATTGCATATGAAATAAATCCAATTGCGAGGATCTATGCTTCAATTGTGTATGGATAAAGCCAAATGTGAGGATCTATGCTTCAATTACGTATGCATTTGACCAAATGCGAGGATCTATGCTTCAATTGCGTATGTGTTTGACCAAATGCGAGGATCTATGCTTCAATTGCCGCTAAGGATGACCAAATGTGCATATAGGGGCTTTAGCAGGAGATTTTTTTAGGGAAGACCAATTGTGAGCCAAAATAAGCCAATTGTGATGACATATAGCTCAATTGCGACTAGGGATAAGCCAATTGCGACATACTGTTGTTCAATTATGGCTGAGATTTTAACAGATGTGATGGGCTACTGTTCAATTGCACTTGGATCTGGACAATTGCGTATAGCCTGCAAAATAGAAACCCTAGCAAACCAAATGCGGTTGAAAAAGACCAAATGCAATGCTCTGTTGTGCAATTGTGCTCAAAATATGACCAAATGCAAAAATCTGTGGATCAATTGCGCTCAAAACCCTACAAAATCTAACTTCACAAAAACAACTTGCCAAAAAGATGTTAAATCAAGGACATGAGTCCCACCAGGTGTGCCAGAAATGTGTATATGAAAAATTTAGATAAATGAAAATGATAAAACAATACAATGCATTACTTAATCCAAATCTTCAATACCTCAAATAGATAGAATGCATGATAGGTTGATTGATTGAATTTGATATGTTGGTTGCTCAATTCAGTAGCATAACAGTAAGATAAAGATGATAGATAGAAGATTGATAGACGGAAGATATTGGAAGAAGATGAATGATGCAAAGGCTCTAATGATGTTTGAACAGCATAAGGATACTTGAACTCAATGCATCTTAGAAAATTCAACAGAATAAGGGTACTTGACGCTCAATACAAAAAAATGGCTTATGAGGGGGTTGATTTATAGGCAAGGCTTGGTTCAAATGGATGGTTGAGATTGAAAGGCTAAATGAATGATGTGGATGGCTAGAATTGATTAGTTATTCCCACCCTTCAAGGGAGTTGTAGTCATGTGACAAGTGTACAAAGGAAGATAAGGCTCATATGTGATCGTGTACACAAAAAACATTTATTTAATAAGTTCATGTGTGATTGTGTACACAAAAAGGATATTAAATGAAAAATATACTACCACACATGATCCAATGTGAGAGGTGGACAAGTGTTGGAATGTGGTGAGAGGTGAGGACCTAATTCAAATATTTTATTTGAATTAGTTGGGATAATGAGTTAGAAAATTAATTAAATAAATAAGATTTATTTAATTAATTGGCTAGTGGGATTATGATAGGATAAGTGGGATTATGAATGGGAAAATAATTCAATAAATAAAATTTATTTAATTAATTGGCTAAGTGAGATAAAGATGGGATTAAGATGGAATTTTAATTAAAATAAAATTTATTTAATTAATTGACTAAGTGGATTTAGTGGAATTAAGAGTGGGATTTAGAACAAAATGCTACATGATGTCTTAATAATATTTTAACTAGGTGTTGCAAGACATGGACAAATTTGGGACAGTTTTGGGTGTCTACAATTACGTTGTTACCACAAGGTGGTCATAAATATGATAAAAAGAATGAAAATGTATCAATTATCTTTGCATAGACTCCTCTAAAGTTTAAGCTCAAACAGAAAAATAATGAAATTACAGCGATTAATAGAGATTCTTTATATGTTTATCCTATGATTCAGATATGCTATCAGGCTTTACCATCTGCCAATATAACTGATAATGGTAATTCTTTCTAGTCAAAAATAGCTACGACTATTAACATAGTAGACACCAATATTCAAGCAATGTATCATATTAAACTATATGGCTTCATCCTTTCATATCATAGTAAACTATATGTCTTTGGCCTTATTGTCAAGCTTGGGTGTCGGATTACAAGATAACTATAGAGATTATCATTTGAAAGAAGTCTAAAATATTATAAACAATATGATTATAACTATACAAAACTTTGTAATCGAAGAGAAGCTGGTTAATGACAACTTCAAAAGATAGATTGAGCTCATTAACTATGAGCTCCACTCATCGCCAATAGCCAAAGTTTCCTTCCTTAACAATAACAATCCTCTTCCAACCGCTACCCACAGAGAAAAATGAAGTCAAGGCAAATGTAACAACCTTCAATATTGTTTAATCCTTACTCTCACATAGTCATTTTGCTTATAAAACTCTCCCCATGACTCATTTATGAGTCCTCTCCCATCATCTCCACGTCTAACAACTAAGACTCAGACCCACACGTACAGTCCCATGACTCATTTGTGAGTCATTTCCCATCTTCTGTGATTATCCGTCATAAAGGCTCTTCTCCACTATCATTTAGTTGCAACAAAATCCCTTAAAAACGTAGAAGTTCCACATGTTAAATCTATGAGGATCGATCATGCAAAGATAGGGGAAAAACATGGTATAAAACACCACTTTCTTTCTCAAAGAGGTCGACATCCTAATAAACACGACTCCTATTCATTTAGTTATATCTTGAGTTATTAAAATGACTACCCAAAGTTGTTATATTCTCCTCTAATCATGCCTATGGCTGCTCTTTGATTGAGCATGTGGTTTTAAAGAGATATCGTGGTATATTAATTACCACTCGACAAACCACCCGCGGCTCTAAAAAGGGTAATCGATAAAAATGACTATAATGATGACATCACTTAGAAGAAAAGGTGGTTAACTATATAAAACCACAAACAATTTCCAAAATAATAATCAAAAGAATAATAGTCTTAGATTATATAAATAACCTCAATAGAGAGTAATATAATAATGTGATGAATGACTTACGTAAAATGTGATAGGGTTGAGTTCATATCCCCTTCACGAACACACACTAAAACTCATATATTTCGTTTTGCCATGAATGAAACATATGACGTTGAAAACTTATAATCATGCCAACAATTTAACCAACTAGGCCTTGAAGATGCAATGAAAACTATTTATGACATGATCGATGAAAGGTCGCGTTAGTCACAGATGACTAACGTTCTTTCTTGACAACGTCATCTTCACCAAATGACAAGATCGATGCAAAACTAATTCAAAAAGGATTCAATAAGGGATCGACAACCGGTCAAGTTGATCAACAAATTAACCATTAAAATGTGACTTACCTCAATCGACCAGAGTTGTTTAACTATTGAACACTATATTCATTTGGCAAATAACCATTTATAACCCAAGGTCTATTCTCCTCTCCTCAAAAGATACTCTCTCTCTCTCTCTCTCTCTCTTGGAGAGTCATAAAAAATGTGTTTTCCTACATATAAGTTGCAATCACCAGATCATGATCAGTGCATCATTGGTCCATTCATAAACCCTATGAATAACAAATAAAATTCTCATAACATAAATTGCTAAATCATTACATCATATGCATTACATTTAATCACATAACTAATATTCAATAAAATAAATATTTTCCAATGACATTTAACCCAACATCAAAATATTTATCCATAGATTCACTTCTATCCACGTAAAAGTAAAAAGTAAAAACAAAACCAAAATTAGGGATGTAACATATCTCTCCCCTAATGATTCATCGTCCTTGATGATTGAAAGTATCCAAAATAAAGTTTAAGACAAGTTTTTGTTTAACTTCTAAAAGTATGAAATAAATGAGAAAATTTCTAGTAAAATTCATGGTAGTCCTCCCATATAACACTTTCCTCTGCATACTGGTCCCACTAGACCTTGCACTGCATAACATCTCTATTATGCAAGTAGAGCTTGCATGTTTCGAGCACCTTGAGAGGCTCGATCGTGACCACCCCTAGGTCCTGCATCTGTAATGCATTCCAATTCAGAATATGGTTATATCCTGCAATATACTTCTTTAAATAAGAAACATGAAAAACATTGTGCATTCTAGACAAGGTTGGTGGTAGAGCAATCTTATAGGCAACCAGATTGACCACTTTGAGAACTTTAAAGAGTCCTACATAGTAAGGAGATAATTTGGAAGACTTTCCAAATTTTATTGAACTTTTCTGAGGTTTGATCCTTAAGAGAACTTTTTCTCCCACAGAGAAATTTCTTGTATTCACTTGGTATCATCATAACGTTTCTGTCTATCATTGGCTTCTGCCAATCTTTTCCTGATCAACCTAACTTTTTCTTCCATTTCTACTAGCATTTCTGGACCTATGCTAATCCTATATTCTAGCTTATCCTAGCTTATAGGAGTTTGGCATCTTTTTCCATACAATGCTTCAAATGGTGCCATCTTAATAGCAAAATGATAGGAATTGTCATAAGCAAATTCCACAAGTGGTAAGTACTCTTCCCACTTATATTGCTAATCCATGCAATACATTCATAACAAATCCTCCAAAACCTGGTTAACTCTCTTAGTTTGACCATCTGCTTCAGGATGATAAGCTGTACTCACATTAAGTTTAGTCCCTAGCACTGAGAACAAGGTTTACCAAAACCTTGATGTTACACAAGCATCTCTATCCGAGATAATTTCTTCAAGAATTCCGTGTAATCCAAACACTTCTTGAACAAATTTGTGAGCTAACACTGGTGCTCCATTAGTTAAATTCCCTAGTATGAAATGTGCTACCTTTGTGAGTTTATCTACCACAACTAAAATGGCATCATGGGTGTTCCTAGACATTGGAAGACCCTGAACAAAGTCCATACTTATGACTCGCCACTTCCATTCTAGTATATCATGCAGATATAACAATCCTGTGGTATGTTGATGTTTTTCTTTCACCCTCTGGCATTCCAGACAACTTGCTACAAATCTTGCAGCATCATTCTTCATTCTTTTCCATAAATAAAGAGGTTTTACATCCACTAGAAGTTTGGTTACTTCTGTATGTCCCAAGCATGGTGCAGTATGAACTTCTTTCCACACAAGGTTTCTTAATTCAGCTGCATTAGGAACATACATTCTTCCTTTGTATCTCAATAGTCCATCAAACTCAAAATGAAACCCATCATACCTTGAAGCTTTAGGATTTACCATAAGATATTGTTTGACCTACTCATAATATTCATCACTTGATAAATTTTGTAACACTAAATCTTTAAAGTTTGTATGAATAGAGACAATTGAAGAAATATGTCTCTTCTGACTCAAAGCATCAACTGCTCGGTTCTCTTTTCCTTTGATATATCTTATCTCAAAGTCATAGTCAGATATCAACTCTAAACATGTCCTTTGTTGAGCATTTAGATGAGGTTGAGAAAATATATACTTAAGACTTTGATGATTGGACTTAAGTACAAAGGTTTTCCCTAATAAATAGTGACACCACATTTGCAAAGCATGTGTAACTGCTACTAATTCTAGATCATGTGGTGCATAATTTTTCTCATAAGCTTTTAGCTTCCTTGACTCATAGGCTATCACTCACCCATCTTGCATAAGCACACCCCCTAATCCTTCTCCTGAGGCATCGGTTATTACCTCAAACTGCCCTTCAAGGTCGGGAACTTTAAAAATTGGTGTTGTTGTCATCTTTTCCTTTAAAATATCAAATGCCTCCTAACATTTATCTATCCATTCAAATCATTTCCCTTTTATTTGCAAGGAAGTGATTGGACTTGTAATACTGGAGAAATTTAGAACAAACTTTCTATAATAACCAACCAAACCCATGAAGCTACGTACTTCATGCACATTCATGGGTATAGGCCAATTTAGAATAGCTTTGATCTTTGCTGGATCAATAGATATTCCTTCAGCATAAATTATATGTCCTAGATATTGAATTTCCTTATGGTAGAACACTTAGAAAGTTTTCCATATAACTTATGTTTCCTTAACCATTGCAAAACCACTTGCAAATGTTACAAATGTTCTTCTTCATTCTTAGAATAAATAAGAATACCCTCTAGGAAGACTAGAAAAAACTTGTCTAAATAATCTCTAAACACACTGTTCATGAGATTCATGAATATCGTAGGGGCATTCGTAAGTCCAAAAGGCAAATTATGAACTCATAGTGTCCATTTCTTGTCTTAAAAGTTGTTTTATGGATATCCTCATCTTTCAATCTTAACTGATGATATCCTGATTGCAAATCAATCTTTGAATACATCATAGCTCCACACATTTGATCAAAGAGATCATCAATATGTGGTAAAGGATATTTGTTCTTTATCATTTTTTTATTGAGCATATGATAATAGATACATAGTCGTAGAGTTCCATCCTTTTTCTTGACAAAGATAACTGGTTCACCCCATGGTGAAACACTAGGTCTAATCAAACCTTTAGCCAACAATTCTTGTAATTGGGCCATTAATTCCATAGTTATCATACGGTAAGGTTCTTTTGATATAGGCTTAGATCTGTTGATGGTGGTTTTAGCACACAACAACGCAGGTGTGATTGCTGGTTTCACACCTCTCTTGAAACGTATCCTACCCCAGGTAAGACTACTCCAAGGATAATACAGCTAGGTCTTAGCTTGCTTGGAATAACTTTAGTGGAATGTCTAGCTGTGCCTACAAGGGGTCTTACACACAGTCTGCAAATCTTTAGGTTTGGGGCAGCAAATACACATAAACCCTATTATGACTTTCAGCTGATAATTAGGATACAATGCTGCTAAAATTCCTAATCTAACAACTAACAGTAGTTTTGAAAGAAAATGCAAAAGGTTTAGGGTTTTGGAAGGATCCTAGGTGACGTCCACAATGCAAGGGTTATCTTCAGAAGACAAATACTCCAAACTTTAAACTAGCTTTCTGAGCTACCAAACTGAAATGAATGTTACAGCGCTGCAGAAAACGGTGCTATCTTCAATGGAAGTCAAAAGATTTTCAGACCACATTCATTGGTTAAATACCCAATAGATGGTGCAACTTAACTTATGGAATGCAGTTGAACTTCAGCACAGATAATAATAAGTCCAGACTAACTTTACACAGCTATTTACCATCAGCAAACAACTAAAAGTATGGACTTCGAATATCCATCAAATACTTCATCAAACCATTAACATCATAAAAGCACAACTAATCTAACTATGGGAGAGCAAGAAGCAAACCATGAAAAACCACAATGAATTAACATAAGGTACAAATTCTCAGAATTACTGTAGAAACTTGCTTTGTATTACTTCAAATGGCATAGAGTCAATAATTTGGCATCAAAATCTCTCTTACAAATAGTGGAAATGGCAGCCCTTTATATAGAAAGCAGCATACCCTAGTTTTCAAATGAACGGTGGAGATTAGCTCAACACCAACGGTCCAGATTACATCAATAAAGGCAATTATAACAGCTCACATCAATTCTCAGATCAGATTTTGTCCTCTATGAAAAAGATGAAAAACAACCCCTAGATACATTGAATCTAGACAAAATGGATACCCATTTGGTTTTACATGACGAAAAGTCAACTTTCAAGGCCTAATAAAGCCAAAATAGAGTCACATGATACTTGAAAACTTGAGCTGATGTGGATCCATGGGATTCCAAGTGCTGACTGGATCAAAAAGGAGCATTTGACACTTTATTAGTGAAGATATATCCAATTGGATGCTTGTTGGACTGATTCTTGATGACTGGACTGCTGGGACAACTGTATGCATGTCTTAGTGATCCAATCCAAGGTCACTTGAGTGGTATTTTGGGAAAAATATCAAAGATATAATTTTTGGTATTTTCTACATCGTAGTAAATTGCATTTTCGGAGGCCTTCAGAGCGGAATGGGGGCTCGAAACCTATTGGTAGCTTGGTGTTAAGCCTAAGCAACCAGGTCGTTCAAACTAGATAATCAGTTTATCTTGCCAACGAGTCCAAGAAGTTTAAATTATGATAAAATAGCTAAGAGTTATGACCCCCGGACTGGATCACTAGGACATTGGACTAGATATGCAGGAACAATAGTGATTTGGCATGATCTTCTATGTCTTTTAGCTCTTGAGACTCATCTTTATCATCTTGGACATTATATTGACTTCCTTTTGCATGTGCAGCAGCAATTTGGTTGATAGAATGTTGATTCTGCATCTCTGGATCAGTACTGCATATCTGTGTGTACATCCTTCCAAGACAGCTCCAGTTGGCTCCTTTGTGCTCTTAGACCTACAATTCACAATGCAAAACATCAATTTCATCTTAACAAGTCATTTTTTATCAATTTGGATCAAAACATGTCCATTTGCAATCATGAATCGGTCAAAAACAACCCATTGTCAATGTTGCCTTCTTATAAACAACTTCATAAATCTAGTGATTTTTACATGATTTTCTATATTTTTCATCATTTTTGAGTACCCATTTGCCCAATATATTGATCTAGGAAGTTTTTGCAGTCATTAGGATCCATTTGCAGACTTTAATTTCATGTTTTTCTAGCCTTTTCTATAAAAAGTGGGATTTTTGGGGTTGTCTGACCTCTCATGTGCAGCAGCATTAACTATCATAAAATGTTCCAAAAATCCACACAAACTTGATAAAATGTTCATCATGATGTGAAAAATAGATATACAGTTCAAATCCATCAAGAAAATCCAAGTTGTACCTTGAAAAACTTAATTTTTGGGCCAAAATACCAAAAAGCGCTGATTTGAGGGGTCACTGACTTAGCGGGGATTTTGGGGTTGTCCGACCTCAGCGGGGATTTTGGGTCCGTCCGACCTTGCACGAATTTTGGGTCCATCCGACCTAGCGCGGATTTTGGGTCTGTCCGATTAAAAGTCAGTCGGAGGTCATTTTAGCGCAAGTCGGTTGACCATGATTTTAGCGCTAGCTTTGATAGATGCCGCCGGCGGGGATTTTGGTCCTGACCGACTTAATAGTGGTTTGAAGAAAGTCAGTCAGAGGTCAATTTAGCGCTAAGGTCAGAGGGCGATGATTTTCGCACAAAAGTCCGCGAGCGAGGTTTTTAGCACCGAAAGTCGGTAGCGACTGTTTTTAGTGCAAAGTCAGTTGATTCAATTTTTAGCGCCAAGGTCGATAGAGGCTGTTTTTAGCGCTTTTTGTAGTTGGGGTCATGTTTAGTGCTAGATTTTGAATTGATCAGGGTGAAAGTATATTTAAAAATATATTTAAGTATAAGTTTAGATATGGAATTTCTTAGACTTTAAATATTTTTAAATATATTTTTAGGATGTTTGAGATAGGTTCCAGATCCATAGGATTTCATATGCATATTCTAGAATTTTGTGGTTCCATCAGATTTCAGACTTAGCCATTTTTCAGGATCTTCAGGGTTTCAGACTTAGCCAAATCAGGGCTTCAGGACCATGCATCAGGGTGAAAGCACATGAACCCCTTAGTGGAATCTAATGGAATTTGACACAATTTTGCAATTGTAAGATCTAGAAACTAAGAATTTCAACATGACACATCCTGTAGAAGCAATTTCAAGGGCAACATCCCGTGACATAGGTTTTTTGAGCAAAGTGCAGTAACACCCAATTTTAACGCAAAAGGTAACAAATGACTATCTTTTAAGCACAAGACCACCCAAGACACCTCCAAATCAACCATGAAAGACATCAAATCACTCCAAACATGCAAAGTACTCAAATCTGGAACAAATCCTGCATTCTAAGCACAAATTCACCTTCTCATCATCATAAGCAAGAGAGGTCAAGACTCTAAGCCAAAGCAAAAGAGGGGGTCTCCATTTGGCAAAATGGGGCATGTGTGCAAGGCACAACAAGATCTTGGTTTAATATCAATTGCAAAATCAAAAACCATTTTGAGAGGTAGTTCTGGAAGTTCCTTGGGAAAAACATCCTAGAAATTTTGAAGAAAAGGATACCTTTGTTCAAAGGACATACTATGCTTTTCAAGACCTTCCTTAATTTGCTCCATTTTTATTGCAAAAAGCTGACAACCCTTTCAAATAACCATTTTTTATTGCTTAGTAGAGATAGGTCTAATCTTGACTTCTCTTTGAATACATTGGAAAATGACCTTATTTCCCAAGTCATCTAAGCACTCAACTATTTTTGAAAAATAGTTGACTTTAGTTCTATGCTTCCATAACCAACTCATTCCTAAAATTACATCATAGAAACCTAAGGGGGCTACATACAAGTTCACCTCTATTGAAAAACTAGAGAGATCAATCTTGACCTCAAACAAACATTGCTCTACTTGAGCCTTTGATTGGTTAGCATATTCTACTGACTAAGGTTTAGACATGTACCCATTTTTTCTAAGAAATTTATTCAAAACTCTAGGAGAAACAAAATGTACAGTAGCTCCTGTATCAATTAAAATAGAAATAGGGACTCCAAACAAGGTGTCTATCATCTCAATGGGTGTGATATAATACTCTGCTTGACGATTGTTGAGAGTTGCATGAATCCAAGTTGCTGGAAAGCTACTTGTTGAGTAGGTAATGCAATACCTCTTTGTTGACCATTTTGGTTCCTGTTTGGACAATGATTAGCATAACGGTCATCCTCACATGTAAAGCATCCTCCAAGAGGTCCTCCCTTTTCTGTAGACTTTCCAGTATTATCCTCATTTCTTTTGAAATTACCATTCCTTTTCTCATTACCAATCCCACTCCTTTTTTTTTGAGTCCCCTTACCATTTTTTTTATTCTCATAGCTCTTGTCATTTCTTCTTTTGGATGGTTGGCAAGTTGGAGTTCTATTGAATCTCTTGCAATTCCTATCGTGATAAGCCAAGATGGATTGCAACTTTTTTTCTTTCTTGATTGCCTTCTCATACACTTGATCCATTGTTGTGGGACCATGTACGTCCACCTCTCCACCAATTTGAGCATTTAAACCCATGATGAATTTCCTAATTTAGAATCTTTCATCTTTCTAATATTGAGGCACATATTTTAGAAGATGAGTAAATTTCTCCCCATATTCAACTATTGACATGTCTCCTTGACAAAGATTCTAAAAATCAATCAATTTTTGGTCAAAATAAAGTTGTGGCAGCCACCTTTTGCAAAAGAGTTCCATGAACTTATCCCAAATTACTCTTAAGGAACTTAAATTTAGTTCCATTTTCTTATTCATCCACCATGTGGATGCCTCTCCTGCCAATTGAAAGGCTTCTCAAACCGCTTTGGTTACTTCTAAGTAATTTCTTATCTCAAAGTACTTCTCCATTTACGTCAACCAAGCTTCAACTGCATCACCAGTCATTGTTCCATCAAATTTTGGTGGAGTGACCTTTTTCATATCCTTGGAAAGTTCTAAAGCAAGCATATCCTTTGCTTCCTTCCAGGGTTCATGATTTTCAGGGATCTCACTACTCATACTATGTTCTCGGTGATTTTCCCTATTCTCCCCATGAGAATTTTCTTTTCTCCCTCAGAGTTTCCTTGATCCATTACCTTCTTTTCCAAGTTACCAAGTCTCTCCTTGTTTTCAAAAAGCATGGTTAAGATTTGATCCAGCTTGTCCATGGAGTTAATTGGTAGGTTGTTTCCCTCTTGACTCTCTCCTTGGTTTGTTCTTGTCTGAACCATGTTTGTCATTTTTCTCACACTTGAGAATATTGAGTTATCTATTAGTTTCTTGATTTTAATGCATCTCATTAAATCAAAATGTAATGAACTCAAAATAAACAATAGTTTGGTACAAAACAAACTCATCTTTATTATAAATTATTCAGGAGTAACTACATCCTTTATTGATATATAGAATGACTCATATGTCATATTCAAAGGGAGTATATCCCTCTGATTCACTATCAGATACATAATCATGAGGTGTATAACCTTTTGACTCACTATCAAACCTAAGTACAATGATCTCAGAAGATGAAGGTATCTGAGGGTCTCTCCTAACCATAGGTACATCATCTTCAGACATATACACTATGATCCTAGTTGTGATGTTAGCTGCGTCTAAGTTTTCCTTTCTCACTCACTTGATTCAAGTTAAGGCATTCTCGAGGGTTTCAATATCACTCAACCATATGTCATTATCATTATTGGTTCCCTCAAAGGTTTTAATTATGACTTCACGCTCTCTCTTGGATTTTAGGTGACACTCATTCCTGATAACTAACTTCCTAGTAGTCATCTTGAGACTCGCCATCCTGGCACAAGAAATCCAAACATTAGCTAATTGCTTAATGTTGATTATAAGTTAGCATAGTGGACTCATAAGCCCTAGTGTCGAACCTGGTAGCTCTGATACCATATGTAACATCTGAAATCTTAAACAAGACTAAAATCAGATATTTACCATGTTATAAAACACATAAGGTGAAAAAGATAGAATTTTTTTTAACTTGAAATCAAAATACAACAATTTACATAATTTCTTTTATGAAATAAACAACATGATATAATATACAAAGACTACATTTTGTCTTTACAATTACATACATCTGTAATAGATAAAGCTTTACATAGTCTTAAGATTCACAAGTCACATAACCCAAAGGTATACTGCATTCAAAAATATGACATCCTTATCACAGGTCTCAATATGTCTCTTGCTGGAGAGAGAGAGAGAGAGAGCATCTTCCCAATGCTTTTCCTCCAAGCACAGACTAATGGTCTCCCACACATCTTCCAATTGGAAGTGGCCCTACCCTTCATGAAGAGTATAGACCAAAGGTGACCAATGATAATTTGTCATATGAGTACTGGTGTTGTATTCTACATAACGCTATCGATCATACAACCCTAGATGCCCTCTAGCTAAGTATGATCCTTCCAATATGTTATGCAATCCAGATACGGTGAACCAATAATGCACATTGAGACGTATGCATTACTTTGGCCAAAGATTCAAATATGAATAAACATTTATAGAAAGCGCAGTTGTTATGTCTACCCACCCCAACTCGACTTGGATACTATCATGATCCTATAGTTTGACCTGGTCAACTATGTTTTACTATATATTCTTGACAACTTTAATTTAGTCTTTTCGACTTAGACAGGTTATTGAAACCCTATCATTGTTCCATAAACCTTATAGATTATCTTTCTATATGAGGTTTCTCTTTGCATCTTTGCAATACTAGAGATCCAAAACTTAACGACACTTAAGAACTTAAGTTGAATAATAAACCACCAAATAGGTTTTCAATCCAAGGATAAATATTATTGTTTAGGGTAAATATCCCCTTATGACAAGAGTCAGAATACATTTATAACAAGGGTTCATGTTTTCTCATTTTAGTTGAATTTTGTAATAGCTAAAATATTACATAACCTGTAAGGTATTCAGGATAGTTTTTACCCTACTAGATATTTTAGGGTTTTGACCTTCCCTTTTGTCATAATAACATAATAAGTATTTCTAATTCTAGAAAGAAAAGTGACTAAAAGAAAATGACTGTTTTCTATTGTTTTAACCTCTAAAAGGTTGTTCAAACTTTTACAACAAAGTTATCCTTCCCTTATAAAAGAAATATTAATAATAATAAACCCTATGGTTCCAAATGAGTCTAGATTATAGACTAAGATCTAATTAAATATTAATAATATACAAAGACTAGACAACTTGTTTTAATGACTAAGTTGTATTCCACATACCTAAAATACATATCTAATGTAGCATAACACACTTTTATAACCAGATGCCTTTTTGCATAGTTTAAAGCTATTATATCATTAGTTGTTCTAAAGTACACATAGCATGATATCTCCAAATCATGGGTGACTAAATCATGGAAACAAGTTTAATATTCTCATGATAACTACAATATAAGAATTCATTATATAAGAACCCTATTCAGGCGTAAGTTTGCAGTGATTACGCTGTTACCACAAGGTGGTCATAGATATGATAAAAAGAATGAAAACATCTTAATTATATTTGCAGAGTCCTCTAAAGTTTAAGCTCAAACAGAAAAAGAATGAAATTACATCGATTAACAAAGATTCTCTCTACATTTATCCTATGATTCTAATATGCTATCGAACTTTACCATCTACCAATATAATCGATAATGGTAATTCTTTCTAGTCCAAAATAGCTACGACTCTTAACACAGTAGACAACAATATTCAAGCAAGTATCATATTAAACTATATGGCTTTGGCCTTTCCTATCATATTAATCTATATTGCTTCGGCCTTACTATCAAGCTTGGGCGGCGGCTTACAAGATAACTACAGCGATTATCATTTGAAAAAGTCTAGAATATTATAAACAGTATCATTATAACTATTTAACAAAACTTTGTAAATGAAGAAAACTTGGTTAATGACAACTTCAAAAGACAGATTGAGCTCGTTAATTGTGAGCTCCACCGTCGCCAATAGCCAAAGTTTCCTTCCTTGATAATAACAATCCTCTTCCAACTACCACCCACAGAGAAAAAATGAAGTCATGGCAAATGTAACAAGCTTCAATACCATTTGGTCCTGACTCTCACAGAGTCATTCTACTTATAAAACTCTCCCCACAACTCATTTATGAGTCCTCTCCCATCATCTCCATGTCTAACAACTAACAGATAGACCCACATGTACAGTCCCATAACTCATTTATGAGTCGTTTCCCATCTTCTGTGATTAGCCGTCATAAAGGCTCTTCTCCACTATCATTTAGTTGCAACAAAATCCCTTAAAAACATCAAAGTTCCACATGTTAAATCTATGAGGATCAATCACACAAAGATAGGGGAAAAATGTGGTATAAAACACCATTTTATTTCTCAAAGAGGTTGACACCCTAATAAACACGACTCCTGTTCATTTAGTTATCTCTTGAGTTATTAAAAACACTAGCCAAAGTTGTTATATTCTCCTCTATTCATGTCTACGACTGCTCTTTGATTGAGCATGTGGTTTTAAAGAGATATTGTGGTATATTAATTACCACTCAGCAAACTACCCGTGGCTCTAAAAAGGGTAATCGATACTTATAGAAAATGACTATAATGATGACAACATCACTTAGAAGAAAAGGTGGTTAACTATATTAAACCACAAACAATTTCCAAAATAATAATCAAAAGAATAATAGTCTTAGATTATATAAATAAATTCAATAGATAGTAATATAATAATGTGATGAATGACTTATGTAAAACTGATAGGGTCGAGTTCATCTCCCCTTTACAAACATACTAAAACTCATCAATTTCATTTTGTCATGAAGGAAACATACAATGTTAAAAACTTATAATCATGCCAACAATTTAACCAACTACGCCTTGAAGATGCAATGGAAACTATTTATGACATGATTGATGAAAGGTCACATTAGTCACAGATGACTAACGTTCTTTCTTGACAACGTCATCTTCACCAAATGACAAGATCAATGCAAAAACTAATTTAAAAAGGATTCAATAAGGCATTGACAACATGTCGAGTCGATCCACAAATTAACCATTAAAATGCAACTTATCTCAATCGACTAGAGTTATTTAATTGTTAAACACTATACTCATTTGGCAAATGACCGTTTATAACCCAAGGTCTATTCTCCTCTCCTCAGAATCTCTCTCTCTCTCTCTTAGAGAATCATCAAAAACCTATTTTCCTCCATATAACTTGCAATCACCAGATCATGATTAGTGCATTGTTAGTCCATTCATAAACCCTATGAATAACAAATCAAATTCTCATAACATAAATTGCTAAATCATTACATCATATGCATTGCATTTAATCACATAACTGATATTCAATAAAACTCAATATTTTCCAATGACATTTAACCCAACATCAAAATATTTATCCATAGATTCACTTCTATCCACGTAAAAGTAAAAAGTAAAAATAAAGCCAAAATTAGATGACATATTTACACTGATAGGCATTTCCTTAGTGAGGAGCACTACATGAAATACATAGATCAATGGTCTAGATTAAAAGGACTACAATGAAAGAGATCTTAGCTATTGATTTTTTCAAACAAGTAATAAATGATAGAAAAAAAAATTCATTACTCCAAAGAAAATGAAACCAACCCACTTAGTTTCCAAGCCAAAAAATCAACAAGTAATAAATGATAGAAAATTAAAAAACAAAATTCATTACTCCGAAAAAAATGAAACCAACCCACTTGATTTCCAAACCAATTGACAATAAATAAACCCTTCAAATTCATTTGGATTTTTCCATCATATGTGGTGGAAGAGAAAATTTAGGAGAACTACCACAAATGTTATAATAATAATAGATAATGTTGAATAAATAAAATTATCAAGGGTATTAGCATTGTCATGATTAGTGAAGAACTTTATTTGTTGTTTGACTCAATTTTAAGAGTGGACAAGTAAAGATAAAAACATTTGCCTATTGATAATAAGGGTCACATGGTAATATATTTAAATATTATATTGTATTTATATTTAATAATTTTATTTTTTTTGCTCTGTAAAAGTAGCACAGAGGTTGCATCTATTAGATTATCCATATTCAAAATAACATTATTTTTTGATCATTACATTGCAACTATTTTTCTCTCCATAGAGGTATTAACAAAATAAGCACAGTCCAGAACATCTTATAACTATATATTATCTATGAAAAACAAAAGAAACAACAAAATAACTTCACTACTTTTCCTTTCCTTTCTTCATCGCCTACTCTCCTTCATCATGAATCCCCAGTCCACCAGGCTCCTCGTTGGCCTGCTTCACTACTGATGGCCCTTTGTGCTACTAAATCTCCACCTCCTTCAGAATAAACTGCATTTCCTCCTCCTCCATGAGCAATCCTTCATCCATCTAATAATGAGACATCCACCTGATTGAGTCTATAGAAATTATTCCCACCCACCTTTGGAGAAACACCAGGCTTCAGCTTCTTTCCTCCCTTCACTACTCAAAGGTTGAAAAACTATCACATCTCACCAACAGATATTTGTCTACTAGGCGTCCATTTCTACGCAAAAGTAAGAAATCCTTTGGCAATGGGATTTGTCTAACCAAATCTATATTTTCCATGGCCTCATCAAGGCCAATTAGAAAGTCCTTTCTAAATAGCTTTTTAGTGATAACCTGGCTCACTCTCTTTGATTCCTCCCTACAACGAACATGACAAAAAACATTGCTGGGATGTCTAAATTAACTCTAAACCGATGTGTGGCGAAGAGAAATTATGTTCCCAATACTTTCTTCACCACATGCAATACCAGACTTTCGTTGGTATTTAACACCTTTGATAGTCTCAAGTCAGTAATCTCCCTAATGAAAACCATTTGATAGACTTTCGCTGTGAGGACAATGGGGGTATCCATCTTGACTTGTTTTCAAATACTTTGCAACCTGAGACAACAGAAACAAAACACCCTAACTCATGCAAATACCAAACACATTCATCAAATGTATTAATGAAAGTAGCCACCAATCTGCCTTTGCATGCTTTGTTGGGTTGGCTAGAGATATCAGCCAACCTAGCGACCAATCAAAGATGCCCCTGCAGGTCCTTCGTCTGCTAAATGTTATCAATGATCTTAACTCCTGTGGACCCTTCATTCTATTTGCCAGCTTTCACCTCGATCAACCATTAATTGCAACCATCATTTCAACATCCTTCTGCCTAGTTCTCTTGTTCGCACCACCTATTCCATGTGTTGCAGAAGCTCTCCACATGCACATGCCACCCTTGGGTACCGCGGTATTTAATAATATATATTATATAGAATAATAATAAATATAATTATAATATATTATATATGTATATTTTAATTTAATAACAAATACATATAAATATTAAATATATAACATATTTAATATAAATTTATATGATTTTATAATATAATATTATATTTAAAATATATTTAATAATTTAAATTATATAAAATATAATATATAATAATAAATATAATTATATTTTTATTATATATAAAGTAAATATAATTGAAAAATAAATATATTATACTATAATATAATGCTAAAATTTATAACTATAATATATTTTATATTATATATAATTAAATTATTTTGTAATATTATATTATGTTAGAAATATATTTAAAATTAAGAATATAGTGTGTGGTTCAATGGTCAAGTCACAAGGTTGTTGTGGCGGCCACCAAGGTTCAAACCCCTATTGGTATGTTGTGCGCGCAAGCTATGGGCCTTCGTTTGGCCAATGAGCTTGTGGGTTTGAACTTGACGATAATGCCCTGGGGACTGAGACCCTCGAATAGTTGTCTTGACGATAAAGCCATAAGAAGACATCCCCCGTATGGTACCAATTATCCGATTATCTGCTTAAATTCTTTAGTCATTTAAGTCAAATTTCAACTGACAGATTTTTAAAATGAAACTCAATGTAGAGAGCACGTGCCATTAAAACTAGCTTTAAAGACACTTAAATATCATGCCCTCTTTATTATTTTCTGCCACCTTCTAGACCTAAACAATGCATCAAACTTACCTATAAAAGTAGTGTTTGTCTATTAAGATTTAGAAAACATTATTTTGTGATTGCTCTTTCACTTCCGTAGAAGTTGCAGTGTGTGGAGCTTGTGCAACAATCATAACTGAGGTAAAAAAAACTATTTTGTGAAGGTTGCAAGACATTCTATTAAATGAATCATGCACATCCCATATAGTTCCAGATTTTGCATTACCACATATGGAGGTTAGATTTTGTAATTTACTATCTTTTTAATCTCTGAAGCATACAACTCTCATTTGATTTTACTCATTGACAACCCAAAAATAGTTCTTGAATTTTTGTAGTAGCTTTGCTTCTCCATATTTTTAATAACTATTCTATCAAAGTGTTTTTTGTACAGGTAAAAAATCTAAAATGGCATGAGTGATTTGCAAAGCTCAAATCAAATAAAACCCTATAGGTATGATCTTAAGAAATAGAACATTGATTTAAAATCAAAACATCTAGTTTTCAAATAGGGCCACTTTTGTTTCCAAATAGGCCTTATGTGATAGGTGGAGGTAAACCACAGTCAAAATTGAAGAGTAATAATAATGAAAAACTTATGCAAGACAAACAATACTAACATCATTTTTAAATGTAATAGAAAGAAAATAATGACACTCACGATATAATAGGGTTATTTTCATATATAACAAATGGGGATTGCCAACCCTTATTCTTGTTTTAGAAACATTCACACAAATTTGGCAGCATAAAGCCGGTTCCCCTTACAACCTCCACCAATCTAAGGTTCCTCATTGCCTCCACTATAAAATTCTATAGTCATCTTTCCCCTCCTAAAGAAACCTCAAAAACTCTTGCCAGCATCTAAATTTAATGCCTCTTTTATTTTCTCAAACATAACATTCTATTATAAATTTCCTTGAAATCCACAGTCCAAACCCCACTTATAATCTACAACCCAAATCATAATTCTATTAAAAAGAACTTAATCTAGAACCCTAAATATGGTAATTTCTATTAAGTAGTTTCTATTGTCTACAAAAATGAAATTAGTCCATTGAATTTACTTCGATTTGTTGTCATTAAATTTCAGTGGTTCCAATTGCTCCAATAATACAAGATTCCCTCTGACAAATTCCATTGAAAATGGATTGGGCACTTTCAATCCACAAAGCATAAGGTCTAACTATAAATAGAGAAACAATAGACATTGGAAACAATGAACACCAAGGACTCATATTTGTAGTAATGTTAAGAGTAAGAAGTTTGTCAAATCTACAAATATTCTCAATTTTTCATTTCAAAGATGTAAACGTATGGAAAAAATATGTGTAATCCTACGTAAGTATGAGGAGGACCGCCTCAAAAAAAATGTCTATAGAAAATCCCTACAAATCAAACTACTAAATATATATTTATACAACATATTAGTGTTTGTACTCTATGGAATGGTATGATAATCTCTATAATTATTCATCATTACTATGTTTACAATAAATGCATAATAAATGAAATAAAACAAATTGATTGAATATGGTTTTTTACGTAAATGGTTTATTTAAAGTCTTTTCATCCAAACACATTTAATACATGCACATAGGATGAAACGATCATGAACTCAACCAACAAAATATCTATAAAATAAAATGTTAAATAAAATATTTATAAAAATTATGTAAATAAGACATTCATTCAAATAGTTTTATCTCATTATAAAACTATTGGCGTATCCATTAAAACTATGGATCCAATTGCTAATATTTAAATAATTTTCCTTTGTCCCATGGAGAATGCGCAATAGGACGAACTACCTATAGTTGAGAGTGAGACTCGACGGCAATGCACACCCTAACTTAAAAGATTAGTAATAATTCCTTTTTAAAATGCGTTTAGAAAGATTAGTAATAGTCAAAATAGTAATACTCGACGCACCTTCGAGGAAAGCATGTTAGGACAATCCACGAAAGCGCGTTGGAGAGATAGTGAGTGCGCTTGTCGCTTCATCTCTCTCTGTCAGAAATATACTTGACTAGAAAGACTAGGGGAGAGGACCTAGTAGTTGTGCACCCTAACTTCACGCCTCTCAAAATCATACGTGCCAATTTTGAATCACTCCAAAAAATTTATAGTAGCTTACTTGGCAAAGCCCCTGCTTATAACTAAGGTTTCAGGGCCACATCATCAAATATGATGCCACATCAGAATGCTTTTTGTTGAGGTGTCAAATAGTTCCCCCCAAAAAAGGTGTACCAATAGATGTGCATTAAGACCTCCTTTGATGGTGCGCTGATTTGGCATCACATGATTTGTTGCTTTTTAAATCTAAAGGGCACATTTCATTCAATTATTAGTACTTATAGTAACACTAACAACCTTAAAGTCACAACCACTAGTACTAAACTTCAAAAAATATTAGACCAAAAATGTCACAGCGACTAACTCAACCATTGGAACTATCTCACCTATTGGTTTTTTCCCCTAATAATAGTCAAAGGTACTAGTAGTAGTAATAGCGAAATGGCTTTCCAATGCACTGACAACTGCCTGGCGTGCTTTTCTCATCAGAATTTGTCCCTTGGGCCGGCTTTATATTTCTGACAGAGAGATGAAAGCAACAAGTGATACCACGCACTCGCTGTCTCTCCAATAATTCATACCAACACGCTTTCGTGGATTGTCCATTAGTGCCTCACGTTTATCATGCTTTCCTCGAGAGTCGAGTATACTACCTTTGACTATTACTAGTCTTTTGAGTTAGAGTGCGCAATGGGACAAAGGAATTTTAAATAAATAGTATCTCAACAACTTTACTTTTTCTCTTTCCCTATAAAATTAAGTTTCCATTCATGTTTATAAGTTTTTTTCAAATATTAGAATATCTCTATATATCTATATTAGTAAAAGCACTAAAGGTGCTATCAAATGGTCCATAGGCACAAATATTTATAGGCCTATCCTTAAATAGTATAAATTTATATTTTTTCTAAAAAATCATTAAATATAATAGTTGGTGGACAAGGCTATAAATATTATAAGAAAATTATTTTTGCAAATAAAAATAATGAAATGGTATTAAATAATTAACCACATGAACTAATTCATGAATGTGCCATTATAAAACTAAATCATAAAAAAACCATATATTTAGTAATTGTAAGATCTTTTCATCTTATTGAAATTTTTTGTTCCCCCTTTATGATTGCCTCATTATGTTATATCTACAACTTATATAATATAATTAATACCACAAGAATTTTAAAGAGAAATGAAGACAATTTTAATAAATCACATTGAGATATGATATTCAATAGTAAGCTATAAGAAATAAGATTACATGAAATATTTTATTTTATACAATTATTATTACATGGGCACAATTGAAAGAAAAATTATTATTGCAAGTATAAAGGCCATAACATTATTGTTAACAACACAATATTCATTTATGTAAATGAACAACAAATAAATTGAATATTTATTGGATGTTCTCTCAATGATCAACTTAGAGACAACGATTGCAATCGATGCTTTTCATCTTTCCTATTCGTAACATAATTTGTATTTTCTATCTTAATGCATCATTCAAATAAGAATGGTGGTGATATTTTCAAAGTTTTGAGAGATTTAACTCAAGAGATGGCAATGAATGTTAAACCCACCCTCTCTACATCACCAATATTTATTGTTGTCCTATCTAATGTTAACCCTTGTGACTTATGTATTGTTAAAGCCCATTCCATTTTGAGGGGGATTTGTGTACGATCACCTCTTGTAACAGGTGAAACATGGACAAACTTTGGGTTGTTAACATCCTAAGACACACCCACATAATTATCAAATTCCACAATCACACATAATGGCAACTCTGGTGGTTGAGTACCTTGATGATAAACTATATTTTTTATAGTACCAAGTGCTCCATTAACTAATCCAACATTCACCCCCAAATTGCATACCAACATCACGCATTGGCCAACACATAGTAGAACCACCCTATCCATGTGATCATCATCAACATCATGTGATTCTATACATCGGGTGTATGTAAACACACTACGTGCAACTGGTGTGTTGAGTGACCTTAGCATGTTCTTATTGAGAACCAGAACCATATTATTTGTGGCATATAAATGCATAAATGCATCAAATATTATACACTTCTCAAGACTTATTGAGTCATTTGTTTGACCCATAAGGAGTATCCAATCATCATATCTTGCAATTGCATTCCTAATGTTTGTTAATATTTATCTAAATCTAACTTGTTTTGGATCATGCCCTTATTGACAAAAAATTGTGTCCAAAGTCACATCTGTTTGGAATGTAGTCTACAATGCTTTACCACAAGTGCTACCTGTAAACATAGAAAGTACATTTTTTTCAAAATAGATTAAGAAACAAAACATTTACACCAATAAAATTTAGTTAAATAAGATTAAATTTAAATCTTAACTAAACTACTTTTTTAAGAACTAAAAAAATTTATAATGTTATATAAATAAACACTATTTTCATATAATCAATTAAAATCTCATATATTTTTTAATAGAATTAAATAAGAACTATAATTTTAACTAAACTATTTTTTAGAGAACTAAAAAAGATTATAGTTTTTTAAAGAACTAAAATTATAATGTTAATATAAATAAACACTATTTTCATATATATATATATATATATATATATATATATATATATATATATATCAATGCAAAATCTCCTATATTTTTTTAATAGAAATAAATAAGAATTAATTTCAAACTAATAAGATTAAATTAAGAACTAAAAAAATTATAATGTTAATATAAATAAACACTATTTTCATATATCAATGTAAAATCTCCTATATTTATAAGAATTAATATTTTATAGGAATTAATATTAATAGAGAAGCCAATAGTATTCTTAATATTTTTAATTTAAGATTTTACAGGAATTAATATTTGCGTAACTATCGGCGTAATGAATAAAGTACTTTTTTATATAAAACCTATTTTTTTTCTAATTTATTTAATAAAATGAATAAAATAATTTTTTCCCTATTTGTAAGGAGTTTTTTCTAAATTTTTTCATTTGTTCTTTCTTTCATGCACACTTCTTCAATTAATTTCATTTTCATTTTTGTGTTGTGTTTTGTAGGTAAGGAAAAAGTTAGAAAAAAAACATCTTTTGAAAAAATATCATGAAATGCTCTTTCTTTCTATTATATTTTCTAGCTCTAATTATTTTATTTTTTTAAAAACCCTAACCTAAGTTTTAAAAAACCTATAACAAATTAATCTATTTAATTTTACCTCACTTAAAATGACCCATAAAACCAAGAAATTAATTAGGTATTTTATAAGGATTTAAATAAAACTTAAATTAAATATTAAATAATGTAATATATACATTCTAATTTAAATAATTACATTTACATTTAAAATAAAATATAAATACTACTCTAATCAAAAGAAATATAGTTTCTATCATGGTATTTTTTTGAAGAGCCCTAAAGATAGCATATAAATCCTATTGCTTTTCCTATTATTTTCATTTCTTTTTTTAACATACTTCTTTAATTTTATTTTATTTTGATTTCTCTTTTAAATAATTACATTTACATTTGAATTAAAATATAAATATTACTCTATGATAAATTTAAACTAGTATATTTATATTTAAAAAAATATATCTATCTTCCAATTTATTTGCATTTATAAATTATTTTCTGTTAGAATATTTGATATGCTCACATGAGTTAATTTAAAGAAACTATATTGTGAGACTTTTCATATTCTTCAAACACAATAAAGATTTCACTCCATAACTGCTCAAGTTTTTCTATTTTTGTATCCATTTGGCTTCCGCCAATTTATTTATTTATTTGTTTAAAGTGATAAAGATTTCACTCCATAACTGCCCAAGTTTTTCTATTTTTCTATCCATTTGACTTCCACGAATTTATTTATTTACACATTTTATGAATTTTGTTTACATAGGAATCTGAATCTTAATTGTTTACAGGAATCTGAATCTTTCAGCCCTTGCTGTGAGTGTAGAATGCCTCTCAGCATAATTAAATGACACATAAACATCCACCCCAATTAAGTTATCTATTTTCTATAATGTAGGGATATAGTTGCTTAATAAAATGAATAAAGTAATTTTTTATATAAAACCTATTGCTTTTCCTAATTTATTTAATAAAATGAATAAAGTAATTTTTTTCCTATTTGTACTCATATGCTTACTTAATAAAATAAAGAAAGTTTATTTTTATATAAAACCTATTGTTTTTTCTAATTCTTTTCATTTCTTCTTTCTTTCATGCACACTTCTTCAATTAATTTCATTTTCATTTTTGTGTTTTGTAGGTAAAGAAGAAGCTAGAAAGAAGAATCTTTTGAAAAAATATTATTCTTTCTTTAACACCCATTTCTATTATATTTTCTAGCTGCAATTATTTTAATCTTTTTAAAAACCTTAACCTAAGTTTTCTTTGATGCATTTGTAGATCTAAAGTTTTTCTGCATGTTGCAGTTTTAAACTTTCATTGATTCCTTCAAGTTTCATATGCGTTCTTCATTGCGCATGCAATCATTTTGTAGAAGAAAGAAGGGAATTATTTTTAGATTCTATAATTTTGGTAGCTAGGGTTTCATTGTAAGAAATAAAAATTATTATAGTTGTTGTTGGAGGCTTTTTAGGCCTTCTTTTATGTATACTATTATGATTTGTAGCCTTTTCTATTAGATGTTGATTTGAGGTCTATTTTGTTATGTATGTTTCCATTTCTTGTAATCTGTGTATTTCTCTTTGTAATTGTTCTTTCTTTCATCCACACTTCTTCAATTAATTTCATTTTCATTTCTATGTTGTGTTTTGTAAGTAGGGAAAAAGCTAGAAAAAAATAGCTTTTGAAAAAATATCATGAAATGCTCTTCTTCAGCACCCATTTCTATTATATTTTCTAGCTCTAATTATTTTAATTTTTAAAAAACCCTAACTTAAGTTTAAAAAAAAACCTATAACAAATAAATCTATTTAATTTTACCTCACTTAAAATGACCCTTAAAACCAAGAAATTAATTAGGTATTTTATAAGGATTTAAATAAAACTTAAATTAAATATTAAATAATGTAATATACACATTCTAATTTAAATAATTACATTTACATTTAAAATAAAATATAAATGCTACTCTAATCAAAATAAATATAGTTTCTATAATATAAGGATATGGTGAATGTTATTTTTTTGAACAACCCTAAAGGTAGCATATAAATCCTATTGCTTTTCCTATTATTTTCATTTCTTTTTTTAGCATACTTCTTTAATTTTATTTTATTTTGATTTCTTTTTTAAATAATTACATTTACATTTGAATTAAAATATAAATACTACTCTATGATAAATTCAAATTAAATGACACATAAACATCCACCCCAATTAAGTTGTCTATTTTATATGGTTTCTTAATAAAATGAATAAGTAATTTTTTTCGTATTTGTACCCATATGCTTACTTAATAAAATAAAGAAAGTTTATTTTTATATAAAACCTATTGTTTTTTTCTAATTCTTTTCATTTCTTCTTTCTTTCATGCACACTTCTTCAATTAATTTCATTTTCATTTCTGTGTTTTGTAGGTAAGGAAGAAGCTATAAAGAAGAATCTTTTGAAAAAATATCATCCTTTCTTCACCACCCATTTCTATTATATTTTCTAGCTGCAATTATTTTAATTTTTTTAAAAACCTTAACCTAAGTTTTCTTTGATGCATTTGTAGATCTAAAGTTTTTCTGAATGCATGTTGTAGATTCAAACTTTCATTGATTCGTTCAAGTTTCCCATGCATTCTTCATTGAGCATGCAATCATTCCATAGAAGAAAGAAGGAAATTATTTTTAGATTCTGTAATTTTGGTAGCTAGGGTTTCATTGTAAGAAATAAAAATTATTATAGTTGTTGTTGGAGGCTTTTTAGGCCTTCTTTTATGTATACTGTTATGATTTGTAGCATTTTCTATTGGATGTGGATTTGAGGTCTATTTTGTTATGTATGTTTTTATTTCTTGTAATCTATGTATTTCTCCTTGTAATTGATTTTTTTCAATAAAAAAATTAATCAATTTGCATGTGTTGGCAACTTTTCTTCATTGATAACAGATAAAAGAAATTTTTTTAAAAAAGACGTTGCAGCAATGAATCGGCTTAACTGGTCATACGACCTGCATTGGAAGGCTCTAAAAAAAACATGAAACCATGTAAAGGTAGTTTTAGAGAATTGATTCATTATTCATTTGAAGATACAGGTAAGATTTACAAATTCAATGCTATCAAATGGTGGATCATGAAAATCAGGGATACTGATCATGAAACTTGCTCACAGGTCTTTCTCTGGGAGGTTCTTTCCTCAGGGCCCTTACTTTTATCTGGCACAGGAGCTGCTACAAAAAGTTCTGGCTTGGAATTTGCACGTGAAGTGTTTCTTGTATTTTAAGAAGAAATGATTACTGACTTAACACTAGCTGTATTCTGCATGCAAATAATAGAGTAAGGAGACATATAATAACCTAAAAAAATCTTCATACACAGATGAAAAGCCAAGAAAATTTACCAAAACCCAAGAAACAAAGCCAAAGCCGAAAGATGTGATGTTGAAGTGGGAAGGAGGGGTTATATATATAATTTTGAAAAAGCAAATAGAAAAATGTAACGACAAAGGAAATAAATGAAACACGTGGTAATTAAAACCACAAAGATTCTGGCCTATTTTTAGGGAAGGACTACCAAAAAAAAAAATTGAGGGAAAGACTACCAAAAAAATTATTTTTTATTAGGACTACCAAATTCTTTTGGTAGTTACAAGATGTGTGCACATATAGAATGACCTATCAACCAAATTATATATCAGTATGGAGGTACCTGTCTATATCTTTCCACATCTTTTACATAGTGTGAGGCCGACTATTTTACCTCCTATATTTTGATCATTGTGCTATTCAGTAGTGACTATGTTTCATATTGTAGACTTGATGTTTTATCTCACTGAATTGATATATGTAATTTGATTTGGTCATATTGATGATATGTTGTGGTTCGATATATGGATTTATATTAGATGTTATTTTGTTGTGAGATTCTAGTCGTTTATGAGATTGGAATTAATTGGCATGTGATGGAAAATGCAATTAACTTGGATTTATGCATTCATGGATATTGTTGTATTGTTTGCGTGAATTTAATTTCCAGTTGCTTCGGCTATCACTTTCATGACAGAACTGACACTTAATCGAGATGTGCAGGTTTTACTTTCCCTAGCCACGGGAAAATCAGAGGTAGGATTCACACCATGTTATTCCCAGTTAAGCCGATCCGTTCCCAAGAGGGATAAGGATCACGTGTGAAATTTCATGATGATTATTTGTGCTTGGTTTAAATTTAATTTTTTTTTTTTTAAGCCTTAGTACCCCCTCTCTTTCTTATTTTGACTAATGTTAAGTGTTGTAAAATTTTCATTGTTTTATGTCAATTGGAATTTTTATTATTTCTTTTGGGCCATTTATATGTGGATTTTTGATCCCTTTCATGACCCCTAGGGTCCCAAAAGTTACCCTAGGTGGTCAACCATGAGTCTAGGGTCAACTTGGACCACCTAACCCTAGTTTTGACTCTCCTTAGGTCACCCTAAACCATGGTGGAGTAAGAGTGACGAAATTGGGAAGAGGGGAGATGGGGATGGGCCTTGCCTTGGGAAGAGCACCTCTCCCATCCCTAAGGTTTTGGGAAACATTCCCAAGGAAGACTTGGGAGTTCTCCAAGAGTCCTCCCAAGCTCCCAAGTGAGTGGGAGCACCACTCAAGGCCATTGTCTTGTTGAAGGGTGAGTGGGAATCCAACTCACCATTTGTCCCCCTCCCACTTGTGTGGAAGCACAAGTGGATGAGGTGGAGATGGAGGTGAAGGGAGAGGAGGACACTTGTCATCCTCTTACCTTCTCTCTATTCCAAGTGGCTTTGGTGGAGGGAAGAGATGGTGACAAATGTCACCACCTCATTTTCTCAAGGCCAAATAGAGGGCCTATAATAGCTCCTCTTGTAGAGGAGTGGGGGTTCTTCCATTCTATTCTTTTCCTTGCATTTTTAGAGACCTCTTGCAAATTTAGATTTCCTTACTAGTTTTTGGAGGAGTTAGAGAAGGTTGGGGAGAAAATCTGAAAGGTTGGAAGGCTTGGGAAGGCTTGGAGCTCTTCACCAAATTCCACTTCCATTGCCAAGGTCTTGAAGGTAGGCTTCTTATCTTGTTTCTTGCTTTGCTATATGATGTCCCATGTTTGAATTTTGATTGTAAGTGTGTTTGCATTGTGATGTTTCCTTTCTGCATTTGATGTTGGGTTGGGTGTCATGGTGAGAGCACCTCCAATGGAGGAAATGCTCAACTTGTATGGGTAGGGGAGAGGAACAATCCTTGGGGGCTCTCCCACAGTTTTGTGTTTATGTGTTTATGCCATGAGGGCCTATTATCATTTGAGGAGGAGTTATCTATATGGCAAGAGTGCCAAGCAAAATTGGTGTGTGATTCTTGTGGATTGTGGTGATCAAGGATTTTTGGCTTGAGGCCATGTGTTGAGTTCTTCTTTATCATTGTGAGCCCCTTTAAGTTGAGAGGTCTATTCCCTACCCTCACTGAACTCATTTTTTATGAGTTGATGTATTGTGTTAATCCTATGGGGTTGTTTTGATTTTTGTGCTAATGTGAATGAAATTGTTGTGGATTGTACACTTGTGTGAAATCCTCTACCTCCCTAGCTCGGGGGTGACCCACTAGCGGGTCTACAGTAGGGAGGAGAGCTTTTCCTTTCCTAGTGGCTAGTTTTCTGTTGTCTTGTTGTTGTGTAGCTTGCAGGTTTTGTGTGGAGAAATGAAGTAGTTTTGGAGCTCATGTTGGCATCCTGTTAGTCTCCTTGAGTTGGCTGTTGGAGCCATGGCCATTGTGGCCTCATAGTGTTATTTTTTTTGAAAAGGGATTGTATGGTTATTCTTGTCAAGAGTTGGCTATATATGGTTTCCAATGCAGATTTTCTACTAACGAAGCTAAATTGGTTCCATGCCTTTATTATGAAAATTGCGTGGATATAGACAAATGGTTAAATTTTATCTGTTGCAATGTTGAGTGAGAATGTTGAACTTGAATTACATCTGAGGCATTTGAGGTTATGACATTTGAATGGAAAGGAATTTGTAATTAAAACTCCATACTCTTTTATTGGTATGGTTAATTGCAAGTATAAGTGTTCTTTCTATTTTATAGTATATGCTACTGTCTCAAACTGAAAATTAGTGATTTGCAATTTCTAAATAAATTAGGGGAAAAAGATTTTAAATGGTTGTAGCTTCTCTCTAAATGGTTAAATTTTGAAGTTGTAGATTTGTAGAAAAAAAAGAAAGGAATATATAAAATTTATTAGATGTGTTTCTTCTCATTTTGTAATCATGTAGCTGCTACAAAAAAAAAAGTGAAAACCATTCTATGTTATTTCTTTGAACTAAATGGTTCTATAATTGATCTGAACAAATGAACTATATTTTGAAACACAAAAAAAAAAGAAAAAAAAAATTGGAATAAATAGGTCTTGTAATTTTCTCTATCTCAGAAATCTGAATAGTAAAAGCTTAAAAATTAGTGAGATGCTACAGAGGTTCCATATTTCATTTGTTGTGTTATTTACGAATGTATAAATAAATAAACAAAAAAAAACAACACAGAAGACCAACTACTGTGGCCTCCAGGGTAAGCTTGTGAAAATATTTTTTTAAAAATATATACATGTAATCTCAGAAATATATATATATATATATATATATATATATTACATTATGGAAGCCAAATAAAAGTTCCTCTGAAGTTATATTTTAAGCATGAACGATTCCTAGTAGTGGCAAAATGCCATAGGAGTAAAGCAGTTTAAAGTTTGTTTGTTTTTTGTAAAAAAAAATATAATTTTTTTTTTAAGGCGGACTGTGGACTGTGAAGTCCACAGCCCCCGCCTCTGGTCTAAGCATAGTGTGGGGAGGAGGCTACGCCTCCTCCCCACACCCCTTCCCGTCGTTGCCATGAGCCCCCGCGGCTATGCTAAGCCCCCACCCTGTGCGCTGTGTGTTGCACATCTCCTCCCAACGTGCCGCCCACCACCTCTCTCTGCCACACCACCACTCCACCTCCTCCGCTGACTACGCCCCCCCCGTCCGCCATTCCATTTGCCTTCTCACAACAGCGCCAACGGCTCCCCTTTGCAACCCAATCCTGCAACCAACACAAACCCTTGTGTTACTATTTAAACAAAATAAGATTTCAGTATTGCTCTCAAGAGAATTAAGGTTTGGAAACACTCCGTGGAAGCTTCCCACAGCCTCCTATGGCTTCTCTTGCCCACGAAACCCTAGACCTGCTCATTGCATGAGATAGCAAAGCAAAAACATAGAATCAAGAAGGGAGGAAAAACAATAGGATTAAAATTAGGGTTCTCTTAGATAACTTATTTGTAGAATGAGATTAGGGCAACTTGGGATATCGGAAATAATAGATTGTTCAATTAGGGCATTGTTAATTTTAGAAATCAATATTAGTTTTTGTTTAGTTTTAAATGAGAGGAATTTGGGAGGAAAGGGGGTTTTAAATTTTTATTTAAAACCCTCTATTCCTCTTTGTTATAAACTACCTCTTGGGGCACCTCCTTCTTTCTTCTTATTATATTAAATTATAACTTAAGATATATATATATATATATATATATATACTATATTATATCCGATGGATTTTCCTTTTATTTTTAAACAAGTGAAATCTTATTGTATATATGTAAAAATATAATAATTATATATATATATATATATTAATTATATATATATATATATATATATATATAATTGATACATATATTTCTATAAATACATGGATATGCAAAAAATATATATATATATATATATTGCCTCTATATAATTGTATATAACATTGTCGTTAACCAATAAGCAAATTCATTTTTTTTAAACGGTGAATAAACTAGATTGGCATAATTATTTTACGGTTTAATTTATTTATCCCTATATGTGTGAATCGACCACTTGTTACAAATACGTGAGAATCGATCGAGCGCTTAAACAAAGGTTGTAGGTCATGCATTGAAATTACGCACATTTTGCACCCTAAAGACAACTGTTAGTTTAGAGTTACTAAGTAATCAGAGAGACTTACCAGCAGGCAGACTACGCAACCAAGAATAGCATTAGAGTGACAACTCCCTCTCCACGTCGATAACGTATTATGCTGCCAAAATTTCTCTAGATCTTAGGGTTCTGATTAGATTAGTCTAACCCTAGAAACGTCATCCTAGCTGTCGTATATACTCTTGGTGGCCTACACTTCTTCTTGTTTAGTGACATATTACACCTCAAGCGTATTGCCACCAAGCACGCAAGCGCATGCGAGGTGGTTTTTAGGGATAGGGAGAAAATTTTTCGTGGCCCATGTCGTGACCACATGGCGAATGTGGTCGTAACATGGGCATTTGTGTGTCGTGTCAACACGGGATTTGCGGGCATGACATTTGGTATCAGAGCTAGGTTTTTTAAAAAAAAACACTAGGCTTGTTATAGGCACATTATTGTTTCTGCAACCATGATTGACTTGTGGCTACCCCATTTTGTAGGATGCCTCCCAGACGTGTTCGGCGAGCGCAGACTTGCCGTACACCACCCGCAGAGGTACGTACTGATTCATCAGCTGTGGGACCGGGTCAGCCAGATCCATAGGGTCAGCCGGATCCATAGGGTCAGCTAGATCCGCCAGTTCAGCTAGTTCCACCGGTTCAGCTAGTTCTACAGCCACAGCTAGTCCGTTAGGTATCGCAGGCACCACCGGCCCCGCCAGATATGGGACCACAGATTTTACAGGCCTTATAGGCTATTTTAGATAGGCTCCCACCAGCAATAGCAGAGCCATGTGTTGAGCCCCATGAGGATCCGCGAGAGGAGCCCCGCGTAGAGCCGCGAGGGGCACCACGTGAGGAGCCTTACGTCGAGCTACCAGAGACAGAGGAGGTTGGTTCAGCAAATAGGGCCCATAGAAGGAGCCCCCCACATCGGGCTAGGTAGGACGAGACAGTGCGTGTAGAACACTTGGGTCACAGGCCTTATGAGTATCATGCAGATGAGACTATCCGAGGGCACAGAGATAGAGGGGATCCCATCAGGGACATATTGAGGCTGAACCCTCCTACATTCATCGGGACCACGGAGGGAGCCGAGGCAGAGGCCTGGCTGATCAGTTTAGACAGGTGCTTCGTGTTGCATCCTTATGAGGGCAACACGAAGGCCCGTGTGGCAGTTCACTTGTTGCGAGACGCAGCAGCTACCTGGTGGTGCACTGAGGAGTGCAAGTGCCACCTATCTTTGGACACCCTCACATGGGAGACCTTCATTGAGTGCTTCAATACACACTATTTATCAGACCACTACAGGCAGCGACGTCTAGACAAGCTCCATGACCTCCAGCAGAGAGGCCTTACAGTGGCTCAGTATGAGGCTAGGTTTACAGAGCTATCTAAGTATGCGGAGTATCTCCATGATGAGAAACTCCTGGTGCACAAGTTTATCAGAGGGCTCAATCATAGTATAGCAGGGCCTGTTCGAATGGCAGACCCACAGACTTTGAGTGATGCTACCGAGAAGGCATACATCGCTGAGGAGATTCAGGGACGAGGGCAGAGTTCTCACCCTTAGTTTCAGGATCAGGGACAACAGCAGCATCAGCAGAGTTATCATAGACCATTGTAGCCACCACATAGAGGAGGATTCAGTTCAGCATCTTTACCTCCTAGACCCTCACAGCAGCAGCAGCCACAGCAACAGTAGAGAGCTATGACACGGTAGGGGTTACAGGGGGGACATAATAGGGGTTGGCAGCAGCAGGGCCTGCGTAGAGATCAGAGACAGCAGGGACCACCTGCGGGACCTGCGAGGTCACAACAGTCTTATAGGGGTTCACAGGGGTCTACCAGCAGATCAGGACAACAGCAGACGGTAGGACCCAGACAGTGTAGGTACAGGTTAGGGGCCCTTGTTATGTTTGTGGTGGAGCAGGACACCTAGCTAGAGAGTGTCCACAGGGTTATACAGTAGGGGGACAGCCTCGTGCAGGAGGTTTAGAGTAGACAGTGGGTGATGTGGGTAGATCCCACCGTATGTTTGCAGTGGTAGATAACCGCTTGGCAGATTTTTAGGCGTTCGTGATTGAGATGTTAGGTATGATTGGGGGAAACCCCATTTCTATTCTATTTGATTCTGGTGCTACGGATTCATTTATATCTCCATCATTAGTGGAGCGTTGCAAGCTGGTGGCCTCTAGGCAGGGTGATAGGTGGGTGGTTGAGTTAGCTTCAGGAGCCAAACTGACAATAGACACCTTAGTCTGCGACTGTGAGATTACTTTTGGACCCTTCACTACAGTATATGACCTTAGAGTCATGACATTAGGATCCTATGATGTGGTGTTGGGTATGGATTGGCTTGCGGCTCATCGAGCCAAGCTAGATTGTTGCCGAAAGGCGATCAGCTGTTTGGATGATCACGATGCATCAGTTGAGATTGTGGGCATGTAGAAGCCCACCACAGTACGTATGATATCCACTCAACAACTCAAGCGCTACATGCGGAAGAGATGTCAGATGTTCACCATCACAGTGAGCGACAGATCAGATGACGAGCCAGAGGCATCTTTGGATGATCATCCCATCCTCAGAGAGTTTGCTAATGTTTTCCCAGCAGAGTTACTGGGGATGCCTCCCCGACGTGAGGTAGACTTTCATATAGACTTAGTGTTGGGTGCCGAGCCAGTGTCTCGTGCACCCTACAAGATGACCACACATGAGCTCACTGAGCTCAAGCTTCAGTTGGAGGACTTGCTAGAGAAGGGGCACATCCGACCGATCGTTTCACCTTGGGGTGCTCCTGTCATCTTCGTGAAGAAGAAGGATGGGTCTCTTCGTTTGTGTATGGACTACAGGCAGTTGAATAAGGTGACGGTGAAGAACCATTACCCGCTGCCTAGGATCGATGATCTTTTCGACCAGATGTAGGGAGCCAAGTTGTTCTCTAAGATAGACCTGAAGTCCGGGTATCATCAGCTACGTATCGCAGAGGCAGATATCCATAAGACCACCTTCCAGACTTGTTATGGGCACTATGAGTTCACAGTGGTTCCCTTCGACTTGACGAATGCCCCTGCAGTGTTCATGAGTCTCATGAACGGGGTGTTCCGTACCTATCTAAATCGATTCGTGATCATTTTCCTTGATGACATTTTGATCTACTCACGGACTGAGGAGGAGCATGAGGAGCACCTTCGTCAGGTCCTCTAGTGTTTGCGAGAGTAGAAACTTTATGGGAATTTGGTGAAGTATGCATTTTTCAGGACAGAGGTTCAATATCTGGGACATATCCTTTCCGGTGATGGAATCTCAGTAGATCCATTGAAGATCAGAGCTATAAGGGATTGGCCAGCACCCACTAGTGTGACAGAGGTCAGGAGTTTCATGGGGTTAGCTAGTTATTATCGTCATTTTGTTAAGGGTTTTTCTCAGATTACGCACCCCATCACTTCCCTTCAGCGAAAAGGGAAGAGCTTTCTTTGGACTGAGCAGTGTGAGAGGGCCTTCGGGGACCTCAAGGAGCGTCTTACCAGCGCTCCTATTTTCGCAGTTCCTGATCCTGCAGCAGATTTCATGGTTTGCACGGATGCATCACTTGAGGGATTGGGAGCTGTACTTATGCAGGGTGGTAGAGTGATCGCGTATGAGTCGCAAAAGCTCAAGACCCATGAGCTAAACTACCCCACGCATGATTTGGAGTTAGCAGCAGTGGTTCATGCTCTAGTCCGTTGGAGACATTTCTTGTTGGGTTGTCGCTTTGAGCTCCATTCTGATCATCACAGCCTCCAGTATATCTTTACACAGCTAAATCTGAACGCCCGTCAGCAGCGTTGGATGGAGTTCCTCTGCGAGTATGACTTTGGTGTCCACTACATCAAAGGGAAGGAGAACGTGGTTGCTGACGCATTGAGTCGGAGGCGCCACGAGCTCTTGACCTTGACTTTGAGGGTGGACTTGAGGGATCGCATTTTACAGCATTTGCCAGAGGATGGGTGGTATCTAGAGGTACAGCAGGAGATCTATTCACAGAGGGCCCTGGTGGGCAAGTTTGCAGGGTATACACTTGACACAGATGGTTTACTTCGTCATCGACAGCGCATCTATGTACCCCGCGCAGGTGACCTGCATACTGTGGTGCTATCAGAGGCTCATAGAGCACCATATGCGGCACATCTAGGGGTGAAAAAGATGCATGTCGATCTTTGACAATTGTACTATTGGGCAGGTTTGAGACGTGATATAGCAAATTTTGTTGCTCGTTGCCTTGAGTGCCAGAGGATCAAGGCCAAGCATCAGCATCCAGCAGGTCTCTTATACCCACATGATATACCTGAGTGGAAATGGGACACCATTTCCATGGATTTTATTGTGGGTCTTCTTATGTCTTCGCGTCGCCATGATGCCATCATGGTGACAGTCGACAAGTTGACCAAGGTGGCTCATTTCTCTCCTGTGCGCATGACGTACAATACGCCAATTGTGGCGAGGGTATTCTTGGATGACATTGTGAGACTACATGGAGTACCCTGTCGCATCATCTCAGACAGAGATCTAGTGTTCACTTCAGCATTCTAGAGAGCCTTACAGTAGGCATTGGGCACACAGCTCAATTTTAGCTCTGCTTATCATCCCAAGATAGATGGACAGACAGAGCGGGTGAATCAGGTATTGGAGGACATGCTTCAGATGTATGTTATGGACCATCAGTCGAGATGGGAGGAGTATCTTTATCTAGTTGAGTTTGACTACAATAATGGGCATCACAGCTTGTTAGGTATGCCTCCCTTTCAGGCTTTATATGGCAGACCATGCAGGACACCATTGAGTTGGGATCGGATTGAGGATAGAGTCGCCATTGGTCTAGAGTTAGTATAGGATATGGAGCAGCAGGTCACTCTGATTAGACAGAGGTTACAGGAGGTTCAGAATAGGCAGAAGAAGTATGCCAATACTAAGAGGATAGATCGGAACTTCTCAGTGGGGGACAGGGTATTCCTTAGAGTGCGGCCACACAAGAGTCCAATCTGTTATGGAAAGGGCTCTAATCTCGCACCTCATTTCATAGGACCCTTTGAGATTTTGGAGCGGATAGGGCCAGTTGCCTATCATCTAGCATTGCCACCTAGCCTGTCACGTATCCACAATGTTTTCCATGTTTCTGTTTTGAGACGGTATATATCTGATGTATCTCACGTTCTGGACTGGAGTGCTTTATAGGTAGAGGCAAGCGGGCAGTTGGTGCTGTAGCCAATTCGCATATTGGCTCGTCGGACACTGGGCCTTCGAGGTCAAGAGTTGGACCAGGTTAGGGTCCAGTGGGATCGATATGATGAGGTCACGGTGACTTGGGAGAATGCAGCTAGTTTGAGGGCACTCTATCCTCACCTTTTTGATGACTTCCAGGAGGAAGTTTAGTCTTAGGGGGGGAGGATGTGAGGCCGACTATTTTACCTCCTATATTTTGATCATTGTGCTATTTAGTAGTGACTATGTTTCACATTGCAGACTTGACATTTTATCTCACTGAATTGATATATGTAATTTGATTCGGTCATATTGATGATATGCTGTGGTTCGATATATGGATTTATATTAGATGTTATTTTGTTGTGAGATTCTAGTCGTTTATGAGATTGGAATTAATTGGCATGTGATGGAAAATGCAGTTAACTTGGATTTATGTATTGATGGATATTGTTGTATTGTTTACGTGAATTTAATTTTCAGTTGCTTCGGCTATCACTTTCATGACAGAACTGACACTTGATCGAGATGTGCAGGTTTTACTTTCCCTAGCCAAGGGAAAATCGGAGGTAGGATTCACACCATGTTATTCCCGGTTAAGCCGATCCGTTCCCAAGAGGGATAAGGATCATGTGTGAAATTTCATGATGATTATTTGTGCTTGGTTTAAATTTTAATTATTATTTTTTTAAGCCTTAGTACCCCCTCTCTTTCTTATTTTGACTAATGTTAAGAGTTGTAAAATTTTCATTGTTTTATGTCAATTGGTATTTTTATTATTTCTTTTGGGCCATTTATATGTGGATTTTTGACCCCTTTCATGACCCCTAGGGTCCAAAAAGTTACCCTAGGTGGTCAACCATGAGTCTAGGGTCAACTTGGACCACCTAACCCTAGTTTTGACTCTCCTTAGGTCATCCTAAACCATGGTGGAGTAAGAGTGACGAAATTGGGAAGAGGGGAGATGGGGATGGGCCTTGCCTTGGGAAGAGCACCTCTCCCATCCCTAAGGTTTTGGGAAACATTCCCAAGGAAGACTTGGGAGTTCTCCAAGAGTCCTCCCAAGCTCCCAAGTGAGTGGGAGCACCACTCAAGGCCATTGTCTTGTTGAAGGGTGAGTGGGAATCCAACTCACCATTTGTCCCCCTCCCACTTGTGTGGAAGCACAAGTGGATGAGGTGGAGATGGAGGTGAAGGGAGAGGAGGACACTTGTCATCCTCTTACCTTCTCTCTATTCCAAGTGGCTTTGGTGGAGGGAAGAGATGGTGACAAATGTCACCACCTCCTATAATAGCTCCTCTTGTAGAGGAGTGGGGGTTCTTCCATTCTATTCTTTTCCTTGCATTTTTAGAGACCTCTTGCAAATTTAGATTTCCTTACTAGTTTTTGGAGGAGTTAGAGAAGGTTGGGGAGAAAATCTGAAAGGTTGGAAGGCTTGGGAAGGCTTGGAGCTCTTCACCAAATTCCACTTCCATTGCCAAGGTCTTGAAGGTAGGCTTCTTATCTTGTTTCTTGCTTTGCTATATGATGTCCCATGTTTGAATTTTGATTGTAAGTGTGTTTGCATTGTGATGTTTCCTTTCTGCATTTGATGTTGGGTTGGGTGTCATGGTGAGAGCACCTCTAATGGAGGAAATGCTCAACTTGTATGGGTAGGGGAGAGGAACAATCCTTGGGGGCTCTCCCACAGTTTTGTGTTTATGTGTTTATGCCATGAGGGCCTATTATCATTTGAGGAGGAGTTATCTATATGGCAAGAGTGCCAAGCAAAATTGGTGTGGGATTCTTGTGGATTGTGGTGATCAGGGATTTTTGGCTTGAGGCCATGTGTTGAGTTCTTCTTTATCATTGTGAGCCCCTTTAAGTTGAGAGGTCTATTCCCTACCCTCACCGAACTCATTTTTTATGAGTTGATGTATTGTGTTAATCCTATGGGGTTGTTTTGATTTTTGTGTTAATGTGAATGAAATTGTTGTGGATTGTACACCTGTGTGAAATCCTCTACCTCCCTAGCTCGGGGGTGACCCACTAGCGGGTCTACGGTAGGGAGGAGAGCTTTTCCTTTCCTAGTGGCTAGTTTTCTGTTGTCTTGTTGTTGTGTAGCTTGCAGGTTTCGTGTGTAGAAATGAAGTAGTTTTGGAGCTCATGTTGGCATCCTGTTAGTCTCCTTGAGTTGGTTGTTGGAGCCATGGCCATTGTGGCCTCATAGTATTATTTTTTTTGAAAAGGGATTGTATGGTTATTCTTGTCGAGAGTTGGCTGTATATGGTTTCCAATGCAGATTTTCTGGTAACGAAGCTAAACTGGTTCCATGCCTTTATTATGAAAATTGCGTGGATATAGACAAATGGTTAAATTTTATCTGTTGCAATGTTGAGTGAGAATGTTGAACTTGAATTACATCTGAGGCATTTGAGGTTATGACATTTGAATGGAAAGGAATTTGTAATTAAAACTCCATACTCTTTTATTGGTATGGTTAATTGGAAGTATAAGTGTTCTTTCTATTTTATAGTATATGCTACTGTCTCAAACTGAAAATTAGTGATTTGGAATTTCTAAATAAATTAGGGGAAAAAGATTTTAAATGGTTGTAGCTTCTCTCTAAATGGTTAAATTTTGAAGTGGCAGATTTGTAGAAAAAAAAGAAAGGAATATATAAAATTTATTAGATGTGTTTCTTCTCATTTTGTAATCATGTAGCTGCTACAAAAAAAAAAAAGTGAATACCATTCTATGTTATTTCTTTGAACTAAATGGTTCTATAATTGGTCTGAACAAATGAACTATATTTTGAAACACAAAAAAAAAAGAAAAAAAAAATTGGAATAAATAGGTCTTGTAATTTTCTCTATCTCAGAAATCTGAATAGTAAAAGCTTAAAAATTAGTGAGATGCTACAGAGGTTCCGTATTTCATTTACTGTGTTATTTACGAATGTATAAATAAATAAACAAAAAAAAAACACAGAAGACCAACTACTGTGGCCTACAGAGTAAGCTTGTGAAAATATTTTTTTAAAAAATATATACATGTAATCTCATAAATATATATTTTATATATATATATATATATATATATATTACATTATGGAAGCCAAATAAAAGTTCCTCTGAAGTCATATTTTAAGCATGAACGATTCCTAGTAGTGGCGAAATGCCATAGGAGTAAAGTAGTTTAAAGTTTGTTTGTTTTTTGTAAAAAAAAAAAATAATTTTTTTTTTAAGGCGGACTGTGGACTGCGAAGTCCACAGCCCCCGCCTCTAGTCTAAGCATAGTGTGGGGAGGAGGCTACGCCTCCTCCCACACCATCACCTCCTCCCCACACCGCTCCCCGTTGTCACCATGAGCCCCCACGGCTATGCTCAGCCCCCACCCTGCGCGCTGTGTGCTGCACATCTCCTCCCAACGTGCCGCCCACCACCTCTCTCTGCCACGCCACCACTCCACCTCCTCTGCTGACTACGCCCCCCCCCCATCCGCCATTCCATTTGCCTTCTCACAGCAGTGCTGGCGGCTCCCCCTTGCAACCCGATCCTGCAACCAACACAAACCCTTGTGTTACTATTTAAACAAAATAAGATTTTAGTATTGCTCTCAAGAGCATTAAGGTTTGGAAACACTCCGTGGAAGCTTCCCACAGCCTCCTATGGCTTCTCTTGCCCATGAAACCCTAGACCTGCTCATTGCATGAGATAGCAAAGCAAAAACATAGAATCAAGAAGGGAGGAAAAATGATAGGATTAAAATTAGGGTTCTCTTAGATAACTTATTTGTAGAATGAGATTAGGGCAACTTGGGATATAGGAAATAATAGATTGTTCAATTAGGGCATTGTTAATTTTAGAAATCAATATTAGTTTTTGTTTAGTTTTAAATGAGAGGAATTTGGGAGGAAAGGGGGTTTTAAATTTTTATTTAAAACCCTCTATTCCTCTTTGTTATAAACTACCTCTTGGGGCACCTCCTTCTTTCTTCTTATTATATTAAATTATAACTTAAGAGATATATATATATATATATATATATATATATATATATATATATATATATATATATATATACTATATTATATCCGATGGATTTTCCTTTTATTTTTAAACAAGTGAAATCTTATTGTATATATGTAAAAATATAATAATTATATATATATATATATATAATTGATACATATATTTCTATAAATACATGGATATGCAAAATATCTATCTATATATATATTGCCTCTATATAATTGTATATAACATTGTTGTTAACCAATAAGCAAATTCATTTTTTTTAAATGGTGAATAAACTAGATTGGCATAATTATTTTATGATTTAATTTATTTATCCCTGTATGTGTGAATCGACCACTTGTTACAAATACGTGAGAATTGATCGAGCGTAAACCTTTGCAACACCCTTAAACAAAGGTTGTAGGTCATGCATTGAAATTACGCATGTTTTGCAACCTGAAGACAACTGTTAGTTTAGAGTTACTAAGTAATCAGAGAGATTTACCAGCAGGCAGACTACGCAACCAAGAATAGCGTTAGAGTGACAACTCCCTCTCCACGTCGATAATGCGTTATGCTGCTAGAATTTCTCTAGATCTTAGGGTTCTGATTAGATTAGTCTAACCCTAGAAATGTCATCCTAGTTGTCACATATACTCTTGGCGGCCTACACTTCTTGTTTAGTGACATATTACGCCTCAGGCGTATTGCCACCAAGCACACAAGCGTGTGCGAGGTAGTTTTTAGGGATAGGGAGAAAATTTTTCGTGGCCCATGTCGTGACCACATGGCGAATGTGGTCGTAACACGGGCATTTGTGTGTCGTGTCTGCACAGGATTTGCGGGCATGACACATAGAAGTATTTAAAGTATCTATGCTAGTAGAAAATACATTGTATTTTATTGGGCAACGCTAACTTTAAGTATATTTATATATAAAAAAACATATCTATAGTATGCAAGAGATTTCTTTTTTTGTGATTTTCTCAACTTTTTTCCAATGGTTTATAATTTTTTTTTTCCATCATTCCATATTTTTTGTGATTTTCTCCACCTTTGTATCCTCCATGGTTTTTATTTTTTATTTTCTTCAATTTCTTTTCTTGATTTTTATTTTTAATTTTTTATAATTTCTTTTTTTGTTTTTGTTTTTATTTTTATTTTTATATATTTACACGAAGTTATGACTATAGAATGCCTTTCGACATAAAAACAATGTTAAATTGTAAAGGAAAATAAACTTTTCTTAAGGTTAATTTAGTTAAATTTAATAAGATGTATATATTGACACAATTAACTTATATTTATAAATCAGTGTGAATGTGAAGGTATAAGTTTTCTAAAAATAGTAAATGCTAAATATAGAAAGTACATGTATTAAACTAGCATATTTATATTTAAAAAACATTTCCAAAATACAAGAGATATCCTTCTGGAGGCACCTATTCTACTAATTTGTGATAAATTAATTAAAACTAGCAATTGGACCCATAGGTTCAATGGGCACGTTGATAATTTTTTATTAGAGCACAATTTTGTTAGAGTTGGATAAATTTGGCATAGTGTTTTTTGTGTTGAACAATTGTAGTCAATGGATGCAATAACATTGTCCATCAAGGAGGTGTAATTGTCGTGGCGACCCAATTGTGGCTTTTGTCAAATTCTCAACATATGGTCCTATGCATATTTGCCATGGAATATGTGTATCATGTGTCATAGACTCCTCTAACAAATGCAAATTGATAAATAAATAATATATTTATCCCATGTTCCACTAAAATAGTTAATAACTTATGATCCCCTTATTAATAATATTTCCTTAGCACTACCCTTTCCCAATTTAAACTATGGAAATAGGCTCATGGGTCCTCATATGATGAATTAATAAAAGGGAGCATTACAATCATTCTGAGCATCAAGTTTAAAGTATAATTAAAGTTCAATCCCTAAGTGATTTTATTAGACCGAATCCTCTTATGGGTTCATGGGTCCTCATACGATGAATTTAAGTTTAATCCCTAAGTGATTTTTTTGAAATAAATCATGAATCTTTCAATGTCTCTTTTAATAACTAGTTTTTAATAATGAACAACATTTTCATAAAGTAACATTTATGTCGTCCGACATAACTTTTGAGGATGAAAAAGATTTGCAAGGACCAAAAAAATGAAAGGAAACTTAAAAACTAAGCATTATACCTTCACAGGCCTTGAAATCTCCCTCACTCTTTGATAAGGTTGAGGAGAATGCACCCAAAGTCTTCTTGTTATACCCATATGTAACTAATGGATGTGGATTGCTCTCAAATTGGACATAATTTGGGTATAATAAGGCTAAGATGAGATGGGAGTTGGAGAGATTTTGGCATAATAAATTTACTTCAAACTTTGATGTGTAAATGGCTTGTGGAGGCTTGTATTTATAGGTGAATTGGAGGGGAAATGGGATCAATGACTAGGATTGAAAGTTTAAATCCAATGGTGGAGATGAGAGGATGAGATGGAGGGCTTGGATTTCATCAACAAGATTGGAGGGTTGAGATTAAAAGTGAAATTTAAATTTACCTTGGGAAGGCTTAGCATTAATTAGGATTAAGACACATGTGGAAATAAAAAATTAATTTCCTTGGGAGGTGTTGGAATTAAAAATTCCATTTTATTGGTGCATGAGATGACATGTGATCACATGTGTGCATTTGGCAAACACATATGTGAACTCTTTGCATAAAAGAGAGCTCTAACATGAAAGAGGAAAGGTGAGGTGGAAGGGTCATGTGACTCTTTTGAATAAAAGATAATTTTTTATTCAAGGGGTGTGGAAGAAGGTGTTATGTGGGATTTGATGAAATTAATCAAGTGTTAACTTAATTAATGTGGTTGTAGTTAATTAGTGAGTGGGCTAATTAGGGGTTAAAATTAATTAAATAATTATTTATTTAATTAATTTAGGTCTAGGGGTCATGTAGGCTAGGGTAGCTAATTAAATACTTGATAGTTATTTAAATGGACTAAGTTTAAGCTACAAGCTAGGGTATATTAATTAAATAAGTATGATTTATTTAATTAATTAGGATTAGGAAGATGGATAAATTAACCAAATAAATATTAGGAATATTTATTTAATTAATTGTGAATGAAGTTGTAAGATTTATTGACGAATTAATTAAATTAATTCATTACTAAGGAATAATTTGGGGTAAATGGCTAAGGGTAGATGGTTAGAGATGGCTTAGGGTTAATTAATTAAATAATTTTTATTTTTATTTAATTAATTGGTGAAATAGGTAATTAGTAGTGTAATTGATGGATGAAAGTGGCTTGTGGGGTCGAAACATTCTCAGGTCTCTACATTTTGCCCCTCTTTGATGTGGCGTCATGACCAAGTAGGGAATGACGTTAGGTCAAAGAATTTTTCCTTAGCTAATATGAAGAGTGGAAATGGATGAGGGATGCCCCCTTGAGAGGTTGTGTGAAAAATGATTTTTTTCGAGCGAACTCTTGGAAATGAGGGAATGATGGTGAAAACGAGATTCATGATAGAAAAGGAGGTTGATAGAAGAAGAAACAAAGGAAAATAGATAAGATTTGTGGCTTGGGGAGAAGAAATGATGAATTAGGGTTGACATGGCACCTATAGATAGGTAAAAGTGGGCCCAACATGCCATATTTGCACACCTTTGCTAACTAGACTAGAGAAAGCATAGCGATAGCGATGGTGCAACCTAGCTTTCCATGACATGAGCATCAATCTGAGTGCATACGGGAGTACTGACAGATGGACGAGGCAAGACCATGAGTATGTCATCTAACCTCACTTTGTGATTTTTGGGATTTGGGTTAGGTTTAGGGTTAAAAAAGGGTAGGTTAGGGGTTTAGCGCGATCGTGCAACCGCGTAGTGCCATAGGTCGGTAGTTTAGAACCATTGGGTAGTTTAGTGCCAAAAGGCCAAGGGGGTAAAAGAGGGGTTTTAGCACCATTTGTTAGTAGATTAGTACTATCAGGTGGTTTAACACCGGGAGTATTAGGGGCTTCGGTGGTTTAGCGCCAAATCCTAGCTTTAGTGAAATCAAGTGGAATAGCGCATAGGGTAGACAAATTGGTGCTATTAGCTAGTTTAGCACTAATTTTTAAGGTTTAAGGTAGATTAGTACCTTTAGTTGGGAGTTTAGCGCTATCATGTGAATTAGCACCATAGGGTTGGGGAATAGCCCAATCTGGTGGATTAGTGCCATTAGCCATTGGATTAGCATCATTGGTTGTAATGGTGCCTTTGACATAGGGATTAGTGCCTTTTTTCTAGTTTAGCACTATTAGGTAATGGTTTAGTGCCTAGGCGTTGTTTTGTAGAAAAGGGGGTTAACTTATGTTTGTTGAATGTAGGTTGACTGGTTTGAGATTTAGTCACAAGAGTGATGAGTTCCATCAGTTGTGGTATTGAGAGATAAGCTTACGCCAATGAAGTAGCTTTGCTTGCATAGGCTTGGATTGTGCTATGTATCAGATATGCCCCGGTTGAGGGCTCATAAAGCTATGATGATAGCTCTAGTGGAGAGATGGTGGAGCGAGACATGCACATTCCTACTACCGACGGGTGAGATGACGATCACCCTGGAGGACATCTAGAGGATCCGATCCCTATAGTGGGTGAGCGAGTGGTCTATGATACTGCGATTGGAGTAGCAGCACTAGATCGGGCTTTCGTGCCAGGGAAGCTAGTGAATACCTAGGATCAATGGGAGATGTGATATGCTCTCACTCGTGTGAGATGTGTGAGCCATTATGTGCAATATTTGTGTGGGATAATCGGGGGATCTTGATGCCAGATCGGTACTCACGGGGGTTCCCAGTTGGTTGGGGAGAGGTGATCAAGCGGATGGTGATGCAGAGACTATATATGCATGGGGGCCATGTCTACTGGCCTAGTTATACCATGAGATGCACTTGGTGGTATATAGGGATGGAGTTAGCCTTGGTTGTGGAGTGACTCTACTTCATGTATGGGTGTGGGAGCACATTGATGTCATGTGGTCCATATGTCCTTATGTTAGGCCACCATTCAAGCCATGGGTGATGGCATATAGGGGTACTCTCTAGCATCAATAGTTGGGGAGGATGAGGTTTTGGAGGTGACAACTAGATGAGGTGATGCTAGTGGTGTGACGGCCATATATAGGCTATGAAACATGGATCGACGATGATGTCCATATGCCATACACTTGACAACCTTGGTACATCATAGGGAGGAGAAAGCACATCATTGATCACTACATTCCTTCTCAAGTGTTGCGGCAGTTTGGTATACAATAGGACCTTCCGTAGATTATTGCTATTTTTACACAGGTGCAGGCAGAACGGTCGATGTGGCCTCTTGAGCTAGATCAATTGCTAGATTTACAACCAGTGATGTGGGATTGGGGGAGTATGGTGGCAGATGTGAGGACTACCATGACTTATGATGGGTGGTGGGTACAGGCAAGACTTGTATGACTGACAATTCTAGATGGGGAGCTAAGTGTGCTAGATGAGGAAGAGGAGATCATAGAGAAGAAGGTAGAGGAAGAGGAGGGGGATAGAGAGAGGAGAGATGGAAGAGATGATAGGGGAGGTGGAGGAGATGGCGAGAGAGATTGGTGTAGTCATGGTTAGGAGGGTCCTCAAAGAGAATAGTCTAGACTGTGTAGCTAGAGTAAATACAACAGAAATAACTCAAAGATATGAAGCAAACGTAGATTCAGTCATTTAGTATATCATAGAATTCAAATATAGATCAAATGGCAATATGTGGGCTTATAATTAAGGCTCACATGTCAAGTTACAACATAACAAAATATGCACAAGATATAGCTTTGAAGCTCCTTCAGATAAATTCAAACTATCAAACTATCACTATGTGAAACACTTGATAATTGCTTTCCCAGGGATCTATTACATCATTATATATCATATTCAGAACATAAGATTCCTTTGCATTGGCCAAGGAAGATCACAAACTCTAATCAAGAGCTGTAACATGTGTACATGGATAGGTCAGACCTAAATGAATAGAACTCCTCTGCAAATGAATGGACTGATGTGTGGATCTCGAGGAAGGTCAGCCACGAACCAAACAATATTGAATGATGTGTCTTCAAGTCATGAAATGGTCTGCAAGTCTTCTCCTTTAGCTGGTTATCTGAGACTATCAGAATGCTCTATTTTGAGAAAACAGTCGATCTTCTGTTAGCGATAACTTTTTGGTACTTGATCCAAATGATCTGAATTTATGATATGTTGCGCATGAAGGTGTTTAGATGCTAAGTCTAGCTCTACAAGATTTGAAATGCAACTACGGTAGAATGCAGACCAAAATATAGAAAGTGCTATTGACTGAACTAGAAAATGAAAAGAAACAAACTGAACTACAAACAAACTGAAATGCAAATGTTTTTGGTTGATGCAAGATTGCTCTTGAACCAGGGATGCTCTTACATCAAACATCCGAGGTTATTGAAAAAGTGAGTCCTTCACTTTGCTAGGGCTAGAGGAATACCAAGACGGTCCACCTAAGCCTGAGAAATCCATGTTGAATCTTCTTCTGGTTTGCCTTTCCACTTCACAAGGTATTCTTTGTATTGTCTTCCTCTGGTGTTGCATCCAATTCTGTTATCCAAAATGTCTTCAATCTACTCTAATCCTTGTTGTGGTAACTGTTTCTTCAAGTCTTCCTCAATGTTGTCACTAAACTCTACTTCATGATACTAGTATAGGTCTGCAATGTTGAAAATAGGTAATATATCTAATGTTTTTGGTAACTCCACTTCATATGCATTTCTTGAATCAAATTTTCTAAGTATCCTACAAGGTCCAAACTTCTTCATCTTCATCTTATTATATGTCCCAACTGGAAATCTTTCTTTTCTCAAATATACCATCACTTCATCCCCTACTACAAATTCTTTATGTCTTCTCTTCTCATATGCCTACTCCTTATACTTGTTGTTCATCTCCTCCAAATGCTTCTTCACCTGATTATGCATCGTCTCCATATGTCCTACAAATTTTTCTACTTCTGCACTTCTCTTGTCTTCCAAACTGATATCTCTCAACTCTACTTCTCCTCTAGGGTTTGCTCTAGTAACAATCTCAAAAGGTGTTCTTCCTGTACTCTGATTCACCGAACTATTGTATGCAAACTCTATTTGTGAAAGAATCAAATCCCAACATCTTGCCTTCTCTACACACAAACATCTCAACAAGTTTCCCAAACTCCTATTCACTACCTCTATCTGTCCATTAGTTTGTGGGTGAAATGCTGAACTGAACTTCAAATCTGTCTTCATCTTCTTCCAAAGTGTCTTCCAAAAGTATCTAATAAATCTAGTATCTTTGTCTAAAATTATGCTCTTAGGTAATCCATGCAATCTCACAATTTCCTTGAAAAATAGGTCAGCTACATGCACTGCATCAATTGTCTTCTTACAAGGTATGAAATGTACCATTTTTAAAAATTTGTCCACCACTACAAATATTGAATCATGTCCTCTTTGTGTCTTCGGCAATCCCATTACAAAATCCATACTTATGTCTTCCCAGGGTCTCTCTGATACTATCAAAGGTTTATACAATCCAGTGTTCTGACTACTCCCTTTTGCAACTTGACAAACTCTACAACTCTGTACAAATTTCCTAATATCCTAATATATTTAAGGCCAAAATTAGTTTTCACTTACCAAAGCCACTATCTTGTCAATGCCAAATGTCATTCCAATCCACCATTGTGTTTCTCTTTGATCAGGTTATCTCTCATTGAACTTCTAGGTATGCATAACTGATTTCCCCTGAACAACATATCTTCCTGAATGAAATAGTCTAACCACTCACTCCTATCTATCACAACAGGTTCCTTACATGTTTTCTAAGGTTCTACAAAATCAATATATTCCTCATACATGTTCTTCAATTTATCAACTCCCAACACTTCAACTCTCATCTTTATCAACAAGTTTCTCCTCCTACTTAATGTATCTGCAACTTTGTTTGATTTTCCACTCCTATGTTTCAACATAAAAGTATAACTTTGCATGAACTCTACCCATCTCATATGTCTCTGATTCAACTTTCCTTGACTGTTCAAATATTGCAAAGCTTGATGATCTGTGTACAACACAAACTCCTTAGGCAATAAGTAATGTCTCCACTTCTTCAAGGCTTGGATTGTGGCATAGAACTCTTGATCATAAACTGAATATCTTCTCCTTGCATCATTCAACTTCTCACTGAAATATGCTATAGGTCTACCTTCTTGACTTAACACTATTCCAATTGCATTCCCACTTGCATCACAATCTACTTGAAATACCTTATTGAAATTTGATAATGCTAAAACATGTTGCTCTGTCACTTTCTGCTTCAACAACTCAACTTTTATCTGCTCCTAATGTCCACTTGAAATATTTTTTGTCACCTCCCATTGTCTTTGTCATAGGGTTACATACTGAACTAAAATTTATGATGAACTTCCGGTATAAACTAGTTAATCCATGAAATGATCTGACTTCTCCAATGCTCTCTAGTGTAGGCCATTCGACAATTGCTCTTACTTTCTCAGGGTCCATCTCCAATCCTTTCATAGAAATCACAAATCCCAAATATACCAATTCTTCCTTCATGAAACTACACTTCTTGATGTTTATCAGCAATTTCTCTTCTCTCAGTCTCTGCAATACTTGTTTAAGGTGTTGCAAATGTTCTTTTATCTTAATGAAAATCAGAATGTCATCCAAGTATATAATAAAAAACTTACCCAAAAATTTCTTCAAGACTTCATTCATCAATCTCATGAAAGTACTTGGTGCTTTTGTCAATCCAAAAGGCATTACTAACCACTCATACAATCCTTCATTTGTTATAAAAGAAACCTTCCATTCATCTCCTTCTCTAATTCTGATCTGATGGTATCCACTCTTCAAATCTATCTTTGTGAAATATTTTTCTCCACTCAAACAATCCATGATATCATCCATCCTAGGTAAAGGAAATCTATACTTAACTGTGATCTTGTTTATTGCTCTAGAGTTTGTACATATTCTCCATTCTCCATCCTTCTTTGGTACTAACACTGCAAGTACTGCACAAGGACTCAAACTTTCTCTGATTAAACCTTTCCTCAACAACTCTTGTATCTGCCTATTCAATTCTTCATTCTCTGCTGGTGTCATTCTGCGTGCTGCTTTGTTAGGCAAAATAGCTTCAGGTATAAGATCCATGTGATGACTGATACTCCTAATTGGTGGTAATCCTTCAGGTACTTTGTATGATATGATGTCTTCATACTCAGTCAAAAACTCAGTTATCTTCTCCAGTTATGATTCTTTAGTCTCCTTCTTCAATGTTTCAGGTTTCTTAGGAATCAAAGCACAACATATATTCTCATATCTCAAACCATCCAAAATTTCCTTCCATCTACCAAACATATTCTAGCATTTCCACATACTTCACTCTTAGAATCATCCTCCAAAGGAATCAAGGTAATTCTCTTCTCATTTGATGTTATAGTGTATGTATTCTTTCTCCCATCATGTACAACTTTCCTATCATACTGCTAAGGTCTACCCAACAAGATATGACAAACATGCATAGGCATAATATCACACAATACTTCATCATGATATGATCCAATATGAAATTTCACCAAACATTGTTCACTCACTAGTACCTTATGATCATCCTGAATCCATGCTATCTGATAGGGCTTAGGGTGTTTCAATCTCTCCAACTTTAGCTTAATCACCATCTCCTCTGAAACTAGGTTACTAGAACTACCACTATCAATTACAACTTTACAACACTTACCTCCTGATTTGCAATTGGTTCTGAACAAACTTTTCCTCTACAATGGTTCCTCATTTGCCCCTACTTGAAATAGTGCTCTCCTCATCACAAGTGATTCTCCTTTCTCAAGTTTACCAATTGAACTCGGTGATCCAATAGGTTCTTCTTCAACATAGGCTACTCTTCCACTATTCTCTGTCCTCTTTCTTGTACTTCCTTGATTACATTCAAATGCTCGATGTCCTTCACCTCCACACTTGAAACATGTTCCTCTAAATTTTCTCCTATCAGGTCCTCTTCCTTCTCTTCTGTATCCTTCACTCTGGTATGGACTAGGGTTTCCTCTGTGATAAAAATTTCTATCATCTCTCCAGTATGCATTGTTATCTTTGTCCTCCTTCTTGAATGTGTTCTCTTGTCTGTTCTGCTCAGCAAATGATCTATCTCCTCTGGAAAATGTTTTGCCTCTCTAAAATTTACCTCCTCTGCCTCTCTGTCTCTGATCATGCCTCTTATTCAACTTTTCTTAAACTTTCAGGACAAACTAGTATGTTTCTTCCAGTGTTGTCATCCTCACCAAACTCAGTTCTTGCACTTTCTCTTTTCTTGCTTCACTATGTCCTATCCTTATGATCATCTTATGAAATTATTTAGTGTACTCCACAGATTTCTCCTTTTGTCTCAGGTTCTACAATCTTTTCAATAGTTCCAACTCATAGTTAGTAGGTGCAAACTGATTCTTCAATTTTGTCACCATCCTATCCCACTTTGTAATCTTTTCTTTTCCTCTTCTATTTCTATCCAACTAAACTTATTTCCACCATATAGTAGCATGTCCTTTCAACTTTGTCTTTGCAAATTTCACCTTCTTTAGATCTTCAATTTCTTCATACTCAAAGTATTCTTCCATGTCATTTATCTAGTCAATCAACTCTTCACAATTCAAATTGCCATTGTAATTAGGTACATCAAATCTAGGTCTTTTCCCAATCTTTGAAATAGCTCACAACATCTTAACTTAATCTAATTCTTCTTCTTCATCACCTCTTAAGGTTTCACCAATTTGATCAACAGAATGAAATTCTTCTTCATCATCACTTTCAACATTAGGTCTAGGTGCCAATCCTCTTTGCCTATCTTCCTCAACAGCATCTAATTGTATTCTCAATGTTTTCATCATTTCCATCATCTCATCCATCCTACCAGCCATTGTCCCAACAGCAGGGATTCTCCTCGGCAGCATCTTTCTAGGATCAAGTGCAAACTGCCTCAGTTTGGTGATCAGGCTACAAGGTGACAACTGCCTCACAATCAGTGATCAGTTGCAACACAAGTAACCTACCTCAAATTTAGTGATTCATCCACAGCAAGATCTTATGGAATTTCTTTTCCAACTTCACTCAATTTGCTCCCTAAGATTCAAACTTTCGCTCTGATACCACTTAGTGTAGTCACGGTTAGGAGGGTCCTAAAAGAGAATAGTCTAGATTGTATAGCTAGAGTAAACACAATGGAAACAACTCAAAGATATGAAGCAAATGCAGATTTAGTCATTCAGTATATCATAGAATTTAAATATAGATTGATCAGAAATATGCAGGCTTACAATTAGGGCTCACAGGCTGGGTTACAACATAGCAGAATATGCACAAGATATAGCTCTGAATCTCCTTCACGCAAATTCAAACTATCAAACTATCACTATGTGAATCACTTGATAACTACCTTCCTAGGGATCTATTGCATCATTATATATCATATCTGGAACATAAGATTCCTCCGCGTCGGCCAAGGAAGATCACAAACTCCAATGAAGAGATGTAATGTGTGTACATGGATAGGTTGGACCTAAATAAATAGAACTCCTCCACAAATGAATGGAATGATATACGGATCTCAGGGAAGGTCGGCTATGAACCAAACAACATTGAATGATGTGTCTTTGAACTCCACAAGTCATGAAATACTCTGCAAGTCTTCTCCTTTAGTTGGTTATCTGAGACTGTCAGAATGCTCTGTTCTGAGAAAACAATTGATCTTCTGTTAGCGCTAACTTTTCGGTTCTTGATCCAAATGCTTTGAATTTCTGATATGTTGTGCATGAAGGTGTCTAGATGATAAGTCTAGCTCTACAAGATTTGAAATGGAATTGCAGTAGAATGCAGAACAAAATACAAAAATTGTTACTGACTGAACTACCTGAACTGAACTAGAAAATGAAAAGAAACAAACTGAAATGCAAATGTTTTTGGTTGATGCAAGATTGCTCTTGAACTAGGGATGCTCCTACATTAGAGATGGAAGAGATGATATGGGTGATGGGAGAGATGGGAGGAATAGAGGCATTTAGGTTTTGCTAGAGGTAGCTGTGGGGGAGGTGGGTTCATTAGGTGTAGGGCCTTCCAGTATATCTCCTGATCCTTCCACATCCGATCGAAATAAATTTCGGTAGAGGAGGGGGGAGGAGAAGGAGGATATGGATACAATGAGGGCTTAGGTGGTGAGCTTGGAGGACTAGGTGGCATAACAATAGTAGGAGTTATACACAGTGCATATGGAGCAAGATAACACTCGTACTGAGGTGTAGAGGTTGTAGTGCCTGCTGGATGGAGGGGCTGGTGGGGATGGTGATGGAGGACAATAAGTTCACATATTACAGGCATAGATTGTGCAGTTGTAGAGCTAGCTGCAAGCTCAGAATGTACAGGTTACCTTAGAGCAAGATTTTGAGAGAGTGCAAAGGTAGGGTACAGAGATCAGATTGTAGAGAGTTGAGGTACATGTTACCCAACTACAATAGCAAGATACCTAGATGTAGGGGGTGATTACTGGGACTAGCATGTCGCAAATGTGGTAGGACTACACTATGGTGTAGAGGGAGCTAGCCTAGGTTTAGAAAGAGTTGGCAGACGCGAGAGCCCAGGCTGAGTATTACTATGGAGCATATCAGATAGTTGTGCCCAAGGGGCAGAGGGTTCCTAGCTACAACCATTGGAGCTGGTCAAGTGTCTCAGTGTCTCACAAGTCATGGTGATCTCATTTCTTAGTTTAGCAGCCCTCTCAGTAGTAGTACCCACCTCAGCAACTACCTCAACAACAACCACTTATGGGGCCACCTCCTTCGTGACCTATAGGTTCTATAGCTCCACATAGGTCCCCTCCCAATTCTCCCACTCTTTCTCATCAGGGGAGCTCTATGTAATTATATTGTATATGCCTTTGAGATTTTGATATGTATTTTGACCTTATGGGCATATTTTGTATCATGGCCTTTATGAGACATTTATACGAGATGATGATTTTTTTGGCGGTGATATATGGATGTGTTATGATTATGATGATGTTTATGTGATGTGATGTTATGGTTATGATCATGCATTATGGGTGTTTTTATGATTATGATGTTTATGGATGCACATATGTTTATGATTATGGGTACACAAATGTATTTATGTTTATGATTATGGGTATATGGATGAATTTATGGATGTTATGATTATTTGATTTGGTATGCATAATGGTTTATGGATGTTTATTATGGATATATGATGATGTATGCATATGGATGTTTTATGGTTTTATGATTTATGATGTGGATTATGATGTGGATTATGCATTGATGTGATGTTTTGTGGATGATTATGGTAAATTGATATATGCTTAGATTAATAAAGATATATTATGCAATGGATTAATGTAATGCAAATGGAAATATATGCTTAGATTAATAAACATGTACTTATACAATGGATTAATGAAATGCAAAGTGATATGATAAATGGATAATAATTAATGCAATGGTATGGTAATGATTATGTTGTAATGATGATGTTGTGTATGCAGGATGGAAGATACTAGTCATGATACATGTGATGCTTAGAGCTACAATCAGGTAAAAACATTGCTATAGCCCTGCAAACAACAAATTAAAACCCTAACCATGCAATGGAGCCCTTAAACAACCTAGAATCTAAACATAAAGCAAGAAACCCTGGGATATCAAATGCATTTCCTCCATTGCTGCAATCTAACCTAGCTATTCTAATGCACTCAGACTTGCAAGTCTTCAAATTGGATGAGAACTCAAGTGTTGACAATGGAAAAAGTCAAATTCACAAGTGGTGAGGTGGAAATGAGGGGGTAAGAGTGGTTTTATAGAAGGTGAAATGTGAATGGAGGGCTGAGATGAAGAGTTGACTTAGGGCTAAGATCAATGGCTAAGAATGATTTAGGGTTTCTAGCCATAAGAAGACATTTTTTTTTAATTAGAGGAAATGGTGATGCGGGCAATGTTTTAAAATTAAATAAATTGTGGTAATTTATTTACTTTTGATAATTTAAATAAATGGGTATTTATTTAAACTAGAAGGGGAATATGGGTGTTTGATTAATGAATAATTAAATAAAATTAAATTATTTAATTATAGAGGAATTTAGAAGAAGATAGCTTGAATAATTAAATAAATGAACTTTATTTAATTATAAGCATAAGCGAGAATGAATTAATTAAATAATTTTAAAAATTATTTAATTAATAGCAGAATATGAAATTAAGGTGAAATATGCATGAAAATGTGGTTTGCAGGCCCAGGACATTTTTAAGTGTCTACATTTTGCCCCTCTTTGATATAATGTCAAATCTGACATTATATCAAAGAAAAATTTGAGAAATGTCCTCTGAACGTGCCCTAATGTTTTTAGGTGAAGTGTGATGCTCTTATGCCCCCTTGGGAAATTTTTCAAATTTTCTAAAAATTTTCTAAATTTTTCGAAAGGTTGTGCAGGATGCCCAAAGTGATCTAAAAGTGAGAAAATAGCTATAAAAGGCACCCGACATATGAATGAAGGCCACCAATTGGTCAATTTAGTGAAAAGGGGGACCACTTAGGTCAAAAGATTCTATAAATACTCTTTAGAGGGCCCATAATCCTCATATGTGCACTTGGAGCTTTAGAATTTTGAGAGAGAGTAGAGTGAGCCCTTGGAGATTTCATGCAAAGCTATTGTCAACATGTCACCTATACCGCTTCACCAGCACCATGGATTGATAGTTTGGACATATGGACGGCTTAGAGGGACATGCCCCCTTATATGTATCTAACCCTAGCTTGTCAATTTGTGCATTTTCTCATAGATTTTAGGGCCCAAAAATAGGGCACGCATGCAGTGCACTTTTGTGCACCGCATGCGCTGTCACGTGCACTGCTTGCGCATGGTAGTGTGATACCTATGCTCGGGTGCGATGCATGTGGTTTTTGGAGCTGCATGTGCCAGTGGGTGCGATGTCTCCACTTAGGTGATGTGCATCCACTGCACGACCCGCTTGTGCTAGAAGGCAATGCATATAGTGATCAATGAGATGCATGCGCCTAGGTGGACCACATGCATTAAGAAGTGTGATGCATGTGCTTAGCTACAACACACTAGAATGGTAGTATGCCACATGTGCCAAAAAGTACATTTTTTTTATTCATGGTCTTGTTTGGCCACAAATGCAACATTTAGGGTTTTTAGATTGACATGGTGTCTTGGCTGCCTAGATACAGGTGAGGTTACCACCCATTTACACATGAGAGTATCATCTGACTAGCTACCAGTTGCGCAATTCCTTTTCTATGGCGGAGCGGGACATTCTTGACGCTCTAAGATTGCATGGTGTCACTTTTATGCCTGAGATTCAAGCTAACCGAGGGTTGTTGATTACACTGGTCGAGAGATACCACTCTAAGACAAGTTCCTTTAATTTTTTGATAGGAGAAGCCATAGTGACTCTGCTTGATGTGTGATGGATTCTTTAGTTGTTCATTCATGGGGAGTGGGTGGTCTATAGTCTGGAGACTAGATTAGCTACACTGCATTGATTACTTGAGACTGAGAATGATGCCGCTTTGGGAGTTGAGGAGCACGAGATTCCTTGGGATACGTTGATAGATCATTATGATTAGTTGATTGTAGTTATTTGTACCTACATTGGTGGTCTTGTATGTTCAAATCGGCGCGACCATGGATTTCTGATTGGATGGGGAGAGATGCTAGAGTGGATGATGGTAGATGCTACTTCATATGCATGGGGATGCTGCCTCTTGGCATAGTTATATCACCAGTTACATGGTGTTGTATACCAGGGTGAGTAGTTGATTAGCTATGGCATGACCTTATGATATGGGCTTGGGAGCATATTGTGGTATGCAGGCCACCTATGGATCAAGATATATTAGAGGAGTTGCCTTATGTTTTTGGTTATATTGGGGCACTACCTCAAGTTCAGATGGCTAAAGTTGGCTACTGGCGACATGTTATTGATCACATGGACACACTCACTTAGATGTTGTATAGGGATTGCCCTAGATGGACTAAGGATGATGAGAAACAACCCTATTGCAGGCATACTCAATATCTCATTGGCTGAACTATACATGCGCATCATGTTATAGAGTGACATCTACCATCACAGGTACTTTAATAGTTTCGAGAGCGACAAGATACGCTGATCGGTATTGTAGAGTTTGCCCGAGTGACACGAGATATTTCAGTGTGGGGGCCGATGATTCCAGTTTAGATGACTCTTAATGAGATTACAAGATTGCATCCATTGTAGTGGCGGGATGGTGGTGTCGTATATCTAGGCATGAATCCTACATAAGATGCATGGTGGGCCACTCACAGGCAAATTCCTTATCTATATCCTGATGCACCAGCACTTATGGAGAGGTTGGGTTGTGGGCCGAGGGGCAAATTTAGAGGCTGAGGCTGAGACAAAGATCGAGGTAGGAGGGATGGTAGTAGGGGTGGTGGTGGAGGAGATGATGATGGAGCTAGCAGTAGTGGTGGAAATAGGGGCCGAGGAGGCCAAGGGAGAGATGGATGAGGTAGGGGTGCTGCACTTGCCCCTATTTAGGAGGAGGGAGAGGGAGCCGTAGGATGGGTGGTTGTAGTTGTTGGGTGGTGCAAGTGGGGGTGGGGAGGAAGATGTGGTGATGGAGGATATCGATGGGGGATTTGGTGGTGGGGAGGAGATGGAGGAGAGTGAGGAAGAGGTCAACGAGGAGGAGGAGCATATCATGGAGCAAGCCTTGTAGGATGTATCGATTATGAAGGTTGGGGATGATGAGGTAGAGGAGGAGAAGAGGGGTGAGCGAGGAGAGGATGTGGGGGCCTAGATAACAGCTATGCAGACCTAGATGGATACTATGTATGCTCAGATGCAGAGTATGCAGCAGTAGATCCTAGAGGTAGAGGGTCAGCTTGCGCAGAGGACAGCTGAGAGAGATATGAATGTGATCAGAGCACAGAGGTCAGAACATCGGTGTATTGACCTTGTAGCGACTATGAGTAGACCATCGACAGACTTTGCATAGAAATTGGTTAGATCTACATAGGAGGCTTAGTATTATAGGGGCCTTTATGAGGGTTTGGTACCAGCAGAGTAGAGGGCACCCACTTTTCAGAGCAAGAGTGCTAGTCGATCTCACTCTCGTAGATCACACAACAGTGTTGGGCACTCATTGAGGCAGACCTCACCATATGATAGACCATCTGGGTCAAGGGTTGGGTCAAAGCATAGGGGTCCTCCCACATGGCAAGTAGGATCAGGAGGCCATGATAGTGCTAGTTAGGCCATTTTGATAGTCCTGATGTATTTTGATCGAGCCTACGTGCTCTTGCTTATGATTGAGCCTGTGAGCTCCATTTTTGACACACATATATGTATTCAGATTATACTGTGACATATTTTTGATGATATATATATGATGGACCTATTATGATTGATCTTGTTATTTCTTACATGCTCATGATGAATGAATGTTTGATGATCATGGTGTTATGTATTATGATGCATGATTCATGATGATGCAATATTAGATGATATAATGTTTGTGATGCTTATGATGTGATGTTGATGTGATAAATGTTATGCGATGGTATTTTATTTCTATGTGATGCTCATGTATGGATGTAAATGGGAATATGATAAATGCTTAAGTGCTAGGTATATGGTTTTATGATTTTATGTGTTTTAATGCAATGCTTATGATTATGATAATGATAATCGATTATGATGATAATAACTTATTATGATGATTATGATGATGGTGTATGATGGACTAACATGTGCATGTATGCAAGTTTTATGATCTAATGTTGTTTTTGGTGTGTCACAGTAGGATGAAAGAAGAGCTGAAGAAATGGCGATGAAGAAATGAAGAATTGGATGAGGGATGAGAAGAGTGGATTCAGACTTTGCCATAATAGATTTTGAGCTTCTTTAGTGCAGTTACTGTGATCATCATAGTGCTTATTGTATCAAAGGATGACAAATGCCATGGTATATCATGACCAAGATACAAAGTGCGGTCCTTTGGGAAAGAAACACAAAAAACAAACAAGGATTGCCAAGTTCATCCCAAGTCACTAAGGCACCTTTTCGGATCATGTGATCAGAACAACCCTTGGTGTATAAGTCCTGATACATGGAAGTATCTAGCCATTCCAATGCATAGGATATGTTTGATTCACCCAGTAGTGTCTCGGTCACACACAATGAACTTAGTTGTCCCAGTCGTCTTGCCTAGATAAACTATAAACAACAATCAAAGAAAAGAGATCTTGCCCCATCCTTGCTTCTCTTCATCTCTTAAGGATTGCCTTGAGAAGCTTAGGAATGAGATCACAAAAAAAAATCCAAAATGAAGTGTGAGACAGAGCCAACAACCATCAAGGTATGTGCTGAGTGTAGATGTGCTTGCCTGAATGATTATGATAGGTTGAATGATGCCTAGTTTCAGGATAGGAAGCATGTCGTATAAGACATTGAGTTGGTTTCAGCAATGCGACTTCCTGTATAAGGCAGATGAGAGTTGTGGGACATCTCGTATAAGACATGTGGTCTAGTTTTGAGATTGTCACAAGTTGGGAAATGGATGATTCATGATGAGGGATAATGTCCAAAAGATGAGTGTTGTTGTCTAAGGCGCGGAGCTTGGTTTCGACTACATCCCATGCTTGTTTTCAGACATGTGGTTGGGAGTGTTGGTTGGTCATAGTGACATTTGATTATCACCATGTGGGTAATGAGTGACAATGTCCTGGCTGTGTTGTTGAGTTGTCTTGTTTGAATGTTTTGGATGTTTGTTTCTTTTTATTACCTGCTTCAAGTGTCTATCCCTTTAAAGGACAACTTATTATGATGGTTTGATATGACGGGCCCTAAGGGGCTAACTTAGTGCATCAGGGGGTCATCAATAATGGCCTTGCCTATGTGAAAGCTTAGAGGCAACACAGTTCAACAAGGGTGGACTTGGTTTGACCTAGGACCTAAGGGGAATGCCTTAGGGGCACATCAGAGATGGTCTTACCTACGTGTAAGCTTAGAGGCATCATAGTTCGACCATGTGAGTTGTGTGACCTAGAACCTATGGGAATGCCTCGGGGATGCATCAGAGATGGCCTTGCCTATCTAAAAGCTCAGAGGCATCGTAGTTTGGTTTATTGGTTTGAGGATGTTTTACTACTTTGGGATTTTTGGTTGACTGTTTTGATGTTTTTGTCATTTTTGAAATATTTGGATGTTTTTGGATTTTTGGCGATATTTGATTTTTTTTAAATTTTTTGAATGTTGTGATTTTTTGGGTTTTGAAGATATTCTAATTTTTTTTGGATTTTGAAGATATTTTGATTTTTTTGGTTTTTGAGGAATATTTGGATGTTTTTTGTATTTTCTTGAAACGGGTGTCCTCCAACATTGACCTCAGGATTAGGAAACTACCCCCAATTAGATGCATTGGCATGTTATGGCGAAGCCGAAGTGGGGGAAATGTGAAGACATTAAATGTTAACTTATTTCTAGGCCATGGGAGGAGCATTATGATTCATAGCAGATACATTACAGAGTGGGCAGGGGTTATTACAAAAGAGGGATCATGGAACCGAGTGATGGTAGACAATGGAGTAGAGATCAACTACACATGGCACCTATTTGTTAGGTTTTCACCATGGTACTTATCCAAAGCGCCACCGAAGTGGTTTTCAATTTTGGATGGATTATTTCTCTTTACTATTTTTTTGCTTTTTTAAATTTATTTATTTATTTTTTGATTTTTTGATTTTTTAAAAGTATAATATCGTGGGAGGTGCATGCTATTGATGGGTTGTAGAAATGGTTCACATTCAAGAGTGGCTAGCTGATATACACCAGACCCATAGGTTGCAGTGATGACATAGGACCCTAGTCAATTCAGCTCAAATTTTCCCAACTTCTCTCGTTCCATCTAATTTTTGGGATTCTCTTTTAAAACAAGGTCACCAATGTTGAAGTGCCTGACCTAAACTCTCTTATTATAATTGTGTCAAAGACAATTTTGATAAGCATGTAGATGAGTTAGTGCATTTTGTCTCCTTTCATAGCTCTAATTCTTGTAACTGATATGTTCTGTACTCTTCATCCTCGACCAACTGCTGCAAGGATACTCTTAAGGAGGGCAACTCGACCTCGATGGGTAGGATAGCTTCGCAACCATAGACAAGGGAATAAAGGGTGGCTCTAGTGGATGTGCAAATGTTGGTATGATAAGCCCATAGGGTTGGGTTGAGTTGGATATGCCAGTCACAGCCAACATCATTGACAATCCTTTTTAAGATCTTTATGATGGTTTTATTGGACGCCTCGTCTTGGTCATTCCCTTGTGGGTAGTACAGAGTGGAAAAGTGGTGTTGGATGTGGAATTTTTCACAAAGTTCACATACATCCTGATTCTTGAATTGGTGACCATTGTCTATTATGATGGATTGTGGGACACAATACTGACATATGATGTAATTAAGGATGAACTTAAAGATTTGTTTACTAGTGATGTATGTCAAGGGAATGGCTTCAATCCATTTTGTGAAACATTTAGTGGCGGTGAGGATGAATGTATGTCCATTGGCAGAGGTGGGGTGAATTTTACCTATAAGGTCAAGTCCCAATTGAGAAAATGGCCATAGAGACATGAGTGGTTGTAGGTCCTAAGCTGGTGCATGCACAAGATCCTCATGTATCTGGCACTATCTGCACTTCTTTGTGAAATGGTATGTATCCTTTTCCATTGTTAGCTAGTAATAACCCGCTCTAATGATCTTTTTAACAAGGGTAGGACCACTCAAGTGGGCTCCGCATATACCCTCATGTACTTCTTGTAGGGTTGTTTGTTCTTCTTCAGTGTCGAGACATCTCAGGAGGGTATTGTCAAAGCTGCGGTGATAGAGGGGTCACCAATGATGACATATTTAGTGGCTTGGTGGATGAAGGATTTGCATTGGTTGGATGATAGGTCAACATGCAAGGTATGATCATGCAGATAGGCGCAGATGTCATGGTACCAAAGTGACATGGGACCGACAATTTCATAGACTAACTCAGATTCTAGGATATCAAAGGCAGGGACCAAAAGTTGTTCCACCAAGAACTCAAACTGAGTGAAATTACTTAGGATATCTAGGAGAGATCCAATGGTTGCCATTGTGTTTGTTGCTTAGTTCTAGACTCTAGGAATCTAATAAATGAGAATTATGTCAAAATATAGCCTGAAGCTATCCGCCATTCTTTTATAAGGCATGAGCTTTTCATCTTTGGTGTCATACTCATTGTTGACTTATTTGATGACTAATTATGAATCACCAAACACCTGTAATGTTTTGATTTTCTAGTTGATAGCCATTCAAAGCCTGGTGAGCAATGCTTCATATTCAAGTATGTTGTTTGTGCAAGGAAAAGCTATTCGAAATGCCTTAGGATGACATCACCTTGAGGAGTGATAAACAGAATGCTAGTGCCTGAACCATGATTTGTACATGAGCCATCAAAGAATAGTGTCCAAATTTTGGGTACATCTACTGCGAATATTTATTCATCAAGAAAATTGATGACCACAAGATGATCTTCCTATGTGGGTGCTTCTTCTAGCTGGTCTATGATCACTTGTCCTTTTATCACTTTTCAATCAACATACTCAATATCAAATTCACTCAATACCATTACCCATTTGGCCAATCATCCTGTTAGAGCTACTTTATTGAGTAAGTACTTTAGTGGGTCGATCTTGGCAATTAACTTTGTCTTATGATTCAACATGTAATGACACAGCTTTTGGGTAGAAAAAACTATGACAAGGAAGGCACGTTCAATTGGATTGTAGTTTAACTCATATACCACTAATATTCTATTGATATAATAGATTGCCCTTTCTTTTCCTTCTTCATCATTTTGTGCTAGCAACGCCCCTAGTGCTGAAGTAGTTGTTGATATGTATAGTAATAGGGGCTTTCCTGGTATTGGCGGCCTTAAGACTAGCAGAGATAACAAATAGTCCTTGATCTTTTGGAAGGCTTCTTGGCAATGTTCTGTCCACACAAAAGGTACTCCTTTGTGGAGTAAGTGTTGAAAAGGTTGACACTTGTCGGCCAATTGTAAAACAAACCTCCAAATGGATTACAACTTTCCTTGCAAGCTACGCAATTGTTTGAGCATTATTTGTGGAGGAATTTCTATTATTGCTTTTACTTTGGGAGTGTCAACCTCTATACCTCGGTGTGAGATGATGTAGCTCAACAGTTTGTCTGATGTAACGCCAAACACACATTTCTTAGGGTTTAGTCAAACTTTGTATTCTTCCAGTCTTTTAAAGATTTTATCTAACACCTCTAGATGGGTATTTCTAGTGACTAATTTGGCCAGTAGGTTGTCAACATAATCTTCCATACATGTGTGCATATATTCATGGAATATAGTTGTCATCGCTTGCTGGTATGTAGTACTTACATTTTTGAGACTGAAGGGCATGATGATCCAACAATACGTCCCCCAAGGACAAGTGAAAGATATTTTATGCTGATCTTCTGGTGCTATCCATATTTGATTATATCCCAAGAAGCCATCCATTAATGAGAGCATCTCGAATCTGGCTGTCAAGTCGACTATGATGGATCTATATTCGGTAATAGAAAATCAGCTTTCAGACAGGCCCTATTTAGGTCACGAAAATATTCACATATTCTGATCTAGCCATTGGGCTTCATGACTAGGATGAGATTAGATACCCACTTTGGATAATCTATTGGCCTGATGAAGTCTACGCCAAGTAGCTTTTTCAATTCTACTTTTACCAGGAGTGTGATCTGTGGGTGCATCTTTTGCAATTTTTGCTTGACTGGTTTGGCGTTTGGCAACAATGGCAGGTGATGTAAAAACAAACTATGGGTCAAGCCCAGGCATATCAGTGTATGACCAAGCAAAGTTTACTTGCCATGCCTGGAATAAGTCTTTGAATTTAGGCTTTTCCTTCTCTATGAGGGATTCTGCAAAGTGAATGACTTTAGGCTCTACGTCTATGCCAAGGTTAGTTTCAATAGTTGTTTCCACTAACAACAGTGACTTCTCCTATGTGATAGGAAGCACTTCCTACCCTCCATCCTTGGGTGCCTCAGAGAGGTTTTCATCCTCAGATACATCCTTTATCTTTACTTTTTCATAGTTAATGGGCGCCTTTTAGTTTTCACCAGAGACCTTTTTTCTTTTTCTTTTTTGCTTTCACTTTTGCTACTAGAGGGTAGAGTGGATTCTCTGAAGTATGCAGAGTCATCCAAGTCCATGATGTAACTAGCTTTGTGATCCCCAAGAGGTAAGCTAGTACTCACACTCCTTCCTAGAAGTAACTTAGTACGTGGATCCCAGTCTCATTGTGAGGTATATCCTAACCCTTTGTTACGTGGCCGCATTGTTGGCTGAATAGGCTCAAATTGTCCATTTCCATCGGGTCCAAGTTCACTATGCCCATCATATCCTTGCTTCTTGATGAACTCATATCCCTTTCCATATTGATCTATGGGTAATTTAACATGTTCCACTTCCTTGTCATCCTTGTAAATCCATGTGGATACATCCTCGCTAACATCTTGTTTACTTAGCTCATCCCACTTTGTGAATGTGGTAGGAGCCACTGAGAGAGTTTGCTTTGGTTGAATGAGGGAGGGCTTGCCATGAGACTTAGGTAATGCCAGCAATTTTTTGATGTAATAGGATCTTTCTATTTTGTATTCACTGCATCCTCTATCTTAGATTTGAATTTGAGGGTTGAGTGGTGGAACGAAAGTGGTGATGGATTTGGATAATATGGATGGGTTGACATAGTGAGATGAGGTGGATGGATGTTGGGGTACCTCTCTTAGGTGGCTGTAATATTGAATGGTGTCAGGATCACTGGGAATAGTGATTTATGTGCCATTATAGGGGAACTTGATGCATTGATGGTAGGTGGAAGGGATGACTTTCATGGCATGGATCCGTGGTCAGCTCAGGATGAGGTTATATGGCAGCTCGGTATCCAAGACATGGAATACGGTATCCTAAATAGCTGGTCCAACCCTTACGGGTAGAGTGATTACTCCCTTGGAGGAGCATTCATCATCATCATAAGCCTTGATAAAAATTTTCTTGGTCGGATCAACTCAAGCCTTGGAATATCCCAATATTGGCACCAACTTTAAAGGACATATATTTAATCCTACTACATTGTCTACCAAGACTTGTTAGATTTTATTTTATTAATGAAGACTTCAAGGTGCAAGGGATCGTTATGGTTGGAGTGGTGTGAGGGTAAGTCTCGTTCTATGAAGGTGACATTGTTCACAGTGGCTAAGTGTTCCACCATGGCTTGAAATGTGTTAACATTTAGATTAGTGGGAATAGAAGACTCTAGAAGCACTTTGTCTAGAATGGCCTTGTGTTCCGGTGAAAGACGGAGTAGCTCGATGTATTCTTTAGATGATCTAATAGGTTATATTGATCTTTGGATTGTGGAGTGGATGTATGGGAAGAGTTGATGGGTCTGCCTTGCAACGTGATCTTGGCTTTTCAGTTCGTGATGGTGCATTCTGGATGGGATTTTATGTTAATCATGGAAATGTTGTTATCACACGCATGGATATCATTAATAGTGTAATCGTAGGCAATGCTATTATAGTTGACACTATTATGCAGTTTGGTTCTTGATGAAGAGTCTTGTCCTGATCCATGATTTTGTAATGGCTTGGTAAAGATGGTATGATCAGTGTTGGAGGAACCGCCTAGTTGATCTACGCCTATGATACCCCTATCAATGAAGTCTTGAATGATGGTTATCAATTTAAAATAATTTGATGTTTTATGCCTTTTGATTTGAGGATAATCACAGAAGTCGTTGTCATTCCATGTGGAAGGTTTGGAGGCCGACTCGTATTGTCTGTTTTCTGGTAGCTGAATGAGGTTGTTGTGTAATAACTTCTGCAAGACTAATTTAATTGGTTCTGTTAAGGGCATATAATTGCATCTAGGGGTATTATTCCTAGGAGGTGGTCTCCTCTGATTATTTTGAATTGCATTTGCTAATTGTTGTTGAGGTTGTGGTTGTTATTGTTGTTGCTATTAAACATGCGGTTGATTATTTATTACGGGGGCTGCTTTTAGTGTGATGGTGGGACTAGCCCTAAATGCTTTAGCATCTACCACCCCATCATTAGTAACATTTTTGTTTCGAGCCTAAGTCTTGTTCTTGTCGTAGGGCATGTTTTGGGTACTTTGACTTTTGTTAAAAAAAATTATCGTGCCTTTGGTGATAAGAGCTTTTTCTATGGATGTCCCCTTCTCGACTACTTCATTGAAAGAGGTGCAATAATGAATTTTTAATTGATGCATAAGCTATTTGTTTAAGTTTTCCATGAAGATTGGCACTAGTTGAGTTTTGGGAATATGACAAGGGCATTTACTTGCTAGGCCCTCCATCTTTGAAAGAAAGAGATGAAGGTTTCTCCATCCTCTTGTCTTGTTTGGCATAAGGTGGCTACATTCACATCTATCTTTATGTTATAGGAAAAATGTGAAATGAACTTGTCTATGAGTTTTTTCCATGTTTGTATCCCCGTGGAGAGATGCGTGAACCATTCAAGAGCTTGTCCTGCGAGGCTCCTTGGGAAGAGTCTCATTAAGTAGGTGTGATCATAGGTGAGCTCTAGACAAGTAGTATGGAACTCTTGTACATATTTGATGGGACTTCCCTTTCCCCTATATTTGTTGAGGTTTGGTGCAGTGAAGTTTAGGGGAAAAGGAGTCATGTAAATGCTTTTGTCAAATGGGTATGGGAATAAGTCCTCCATAGAGTATGGTTTCTTTGTTCCTAAAATTTGTAGGCTCAAGAATTGTTGCTTTAGTTTGTCCAACTCTTCGGTGAGAACTTCAATGGGTGTGTTGACGGTGTTTATGACTGTGTCTAGGTAGGGATTTGTCATGTTATAAGTTCTTGTGTTGCTAACAAGTGGGTTGGTGTTGGTGTTGGTGTTTTAGTGAGTGTGTAGTGGTATTGTGTTAGGGTTTTGGTAGTTGGTTGTGAAGGATACGTTAGGGTTGATGTATCGATAATGGTGTGGCATGCTTGTGGTGTTGAAATTTTGAGATGAAACATTAAGGTCTGCTTGTTGTTGGTTGGGATCGATATAAGAGGCATTCGTCATATTATTATTAACCCCAAGTGGATCTAAGGGGTTCGAGTTGACATTGGATTCCCCAAAGCCTTGGCTAGTTATATTGTTGTGTTGGTTGAGGGGGTTGGTATTGAGATTGTTCATGTTGGTATTATTTGATGTGGTATAACCCCTTGGGTTTGGGCAATGTGTATCCTTCGTGTTCTCTTAGCTTAACCTTGCAGGTTTATTGAGAAAATGAAAGGATTTGATGTGTGATTCATGACATTTGAGTTATTTTCCTCAAAAGGGGGTGATATGTTTACTTTTATGGATTCATGCAAGGTTTGGCCTAGAGGTATGTTGACATGTTCTTAGGTCTGATGAAGATTATTAGAGGATGAGGCATAGCCTTGGCTGCAATGATAGCGTTAGTGGGTCTCACTATGAGAGTACTAATGTCAATGCCTTCAGGGAGTTTGGTTCTATTTTGCAAGAGGCACACAAGATAACTTTGTGGGTCTACGACAATCATCTCATCTAAGATTCTCAATACTCTCAGTTCTTGTGATGCAGCTTCAAGGACTTCAGGTGTAACTCGGGGTTCATCATCTTGCAAGAAGAGATTGTAAAAGGTGTTCCCCATTTTTGATTTGGTTGTTCACTAGAAGAGGTACCAAATCTCATTGTGTTGGTGTTAGGATCTTGGGAATGTTCTAAGCCTTCTTCTCCCTTTCTTTTCCTTTGTAACCATGTTTCAACCATAAAAGACCTTGGTAGCTTATGCAAGGCGGGAAGATGATCTAATGAGAATACTGTGTTTCTATGTTTTTAGATAAAGTGAAGATGCAAGTTGGGAATACAATTTTCTAAGGGTGCCTAAGGATACTAAGAATAAAGATGCAAAGATATATTTTTGGTCTTTTTGTAATGAGTGGATGCTAATGGAAATGACCTAAGTGTTTTATGCAAATGGAAATGGGGATATATATTTTTGGTATTTTCTAAGGTTATATTTATAAGGATGGAGATGCAACTAATGGAATATGCCTAAGACCAAAATAGAGGTTTAATGATTTTAATCTTCGCAAAGTCTAGCTCCAATAGGATACTATTGTCTACTAATGACTTTCAAAGTACAAATTGGGTTTTTCAAGACCTTGGAATTTTGATGTGAGAGAAATGATTGATTGAAGCAAGTTTGGAAAGTGGACTTAAACTAGTCAAATGAGTATTAGGCCCATGTATTGATGGTTTGGATGAGAATAATGCCAAGGTCTTTTAGTCCAATTTTGTACTCATGAGGTAGTCACGCTTTGACAGTTTCTCCTTATGTTTCGACTTAGGAAGATTAATATTTTGGAAACCTCTATCTCTATTGATGTCCAAGGATGAACTTTCAAGGTTCTAAGGTTACCTAAATGATATGGTAAATATGAGACCTAATTCTAAATGGGGTTAGTGTATGCAAGGTAAACCTAAGAAAATGAAGAATAGTTTGCAAGTGAATCCTAAGGGATGAAAACTAACAGGTCTGAAATGTATTTGATACAATTGCAATTGGATTTGATTGGGAGAAAAAGACTTCAAAGGTTTCCCTAAGGTTTCCAAATTTATTCTTAGGAAGATGCATCACATTGACCTACTTATGCGTTACAGAACCAGGAGAATGCATTTCACTATGTCCTATGTGTGGCAATGTTTAGTATATGCATTTTACTTTTTAGCAAAGGCATTTTACTATTCAGTAGAGGCATCTTACTCAGTATTATGTGTTGCAGAAGGTTTCCTATGTTTCACTATTCAGCGGATGCATTTCACAGTTTTAGCAAGTCCTAAAATTAGTTTTTCTAAGTCTGTCTGATGATTTCGTGGCAAATTAGAAATTAGTCATGAAAACACTTAGCAGTCAGTTTTGTGGCTGTGTCTCTTGTTTATTTGACATTTTTGTGACAAATTTTGAAAGCAATTTAGAAGACAAGCACAATCCTATGGCTAGGCAAGGACAATATTTGCTGAGTTCCAACTTGGATTGCTCTAGCTGCACTTATTTAAACTGGATAACCTAGAAGCTTGGGGGCACTGGCTCCCCCTTACACGACACTCACTTCTCAGGCACACCAAGCTCTGAATTCCTCAAGACTTGAAGATCCTAAGAATTCTTTTATCTCTACTTTAAACTATGAGAGTGTGGGATGACTCCAGAGGTTTATCTTCTGACCTCATGCATTAGTAAATAGAAGGATTTTGGCAACTACCACAAGGTTCTTAGTAAGGGCTTTCATTCAGGTGGTCATACATGCAGTGATTCACTCTGATTAGGAGGCCTCCCAAGCTATAGAGGTTATGCTCTACAGGTTTTCACGCACCATAACGTACTAGGGGAGACATTCGTCGATATGACATAACAGCACCTGTTTCTTGTGACTTTCATCACAAACACATTATTTTATATAGCGACTCAAAAGAGCTTGGCTTTAGCTTGTTACCGCTTGGGTTGTTCCCACTTTCAAAGTGGGGTGGTAGGCCCTCTAAAGGTTAACAAAAGAAACGCAAGTAATGTTTTTGATCCCCAAGTTTGTACTAAGACATGAGGGGAGAGCATACACATTTACTTGGTCACACTCGCATGGGGGTTCTTTTGACTTTATCTTTTCTTAAGTGTTGTGTGATTTTATGCAAGTGAAGTGGAGGGTTTTTTGGTTCCCAAGATCACCAATGGTGTAAGGGAAGAGCATATACCTTTCCACTACTCTAACTAAAATCACCAAGAATAGCAAGCAAAGATGCAATCTTTTTTATCTTTTTAAATGATTGAATATGCAAGTTAATTTTAAGCCCCAATGAGTGATAAAAATGCAAGATTTGTGGTTCATTTTAGCCAAACGTGTGAAAATGCAAAGTTGTTGTTCCTTTTATCCCATGAAATGTGAACAATGCAGGGTTGTGATTCTTCTTATCCAATATGAATGAGGTTTATTTTAGTTCCAAATGAGTGTAGATAGCAAACAAAGTTGTGTTCTTTTTAACTCAAATTGAGAAAAATGTTCCTAAGTTAAAACACACACACGAAATAAAATAAACCTAATGAACAAAATTTAGTAAATAGGGCCAAAATCTTTCTCCAAAGCCACAAGCTACCAATAGATATTAGTAATAGAGATAAAACCCTAAGCTTGTTACAAAACAGAAAAACCTAAATAGAAAAAAATTATAGAAAACCCTTTATTTTTCAATACCAGTCGCATGCATCACAGAAGGAGACTAAAGCATCTCATGGGGCCGCCCAAGCATCACATAGTCCTGCAAGTAAAGAGTGGTAGAAGAAAATAGCGTAAGTGGTGCAAGGAACAACTAAAGCATCAGAATGATACGCACAAGCAGTGCAGCCCAAGCATTGCATAGGATTGCAATCGCATCACAGAAGATTGTGACCGCATCACATAGAGGCATGGGGGTGTATCAGTGGAAGCATCATGCTATTATTCGTAAGCATCGCACTACTCTGTAGAAGCATCGCACAATAATTTACAAATAGAACTTCGACAGAAACAACACTAATAGCTAATAAAAAGTGTTTCAAAGATAAAATCCAAATCCTAAGACTATGAGGTTGCTCCCAGAATGCCAGAAAGATAGTAAACTTTTAGGCATCAACAAGATAAACCCATATGCATTAAACCCTAATAAACCCTAGATGTAAAACCTCTAAAGTATGAAACCCTAATGCTTTTAAAAACCCAAATGAAATAAACAACATGAACTAGAGGGTTAATCAAACACAGAGAGCATCAAAGACAAGTTAGAATCCTGAAAAAACCAATTGGGTTAGCCTCAAACTAACCAATCACCAAAGTTTTACCCTAGATACAGTCGTAGGCATTGCAGAATTCATCATATGCATTGTAGACTCCTTGGAAGCATCGCGCCATATGACCCAAGTGTCACACTACTCAACTTAAGCATCACATGAACTAGCTTATGCATTGTCTAGACCTGCAAAATTTAAAACCCTAAATCCGTAGACTGTATGACCGTTCACATCCAGTTCACCAGTTGTAGTCAAGTAAAAACACTGCTACAGCCCTGCAAACAACAAATTAAAACCCTAACCATGCAATAGAGCCCTTAAAGAACCTAGAATCTAAACATAAAGTAAGAAACCCTAGTATATCTAATGCATTTCTTCCATTGCTGCAATATAACCTAGCTATTCTAATGCACTCAGTCTCGTAGGTCTGCAAATTCGATGAGAGCTCAAGTGTTGACAATGGCATAAGTCAAATTCACAAGTGGTGAGGTGAAAATGAGGGGGTAAGAGTGGTTTTATAGAAGGTGAAATTTGAATGGAGGGTTGAGATGAAGAGTTGACTTAGGGCTAAGATCAAGGGTTGAGAATGATTTAGGGTTTCCAGCCATAAGAAGACAAAAGATAATTTCTAATTAGAGGAAATGGTGATGTGGGCAATGTTTTAAAATTAAATAAATTGTGGTAATTATTTTTTTTGTGAGGAATGAGTAATGTATAAGAATTTAATTAAATAAGTGGGAACTTATTTAATTAGGACAAGGTTGATAATTTAAATAAATGGGTATTTATTTAAACTAGAAGGGGAATATGGGTGTTTGATTAATGAATAATTAAATAAATGAAATTTATTTAATTATAAGCGTAGGCGAGAATGAATTAATTTAATAATTTTAAAAATTATTTAATTAATAGAAGAAGATGAAATTAAGGTGAAATATGCATGGAAATGTTGTTCGTAGGCCCAGGACATTTTTAAGTGTCTACAGGAGCCATGGTGAGGAGTTGGGGGGGTTGGATTTAGGCTTAGTGGATGGTTAGGAGGGGGTTGGGATAGATTGGGGATGATGTACCCTCAGTCACTTGAGCCACATTTTTAGAGAGGTATTTGGGTTGGGTGGAATTGGATAGGATTGTTTATGGGATAGGGTAGGATAGGTTAGGATTTGGTAGGATAGGATGGTTAGGATTTGGGAAGGATTTGTTAGGATGGGGGGATGAGTTGGGTCTTTTCCTTTATTAATGCTAAGCCAAAGTGAGATGATTTTGATGATAATCACATGGTTTGGTGGATGGGGGATGAGGGTAGATTAAGGATGATGGGTTGGGATGAGAATTATGTTGATATTTTGAGAGCAAACCTAGATTTATTATAGAAAAGAGGATATTTTTACCAAGGTACGAAGGATCAAGGTGATGATGTAATCCATCCTTTGCATGGGTTAGACCCACAAACAATAGGATGATCCCAAGCATGCCCAAGATACTACAATCTTGTCTAGATGAGGGAAGGGGACTCATAGCATAAGTCCTTAGTACACTAAAGGTATGATGAACCTTAAAGATGCAAAAGGAAATCAATATGCTAGAACTGACCCTACATTTCACAAGATATGAATACTAAATTGGAGTAATGAGACCAACCCACAAGCACAACATACAAAAGCAATGATCATGCCCCATTCTAGGTATTATTTTCCACCCACCATGATATAGTGAGATCAAGGTAGTTTTGAAATGATCCTTAAAATGAGACAAAAGCTAAAATCAATAATAAAAAGACCAACTGACCCAACAAACAACCATTGTATCTCTTGCCAAGATAGGTGTGGATTTGATTGATTCTGCCTATTGTTGGAATGATATATCCATTAAGGCAGGGATCAATTGGATGATTAGGATAAAAGTCTAAATATGGGAAAAAAGATATAGGTCATACGTCGTGATTGAAGTTGGTTTGATGATTGATGATTTTTGCATGAAGGATGATGCTTTTGATAGTATGCTTAGCGAGTGTATTGTGTTTGGGTCAAGTGTAAGCTCAGGGGATAGGGACCATCCAAGTAGGTTGGATGGGTGTATATTATGTACCTAGGTATTGGATACTTTCTTTGTATTCTAGACTTCCTACATACCCTGTATCCACAGGATCAAGGCACATTAAGATGCAGGTGGTGATGATATGTAGTTATGATTTGTGATGATGTGGGATGGTTCAGGATGGGTTGGATGTAGGATGGAATGTTGATGACATTTGATTTTGGAATGGATATTTTTGGGATATTTTTGTATTTTTTAATGTTTTTGAGATTTTGAGGATATTTTTATTTTTTTAGATTTTCTAAAATTTCTAATTTTTTTTAGATTTTTTGTTTTCTATTGTACAAGGAGGGCATACAAGGATTCACTTAACCAAGGATCTAACTTAGGAGGGTGATGAAGGATGGGATGTAATTCCAAGCCATAGGATGGAGATGGTATGGAGTGATTTGTGAAGGCAGTGACTTATTTAGATGGTAGAACTGGCCACTACACATGGCACCTGAGACAAGTTTTCACCATGGTACTTATCCAAGGCATTACTGAAGTGATTTTCACCATTGGACAAATTTATTACACTCAGTTTTTCTTGATTTTTTTTATTTTTTTATTTTTTTACTTTTTTACTTTTTTTTTTTGTATTTTTTGATTGGGATACCTAATGGGTTAAGTGTAAAATTTATTCAGGTACATGATATTCATAGGCTCATCTAGAGGCTGCCCCTCAAGTGTTGCAAGATGATAGGATCTTAATCCATAGCTAGCTATTTTGACATAAGGTCCCAACCAATTAGGTTTGAACTTGCTTTTCTTATGGTGCTCTTGTTGATTTCTCTGATTTTCCATAAGGACAAGATCGCCTATCTCAAACTGACGGGTCTTGATCTTCTTGTTATGGCTTCTGCAGAGGTGATTCTGATAAGTTTGTAGGTGGTTAAGAGCATTGAGGTGCTTCTCATCTAGTATTTATAGCTTGTTTAGGCTTGCAACCGAATACTCCTCATCAATGAGATTTTACAATGAGATTCTAAGAGTGGAGTTTGACCTTGATGGGGATGATGGCTTCAAAACCAAATACCAAGGAATATGGTGTGGCTCCTATAGGGGTACATATGCTAGTGCAGTAGGTCCGAAGGGTGGGGTTAAGCTACAGGTGTCGGTCACGACCAGCTTTGTTTACCATCTTCTTCAAAATTCAGAGGATGGTTTTATTCAAAGCTTCAACTTGACCATTACCTTGTGGGTAATATGGAGTGGAGAAATGATGTTGGATATGGAATTTTTGACAAAGGGTACATCCTTCTTGATTTTTCAATGGTTTTTGATTGTCAGTAAGGATGGTGAGGGGGATGCCATAATGACATATGATGTAATGGAGGATGAATTTGGTGATTTGGATACTAGTGGTGTAGGTAAATGGAATGGCTTCTACTCAGTTAGTGAAGTATTTGGTAGTTGTGATAATGAACTTATGTCCATTAGAGGATGGCAAGTAGATTTTTCCAATGAGGTCAAACCCCCACTGTGAAAAGGGCCACAGAGTTGTGATAGGTTGCAAGTCTTGTGACGAAGCATGGATGAGATCTCCGTGTTGCTAACAAGGAAGGGAATTCTTAACTAGTTGGCTTCATTCTCCATAGTCGACCAGTAATATCTTGTTATGAGAATTTTCTTAGATAGGGTAGATCCACTAGAGTGTGCCCCATAGACACCTTCATGTACCTATTGTAAGGCTATTTCAGCTTCTTGAGAATCAAGACACCATAGAATGGTACCATCAAGACTCTTTTGGTACAATGTGTCATTGATGAGGGTGAAATGGGAGGTTTGGTAGATGAATGATCATCATTGGTTGGATGATAGGTTAGGTGGGATGATGTTGTCATGGAGATATTGGTAAATATCTTGATACCACGAGGATATGGGACCAACAATGTCACACACTAATTCAAATTGTGGCACATCATTCAAGATGGCACCTGTAGCTCTTCAATAAGGAATTCACATCTCTGGTTATTCTTTTGCATGTCAACCAAAGATCCTATGGTAGCCATAGCATATGCTACTTTGATGTTTAACCTCAGGACCTGCTCAAAGTGGATTTCATGGAAATACTCTTTGAAGTCATCTACCATCCACTTATATGCAAGGAACTTGTTGTGTTTAGTCTTATATTCATTGTTGACATGTTTGATAACTAGTTGGGAATCACTGTAGACCATTAGCTTCTCAATTTTCCATTAGATGGCCATTCACAGTCCTGTGATAAGAGCCTCATACTCTACCACATTGTTGGTACATGGAAATGCTATTTTGTAGGACTTTGGTATGCAATCTCCTTGAGGGATCACAAATAGGATTCTTGCTCTGAGCCTCGATGTGTATAGGATCTGTCAAAATACATTTTCCACTATGTTGTAGGTGCCACTATGGGAATCAACTCATCCAAAAATTTTGAAAGGAGTGGATACTCTGTAGGGATTGGTGCATCGGCTCGCTGGTCTATAATGACTTGTCCTTTAATGGCCTTCCTTTCTATATACTCTATATCAAACTCACTTAAGATCATGACCCACTTAGCCATTCATCATGTAAGAGTTGCATGGGACAACAAGTACTTTAGTGGATCAATTTTCTCTATGAGCTTTGTCTTGTGATTGAGCATGTAGTGTCTTAGTTTCTAAAATGTGAAGACAACTGCAAGGCATGCTCATTCAATAGGGTTGTAGTTAAGCTCATAAGCCACTAAGGTATGACATATGTAGTAAATAGCTCTTTCTTTCCCTTGATCATCATGTTGTGCTAACAAAGCCTCTATTGTTGTTTGTGCTGTCAAGATATAGAGTAGTAGGGTTTGCCCTTGCTTTGGTGGAATGAGGATTAGAGGTGTAGTGACATATTCTTTCAACTGTTCGAAGGCCTTTTGACAATTTTCATCCCATATGAATGCTACATTTTTATGGAGGAGATGTTGAGATGGTTGGCACTTGTTGACTAGTTGGGCTATGAAGCGTCTTATCGATTGGAGCTTTCCTTGAAGGCTATGTAGCTGCTTGAGATTCTTAGGTGGAGGCATTTCAACTATTTCTTTTACTTTTGTGGGGTCCACTTCTATGCCTCATCTTGATACAATATAGCCTAGGAGCTTTCTTGAGGTGACTCTAAAGACACATTTCTTAGGATTGAGCTGCACTTTGTATTGTTCTAGCCAGTCAAATATTTTAACTAGCACTTGCAAATGTTCATCCCTTGTTTTGAATTTTCCCAATAGGTCATCAACATAATCTTCCTTGATGCTATGGAAGGGGTCATGGAATATCACAGTCATAACTCTTTGATAGGTAGCTCTTGCGTTCTTGAGGACAAAGGGCATAACAACCGAGCAATATGTTCCCCATGGACATATGAATATTGTCTTGTGTTGGTCTTGATTCAGCAATTCAAATTTGATTTTAACTAGAAAACCCGTCCATAAGTGATAGAATTTCATGCCCAACCATTAGATCAACTATGATGTCAATGTTTGGGAGAGGGAATTCATCCTTAGGGCATGCTTTATTGAGGTCCCTGAAGTCCATGCACGCGCAGATGCCCCCAGTGACTTTTGCTATGGGCACAATGTTTGACACCCACTCAGGATAGTCAATAGGATGAATAAACCCCATGTCTAGGAGCTTTTTGAGTTCTGCTTTAACAAGGAGTGTCACTTGTGGATTCATTTTCCTTAGTTTTTTCTTTAAATTGGACACAATTTTGGCATAATAAGGATAAGATTGTTGCAAGTATGTGCATAACTGGTGTTGTCATTGATGTCAACATATATGTGTTGTCATTTGTGTCAACTATTCTCTTGTTTTGATGCTTGCTTGTAATGAGTTAGATGCTTTGCATTGGCTTATATAAGTGTTGAAGATAATGAATAAGTATTCCTGATACTAAATTTCCAAGTACCTTTGAGAACATTTGCTCTCCTAGTGGAAACAATGAGTTACTTTGTTTACAGAAGAATAGTCCAGTATGTTGCTCTACATTTCTTGTAGATTGCATATCATTGTCTATGGATTGGAAGTTATTCAGAGGCATGTCTAAAGATGTTATGTTCCAAATTTGAGCCTCCCGTATGAAGATTTGAGTGAGTTATGTTCACCAGAGTAAAAGCTACTTTTTTGAGTATTCACTGGTGACAGGGAGAATGTATTCTGCTCCGCATTTCTCTGCATTGAAGTTTCACAATCTGCGGTTTTGAAATCAATTTTGTAATGATGATAAGTGCCTTCAACTCCAATGGTTCATGATTTGGAGGTCCACAAGTGATCTTTTCTTTATGACAGTGGATAACAACTATGTTCAAGTGCTCTGGATTGAAGAATCTTCTTGACAAAGTGATTAGAGGTTGTGTGGTGTTCTTGGTGATCACAATGTTCTTGTGGATGTCTTTTGATCATGATCCTACCTTTGGATTGGTCCACAAAGAGAAATTTGGATCATGGATGAAGAGTGTTCTTAGAAGACTTAGTGTTAACACCAGTCTTGGCTAACTTGGTTGTTTTCACTACTTGTGGAGCTACATCAAAGATTGTGGAAGCATGTCATGGCATGGAAGATTGAATTTGAGTCTCAGCTAAGGCATAACATGATCTACATACATCTTTACCTTAGCAAATTTAGTTTAGTTCCAGACCTATTTCTATTTATGTTTGTAGTGTTGACCTTGGATATTGTTCCAATGGTTGATGAATGTAATACCGACCTTGATGTACATTCCAAGGTTGATGAATTGTATAAAAACATGTAATGAAGTTGCAAAAAAGATGTCCTTGTGCGAAAATGCAAAGATAAGTGAAAAGGTGTAAGAAGAGTAGAGGAGTTATACTATGCTTTAATGGAATTGAACCCAAGCATGAAGTAGATGCTATCAAATCAATTCACCAACCCTTGGCAGTGAGCCACCCCTTATTAGTGATCCAATCTTGGTAGTGAGCCCCAACATTTCTAGTGAGAATTTTGGGCAGTGAGCCTTTGTTCTTCAGTACTGTTATAACATATTTATTTCTGTGGGCTAACACCCACCGTGGTTTTTCCCTTATAGGGTTTTCCACGTAAAAAATCAGGTGTCTCATGTGTTGAATGTGTTATTATGTTGAGCTTCATGTTTCATGCTTTCATGGTTAAATCTTAATAATAGTGACTAAACATTTAATGTGTTGATATTCATAAGTGGTTAAAATTTTTGAGACAACTGATTCACCCCCCTCTCAATTGTCTTATGCATTTCAACAATTGGTATCAGAGCAAAGTTCCTCAGAAGTAAGCCTAACAACTTAAGGTTGATCCAAGATGTCTTACAAGAAGGAAGCTCCATAGTTTGATGGGACAAATTATGCTTTATAGAAGGTACAAATGAAAAGCCATCTCCTTTGTCTTGGTTATAGAGTATGGAAAGCAATAGAGACAAAGTATACCATGCCTCATAATGGTTTAACGACTGAAGATGAAATCAAAGAATATGAGTTAAATACAAAAGCTAGAGATGCTTTGTTAAGTGCCTTGTCTGATACTGAGTGGGTAAAGGTCATGGATCTAGATACTGCTAATGAACTTTGGGAAAAGCTAAAAAATTTGTATGAAGGATCTGAATATGTAAAAAGTACCAAATTGTATGGACTGAAAGCAAAATATGAGGGTTTAAAGATGAGTGAAGATGAAAACATAACAGCCTACATGCAAAAGGTTGATGAAATTGTCAATGGAATCAAAGGTATGGGAGGAACTATTGATGAGAATGAAGTTGTGATGAAAATTCTTAGGTCATTGCCTAAATCCTATAGTCACAAGGTAGCTGCTATTGAAGAAGTGATGAATGTGAAAATGATCACTAAGGATCAATTTCTTGGAAAACTTACAACCTTTGAAATGAGAGAGTTTGGTGATGCTCTACGGAAGATTGAATCTACCTTCAAAGCCAACACTTCAGAAAAGATCTCTAGAGCTGAGAAGTACAAGGTGGAACTTGATGATGATCTTAATTAAATTGAAGAAAACTTTGTTGACTAACTGCAAAGAGGTTCCGGTAAGTTCAAAAGCAAATTACCTTTCAAATGTTTTACATGTGATAAAGTTGGTCACTATGCTTCTAGGTGTCCTAAGAGAATTGAAAGGAATAGAAAAAGATTTGAGAATAGACCTAGGGTTCCAAAGAAATGCTACTATGTTAGAGATCTTGATGATGAAGGTGTGACAGATGATGTATCTGATGATGCTAGTACTAGTGCAAATGAATGCTTGCTTACTGCAATTAAAGAAGAACTTGTGTCTACTAATCCTGCTAGCTGTGTGAAGGAAGAAAAACTAGTGGAAGAAAGTGCTTTGGTTGTTTAGGTTGAGAAATATAAGGATGAATGGGTTATTGATAATGGATGCTCACATCACATGACTGGTGATAAAAGTAAGTTTGTAAGATTGGAAAAGTATGATGGAGGACTTGTTAGGTTTGGAGATAATATAGTTGGTAAGATTTGTGGAAGAAGATCTATTTCTTTTGATGGAAAGCACAATACTAATGATTTTCTATATGTGAAGGGTTTAAAGCACAATCTTTTGAGTGTTGGTCAAATGTGTGACAAAGGTTATGATCTAAGATTAAGGGACAATGGATGCAAGATCATGGAGAGCTCTGGAACAATGATTGCTATTGGTAAGAAGAATAGAGGTAATGTCTATCATTTGAAAGGAACTAATGATTACTATTTGTTGGTTTAGACTGATGAGAGCTAGCTACAACATAGAAGAATGTGTCATATCAATTTTGACAATTTGGTGAAGATAAGTTCTACATAGGCTGTAAGAGATTTGCCTAAACTTGTGAAGCCTACTAACACCATTTGCAAGGAGTGTCAATTTGGGAAACAAACAAGAACAAGTTTTAAAAGAAAAGAATAATTCTCTACTGGATTGCTGGAACTAGTACATATATATTTGTGTGGTCCCACAAGAACAAGAAGTTTGCAAGGTGACATGTATTTTATGTTGTTTATTGATGATTATTCTAGAATGACTTGGGTCACTTTTCTAAAAGAAAAATCTGAAGCCCTAGACAAGTTCAAAGCTTTCAAGGTAATGGTTGAGAATGAGTTAGAGTTGAGGATCAAATGCTTAAGGTTTGATAGAGGAGGAGAGTTCACATCAACTGAATTTAATATTTTCTATGAAGAACAAGGTTTAAAGAGACAATTGTCTGCACCTAGGACTCCTCAGCAGAATTGAGTTGTTGAAAGAAAAAATAAGACAGTTCAAGAGGCTGCTAGGACTATGTTAAAGGAAGTTGAACTACCGGAAGTGTACTAGAGAGAAGCCATACATACTACTATGTACATCCTAAACAGAGTTCAAGTTAAAGGTAATGGCCCTAAAACTCCTTATGAAATGTGGTATGGAAAATTTCCTATAGTAAAATATTTTAAGGTTTTTGGAAGCAAATGCTATATTAGAAGAGAAGAAGATCTAGGCAAGTTTGATGCTAGATGTGATGAAGGAATTTTTCTTGGTTACTCTACCAAGAGTAAGGCCTACTGGTGCTATAATAAGAGATTGAAAAAATTGTTGAGAGTGCTAATGTGAAGGTAGATGAAGACAAGGAAAGAATATCAGATCTGAGTAGCTACGAATAAGATGGACCTATGGTTGTAGTGACTGAAGAAAAAGTTGAACAAGAAGACAATCAAGATGAAGAAGAAAAGGCTCTAGAAAGTATTGCTAAAACTCCCATGTATGTAAGGATTAATCATTCTAAAGATCAGATTATAGGTGACAAAAATAAAAGGGTACTGACAAGGAAAAGAGTTGTAGAAGAACAAGTGAATTACTATCTGCTTTCAAAAGTTGAACCTAAAAATGTTAGTGAAGCCTACAATGATGAAAATTGGGTAAAGGCTATAGAAGAAGAACTGATGCAGATAGAGAAAAATAAAACTTGGGAAGTAGTTCCTAGACCTGTTGACAAGAATGTGATTGGCACCAAATGGGTTTTTAGAAACAAGATGAATGAGAATGGAGAAGTAATAAGGAACAAGGCAAGATTGGTATGCAAAGGATATTCTCAGGTTGAAGGTATAGATTTTGAAGAGACCTTTGCTCCTATGGAAATGATTGAAATAATAAGAACATTTTTGGCATTTGTAGCATTCAAAGATTTCAAAGTTTATCAGATGGATGTCAAGTCTGCATTCTTAAGTGGTGAGTTAGAAGAAGAGGTCTACATTGAACAACCAAAAGGATTTCAGTCATCAAACCAAGATAACATGGTGTATAGATTGAAGAAGGCCTTATATGGATTGAAGCAAGCCCCTAGAGCCTGGTATGCATGGTTAGACAAGTATTTGTTGCAATTAGGGTTCAGTAAAGGCACTATTGACAGTAATCTCTATTTCAAAATCAATTATAATCAAATCTTGATTGTTGTGGTCTTTGTTGATGACATTATCTTTGGAGGAAATGAAGGTATGTACATGAAGTTTGTAGGAGAAATGCAAAATGAATTTGAGATGTCTATATTTGGTGAAATGAATTTCTTTTCAAGTTTGCAAATTACTCAATCAGATAAAGGAATCTTCATTTCTCAGTCTAAGTATGTGAAAGAGTTGTTGAAGAAGTTTAGGATGGAGGACTTCAAACTAATATGTATTCCCATGGTGACTGGCTGCAAGTTGAGTAAAACTAATGGATCACATAAGACTAATTTAAAAATGTATAGATCTATGATTGGAGGATTACTTTATCTAACTCAAACCAGACCTAATATAATGCATGCAGTATGTCTTGTGGTAAGATTTCAAGAAGATCCTAGAGAGTCACATGTGATGGCAATTAAGAGAATCTTGAGGTATTTGAAAGGCACATCAGATCATGGCTTATGGTATCCAAAGAATAATGATTTCACTCTTAGTGCTTATACAGATGTAGATTAGGCCAGAGATGATAACCAAAAAAGTACAAGTGGAGTTGCTTTCTTCTTGGGTAATAGATTGGTTTCATGGCTGAGCAAGAAACAAGATTAAATCTCCTTGTCTACTGTAGAAGAAAAGTATATTGTAGTAGCATGTTGTTGCACTCAAGTGTAATGGATGAAGTAGACTTTGAAGGACATAAGAGTTGTGTATGAAGATCCAATTGCAATCTTTTGTGACAATACAAGTGCTATAAACATCTCAGAGAATCTAGTGATGCACTCAAGAACAAAGCATATATCAATAAGGTATCACTTTTTGAGAGAAAAGGTGACAGAGAATGAAGTAAAGATGGAATATGTGTCCACAAAGGATTAGATTGTAGATATTTTCACTAAGCCTTTGCCTAAGGATACCTTTGAGTATCTCAAAGAAAAGTTAGGGGTTATTACCCCTCCTACTATGAACGAAGATGCATAGGAATGCCTCAGTCTAGTGGTGTCCAAAGCCTCATTTTTGATATGGATTGATGTTTTGAGAGCTACCTCTTAGGGGGAGTAGCTATATTTTATTGACATGAGTTCTTGATTAAGAGCAATAAGTGTTATAGTGTTGATGAAAGAAAAATTTTAGTTTGATTAGAGCAATAGAGTGAAAGTATGTCCCCTTTTCCATTGATGTCAAAGGAGGAGAGAAATCATGTGAAAAACTCAGGGGGAGAAAGAGTCTAGAAGTGTAAAAGAAGGGGGGAGTATCTTGTCTTGATGGTCTTTATAGTCTTTCACATCATATGTTGCCATCAATGACAAAGGGGGAGATTGTTGCAAGTATGTGCCTAACCAGTGTTATCATTAATGTCAACATATATGTGTTGTCATTGGTCTCAACTGTGCTCTTGTTTTGATGCTTGATTGTAATGAGTTAGATGATTTACATTGGATTATATAAGTGTTGAAGATAATGAATAAGTATTCCTGATACTGAATTTCTAAGTGCTTTTGAGAAAATTTGCTCTCCTAGTGGAAACAGTGAGTTACTCTTTTTATAGAAGAATAGTCCAGTATGTTGCTCCACATTTCTTGTAGATTATATATCTTTGTCTATGGATTGGAAGTTATTTAGAGGCATGTCTGAAGATGCTATGTTCCAAATTTGAGACTTCGGTATAAAGATTTGAGTGAGTTATGTTCACCAGAGTAAAAGCTACTTTTTCTGAGTATTCACTGGAGACAGGGAAAATGTATTCTGCTCTACATTTCTCCACATTGAACTTTCACAGTCTACGATTCTAGAATCAAGTTTGTAATGATGATAAGTTCCTTCAACTACAATGGTTCATGATTTGGTGGTCCACAAGTGATCTTTTCTTTATGATAGTGGATAATAGTTATGTTCAAGTGCTTCGGATTGAAGAATCTTCTTAACAAAGTGATTAGAGGTTGTGCAGATATTCTTGGTGATCACAATGTGCTTGTGGATGTCTCCTGATCATGTTCCTACCTTTAGATTGGTCCACAAAGAGAAATTTGGATTGTGGATGAAGACTATTCTTAGAAGACTTAGTGTTAACACCAGTTTTGGCTGACTTGGTCGTTTTCACTACTTGTGGAGAAACATCAAATATTGTGGAAGCATGTCATGGCATGGAAGATTGCATTTGAGTCCTAGATAAGGTATAACATGATCTGCATACATCTTTACCTTAGCAAATTTAGTTTAGGTCCAGACCTATTGCTATGTATGTTTGTAGTGCTAACCTTGGAGATTGTTCCAATGGTTGATGAATATAATGCCAACCTTGATGTACATTAGAAAGTTGACGAATTGTATAAAAATATGCAATGAAGTTGTGAAAATGATGTCCTTGTGCGAAAATACGAAGATAAGCGAAAAGGTGTAAGAAGAGTAGAGCAAAGGAGTTATGTTGTGCTTCAATGGAACTAAAACCAGGCATGAAGTAGATGCTATCAAATCAATTCACCAACCCTTGGCAGTGAGCTGATCTTGGCACTGAGCCCCAACATTTACAGTGAGCATTTTGGGTAGTGAGCCTCTATTTTTCAATATTGTTATAATTGTAGACACCCAAATTTGTCCCCAATTTTTTCTATGTCTTGCAACACCTAGTCAAAAACATTATTAGAGACATCATGTAGCATTTTGTCCTAATCCCACTCCTATTTCAACTTATACCATTAGCCAATTAATTAAATAAATTTTAATTATTTAATTAATTTCCCATCATAATCCCATTTTTATCCTATCCTTATCCCACTATCCAATTAATTAAATAAATCTTATTTATTTAATTAATTTTCCAACTAATATCCCAACTAATTCAAATAAAATATTTGAATTAGGTCCTCACCTTTCATCACATTCCAACACTTGTCCATCTCTCACTTGAATCATGTGTGGTACTACCTTTTGTGTACACAATCACACATAAAATTATTAAATAATTTTTTTGTGTACATGATCACACATGAGCCTTATCCTCCTTCTTACACTTGTCACATGACTACAACTCTCTCAAAGAGTGGGAATAACTAATCAATCCTAGCCATCCACATCAATTCATTTAGCCTTTTAATCTCAACCATCCATTTGAACCAAGCCTTGCCTATAAATCTACCCCCTCATGCCATTTTCATGAATTGAGTTTGAGTATCTACATGCTGCCAAAATATCTTTAGAGCCTTTGCATCATTCATCTATCATCCAGTGTCTTTTCATCAATCTTCCATCTATCATCTTCATCCTAATGTTATGTTGCCGAATTGAGCAACCAACATATCAAATCAATTGATCAATTTATCTTGCATCTATATGAGGTATTGAGAACTTGGATCGAGGTAAAAACATTTCATTGTTTAATCATTTTGATTTGTCCAAAATTTTTGATCACATTTTGGTGAACCTGACGTGAACATGCCCTATTAGATCTAATCATTAGTTTTTGCAGATTTTTGTTGCAAAAAATTGCATTTTTCTAACCCTAGTTTGTCAAAGTTATGTGAGGAATTTGTTGCAAGTAACCTCATGGGATGAAACCGACTACACCATTGCATCTAGGGGGCTGTTTCCATGAATTTTGACTATAAACTTCATAGCGTTTGATCACAGGAAAATTTATTGAAATTTTTTTAGGGTAGCAGTCCGTATAGTACGGATCCATACCGTACGGATCCACCGCCCCTTTTGTGTTGACTGCATCTATAATTGGTGATCATAGGTCTTCTATTTCCATTTGAATTTCTTATCTATTGGAGGTTTTGGTCAAATTCACAAGGGTATGTGCCGAGGTGATCATATGTGCAAATATTGTAGTTTTTTTTGTTTTTTTTGGTCGACTACTAAACCCTAGCAATCGCCCTGGTCTGAAACCATCGTAAACCTCCCATGCTCTACTCTACCTGATCCATAAACTTCAATCTTATTATCCTCAGTCTACACTTGATCCAAACCCTACCACCACTACTTCTCCATCGCCCAGTCAAAATATAACTGTCATTTCATTCGCATGTTTGAGTTTAGTAGTCAATACCATTTATGTGTTAAGTCACCACATCCACAGAGTGGTCATCTGTAGCTAAACCTTGTCATAGTCTTGAAAAGTCTCATCGCCACCAGCCTTGAGTCTTGATCACTATAGAACCTTACATTGCCACCATCACTGGTTAGAAACTCTTGATTAGAGTCTGTCGCCACCACTGTGGCCATCTTTGTCTTCCAAATCGGCCACTATCGTTGTTGGAAAATACCCTAACCACCATCTTTATCTACAAAAATCCTGACAAATGCGTCATAGTCGCTATCCTATAGGGATCCCCTGCTGCTCATTCATGTGTTCCAATCGTTGACAGACTTAGTCGACCTAGACCTTCAAAGTCCTTGATCAACAAGCCTCTTAGATAATTGCTGGCCACCTCAGTAGAATGCCATCTCTTCTACTGATCCCCGTCATAGTTAGCCTTTGACCATTGTTGATTGTGTCTCCCTTCACTTGGTCGCCAACAAGGTTGGCTTGATCACCTGCCACCATCACTTTGAAACCCATCGCCGCCCTCGGATCTGACTCCTCTCGACAGCCATTGCACTCCTCGTCATAGTCATAAAAATTAATTGCCTTTTGTTGACTTAGTCAATTTTTTTCAAAACCTATTCACTTGAAATTGTTGACTACCAACTTAGTTTAAATCCGATTTTGCTTTAATCTTTGTGTAAATTCAATTTGGATTTAATCTTTTGGCTTTACCATATGCACAATAAAGATTCAGTCACTAACTAACCAGGGGATAATCTACCCTTAACTGAGGGATAACTATCAGCTCTCGAAACCAGTGCATGTGAATACAATTTTGCAAACTTTTAGCAGTCAACTAAACAACAAGGCCTACCTTTTTGTGCTTCCATATGCCCTAGAAGGGCATTTTTTTTCTTTTTATCATAACTTCTACATACGGTCTCCAAATCGCGTAAACAAGGACTCGTCGAAAAGTTGAAAAGATGAAGTTTGCAATGGTCTAGAAATTATCAGGTGAATATACCATTTTCTATATTTTTTCATAGTCAAAGTTAAACTTGCTTTTAAACTTCAATTGAGCATAACTTGAGCAATTTTGATCGGATTTCAACAATTTTTTTTAAAAAGTGCATGAAATTTTCTAAATTTTCTGTCTATGCAATCCATTTGGCTGTATCTGCTCATCTTTATCATTTTTTTATTAGATTCTTCATTTTCTGCATATCACTTTCTTGTGCAAGTTTACTTGGACTTTTTTGATTTTGTGACTTGTAGGTGAATCAAAGGAGCTGGAGCAACATTTGGATCAGTCACAATAACAACTTGGAAAGTGATTTAACCAAGTTTACACAATCCATCTATCATCTCTTAACCATTGTTTGATCACACATTTAGATTTTCGGCTTAAACATGAACATTGCTTGCATTCACATCAAAAAATTGGGCTTAAAACGGACAAGTGTCTCCATACACATTTGGGTTTTGGATCTAAAAAGAACAAGTGCTTGAATTTTCTTCCACACATTTCATTTTCTAAAGGGCAATTAACAACTGTAAGTGTGAATCAAGTGATAGCTCACTTGGTTTGCTTTTGTTTACCCTATCTAGGAGGCTTTCTTGGAGACACACCACTCCAAGGGACGACCTCAATTGAGGATGAATCAAAAGATACCCTCCTTTGGGAGTTGAAATCTTGTCACTCTTGGCTAAGCCCCAAAGAACTTTATACCTTTGAGAAGTGAAGGTGAAGGGTGGGTTACCCCTTTCTCCTGTATGTGTGGCAGGATTTCTCTTTCATTACATACTTAGTCAACCTTGTGCAATCTAGCCTGAGACCTAATTGGCCATACCCACTTGACTAATAATTAGGGCTTGTTGATGTGTTTTCAAGTGCTTGCTTAATAATCATCACATTTCAATTTCAATGTTAAAATTGCTTATGTGTCTTGCGTGAGTGATTCATGTGTGTATATGCATAATCATTTGTTTGAACATTGCTAAATCAAGCTATAAACACCAAACACATAAACGAGTCATCCTACACATTATATCCAACTCAATTTCATCCACATCATCAAATCTTATCATTCCACATCATATCCTAATCATATCCAAATTAATTTCATCCTAAACATATCCTAGTCACATCCATACACATTCCTAATCATTACACATCACCCAATTATTCCAAACCAAATCATCCTAGTCAATCATCAAATCATTATCCAAAACAATCCACATCATCATCTTAATCATAATCAAGCACTTGTCAAAAGGGTCTTAATCCTAAACACATTTGAGACACCATGCCAACATTAGAAGGTCTAGCACAAGAACTCATTCACCTACTCCACCAAGCTCAAGCAAACCAACCACCTCTAAATCAACAAACCATTCAAGAGGTCCATGTCATCATCCAAAAACTTCAAACAAGCCAATCACCTCACTTGCAACAACTCATAGCACAATCCCAATGCCTCATCGCCACTTGTCAAACCCAACAAGCACATCAACCCCTATCTATTCAACATCAACCAATGCCATATTGACCTTATATGACATCACCTCCTATAAATGGGAATATTAGATTGATCAATAATGATAATAAAACCCAAACATCAATGAAATATGCGAGTAACAAATAAACAAATGAAGTACAAACTTACAAAACCTGTTACCCTGCGGCTTCCATTCTTCACTTATCTATTCTCGACCTTGATGAAGAAGATTGGCCCTCAGTGAGCTTGCTTCCTTGCTTGTTGACGGTGACAAGAATGGAATGGCTAAGATACTTTGTGTGATTGAAGATGAGCTTCAAACACAGGGACAATGAAGGATGTGGGATGGCTAGGATGATTTCCGCATTAGAAGGGTATGAAGAAGGGAATTAGGAAGAATGTGGGCATTATGAGGATGCCAGAAGAAGATTTCTAGAAGAAGTTGGGCATAGTAAGGATGCCTAAATATGTGTCTCTTAATTGCTTAGAGAATGGTCTCATTTATAGATTTTTTGAAAAGGCAATGGAGGGTGAGGATCAAAAGATGAGATCAATGGCTCTCATTTTTTGTGAATCTTTAATTCATAATGGATGAATTAAAAATTCTTTTTTGAGAAGAATGGGTTATGACAATTGAATTAAGAATTCAATAGTGGAGGACAGTGGGTTATGACAATTGAATTTTCAATTCAATAGTGGAGGACAATTGAATTTTCAATTTAATAGTGGAGGAGTGGAGGACAAAAATGAATTAAAGATTTATATTTGGATTTTGGAGGATATTAGCTAATTAAATATTAAGAATATTTAATTATATGTGCAACATGGTGAGGTGGAAGAGATGAGGTGGATTGATGAGGTGGATTTTGTGAGGTGGATTTTAGGACTTGAAACATTAGAAGAATTTAGGGAACTTAATTAAATAAAATGATTTTATTTAATTGTAGGATAATGAACCAATCAAATAAACTTATAATATTTATTTAATTGATAGAAGAAAATATGAATTAAGATAAATATTAGAATATTTACTTAATTCAACCTGAGCCAATTTTAGGTGTCTACATTTTGCCCCTCTTTGAAGCAATGTGTTTTATCACGTTGTTTCAAAGAATAAATAGTCTGATAATGATACATGCCCCAGTTTGCCCCTGGTACAGGTTATGATGATAGGATGCCCCCTCGGGAGATTGGACGGGGAGAAGGCAGAAGGCATGAGACAGACAATCTCACGATGAGATATGTTGACAGGAGATGAAATGGTTGAATGTAGAAGAAAGGGATGAATGATATGGAATGCAAGATAAAAATGATAACACACACAAGCAAGTAAGCAAGTATGCACAAATGACACAAGCACAGGGTCTGGTTTCGACAATGCAACATCCTGTCTAAGACATTTGATATGATAGTGTTGTCATGGTGGGGAATGATATATCCCTAGAGCAACACGAAGGATAGTGTCTGGTTTCAGGAAATGAAGCATGTCATGTAAGACGCGTGTGTTGGTCTGGTTTCGATAATGCAACATCCTGTCTAAAACAATTGATTGATTAACTAATCGAGTTGGTTTATGACCGGACAAAGATCAAGACCACTAATTGTGATTGGATCATTTGACAAGATTGACTTGACTTGATTGACATGGATTAAGGATAGACTTGCAATTGGATACGGTATGGATATGGATATGGATATGAGACGTAATTGGATATGGTATAGATATGGAAATAGATATGAACTATAGTTGGATACGGTATGGATATGGATATGGATATTTGTCACCTTGATATAGCAAGTATTTTGAAGTGCTTTCATCATTGGGCTTTATTATGTTGTAAGAAAATACAAGCATCTAGGTATAATTAAACCAAGATGACCTGAGTATTACTTACATGGATTTTGATATAGCAAGTTAATACAAGCATCTAGTCAAAATTGAATCTAGATGACCTGAGTACTTCTTGCATTTTTCAACAGACAAGGATTGCCCCTTTTCATGTTTAGACCTCGGAGTCCTCGATGATCTTTTGCCGATCATGTCGTTAGACAAAAGTCATCACATTACTAAAGTTTGATCCACAAGCAGCAGACGAAGAAAATAATCATGCCCCCATCATAGCATCTCTAGCTTTTGGCATCCTCGAGTAGCATAGAAAGGCATGATAGCATAAATCAAGACTCTTAATCTAACCATCACAAAACATTCTTGCATTTAAATGTGTCTTTTTTCCATAATTGATATGAGATTTAGCTTGAGTGTTTCAGTATGGTGCTCTCTTTTGCCTTGGATAGGTTGATGTTTTTCGTCAAGATTTTTGTTTGGAAGCGGGCTTTGTTGCGCTTGTTTGTCTAGCAGAAGGTATCACAATCCTTATTGGTGGGACAGATGACAAGACATTGGATGGATGGGAAGTGGAGTGGACTCAGATGGATAGAAGGACTAGACATGGAATGGAGGGGAAAGTGGAGCCTCGGGGGCGCATGAGAATAATGGCCCTGCCTACATGACGACGCAGAGGCAATGTAGTTTGGGGCTTGGACCATGGATGGACTAGAGGATAGACGACAAGATATGATATGGACAGGGAAGCGAAGCCTTGGGGGTGCATTGATAATGGCCTTGCCTACGTGATAGCTCAGAGGTGACGTAGTTCGACAAGAACCCTAATGGACCTAAGATATGGATCGGATGAGACACGGTATGGAACAAATATGGATCAAATATGGAATGAATAAGACATGACATGGAATAGATATGGATCAGATATGGAACAGATAATGCTAATGACCAGGAAGCACCACAGATAGGTAGATGCATGGGTGAATGGAACAGGTAGGTAGAAGGAACCAAGGATGTGATCTCCAAGGACTATGTCACATAAGAATAACATGCCCTGTTGTAGGTAGAATACTTAGGATTTTTCATGGCAATGTTTATGATGATAGGAGGATGAGAGGATAATGAAGGATTTGCATGTTTTGGAGGGATAATGTGTGTTAAGAGCCATTCAAAGCATTTGTCAACATTGTGCCCCCAATCTTTATCAAGACCAAAGAATAGAGGAAAGGAAGTTTGGATGGATGGATGAGACAGGATAGGTATGCAATGGATAGAGGATAGGATAGGAAATGTAATGGAAGAAAACTGGGAGGAGAAGAGTGATATGCCAATGAGACAAGGTGCCCCCAAGTGTAGGTGACATAGAAGATCAGCTTACACATGACGCCTGTTTGCCAGGTTTTCATCATGGTACTTATCCAAGGTGCCTGTTTGCCTGGTTTTCACCATTGGATGAAGGGATTTTTCTTTACTTTTTCTTTTTCATTTTCTTTTTTTGAATATTTAGATAGGAGAAGGTGGATATGGAAAGACTCAAGTATCTAGTTCCGTGAAAGGTGACAGTCCCACTAGATGGATATTGTCGAATGGACCATGTTCAGTGTTCTCATAGATGTTGGTAGGGGATTGCATGAAAGTGATATGGCATAGGTAGATAGTGGATTATGATGCAGAATATGGAGGGAAGGCTTATGCAAAAGCATGGACTATAGGAAGAGGATGAGGAAGATATGTAGGATAATAGTGGAAGGAAGGGGAGATGGAGTTATACGGAAGTGTTGTGGAATGGAAGGAAATCATGACCAACGGTTGCACATACCATGGTAAACATTGAAGCTAGTGATGGGAAAGTAGTGTAGGAAGCAACGAAGACTTTTTCTTGTGGATGCATGATGTAGGCATGCAGGGATCCACATAGATTGAGTATTGTCCTAATTTTTGTTCGTCATGTGAGATGGAAGAATTTGAGACTTATGGATGGAATGGGAGAAAGTAGATGGTTGAGATTCTTGAGAGGTGGATGCCTCATGTAACTTTAGGGCTTTTTGCTTGGGTACCCAAACCTTTTTGTTTTTAGATAGTACCTGTGAAGGTAGGGGTTTGGGTGTATGCAGCTTTTGCGTAGCTTTTGGAATAATCATTTGTTGCTTGGGCATCCACACCTTGTTTGGTTTGGTATTGAGGTGTATGGGTGCATAGAGCTTTTGATATGGATACTTCTTTGATTCTTGGCTTTTATATCCTAGGTCATGAGGACTCATAGGATTTTTGACTTTATAGGTAAAGGCATCCACATATTTGTTATTGAATCCTCGTGGGATGGTAGAAGTGAGGTTGGTGAAAGATCTTTGTTTAGACACCATGTGCATTTGTTGGCCATGATTGAGATATTGAGAGGATTTATAGAGGGATGGATAAGGTGTTGGAAGAAGGGGTGGTAAACGACATGGGGGGATATTAGGAGTTTGAAGTAGCAGAGGTAGATTGGATGGTGGGATATTAGGAGTTGGAAGTAGCGGAGGTAGCGTGGATGGTGGAAGGTGTATGGTCACATGCTTTTGACAATTGTAGGATGATGGAGGTGGAATGGTGACATATGTTTTGGGGATATGATAGTGTTTGCGATGGAAAGTGGTAGACTTAGGAGGAGTGGAGGAAGTACCAACATCTTGAGTTTGCTTACCTTGGGGTATGTATCCAAGGCCATATGAAGGTGGAGGAACATTGACATGGATAGGTTCCACAATACCTTGTTCATGAAGGCCTAAGCCTTTACCTTGATAGTTCATATTCTGGAGTATGCGGTGGACAACAGGATTATGTGTAGGTGGAACACTAGACACAAGTTCTTTATTGGATGGAGAAGGTGGGATAGCGGATAATGGTTGTTGGCATTCTAAGAAAGAACATTCATGCATGAAGGTAGTAAGACCAAGGATATATGGTGGAGGATTTGCAGCTTGGTCAATAACAGATGGTGAAGGATCATTTGGATCTTCTACGCTTGCTTGGGAGGCAAGTGTCTCATCAAGGGAAGTGGAATTTGTTGGATCACAGATGTGACTAGGTGGAATATGGATAGGAGTAATGGAGGTTTCTTGCTCATGGATGGGTATGGGATCAAGTTGTTCAAGGACATCCTCTTCATAGGGCATATCTTGATCATAGAATAGGTAAAGGTTATGGATGGGTTGTACTTGGATTTCCTGCTCATGTATAGTTGTGAGGATATGGATAGGATCAAGTGGCTCATGGAGAGGTTCATGATTATGGATATTATCTTGATCATAGAAAAGGCATTGGATCTCCAGCTCAAGCATAGGATCAAGTTGCTCATGGATAGCTTCTTCATCAACGGTAGTATCTTGATTAGGGAAAAGATATAGGTTATGCCTGGTGGGAAATTAGATCTCTTGCTCATGTATAGGTATAGGATCATTGAAGAGATAAAGGTTATGAAGGGGTCGGCTGGGAATGTTTTGATCTTGGTTTAGACAAGGGGTTAATGTTTCCACATGCTCTAAAGTGTGCTCTTGACCTAACTCTTGGGTTGTTTGAATTGAAGTGGAGGTAGAAGACTCTTGGATAGGCTTTTGGTTGGCAATATGGATGGTTGATGGACCTTGACTTTGGTTCATGATAGGAGGTTCTTCGATAAGCTCAAGGGATTGCGGATGACCTGAAGGGGTTGTAGGATTTGCCATGTTATTGGAAGCATCTTTGGTAAGGTCAAGGACCAGAATTTGGGGACATGGTTAACTCTCAGCTAGTAGTCCTTGGATCACATCCATCACAGGTGTATGGGTAGATGAATGAGGTAATGGATGAGTGGATTTTGCTTTCTCCCTACCTTTCCTTGCATTGTAGAAATCTGGAAAATATTTTTTCCAAAGCTCATCTGATTCTTTTTGGGTGTTCCATTTAAAGTTTGAGGAACTAGATGGTGGTGTTGTTGTAGAACTAGTATGCTTTGGGATAGGTGTCTTAGAATATGGTGAAGGAGGACTAGGAGCCAAAGTGGTATACGATTTCCCTCTTGAGGTGGCAGTTGCCTTGTCATAAGTATGGGAAAAAGACATAGGAGTTTGGGGTGATGCATAGCTAGTACTGGCATGTTCAGCTTGCAAGTTTGTCAATTCTTGGTGTAAGACATCGATTTGTTGAATAATTGCTAAACAATCTTGGGGTGAGGGACCTAAGTTTATTTGCAATTTCAGAGATTGGAATTTTTTATCAAGATATTCTAATTTGTTTGCCATTAACACAAGACTAGAAAAGCTTACTAGTTTGGATGGGTAGTAGTAAAGGCATCTATAACAGAGTGCAAATGCGTCACAAGTCGAGACAAGTGTGCTTGGAAGAATGAGTTGAATGACTTGTCCTATGTGTTTGGTGTTTAATTGGATTTGGCACTGATCACACATGTACAAACATGATTCACTCACGCAAGACACCTAAGCAACTTTGAATGTTGAATTTGAAGAATATGTTGATTAGTAAACAAGCACACGTGGAAGAGATATCAACATGCCCTAATGTCTAGTTTGATGTAGGGTATGGCCAATTAGGTTTGGGCAATGTTTACACGAGGTTGACTAGGGATTGAAAGTGAAATCTTGTCACATAGCTAGGAGAAGGGGGTAACCCACCCTTCACCTTCACTTCCCAAAGGTAGAAAATTCTTTGGGGCTTAGCCAAGAGTGACAAGATTCTAATTTCAATGAGGGTGTCTTTCGATTTAGCCTCGAATGAGGTCGTCCCTAGGGGTGATGAAATCCCTTAGCAGGCCTCCTAGGAAAGGGTAAACAAAAGTGAATCAAATGAGGTGTTTTTGATCTCCAAGGTCACCTTGCAGTGCGAGGAGAGAGCATACACATGCACACTTGATTCACACTCCCACTTGTAAATTAACCCTTAAGAAAATAAAAATGTGTGTGTGAAAATTGAATGGATAAGAGGTGTTTTTGATTCTCAAGGTCGTATGAAGCGCATGAGAAGAGCATACGCACCCCTAATCGCATACAAATTCACCAAACAATGAAGACACTAGTTCTTTTTATAGCCTAATTCAAGATGTGTGATGAAAACACTTGTTGATTTTATGCCCAATTTGATATGTGTGATCAATCAATGTTCATTTTAGAGCCCAAATCGAAGTGTGTGATGAAAACAAGATTGAAAATGAAAGATTAGAATGAGTGCACCCAGATTGTTTTCACTATCCAAATTGAGGTAGATGCTAATCCTGATGTTGTTCCAGCCTCGAATGATGTCCCTACAAGTCACCAAAATCGCAAAAAAAAATGAGTAGACTAGCATAGGAGATTGTTATGTGAAAATTGATAATCAGATAAAATCTGATGAAAAATGAATTGATACAATTAAGATAATAAAACCCAAACATCAATTAAATATGAAGGAAAAAGGATTAATAAAAGCAAAGAGATACTTACAACCTTTACCTTTTGACTTCCATTGCTCGCCTATTCTTTCTTGATCTTGAGTGATGGAGATTGGCTCTCAGGGAGCTTGCTTCCTTGCTTTCATTCCTCAAGATGACAAGGAGAAATGGCTATGATACTTGTTGTGTTGAAGATGAGCTTCAAACACAAGGATAATGGAGGATATTGGAATGGCTAGAATGTGGAGATTTGAGAAGAAGAATGTGGGCATGATAAGGATGCTAGAATGAAGATTTTCTAGAGGAAATTGGGCATTATGAGGATGCCAGAATGAAGTCCCTTAAATTGCTTAGAGAATGGTTTCATTTATAGATTTTCTGAAAAGGCAATGGAGAGTGAGGATCAAAAGATGAGATCAATGGCTCTCATTTTTTGTGAATCTTTAATTCATAATGGATGAATTAAAAATTATTTTTTGAGAAGAGTGGGTTATGACAATTGAATTAAGAATTCAATAGTGGAGGATAGTGGGTTATGACAATTGAATTTTCAATTCAATAGTGGATGAGTGGAGGACAAAAATGAATTAAAGATTTATTTTTGGATTTTGGAGGATATAAGCTAATTAAATATTAAGAATATTTAATTATATGTGCAATATGGTGAGGTGGAAGAGATGAGGTGGATTTTGTGAGGTGGATTTTAGGACTTGAAACATTAGAAGAATTTAGGGAACTTAATTAAATAAAATAATTTTATTTAATTGTAGGATAATGAACCAATCAAATAAACTTATAATATTTATTTAATTGATAGAAGAAAATATGAATTAAGATAAATATTAGAATATTTACTTAATTCAACCTAAGCCAATTTTATGTGTCTACACCTCCCACTTCATATCAACCTCATTTATCCACATGTCACATCAATCCTTCATCAACCTATCACACCCCTTCCAATGTCAACCCTTATCCACATCAACAATTCCCATCACAACAATCATTATCCTATGCAACCCCTCCATCATCATCACAACAACACATCCCATCACAACAACATCAACCAATTCAAAAATCCCAACCACAACATCTACACATTTATCAACAACAACAACAATTCATATCACAACAAGTCCAAATACCATTCCAACCTCAAGTCCACCATCATATCCTCTTGTCCTATCCACCCTTATTCATGAATGTTCTTCCCTAGGAAAACAACAACCTTTATCCTCCACTTCACCTTCTCCATCCAATAACGAGCTCAAGTCTAATGTTCAAACTACACCTAGTCCCATTGTCCATCGCATACTCCAAAACATGAACTACCAAGGTAAAAGCCTTCATGAACAAGGTATTTTGGGGCCAATCCATGTCAAAATACCTCCACGCTCATATGGCCTTGGATATACACCCCAAGGACAACAATCTCAAGATGTTGGTAATTCCTCCATCCCTCCTAAGTCCACTTTCCATCACAAATCCTATCACACACCCAAAACATATGTTGCCATTCCATCTCCATTATACTACAAGTGTCAAAAGCATGTGACCATACACCTTCCACCATCCACTTTACCTCCATTACTTCCAACTCCTAACCTCCCACCATCCACTTTGCATCCACTTCTACCAACGCCTACTTATCCACTTATCCATAAGTACCCTAAAAATCCTAATAATGACCAACGAATGCACACATTGTCTAAACATGAAGCTTCCACTCATTCTACCAAACCCATGGGATTCAAAACTAAAAATCTGGATGCCTCTACTTATAAACCCAAAAATCCTAAGGACACTCATGCCTTGGACATCAATGCAAAGAATTGAAGCAAAATCTATCTAAAAAGCTATCTAAGCCCATACCTCCAAAATCAAAGTCCAAAAATAAAATGGTTTGGGTCCCTAAGAAAGAATCAATCAAGTCAAATGAGGCATCCACTTCCATCCCAAATTCCCATTCCATTCAAAAATTTCAAAAATCCCACAAGCAAAGCAAGAATCATAAAAGTGCTAAGTCTATGTGGGTACCTAAATCACTAAGTCATCCATCCCATAAGCAAACATCACCATTGCTTCCTATACCACCTTCCCATCAAAAGCTTCAATGTTTATCTCATTGTGTGCAACCATGGGTCATGGTTCCATTCCATTCTGCAACATCTCCACATACCTCCATCTCTCTATCCTTCATCCATTATCCTACATATCTTCCCCATCACCTTCCTATGGTCCATGCTTTTGCATAAACCTTCCATCCTTTTTCATAAGCCTACATAATCCACATCATATTCCACTATCTTACCTCCATAATCCACATCATAATCACTTTTCCCCATCCATTATCCTTCCTTTCATAATCCACTATCTTTCTATTCATAATCCACACCATAATCCACTATCCCCCATCCATCCTTGCATAAACCTTCCATAATCCACATCATAATCCACTATCAACATAATCCTTCTCCTTCTCATGCAATCCCCTACCAACATCTATGAGCATAATAACATTTTGACATGGTCCATGTGACGACACCCCTCTCTAATGGGACACTATCAACCTTCATGGAACTAGACACTTGATTCCCTCCTATCCATTACCATGGTGAAAACTTGCTCGCATGCACCATATGTAATTGTCATGCTATCCCATCAAATTAAAAAAAAATTAAAATAATAAAGAGAAATCCCTTCATCCAATGGTGAAAACCACACTTGGTGGCGCCTTGGATAAGTACCGTGATGAAGACCTGGCAAACAGGGGTCATGTGTAGGTTGATCTTCTATGTCACTTATGCTTGGGGGCACATTGTCTCATCCATCTTATCATCTCCAACTTATTATTTTCCATCTTATCATGTCCTATCTTGCCATATCATATCCTACCATCTTTAGCCATTACACCCATATACCTATCCTATTGAGTCCATTTATCATCCCTTCCTCCTTTTGATCTTGTTAAAGATATAGGGGCAAAATGTTGAAATATGCTTTGGATATCTCTTGGTATACCTCACCCTTTCCAAACAATCCTATCATTATTCACCTATCATAAGCCTTGTCATGTAAAATCCATCATGTTATCCTTTTGTCATAAGTTTTTTCATGCAAAATCCTAAGTCTACTACCTAGAATGGGGCATGTTATTCCTAAGCGACATAGTCTTTGGATATCACATCCTAGCTCCATTATGAGGCATATATCCATTCCACTATAGCTTATCCTTGTATCTATCAATTTATCATGAGCTTTCCATTCCATCACTTATCCTTTTATCCATCCAACTATCATGAGCCAACCATCCCATTTACTATCGTCCATCCAATCCTACCTCCATCCTTGCACCTAGACTTGGTTTTCCCCTTGTCATTGGTATCAAGCACAAAGTCTACCCAAATTGTAAATCCAATGCCATCCCAAAATATTCTCAAAAGAACAAAAAAATCAAATATTCTCAAAAACACAAAAAAATCAAATATTCCTAAAAAAACAAAATTAAAAAAAAATCAATCCAATCATCAATTCATCAATAAAATCAATCACATCACTTCAAATTCTTCATCAATCCAAATCAAAATCCAATCATCAATCAAATCAAAATCAATCCAATCATCAACTCCAATCAAATCAAATCACATCATCAACTCAAATTATTCATCAAATCCATAACAACAAATCCAATCATCACATCAAATCCATCAATCCCATACATCCAATAAATCTCAATCAATCCATAACCTGATCAATCCATCCATTTTCTTCATCACCATCAATAAAATAAAATTAGAACTATATCTCATCTCTATCGTTAAATGCCTCGATCCCGTGGATACAAGGTATGTAGGCAATCTAGGATACGAAGGAAGTACCCAGATTCAGGCATAGGTGATAGAAAACTTTCCATCTTCCATCCTTATTCTAATCTTCACCAATCTTCATCTTCATCCATCTCACCTTCTTCAATCATCTATCTCCCACATTATCAATAAACACCTATATCAAACCAATTCTTCATCATCACGATCCAATCTATCAAATTCATCCATTCAATCTTTAAATCAATTCTTCAGTCGCTTCTTCCAATCATTCAAAATCAATTCAAAATTTTAAGCAATAATCCAAATGCAAGTCATCCTTAATCCATACCAATCAAGTCAATCAATCTTGTCAAATTATCCAATCACATCCTTGGTCTTGATCCTAATCTTATCGTAAACTAAATCAATCAATCATCATCATCATTAATGAGATATTTCATTCCCACATCCTTGTGTTGATCTAGGGATATATCTTTCCCCACAATGACAACACTACTATCATCATCATCAATCAATCAATCATTGGCTTACAACTTGATAGGGGCAATACTTTGTTTGTTTTTGTATCATTTGTGCATACTTGCTTGTGTGTGTTATCTTTTTATCTTGCATTTGTATCACATTCGAATCATTTCCAGCTAATAGTCATATCTTGTGTATGTTGGAATAGCTTTTTACATTATCATTTGCATCTAAGGTCACATCATACCTTTTGTGCATTAGGACTTTAATGCTTTAAGTTTTCTTCATCATACATTAGACAAGGTTGTATTATACTAGGGCACAAGACACATCGTCACCCTGGTCCTTATACCTTGGTGCATAACGTCTAGTGCTATATCAAACATCATGGTTGCTCACCTTTATTGTAGCATAATGCATCATTCATTTCTTCTATCCATTCCTTTATCTTTCTTCCTTGACTAATCCCTTTCTTTCCAAGAGCCTACCTGTGTTTGTCCAACCCGCCTATCCTCTCGAGGGGGCATCATCATCCTATCTTTTCATCCTCATCCTATCTTTCCATCACCCTATCCTTTTCCTCTATCCATACCTTAGCTTCTTTGAAATGATGTTACTCAACGCAAATCTTATCATCTCGAACATCATCTCAAAGAGGAGCAAAATGTAGACACCCAAATTTATCCCCAAATTTGTCCATGTCTTGCAACACCTAGTCAAAAACATTATTAGAGACATCATGTAGCATTTTTTCCTAATCCCACTCCTAATTCAACTTATACCATTAGCCAATTAATTAAATAAATTTTAATTATTTAATTAATTTCCCATCATAATGCCATCTTTTTCCTATCCTTATCCCACTATCCAATTAATTAAATAAATCTTATTTATTTAATTAATTTTCCAACTAATATCCCAGCTACTTCAAATAAAATATTTGAATTAGGTCCTCACTTTTCATCACATTCCAACAATTGTCCATCTCTCACTTGAATCATGTGTGGAACTACCTTTTGTGTACACAATCACACACAAACTTATTAAATAAAGGTTTTTTAGTACACGATCACACATGAGCATTATCCTCCTTACACTTGTCACATGGCTACAACTCCCTCAAAGAGTGGGAATAACTAATCAATCATAGCCATCCACATCAATTCATTTAGCCTTTTAATCTCAACCATCCATTTGAACCAAGCCTTACCTATAAATCTACCCCCTCACAAGCCATTTTCATGCGTTGAGTTTGAGTATCTACATGCTGCTGAAATATCTTTAGAGCCTTTGCATCATTCATCTATCATCCATTGTCTTTTCATCAATCTTCCATCTATCATCTTTATCCTAATGTTATGCTATCGAATTGAGCAACGAACATATCAAATCAATTGATCAATTCATCTTGCATCTATCATTGCATCTATCTGAGGTATTGAGAATTTGAATCGAGGTAAATGCATTTCATTGTTTTATCATTTTGATTTGTCCATATTTTTTTATCACAATAACATATTTATTTCTGTGGGCTAACACCCATCATGGTTTTTCCCTTATAGGGTTTTCCATGTAAAAAATCTGGTGTCTCATGTGTTGAATGTGTTATTGTATTGAGCTTATTGTTTCATGCTTTCATGGTTAAATCTTAATAATAGTGACTAAACATTTGATGTGTTGATATTCATAAGTGGTTAAAGTTTTTGAGACAACTGATTCACCCCCCTCTTAGTTGTCTTGTGCATTTCAACAAAGATGAGATGGGAGTTGGAGAGATTTTGGCATAGTAAACTTACTTCAAACTTAGATGTGTAAATGGCTTGTGGAGGCTTGTATTTATAGGCAAATTGGAGGGGAAATAGGATCAATGGGTAGGATTGAAAGTTCAAATCCAATGGTGGAGATGAGAGGATGAGATTGAGGGCTTGGATTTCATCAACAAGATTGGAGGGTTGAGATTAAAAGTGAATTTTAAATTTATCTTGGGAAGGCTTAGCATTAATTAGGATTAAGACACATCATGAAATAAAAAATTAATTTCCTTAAGAGGTGTTGGAATTAAAAATTTTATTTTATTGGTGAATGGGATGACATGATCACATGTGTGCATTTGACAAACACATGTGTGAGCTCTTTGCATAAAAAAGAGCTCTAACATGAAAGAGGAAAGGGGAGGTGGAAGGGTCATGTGACTCTTGAATAAAAGATAAATTTTTAAATTCAAGGGGTGTGGGAGAACCTATTTTAAGTGGTATTTGACCAAGTTAATCAAATAATTAACAAGTACTTAATGTGGTTGTAGTTAATTAGTGAGTGGGCTAATTAGGGGTTAAAATTAATTAAATAATGATTTATTTAATTAATTTAGGTTTAGGGTTTATGTAGGCTAAGGTAGCTAATTAAATAATTGATATTTATTCAATTAGACTAAGTTTAGGCTACAAGCTAGGGTATATTAATTAAATAAGTATGATTTATTTAATTAATCAGGATTAGGAAGATGGATAAATTAACCAAATAAATATTAGGAATATTTATTTAGTTAATTATGAATGAAGTTGTAAAGTTTAGTGATGAATTAATTAAATTAATTCATTACTAAGGAATAATTTGGGGTAAATGGTTAAGGGTGGATGGTTAGAGATGGCTTAGGGTTAATTAATTAAATAATTATTTATTTATTTAATTAATTGGTGAAAGAGGTAATTGGTAGTGTATTGATGGGTGAAAGTGGCTTGCAAGGTCAAGACATTTTCAAGCGTCTACAACTTTTATTCTAGAAAGGATAAAATTCTAACTTTTAAAATATAGATTTTTAACATCAAAATCTAGTACATGGATATTTTTTCATAATTTTTTGTTACATATTTTTTTAATTAATTTTTGAAGTTAGGGTAACTATAATTTGGACATAGGTGTATTCCATCAAGCATAACTTATTGTGTATATATCAAAATTCAATTTTTTTGGTGAAACTAGGACATAAATACATAGGACAAAGGTATTTTTTTGGAATTTTGTTTTCAATGTTTCACTATTTTTCCACTTGTGTATAATGAAGAACTTGATGTTTAGTGAGAAACCTATGTTTAGTAAAAATTGAAAATTGAATACATAATAAAATGAAAATATATCAAAATTATACTTGTTAGAAAGCTCGTTTTAATAACTATGATCTTGCAAATTATCTTGTCAAGTTAATTACATTTGAAGGTCCAACCTAAGGCTTGAAACTAGATTATTTGAGGAAATATTAAAGTAGACACAGAAAGTGTCTTACTAAGGAACTTCATTCGAAGGTTCCTTCGATCGAAGATATTACCTTTGTTTGAAGGTACCTTCGATCAAAGGTACCTTCAAACAAAGGTGGTAACGACTAAAAAAATAATATTATTTAAGGACTTTTGAATGCAGGTCATTGAATATAATAATATTTATAGAATTTTAGCAACCAACCTTCGAACGAAGGCTAGTTTTAGCCAATGTTTCACAAAAAATAGGTCTATTCAAATTACATGTATATATATATGCAAGATCATATTTTGTGATTTTAATATCAAAAAATAAAAGAAAATTCTCTAGGTCTATTTGAATGGTTATAATTTTTGCAAGTGCTTTACACATTTGCAACGTGGAATTGGTAAAGAAATTATCGAGATCATATTTTACAAATCCTTGAAGAAGATGGGAAATAAAAGGACAAGGCAAAATAAGGCTATGCGAAGCCTACTTTTAGCTCACCTATATTATTTTTCTTATAGTACTCTTTCGATGGATTTACGATGGGCATGTGGATATTGGGGACTATTGATCCCACACTTAGACCTTATTACCTTATCTTATTCTTGATAAGATAGATGGTTTATTATTTATGGATGGTTAGATGGCATGTTAGATTTGTTGATAACTGAGAGGGGGGGTGAATCAGTTATCCTAATTATTTCTTCTTTCTGAACTTTCTTAATAATTAATGCAGCTTTAATTCAATAAGCAAACATAACCATAAATGGAAATACACATGACACAATATTTTTGACGTGGAAACCCCGTTAAGGGAGAAAACCACGGGGTGATTAACCCAAGGATTATTCTCTGTTAGAAGAATAAGGAGAAACAAAATGGCACTTGCCAATTAGGGCTCACTGCCCGAGCACACTGCTCACAAGAGGTACACTGCCTACAAAGAGACACACTGTCTACAGTTTATAAAGAATGTAATACAATACTTGAATTGATAAGGAGCATCAACACATGCTAGAGTTCAATTCTGGTTAGGCTCTGTATACTAATCTGCTACACTTCATCTCTCTTCTTTTATACTACTCTTCTTTCACATACTGGATCTTTTCTCTGCTTTTATTCGGCTCTACTGCTTTTCTTCGCACATCATACATAATAACTACTTTTCTCATAACCAAAACCATCTTGTATACATATCTGCACAAATGATTTCATCACCTTTCTAGTCGGCACCTGAAATAGTCAATATTCTTCATAGACTTTGATCTGTCAGCTGAATCCTTGCTTACCAAGCAATGCAGAACATGGATATACTTGTGAAAATCATTAATCATGTCAGCCAAACATAATTCATGCCTTCATAACCTTTACTACCATCAGTAACATATCTGGAATAATGTCTGATGTTCTGCCAGTCAGTTCTTCCTCTGTTCATACTGTCACTCAGGAACCCGGTACTCAAGTATTCATATCTTTTTCCTCATCTATCACCGGAGGCTAAATCCTTGGATTCTATTACTCAAGGTAGTCCTCTTAACTTTCCCAAATCTGCACTTTACCAAGATACTTCCTCTGAGAGATCCGGACCTGTCTGTCAGACCTTACTGACTGCTCTGTTCGTGCTTACCGGACCTCAATACTTTGCAATCTGTCTTCCAGTAAGGACTCATTATGTCCTGCGGATGTGTGGGCTAACCTTTGTTGCCATCAATGACAACATTCATGAATCCATATAGTGTCTCTTGCCAACAATCTCCCCCTTTGGCATTGATGGCAACACTTAGTGAAAAATGACTAAGTGTAGCACTATACTCCCCCTTGGCTGATGCTCTGTCTCTATGTACATTTTCCAGAACTCCCCCTTAGTTGGATTCCTCATTTTTCACTTCTCCTCACTCCCCCTTTGACATCAATGGCAAAGGGTAGGGTCCACATACAAAAATTTTCAAAAATTTTACTATACTTAGCCGCATAAGTATATATATATATATGTAATACTTACATATACTATAGTATGTCTGCAAAAGTTGTTTTTAGTTGAATGAATTCAATAGCCCAACTTTGCTTCATTCTGTCCAAAATTAATATATGACCGCTCAATAGAAAAGCAAAAGCTTTTGCCCTCTTAAGATCTGTTGGATCATTAGTCTGGCCTATGATTTGAGCTTCTTTTATGGCCTCATGCATGGCCTCTAATTTAGGGACAATTAACCCTCTGAGCTCACTCAATCTACTGATTCTGTTTTTCTTCTCTTTTTCAAGTTTCTTAATCTCATTCAAGACTACAACCATTTGACACTCTTGATTTATTATGGAAGCAGTAAGTGGATCAAAATTTTGAGAAAGATTTAATAGTTTATCCTCCTGTTCTTTCATTTTCTTCTCAATTTTCATTGTTGTTTTGGACCATGATAAACAAAATTTGTACATTTCTCCACCATCTTTAAGAGCATTTTCTAAGCTCTTTATCCCAATATTCATATTTCTCCTATCATTACTTATCAACCCTTGTATCTCTGATAACCTTTTTGCAAGAAATTCCTTCTGGACCTTATCTTCTGCTAACTTCTCTAGAGAATCAAAATGTGTGCTAACACTGTTGACTAGAGTATTGAGATTACCGGATGCGGAGGCTATGGGATCCTTATGAAATGATGGCAAAATCTTTTCAAGCACTCCGGATGCAGCTACTATAAGCTCACAGTCTTTCATGTGAGATTTCAGTAGTTTCTCATTGGCCTTGGCATTTGCAAATGAAGCTATCTTCATTGTTTGTACCGGAGAAAGAGAATCAAAATCAAATGGTCCTTTTAGCCATTCTGGTTCATCAATCTCCATGCTCTCTTTTGTCAAGAAGTCCTTGACAGATTCTGCAGTGTCTCTTGCTGGAGACAGATGTTTCTTCTTTTCTACATTCTTAGAACTGTCATCTTTTTCCTTCACCTCTGCTTCTTTCTCATGTATTCTTTCTTCTCCTTTAGATCCAAAGACTGCAGGGGAAACCAGAGGAGAGATATTTGTTTGTTCATGAGCCACTTCTTTTTCTAGAATAGAGGATTCTATGTCCTTATCCTTTTCTGTACCGGTGTCCATTACTTCTTCTACCATTATCTCAGTGAGCTCTTCTACAACACTTGTGGTGGAGGGGTCAGTACCCAAGTCCTCTATAACTGGAATGTTGAATCTTAAAGGCATTTCGGAGGATCTCTTTAGTTTCTTTTGCCACTTTGTCAGTTTCACCAAGCATTAGCTAATTCATCCTGGCTTTGCTCCGGAACTCATCCTTGCAATCTTTGAATACCATATTCATTGTTTTGGGATTGATTGAAGGAAATAGCTGAATTGCTATCTATTCTCGGATCTCGAGATCTTTTGCTCAAGCATTATTCTTCCTCATTTCAAGCCTTTTCTCTAAGCTTTTGGGAATTAGAGAGATAATTTCAATGAAAGCTTTGTTGTAAGTGTTCAAAAACTAGACTGTGGCTTCCTCCAAAATCTGTTTATCTGCTTCATTATAATCATCATAGAATTCTGTTAGGGGTTGCAGGTTTCCATCCACAGTGACTGCTTTCACTACAACATCTAAGGAGAGAGTGGGTTTTTCAGCAAATTCCTCTTCCTTCTCTTCTTCTCCTTTACAGGTAGAGTGTTCACTGAATGATTTCTTCTGTTTCTTCATTTTCCCAATTTCTTCATCAGATTCAGTCTCCTCTTCATGCCTTTGATTGACATAAGCTCTTGCATCTTTTGTCTTTGTTCTCTTCTCTCCTTTGCTGGATGATTGTGCTTCTAGCTTAGATGCCCTTGAGCTTTTGGCAATGGCAGGTGCAGATTTCTTTGAAGATTTGGTCTAGGTGGAGGTTTCTACCGGAACACTTTCCTCACTTTTCTTTTCTGCCTTCTTCTTCTCTTCCTCAACCTTTTCCCTCTTCTTCCTGTGAGCATCAAGTGCCTCCATTGAGATGCCAAAGCCTTTGGCCACATCTTCTACTTCTTTTCTCACTTTCCTCTTTATCTCTAGCTACCTTAGCTCTGTATGAATTTTTATACTTAGTTCATCAAAAGTTCCAAATCTTTCTGTTTTAGGGTCCTTTGGCTGTCTGAGCATGTGTTGAACATGCAGCTCAACAATTTCTTCATCTACTTCATACCCCATAGGCATGATCCAGACTGTCCTTGGCTCAACTGCCTCCATTAGGCATTGATCAATGTCTACCATGAAGCACACTGTATCCTTGTATTTCTCAACCACTGATTTAGGGATTCTTTCTCTGATTTGCATTGTATTTTGAAATTGCTTGAAGTAACCCCACAGAGCTGTATTCCTTGCCTTAGCATCCCCAAGTTCATGCAAGTAATCTCTGATCTAAATTGCTACCAGTTTGTCATTTTGCCATGCCCATCCATTTGATCTGGGCAGCTCATTCATGAAGTAGAAAAATAAACATAGTATCAGTCCACCATATTTAAAGGAGTTCTTCTTATCCTTTTTGATCTTCTGTATGTTTTCTATTAATTAGCTCAAGAGAAGTTCACAGAGATCATAATTTGCATTCTTTCTTAACATCTCATAGGCAGTATATAATGTAGTTCCAGATACTGAATTCTCCCTACTGGAGTGATATATCTTATATCCTATTATCATAGATGCAAACTTGATATCTGGGTCAGTAATATCTTCAATGGTCATTGCCCTCTTATCAAATTTTGATCCGGTGGCCTCAATTACAATGTTGTTTTTGACAGATTTGAGGATAGGTATTCCTTCGGAGGAGTGCAAACCAGTTACTGCCCTAATTGCCTCCTTAGTGATTTTGCAAGGTCTGTTCAGCCATAGAAAGTTGTCATGCACCCTACTCAATACATACCGGACCCATTCATCTTCTTTAAAGCAGGGGAAATGAATGAACTGATCAAACTGTTTTTCCTAGATGCCCTTATACTGAGGTTTGATCTCAAAGGAATCATCTATTAACTGCTTGTGGTATATGTCTCTTAGTTTGAATTCCCCAAACTCTTCAATGTTTGCATGTATATAAACCCTAATATCTTCTGTGTGCAAAACACCATGTGGAACACTAGAGAAGGCTCCTAGGGGATCTACCTCCAAGGATTTGTAAGGATGCTTCTTAAACATGGCGTGAGGTCTATCAGAAATCTTTACTATATTCGGAGTAGCCATCATCAAAGAATCTTACTGAGAGATAATAAGAACGAGGAATACCTTTTATGTTGTTTAGGGCACACACGATGAAATCTGAATTGAGTTGTATGAAGAATCGTCTTGATCTTTGAAAAAGTAGTTGCAGAGCTCCTTTTCGTTTCTTCTTGAATGTAGAATGAACAAGTGATTAATGAGAAAACCCTTATAATGCTCCGCAAACCCTAATGTCAGGTTGCAATAAATGCTTGACCTAAGTTATTCTGGGTGCTCTGTTTTCCCAGACCAGTCTTGTGAAAACACCTGTTTCACCGGAAGACTCTTCAAATCTTTTTGCGGATCTCTCAAATTTTTACCAGACCTTCTTTAGATGTTTCTCTAGAAACCCTTTGATCTACAGCTTCTCATATGCCAATTTCAGGCACCAATTAACTGGCTGGGGGAACAAGGTTTTCTTTGTGTCTCCCCCTGAGCTAGGGCTCACTTTTTAATTTTTGGAAGGAATATCAGCACCAGAGTCTGGTGCGGATCCAACCTCTACATTCTCTGTACTTTTCTTCACCCAAATCTTGTCCATCTAACTCTTAACTTCATCCGCATTCACTTTTTGTTTACCCTTATCTTGATTCTGATTATGATATACCGGACCTCTTTTGTCCTGATTCTTGCTTCTACAGAATTTTGCAATATGACCGGATCTGTTGCAGATTTGGAAAACAACATTTCTTTGCATATTTGATTGATATCCTCTTGATCTGCATTGATTAGCCATATGACCTATTCTATTGCATGTAAAGCATCTACCATTGAATGATTTGTTCATTTGCATATTTCTGCATTCATGAGATTTGTGACCATATCTTTTACAATTAAAACATTGTCCGGAGAAGGATGAATTAGTCTGATTCATTCTCTTTCTGCACTGATTAGCTTTATGACCAAAGGTATTGCAGTTGTGCCAGTATCCATTGAAGGAAGGATATCTTTGAGCATTAGGCTGTCTTACCAGAGGTCTTCTAGGCCTGTTCCTTGGATTTTCTGATTCAAAATTCTTCTGACCGGATCTAGAGCTTTCTCCTTTCTCATATCCCAAACCATACTTGTCATCTACCCTCTTTTGACTTCCAAGAAGAACTTCAAGTTGAGCAGAACTTATCTTGAATTTCTCTTTATATTCATTTGCTATTTGAAGATCCCTTTTGAGAGAGATAATTTGATCCTCAAGTTTTTCTTCATTATCTTTAGCATCTTCAAGATCAGATTCAAGATGTCTAATAATTCTATCCATCTTGTGGCAATCTTTTGATTTCTCTTTGAGAGATTGTCTTAGATTATCTTCAGTTTTTCTTTTCTCTTCAACTTCTTGGGTAAACTTCATATCTCCTGATTCCATTTCATGTCTCACCATAATGATTTCTTTTGATAACTTTTCACACAACTCAGTTTTCTCCTTCAGCTCTTCATTTGCATCATTTGCTTCACCTTGTCTTGCCAATTGCTGAAGCAGCTCCTTTCTCTTTTTCATAGAGAGACTTAATTTGTCTTTTAGTTCTCTCATGAACTCATCAGCCTGTTTGAGTCTTTCCTTTAATTCATTGACTTCAGAGTTTGACTGTTCAAGATCATCAAGGGCAGTTTTAAGTTGCTCTCTTAAACCATATGCATCCATTTGAATTCCCAGATCTTCCTCAAGCTGTTAGACTCTGTTAGGAGGAACTTGGCTCTGATACCAATTGTTGATAACTGAGAGGGGGGGTGAATCAGTTATCCTAATTATTTCTGCTTTTTGAACTTTCTTAATAATTAATGCATCTTTAATTCAATAAGCAAACATAACCATAAATGGAAATATACATGACACAATATTTTTGACGTAGAAACCCTGTTAAGGGAGAAAACCACAAGGTGATTAACCCAAGGATTATTCTCTGTTAGAAGAATAAGGAGAAACAAAATGGCACTTGCCAATTAGGGCTCACTACCTGAGCACACTGCTCACAAGAGGCACACTGCCTACAAAGAGACACACTATCTACAGTTTATAAAGAATGTAATACAATATTTGAACTGATAAGGAGCATCAACACATGCTGGAGTTTAGTTCCGGTTAGGCTCTGTATACTGATCTGCTGCACTTCATCTCTCTTCTTTTATACTGCTCTTCTTTCACATACCGGATCTTTTCTCTACTTTTATTCAGCTCTACTGCTTTTCTTCGCACATCATACATAATAACTGCTTTTCTCATAACCAAAATCATCTTGTATATATATCCACACAAGTGATTTCATCACTTTCTAGTCGGCACCTGAAATAGTCAATATTCTTCATAGACTCTAATCTATCGGCCGAATCCTTACTTACCAAGCAATCTAGATCATGGATATACTTGTGAAAATCATTAATCATGTCGGCCAAACATAATTCATGCCTTCATAACCTTTACTACCATCAATAACACATCCGGAATAATGTCTGATGTTCTGCCAATCAGTTCTTCCTCTGTTCATACTGTCACTCAGGAACCTGATACTCAAGTATTCATATCTTTTTCCTCATCTATCACCGGAGGCTAAATCCTTGGATTCTATTACTCAAGGTAGTCCTCTTAACTTTCCCAAATCTGTACTTTACCAAGATACTTCCTCTGAGAGATTTGGACCTGTCTGTCGGACCCTACTGACTGCTCTGTTCCTGCTTACCGGACCTCAATACTTTGCAATCTGTCTTCCGGTAAGGACTCATTATGTCCTGCAGATGTGTGGGCTAACCTTTGTTGCCATCAATGACAACATTCATGAATCCATATACTGTCTCTTGCCAACAAGATTTCCATTTGATGATAGGATGTTAGATACTATGATGTTATTTGATGCTATTGGTATGTGCATAGATGTTGAGATTGATGATATATCTTACTTTATGTGAACTTGATTATACTTATGAGTGATGGATGATTTGGAGAGACATAATTATATTATCATGTGATTATTTTGATGTTGCATGTGATTTGCAATCATGTGTGTTTGATGTATGTTGTTCACTTGCTAAAGCTATTTTACCATATGCTATTAATGGGTTTGTGGAAGTGTATAGGTTACTTTCAATACCCATGGAAAATTGGAAGTCAGACAACAACCATATGTTATACCCCTGTTCAGCTGACCTAGTCCTAACTAGGACTAATGTCATATGTGTTTGGGAATTTTGATTTTTTTGTAATTGATTTATGACATTTTGTATGGTTTACCCCTTCTCAATTTATCTTTTGATGTGTTGTAAAAAGTGTAATGTTGAGTTTGCACAATTTTTAGTGCTAAATGTTTGAAGCCCCTTTTAAGTGATTTTATGTGTTTCTAAGTGTTGCTAATGGTCAAATATTGACCCTAGGTCATACTCCTAGGGTCTAGGACCATTCTTAACTTTTTAAAACTTGATCTGGACCTTGTATGGTCACCCAAACTTGACCCTGAAGTCAAATGACGAGTTTGGGAAGTGTAAGGGGCGGTTGGAAGGTCACCATCTTACTTGACCCCAACCTCACCCACTTGGGTAAGGTTACCCTTGCTTCTCATGCTTTAGAAGCTTCTCATATGTGTGAACCTCTTCCCTATGCTCTCACCTCCTCATTCATAAGAAGCTTACTTTGTGTGCTCACATCCCCCTATGCTCTCACACATGTGTGAGAGCACTTGTGGGAGGATGTGTATCTTTGTGGAATGGGGAGGTGACAAGTTTCACCTCCACATTCTTGTGGGGTTGTGAGGAGGGTTATGTGGATGGAGGAAAGGGTGACAAGTGTCACCTTCTCATCCATTAGGGTTTGATAGACTTGTCTTTATATCTCTCTCATTTTGATGAGATAAGGGTTCTTTTTTCATTTCTTTTGGGAAATTTTAGACTTGTGTTCGGAGAGTGAAGAACTTGGAGATTTGGGAGGACTTGTAGAAGCTCTTCACCAAACATACTCCATCCTTGAAGCTTGAGAGGTATTTCTCAAGGCTTCAAGCCATTTGCTTACTTGTTTTACTTATGCAATGTGTTTATGCATGTTTTATGATTATGTTATTTTAGTTTTTATGTGTTGTGGGTCTTAAGGGTTGTTTGGGTGAGCTCTCCTTGTGAGAGAGCTCACCTTTGTTTTGGGTGAGAGAGGATGTGAACCTCCTCGGTTTCCCCTCTTTGTTTTGGTATTGATTTGTGGCCAAGGGCCTTTATTTGGAGTTTTGAGGAGTTTGGGTTATGGCATGAGTGCCTTGGTTTTGTGAAATGAGAAGTATGGCAAGGGGCCAAGTGAATATTGAGTATCTTTGAGTATTAAGAGTGTGAGTCTCCTTGAGTAGAGTGAGTCCAGTCTCTCACCCTTCAAATCTATCCTTAAAATGGGTTAGTTATGTGTGTTGGCTTTGGTTGGGCGTAAATGTGCTTGGTGTGAGTGTTGAAATGTATGTGGTTTGAAACTTGGTTGTTGGAAGGCCTCCTAGCTTGGGGGTAGCCTATTTTAGGTCTAGGTTGGGAGGTGATCTTCCCTTGGGTATGGCTACCTTGTTTGTATGTTTTGTAGGTTTCTATGGAGGCTATGGAGAAGTTGAACTTGGAGAGTAATCATGGTTATATCGGCATTTTGTACTTGTAAAACTAGAGGCATTGAGATGCCCTACCCTCATTTTGGGTTCTGTAATAGTCCTCCTTCTGATGTAGTCATCTACTACTTGTAAACTTTGTAATCTATTTGGGAAGTTATGGAAATAATAAATATTCTTCACATTATGTTTTGAAAGAAAAAAAAGTACCTCTCTCTATAGTCTAGGTACTCTTTGTATTTATCAATTTGTTATGGAAAGAAAATAATAAAGGCATGTATGAGTTTTAGATGAAATGAAACTCCCTTGTTGCTTGAAAGAAAAGAAAGAGATATGAATAGTCTCCCTTAGTAAATTGTTTTATTTTGGTATAGTAAACTTATAAATTTTATAGTTATGCCTTTGAAGATATTTTATTTTACCTAAATGATGCTCTTAAACATATTTTAAGTCTATTAAAGTAATAATATATATATATATGTGTGTGTGTGTGTGTGTGTGTGTGTGTGTGTGTGTGTGTGTGTGCGCGCGCGCGCGCGCATAAATGTATATATTTAATTTGAGCTCTATTATGAAAACTTAGCTTGTTGGTTCTTTTTGGTCTCTGTATTTATTTTATGATAGTAGAATTTTTTTTTACCAGTGACTTTATATATATAAGGTTAAACTATGTAATAAATTGAATGTTATGAAGAGTTATTAAAAAGAGGTGTCACTGTTTCCTTCATGGAGATTTAGGGTTCCATTTCTGTGTGTTTTAAGAAAATAGACTTGAGTGGACCGCAGGGGCCGAAACCCCTACGGCCGTGATCTATATTTCCTCATATTAGAGCAAGGGGGAGGGGAGGGGACCCCATCAAAGCTATTTGGGGGCGACAGAGCATAGCCCCCCTAGTTTTATCTTCCCTATGTTAAGCAATCAAATGGTGGCATGGCCACCAGCCATGGTCTTTAAGGTACGACCCTGTCAACAATTGTAGCTCGACCTGTAGTTTGGTTTACCTCTATATATATATATATATATATATATATATATATATATATATATATATATATATATATATATTTACATCCAAATATTATAAAATAGAGGTATCTGCCTGTGTATTTTATAATATTTGGATGATATATATATACATGCTTACCCTTCTATTTATAATATAAAAGACTGGTTTTAAAAAAAAATTATTCCCTGTGTAACATTATATCTCTATTTTATGTAAATAACTAGAGAGTTATTTGTATTGGAAATAGAAAACCTAGGAAACTTTTGGAAACAAATAAAAAGTTAGTTTTAAAAAATTTATAGAGGGAAACATAGATTCCAGTGCTTGTAAATGAAAAATAAAAAATAAAACCTAAAGCTTAGGCAAACAAAAGTAATGTTAGAAAACAAAAGGAAAAGAGCAACCTATAGAAAATGTTAGAAAGTTAGAAAACAAAATTTGCTTGCTTCCCCAAGATACATCCCACTTTGGGAGGTACCTTCCCATTCATTTGCTCCTTCTTGTAACCTACACCCAACCAAATGAAAGTAAATGTTCGAATGAGAACCAATGTGAGGCTTTTTGTGCTTTTATAACTTTTGTTTAGGGTTTGGTGCCCAAATCCCTTGGGAGGAGCTAATTGAAGTTAATTAAATTTGTTTGTGTGGTGCAAACCTCATTTAGTGATTGGAAGGCTATTTTGTCTTTAGTGTGTGTGTGGGAATTTACCTTTTCTTGAATATTAGTTAATTTAATTTGCATGGGGCATTTATTTTATTGATTATGTTATTCCCTTGTTGTGAATGAATTAAATTGTTCCTTGTTTTAAAATTTCATGAGGTTGTTAAAACTATTATTGTGGGCTTTTAAATTAATTGTATTCTCAACTATAGAGTCAAGTTAGATTGACTAAATGAGTTTATTTCAAAATGCTTGGGAGCGTAATTAGTGAAATTATGCAATTTAAATTATTTAATTTGAAAGGGGCTAGAATAGGGATTTTATTTTAATTTAATTTTTGCAACCTCCTATAGTTGATGAGGTGGCGTTATGTTGCCGAAATCGCTATAGGAATTATCCTATTTTATTTCGTAATGCCCCATTATGCTTCTGCAATTGTTCTAGGGTTTATTGAGTTAAATGATTTTAATGGATCATTTAATTTATTCCTTTTTGTATTAAATGGCAAATTATTGTTTTAGGTTAGGAATTTATATTATTCTTTTTAGATGTTTAGATCCTTAGGTCATTAATGGATCTAGGGTTAGATTTTGATTTATATCAAAATCAACTCGCTTCATTTTAGGGAAACCTAGGGTTAGATTCCAGAAGGAATCTAACCCTCTCAGTGTCGCTCCATGTGACATACACCCCCTTTAGTGGCTTACGTTTCAAAGGGATGGCAAAGTGAGTGTCGTCTCATCTTGATGTGATTGACCTTCCCCACCTTTGGGTGATGCACATGACATCAATTATTGAGACAAATATGTTTTGTGTGTGTGTCACCGAGCATGCATGTTGCACGCGAGGGGGTTTGTAGAGTCGGGAGGGAAATTTTTTGGTAATTCATGTCATGACCACATGGCAAATGTGGCCATGACATGTGGTTATCGTGTCATAATCACATGATGAATGTGGGCATGACAGGCTACACGATATCATTTACCAGAAAGGGAACAAAAATTGCATGAAGATAGGGTGTAAAGATATTATGCTCAAAGAGAAGGTATGTCTATTTTATATAAATTATGATTTTATTAGGATCAATAAGATGAAATTGTTTTCAGTTGAAGTAATTTTTTCAATTCAAGTATGTTCTAAATATATTCATTTATTTAAATGTTGTGGATCCCATTAACATTCCTAAGTCCTCTACTAAAACCATTATGTTCCCTAAGTCTACTTAACTAAACCCTAAACCCTATTTACACTAGAAACCCTAAATCCTAAACCCTAAATATTATTGAGCTAAATATATGATTAGATATTTTTGCTAAATTCTCTTCCACTAAATTATCTAATCAAGTTCCTTTCTACTATATTTTTGTACCTTACTTGCCAAGTGCATCTATGATAAACTCTATGTCCTATCCAGGACCCTGCCCCAATGGAAAAATGTGTAATTTGACTATCCTCGAAACATCCCTAGTCCTAAAGCCTAAGTCTTAAACCCTAAAACCTAACCCCTAAGTTCCATAAATAGTATAATTTGAGTTAAATCTACACACATAAATTAAGAATTTAGAATGCATTGTATACAACATAAATAAATAATATAATTAAGTATTAAAGTTGTAATGTTCAAAATAAATTATAGTTACAAATCAAAGACTTGTGAGAGTTTCTTATATACCCTAGACTCCTAAACCCTAAACCCTAAACCTTAAATATTATTGAGTTTTAAATCTACATGTTCTTTTACTTACATATGCTTAAATATTTTATATTATATTTATCTATTTCTACATGTCCTTATATATCAATTGGGCTATATGATGGATTTTTATTATCCAGGTGAACTGGATTGGTGCAATATTGGTGATATATCATTTCCCTTGGTATATTACATGATTATTTATCTTACATGTTATATTTTTACCATGTTCATTTATTCTCCCCTCACATGTTTAATCACTTACATAATTTGTGAAAAACCACTTAGAGGGGACATATATATAATATATTGAACTAATATTTTATATGTGCATATGATTATTGTATCCCTCTAGGAATTTTGCACCACATTCACCATGGTTCTAAGATTGATTATTAATTCATAGGACATAGTGAACATTATTCATGCAACATGTAATATTATCTCCACCTCTACTACTATTATATTGATCTATAATATTGTCGGTACACACTTAAATCTTTATTACATTGAATCTCTTTTTAGGTTAAATGATCTAGTAATTGAATATGTACATATAAGTTTACTTCTACATATAATATAATTTGACAAATTAGCAAGTAGTTGTTAATAAGCTTATTTAAGATTTTGATTAGATGATACTCCTATAATTTTTTAATTATAACATAAATAGGACATGCAAAGTTAACTTTAGATGGAACTTGTACACATGACCATCCATATGGACATATCATTCTAGATGTTATTCCCATTTACATGTTCATTTTATAATCTTGTAAATACTTTGACATGCATGCACTTGACATCTCGGTAGTTTAATTGTAATTCAAAGTTGGAGAAAATTGCAAGGATGAATACTACATCCCTAACACTTTCTCATTCTAAACTTATAATCACCTTGATGATTTATCCATAGTTTAATAATCTAATTTTTATATATTCTAAAATCTTCTCTTTTATATGATAGGTGTAGGGGCTCAACATACAGAAATTGGAGTAGAGGTCCAAGCTAATTTAGTTACTAGAGTAGAGGAGGTTGAAGCACACATAGTTGGTGTTAGGGAGGAGACCCTTGAGCACAAATAATTGATGTTAGAGAGGAGGCCCATACACACTTTGATGTTGGACAGGGGTCAGGATTGCTTCCTTCTACCAATATTCATACTATGAATCTAATTAAAGAGGTGAAGAGAAAAATTTCTTACAAACTATAGATCATTTACTTGAAATGGATATATAGAAATTGAAATTTTATGTTGATAAACTTAGTCAAACTACTAAGAGGGCATTGACAAGAACTTCAAAGGAAATAATTAAGGCTTATTTCAAAAATCATGAAACACTTGGTGAAGCCCAACTATTATGATCAGTTCATTGCTTCTTTGTGATGACTTGTAAGAGCCATTACAATTGATAGGTGTAGATTTCACAAAAAAAGAGGAAAAGATGCCTAGAAAAAGATATTATTGAAAATGTTAAAAAGTTTTGGGTTTCATTGGGAAACGATCTTGATCAATGGATAAGAGCATTTCAAGAAGAGTGATGTTAACATCTATTGTAAGTCCACAAATATCAAGAAAACATCAAATCTCTTCACTTTGAAGTGAAATTGGCTTAAGTAGAAAGACACTAAAAAGATATGTGAAAAGGAGAAAGATTTTGGATGATACTACTACGGAAGTGTAGGGATCCTCATTCTGACAAGATTGAAGATGATGTTAGGAACTTGATCTCATGTTTTTTGCATGATCATACTCTTCCCTCATCAAATAAAAAGATTTTCTAAAACATAGGATAAGACCAAACAATTTTGAACTGCATACAAAACAACGGTTAGACATAACACAACATGAGATGTATGTGATGTTTTGTGATGCAAATCCTCATATAAATATTGGACAAACAATGTTTAAAATGTTAAGGCTACATTATGTGAAGGAAAACAAGTTTTTTGAAACTTGTTGTTGTTATCATATTGAATTTTATCTTTATTATCAAGTGTTTCGAAAGATCAGAGAAGAAAGTGATGGTTCTCAAAAAATGGACCTCCTAAATAGGTAAGTCAATTCATAACATCCATCTTATGTGATAAATTTGATGATGATGTAGATCGTCCAATGAAATACATAAAAGGACTTTGTGAAACACGTGGAAATCTGGCTAAAATTCCTTTGATAAATGAAGATATTGACATGATGAAGATGGTAAATAAAGTTTGAAACGAAAATTGGGAAAGAATCCACAAGGTTAGATTATGTAGAATAGGAGGTACCTATTAGAACATTTATGGATTTTTTTTGTGAATTGATACAACCATACATACATCATGCATTTAATGATAAGTGGAAAGTAAAACAATTTCAATTGTTAAGAGATACTTTCACACTTGGAACAATTTTATCAGTAGTTGACTTTGTAGAAAATTACTCTTTTACCCATCAAAAGGAGATTCAAACACAATATTACTATTCAGAGCAGGTCACTATTATGGTGCATGTGTGTTATCGATATGCACAATTGGATTTGGATGGTGTTGATAATACATATGAAAAACAAGTCATTAGGAAATAATATCACTTTTATATTAGTGATGATAAAGAGCATGACACACTTTTTGTCCAACATTGCTTTAAGATGTTTTTCAAAGATTTGGCAAGAAGAGGTGTGAAGATTGAAAAAAAATTTGTATGTTTTATTTCATAAATTGTGTTCTTGCTTTGATTAGCACAATTTCACTAAGTTTAGCTCCTAACTTTTAGTGTCCCTTAACCCCTTTCATCATTGGAACTATCTAAACCCTGATTGATGTGTATCTTATCGATGAAATGTCACATTTCAGAGTAATTACTAACAAAACCCATTAAGAAACTATAGATTCTGAGGATTTAGGGCACCCTTAAGCTTAATCCAAAGCTGAATTTGGGGGCTAGACTTGGGCACTCATGCACTAGTCCTGCCCTAAATCTCAAGATTACAAATTTAATTTTCGTGTCGACTTTAGCATGTGCTTTGTGTTTCTTAATTCAAAATTTCTTTCATGCATGATGTTGGCCTTTTATTTCAATTTATTTCATTTCTAAGGTTGGTTATTTAAATATAACTCAAAATTATTTTATTATGTACACAACTATTATGCAAGCTTACTATGCCAAAATTCTTCTACAAGTGTTATTCAAGGTCTGCAAAGTGTTGAAGCTCATCAAAGATTAGGATCTTTGCTATCTTGGAGATATGTTGTGAAGATTAGGAATCAAGATCTTGAGACTATATTTCACTTCCTAGGGTTTGTGAAGCCTTTTGTACAATCGGGAGAAGGGTTAAAGCCTCCAACTTGAGTTTTAGAATCCTCCGTGGATATGGTTGCCTTGCCTTCTTGTTCTACAAGTCTTCATTGATATCATATCCTTGAGGTGAAGTTGTTGTTTCCTTGAGTAAAACATTGTGTGGATCTACTCCTTGATGCTTGAGTCATTTAGGATCTTGCATTTGTTTATGATTACAATTATGGTTTATGAGCACACACATCTGCATATTTTGACATTGGCTATTGTTGAGGTAGGAATACGGGTAAGTGCAAGAAGATGGGGGGCCAAAAAGTGGCCAAATTAATTTCAAAAAACATTAATTCATAACGCGAGCGCGTTATGGCTTACTATAAATTTTAAAAAAAAGGTTTCTAATTTCATTTCTTTCTGTTTTCTCCTCTCAACCCATGGCTTGCAAACCCTCGAAAGCGCGCTCGTGTTTTGCAAAACACCATACAACACAAAAAGTTTATCGATTCGTCACCAAAATGCTGCCACAACGTCGAGCACGCCAAAGGGGTGAGTTATATTTGTTTTTTTGTTTGAATTTGTTTCTAAATAAGTAGGTTTTTGTTGATTTTTGATGTATATTTCGTTAATTGTTAGGAAATGTTAATGCATCTCCTCCTCCTCCTCAAAATCCACAAAATCCTGAGGAGGAAATACCTGCAGAACAACAACCTCCTCCATTCATTCCTTGACATGCCCCTGGAACACAAGAAAATATAATGGGGCAAATTGAAAACAACAAAAAGGAAATTGAAGATATAATTGCAAGGTTGAAAGATCCTTCCACTTTAACTTTGCATAGGTCCACGCTTGCCGAATCTCTTGAGTCTATGTTATCAAATGTAGATTCAATTAGCAAGCAAGTAACTAGTTGGACGGATAAAAAGAGAGAGTTTAGAGATTACTATGCAGACAAATTGTCATACCAAGATGTCAAAAAATTACAAATTACAAAATTAGACTTGTGTTCAATTTTTACAAACCCACAAACAAATCAACCTCCACCCATTACATGCAAGAGGTTCCCTATCCATTGGTGCAACAACCAAGCATTAAGGGACAATTTCGGGCAGAGGTGGTGGATGGTTTTTGACCATCCTCCATGCAATAATAATGAGGTCCCACAATACTTTTTGAGGAAACTCTACTGCGAGTTTGTCCTCAATAAAGTGCCAAACTATTTTGATATGCGGGACTTCCAGGGTAGAGGTGGGGGGTCAGCACAAGATAGACCAGGGGCACGTCTCGACCCATAGCGGGTAGTGAGATGAGTAATCAGTAGACCAGCCCACAAGCATGTTTCTATCCCTTCCATTGTGAAGGAGAGTGTTGAGGTCGATACACTTCAGTCGATTAGTGCCTTGACCCAGAGCATCATAGAGCATGCCAATCCTGCAACACAGAGTGGGTTGGGAGATAGTACGAGGAGTAGGGTCCCACCCCATACTTGCCAGGCTTGCGGGTCAGCCTGTAGTTATGACCCCATGGACAGTTAGGACGCATGTGCACAGGCTACATCTGCAGCTGAGCAGATGGTGATGACAGATACCCTCCTGAGTGAGACTTTTGGCCTTGATACTCAGGTAAATATTAGCAAGTTTATTGAATTTAATTTATTAAATTTTATTTTTGAAATACAAGATTAACTAATTTAAATTGATAATTTTAATGAAATTTCAGGGTCATAGCGTCGATGCAGTTTTTAGTGGTTCTCCACCTGCATTTTTCACTAGATCATCTACTGTCGAGGTATGTAACTAGTAAATAATTATAAATATTACATGTGAATAGCATCATTATATGAATGGTATTCTAATATCTGATTTTGGATGTTGAATAGGTTAATACTGTAGATTTCACAGCAAGACCTGCCAGCGGTGGTGGACTTCAAAGCTTTACATAGGTAATAAAATAAATAGTTTAATGAATGAATTGTACTTACTAAATTTTTGTATGTGATTTGTGTGCTTTATTGTGTGTACTTCCATATTTAGATGAACATGTGTGTATGTTAGGAGCCATGATTTGCATCACTATTATAGTTTTCGTAATTGAATAATGTTGTTTTATTTCCAGATGATACAGGTTGCGGAGACACCTCCCCATGTTCATAGGGCAATGGAGCAGGGTGTGGCCTCTGCGATTCATAGCTCCATGGCATTGACAGGGGTATGAGGCAGATTAGTAAAAATTTACATTCATTGTTATAGTTGTCTATTTTTGAAAAATCAAAAGATTATTGATTTGAAGTTTAATTTCTATCTGGATGGTTTCTATAGGACATGACATCACCAGGGACTATTCCTGCTACTGAGGCAAGCGAGGAGATAGATTATATGTTAGCGGTAAGTGATTATTTTGTTAAATGTTTCATTTTTTATAACATGTAATTTCTATATATTAATGTCTATACTTTTTATTGTAACAGGTAAAGATGCAAGAAGACCTAAATAGGAGGAGTAGCCCTTGGGTTCGTAGTAGACCACCCACATGCGCGTCTCCATCCCCTAGAAGATCAAAGGCTGCTCGTGATTTATTCTCTTCACCAGCCAGAGGGGAATGACTTTTTATTGTGTTCCTTTGTTGTATGCCTATATGGCATTTGTGGACATATATTTTGTATTGTATATAGTTGACATTGTATGCCTATATGGCATTCTTGTAAGCCTATATGGCTATTTTGTCTATATGTTATACTTATATCGACAGATATTGATGTATGCCTATATGGATATTTGGTTAATACAAATATTTTTTATTGATGGCGTCCATACTTGCATTATAAATCCACATTTGAATGGATATTTGTAGATGGCTACTTCAAATATTTAAAGTTCGATTGTATTACATAGGATGTTTGTTGATCCAAAGCTAGCTATTGTTATTCAAGTATCACCTAAACTTCATTTTGGAACTAAAAGATAAAAGTTGTATTTAAAAAAAAAATGAATCATTATGTTGAATAGAAAATATTAATATTCTTTATGAGTAGCACAGAATGTCAACTATATGCAATACAAAAAAATGAATCATCATGTTATTCTTTATGTTTGAGATCCTGAAAATGACTAAGTTTGGTAGCCTGATATCCTGAAACACTAGGATGAATATCCAAGTCATTAGGATGATTGTGCCTTGAGAAAAAGTCATTAAGATGAGCGCCTAAAGGAGACTTTCTTAAACATTCAAACATTGAGCAACAAGCATGAAGGGTTAAGGCGCAATTTTCAACTCATAAAGCCTCAAAAGGGTGTCCAACTTAGAGAGAGCATTCATTTAAGACAAGGCGCCCATTGACACCTGTTCCACCATAAAAGTGCACCTAAGGTGGAAGGAGAACAAGCCTCTGGTAAGTGAAGCGCACCTATTGTCTAAACCACTTCATTAGGCACCCTAGCATGAGGAGGAGTATATAAGTCAATAGGAAATGGCACCTATAATGCAAATGAAGGACTAAGTGGCATTTTCAATAAGCATCAATTCACCTTGAGCTTTCAATAAATACATCAAATTGAGCCCCATAAGCCTAGGCACCCTTTGCCTGCAAAAGAACCTTGTATCAACATCAAGAGTTGGTCGTATCGGCAGACCTTGGTTAGGCTTCGCCGATAGTGGTTTGAAGTCAAAGACATCGGTGTATCGGAAGATAATCCCATCTGTGCATCGGAAGAGCAGTTGAGAGATTCGCCGATGAAGGGGGTCACACTGACAGTTGAAATCCATCAGTGTATCGGCCCAACGAGATTAGAGTTCACCAATGTTTGGAGTCTCACCGACGGGTGTGGTTCAAAGGTTGTCATTCGTGAGATCAGTGTGTCGGCAGAAGAGTTTTTGAGTGTGTCGATGGTATTAAGTCCTACCGATAGGTGAGGGACTTAGAGTCTCGTATCGGAGTGACAAAGACATCGGTGTGAAACAATATAAAGTCATCGATAGTGGTCTATCTAACCGATAAGAGTTAATGATGGGATGTTTGTCAGAAGTGAAATCAAACGGAATCATGGTGGCATCAGCCTATCGGCCGATGAAATTTTAAGCTCGCCGATGGTATGTTGTCTCGCCAATAGTGAGTTCAAAGGTTCAAAAGTTGATAATTCTATGCTTCCATTATTTTTAGACAAGTCAACAATAGAGTGAAATACAGAGTATCTAACCCTCTCTTGAGCAATCTACCTCCTAGGCGCTCAACATTGAGGAAAAACTTCATAAAAATGCCTATCTCTTTCTTGCAAGTTTTATTATTTTGATGGTTCTAACTCATATCTAGAGAACTTCTCACCAAGGTGCCAAAATAAGTTAAACCCAACTAAAGCAAGAAAATGCACCCAAGATGATTTCAATCAATTGGAGTAGGCACCAATTTAGTGTTATTTTGACTCATACACCCTCAAGGTGCTAAAGTATCATTCCTTTAATCAATCTAGTTTCTATGTTCCCATGTGTGATGTTCCAAGTAGGAGATAGCACCTAGGGTCTTTATCTTATTTTTGAAATTCTAATGATTCCAAACACTTACCAATAGTCTCAAAAGATCCTATTATCCCTTAAGCGCTCAATCCTCTAATTTATCAAGGTGCTCAATCCTCTAATATATCAAGGTGCTCAATCCTCTTCGAGGCGCTCAAACTCATTCAAGGCGCTATCCTTTACTACTTGCCACTTCAAACACTCTAGGGCGCTCATAATTACTCCCATCACTAATCTTCCTCCTTAAAGCACATTTGAGGACTTCTTCTTTATGATAGGGTGCTACTATGAAAGTAACAACTCAAGGCGCTATATGAAAGCTTGATCTTGGAAAGGCGCCTAAACTCATAATGTGAGTTATTTTATCAAATTTTCAATTTTAAGGTCTTTTGGCAACTCCTCTACCAAGGCACCATTTGATGAGGTGTTTGAAGCTTGATTTTCCCCTTAGGTGCACAATCTTGATGTTCTTGACCCTACAATGTGCCTTGAGTCCCTAAGCTCTTACACTTATCATCTCTTATGCTACTTAGTTTCATCGCTCTCATAAAGGCATTTTGAGGAGTATTACTCTTCGAACTCAATCTCTGGAACTAAGGCGCTCAAGGGTGAGTAAACGTCCATTCTTCCAAGGTGCTCATCAAGGTATAAAACAACACACAAAGGTGCCAAGATTACTCCACTCAACCTCAAAGCGCTAGATCATATCTAAATTTACATAAGGGTGCCAAATCAAATTGTCACTCAAGGGCAAGTGCACTCGAAAGGTCATCTATCTTCAAACTCAACTTCCATTCCTCTAGGCACTTGCTTGGGTAAGTTTGGACGCTCCCTTCATGCTTGCTATTCAAGTGGCTTCAACTCATTATAGATACTTCCTCATCTAGGCGCAAATCATGATAGTTTCAAACACTTAGCTTTCAAGGCGCCAGAAGATGATTGTAGAGGAGTGAAATTGCGCCTTAGTTCAAATAAGTGTTTACTTCATCATTGATGGATTTAAGTCATTGTATATGCTCATGAAGACTTACCTCACTCAATACTCCCCAAACTTATGGATCTAAACATGTTTTTTCTTAGGTGCTAAATTGGAGTTGTCTAGATGCACAAGTGCGCCTCCCTCAATGAAGTTTATTTTGTTAACTTAGTTCATCCTAGTGACTCAAGGGGTTGTTATATTCTTTAGGCGCAATATTTCATAGACTAAAACATTCACTCCATGTTAAGGCACTCAAAGGAGGCTCTAGAGATGGAAAATGGCACCTTAACTCACTTGTGTAAATTTTGGACTTTTAGGCAATTGCAAGATGTCTTAGAGGGCTCAATTCTTCAAGGCACCCATTTTGTTCACCACTTGTAGCATCACTTGTTCAAGGCGCATGTTTGGGATTCTCCAGATGATGAAATGCTCCTTGACTCCCTAGGCAGTTAGACTCCAACTCTAGGCGCAAGATAATGATGATTTGAGCTAAAATAAGCATCTAAAAATCCAAGGTATTATTTGAGGCTTCCACTCCAAATTCTACCTAGGCACTCACCTAGGGTGAAATGATTATCAAAGTGCACCTTAATCATTCCTTCCTCTATGCGCCCACTATCAGGATCAGGTCATCAAGGAGCTCTAAAACTCAAACACCACTAACCTCATCATCCTGACTTAATACACTGCCTCCTTCTGACGATTTTTGGGGCAGCAGAAAACCTTTCACCATGGGCAAATGCCTCAGAGATATAAAAAATTGAGAGAGGTTATTGTAGAGGCACTCTACATGATCGCGTTGCCTTAGACGAAATGTTTGTAAGTGACATGGTTTTTGAGTAACATCTCGTCAAAGATTGCTACCTTTTTGCACTTTGGACTCTTTACGGATATCGTGGGTACAATGTAGCTTGGACTGTTTCGACATGTTTGGGTGAAAAAAAGACCATGCCTAGCGTAAATGTACCCATCTGGATGTGTTGGAATAGTCAGTTTGGCCACATCAGGAGTAGGATGAAAGTTACACCCCTTTGCAACTTTACTCTGCCTCCTTCTGACGATTTTTGGGGCAGCAGAAAACCTTTCACCACGGGCAAATGCCTCAGAGATATAAAAAACTGAGAGAGGTTATTGTAGAGGCACTTTATGTGATCGCGTTGCCTCAGATAGAATGGTTGTAAGTGACATGGTTTTTGAGTAACATCTTGTCAAATATTGCTGCCTTTTTGCACTTTGGACTCTTCAGGGATATCGTGGGTACAATCTAGCTCGGACTGTTTCGACATGTTTGAGTGAAAAAAAGGACCAAGCCTAGCGTAAATGTACCCATCCAGATGTGTTGGAACAGTCAGTTTGGTTGCATCAGGAGCAGGACGAAAGTTACACCCCTTTGCAACTTTACACTGCCTCCTTCTGACGATTTTTGGGGCAGCAGAAAACCTTTCACCACGGGCAAATGCCTCAGAGATATAAAAACTGAGAGAGGTTATTGTAGAGGCACTTTACATGATCGCGTTGCCTCAGATGGAATGTTTGTAAGTGACACAGTTTTTGAGTAACATCTCGTCAAAGATTGTTGCCTTTTTGCACTTTGGACTCTTCAGGGATATCATGGGTACAATGTAGCTCAAACTGTTTCGACATGTTTGGGTGAAAAAAAGGACCATGCCTAGCATAAATGTACCCATCTGGATGTGTTGGAATAGTCATTTTGGCCACATCAGGAGTAGGATGAAAGTTACACCCCTTTGCAACTTTACACTGCCTCCTTCTGACGATTTTTGGGGCAGCAGAAAACCTTTCACCACGGGCAAATGCCTCAGAGATATAAAAAACCAAGAGAGGTTATTGTAGAGGCACTTTACATGATCACGTTACCTCAAACGGAATGTTTGTAAGTGACACGGTTTTTGAGTAACATCTCGTCAAAGATTGCTGCCTTTTTGCACTTTTGACTCTTCAGGGATATTGTGGGTACAATGTAGCTCGGACTATTTCGACATGTTTGGGTGAAAAATAGGACCATGCCTAGTGTAAATGTACCCATTCAGATGCATTGGAATAGTCAGTTTGGTCGCATCAGGAGCAGGATGAAAGTTACACCCCTTTGCAACTTTACACTGCCTCCTTCTGACAATTTTTGGGGCAGTAGAAAACCTTTCACCATGGGCAAATGCCTTAGAGATATAAAAAACTGAGAGAGGTTATTGTAGAGGCACTTTACATGATCACGTTGCCTTAGACAAAATGTTTCTAATTGACATAGTTTTTGAGTAACATCTCGTCAAAGATTGCAGCCTTTTTGCACTTTAGACTCTTTAGGGATATCGTGGGTACAGTGTAGCTCGGACTGTTTCGACATGTTTGGGTGAAAAATAGGACCATGCCTAGCGTAAATGTACCCATTTAGACGCGTTAGAACAGTCAGTTTAGTTGCATCAGGAGCAGGACGAAAGTTACACCCCTTTGCAACTTACACTGCCTCCTTCTGACGATTTTTGGGGCAGTAGAAAACCATTCACCATGGGCAAATGCTTCAGAGATATAAAAAACTGAGAGAGGTTATTGTAGAGGTACTCTACATGATCACGTTGCCTTAGATGGAATGTTTGTAAGTGACACAGTTTTTGAGTAACATCTTGTCAAAGATTGCTGCCTTTTTGCACTTTGGACTCTTTAGGGATATCGTGGGTACAGTGTAGCTCAGACTATTTCGACATGTTTGGGTGAAAAAAAGGACCGTGTCTAGCGTAAATGTACCCATCTGGACGTGTTGGAATAGTCAGTTTGGTTGCATCAGGAGTAGGATGAAAGTTACACCCCTTTGCAACTTTACACTGCCTCCTGACGATTTTTGGAGCAGTAGAAAACCTTTCACCACGGGCAAATGCCTTAGAGATATAAAAAATTGAGAGAGGTTATATTAGAGGTACTTTACATGATCGCGTTTCCTTAGACAGAATGTTTGTAAGTGACACAATTTTTGAGTAACATCTCGTCAAAGATTGCTGCCTTTTTGCACTTTGGACTCTTCAGGGATATCGTCAGTACAATGTAGCTCAGACTGTTTCGACATGTTTGGGTGAAAAATAGGACCATGCCTAGTGTAAATGTACACATTCAGATGTGTTGGAATAGTCAGTTTGGTCACATCACGAGCAGGACACCAAAAATGTAAAAGTTGCTTTGTGCAACTTGACAACATTGACACTTTTTTGCAACATGACTCAAAGATTCAAACTGACCCCAAATGACTCAAAGTGACTTAAAATCACCTTGATTTTGGTGCCCAATGTACATTATAGAGGTTGAGACACTCCTTATCATTCAAACATCTTAGATGAGCGCATAAGAAAGGAAAAAGCTCTAAGTTTCATCATCATGGCTCAAACCTTAGCATGGAGTCCTAAGGAGCATTTCATGTCTCCTTTCATCCATTTTGGTGCCCTTATGTAGATTTTTCAACTTGATTTGGCACCCTGTATGTGAAGGAAGATCTAAAGGCATGAAAGTGGATGTCGTATTGCAAGAGTTTGGATCATCAAAATTGAAAGAAATAAGTCTATTAAGCTTGGGCACCCTTGGTCTTCTTTTCATTCATTATGAGTGCCTTGGGAGAATGGTATATAGGTCATCATCATGATTGGGTGCCCTGGATCCAGAGTGTTGGAGAGATCATCAAATGGTGTCTAGAGGAAGTAGGGTGAGTTATGAGTTTGGTCGCATCAGGAGCAGGACACCAAAAATGCATAACATGATGATGTAAAAATGTGTACATATGTGTAAAAATGCAGGAGGAAATAAAAAAAAGACAAACCTTACAAATTAATGTGCATACTTACAACTCAATGTAACATGACTTTAAAAAATCAATGTGAATACTTACAAATTAATCCAATGAACCATCCGGGTCTACTCTACTCTTTATTGTGTCAAGTATTGCTTCATGGTCAGACTCACACACCAACCACAATATTTTTTTCAAAGGTCTACCCCGATACTTTCTCAAATGAACATTGGATGCCACGACAAGGTTCGAGTAATGAAGAATCTTCCGATGCGTGTCAAAGTCCTGAAATAGCCAAATATTAACACTCTTATGTGGGTACCTTCTAAGCCATGTTCCAGTAATAACCACTGATCCTGTAGGGTATTCGATGTTTTATCCATCTGTAACAGGGGCCTCCAATTTCTTTTTGGCCTCAACACAACGACATAAGTAATAATCTGTTCCCTCTTCATTATCTTCATCTGTAATAACTGCATATACGTGCCCTACATTGATATGTGTAGCAAATTAGATGAAATTAGTCAACATTACAAAAACACTACAAAGTAAGATGATATTATTTGGTTGAACTAGATGAAATTAGATGCATATACGTGCCCTATATTACCTGGTTGAACTAAATTTGATATGTGGTCAAAGTCAACTGATGATTCCATCTGTGTTAGTTCTAGTGCCGTCAGGGGTCGATACGTGTCAAGTGGGCTAAGATAACTTAACTGCCATTCGTCAACCCACTCCGTTGACTCGCACTCATCCCAGACTTGAATTGTATAGGAAGAACAAAAGCATGACATCTTTCGTGTATGGATACTTCATGAACCTGCAATTGAGCTTCTGAAAGAGTACATCTCATTTGATCCTGTCAGTGTACAACAATCCTCATATGGTGCAATGTTAGTATCATCTATCAACCAAAAAAATCTACGAACTAAAGACTTACCTTCATTACCTGGACCCATGGAAGCATTACACCACTCGACAATCGATTTTACATCTGTCAACTTTGCATTGTCTTTATACTTTAACTCTTCTGATGCTATGGCTCTTTTGATACATGCTCCTACACCATCATGCTCCCCCTTTCCATGCCCGGCCTCACAAAAGTTCCACATATGTTGAATACTTGTAAAATTATGCCTCCTACTCAGCCAATAGAAATTTTGTGAGTTCTTGAATTGTGACGCACAGTTATCTGACCATATTATATGCTGACTGAACGATATGCCCCTTCTAGCCAAATCATTGTAGAACACCTGAAAGCAACCTTGCACGAACTCCGTAGAATGCATGGGATCATCACTAATATAGAAATTATACTCCCTTATGATCTTTCTGTCATCCTCTGTACTATCATTCACATGAATGAATGTGATGTGCACAAATACAGAAACCTGTGTGGAGTTGTAATACTGTGATTGCACCTCACGCTGTGGCTATAGACTGTAGTTCTCTGCAAAATCAACGACTGAAACAATGCTACCAACCAGAAATGTGTCCTTGCATAACTTGAATTGCAAGTCCAACCATCGAGCTCTATGGGCATGTCTTGCATACTCATACACTATGCTGTCATGAAATATAGGCATAAACTGATACACTGGAATCTTTTCAATAACTAATTCACACCTCTTTGCTTCTTTACCATCTTTTGTATTGTATGCCACTATTTTATACTTGCCAAACTCTACTAGTTTGTTTCCAACGGCATGTGTTATTTCCATATGTTCACATATTGGTAAATGTTGCAAGCCACCGCAACGACGACATGTGCCATCCAAGCATAATTTCTTGTAGAATATTTGACCTTCCTCTCTTTCACATAAAATTCTTGATATGAAGTCTCTTGAAGATGTTGGTGGGGCACATATGGCACAACCCTGCAAATCATTGTTAGTATGCATATCTAAACATATAGACCTATAAGCATCAAAATGGTTAGAAAATTCAATATGTAATCTACAACAACAAGTAGTGCGTGTGTGATTTATCTTAACATAGAAAGGTTTTAGCAATTCAAAATATCTTTGACAAATTTTAATTTGAGGATACTTCTCTAGAAATTTACCATAAAACTGTGTTTGAGTCTCATCCAAAAAATGCTTTGGATGTGGCTCGTAGTTCTGACTACCGATTCTCCTTCTTACCATTCTTACCACATCCCTTTGATTCGGAGATACCCTTGTGTAATTCTTCCAAAAGTCTTCAATTAGTGATCTCAATGCTTCAACAATTGGTTTATCTTTTCGTGGTAGTCTCCCCAAGAATGCCCATAATTCATTGGCATTAGTGTCCTCAATTCTTTGGCGTCTTCCAACGGCTCTTGATAAAGTTTTCCTATTAATTCTCAATTCTTGACTTGTCTTTCTAATGAGACGAGCTTTCCTCATTTGACTACTTACTATAGTCGATGTAATCACACGCCGTGTTGCATTACTATCTTTTGTGCATGAGGTGTTACCCACACTCTCATACGCACTCATTAGATTCTTGACAATAGATTTTTCACTTGAAGCCTCTGATGTTCTCAACCCAAGAATCTTCATGATAGACCTATACTTTATACTTCGCATCATTTCAATGAATAGTTGACATCTTGCAGTCTCATTTAACTTTTCAAAGAACAATCTCCAAATCTTATTAGCATATCTTCTACAAGTGCATTTTGAAATCTTACCTTCCATTGGCTGCAAAATATTCTCATCAATATCAATCAAATACATTGGCTTTCTATGCAAAATTCTAGGTGGTGTCAAGTTAGGTAAATTCATCTCAACATTAGGAATTTCATCAATATTTAAATGAGATGGGTTAGATGGCATACCTTTGATCGAAGATGGAATAGATGACATACCTTGAGGTTGAGGTGGGAACGATGGCGTACCTCCTTCATCACATGTGAGTGATGATGTACTCTCAACTTGAGATGCGGTAGATGGTGTCCCTACATGTTGATTTGCAGTAGAGGATGTGTCTCCAACTATGGTATTCAAATCCCTCGTACCATGAAGTTTTTGCATTCATTCTCTTTGTGCCGCCAATACCATATCTCTTTGTGATGGTTGTGGTTCCTCTTCAATTGGTATGTCTTCATTTATTGTGTCCAATTTCCTCTTCTCACAAAGTTCCCTCATAGCCACTACTTTCTTTGCATTCTTAGCTTCTATCTCTTCCTGTGTTGGTTTAATTCTTGATTGTTTCCTCGACATGACAGAGAATTTGTCTGTAGCATGATAAAGAGTCCAATATTAGTTCCTAAGAAATGAATACAAGATAATAGTGGGATTGTATTTTTTTTATGTTTTAAGGATTTATTCTTGTATAGTTTGACATCATGGTATGTTAAGGTTTGTTTATTAGACATAATTATTAAAGAGCCCAAGTGTAGAAAATATACATGGCATCATGTGAGATTGTAGGCTACTTTCTTGATTGGGAATGTGTCTATTTTAAACATGTATGATAAAGCATGATAAAGTAATTCAATCCAAAATAAGGAAAATGTAAAGAACATGCATGTAAGGACTTGACATACCTAAAAAATGAAGATTTGAATGGAGAGATTACCCAATTATGTAGTGTTTTTATCTTCTTGCATCAAACTCCTCAACAATTTGAGTTTTTCACCACTTGCTTCCTTTTCAATGTTAAATTGAATAACACTCAAATATCATTACTAACAACAATACTATTAACCAATCTATAATGTTAAATTCCTAAAATTGAATCACAATTAACATTGCAACACTACAAAAATTGAAACATGAATAGATATATATCAAACTTGGTGTGAAAACTATGTTATTTCCTCCTTCTCAAGTTGGCAAAGCAGAAAAGGTGGTGGAAAGATCATGCAAAGGTGGTACAATGTGTCAAATGTGCATGTGAACTTCCCAACAGCATGAAAGCACTACTTTTTTGTCAAAGCACGCACAGAATCAGTAAGAAAATAGAGCATGTGGGCCTGGATCACGGGGGTAACCACTTTTTTATAGTTTCAATAGCAAGACAAAATGCGAGCGCATTATAACGCGAGCGCATTATAACGCGCTCGTGCTATAACGCGCTCGCATTTTGTCTTGCTATAGATTCATCACATCCTTTGCATTGATCACATCTCTTTCTTGCAAGAGCTTGCCAGATGCTCTGCCATATGATAGGCATAACAATGAAGGGGCAATCCCTCTTAATCAAGTTCTTGATAGAAAATGCCCTCAACCCTCAACGTCAAACCCTAATCCCTCAACCCTTAACTCTAATCCCTCGACCCTCAACCCTATCCCTAAACCCTCAACCCTCAATGTCAAATCCTAATCCCTCAACCCTTCACTCTAATCCCTCAACCCTAAACCCTATCCCTAAACCCTCAACACTATACCTTAAACCCTAATCCCTTAACCCTAACCCTAAACCTTGTCCCTAAACCCTAATCCCTCAACCCTCAACCCTAATCCATCATCTGTCATCCCTCAACTCTAATCCCTCATCCCTAAACCCTAAACACTATCCCTATTCCTATACCCTCAACAGGATACTATACCTTAAACGCTAATCCCTCTACCCTTGACACTCTTATTTAACCCTAATCCCTTGACCATTAACCCTATCCCTCAACCTCAACCCTCAACCCTCAACCCTCAAATTTCAACATTAAACCCTAATTCATCAACCCTAAACCCTAATCCCTCAAACCTAAACCCTATCCCTAAACCATCAACCCTCAACACTATACCTTAAACCCTAATCCCTATCCCTCAACCCTTAACCCTTAAAAATTAAACCCTATCCCTACACCCTCAACACTTGACACTATATCTTAAGCCTTAAACCCTCATCCCTAAAGCCTCAACCCTCAATCCTTAAACCTTCAACCCTAAACCCTATCCCTAATCCCTCTACCCTTGACACTCTAACCCTAACCTCGACATTAAATGCTAATCTGTCAACCCTAAACCCTAATCCTAAACCCTCAACCCTCAAAACTATACCTTAAACCCTAATTCCTCAACCCTAAACCTTATCCCTAAACCCTAATCCCTCAACCCTCAACCCTAATCCATCATCCCTCAGCTCTAATCCCTCATCCCTAAACCCTAAATGCTATCCCTATTCCTAAACCCTCAACAAACTTGATACTATACCTTAAACCCTAATCCCTTATCCCTAAACCCTCCAACCCTATCCCTAATCCTTACACCCTCCACACTCTACTTTAACCCTAATCCCTTGAACCTCAACCCTATCCCTAAACCCTTGACCCTTGAACCTCAACCCTCAACCCTTGACGTCAAACCCTAATCCCTCAACCCTTAACTCTAATCCCTCATCTCTCAACCCTAACCCTAAACCCTAAACCCTCAACTGTCAACGTCAAATCCTAATCCCTCAACCCTTCACTCTAATCCCTCAACCCTAAACCCTATCCCTAAACCCTCAACACTATACCTTAAACCCTAATCCCTCAGCCCTCAACCCTAAACCTTATCCCTAAACCCTAATCCCTCAACCCTCAACCCTAATCCGTCATCCCTCAACTCTAATCCCTCATCCCTAAACCCTAAACGCTATCCCTATTCCTACACCCTCAACAGACTCGATATTATACCTTAAACCCTAATTCCTTATCCCTAAACCCTCCAACCCTATCCCTAATCCTTATACCCCCCACACTCTACTTTAACCCTAATTCCTCGACCCTCAACCCTATCCCTAAACCCTTGACCCTCGAACCTCAACCCTCAACCCTCAATGTCAAACCCTAATCCCTCAACCCTTAACTTTGATCCCTCGACCCTCAACCCTATCCCTAAACCCTAAACCCTAAACCCTCAACCCTTAACGTCAAATTCTAATCCCTTAACCCTTCACTCTAATCCCTTAACCCTAAACCCTATCCCTAAACCCTTAACACTATACCTTAAACCCTAATCCCTCAACCCTAACCCTAAACCTTGTCCCTAAACCCTAATCTCTCAACCCTAATCTGTCATCCGTCATCCCTCAACTCTAATCCCTCATCCCTAAACCCTAAATGCTATCCCTATTCCTAGACCCTCAACAGGCTCGATACTATACCTTAAACCCTAATCCCTCTACCATCGACACTCTAATTTAACCCTAATCCCTTGACCATTAACCCTATCCCTCAACCTCAACCCTCAACCCTCAACCCTCAACTCTCAACATTAAACCCTAATTCATTAACCCTAAACCCTAATCCCTCAAACCTAAACCCTATCCCTAAACCATCAACCCTCAACACTATACCTTAAACCCTAATCCCTATCCCTCAACCCTTAACCCTTAAAACTTAAACCCTATCCCTACACCCTCAACACTTGACACTATATCTTAAGCCTTAAACCCTCATCCCTAAAGCCCCAACCCTCAATCCTTAAACCTTCAACCCTAAACCCTATCCCTAATCCCTCTACCCTCGACATTCTAACCCTAACCTCGACATTAAATGCTAATCTGTCAACCCTAAACCCTAATCCTAAACCCTCAACCCTCAACACTATACCTTAAACCCTAATCCCTCAACCCTCAACCCTAAACCTTATCCCTAAACCCTAATCTGTCAACCCTCAACTCTAATCCATCATCCCTCAACTCTAATCCCTAAATGCTATCCCTATTCCTAAACCTCAACAGACTCGATACTATACCTTAAACCCTAATCCCTTATCCCTAAACCCTCCAATCCTATCCCTAATCCTTACACCCTCCACACTCTACTTTAACCCTAATCCCTTGAACGTCAACCCTATCCCTAAAGCCTTGACCCTTGAACCTCAACCCTCAACCCTCGACGTCAAACCCTAATCCCTCAACCCTTAACTCTGATCCCTCATCTCTCAACCCTAACCCTAAACCCTAAACCCTAAACCCTCAACCCTCAACGTCAAATCCTAATCCCTCAACCCTTCACTCTAATCCCTCAACCCTAATCCCTATCCCTAAACCCTCAACACTATCCCTTAAACCCTAATCCCTCAACCCTAACCCTAAACCTTGTCCCTAAACCCTAATCCCTCAACCCTAATTTGTCATCCGTCATCCCTCAACTCTAATCCCTCATCCCTAAACCCTAAACGCTATCCCTATTCCTAGACCCTCAACAGGCTCCATACTATACCTTAAACCCTAATCGCTCTACCCTCGACACTCATATTTAACCCTAATCCCTTGACCATTAACCCTATCCCTCAACCTCAACCCTCAACCCTCAACCCTCAACTCTCAACATTAAACCCTAATTCATCAAACCTAAACCCTAATCCCTCAAACCTAAACCCTATCCCTAAACCATCAACCCTCAACACTATACCTTAAACCCTAATCCCTATCCCTCAACCCTTAACCCTTAAAACTTAAACCCTATCCCTACAACCTCAACACTTGACACTATATCTTAAACCTTAAACCCTCATCCCTAAAGCCTCAACCCTCAATCCTTAAACCTTCAACCCTAAACCCTATCCCTAATCCCTCTACCCTCGACACTCTAACCTTAACCTCGACATTAAATGATAATCTGTCAACCCTAAACCCTAATCCTAAACCCTCAACCCTCAACACTATACCTTAAAACCTAATCCCTCAACCCTCAACCCTAAACCTTATCCCTAAACCCTAATCCCTCAACCCTCAACCCTAATCCATCATCCCTCAACTCTAATCCCTCATCCCTAAACCCTAAATGCTATCCCTATTCCTAAACCCTCAACAGACTTGATACTATACCTTAAACCCTAATCCCTTATCCCTAAACCCTCCAACCCTATCCCTAATCCTTACACCCTCCACACTCTACTTTAACCCTAATCCCTCGACCCTAAACCCTATCCCTAAACCCTTGACCCTTGAACCTCAACCCTCAAGTCTCAATGTCAAACCCTAATCCCTCAACCCTTAACTCTGATCCCTCGACCCTCAACCCTATCCCTAAACCCTAAACCCTAAACCCTCAACCCTAATCTGTCATCCCTCAACTCTAATCCCTCATCCCTAAACCCTAAACGCTATCCCTATTCCTAGACCCTCAACGGGCTCGATACTATACCTTAAACACTAATCCCTTATCCCTAAACCCTCCAACCCTATCCGTTATCCCTTAACCCTCATGATTAATAGCCTTGAATGTAAAAAAATTTAAGGGGAACATAACGCGAGCACGTTATAACGTGCTCGCGTTATGTCAAACATGACAAACAATAGACTTGCGGTAAAGGAAAAATGCAAAGCAAAACAGAATGCAAGCGCGTTATAACGCGCTCGCGTTATGTCTTGCTTTGGGAATCCCAAGCCTTGGGCTTGGGATTTGCTTTGGATTTCCAACCTAAAGGCTTGGAGTGCCTTATGAACAGTCACATACGTGTTTTTCTATATTCTTTAAAATTTCACATAATTTCGTTCATGCTAACCCTCAGATTTGCACGTGTTTCAAGGTCGAACAAATTGAACACTTGGGTAATGTTAGGCTTTCTCTTAGCTATTTGACGATGTGATTTTTTTCACATTTTAACAATGTTAAGCCTTTCATCTTTAATTTCTTTTGTTTGTGTGTCCGTTTTTAGGCGAAAACCATTGTTTGGTCTTTTTTTCATTGTAAATTAACTATTCATTCAAATTTTAAAAAAATTACATATTTAGAAAGTAGACTCCATTCTACAAATATTTTTTTAAAAAAAAAAATTCACTTAGTTTTCAAAATTTATAGGAGTAGCACGGCCAAAATTCTATTTTTTAGGATGTGTCCACTTTGAAAATTAGTAAAAAACAAATATTCATCAAAAAATTATCAGAAAAATTGGGCATAAACTACATGCTATTAGCTAATTTCTCACTGAAGCGATTTTAAAAATACCAAAAAAAAGTTTTGAGAGAGCCACAAAACATGCTATGTTATGTTTTTTTGACAGAAACAACACCAATTTCTATGGCTCCCTCTTTTGAACCCCTTAATTTATGCCATTTTCAAAACAAAATAGTAGTTTAGAAAGTAGACTCGGAGCACTACGAACATTGTTTTGGTTGCATCTCCAAATTTTGAGTGTAACTATGCTCAATTTCTCATCCAAGGCCAGTATTTCCTGATTTCAGAAAAAAAGTGGCCACTTAAGACCCCTTTTTGGCCCCCCATCTTCCTGCACTTACCCATACCGAAGACGAGGTTTGATTGAGGCAAACTCCTATATAGCCATAACATATCTTCTCCTTCTTTTGTTTGTGTAGGTCAGATTTGGGAAGATCCAATGGAAAGGAGCAAAAAGGAAAAAAGTATTACAATCACAATTGCCATAGAAGTTATAGATTCATCTTTAGAAAACCTACAAGATGATTTTGAGGGTGCCCAAGTCTATCAGGATATTAGATCTGGGATCTAGAATCTTCAACGGAGGCTCAGACACCTGGTGCGGATAATTTTGTGATAGGAGAACTTATATGATGATTTTGAGGGTGCTCAAGTCTTCCAAGCCCTCAAAATTTAGTTGCATAGGCTTTCATATCTCCTATATGCATTTCTATATTCATTCAGTTATTTTCTAGTTTTGGAATCAGTCCATCCGAGAAAGTTGTTTAACTAGGGTTTGGTTTGATAATAGTTAGTTAGGGTTTGCAAAAAACTTAGTTCAAAGATCTTTTCATATATAGTAGCAGAGGAATAGGATACTTGTAGCTTAAGCCTCTCATAGTGGTTGAGTTCGGTTCATATTTCAAATGTTAGTGTATGAAAAGGCAGGTTTGACCTAGTTGAGCATGCTAATCATTCTTTTGCTTTTTAACACTAAATATTTTGGTGAATCCGTGTTTAAATAATTTGCATCCTTAAACATTAGATCTAATTGCATTTTCTATTCTAAATTAGATTTAGATTGTAAATTCTCTTTCATGAAAAGTATATGCATTACATTTTGATTGGTATCTATCTTTTCATTGAAAGAGCATAAATTGAGATTTCATTACTACTTGCATATTAATCTTAGTTTCATTCTGGCAAAGCATATGATATCTTGTTTCACATTAAGTCTTGGATAATTTAGATTATGTGGAAATGTTTGATTTCTTTTTACAAGACTTTAATGCATATGATGAGTCATTTAGTTGTGATGACTTCAATATGTTAGATGAAGCCTTAGATGACTTTATCTCTATTGAATATTCTACTACGACCCCTAAACTGTCATTCCTTCAAAGATTAGTAAATGCAATTTATGTTCCTAAAGAAAAACCTGAGGAACCAAAGATAGAGGTCAACCTATGTTCCGATGTGTCTCAAACACAAACGAAGTTGATGCTCATTGTAAGAGGTTTTCTAAATTCTTCTCAACCTCCTGATTGCATCTATAACTATGCTAAACAAATAACAAGTCAAAATCAAACATATCAAGATGGATCACAACATTTTAACCACAATGTGGTTGCTCACACATACAATACATGAAACAATAAACAAAGTAAACATCAATCAAACATTCAAATCTCTTTACCAACTTCTCAACCTATGCTTCCTCAACCATCTCATTTAATGCATAAAGTTGGTCAAGATTATGATCTTGTTGAGTAGCTTCATGAGACTTCCACTAAGATCTCTCTTTAGGAACTCATACAAACATCACCTGCATACCATAGAATTCTCCAAGAAGCTTTACAAAAGGTGATTGTACCACTTTCTATTAAGCCTAATGATGTTGCAGCTCTGTTAGATTGTATGCATGCGAAAAAAATAGATATTATGTTTCAACAACATGAGTTACCATCAATGGAAGTTCAAAATCAACATGATCCTCTTGTAATCTTTATCACAATAAACAAAAAGTTGATAAATTGAGTTATGATTGACAATGGATTGGCTCTTAATGTTTGTAGTATTAATCTACTACATAAAATCAACATTGATACATATTAATCAAACCAAATAAGATTCACATTTGTGGCTTTTATAATGTTGGTAGACAATCCTTGGGTACCATAAATTTACTTATAAAGGTTGGACCCATGACATTATCTACCCTTATCCATGTCATGCCTGGTGCACTTTCATATAATATGATTCTTGGTAGACCGTGGATTCATGCCACGGGGGCAGTTCCGTCTACCCTGCATCGATCAATAAAGTTTATTTATGAAAATAAACTTCAAACCATTGATGTCGATTTGAATCCAAAAAGTTTTTTACAAATTGAAACACAAAAACAAGTTATCAATCAAAAGATTCTAAATAACTTAAGAGTTGATTCATCAATACCTCTTGCCATAGCTAATGTGTAATAATCTAAACCATCATCGAATGCATTTCTTGGTGACAATTGGGGTTCACTAGATTTTACTCCTACCTTTATGTGGGAATATAAATTCAATAACCCTGAAACATCAAAAGTTACATCGATCTCATCTAAATAATCTATGGAAACACCTAAAGAACCTAAAGTTTCTCTAGTAAAAAACAAAGACAAAACTCTTACTTACACTACAGAATATGAGACCTATGAGGCTCCACCATCTTCTAAAGAAATGGCATCACTTTATGGTTGGGGATTTAAAATCCTTTATAGAAATTGTGACTATGTAGGTAATGGTTGTGGCGTAAATCAACAAGGAATCAGAGTACCCTTGGAATATTTTGCACATAACTAATTAGCTAGTATTTGATACCATCCTTTGAAGCCCACCAAAGCTTACATACGTCCTAATTTCAATGTTAACACTATAACAACACTCAATATGATATATCCTGAGATGATAGACATAAATTGTCCACCAGGAGATATCCCATTGGATAATTTTTCAATAGACGAAGCATAAATTGAATTAATGGGAGCTTATTACAATTTGCCCTATTATTTTCATAATCATGGGTTTTCCTATTGTTTAACAAATGATACTCTAGCACCTAATGAAGAATCCATGAAATCATCATAGTCACCTAGCCCCCCAAACCGTAGTTCTTTACTTAATGGAAAAGATGTCGATGTCTTGATGGAGAAGGATAAACTTAAAAAAATTATCCCTATAGGAGATTGTTTAAATAAGGAAGAAAAAGAAGAAATGATAAAACTCTTGCATAATTTTCCTGAATTATTTTCTTGGAATTATTCATACATGCCTGGCATTGATCCTAAAATTGTAATACATAATGTAGTGTTACAACCTGATGCTAACCCAGTTAAACAAAAAATTCGTAAGATGAATCCTAAGGTCGCATTATTAGTCAAAGATGAGATAGAAAAGATTTTACAAGATGGTTTTATCCACCCTATTGACTATTCACCTTGGATTTCAAATATTATGGCTATCGCTAAACTTGACAATCACATTCAAATTTGCACTGACTTTAGAGATTTAAATCTTGCTTCTTTGAAAGATGATTTGACTCTTCCAAAAATTGATATGATTGTTGAGTAAATATATATTCATGAATTACTTTCCTTCATGGATGGTTTTTTAGGTTATAATCAAATCTTTACGAACCCTCAAGATCAATACAAGACAACCTTTATCACCTGTGGGGAACACTTTATTGGGTGGTCATGCCGTTTGGATTAAAGAATGCTAGGGCAACTTAGCAATGCACCATGATGCTTATCTTCCATGATTACATGCATAACATCTTAGAGGATTATGTTAATAACATTCTAACAAAGTCTATTCGTTGCCAAGATCATGTCATAGTCCTCTGTCAAATCTTTGAATGGATACGAAAATACAACATGCAATTAAATCCCCATAAATGCATCTTTGGCATAGATAGTGGTAAACTGTTGGGATTCCTAGTTTCACATTGAGGTATTGAAGTAGACATAAAGAAAATTGATGCAATTGTTAACATGCCACCTCCTCAAAATATATCTCAACTTCGTAGTTTACAAGGGAAGATATAGACCATCCGTCAATTTGTATCACAACTCATGGATAGGACTCACCCTTTCAGTCAACTACTAAAGAAAGAATCAAAATTCTAATGGGATTCGAATTGCCAAAACTCTTTCGAAGACTTGAAAAACTACTTAGCTAATCCTCCTGTTAAACAACCAGCAACTGCAATAAAAGCCCTTTCTTCAGTACACATCATTTTCTACTAATGCTCTTGCAACATTATTAGCACAACATGATGATGACAAAAAAGAATGTGTTGTATGCTATATTAGATAAACTTTAATCGATTATGAAGTGCAATATACTATCATAGAGAAACAATGCTTAGCTCTTGTCTTTGCAACACAAAAGTTAAGACACTATCTCCTAAATGCTGAGATTCATGTCATCATAAAATTTGATCCTTTGAAGGACCTTTTTTCTAAAACAGATCTCTCATGTCCTTAGCTAAATGGGCTATGTTGTGTTGGTTAACAATTTTGTCACTGCAAAAACACACTCTGATTCACCCAATAGGCAGCAACAAAATGACACCAACAAATGGAGTAACCATTGTGATTGCAACAATTATCCTTTGCGTTTGAGAGGGGCATCTCCCTCATATGATGGGGTTTTTTTGATTTTAGGTACTTTTAACCAGAAAGTACAAAAACGTAGCAAATAGAAAGAAGAAAAGATGAAAGGAAAGGAGAATAAATCTGCCTTGTGAACATAGGCACACAACACAAATTCCCATAATGAAGAAGTAAAACACTAAAAACAGCAAGGCACAAAGTCCTTCTGAAACACCTACATATCAAGAGCTGAGCAAAAGGTTATAAACATAAAGAACTTGACTGGACATAAGAACAATCAAAGCTCCAAAAAGAATGAAGACATAGGAACATCAATCTTTCTTATTAAAAAATGAACTGAAATACAAAGTCTCCAGTTATCCCTCTACAAAGCTCCCAGCTACACAGGAAAATGAAATAGAAAAACACTTTCCAGACTGATTGAGTCTCACTCATGCACCAAAGTGCAAGGGGGATCAGAAATCTGGTCAACCAAACAAATACACAAAACAAAACTATACATCTAGTCAGTATCCTCCTACAACTCTCATAGGAGCTCCTGGTTGAATAGCCAAAAGATCCTTTACAATGATTAGCCACTGAGTTTTATAGACCAGCCTTCCATAGGAAACCAAAAGTTATCAGCTCCTTGAAAAGAAATTACAAAATAAGGGAAAACAAAGAGTCATGGATAACTCTTCATATTCTGCTCTAGCCATCTCTCTTTATTTTAGCATGTCTTGCATTCTTTTTGTTTTTCAAATTGCCTCTTTGTTTACGTGGAATCCAACCCAATTTTTGCAACTGGCACCTCAAGTCTTTGCCACTTTGTTTCTTTATAATGACCTTATAAACCTCCAAGATATTTGTGTACCATATCTGCATTGTAGTCTGCATTTGTTCAACATAAGAATTCATGAGAGGATCCATTGCATCACTTTCTACCTTGTGTCTTAACATCATGACTACATCACCTCCAAAAGACCTTTTATCAACTCCTAATTTGAAATACTCAGATGTAACAAATCAAAACTTGATTAATACTATCCATCTCTATCTATGAAGTCACAAATACCTCCTTCAATGGCAAGTGAAACAAACCATTCTCAGATGTCTTGTGTAGCATCGCTGAGCCTCTCAATAGAAAGTCATGGAAACCCATTATATTCAAAAGTGTCATTTTATAGGCTCCATCTCTATGATATTGTCACATGGATTCGATCTCAAAGACCTCTAATCTAGCCAATGCTACAAAAACCAAAACCTTCAATCCCACCGCTCCGGAGATAAAATAATACAATGTCACATATACTGGCCAATGGACCGAAGGTTCTATTTGCTTTCTCCTTTGAAGTTCCCAATTTGACATTGTCATAGAAGCTGTTGCAGAAGTTGTGGATTGGAGACCACGATCTCCAGATTTGGCCATCTCATAGGGTATTTGCTTGTTCTTAGACAGAATGAAATTGTTGCTAATATCATGTTCTTTGAAACTTGATCCCACAATAGTGGGTAACACTTTTTGGCCAAAGTTGACATTGAAATGAACATTTTGAAAAAAATCTTCACTTTCAGACACCTATAGTTGCTAAACCGTGAGGAATTTGAAGATGATGTAAACTAATGATTTGTCACATTTTGTCTGTAGATTATAAATATTTATTTTTAAAATTTTTTGGAATCAAATTATATTTCCTTTTCCATCTCCTTCAATAACTAATTTCTAACAGTAAACAACATTTTTAAAGAGTGACATGTACTGTGTAAAACATAACTTTTTTTCTATGAAGGATAAAATTCTATTTTTTTTGAATTTAGATTTTTTACTATGATATATAGAGGATGCATTTGGTTTCATAATGTTTTATTGAATATTTTTCTTTTAATTAACTTTTGAAGTCAAACTAATTACAATTTAGACATAGGTGTACTCTGTAAAGCATAATTTTTTTGCATGTACATCAGAATTCATTTTTTCTTTTTTTGTTGGAATAAGGACATCAATACCTAGAGGACACATATTTTTTAGAATTTTTTTTCTATATTTTCCTTTTTTTTAGATGTATGAAATAGAGACCTTGATGTTCATTAAAAAACCTACATTCACAAGAAATAAAAAATGAATATAATAATCAAATTAAATATATTTAAAATTATACTTTTTGGGAAGCTTATAATAAGGACTACATACTTACAAAACACAAAATTTTAAATGAATTTATTTGATCCCCCAAAAGGTAAATCAAAAGTGGTTTTTTATTAGTATTTTGATAGGTGTAGAGGAGACTCTATGACAGGTATGATTTAAAACTAGCAGGGTTCTATCCAAGAGAGTTTGATTTAAGGGGGTTTGATCAAACCCTATTCAATTACAATCCTTTAAATGGAACCTTTCAAGGCTTAAATCATTATATTTTATAAAAATATGTGATTTCAGAAAAAATCAAGATGTCCCAAAAAGTGTAACCCATTATTGTGGCAGCAATATGAATGACTACACCTCTATTATTGCACTAAAGCATTCATGATAGCATTTTTCTTTGCTTTTGTTTCACTAGCCAGATTGGGCGTTAGGACGGAAGATTGCATTTGCATGAAAATTTCAAAGGCTTTTTACAACAAATCCATTTATACATGTCCATGTTTATCCATTCTACGAGAGACACAACTTTTGTGCTATTACATTTTGCATGCATTTTGCCACAACATTTCTAATTATGATATATGTCAAAAGTATCACTGACATCAAACCGCTCCTAGTGCTCCTATTGTGGCGCATATAGAAAGGATATTTTTCTATTCTTTAGAGCATCTCATAGCTAAAACATCATAAATAAATCTCATTTTTATCTCCAATCAAATCTTAGCATGAATAGAGGGTTCGCTTGGCAAAGGAGACATGGAAATTTGGCATTACAATCTGTCAATTGCATACTTATCTGTTGAAGCATTTTTTGAATCTTTCAATGATTTTGCTTTATATAGATCTAGTGACCATTCCTAAAACTTCTCCAACAAATCCATTTAGTGTACATCCAAAATTTCATGGCATCATTTCCTTGAAACGTAACAATGCATGTCATTACCCTACATGTGGCCGCGACTTCCTCTGTGATTGCATTTGCATTCAAACAAGATGACATCTCCTCATAGCATTCCTCCGAAACATTTCATGTACATGTTTGTATTTTCTCCTTTAGATGACCCTCATCAGATTTGACTGTAGCTATTCCTCATCATGACCATATTATTCTTCCAAGGTCCTTTTAGTATCTCCTTTCGTAACATGCTCATCATAAAATTCGTACTACTGATCTAAGTGAGTTGATCCAATACAAGCATAGTAATGTCCTGCATGCACATCATAACTCCCACAAGTTTTAACAAAAGCTATCTGATATTCATTCTTCATATTTCCATCTAATAGCATATTGAGCTCCTTGGTAGCTCTGATTATGTCTTAGTCTTTTCAAATTGAATTCTATATCAACCACTCCCATGATATTGGAGTGGGTGGTATCTCTAACTTCAAAATGCCACCACCATCGGCAATTACATGAACAAATCCATTTTGTACTGCGATCATTGCAATATATAAGATGGTGCTTCAAATTTTATAAAGATTTGTTTATTAAAATGCCACATCTTCTATGCAGACTTATCTTTCTGAAGCATTTCTAGATATAATGTCTAAGAAACTGGCTAGTAGTGCGCTGACATTTCCAACTATAATTCTGGCAGAGAATCCTGTTCCCATTATGCTTTGATAGAGTTTCACTGGGCATAGACTGAAGATGCGCATGCCGTATAACATGAAAATCAGCGTTACACCTTATACTTTCACTTACTTGAAAGTTTCTAAATCCTTTTGAACAAATCCAATTTGAATATATATACTGCTATATGCATTCCTTCCCACTTTAGCATGGGCGGGAAATAAGGTGGCAAGGATCTACATTTTGTTGTTTCTATTTTGGCATGAGAGAGAGAATGATGGCAAAGGTTGCAGAGGGTGGAAAAGGTCAGGGAATTTGAATTTACACCTACCACGTTGCATTTGCTTGACCATTTCTAGAGCCTTTATCAACAAATCCATCATTTAAATTAGAAGCACTCATTCTTTCTTTTCATAATGTGTTGTCTCCAAGTTGGGAATTTGCTGGCAAAGGCATAGAATCTGGTCAGGGCCTAAACTTGACAGTCAACCTTCCTTGTCAAGTAATTTTCTTATGACAGTTATCTGTTCAATGGCGCCAGCAAATCTGCCCTTGACCCTTTGATCATGGACAAGGTATGTAGATTCAACATCTGCCCTCATGAAAATGCGAGTTATTACAATTTCTGGTTCTAAAAACCCATAAGCATGGACTCATGTTACCTGTTCCGCAATGTTGGACACTCCATTACATTATACTCCTTTGAAAATTATGAAATCACTCCTCACTGGGCGTTCTACTACATAGCTCACATTTCACATACCTATGAAGCTTGGCATTTCCATCCAAAACTAAAAACATTTGATAGAAACCAACATGTCAGTATGCTTCCTCTTGAAGGATGAGACCATTTATCTTACAAGGTTACCACTTATCTCCATCGTTTTACAGCGACGTGCTCAAACAAATATTTACTCACTTGTCATTCAACTTGTTTAATGCAAACTAAAGCCGCATCATGAAAGCTATTAAAGCTCAACCTAGATAGTGGAAACTAAATGCCGTGACCAAAACCATTTAACAGTCAGTCATGCCCATCATCCACTTTGGTATGCTACCTGTCACCCTGTTTGCTATTCACATGAATGGTTGGCAATAATGAATAATTTCACAGCTATATCCCCCATTAACTTCTCTTGCCACTATATCCTCAAAATGTTGCAAACTTATTGCCATTTTGAAAACTCCAAGGGCACCAATAATATTCTTACAGCTTGTGGTGCTCTTCAAATTCTCTAGCACTGCTTTGAAAATAGGTGACTTGTTGATCAAGATAAATTTGTGAGCTTTAATCTTATAACCATCTCTAGCCTCAAAATAATGTCAATATATTGATTAAACATTGTCTCAGGTGTAGATATATCCAGGAAATCAATTAATGCTTTTTAAAACAAATGTTGGGAAAAGGCTGGAAAAACTTGGCAGAAAAACAACTAGCTGTAATTTGCGACCACATAATTTTCTTCTTCACATAGACCACAAATGCCAACACTTCCTTGACTTGGATTACCAAAATGAACACCAAGTTTATACAATTTTTATTGTGGAACACATTGATAAATGAGTTCATATTTTCTTTTTGAATATATGCAAAGGATAACTCAAAGAACTCATTATTTTGAAATCAAGGTCAGAGTTGTAACAATGAAAACTTAACCAAACAGAGGGGAGGATGACTCATATGTGACTTCTGAGGATAACTAATACATGTGGGAATGATTTGATGATATATGATAACTCAAAATATAGGAAAAGTTTAAAATTTCTCATGTTCAAAATTTTTGAGGTAACATGTTAACAAATTTTGATCTTAAATTTATCTCTCAAAAAGAAATAAAAGGACAAGCATTAATTGATCATTTAGCTGAAGCACCTTCACCTTTTCTATTCAAAATGATGAAGAATTTCTTGATGACCAAATCTTAACTTTGGATAATGATTACAAATGGGAATTATATTTTGATGGTTCAAGATGTAGAACTTGGTCCGGTGCTGGTATAATACTAGTGTTGTCATTGATGTCAACATATCTATGTTTTCATTGGTGTCAATTGTGCCCTCATTTTGTTACTTTCTTGTAGATGTTGAGGATATTGAGAAAATTAGCTCATCTGGTAAGAATAGTGAGTTGCAATGGTTACAATGCATTACATACAGAAGAATGGTCTAGAAGAATGCTTTGCATTTCTTGAATAATGAATATCTTTGACTGTAGATTGGAAGTTATTTAGAAGCCTATTTGAAGATGTTATATTCCAAGTTTGAGCCTTTGGAATGAAGATTTGAGTAAGTTATGTTCACCAGTGTGAAAATTGTTTTTCTTGTATGTTTGGTGGTGACAGGGAGAAATTGTTATGCTCTACATTCCTCCGCATTGAATTATTTTGGTCTATAGTTCTAGAATTAAGTCTATAATGATGTTAAGTGCCTTCAAGTGCAATGGTTCATGATTTGATGGTCCGCAAGCTATCTTTTACTTATGACAGTGGCTGACAGTGTTGTTCTTGTACTCTAATTTGAAGAATCCCATTGACAGAGTGATTTGAGATTATGAGGTTATTCTTAGTGATTACAATGTGCTTGTGGATGTCTCTTGATCATGTTCCTACTTTTGGATTGGTCCTCAAAGAGAAAATTGTATCGTGAATGAAGAATGTTCTTGTAGACCCAGTGCTATCATCAATCTTGGCTGACCTAGTTGAATTCATCATTTGCGGAGATGCATCGAAGAATGTAGAAGTGTGTCATGACATGGAAGATTGTGTTTGAGTCCCAACTAAGGCGTGGTGTGATCCGCATACATCTTTACATCTTTTCCTTAGCCAAAATTGTATTAGGTCCAGACCTATTTTATGTATGTATGAAATGATGACCTTGGAGATTGATCCAATGGTTGATGAATGTAATGCTGACCTTGATGTACATTCCAAGGTTGATGAATTGTATAAAAGCATGTAATGTAGTTGCAAAAGTGTGTGTGTGTTGTGAATATGAAGAGATAAGTGTGAAGGTGTGAAAGAGCAAAGAAGAGGAGTAATATTGTGCTTCAATGGGATTGAACCCTAGCATGGAGTAGATGCTATTCAATTAGTTCACCATTTTGGTAGTGATCCACCCTTTGGCAGTGAGCCACCCTTTGGCAGTAAGCCATTCTTTACAATGAGCATTTTGGGCAGTGAGCCTCTATTTTTCAGTATTGCTATAACTTATATATTTTTGTGGGATAACACTCACCATGGTTTTTCCCTTTTAGGGTTTTCCATGTAAAATCTGGTGTCTACTGTGTTGGATGTGTGATTGTAATTAAGTTAATGATTTCATGCTTTCATGGTTAACTCTGATTATGAATAATTAAGTTGTTGATGGTTTGATATGAATGTGAAGCTAAGTTTTTGTGACAACTGATCCCCCCTCTCAGTTGTCTAATGTATTTCAACAATTGGTAACCGAGTAGGTTCCTTAGAAGAAAGCCTAACAACTTGAAGAAGATCCAAGATGTCTTATAAAAAGGAAGCTCTATAGTTTGATGGGACAAATTATGCTCTTTGAAAGGTGCACATGAAAAGCCATCTCCTTTGTCTCGGTTATAAAGTATGGAAGGCTGCAAAATCAAAATATACCATGCCTTAAAATGGTTTGACTACTAAAGATAAAATCAAAGAATATGAGTTGATTATAAGAGCCAGAGATGCCTTGTTAAGTGCCTTGACCGACACTGAGTTGATCAAAGTCATGAATCTAGAAATTGCAAATGAGGTTTGGGAGAAGTTGAAGAATTTGTATGAAGGAGATGATTCTATAAAAGAAGCTAAGCTTCATGGCCTAAAAGCTAAATATGAAAGCTTGAACATGAAAACTTTACAACCTTCATGCAAAGGGTTAATGAACTTGTCAATGGAATAAAAGGAATGGGAGAAACCATTGGTGATAAGGAAGTTGTGATGAAAATTCTTAGATCACTACCAAAGTCCTACAACCACAAGGTAGCTACTATTGAAGAATTTATGACTGTGAAAACTATTGACAGAGATCAGCTACTTGGAAAGCTTGCAACCTTTGAGAATGAGAGAATTTGGTGATGCCCTACCGAAAGTTGAATTAGATTTAAAGCCAATACTTCAGAAAAGATTTCCAGACCTGAGAAATACAAGGCAAATGATGAATTTGATGAAATTGAAGCCAACTTTGTTGATAGGTTGCAAAGAGGATCCAGTTGTTCAAAGGTAAATTACCTTTCAAATGTTTCTCTTGTGGTAAAGTAGGTCATTATGCTTCCAGATGTCCTAAAAGAATTGAAAGAAATAAGAAAAGATATGAGGGCAGGCCTAGATTTCTAAAGAAATGCTACTATGTTAGAGATTTTGATGATGAAGGTGTGACTAATGATGAATCTAATGATGCTAGTGTTAGAAAGAGTCTGGACAATTGAGAGGGGGGGTGAATCAGTTGTCCCTAAACTTTAACCTTTTATGAACCTTTTAAATCTTCTTTGTAATTAGATTAATGATGAAAACATTTAACCATAAATCAACATATTAACAGAAACAACATGAACACACAACACCAAAATTTTGATGTGGAAAACCCGGTTAAGGGAAAAACCACGGTGGGGGTTAACCCACAAAAATGCGTACCCTATTAAAAATACTTACGAAAATAGAAGGCACATGCCTTCGGGCACACTGCCCAAAGCTCACTGCTCAAGAAGAGGCTCACTGCCTATAAGAAATTATGATTTATAGAGAAATAATGAACTAAGAAATAACATCTACATTCATGCCTGAATCAGTCCCTTTGAAGGCTCAAGACTTCTGCTCTTATCTTTAAATTCTTCTTCACAAATTCTTCACTCTATACTCCCTTCACTCCTCTTCTTCTCTGCTCTTCTTTTGATCCCTTCTTTGGATTTAATTCATTGTGTACAAGGATGCTTTTCAATAAGTATTTATATGCTTCATCAACCTTGGAATGATCAACAAGGTCAGCTAATCTTGACGCGGATCATCACATTGTCAGCCAAACACAACTAAGACTTGACTCTTCTTGTATAACCATGCCATGCTTCATAAAAATGCTCTTAGATCATCTGCAACATGCTAGGAACATCTGGTTAGCCAAGACTGGGAAGAACAACAACCTCAAAGAAGAAATCTTCAATCAACAAGCTCAAACTTTAGTGTGGACCTCCAACATAGTAGCTACACGATCCAGAGACCTCCACAAGCACATTGAAATCACCAATAACATTCATTCTAAACCAAATTACCATAATCATTTGTATCTTCCTCCGGAACCTCAAGAACACTATCTGCCATGACTGTCAAACTAGAAGGATAGCTTGCGAACCTCCAAACCACAAACCACTGGAGTTGATGATACACACTGACTTCCCAAACATGCCCTTACATCTGCAGATCACAATTTTATATTACCGAAGCAATCCAGACCTCTTTCCTATCACTCTGTCTTTCCTGAGTATTGTAGGAACCGGTTCTACTCAAATGGCCATAGCTCCTTCAAATCTTCATGTGGACTTCTCAAATCTTAACTGGAGCAACCTCTGACAATCCTCTACATAGCTAAATGGTCTGCAAGCATTGATTATTATTAATTTTCTCAATATCCTCAACAATCTGGTCTTCTATATAGATAGCAACAGTTAACACTAATGGCAACAAGAATATGTTGACATCAATGACAACATCACTTAGGCACATATTTGCAAAAATCTCCCCCTTTGTCATTGATGGCAACATATGATGTGAAAAACTGAATTTAACCATCAAGACAAGAACTTCTCCCCCTTTCTCTTCTCACTTCTGCAACTAATTTCTTTACTACTCCCCCTTACATCAATAACTAGTTTTTCACTGACTTCTCTCCCCCTTTGACATCAATGGCAAAGGGCACATATTTGCATACTGACTACTCACCCTTTGAGTAGTACCTCCTTAACATCAATCTAGATCACAAGATATGAATGTGAATTCCACCAGACTAATGCACCTTAGTGCATCTTAGTTCTGATCAGGAGGAGTAATAACCCCTAACTTCTCTCTGAGATACTCAAAAGTATCCTTGGGAAGAGGCTTAGTGAAGATATCTACAATTTGATCATTGGAAGACACAAACTCCAACTTGACTTCATTCTCATTAACTTTCTCTCTTAAGAAATGAAACTTCATAGATATATGCTTTGTCTTTGAGTGCAATACCAGATTCTTGGAAATACTTATAGTGCTTGAGTTATCACAAAAAAATGTGACTGGCTCCTCAAACACAATTCTAATGTCCTTCAACATTTGCTTCATCCACAAAACCTAAGTACAATTATTTGTTGTTGCTATACACTCTGCCTCTGTAGTAGATAGAGATATTGCCTCTTACTTTTTGCTTATCCAAGAGACCAATCTTCTCCCCAAGAAGAAAGCACCACCACTAGTACTTTTTTTGTCATCCACATCTCCTGCCCAATCAACATCTGTATATACATGAAGAGTGAAATTATTGTCCTTTGGATACCACAGTCTATAATCAATTGTCCCCTTGAGATATCTACAAATTCTTTTGACTGCCACAACATGGGATTCTTTTGGATCAACTTGAAATCTGGAAACAAGTCCAACTGCATTCATGATGTCAAGTCTGGTCTGAGTCAGATAGAGCAATCCTCCAAACATTGATCTATACCTTTTCTAATTTACCTTTGGGGAGTCATCATCTTTTCTCAGCTTGCATCCAATTACCATAGGAGTACCTACTGGCTTTGAATCTTCCATTCTAAACTTCTTCAACAATTCTTTCACATACTTGGACTGAGATATGAAGATACCTTTATCTGACTGAACAATTTGTAGACCTAAAAAGAAGTTCATCTCACCAAACATTGACATCTCAAACTCACTTTTCATCTGATTAGCAAATGCTTTGCACATACATTTATTTCCACCAAAAATGATATCATCAACAAAGACCTCAACAATTAGAATGCCCTCATGATTTATCTTGAAGTATAAATTACTATCAATAGTACCTTTGCTAAATCCTAGCTTAAACAAATGCTTATCCAATCTGGCATACTAGGATCTTAGAGCTTGCTTGAGCCCATACAAGGCTTTTCTTAGTCTCCAAACCATATCTCCCTGATCAGACAACTGAAATCCTTTCGGTTGTTCAATGTAGACTTCTTCCTCCAAATCTCCATTTAAAAATGCTGATTTGACATCCATCTGATAAAATTTAAAATATTTGAAAGCAAAGGCAAGAAATAATCTGATTGCCTCTATCCTTGCCACCGCAGCAAAAGTTTCTTCAAAATCAATTCCTTCCACTTGAGAATAGCCTTTACATACCAGCCTTGCCTTGTTTCTTACAACCTCACCATCTTCATTCAGTTTGTTCTAGAAGACCCATTTGCTTCCAATCACATTTTTGTCCTTAGGTCTGGGAACAAGATCCCAAGTGTGATTCTTTTCAATTTACATCAATTCTTCTTCTATTGCCTTAGCCCAGTTTTCATCATTGCAAGCTTCACTTACTGATTTAGGTTCAATCTTTGAAATCAAACAAATCTCTTCTTGATCTTTAGCAACTCTTCTCCTAGTTCAAACACCTCTTTTTTTATCTCCTATGATTTGATCTTTAGGATGATTCATTCTTACATACCTGGGGGTTTTGGGAATTGCTTGAACTTCTATTTCTTGAACTGGTTCCTCATCTTCTACACAAATCTCTTAAGTTATTGGAGTTACCAGATCAATCTGGATCTGAGTCTAGATTTGATCTTGCCTTCCTTGACTTTGACTTTCATCTTGATCATCTGAATCATATCCGTAATACTTGGAATAGCCTTCTTTGCTTTCATCAACTTTAACATTAGCACTTTCAACAATCTTTTTCAACCTCTTGTTGAAGCATCGGTAAGCCTTACTTTGAGTAGAGTATCCCAAGAATATTCCTTCATCACTTCTTGCATCAAACTTGCCTAAATCCTCATCTCTTTTGATATAGCATTTACTACCAAAAACTCTAAAATATCTTACAGTAGGAGGATGACCAAACCATAGTTCATAAGGAGTTTTACCAGAATTTTCTTTGATTTGCATTTGATTAAGAGTGTAGATAGCAGTACTCACAACTTCCCTCCAATAAAGTTGAGGAACATTTGTTTCCATCATCATAGTCCTGGTAGCTTCTTGAATGGTCTGATTCTTTCTTTCCACAACTCTATTTTGCTGAGGAGTCCTAAGAGCAAATAATTGTCTTTTTATCCCATGCTTTTCACAAAAGGCATCAAACTCATGGGAAGTGAATTCTCCACCTCTGTCATACCTCAAACATTTCAATTTCCTACCAATCTCATTTTCAACCATCATCTTGAACACCTTAAACATATCAAGAGCTTCTGATTTTTCTTTTAGGAAGGTTACCCACATCATCTGGGAGTAATCATCAATCAGTAACATGAAATATATGTCTCCTTGCACACTCCTAATTCTAGCGAGACCACATAGGTCAGTATGTACTAGTTCCAATCTCCCACTTGAACCTTGTTCCTTACTTTGGATTGAAAATTTGTTCTGTTTACCCAATTGACATTCTCTACACATACTATTAGGTTTCACAAGTCTTGAAAGATCTCTTAAATCTTGAGTGGAACTTATTTTGACAATGTTATCAAAATTTACATGACACATCCTCCTATGCCATAACCAACTTTGATTTGTTTGAGAAATCAAACAACTTTTTCCTAAACTACTTAAGTGAAAGATGTTACCTTTAGTCTGATTATTGGATGCAATTTCAGTTTTGGAGCTTTCCAAGATTCTACATTTTCCATTCTTGAAACAAAGATCATAACCCTTGTCAACCAACTGTCCAACACTAAGAAGATTATGCTTCAATCCTTCCACATACAGAACATTATTGGTCCTATTCTTACCATCAAAAGAGATGGATCCTCTGCCACAAATTCTACCAGCTGACTTGTCTCCAAATTTCACAAGTCCTCCTTCATAATTTTCAAAGCTCAAAAACTTACTCTTGTCTCTAGTCATATGATGAGAGCAACCACTATCAATCACCCATTCATCCTTTTCAACAACCTAAGCAGCTAAGGCACTTTCTACATTTGCACAGCTAGTAGATTCAGTAGACATTGAATCTTCTTCTTTAATAGTAATGAACACCCAATCACCTTCTCCATGATCAGATTCATCATCTGTGACTCCTTCTTCTCCAGCTTCTTGGACATACTGATAATTCTTCTGACACTTGTACTTGTTAGGGTTTGGTTTTGAAAACCTCTCCACACATCTTGAGGCAAAATGACCAATCTTATTACAAGCAAAACATTTGAGTGGCAACTTTCCTTCATACTTATTGGATCCTCTTAGCATCCGTTTGGTAATGAGAGCTTCAAGATCTATAGTTTTGAATTCAATATCTTCAAGATCCTTCCTTGTCTTCAAAAATCTGTTTGATCTTGTAGAAGAGATTTCACCCAGATCATATCTTTGCTTTCCATACACACTGGCCTTGATTGCAGATTCAGACTTAGGAAGAGAATCTCAAAACTCACTCATTTCAAATGTAGAGAGCTTGCCAACTAATTGATCCCTTGTGACTGTTGTTACTGTCTAGATTTCTTCAATGGTTGCAGCCTTGTGTTTGTAAGCTGCAGGTAAGGATCTGAGCAACTTGGCAATAATTTCTGATTCATCTAGTACTCCGCCTACATTTCTGATACTAGTCACAAGTTCATTTACTTTCTACATGTAGGAAGTAATGTTTTCATCTTCACTCATTACCAATCTTTCATATTTATCCTTCAGGCTTTGTAGCTTGGCACATTTAACATATTTGTCACCTTCATACAGATTTTCTAGTTTACTCAAGATTTCATGAGCAATTTGCAAATCCAGGACATTTGCCAATTCAGTATCAGACAGAGCACTCAACAATGCTTCTTTGGCTCGAGTGTTGCATTCAGCATCTCTGAGTTCATCTATGTTTGAAGGTCCATTCTTTGGAATCTTATACACATTCTTGGTAATTGTCTAAAGCCATCACCCATACATTCTAGATGACACTGCATGTGTACTATTGATGGTGGTTTTAGCACACAACAACGTAGGTGTGATTGTTGGTTTCACACCTCTCTTGAAAAGTATCCTACCGTAGGTAAGACTACTCCAAGGATAATATAGCTAGGTCTGAGCTTGCTTGGAATTTCTCAGTTGGTATGTTCTAGCTGTGCCTACAAGGGGTCTTACATGCAATCTACAGATTTTACAAGTTTGGGGCAGCAAACACACATAAACCCTTTTATAGTTTTCAGCTGATAAAGCAGTGTGAAATGCTGCTGAAATTCCTAATCTAACAACTAACAATGGTTTTAAAGAAAATGCAAAAGGTTAGGGTTTTAGAAGAATCCTAAGTGACATTCACAATGCATGGGCTACCTTCAATAGACAAATACTCTAGAACTTTTAACTAGTTTCCTGAGTTACCAAACTGAAAGGGGTGTTACAGTGCTGTAGAAAACAGTGCTATCTTCAATGTAAGTCAATAGATTTTAAGATTACATTCATTTGTTGAATACCTAATAAGCGGTGCAACTTAAATTATGAAATGCAATTGAACTTTAGCATAAACAATCAGCCCAGACTAACTTTACACAGCTATCTACCATCAACAAATAACTAAAAGTATGGACTTAGAGCATTCATCAGATACTTTCAGCAAACCATAAACATTATAAAAGCACAACTAACTAACTATGGGAGAGCAAGCAGTGAACCATGAAAACCAAAATGAGCCAACACAAGACACAAATTCTCAGAATTACTGCAAAAACTTGCTTTGCATTACTTCAATTGGCACAGAGTCAACAATTCGACATCAAAAATCTCTTAAAAACAAAGGAAATGATAGCCCTTTATATAGAAAAGTAGCATACTGAGTTTTCAAATGAACGGTGGAGATTAACTCAATACCGATGGTCCAGATAACATCGACAAATACAATTGCAACAGCTCACATCAATTCTCAGATTACATTTTGTCCTCTATGAAAAAGATGAAAAATAACCTCTAGATACATTGAATCTAGTCAATTTGACTAGCCAACTCAATATATTAGTAGAAAAAAACTTTAGAAGCATAGAAAAGACAAAATAGAGTCACATGCTACCCCGAATACAATAATTTACAATTATGATGGGATTACATCCTTACAATATTCAAAATAATATCAAGATTCTTCATCTAAATCAATTTTGTCTTAGCCAACCAGCTTGTTACAGTAAGTCAGCCACACATCAAGTGCAGGATTAATCTCTGACAGATCTGGATGCTTCAAATGATTGATCTGGTAGTTGAACATCTCTAGTTCCTGACTAAATTTACTATATATTTTTTCTATCTCTGCACCTACCTTTTGAAATGCCTTGAATTCAGCCCTGAGGTTGCTTACCTTGTCTAACCTATCCTCCACACTGAGCTTGGCATCTTCAAAAATCACTTTACACTTTGCAACTTATCTTTACACTTTTTGATATCAAATGGGGCATAATCATCATAGGATGCTTCCTAGCAATCCTTTAAAGAGTCATTGATATCATATATGATTGATCTTAGCTCCTCATCGGCTGGCTTATATGCTTCTTTTATATTTTCAAAAGTTTTCTTTCTCAAAAGTAGCTGTTGATACCATTCAACGGCCTTTGGCAGCTGATTCCTAGTCAAAATATTCTCTACGACCAAAGTCTAGGCAAGCAAGTCCCTGATGCTCTTTATCCGAGGATACATATGTGAATAATATTCATCAAAGGAGTCACATTCCTCATGCAAATCTTTCCATTTCTTGTGCAATTCTACTAGCTTCTTGTGTGCTTGAGCAGAGGTGTTAATAGTTTCACATCCCATCTCAAAAACTTTTAATATCCATTTTTCTCTACCTTGGGATTTGGATCTTACCTCGCCCAATCTGGCCATTTCAGCAGTATATAGGAAAGTCGGTATCGTCCTTATATCTCCTTGTGCATCTACTAGTTTAACCAAAAACTGAAGGCACGCGTGAAGTTCTTCATTCTGCTGCTTCAAATCCTTCTTGGACATCTCATCCTTGTCCAGCTGTTCCAAAATTGACGTTACCGAATCCTTAAAATTATCCACCCTTTGTGCATGAGTGGCGGGTCCCAAATCAACTGTAGATATCACACAATCCTCCGCCCTAACATGTTCTTTTGTTGTATCAGCTGGCGGGACTGCTATTTCTGTAATTCTTGATCCTAACTCATCTTTATAGATTCTAGATTGTATTTTGGCCTTCTTTTGTTTCTTAGGCTTCTAAGCTTGTGACAAAATTGTACTCAAATCTAGCTGCATTATTTCCACTTGTGGCTCAGGATATGCCATTCTACTTTGTAGCCATTCAAGTGCAGAAGATTTATTCAATACAGTGGCTCCATCATTATCAACTATAGCTAGCTATTTAGGTGATTTTTGTTCCTGCTCTGGTTCTTCATTCTTTTATGTGTTTATCTCCTCTTCCTTTTCTTCTTCTTGGGCCAAGTTTTCCAGATTTACCATTATACTTTCTTGAGCCATCTTGAAAACTTCCTCCATCTGACCTTTATCTGGAGGACTATCAAATACATCAATGACTTCAACATTGATCGAAGGTTCATGGGAGTCTTTATAACTTACTTCAGCTAATACATCTTTCTCCTCCTCAAGTGTTTTTTTAGGCTCATGCAATCCCAACTCTATACATACTTTCTCAATCCCAGGCAGTAGCGGAAGAAGTGATAGAAGAAGTGGCAGTAGTGCTTACACCTTGGGTAGCGGGAGATAGGGAAGTTGGAGGACTAGAATCTTTATTGGTTGTAGTATTCTCCTTACTAACCTCTTTTACTTTTGCTTTCTTTTCCTTAGAGCCTTCTCCAGGGCCACTTGGCATGTCTCTTTTCTTGGAGGCCCTTGTTCTAGTAGAGGGAGGCTGATCTTTCTTTAGAGGAGGCCTTGCAGATGGCTTCTTAATCTTCTTCACTTTCTCAACCAGAGATGTATGTTCTTCACTGTCTGATTTTTGCCTTTCAGCTGGCTCTACTTCATCTGTGACATTGATTGACTCATCTTCTTCTCCCCTGGAGTCCTTATCTAATTCCAATGTTGTATAAGTGAGTTGTATTCCCTGTCCTTCTAAAGCAGCCACCTGACCTCTTACCTAGGCTTTGTTCAATCTTATAGGTTCTCTCATAATAGTATCCAAGGAGCTTTCTTCTACATTTGCCCAATTTGGTAATGGAATAGGCTGATGGTATTGAGCCTCCCATGGTCCCCTGACTATAACATTTTCATCATCTTGCAACTGGTTTAGTAATGCCATAATGTGGAACTTCTTGATGAAAGACATAGGTAGCCTTGAATGTGCATTCTTCATAATCTCATAATCATCTAGGAAATTGGCCCAAAAATATTCAATGTCTATCTTGTGAAATAGATTCTTACTAACGAATCTTTCCATCACCTTATTTGGATCAAAATGATCCCTTGCATTGTAGTAGTGTAAGTTGAAGAGTTGAAGCTCTTTATCAAAATGCTCTGTTGATGCCAAAGAAGGGCATGCATAGTTCCCCTTGCCGAAACTAATGGGAAACTAAACATTGGTTCTTTGTAAGTGTTTGAGCTTCTCGGCATAGGGTATTAACTGTCTAGACAGCTCCAGAAGCACTGTCTTGTCATCGGGATACCTAGGAAATCTATAAGCCATCCCAGTGAAGCCTTACACCCTTAAATATGTGAATTTCTCAAACTGGATGTATCATCTGCCATACTTAGTTATTTCATGCATTGCTTCAGTGGAGATCCTCAAGGCTGTGTTACCTTGCAGCATTCTAGTTATATACATTGTGAAAGCATCATTTACCCTTTTGAAATGTATCAAAGATTGAGATGAGGTTAGCTGTGGGTAAAACTCGTATAGCTTTACTTGGGTTAGCTCATTGTTTCCAACTTCTCCAATCTTGGACAACCCAACATAGTGATTTCTCCTTGCTAATGCATAAACAATATAAGATGTCCATCTGTAGTACCTTTTATCCTTGAAATTGCTAAAGGCCTCATGAATGTTGTTGCTGAGGATTTGGTCCCAGTGGAACTTAGTCCCCTTCAATATCTCAATGATGATAACAAACATCCATCCCTCAAAAGTGGAAGTTGTAGGCAGTCTATATATTATGCTCAGAAAAGTCATTAAATCTCCAATTTCATCATGGAAATCACTCATGTATAGTATCTGAGGAAATTTGCTAAGAGAAGACCTTCTATTTTTGGCCTAATTGTCATTCATGTGCTTTCTACATCCTTCTACATCTTCTCTATAGGTCTTCTCTGATCCTTGTTTGTTTGGCATAGTCATAACCTTGTGCCAAGGAATATCAAAGGTCTCAGCTAGAGAGGGTGGGCTTAAATCAGCCAAGATATCCCCATTGGTTGTTTGGATTGCCCTTGTCACGACATCATACTTATCTGCACAGGTTGCCATTAATTCTGCACATTGCACTGAGGTGGGGAAAGCAGCAGCTTGCGAAATACCACTATCCCTGAGTATTCTAGCCCTAGGAGTTGCGTTTGGACCAAAAATCCTCAATCTGAAGTCATCTAGGTCTACGTGACCTAGGTTTGTATCTCCTACATCACTCCACCCAAAGTGAATCTTGGTCTCTGGAGGGATTCCCTTGAATTCGTACTTTATAGCTTGGGCTCGGGCAGTCATTTAGTCTGCGGGACTGGACCTTATAAGTTTGATACCTTGAGAAATCTTTTCATACACCCCTATGTTTAAGATGAACTTTATCAAATCTGCTAGTACTACTAATATACCCTTTTAAAGAATCTCAAATCTAACAGTTATCACTATTGCACTTATAACAAAGAAACAGCATTTAATGTTGCAAGAAATCTTATGAAAATCATCATTATCTATGCATTACAACATTAACTCTATTATTTTTGGCACTTTCCCTTTAAAAATTCTTTGAAACATAGTCATTTTGCATGATTTGCACTATTTTCAGGGTCATCCAACTTGCAGGAAGAAAAGCACTAAAATTAGGGTCTATCGACCTCAATGGGAGAAACGGGCTTGTCCGACTCAAGGTTTTACTACTATTCGTGCTTTTTAACATTTGCACAGATTTTGGTTGCTACTGGCTTGTGTGACTTTTGAAGCACCGACCTATCAGTTGTTCAGTCAGTCAGTTATGTTTTAGCGCAAGTCCCTTTGAGATCATTTGTATTACATTTGTGCGGGATTCAACTTGGTCTGATTTTCACAAGTTTTGAAGTTGACCGACCAAGTCAATGGGAGAGCATTAAAGTGCAGGGTTGGAAGGAATCATTTTTAGCGCAAAGCAGATGTCTTGTTTTCAGAAGGACTTTGGGATACCACCGATTTTGCAGAGATATTTGAGGTGTCTGACCAAGTCAGAGATGGGGTCCTTTAGCACAAGATCAGTGCAAGGGATTATTAGCGCAAAGATAGCTTTCAAGGCTTGCGGGGTTTTGAGGTCCCGCCAACCTAATCAGTAAAATGCGACACGGGTATGTAGGTCAGAGGTCAACATTTTTAGCACAAAAATGGTTTTAAAATGCAGCATGGGTTTTAAAGGTCACCGACTGACTGAAGAATTGACAAGTTTACAGGTCGGTCGAACCTCATTTCGGTGCCAAAATTGAATGTCTTCCCAGCTGAATTTCGGCAATATTTGTTTAAGTTATTGTTCTTCCTTGCTCATGGCAATCTTTTTACATTTCACAAGGGAATCCTAACTAGGTTTGAAAGGAAAACAAGTAGCTTATGCACAAAAGACCCTAGCTAGAAACCCTAAAGGTGCTCATTTAGAAAGAAAAACACTTGATCAAACCCTAATTGTACATAGTGAAAGCTCAAAAGACTAGGTTTGAAACCCTACCTGGTTAATGTAGAAGATGCATCCAGGTTGTGCAAGTAGGGAGTGGTCATGGATCAAACTCAGTAGATGGTAGAAAAGACGTTCAAAATCACAAACAGAGCTCTAGAAATCCTGATTGAATGCAAAAAATAACTAAAATGGAGGAATTTATCTCTTTTATTCCTTGGCCAAATCACCATTAATGCACTATGTAGGATTGATAGATTAGGGTTTTGACGCAGTTTCTCATTTGCTTGGACTTGGTAGGGAAATTGGATGTGACGGACTTGGTCAGTGAGAGCTCCTTTCAGCACCGTGACTACAGGTTCAACTCGCGTAGTTTGCAGCCTTTTAAGGTCCCTCTGACTTATGGGCATTTTGGCCTCGTCTGACCTAATCGGTTGTCGAATGATTTAGCGCAAGTCGAAGATGATTGATTTTAGTGCAGAAGTCCATCGGGAGGAAAACTAATGCTAAAGTTGGTGACAAAGGATTTTAACACCAAGTCAGTTGGAGGGCAGATCAGCGCAACGGTTAGACAGATAACAATTTGGCACAAAGGTCAGTTGGAGGGTAATTTAGTGCAAAAGGGCAATTCGAGGCCATCAAAAGGGATATAAAAATCCAACTTAGCAGATTCTTGAAGTGATTTCTCAATATCACCATTCAATCAAGGTCAAAATGCACTTTGACCACTTAACCACTTGGGAGATGAAAAATATCTAATTGACATCCTAAGCCAAATCAAAAGAGGGGGTCCCCATTTTTTAATGGGGCGTGTGTGCTTGAGGAACTGGCCATTGATAGGCAATGGCAGCTCCTCACTAGTAAGGCTCTTGAGTCGATACGTGTTGTCTCCAAGGATCTCATAGATCTGATAGGGGCCCAACCAAAGTTTATCAAATTTACCATGTTCTCCTTTCTTCTCATGCGCTTTATCCCAACATAGGACCAAATCAGAAATGTGGAAGGCTTTGACCTTGGCTCTTTTGTCGAACCATCATTTTATGACTCCTTGATGTTTAGCAAAGTTTTCTATAGAAGCATCGCATTTCTCTTCAAGGTGTAGTAATCGGGCTAATCTAGAGGACAATTGATCATTAGTTTCAAGGTAGTCTTGCGTGAATTGTAGTACGGGGATCCTCAAGTGGATGGGAAAGATGGGTTCAATTCCATAGACTAGGTGATAAGGCGATGTGCTCAGGGTTGCTTTGTGTCAGATTCTATCAGCCCATAAGGTGAACTTCAGCTGGGTATGCCAGTCTCTAGGGTTTTTGTCTAATAGTTTCTTAATGACCTCGAGCAGATTTTTGTTCGTTGATTTAGCTACCCATTCCCTTGTGGGTAATAATTAGATGAGAACTTAAGAGTAGTCCCATAATCAAATGCCCATTTAGAAAAATGTAATGATGAAAAGGCAAGGCCATTATCATAGACTAAAGCAAACGGACAACCGAATCTAGTGATAATATGCTTTTAAACAAATTCAATAACTACCTCTGTGGTGCATTGCTTACAAGCTATTGCTTTAGACCATCGAGTGCAGTAATTAGTAGTGGTTAGAATATACCTATGGCCTGCAGAGGAAGGCAGATTGATCATACCAATAAAGTTGAGGCCCCACTAAGCAAATGGTTGGACCTCCACTACTAGTTGCAAGGGCATGGCTGCATGTCACTCTCTGTGTGCAGTTGTTTGGCATATATGATAGGTTCTCACATGTGAATATGCGTCTTTGAACAAAGTTGGCCAATAATATCTGACATGAAGAACCTGATTAGCTGTTGAGTGGGCTGATCCATGACTTGTCCCAAATCTCTCATGAAAACTAGTTAATACTTGATTGACTTTTGACTTATCCAAACACCTTAGATAGATGCCTTCGTCATTCTTCTTGTAATGGACTAATCCTTTTATCATCTAACTGCTACTCTTTAGTCTGAGTGCTCTCCTTTGAACTAAATTCAATTGTGGTGGACATCGTTGATTGAGTAAATAAAATATGATATCTCTGTACCACTCATCTTTTGAAACATCTTCTAATAGGTATTGCTAGGAGACTAGGCCTGGTCCCACTTCAGCCATTATTTTAGTGAGAGCTTGACCTCTTACCAATTTCATAGGTTGAATATCTATGTCAAACTCTTGTAGTATGGTGATCCATTTCCCTCTTCTTTCTCCTAAATCGCTTTGCATCAGTAATGCTTTGACTGCTACATCTGGGACTATGGCAATTACATGACTTCTTAAGATGTAATGACAAAATTTCTTGACTGCCTTTACTAGAGCGTATGCTTGTTTTTCCACATTTGGATAACTTAAATCTGTATCTTTCAATGGAGTGCTCATGAAAGCGATGGGCCTTTCATCATCCACTGATCTCTTCTACGTCAACATTGCAGCACAAGTATGTTCAGAAGCAAACGAGTATATCTGAAATGGCAAAGTATAATCGGGACTTACCAAGACAGGTGCATTGGCTATAGCTTGTTTAATTTCATCGAAGGCAGCCTTGCCTTCTGGAGTCCAATCCATTTTAGCATCCTTTTTCAGCATGGCATTAAGAGGTCGAACAATCTTAGCAAATCCCGTGATGAATTTATGTACAAAATTGATCTTACCAAAATATGACTTAAGCTCCTTCTTGCTAGCTGGGGGAGGTACTTTGAGTATTTCTTGGATCCGGTCTAGGTCAATATGTTAGGGTTAGCCGGCAGAAGATATCAATTAAATGCAAATAAAGATTAAATAGAGGAATGGAAATACATAGAAATAATAACAACGAGAGACAAGTTTTAACGTGGTTCACCCAAACTCGGGCTACATCCACCAAACAGAGAGTCCAATATTATTATCTAGTAAATCAAACCAATTACAACCAGTAATCCCTGCAACTCAATACCGCTGCAAATGCTACAATACAATATATCAAAACTCTAACCCTTAGCTACTTTTATCAAGTCTTTTTGTCAGTTACAAAAATTAGGGTTTTCTTATGTCGGTCACAAAAAATAGGATTTTTTATGTCAGCCCAAACCCTGGTGAGGATACATGGCTAGTGTACAGTACTTTCATGATCAGTCGCCACCTACCAACAATCTCCCACTTGGAGATTGATCAGGCTCCACACCAAACAATCTCCCACTTGGAGACTGAGCCTGGACGACACCGCTGCACATGTAGCTCACACTGGAAATAAGCACCCTAGACTCTACTATTCTATTTTTATTGGTTTCAGTCTAGAAGACCAATCGAAGCTGAAGAGGAGCTCAGCTTCTCACTTGTCAATACCTTTGTAAACATATCCGCTGGATTTTCATCGGTATGTATCTTTTCCAGTTTTAACTGTCCATTATCCAACGCCGACTAAATAAAGTGATACCTCAATTGTATGTGTTTGGTCTTTGAATGCAAAGCAAAATTCTTTGCAAGATGTATGGCACTCTGACTGTCTGTATACAAAGAACTGTTAGACTGTTGTGTGCCTAATTCTTCCATGAAAGATTGCAGCTATATCATCTCCTTGCTCGCCTCTGTTGCACCGACATACTCTGCCTCTGTGGTGGATAAAGCAACCACCTTTTGCAACCGTGAGATCCAACTCACTAATGTCCCACCTACAGTAAAGACATAACCTGTAGTACTCTGCCTGGTATCAATATCTCCTGCCAAATCTGAGTCTACATAACCTACTAAATTAGTATTAGAGCCCCCAAAACATAAATGTTTATTGGATGTACCTCTCAAATATCTAAGAATCCATTTTACTGCATTCCAATGCTCCAATCCGGGATGACTCATATACCTGCTTACGACTCCTACAGCATGTGCAATATCTAGTCTCGTGCATACCATGGCATACATTAAACTTCCTATAGCTGAAGCATATGGTACCTTGGACATTTTTTCTTCCTCCTCTTGTGTCTTTAGACACATCTCCTTAGTCAATTTCAAATGACTAGGCAAAGGTGTGCTGACAACTTTTGCATTCTCCATGTGGAATCTCTGCAACACCTTTTCAACATAAACAACTTGAGATAGAGTCAATTTTCTGTTCATCCTATCTTTGCAAATTTTCATACCAAGGATTTGTTTTGCTGCCCCCAAATCCTTCATATCAAATGACTGTGCTAACTGTTGTTTTAACTCTCTTATGTGATCCATGTTAGACCCAGCTACAAGCATGTCATCAACATATAAACATAAAATAATGTAGCTGTCATTATCCAACCTCTTAAAATAAACACAATGGTCAGAATTACACCTGTTGTAGCCTTGCTCAGCCATAAAACTATCAAATTTCAAATACCATTATCGAGGTGCTTGTTTCAGGCCATACAAACTCTTCTTCAATCTGCACACCTGTTTCTCCTTACCGTTGACCTCAAATCCTTGGGGATGTTCCATATATATCTCCTCCTCTAAATCACCATGGAGAAAGGCAGTTTTCACATCTAGCTGTTCCAAATGCAAATCTTCAGCAGCCACAATACTTAAAATAGTACGAATAGAAGTCATCTTGACAACTGGAGAAAATATCTCATCAAAATCAATGTTTTTTTCTGTGCAAATCCTTTTACAACTAACCTGGCCTTAAATCATTTCTTACCTCCATCTTCCTCTTTCAACCAGTAAACCCATTTGTTTGGTAAAGCCTTTTTACCTGCAGGTAACTTACATAATTCCCAAGTCTGATTTTTTAGCAAGGAGTCCATTTCTTCTTTCATAGCATGCTCCCACTGAACCTGTGTATCCACCTGCATAGCTTCATCATACCCTTCTGGTTCACCAGCATCTGTTAACAAAATAGAATACAAAGAGGGAGAAAACCTTTCAGGAGGTCTACTTAGCCTTGTTGATCATCTAACATTCACTAGAGTTTGTGGTATTTCTAGTTGCTGTTGCGGAGCATGAGGAACCACTGGAACATCACTATTTGGAGTATCATCCAGCACCACATAATCTTTTTCTTTCTTCTCATGTTGCTGCAAATGATCTTTGTACAACACCTTCTCATTGAATATAACATCCCTGCTTCTCACAATTTTTTGATTTTCAAAATCCCAAAGCCTATAACCAAATTCATCAATGCCATATCCAACAAAGGTACACCTTTTTGATTTTGCATCCAGCTTGGTTCTATTTTCAGAATCTATATGTGCAAAAGCTTCACAGTCAAAGGTTTTTAGAAAAGAATAACTCACCTTCTTACTTGTCCATGCTTCCTCTGGAATACCACATCCCAAAGGAACTGAAGGACTTCTGTTAATTAAATATATAGCAGTGTTGACAGCCTCTGCCCACATATTTAAGGGCAGCCCAACATGCAATCTCATGGTCCTTGCATGCTCCATTATTGTCCTATTCATGCATTCAGCCACTCCATTTTCCTATGGAGTCCCTGGAACCATTTTCTGCCTACGAATTCCATTAAAGGAACAATAATCTTCAAATTCTTTGTTGCAATACTCATCGCCATTATCAGATCTGAGACATTTTAATCTTTTACCTGTCTCATTCTCAACCAAGCTTCTCCATTTTTTAAATGTTTCAAAAACATCAGATTTCTACCTAAGGAAATAAATCCATACCTTCCTAGTTGCATCATCTATGAATGTAACATAATATCAAGAGCCACCAAGAGAAGATACCTGAGTTGGTCCCCATACATCGGTATGCACAAGCTCCAACTTTTCATTTTTCTGTTGCTTCCCATCCTTGAGAAAACTGACTCTCTTTTGTTTTCCATACACACAACTTTCACAGAAATCCATATTAATACATTTTAGACCTGGTAAAAATTTCTTAGAATGAAGTACCTTCATACCTTTTTCACTCATATGCCCAAGTCTGTTATGCCACAGTGTTGTTTCAGAACCTACAGCAACTTTTCCAATCTCTTCCTGCAAACCTGCAGCAACTATTCCCGAACCTGTTTGTTTTTCCTCTGTAACATCTAAAGTAGAAGGAATAGTATGACCTATACAAAGATATAAGGTGCCTACTTTCACACCTTTTGCTACTACTAAGGCACCTTTTGAAACCTTCCAATTTCTATCAGTAAATGTAACAGTACAACCTTGTTCAGTTAGCTACCCTGCTGAAATTAAATTCCTATTGAGCCTTGGAACATGCCTTACCTCTTGTAGTAGCCAATGATTCCCATTCTGTAACTTAATCTTGATTCTTCCCTTTCCAACAATCTGACAAGGTTCGTTATCTCCCAAATCAACCAGCCCAAAATCCCCTTGGACATAATCAAGAAAATAACTTCTATGGGGCGTAGCATGAAATGAGGCCCCTGAATCTAAAACCCATGAATCATCAGCATTATCTAGAGAAAGAATCAAAGCATCATCTTCAGATTTATTACTTACCATATTTGCTTCCTTATTGCCTTCTTGTTTGTCTCCTTCTTTATTTTTTTGAGACCAACAATCTTTCTTCAGATGACCTGGTTTCCCACGGTACCAGCAATCCTTCTATCCTCTGGTTTGGGATCTTTCGTCCCTTGATTTTCCTCGTGACTTCCCATGACCTCCAGAACCTTTTCCTCTCTCCTTTGATCTGCCCCTGCTTTCTGCATTCAAAACACTGCCTGATGTGGATCCACCTGAGATTTTCTTACGAATTTCCTCACTTGGAATAACACCAATAACATCATCAAATTTCGGGGTATTTGAACCAAAAATAGAGTTACTAACTGCCATTACCAAACTATCCTAGCTTTCAGGCAATGAACATAATATCAAGAGAGCTCTAACTTCTTCATCAAATTTTACATTTAAAGAAGTCAATTGACTAAGAATCGTATTAAATTCATTTAAATGACCTGTCACAGATCCACCTTCAACCATTTTCAAATTAAACAAACGCTTCATGAGAAATACCTTATTTGAGGCTGAGGGTTTTTCATACAATTTTGCCAAAGCTTTCATAAGACCATCTGTTGTCTTCGCTTCCGTTATATTGAATGCCACCGATGGTGCCAGGCACAACCGAATGGTTCCTAGTGCCTTTCTGTCAAGAAGATTCTAATCCTCATCAGACATTGTTGCTAGTTTCTTGGCTACTCCTTCCAACGGCATCCATAAATCCTTTTGATAGAGGTAATCCTCCATCTGCATCTTCCATAACTGATAGTTCTGCCCATTGAATTTATCGACCTTCAATTTACCCTCGTCCGCCATTGCTCCCACTCAACCGTGAGACCTTCCCACAGATGATAATCAAACACAACCCGCTCTGATACCACTTGTTAGGGTTAGCTGGCAGAAGATATCAATTAAATGCAAATAAAGATTAAACAGAGGAATGGAAATACACAGAAATAATAACAATGAGAGACAAGTTTTAACGTGGTTCACCCAAACTCGGGCTATATCCACCAAATAGAGAGTCCAATATTATTATCTAGTAAATCAAACCGATTACAACCAGCAATCCCTGCAACTCAATACCACTGCAAATGCTACAATACAATATATCAAAACCCTAACCCTTAGCTACTTTTATCAAGCCTTTTTGTTGGTTACAAAAATTAGGGTTTTCTTATGTCGGTCACAAAAAATAGGATTTTTTATGTCGGCCCTAAAAAAAATTTCTTGGGGGTTGCCGCCCCTGAACCCCCGCTCGGGGCGAGGATACATGGCTAGTGTACAGTACTTTCTTGATCAGTCACCACCTACCAACACAATAGATATTCCTTGCTCAGATATTACATGTCCCAGCAGCTTCCCCTCAGTTACTCCAAAAATGCACTTCTTGAAATTGAGTGATATACTATAATCCTTGCATCGCTGCAACACCTTTCTCAAATCCGCTACATTATCTTCTCGCCTTTTTGAGAATAATGTGAGGTCGTCCATGTAGATGATAATACATTTTCCAACTAATCCTTTAAAAGAAACATCCATTGCACACTAAAATGTTGGACCAGTGTTTATTAAACCAAATGGCATGTGGTTATATGCATAGATGCCCCATTTGCAGGTGAAGGATGTCTTCAACCTGTCTTCATATTCTACCATCACCTAGTTATAACCAGAATACTCGTCCAAGAATGACATCATCTAGGAACCATTAACAATTTGTAACACTTCGTCCAAAGAAGGCAGTGGGTAATTATATGTTTCAGACGCTCTGTTTAATTTATGGAAGTCAACACAAAGCTTTATTTCTCCATTTTTCTTTCGGACTGGAACTAAATTTGCTACCCATGCGGAATGTTTGACTAGGAATATTATCCTTGCTAATAGAAGCTTCTGAACTTCTTTGAAAATTAGCAGTTCCAGTAGAGCATTCACTAGTCGTTGCCTTTGTCTGAATGGCTTTGCCCCTGGCTTCAACGGGATGGTGTGCGTGATGATTGAGGTATCGTATGTCTTTAGATCTTCATAGCTCCATGCTATAACCTTGTGGTAATCTCTTAATGCATGTATGATTCCTATCTTTTCTTCTTTGGTACTAGCTTTCCCAATGAACACATTCTTAACATTTTCCTCTGTTCCCAAGTTAAACAGGTCACACTTTCCCACTAGAGATTCTCCTTCTTTCCTTTGGGTTCCTAAATTGTCTGCATCAAACAATCTTTCCAATTCTACCATTTCCCATGGAATCATATTTGTTTTTAGGTTTAGTACTCTTTCTAAATCCATTTCAGTAGGCTCCATTTCTTCTTCATCTATTATCTAAGCAGTAAAAACATCTGATGAAGTAAGGAAATTAATTATGTGCTGATCATCTTCAAAAACTTGGAAATTGGTAACATTATTAGATACAGACGGGGTAGCGACAAATTCAACAGAAAACTTCTTTAATCCTACCATGGATGTTGGCTCTAATGTCCTTGCTGTCTGAGCTAGAGAATTTGCAACATGATTATGTCTCCTTGGGATCAATTGGATGTTAAAACTGTCAAAGCATTCTATCAAATCACAGACTCTATTCCTATACCTATTCAACCTCTTATCATTGCATGAGTACTACTTTCTTACTTGTTTCACGACTAATTCAGAATCACCAAACACCTGGATAATTCTAACCTTCTTCTGTAGTACTAGTAGCAACCCTTGCACCAAGGCTTCGTACTCAATTACATTGTTTGTGCATGGAAACTGAAGTCTCTATGATGCTAGATATGAGCTCCCAGTGGGGCTGATCAATTTGACCCCTGCACCGGACCCTTGTCTGCATCTTGAGCCATTGAATCTTAAGGTCCATAATTGAAAATCTCTATGGCTATCATTCTATTTTATTAATTTCTTTTTATCAAGTGGAGGCTCTAATTCTTCCTTCTTTTCCATAGTTGATACCTCCTTCAGAATTATGGGGACCTTCAGTTGTCTTTGTACTTGTTTCATTGCCTCTTGACATAGCTGGCAAGTAAATTCAGAATGCGATGTATCATGTATGCGGCACCAATTGGGTAGTAATAACTCCTCCATTTGAACCTACTTTCCAACAGTGGTTTGATCCTGTGCAAATTTGGCTACAAAATCACAGAATCCTTCGAATATCCCAGGTTCATCCTCTTCAGAGGAATCTCCTGAATCTGATTGAACGTATGCTTCTATACTTTCTGGTTTTTCTATAAAGGGTTTAAGGGGTCTTAAGCAACTCAGCATAAGGACTTCCTCTGATTGACTAATGTATGGAAGATAAACTCCCAAATCAACTTCTAAGAACATAATCTCGTTGGGTTGATTGTACTCTATAATCATATGCTTCATCTTGGGTTCTCTTTCAATACGTATCTGATTGGCCAACCCTTTCCATGGTAGCCACATATGAGAAAAGTCAATTGCCATATAACTATTCAAAGTCCTAGACCAATCTCTACTCAGAAGCATGCCATATTAAACTGGAATATCCACCACTTGAATATCTATATAGTGTTGCACCCTAGGATCAGAAGCCAGCTGCATGTGTATCCTGTTTAATTCACCTACTACATTCACTTCAGTCTTATCTAATTGTGTCACCTTTCTGGAAGACTTGGTTGGAGTGAGCCCAAGTGCTTTACAGACTGATAATGGCATTACATTTGTGGAAGCACCAGAATCTACTAAACAGTTATGAAGGTTCTTATTGAATATCCTAAGTGTTAAGAGGAAATGAGGACTTTCTGTCTTGTCTTTATACAGTGTTATCTTTTGTTCCACATCAGTCACATGTGTTCTTTCTTTCCCTTTATCAACGCTATCTTTGGTGATATTCTCCTTTGGTACATAATCAATTTTGGTTCCAGCACCCATATCTTGAAAGAAAGATGTCCTAACCTCAGGTATTTTAAGTAATTCATATACAGAAAGATTGACCTTTATTTTCTTGAGTTCCTCAGCTACATACTGCCCCATCTTCATTGTGTCAGATCATTGAGAGCTTTCAGCAGTAGTAGCACTCTGATATACTGGTTGATGGGTGACTTTCAGGGGTTCAGGGTTATTAGAAGTTTTTGGATCTGGTGGGATTTAATAACTATTTGGAGGGATGGAGGTGGTAAAAGGACCTTTAGGCTTGCTACTTCTCAGGTTGTAAGGAGTCTTATTGTACAGCTGATATGCAATGACTTCTTCAAACTCTTCTTCCTTAGGTTTATTATCATCTTGGAATGGAAATGTATAACTATCAAGAACTAGAGCAGTGTCATACCTCTGAGAAGGAACAATTTCATACCCTATTGATGGAGTCTCTTGAGTTTTAGCATTTTGAATCTCCATCTGGAAGATACTAGATGCGATCTAAAATTTTGGACAGTCTAGTTCAGAGTGAGCATTTGTGTTATGCAGTCTGCACCAAGTGGACAAAGCTACTTTAGCAACATCACACGACCGGGGGGGCTGGTATCATTGTTCTAATTTTCCAAGGGTGAAGGCACTCCTCCATTATTTGGTCTAGTGTTCTAGGATCGGTTTGGCCACTGTTGAAAGTTTTGATTTTGATACTAGTTCTGATTTTGATTCTGAGAGTACTGCTGATTCTGAAAATGTTGCTGATTTTGTTCCCTCTGCTGTAGACAAGCATTCTGATTCTTGAGATGGGTAACCTCAGCAGTTAGCTTCTTCATTTTCTCAACCAGTTCTTTGATGTCTTCTCTGTCCTCTTTGGCTTGTTTGTTTCTGAAGATTGTAGGAAAGGCATTTGTGATGGAGGTATTTTAGCTACTAGATTGCTTGGGTGGATCACTAAAGCTTGCATTGCAGCTGGGTTTGGAATCAGATTCATCACAGGAGTATGATTGGCCAATGCATGATTTATCATAGGTATTTGATTTGGCATGGCAACAGGTCCCATATGGTTCAATGGACCAGAGGCCGTTTGTCCTAGTTGGGTACTCATAGTGACAACAATAGAATATGCTTGAGCTAAAGTAGCAGGGATTGGGTCAGCTCTCCTTGCGAACATCTAGGGCAACATAGTAAATGGGTAAGGTAGCAGCCTGACCTATAGAGTATGGAGCTTGCAAATGACTGAAAGCTTTCAGGAATCTATTATTAAAGGAACTTATCATCTCTCCTTCACCTCAGTGGATATCTACAAAAGATCAATAAAGATCAGCTGGGGTGGTAGACATACGAAACCTATCCAGAAATGCGGTCTTCAGGTTTAGCAAACCAATATTAGGATTCATCCTACAAAGAATAAGGAAACAACCTGCATATCACATCCTCATATTTTACTTGCAGGATGAACAAGTTAGCCTCAAAGATTTTAATGTGCTCATTTGCAGTCCTATCTGGATCGTTTACACTGAACTTTGAACAAAACTTATCTAGGTTCTTTGGCATATCATGGTAATCGTTGAACAGAAAAGGAGACTAGTTATTTCCTGCAAAGAAGGCCATGTTGGGAGGATTAAACAGAGCTACAGTTGTGTTCCTCGAGACTGACTGAGCTCTTGGGGCCCTTGGTATCCCTTGATCTCTTCTTGTTCGTCTAGATACTGTCAGAGATAGCAACTCTTCTCCAGCTAAGCTAGATCTAGTGTGTCTCTGTCTAGTCCCCAGACTTGCTGATTTTAAAATAGAGGAAAAATAGTCTGCCCTCCTTCTAGTGCCAATTCTGTTGATGGTGGTTTTAGCACACAACAACGCAGGTGTGATTGTTGGTTTCACACCTCTCTTAAAAAGTATCCTACCCTAGGTAAGACTACTCCAAGGATAATACAGCTAGGTCTGAGCTTGCTTGGAATTTCTCGGTTGGTATGTTCTAGCTGTGCCTACAAGGGGTCTTACATGCAATCTACAAATTTTGTAAGTCTGGGGCAGCAAACACACATAAACCCTTTTATGGTTTTCAGTTGATAAAGCAATGTGAAATGCTACTGAAATTCCTAATCTAATAGATAACAATGGTTTTAAAGAAAATGTAAAAGGTTAGGGTTTTAGAAGAATCCTAAGAGACATTCACAATGCATGGGCTACCTTTAGTAGACAAATACTCTAGAACTTTTAACTAGTTTCCTGAGTTACCAAACTGAAAGGGGTGTTACAGTGCTGCAGAAAACGATGATATATTCAATGGAAGTCAATAGATTTTTAGATTACACTCATTTGTCGAATACCTAATAAGTGTTACAACTTAACTTATGAAATGCAATTAAACTTTAACATAAGCAATCAGCCTAGACTAACTTTACACAGCTATCTACCATCAGCAAATAACTAAAAGTATGGACTTAGAGCATTCATCAGATACTTTCAGCAAACCATAAACATTATAAAAGCACAACTAACTAACTATGGGAGAGCAAGAAGCGAACCACGAAAACCAAAATGAGACAACACAAGACACAAATTCTTAGAATTACTGCAGAAACTTATTTTACATTACTTCAAATGGCATAGAGTCAACAATTCGGCATCAAAAATCTCTCTTACAAACAAAGGAAATGGCAACCCTTTATATAGAAAAGCAGCATACCGAGTTTTCAAATGAATGGTGGAGATTAACTCGACACTGACGGTCCAGATTACATCGACAAATACAATTGCAATAGCTCACATCAATTCTTGGATTACATTTTGTCCTCTATGAAAAAGATGAAAAACAACCTCCAGATACATTGAATCTAGTCAATTTGACTAGCCAACTCAATACATTAGTAGAAAAGAACATTTTAGAAGAATAGAAAAGACAAAATAGAGTCACATGTTGCCCCGAATATAACAATTTACAATTATGATGGGATAACATCCTTAAAATATTTAAAATAATATCAGAATTTTTCATCTAAATCAATTTTGTCTTCGCCACCTAGCTTTTTACAGTAAGTCAGTCACGCGTCAAGTGCAGGATTAATCTCTGACAGGTCTAGATCCTTTAAATGATTGATCTGATAGTCGAACATCTCCAGTTCCCGACTGAATTTACTGTATATTTTTTCTATCTTTGTACCTGCCTTTTGAAACGCCTTGAATACAGCCCTGAGGTTGCTTACCTTATCTAACCTATCCTCCATACTGAGCTTGGCATCTTCAAAAATCACCTTATGCAACTTATCTTTACACTTTTCAATATCAAATGGGGCATAATCATCATAGGATGCTTCCCATCAATCCTTTAAAGAGTCATTGATATCATATATGATTGATCTTAGCTCCTCATCGGTTGGCTTATATGCTTATTTTATATTTTCAAAAGTTTCCTTTCTCAAAAGCAACTGTTGATACTATTCAACGTCCTTTAGCAGCTGATTTCCAGTCAAAATATTTTTTACAACTAGAGTCTAGACAGGTAAGTCCCTGATGCTCTTTATCCAAGGATACATATGCGAATAATATTCATCGAAGGAGTCACATTCCTTGCACAAATCTTTCCATTTCTTGTGCAATTCTACTAGCTTCTTGTGCGCTTGAGCAGAGGCGTTAATAGTTTCACATCCCATCTCAAAAAATTTTAATATCCATTTTTCTCTACCTTGGGATTTGGATCTTACCTTGCCCAATCTGGTCATTTCATCAGTAGACAAGAAAGTGGGTATCATCCTTATATCTCCTTTTGCATCTACTGGCTTAACCAAAAATTGAAGGCACGCATGAAGTTCTTCATTCTATTGCTTCAAATCCTTCTTGGACATCTCGTCCTTGTCTAGCTATTCCAAAATTGACATAACTGAATCCTTAAAATCATCCACCCTTTGTGCATGAGTGGCAAGTCCCAAATCAACTGTAGATATCACATAATCCTCTGCCCTGACATGTTCTTTTGTTGTATCAGCTAGCGGGACTGCTATTTCTGCAATTCTTGATCCTAACTCATCTTTATAGATTCTGGACTGTATTTTGGCCTTCTTTTGTTTCTTAGGCTTCTAAGCTTGTGACAAAATTGTACTCAAATCTAGCTACATTATTTCCACTTGTGGCTCAGGATATGCCATTCTACTTTGCAGCCATTCAAGTGCAGAAGATTTATTTAATTCAGTGGCTCTATCATTATCAACTACAGCCAGCTCTTTGGGTGATTTTTGTTCCTTCTCTGGTTCTTCATTCTTTTCTATGTTTATCTCCTCTTCCTTTTCTTCTTCTTGGGCCAAGTTTTCTAGATTTACCATTATACTTTCTTGAGTCGTCTTGAAAACTTTCTCCGTCTGACCTTTATCTGGAGGACTATCAAATACATCAATGACTTCAACATTGACCGAAGGTTCATGGGAGTCTTTATCACTTACGTCAGCCAATACATCTTTCTCCTCCTCAAGTGCTATTTCAAGCTCATGCAATCCCAACTCTGCACATACTATCTCAATCCTAGGTAGTAGCGGAAGAAGTGATAGAAGAAGAAGTTACAGCAGTGCTTACAACTTGGGTAGAAGGAGACAGGGAAGTTGGAGGACTAGAATCTTTATTGGTTGTAGTATCCTCCTTACTAACCTATTTTACTTTTGCTTTATTTTCCTTAGAGCCTTCTCCAGGGCCACTTGGCATGTCTCTTTTCTTGGAGGCCCTTGTTCTAGTAGAGGGAGGCTGATCTTTCTTTAGAGGAGGCCTTGCAGATGGCTTCTTAATCTTCTTCACTTTCTCAGCCAGAGATGTATGTTCTTCACTGTCTAATTTCTCCCTTTTAGCTGGCTCTACTTCATTTGTGACATTGATTCGCTCATCTTCTTCTCCCTCGGAGTCCTTATCTGATTCCAATGCTGTATAAGTGAGTTGTATTCCCTGTCCTTCTAAAGCAGCCACCTGACCTCTTACCTAGGCTTTGCTCAATCTGATAGGTTCTCTCATAATAGTATCCAAGGAACTTTTTTCTGCATTTGCCCAATTTGGTAATGGAATAAGTTGATGGTATTGAGCCTCCCACGGTCCCCTGACCATAACATTTTCATCATCTTGCAACTGGTCTGGTATTGCCATAATGTGGAACTTCTTGATGAAAGCCAGAGGCAGCCTTGAATGTGCCTTCTTCATAATCTCATAATCATATGGGCAATTGGCCCAAAAATCTTCAATGTGTATCTTGTGAAATAGCTTCTTACTCATGAATCTTTCCATCACCTTATTTGGATCAAAATGATCCCTTGCATTATAGTAGTGTAAGTTGAAGAGTTGAAGCTCTTTATCAAAATGCTCTGCTGATGCCAAAGAAGGGCATGCATAGTTCCCCTTGCCAAACCTGATGGGAAACTAAACATTGATTCTATGCAAGTGTTTGAGCTTCTCGGCATAGGGTATTAACTGTCTAGATAGCTCCACAAGCACTGTCTTGTCATCGAGATACCTGAGAAGTCTGTAAGCCATCCCAGTGAAGCCTTGCACCCTTAAATATGTGAATTTCTCAAACTGGATGTACCATCTTCCATGCTTAGTTATTTCATTCATTGCTTTAGTGGAGATCCTCAAGGCTATGTTACGTTGCATCATTCTAGTTATATACATTGTGAAAACATCATTTACCCTTTTCAAATGTATCAAATATTGAGATGAGGTTAGCAATGGGTAACACTCGTATACCTTTACCTAGGTTTGCTCATTGTTTCCAACTTCTCCAATCTTGGACAACCCAACATAGTGATTTCTCCTTGCCAATGCATAAACAATATAAGATGTCCATCTAAAGTACCTTTTATCCTTGAAATTGCTAAAGGCCTCATGAAGGTTGTCACTGAGGATTTGGGCCCAGTGGAACTTAGTCCCCTTCAATATCTCAATGATGATAACAAACATCCACCCCTCAAAAGTGGAAGCTGTAGGCAGTCCATATATTCTACTCAGAAAAGTCACTAAATCTCCAATTTCATCATGGAAATCACTCCTGTATAGTATCTAGGGAAATTTGCTGAGATAAAACCTTCTATTTTTGGCCCAATTGTCATTCATATGCTTTCCGCATCCTTCTACATCTTCGCTATAGGTCTCCTCTGATCCTTGTTTGTCTGGGATAGTCATAACCTTGTGCCAAGGAATATCAAAGGTCTCAGCTAGAGAGGGTGGGCTTAAATCAACCAAGATATCCCCATTGGTTGTTTGGATTGCCCTTGTCATTACATCATACCTATCTACACAGGTTGCTATTAATTCTGCACATTGCACTGAGGTGGGGAAAGCAGCAGCTTGTAAACTACCACTATCCCTGAGTATTCTGGCTCTAGGAGTTGGGTTTGGACCAAAAATCCTCAATATGAAGTCATCTAGGTTAATGTGACCTAGGTCTGTATCTCCTACATCACTCCACCCAGAGTAAATCTTGGTCTCTGGAGGGATTCCCTTGAAATCGTACTTCATAGCTTGGGCTCGGGCTGTCATTTAGTCTGCAGGGCTGGGCCTTATAAGTTTGATACCTTGAGAAATCTTTTCATACACCCCTAAGTTTAAGATGAACTTTAATAAATCTACTAGTACTACTGATATACCCTTTTAAAGAATCTCAAATCTAATAGTTATCACTATTGCACTTATAACAAAGAAACATCATTTAGTGTTGCAAGAAATCTTATGAAAATCATCATTATCTATGCATTACAACATTAACTCTATTATTTTTGGCACTTTCCCTTTAAAAATTCTTTGAAACACAATCATTTTGCATGATTTGCACTATTTTTAGGGTCATCTGACTTGCAGGTAGAAAAGTGCTAAAATTAGGGTTTGCCGACGTCAGCAGGAGAAACAGGCTTGTCCGACTTAAGGTTTTACTACTATTCGTGCTTTTTAACATTTGCGCAGATTTTGGTTGCTATCGACTTGCATGGCTTTTGAAGGTCACCGACCTTCTATTAGTTGTTCAATCAGTTGGTTGTGTTTTAGCGCAAGTCCCTTTGAGATCATTTGTATTACATTTGCACTGGATTTAGCTTGGTTTGATTTGCGTGAGTTTTGAAGTTGATCAACCAAGTTGGTGGGAGAGCATTAAAGCGCAGGGTCAGAAGGAATCATTTTTAGCGCAAAGCTAATGTCTTGTTTTCATTAGGACTTTGGGATACCACCGATTTTGTAGAGATATTTGAGGGGTCTGACCACGTCGAAGACGGGCTCTTTTAGCGCAAGATTAGCGCAAGGGATTATTAGCGCAAAGATATCTTTCAAGGCTCGTGGGTTTTGAGGTCCTGTCGACCTAATCGGTAAAACGCAAAATGCGTATGTAGGTCAGAGGTCAATGTTTTTAGCCAAAAACAATTTTAAAATGCACTGCGGGTTTTAAAGGTCACTGACCGACTGAAGAATTAACAAGTTTATACGTGTGTCAGACCTCATTTTAGTGCCAAAATTGAATTTCTTCCCAGCTGAATTTTAGTAATATCTGTTTAATTTATTGTTCTTCCTCACTCATGGCAATCTTTTTACGTTTCACAAGGGAATCCTAACTAGGTTTGAAAGGAAAACAAGTGGCTTATGCACAAAAAACCCTAGATAGAAACCCTAAAGGTGCTCGTTTAGAAAGAAAAACACCCGATCAAGCCCTAGTTGTACACAACAAAAGCTCAAAAGACTAGGTTTGAAACCCTACCAGGTTAATGTAGAAGATGCGTCTAGATTGTGCAAGTAGGCAGCAGTCATGGATCAAACTTGGCAGATGGCAGCAAAGATGTTCAAAATTGCAAATAGAGCTTTGGAAATCCTGATCGAATGCAAAAGATAACTAAAATAGAGGAATTTATCTCTTTTATTCCCCAGCCAAATCACCATTAATACACTACGTACGATTGACAGATTAGGGTTTCGGTGCGGTTTCTCATTTGTTCAGACTTGGTGAGGAAAATTGATGCAATGAACTTGGTCGGTGAGAGCTCCTTTTAGTGCCATGACTACAGGTTCAACTCACGTAGTTTGTGGGCATTTTGGCCTCGTCTGACCTAGTCAGTTGTCGAATGATTTAGCGCAAGTCAGAGACAGTTGATTTTAGTGCAGAAGTCTGTCAGGAGGAAAACTAATGCTGAAGTCAGTGACAGGATTTTAACACCAGGTTGGTTGGAGGGCAAATCAGCGCAACGGTCGTACATATAGCAATTTGGCACAAAGGTCAGTTGGAGGGCAATTTAGTGCAAAAGGATAATTCGAGGCCATCAAAAGGGATATAAAAATCCAACTTAACAGATTCTTGAAGTGATTTCTCAATATCATCATTCAATCAAGGTCAAAATGCACTTTGACCACTTAACCACTTGGGAGATGAAAAAGATCTAATTGACATCCTAAGCCAAATCAAAAGAGGGGGTCCCCATTTTTTAATGGGGCGTGTGTGCAAGGCACAACACATACCTTTTAGAGGGAGTAATTTGTTCCATCAAATCTCAGACTTTCCTTCTTGTAGATTGACATCTTGGATCTCCTCAAGCAGTCAAGCTTCTTTCAGAGGAACTTGGCTCTAATACCAATTGTTGGAAATAGTCCAGAAAACTCAGAGGGGGGGGTGAATTAGTTGTCCCTAAACTTTAACCTTTTATGAACCTTTTAAATCTTCTTTGTAATCAGATTAATCATGAAAACATTTAACCATAAATCAATATATGAACAAAAACAACATGAACACACAACACTAGAATTTTGATGTGGAAAACCTGGTTAAGGGAAAAACTATGGTAGGGGTTAATCCACCAAAATACATACCCTATTAAAAGTACTTAAGAAAATAGAAGGCACATACCTTCGGGCGCACTACCCAGAGCTCACTGCTTAAGAAGAGGTTCATTGCCTATAATAAATTATGATTTATACAGAAATAATGAACTGAGAAATAGCATCTACCTTCATGCCTGAATCAGTCCCTTTGAAGGCTCAAGACTTCTTCTCTTATCTTTAAATTCTTCTTTATAGATTCTTCACTCTATACTCCCTTCGTTCCTCTTCTTCTCTACTCTGCTTTTGATCCCTTCTTTAGATTTAATTCATTGTGTACATGGATTCTTTTCAACAACTCTTCAACAAGTATTTATATGCTTCATCAACCTTGGAATGATCAACAAGGTTGGCTAAGCTTGACGTGAATTATCACACTATCAGCCAAACACAACTGAGACTTGAATCTTCTTCTATAACCATGCCATGCTTCATAAAAATGCTCTTAGATAATCCACAACATGCTAGGAACATCCGGTCGTTCAAGACTAGGAAGAACATCAACCTCAAAGAAGAAATCTTCAATCAACAAGCTCAAACTTTAGTGCGGACCTCCAACATAGTAGCCACATGATCGAGAGACCTCCACAAGCACATTGAAATCACCAATAACATTCATTCTAAACCAAATTACCATAATCATTTGCATTTTCCTCCAGAACCTCAAGAACACTATCTGCCATGACTGTCAAACTAGAAGGATAGCTTGCGGACCTCCAAACCACAAACCATTGGAGTTGATGATACACATTGAATTCCCAAACATGCCCTCAAATCCACATATCACAATTTTATATTATCGGAGCAATCCAGACCTCTTTCTTGTCACTCTGTCTTTCCTGAGTATTGCAGGAACCAGATCTACTCAGATGGCCATAACTCCTTCAAATCTTCATGTGTACTTCTCAAATTTTAACTAGAGCAACATCTGACAATCCTCTACACAACTAAATGGTCTGCAAGAATTGATTGTTATTAATTTTCTCAATATCCTCAACAATGCAGTCTTCTATATAGACAACAACAATTGACACTAATGGAAACAAGAATATGTTGACATCAATGACAACATCACTTAGGCACATATTTGCAACAGCTAGTACTAGTGCAAATGAATGCCTATTTATTGCTATTAAAGAAGATCTTGTGTGTACTAATTCTGCTAGCTGTGTGAAGGAAGAAAAACTAGTGGAAGAAAGTGCTTTAGCTATTCAGGTTGAAAAAGGTAAGGATGAATGGATTATTGATAGTGGATGCTCACATCACATGATCAGTGACAAAAGCAAGTTTGTAAGTTTGGAAAAATATGTTACAGGACTAGTTAGGTTTGGAGATAATGTAGCTAGTAAGATTTGTGGAAAATGATCTATTTCATTTGATGGAAAGCATAATATTGACAATGTCTTATATGTGAAGGGTTTGAAGCATAATATTTTGAGTGTTGGTTAGATGTGTGACAAAGGATATGATCTGAGATTCAAAGACAATGGGTGCAAGATCATGGAAAGCTCTAGAACTATGATTGCTACCGGTAAGAAGACAAAAGGTAACATCTATCAATTAAGAGGAATTAATGATTACTATTTACTAGCCTAGGTAGATGAAAGTTAGTTGTGGCATAGAAGGATGTGTCATATAAACTTTGATAATGTGGTAAAGATAAGTTCAAGTTAGACTGTGAGAGATTTACCAAAACTTGTGAAACACTCCAATATAATTTGTAAGGAATGTTAGTTGGGAAAGTAGACAAGGACAAGTTTCAAGAGAAAAGAACAATTTTCTGTTGGTTTGCTAGATCTAGTGCATACAGATCTATGTGGTCCTATAAGGGTGAGAAGTCTACAAGGTGACATGTAATTCATGTTGCTTATTGATGATTATTCTAGAATGACTTGGGTTAATTTTCTAAGAGACAAATCAAAAGCCCTAGAAAAGTTCAAATCTTTCAAGGCAATGGTTGAGAATGAAATAGAGTTGAAGATCAAATGCTTGAGGTCTGATAGAGGAGGTGAGTTCACATCAAATGAATTCAACATTTTTTGTGAAGAGCATGGGATAAAGAGATAGCTGTCTACACCTAGGACTCCTTAGTAGAATAGAGTTGTGGAAAGGAAAAATTGAACAATTCAAGAAGCTGTTAGGACAATGATGAAGGAAGTAGATCTACTAGAAGTCTTTTGGAAAGAGGTTATTCATACTAATGTCTACATTCAAAACAGAGTTCAAGTGAAAGGTAATGACACTTAAACTCCCTATGAACTATGGCATGGAAGTATTCCTACAGTAGATCAGGAGAGATGAAGATCTAGGAAAGTTGGATGCAAGGTGTGATGAAGGAATCTTCCTTGGATACTCTACCAAGAGTAAGGCTTACCGGTGCTACAAAAAAAAGCTCAAAAAGATTGTTGAGAGTGCAAATGTGAAGGTGGATGAAAGCAAGGAAAGAATATTAGACCTGAGTTGCTATGGACCAAATGAACCTGTGACTATAGTGAATGAAGAGAAAGATGAGCAAGAATATAGTCAAGATGAAGAAGAGGCTTTGGAAAGTGTTGTCAAGACTCCTAGGTATGTAAGGATCAATCATTTTGAAGAATAGATCATAGGTGACAAAAAGAAAGGTGTGCTGACAAGAAAAAAGGTTGCAAAAGAGCAAGTGAATTACTTTTTGCTCTCAAAGGTTGAATCAAAGACTATGAATGAAGCATGTAATGATGAAAGCTGGGTAAAAACCATGAAGCAAGAGCTAATATAGATAGAAAAGAATGATACTTGGGAATTAGTTCCCAGACCCATTGACAAAAATGTTATTGGAACCAAATGGATTTTCAGGAATAAGTTGAATGAGAATGGAGAGGTTGTAAGGAATAAGGCAAGGCTTGTGTGCAAAGGATATGCTCGGATTGAAGGAATAGATTTTGAAGAAACTTTTGCTCCAGCGGCTTAGATTGAAGCAATCAGAATATTTCTGGCATTTTCAGCCAATAAAGATATTAAAGTGTATCAGATGGATGTAAATTCTGCATTCTTGAATGTGAGTTGGAAGAGGAAGTTTACATTGAGCAACCAAAAGGATTTAAGTTATTAGACCAAGGAGATGTTGTGTATAGGTTGAAGAAAGCTTTGTATGGACTCATGCAAGATCCTAGAGCCTGGTATGCAAGGTTGGATAAGTACTTATTATAGTTAGGGTTTAATAAAGGTACTACTGACAGTAATATTTATTTCAAGATTAATGGTGATCAAATTTTGATTGTTGAATTCATTGTTGATGATATCATATTTGGAGGCAATGAAGGTATGTGTATGAAATTTTCTGGTGAAATGCAAAACGAGTTTGAGATGTCCATGTTTAGTGAGATGAATTTCTTTTTAGGTTTGCAAATCAATTAATCAAATAAAGGAATCTTCATAGCTTAGTCTAAGTATGTGAAAGAGTTGTTAAAGAAGTTTGGGATGGAAGACTCTAAACTGGTGTGTACTCCCGTGGTGACTGGCTGCAAGGTGAGCAAATCTGATGAATCACCTAAGGCTGATTAGAAAAAATACAGATCCATGATTGGAGGATTGCTTTATCTAACTCAAACTAGACCTGATAGTATGCGTGCAATTTGTCTTGCTGCAAGGTTTCAAGCTGATCCAAGAGAATCACATGTGATGGCAATTAAGAGAATCCTGAGGTATTTAAAAGGTAGTTTGGATCATGGCTTATGGTATCTAAAGGACAATGATTTCACTCTCAATGCTTATACAGATGCAGATTGGGCTAGAGATGCTAATGATAAAAAGAGTACAAGTGGAGGTGCTTTCTTCTTGGGTAATAGATTGGTTTCATGGCTAAGCAAGAAACAAGATTTAATCTCTTTGTCAAATGCACAAGTAGAGTATATTGTAGTAGCATGTTGTTTCACTCAAGTATTATAGGTGAAGCAGACATTGAAGGATATAAGAGTTATGTATGTATGAAGATCCAATTGCAATCTTTTGTGACAATACAAGTACCATAAACATTTTAAAGAATTCAGTGATACATTCAAGAACAAAGCATATATGAATAAGGTATCACTTTTTGAGAGAGAAGGTGATAGAGAATGAAGTAAAGTTGGAATATATGTCCAGAAAGAATCAGATTACAAACATTTTCACTAAGCCTCTGCCTAAAGATACCTTTGAGTATCTCAGAGAAATGTTAGGGGTCATTACCCCTCCTACCCTGAACTAGGATGCATAGGAATGCATCGATCTAGTGATTGATGTTTTGAGGGATACCTCTCAAGGGGAGTAGCTAGATGTTTCTGATAAAGTGAGTGTTGATAACAAAGAAAGTTCAGTGGATCAAAGTGGCAACATGCAAGTATGTGCCCTTTTCCATTGATGTCAAAGGGGGAGTGAAATCATGTGAAAAACTCAAGGGGAGAAAGAGTGTAGATGTGTAAAGAGAAAGGGGGAGAATCTTGTCTTGATGGTCTTTTCAGTTTTTCACATCATATGTTGCCATCAATGACAAAAGGAGAGATTGTTGCAAGTATATGCCTAATTAGTGTTGTCATTGATGTCAACATATCTGTGTTGTCATTGGTGTCAACTGTACCCTCATTTTGTTACTTTCTTATAGATGTTGAGGATATTGAGAAAATTAGCTCATCCGATAAAAACAGTGAGTTGCAGTGGATATAGTGCATTACATACAGAAGAATAGTCCATAAGAATGCTTCGTGTTTCCTGAATAATGAATATGTTTTCCTATGGATTGGATGTTATTTAGAAGCCTGTCTAAGAATGTTATATTCCAAGTTTGAGCCTCTAGAATGAAGATTTGAGTAAGTTATGTTCACCAGTGTGAAAACTTCTTTTCCTATATGTTTGGTGGTGGTAGGGAGAAATTGTTATGCTCCGCATTGTCGTGTTTTGGTCTGTGGTTCTAGAATTAAGTTTGTGATGATATTGAGTGCCTTCAACTATAATGGTTCATGATTTGGTGGTCCGCAAGCTATCTTTTAATTATGACAATGGCTAACAGTGTTGTTCTTGTGCTTCAGTTTGAAGAATCCCATTGACCGAGTAATTTGAGATCATGCAGTTTTTCCTGGTGATTACAATGTGCTTGTGGATGTCTCTTGATCATGTTCCTACATTTGGATTGGTCCAAAAGAGAAAATTGGATCATGAATGAAGAATGTTCTTGCAGACCCAGTGCTATCATCAGTCTTGGCTGACCTAGTTGAATTCATCATTTGCGGAAATGCATCAAAGAATGTAGAAGCATGTCATGGCGTGGAGGATTGTGTTTGAGTCCCATCTAAGGTGTAGCATGATCCGCATACATCTTTACATCTTTTCCTTAGCCAAATTTGTATTAGGTCCAGACCTATTTTATGTATGTATGAAATGCTGACCTTTGAGATTGATCCAATGGTTGATGAATGTAATGCTGACCTTGATGTACATTCCAAGGTCGATGAATTGTATAAAAGCATGTAATGTAGTTGCAAAAGTGTGTGTGTGTGTGTTGTGAATATGAAGAGATAAGTGTGAAGGTGTGAAAGAGTAAAGTAGAGGAGTAATATTGTGCTTCAATGGAACTGAACCCTAGCATGGAGTAGATGTTATTCAATCAGTTCACCATTTTGGTAGTGAACCACCCTTTGGCAGTGAGCCACCCTTTGGCAGTGAACCATCCTTAGACAGTGAGCCATTCTTTACAGTGAGCATTTTGGGTAGTGAGCCCTATAGTAAGTGAGCCTTTGTTTTCTGGTATTGCTATAACTTATATATTTTTGTGGGCTAACACCCACCGTGGTTTTTCCCTTTTAGGGTTTTCCACACAAAAATCTGGTGTCTACTGTGTTGGATGTGTGATTATAATTAAGTTAATGATTTCATGCCTTCATGGTTAACTCTGATTATGAATAATTAAGTTGTTGATGGTTTGATATGCATGTGAAGCTAAGTTTTGTGACAATTGATTCCCCCCTCTCAGTTGTCTAGTGTATTTAAACAAATACTAGTACCTCCTTCAGGTAAGTTGATTCCCCTTTCTTACTGTCTAAATTTCTCATGTATGAACAACATCGATGAGTACGAAGCTCTCATTGCAAGACTTTGTGTTGTGATGTCCTTAAATAATAAACACATCACTATTTATGGTGATTCATAGTTAATCATAAGACAAGTCACAGGATCTTATCAAGAAAAGCAAGATAAACTATCTCAATATCATGATCTTGCCTTATCGTTATTAAGACAATTTTCATCTTTTACAATTGACACACTTCCAAGGAAAGATAATCAACATGTGGATGTAATAGAAAGCATAGATTCCCCCATATCCCATGAAGGTTCTCCTGAAGCCTATCAATTCATCATTCGCAATCTTACATCACCAATAGTATCCAAGGCTACACCTTTGGATACCAATATTTATTATAACACAAACTCTAACGAATGGTTCCCATATTATTCAATATTTGTGTGACAGTACCATTCCTAATTCAACATGTAAAAACACAAGAGTTTGCATACACAAACTCACAAGATGTTATATAATCTTTTCTAATGTGTTGTATCGAAGAAGCTATAATGGTATTTTTCTCTATTATCGTAATAAATCAGAAATTCCAATTGCACTAGAAGAAGCTCACTCCGGTGCCTGTGGAGGGCACTTTGGAGGAAAATATTTGGTACAAAAATATTGTGTATGGGGTTTTATTGGCAAAGAATGGAGAAATACTCCTTGCATTTGTCAAGAAGTGCCCACAATGTGAACAACATAACCATTTAATTCAAGCTCTCGCCCAGGAACTTCAAGCGCAAGTTTCACCTTGGCCATTTTCTGTATGGGGCTTGGAACTAATCAGAAGGATTTCTCCACCTTCCTCTCAAGGACACACTTTCATCATTACCATCACCAATTACTTTATGAAGTGGGTCAAAGCTATTCCTCTACAATCTACGACAATTGAGGTAATTTGTCGCTTCATACAAGATAATATAATCTCACAATTTGGCATTCCTTCCTCCCTGGTTTCTAACAATGGTACACCTTTTAAGAATAAGGATGTGAAGAAATTCCTTGAAAAATATCACATTCAACATCACTTCTCTACACCATATTATCCACAATCAAATGGCCAAGAAGAAGCTTCGAACAAGATTATTGGACAAATTCTATGGAAAACTGTTAATAAACATAAAAATATTGGCACACTCAACTCTCCTATGTGCTATAGGCCTATAGGACAAGTGTTCATATGACTACTGGTACTAAACCATACAACCTTGTAGATGGCACTGATGCGATAATGCCTTTAGAGTTGGGAATTCCTTTATTGCGAGTTTTCCTAAGAGATATTATTGTGACAACATGGAAAGAGAGTAAAGATTATAACAACTAGAGATGCTCGATGAACAATGAATCAATGCTCTCGACCATAATAAAGCTCATTAGAAACGCATCCAATGATCATACAATGAACAAGTAATCCATCATTCATTTGAAGTTTGAGATTTGGTACTTTATGAAAATCAACATAATGTAAATGCACCTCCTGGCGAAAAAGGGAAGTTTAGCCCTAATTGACTAGGACCATATGTTGTCACTGAAGCTTATGGATCAGGAGTGTATAAATTAGCTGATGAAAAAGGTATGCCTCTTAAAGAACCTATTAATGCTATGCATTTGAGAAAATTTTATGCTTAAGAGTGTATGTTAGATATTACTTTATAAAGCAATTAGTTATTAATTGTTTAAATTTTGACAAGATATAACATTTTGTCTTAATTTATTTAACAAGATAGCATAAGATCTTTATTATAAACAATTAATCATTCTCTCATTTAATTAAACTACACTTATTTAGATCACAATCACATTAATTCAAAATCATATCATATCATACTCATGTGCATAATTTTTAATCATTGTTATATTTACTAAACAATCTGCAAAGATTGATTAGCTTAAATCAGCTTGAACATATGTTCACATAATTATCACAATCATCACTTGTTGCATTTAATAAATCACATTTGATACATCAAACAACAACATCATGCCATTAATAAAAAAATCATATATATGTATATCAGTTTGAATATACAAAAATCAAAAGTTGACTATCTTGTACATCAAAATGGGATGTCATAGTACAATACATGAGATACATATCATAAAGTTAGACAGTAATACCTAGATCCCTTAGGACTTGGAGGTGTACGAGTAACAAAAGGTTGCCCATGTGAGGTCATGTACCACAAGTGACTCCTAGATGCACTCCATGACCGTAGACCCATAAGCTCACCTCTTAGCTCTCCCATCTCCCTTTGAGAATCTGTATAAAGCTGCTGAATTCTATCTCTCTCTGTTAATGCTCGATCTCTCTCAACTCTCACTTGATCCAACTCTATCTGCAGATAATGACTAAAGGCACCACCCATCTCAGATTTAGGAGATGTCGTGGCTTGATCACATTGTATCTAGAGGTCCGCCTCCACATGCTCTACCCTTTAGATCACTTGATTTAAAGTGGCTTCCATAGCCACCCTATATCTCATGAAAAGCACGAATAACTCTGCATGCCACCCTACTGAGTGTTGTGGTGAATATTTCGTCTGCACTTATTACTTAGCTACATCAGTAGGAACTATATCCACTATGACATGACCCATAAAGTCACGCCATCCTCAAGTACCAACTGTCAAAATAATCACAAAGATAATATCATTATCTCATCACAAATATATATATATATGACATCATCATAATCAAATCAACAATAACATAAATCTCACCTAGATCACCATCTTGCCAATCAGGATCATGTATTGAGGTCTCTATGGAGACACTTGTAGTCATGTCTATAGTTGGGGGCATGTATGCAACAACCCTATTCAATTCTTCATGCTCAAACTTACTCAGAACTCCATTAGAAGTAGGTCCTAGACCATGGCTACAAGCCCTAGACCTAGGTCTCTCCTCGGTCTCCTTATCGTCACACTCCACTTGCTTCCCCCATTGTAGCCTCTCCCTGAAAATATAGCATGATAGTGTATCCTCCTCCTCATTATCATCTATATCATAATATCCACCAAAATGACTAAAGTCATCCTCATCTCCTGAATCATCCCCGCAACCCATCCATGGCTGAGGATTGCCTGTGGGATGACCGGTAGGGAAGACTAGAGCAGGTTGAGCCATGTCCCACTAGGCCATGTATGCTTGGGTAACACTGATGTCATCTGCCTCTGACACTAGCTCTAAATTAGCTACACCATCATCATCACTATCGACAACCTCAACTATAGTTAGTCGTCGGGCATCACTAGCCCTAACTATGTTGCATGCTAAGTGTACATAGCTTGGGTGTGTACTAGGAAAACCTTGCATGCACCCAAATAGTCGCATAACTCTATCAAAATAGAAGTAGATGATGATGATGTCTTAGCAACTAGCTAAAATTCAATCCCTCTATATCCTCACCAACTGTCTCCTCTACCCCATCCATGGCCTATGGCTGCAATATGGTCTCCATCTGATATCGCTAGACTGCATTCTATCTAACACTACTCTCCAATATAACAGATCACCAAGTCTCTAGCATGGGATAAGGGGATATGCATGCACACATGGATGCATCCAGTCTGGCTCTATGGGGAACCCTGCTAGCCATGTACATATGACATGCTCAAACAACCATACCTGTAGTAGGGTGCATATCATTAGACCCTACGACTCATAATGTACGTACCAACCTAAGTCTCGATAAAGGTGCACAAGCATACTACGCCCCCAAGCATAGACCGTCCTCTCCTCCTCCATCACCCTGATAGGATGAATAAGGCCCCCATGAAGGTGAACACCTCGTCCATCATGTTAGGATTAAGGTGTCATCAACCTTCTAAATCCTATGTAATTAATTACTCCTAGTATTGTTTGTAAATCACCCATAAGGGATGAAAGGTTTCACCAGTAGCGGTCTTGTTTCAACTAGATGTTTATAAATGTTCCTCGATGCTAATTCACCCGTGATGGGGGGTCGTAGGGGGATTTCCCCCTGCGAGGGGTCTACGGGGATCATCCCCCTGGTAGGAGGTCCGGGGGTCATGCAGCCCAGTGGGGGTTCGGGGGAAATGCCCTCGAAACCACATTTTATTTTATATTTTATCATTGTAAATCTAGACCATTCATCATTAGGTCATAGATCCAGTGGTTGATATTATGTCGGTTATCTTTCCCTAGAAGGCAACCCCCTTTTATAAGGATATTTGTACTATGTTTCTATCAGAATTGAGAGTAATAGGAGGCGCTGGATTGAAGACTAGAGAGGAGAGGAAGTGCATGTATTGTAATCTCATATTTGAAGATAATACAACTTTGAGCCTCTTTTCTTGGTGGAGTTTTTTACCCAAAAGGGTTTTTCTCCACGTTACATATTGTGTTATGTGTTCAATTCTTGATGCATGTTATTTCTGTGTAATGGGTTTTAATTTCTATTACAATCTCCATTGATTCTACATTGTTTAAAGCACATAAATAAGGTTTGAATCAGATTTCTATTGTGTGGTTTGCACCTTCATTTCTAACACATCAGGTGTAGCCACTAGCACAATGGTAGCAATCATGATGTGATGGACTAGGGGTATGTCCTCACAACCCTACTCTAACCATCAAAGAACAATATGACCACATCCGAGTGGTGTCACCAAATGACCTAGGCAGTAAATATGACTCACACGAGTATGCTCCTTGGATCTATGCTCCACAACCCACACTGCCTACCCTCGAATTGGAAGTCGTAGGATGCGATACACATCCTCGAGTGTCATAGTGATCTCTCCTATAGGAAGATGGAAAGTAGACATATTTGTATCCCATCTCTCCATCAAGGCCATAAGCATGACCACCCACCATAGGTCTACATTCTATAAGAGACCTCTGTTGACATCGGATAGCATACCTATGTGGGTTCGTAGCAATCTTAGGAGATGACCACCAATATTCTCCTGCATCTGAGGGATATCTTGTAACTCATAAATAACCAACTTTGAATTAGAATATACTCATCAAATATCATCTACTTAACTCTAGAAATCAAACTCTACCCTATCCCCTAGGCCCATGTCCTTTTCTAGACTTGGGCACCCTAGGAAGACCTGGGCACCCCAGAAGGACTTGGGCACTCGAGGAGGACTTGGGCAACCTAGGGGGACTTGGGTGCCCAAGTAGGACTAGGGCACCCCAGATGGACTTGAGCGCCCCAATCAGGGACCCTTGTCCAGAGAGGCCCAAAAGGCAAAAAAAATGAGAAAATTTACTAAAATAGAAAAGGAATAAAAAAAATAGACAAAGGGACCTACCTCCTGCTCATCCCACTTTTTTTCCACTTGAGACTGTAGCGCATACAGCCTCAGGGGCCTAATAGGGTTGTCAGATCAGCATGGTAGCTCACTCTTCTTCTCCTTCTCTCCTCTGCAAATGGAAGTGACAATTGAATGATGAAGAGTTAAAACTCCCTTTACTTATAGTAAATGGATGAGAATTCCTTTTCACTATCTAGGAGCAAAACTATACAACAGTGTTAAATTACCTCTACCATTGGTTGCATTGGAATCCTAGTTTCTTCATCAAGTTTTCCCTGAAATCTGCATGTTAAGATTACCACCTTGTTTCTCCCTTTCAGACTAAGCAAGTAGAAATAAGGGGGCATATATCTCCCATGATTTTCACCCTAATCACATCTCATCTATTACCCCTTAGTTTTATGACTGACTTATTCATTTGTTGTTTGTAGGTTGATCTGATTATTTGTCTAACATATCTTTCTTTACAGGTTGCAGTTCCTAACCTTTATGATCTTGTAGGATTGCAGATTAAGGGCTTTTTCCTCTCTCTTGGAAACATTTGACTTCCTCTACAATATCCTTTTTGTGATTACAATATTTACTTTCCTTTAGTTTCATATGCACGTAGTGTCATATGGCCACAAAAGTGGGGGCTAAATGTTGTCGTAAATTGTGCTCTTGCTTAGATTAGCACAATTTCACTAAGTTTAGCTCCTACCTTTTAGTGTCCCTTAACCCCTTTCATCATTGGAGCTATCTAAACCCTGGTTGACATGTATCTTATCAAAGAAATGTCACATTTTCGAGTAATTATTGAGAAAACCTAGAAAGAAACTATGGATTTTGGGGATCTAGGACACCCTTAAGCATAATCCAAAGCTAAATTTGGGGACTAGGCTTGGGTGCTTGCACCCTAGTCCTGCCCTAAATCTCAGGATTAAAAATTTAATTTTGGTGTTGGCTTTTATTGTGTGCTTCATGTTTCCAAATTTAAAATTTCTTTCCTACATGATGCCGACGTTTTATTTTGATTTATTTTATTTCTAAGCTTGGGTATTTAAAGAGAGCTCAAAATCATTTTATTACACACAACTATTATGCAAGCTTAGGGGTTTCTTCCTCTCCCTTGGAAACATTTGACTTCCTCTATGGTATCCTTTTTGTGATTACAATATTTACTTTTCTTTAGTTGCATATGCACGTAGTGTCATATGGCCACTAAAGTAGAGGCTAAATGTTGTTATAAATAGTGCTCCTACTTGGATTAGCATAGTATCACTAAGTTCAGCTCCTACCTTTTAGTGTCCCTTAATACCATTCATCATTGGACCTATCTAAATCCTGATCGACATGTATCTTATCGAAAAAATGTCACATTTCAAAGTAATTATTGATAAAACCTAGAAAGAAATTATGGATTCTAGGGATCTAGAACACCCTTAAGCATAATCCAAAGCTAAATTTGGGGGTTGGACTTGAGCACTCACACCTATTGATGGTGTTTTTAGCACACAACAACGTAGGTGAAATATTGGTACTGTGATAAAAAAATTTGGATAAATGAAAATGATAAAACAATACAAATGCATTACCTAATCCAAATCTTCAATACCTCAAGTTTACCAATCGATAATTTCACCAACGAAGGAATGAACCAGCCAAGGAAGCAATGATGTTGCTAAGACAAGTAGGAAGAAGGAAAAGGTCATGTCAGGAGGTTAGCGAAATGGCTAACTCCCAAAGTAGTTCGAGTTTATGAGGATTCACTGATAAGGTGATAGGAGCTCAGATGAAAGTGCCAAAGGGAAATGGTTATGAAGATAGCAGATTCACCAACTAAGGGAAGAGGCAAAACAAAGAAAGTTCACCAAAGATGGGGTTTGCTGATAAAAGGAAAAGTAGCTAAGACCTTAGTAAGGAAAGGAAGAAAAGGGCCTATATCAGTGAATTGGCAAAATGTTGACCAAAAGGTAGATGAAAGTCAAATAGGGATGGTTTGAAAAGAAAGAAATTTGCTGACAATGCGAAAAGGGCCTAGCTCAATGATTCTAAAAAGATGAAGTTTGTCGATAGAGACAAAATGGAAAAAATTGACTGAGGCAGGGGTTGGTTCACAAAATGCAAGATTCACTGATAAGGCAAAAAAGGTGATAAACCAGGCTAGTCAAGAGACCAAAAAAAAGAGAACTTGCCAACAAGTTTGAAGAAGTGTGAATTCACTGATAAGGTGAAGAAACAAAGGGAGCCCAGTTCGTGAAATATAAAAATCGCTGATAAGGCAAAAAAATTAAAGGCAAAGATAGTTCGTGAAATCGACATTTCATTGATAAAGAGGGGAAGATAGGGAAGGTTCTGAAAGGTGGAATTTTGCTGATAAGGCAAAATAAGTAACCAAGCAAGCCAGGTTCTGAAAATAATGATTTTACCGATAGGGTAAAAAGATAGAGGCGAGCTTAGTTAACGAAAATGAGATTTTGCTAATAAGGGAAAATTAAAGGCAGAATAAAAGGCCAGAATGATGAAATTAATGAAAATGGATGATACTTTAGAATATTTAAGAAATTTAAATATTTTAAAGTGTTGTAAAAGCTTGTAGTCCCCTGAAATCACACCATTTTCTTAGGATGAAGGTACCCAACATTAAATTTCACAGACCAAAGTCAATTGTAGGTAGTTGAAATAGTGAAATTCTTCAATATGCCTATATAAAGAAGTTGCAAAATGAATCTGAAGGTATGTAAAAGGACTTCAAACCTTCTTTCATAAATGCACCTGGCATCCATGCATTCAAGCAATCTCCCTCTACCATTTTTAGGCCCGTGAGAAGCATGGCTATTGTCCCTTCTATAGATCTTCTGGCTGTGTTTCTAAGCAAAATATTAAATGTAGTGTGCCAGCACCTGGGCAATGTCAGTTGACCAAATTTTAGCACCCAAGGCTGCAAATGGATGGAATGCTATATATACATGTAAGAAAGATGTAAAAAATATTGTTAGCTATTCTCCTGGGCTTTTATACAGGTTAAATAGTTGTCACCATAGACCTTGTAATGCACCTAAAAGAATTAACTAGATGTGATACATTGTGCTTAATTCTGAGCCTTTGTTGTCTCTGGTTTATTTTTCATCCATGAATGTAGCTAGTTATTTTGTGTCTACTTTCTGTGACATTATCTCTCTTTTGTAATGGCTTTCTAGCCTTCATGATTAATACAAACTGTTATGTTGCCTCTCTCTATAAATTTTTACATCGTGTTTATTCAAAAATTGTATGCCTGCATTGTGGGAAAAATGATCCCTTTAATAGCTTCAATTTTCTATTCAAACCTTTGTGATGTTTGTGTGGATCTATGTGAGTTGTTGTAGTTTTGAAATCATTGTTGTGTTAATACAGTCACAATTAAAATCTTAAATCTGGTGCATTACCTCCCCTTTTAATTTCAGTATTTCCTTCCCCTTTTCCCTATGAGAAGCATTAGATTCAGTCTAATTTTTTTAGCCTTAAGCTCAGAAAGAGGAACCAACCTTCTCTGGAGGTTTGATCTCAACTGCAAGGTCCTGCACCTTGAGATTAGTGCCATTGTGTCATTGGAATGCTTGGACAACCTCGAAGCAGGGTGTAATTCCATGTGACAATAGTTTCTAGCACGCCCGGTGGGACTCACTACTCTGATAAGAGCTGGACTAGGAAATTTTGGTGTTATTCTTAGTTCATTCATCGTTGTGGAAGCATTCAACAAGCACCTGTCAACTCTGTTGGTCTAGTGTTCATAATCAACTTGATATTTCATGTCTGGAGTACACACCTAGTCTTCTTGTAGAGGAAATTCTTAATTCATTGAGCTATCATTTACTGAATCAAGAAGAAGTAGACTGTCAAGCTCCCCTATGAGGGAAAATATGAGTGCATTTCCATCTCCTTCAAGAGCCTAGTCTACCCCCCTCCAACTAGATTCCAAGTTAGGTTTCAATATTCAAGAAGAACCCTACGCATACCCATAATTAACCTGAATATCCCCAACATGGCAAGGAATCTTCCTTTTATCACATTTAATGGGAGTATCCCTCTAAACCTATCCCAGCATGATGATATACCCACCTCTTCTCTAAAAGCAATTCCATGTTTTACTGGTGAAAATTCCACCACCCCTACTGAGTACATCCAAGACATTGCCAGTGTATGCTCTATCCACAATGTCACTACAGACAATGTGGCAGTGAGACTGCTAGCTTCTTCATTCAAAGGGAAATCCCTTCAATGATATAGAGGTCTCCCAGACAATTCCATCCACAATTAGGATGATTTGGGCATTAGACTGTGCTAGCACTTTGAAGATAAGAATGACCACCTGTCACTGATGGAACAACTAACTACAATCAAGAGAGCCCCCCATGAATATAAGGTGGACTTCAACTATAGATTCTAGAAGACATGAGACATAATCCCATTGTTAGTGAAACCCTCCCCAAACACTGCATATTTATTATCTAATGTCTCTAAATTTTGACATTGTTGTCATGATTCAATCTATGAGAGGGACTGTGCTACCAAATGCATATGACATAGACCTAAGAGCATAAAACTACTTAATTTAGGCTGGGAAGATTGTTCCAAGGCCACCAATGCCTCTATTCTCAGAGGCTCTTGTCATTTAGCCTGTTGTGGCTCCAATTCCTACAACAATCACCCTTGCAACCTCTTCAACAACACCCTCAAATGAATTGCATGAAGTCAAGACTTTGCTACAGAGTGTTAGCAATGAGTTGGTTGCATTAAAAAGGTAGCAGGCACAACCTAGCAGGCCATATCAACCATTCAATCAGAATTATCAGCAAAATAGACCATTATATTAGGGGAATGTGTAGAGACAAAATCAACCTAGTTATACCAGTCTACTGAATGATGTCCATCCCCATGTGACAAGCACATCTGGACCTTTGGTACCCATATAGAACAACATAGTTCAAGATATCAATTCGTGCTATCCATTCAATTAGCCCCATGATTAGAATTTGTGCCAAAGTGGACAATTCAGTCAAGATTTGATAGTGCAAAGCCAACCAATGAATTTAGAGTAGTAAATTAGTGCCAATCAAGAAATGGTAGGGAACAAATGCAAAACAATTCTACTTTGATGAATTGGACATAGGATGATTTCTGTGGTGTCATTCAAGGCATAGGCCCAATAGATTTTAACACAAGAGCCAAGAGAAGGGTGACTGAGGATGCAACGATCTCTATAGCTACACATTCCTCCACTCCTCACACTTCTACATCTCATGTGCCCCCAACAAATGCAACTAAATAAAATATTCTAGGGATGCCCTTAGCCCAAGTGGATTGTCCTATTGGGTAGGTGAATTTAGCGCCACAACAACAACCTCAGGCTAGTCAGTGATCCAATGTTGACTCTGTTGTTGCTAAAACATCACAAAAGGTCAGTCAAGTTCCATTCAACATTGTTGATCAAATGAAAAAGACCACCCTCAACATCACTATGTGGGATGCTCTATTGATCCTATCACATAGGGATTTGTTATAGGAAGCTTTGACAAGTTTCAGTAAGCCTACCATGGAGGCAACAAAAGAAAAAAGTCGTAATCTTAGCAAGCCTATGCTAACCAGAAAAAGAGGGAACAAGCACAATAAAAATCAAAAAGCCCCCTCTAGTCTATGTTTCCCTAATCATTGGCAATAAATTGTTGCATTATTTTATGATAGATTCTAGGGCGGGCACTTCTGTTATGCCAAAAATATAGATGATAAGTTAGGCATTGAATATGAGCCTGTGGGTAAAGGGGTAGTACAATTAGATAGTACTTTTGTTAAGGCAATAAGTATTATTCAAGATTTGAATCTCATCTTGCATGCATGCCCTAGTTTCTCTATTTCACAAGATATCCCAGTTATTGACCTACTTGTATACTTTCACATATGCCTATCTAGGGATTTCACTACTTAAATAGGTGGGTACCTATCTTCTGACTGGTCCCATATGTTGTTTAGAACAATATATGGCACCAAAGTGACCATTAAGACTGAGTCTATTGCTAATGATCATATAGATCCTTACTCCCCTAATCCTACCAATATGAACTGCACAATCCAAGAGCTAGAGGAGGACAACAACAATAGGCATGAGGCTATAACAGCTATGGAAGAAATCCCTGATATACTACTTGATGATTGGGAAAACTATTTTTAGTTTGATACTCCTGATCATATAGAGGAAATAGGGCTAGGTACGTATTGTATCCATGAGGGGGACACCATCATCCCTAATATTAAGAAGGCAGCAATAGATCTAAGTGGGATATGGAAGTTGTATTTTGATGGCTCTAGAAGCAAAAATGGAGTAGGCATTGGGGTTTTACTAATTTCACCCTAGAAAGAAAATTATTTCTCTACTTTTAGACTACAATTCAGTTGTACCAATAATGTGGTTGAGTATGAATCCTTGATTTAGGGTATATAGTTGGCACAAAAGAGAGGAATAAAAATTTTACAAGCATTTGGTGATAGCGAGCTTGTTATCCACCAAATCAAATCACAAAGTGCTTCAAGGAATAACTTGCTTAAGTCATATAAGCACAAACTTTGGGACCTGATTAAAGACTTTGATGCCTTCAATATTCAGGCAATACTTAGACAGAGAAACAAAGAGGCTGTTAGGCTGGCTACAGTTGGTACCCAATTCGACATTCCTTAGAATGTCAAACAAAGCTTAGATCAACATGTGAAGATTGTTGTTAGGCTTGTTGTGCCTAACAATGTGATGAGATGGCAAGTAATTGAAAGTGACTAGTAGATTGGGGATTTCTTGCAAGACGAGGTAGAGTTTGCTTCCAAGAATTAGTCAGTATTATAAGACCAATATGGCAACCAGGTGATCCAATTAAAGACCAATTAGTTTCCTCAAGGATTGATTACTTTAGAGAGAATATTTGGTGCTGATGGTCAACCTAAGAAAGAGAAAATGAACATGAAAGTCAAGAAAGAAGACTATGAAGAGGTGGAGACTACATAAGGTTGATTTCCAAAACATGGCAAGGTATGTGATCAAGTTGAAAGGAAAGGTTTTGTTGAACTTTGTAATGAATTTTATGATTTAATTGCTTAGGATTATAGGGATCTGAAATGCTTTGACCCTAGTTTAATCCAACATACCATTGATTTATACCCCAATGCAAAACATGTCCACCAAAAACAGAGGCCTGTCAACCCCAAAATAAAGCCATTACTGAGAAAAGAGCTATCCAAACTTATAGAGGCCAAAATCATTTATCCAATCAAACATTCCTCTTGGGTAGCTAACCTAGTTTTAATTAGGAAGAAGAATGGGGAAATCAGATTGTGTGTGGACTTTAGAGACCTGAATAAGGCCTCCCTTAAAGACCACTATCCACTCCCATCCATGGAACTGATCTTACAAACAATAGTAGGAGCTGAAAGATTTTCACTCCTAGATGGCTACTTAGGCTATAACTAGATTCTTGTAAAAGAATTAGGTCAGTACAAGACAACCTTTACCACCAAGTGGGGTACCTTATCTTATCAAAAAATGTCATTTGGGTTGATCAATGTTGGGGCAACCTTCCAAAGAGCAATGGATTTGGCCTTTCAAGGCCTAATCAATGATATTATTTTGGTGTATCTTGATTATTTAACTATGTATTCCAAGCATGCAGCTGACCACTTGGGTCATTTGAGAAAAGTTTTTGAAAGATGTAGAGAATATGGAATATCATTGAATCCAAAAAAGTGTGTTTGTTGTCCCAGAAGGCAAATTGTTGGGACATGTGGTTTCAAAGGAAGGGCTAGCTATTGATCCTAAAAGAACCAGTGCCATTATAGCTCTTCCCCTTCCCAGTCATAAGAAAGGATTGTAAAGTTTCCTTGGAAAGATTAATTTTGTGAGGAGGTTCATACCTAATTTTTCTTCAATAGCAAAACCCCTCACCGCCATGCTCAAGAAAAACACTGCCTTCACATGGTCAAAGGAAGGTAGGGACAATTTTGAAGCTGTAAAGCAGGCTATTGCAAAGGCTTCAACACTAATAAATCCTAACTATGGGAAGGATTTTATCCTTTATGCCTTTGGAGGCAAGGAGGGCATATCAACAGTTTAACATAGTATAATGAAGAGAAATTGGAGCAACCAATTGCTTTCTTCAACCAGCCACTCAAAGAATATGAACTGAGTGAAGATATATAAATGTAGATTACATAAAACAAGAAAAAGAAAGCATAAAACACCAAAATTATACCTTCCTATGCAAATCCAAGCTCCTCCCTCCTTGATAAGGTGGACTTAGCACACATAAGCCCTAGCTTTACCCATGACGAATGCTTTTAAATGTGAAATGCTCTTAACACCAATACAATTTCAACATAACCTAGCTACAATGGAGATAATGGAAAGAAATTTTGGTAGAGTGAGATTACACTAAAATTGGATGTTAAAATGGCTTGTGGAGGCCTGTATTTATAGGCAAATTGGAGGGGATTTTGATCAAATGATGGAGATTCATTGTTGAGATCAAGGGATGATATTGATTATGAGATGGAGGCCTATGATTTGATCAACAAAATTGGAGGGTACAGAATAAAAATGAATCTTTTATTCATTTTGAGGACTTAGCATTAAATGTGATTTAGATGGATGAGGAAATTTAAAATTAATTTCCTTGGGATGAGATGGAATTAAAAATTCCATTTTATATGGAGTTGTGAGAGACATGTGACACATGCACATTTTTGGCCTCTTACATTTGTAATCTAAAAAAGAGGAAGATGTTTTATCATAAAAATGGTAAAAATGAGTTGGAGTGCTTATGAATGTTTTGTAATTTTTAATTTGTGGGTGTGGGAGAAGGTGTTAATCATTTTTTGACCAAGTTAATCAAGGTGATTAACTTAGTTAATGTGGCTGGAAAAAATTAGTGGATTAGGTAATTAGGGTTTAGGATTAATTAAATAATGATTTATTTAATTAATTCAGGTCTAGGGGTCATGTAGGCTAAGGTAGCTAATTAAATAATGGCTATTTAATCAACTAGGTTAGGGGTAGGCTAATTAGTAGGCTTGATTAATTAGATAAACATGATTTACCTAATTAATTAGGTTTAGAGAAGAGTGTAAAATAATTTAGTAGATATTTGATATATTTATTTAATCAATTGGATGATGTTAGTAATGTGTGACTATTGAATTAATTAAATTAATTCAATTTTAGGGATGAATTGATAAGGGATGGGTGAATGATTTAGGGGTAGGATGAAATAATTAACCAAATAATAATTTAATTAATTAATTGAATTTAGAATTAGTGTTGTGGATGATGTCAGAGGATAGTTAGATGGTTAAGATATTTTTAGGTATCTACATTTGCCTCTCTTTGACGTGGCATCGTGAACTAGTAGGGATATGGCGTCAAGTCAAAGAATTTGCCCCAACTACCGGGAAGGAATAAAATAGATGAGGGATGCCCCCTCAAGAGGTTAGGTGAAAAAAATATTTTTTTTGGGTGATCTCTCGAAATGAGGAAATGATGGTGAAAAATGGATAGAGGACGAGAAATTAGGTAGACTAGAAGAAAAATGGGCAAAAACAGTTATGTTTTGCACCCTGGAAGAAGAAAAAGGTGTTGGAAGATGACATGATAGGTTATAAATGGAAAGGATGGGTCCAAAGTGCCACATTTGCACACATTGATCTTATTGGATGAGAGGAGATAGGACATGAGATGGCACAACCACCATTCCCCTGCTATGAGCATCAATCTAAGCAGGTGCGCACCTACCTGAGATCAACCTTGGAGAACCCACGGGTATCTTAACTATCTTTGACTTTGTAAATTTTGGGTTTCAGGACATTTATTGCATGGGAAATGGGTAGTTTAAGTGGATTGGCACCCTATTGCAGTTATTTTGGCACCATCCATGGCCAAATTGGCACCATCCTCTGGATTGGTGCCATAGGCCAACTGGGGGAAGTAGGAGTTTTGGCACCATTTAGGAATTTTGTGGCACCATCGTCTGGTTTGGCACCATCCCGAACTAAGGGTATTTTGAAGGAATGGTGCCATCAGTGAAATTTTTGGCACCAACATTTGGTTTGGTGCCATACATATGAGGGTTAGGGTTTTAGTGCCATATGTTGGCGCTTTGGCACCATCGTCTGGAATGGCACCATATCAGGGAATTCTGGCACCATGCTCTGGAATGGCGCTAGGGTTTTTTAAGTTAAATGACATTTTAGCGCTAAACTCTAGTTTAGCACCAAACATGGAAGAATTGGTGCCATACTTGGAAGAATTGGCACCAAACTCTAGTTTGGTGCCATATGGGTTAAAACTGGTGCCAAACTCTGTTTTGGCACCATAGGGGTTAGAAATAGTGTCATAGCACTAAAGTAGAAGAAAGATAAGTTTTTTATGATTATTTTATGAATATAGATTGATGGGCATATTGTGGCTTCGCATGAGTGACGAGTTCCTACAGTTATGAGGTTGTCAGATGGCTTTGATTAGGGTACATTAGCTAGATTAGGGAGATTGGAACTATGGATAGTGTCCAAGATGCCCAACATACAGGCACATAGGGCTATGATGACAACCCTAGTAGAGTAGTGGAGGAATGAGACATGCTCCTTCCTACTACCTATAGGTGAGATCACCATCACCTTGAAGGATGTGTGGAAGATTTTAAGGTTACTGATTGCTAGGATGAGGCCTGCATATGATATTGGTAGAGGCTTGTTGGTTGTTTTAAATTCCCAACTTGATCTCAAGAAAACAAATCTATAAAATAGCCATTTATAATAACTGATCTGTCTCGAGGGATTGGTCAATGAACAAGAAAGTAGTTTTCAATCCTTTTTCTCTATACTTTAGGCTCTACAAGACCAAGGAGGGTGTTCCTAACAGTATTTTTAAATACGGGTTTCTCAATACTTTCTCAAAACACTATTTTAAACAGATATGTTTTTTCTATATTGCTTAAAGAATTACTAATATAGTGAAGTAATGGGCTAGATTCTTAAGCTTTAACACAATTCTTTGTAGAAGAACATGTTAATAAACTAATGTTAAACATGAATATAGAAATGAAACTGTTCTTTGATTTTATAAATGATCAGGGAGATTAAAAGAGAACAATAATCCTAAGAGATCAGTACCTAAATCCAGGACCACAGAGTCAAACAAATATAAATGATACCAATTATAACAATGCATTCCCAACTCATATAAGAATATTGCAATGATGTATTACACCATTACACCTTGGCATTAGTCCAAAACTAATTCTACTTACAAATTCCTACATACATTTACTATATCTGATATGTTCCTTAAAGCATTAAATTTAACTTTGAGTAAAAGCCATTGAGAAAAGATATCCTTGCATACGAAAGACTGTGAAGATGAATAAAATTGATATTTAATCAAATTATATTCAAAAATATAGTGAATGACACAACTGTAGGAGACAATATAGTTCAAACCTTGACAATATATTCAAAAATAATGAGTTGGTATAGTTATATCAATAGCTGCAAATACAAACAAGTCTATTCTCAAAAAAGAAACACCTAGAAGTAGAAAAAACCTTAATTATGATTATGTACTTGTACTGCAAAATTTTCTTCAATATCCTTGTCAATAGGCCCTAAATTGCCTTTTACAGAAACAAGGGAGCAAACAAGCTTTAGACCTAAAGATACATATCACATTTACATTTGACAAAATTCATCAATTAGAAACAAAGATAACTGATTATGATCAGATATTTTCATAGGAGAAGAAGTTGTTACATGTGCGGTCAGAAAACAAGTTGCATAGGAAGATGTGCATTAAGAAACGTGATAACAAACGCTGCCAACCTATCTCCATTCTCTCCATTTAGACCCTTCTAGGGAATAATCGATGCTTCACAAAAGGACAAAAAGGAACCACTACAAGACAAAAATGCCCACTCCTTTGGAAATAAGAATGTCATTATGTCAACAAGAAAGATTCATAGAAGTATACCCTTAACCTGAAAAGGATCAAATAACAATATTCAACTTTATGAAATTTCACAATAATCAAGACTTCATATGTCAGACAAGTCATTATATTTCTCATCCCAAGCCTTATATTGTTCCTCTATTGGCCATTGAAAGGTGATGAGATTATTCACACATGACACATATTTGTTGTACTTGGCTAAAGATGATTCAACTTCCCTAGTGAAATCTGCTACAAGATGACATGAATCCCATAATTTGCTGATACTTCTTCTAAACAAGGGAATAGAAACCTTATCACCCTGGTAGATAAAGAAATAAATGGTAGGGATGATATTACTAAATTGAAGAATCCAAGACTGGCAAGGCTTGATATCACCATTATCCATCTTAATTGCAGGGGTCACTCCAATTTCATCACTGTCAAAATTTTGAATCAACTTCAATGCTTTTTCTTCGAGATGATTTATGAATACCAATGACTCACTAGCTTCTTTTACTTCCATATAGATTTGTCTAATTTCCTTGGGAGCACCAAGTTCATGAGCTGATCCTTTACAAATACCTAGTAAAGAAGCTATCATCAGGATCCATTTACTAAACAAAAAGGCATTGTTTGCCCTTTATCTTCAGCTATTTTCTTAGTGACAAATGTTACAAGTCAGAGTAGCATTTGTGGATATTAACTGCCTTATCCAAAATCTTATCCATCAATAATCTCAAAACACTTGAAACAATAATCCAATTATCCTTCTACTGACTATCAATAGAAATTACAAAAGTTTCTTCAAAAGCATTAATTTGTTGCCTTAATTCTTCATTCTCCTTTTCAAATACAGACTTTGATGAGGAAGGAGGATCAGAAAATAGAAGACTTGAATCTTTTATTGCCAAAGTTATTTGTGGTGAGGCTGATGTTGAGGCTTGTTATTCTTGTTGTTGCCATTGGATTTTCCTTTCCTTTAACTTATTACATTCATGCAGTAAATGCATGTGGTCATCTTGTAATTCATCATACCTTTTCTGGAGGGCATCAGTGGTTTCCTTACTAAACTTTGTAACTTCTACTACCAACTTAGATGCCTCTGGAGCAAGGGTATTAGACACTCTTTTAACTATTAGGCCACCTTTCAAATCTCTATCAGGCTTTTCTACTAAAGGTTTATCAATATTAGGGGCCAAAGCCCAAATAGCTAAGGTTTCCCATTTTGAATTGAACCTAGCTCCGGATAATGCATCCTCGGCCTCTTCCTCTGTAGAAAAACTTTTTGATCTTGCCTTCTTACAGTATCCAGAACAATAGTAGAGGCTATATCCCACTTAGGGAGTAATAAAATTCCACTATCTCTAATCATCTTTCTACCTTGTTCTAGAGAGATGTCCTTAGCCTTCTCCTTCTTCTATTAAGTACATCTTGATGGATACTTTCTCTTGAGTTTCTTGAGGAGATTGAGACATTTCTTCCTCCAAACTCTTTTTATAATCACTTCTCCTACACTTCCGCAAGAACTCATAAAATTCATTAGAGTTAACAAACTCATCATCACTTATGAAATTTTTACAAGCCACAACCCTCATGTCATCTAAAATATCCTCTTCTTGAAGGGTAATTCCAGTGATTCTATTCAAAGGCAACTCCTCAGGTTCACCTCTACTAGGTGAAGGCATTTTATTCTATATCTCCTCCTCAGTGATTTCCATTTCTTCTTCATCATCATCCGAATAGTCAACTAAGGGGCCCTGTTCAACTTTCCTCCTCTTTGGAGATGATTCCCTATGATGTGAGTCTAATTCAATCACTGCCACAGGAGGGGGAAATATTTGTCGAACTAGTAAAAGAGACAATGTAAGTTGAGTCTGTGGAGGGGCTCGTAGAGCTTGTTCTTTGACTTCCTCATTTTTGACTCTTCTCTTAAAAGTATATCTCAACTGATTGCTAGCAGGGGGGAGGCATGATGGTGTTTCTTCTACTTTGGGCTCATCAGACTTTCTATCCTTTATGTCAATTAATTCATCAACATTTGATAAAATCTTTTTTATCCTGTTGATGGGGTCAGCAACTTCTGGGTAAATTCCCCTGTAAGAAGGCTTCTTCTTTCTCATTGCTTCATTATATTTCATGTACATAGCCCATTTTTTTCTTTTCACGTTAACTTCTTCATCAGTATTGGAATTCCTAATGATAGCCTCAGGGAAAAACACCTGATGGGCAATGGTAGACCTGTTGATACCCCTTCTGATGTTATTTATGAAGCCCTCAGCATCAAAGAATCTGACATGCTCTTGCTTCATTTTAAAAACATTTAGTTTGTCATTTAATTTAACAAATCTTTCCTTGGTTATCCTGATGTCAGAAAAAGATATTAGATATGGGAAGAAAGATCCTTTTTTCTATCCTGCAAGGTGAATCCTTTCTGACTCAGCTAATTGCCAAATTACCTCTAAGAAACCAACCCTGAGTGGTACATACTTAGGAAAAACATGATGACCAACAAGGGTACTGTATACTCTCAAAATTATGCACTCCTCATGGAGAAAGAAATCTCCCCAATTGTGCTTAGTATCTAAAGCAGACGTCCTTATTGCAGGACTAAGGAAATTCAATAATGGGGCTGGGATTCTTGATATATTTGTCTAAAACTGTCTCAATACTATAACCACAAAATGGTCTCTGAGAAACCTATAACTGGAACAGGAATCATGTTTGTCCCATAGATGAGTCTAGCATTGGACTAGTAGTAAATTTCCCATATTGTCAACATGATTGATCATTAACTTAGGGCTCCAATTTATATTTATTTTCCCTTGATACAGGGTCATATGACACAGTAATGAAAACCATTGAAATTTGACTGGTTCCTTCTTACTCTTGATTTTCACCAATCCATCATGTATATGTTTTGCCAGATAAGAATTAGCAAAATCAAATTGAACACTTTGAGATGGATGATGAATGTCAACAACCATGTAGGTATAAGCAATAGGGATTCTTTCATTCTTGTCTTCCCCTAAAACTTGGCAAGGTGCATAGTAGGTCTTAGCAAAGTAGCTTTCAAAAGTGTCTAATCTGAAAGGTTCTTGCTCACTTTGCAGAATTCTAACTAACCTACCATTTGGCACCTTCTCCCTAAATCTAGGCAGATATATGGTTCTGTAACTGCTCCTATCCTTTGTGTATAGTACCTTGAATTTATCTATATCAATTACTGTAGAAGTAGCCAAATTTAGCCCAAATACTATGGCAATAGTCTCTTTATTAATTTCCACCATTGCACCTCCATTTGCAGCCCTAATTACTTTAGCTACTTCATCATAATGAGAGGCCATTTCTAGGAGTAGTTCAATGTCCTCAAATACATTGGTAACTACTAACTTTCCTAGGTCACGCATCCATACATTTGACAATGGTGAGTGGGCATTTCTTTTTCTCCACTAGTGGTAAAATAATAACCAACTGGGAATAGGGACCTTCAATTTTTGTGCACAAGAAATAGGGAGTTGGTTTATGAGGTCCTCATGCAGGGCCCATTTCTAGAAGCTGGAGGGATCCTAGGCCTTAGGGGGAGCCATTTTAAATAATGAAACAAAGGTGAGGATTTTCTCCTTTTTCTTGCTCAGGGATTCTTGTTTAGGCTTCAAAATAATTTTAAGAGAAGAAAGGAAAGAAAAAACCCTAGTAGGAACAACAGAGTGTATGAGACAAGAAGTATGCCACTTATCAAATTGTTTCGCATAGCCAACTTTGAAATGAATGCCAGGGATGTTGCAGCAGTCACTAACCTTAATGCTTCAATGTTTCAAATGTCCAAAATGGAAAGCACAAAAAAATTGGACTGTGACTATATAAGGATCATCATTGATTCGGGGTGGAAATTATTCATGTCCACCATTACTCTGTCTTGTGCGAGCTAGATTTGTAGAATCATTTTTTCCACTAAGATTTGAATGCTAGTCATCAAATTATGCAACACTGGTAGAGATTGGACGGCTATGATCGGTCTTGAAGATATGACCCCACTTGACATGTGATGCAACATCTACTAGGCCAATCAAGAGTTTCCCCCTCATTATTTCTTGATAATTACCAGAAATGACATGCCATCCAAATTATATCATCCTTGCCACGTGGTGGTTTTTCGATATTCCACAGTTCAATGGGGCACACTAATTTATGACCCAGCAAAATGACAGAAAGACATAGGCATACTCAACTTGGCATGCACTTCTCCACCTAGACTTTAATATGTAGCATGGATGCCATATGTCATTTTTTCACCTTTCCACGGATGTTTGGTGGGACCCCTTGGTGAAGCTTAGCAGAATGATGGAAGCCATTGAGAAATCCTCACGTATCTATTGGGACCCACCACTTCTTCTTGCTATAGTCGATGAAAGATCTCTTGCTAGATAGTGCCTTTCTACGGTTCCATGGGTGATTATTTTCACAATATTTTATCCTCGGCAGAATAGCAGAAACAAATCAACACATGCTACCTATCAACAAAGTTAGTAGGACCCGACCCTTGACATATTCATTTAAAAACAACCTTCGTCTACTAGAAATGAGGGGCCCATGGGGCCATTAAAGGGTCAAATATATAAAAAAATTGATATATTTGAAAAACATTGGGCACGGGCTAGAGGTGGTTAACTACATGCAAGGGGCCGGTAGGCAATGTGTTTCAAGGCATAATAAGGCAAATTAACATACTAAGTAACGGGTGATAAGCAGTCAACTTAAAAAATAGAACAAGATTAGCTTTCACCGCTTGTGACCAAATGACACTAGGGTTTAGGGTTTAAGGGGCATTGTTCAGAGTGTTTTCATTAGGCAAAAACCCTAGGCCAGAGACCTCTTTAACATGATGGTTCTAGACAAAACAAAAAACTACAAGAACCTAGAAAATTTTACATGGTTCCACCAAGGACAAGAAGCCTTAGATAGGGCATTTGCTCCAAGTCACCCAATTCTTACAACAAATCGACAATAGATGAGCTATGCTTAGACTTTGGTGGCTGGAGTAGATGAATTTACACTATTTCTATGTACAGTGATTGGGGGTCTAGTGATGCCAGATTGACATGCGTAGAGGTTCTCAGTTGGTTGGGGTGTGGAGATTAAGTAGATAGTTTGGCACGAGATGATGTATGCATGGGGACCATGTATGTTAGGTCAGTTGTACCATGAGATGCACACTATTGTGTATCACTTAGATGGCGCTTTATCCGTTGGGGTGACACTACTACTTGTGTGGGCCTTTGAGCATATAGGCATCACTAGGCTGTAGAGAGCTCTGTTTCGGGCACAATTTGAGGTATTTTTATTTTTGTACATGGCACCGATTCAGTATTCTTATGTTGGGCAACTGTAATATTGGTGACATATTTTTTATGACTTGATTTCCATTGTGTGGCATCCATATATCAGAGTGGAGGCATGGGCGGATGATCATATCCATATGTCGTATACATTCCAGGCTCATTACTTGATAGCTTGAGGGGATCATACCATCGATAGGTATCTCCCCTCACGGGTGATGAGGTAGTTTGGGTTACGATAGGACTTGCAGTAGGCTATGGTGATTTTTGTGAGGATGCCATGGGATATCAGATGGCTAGCACAAATATAGCCCCAGGTGGCTATTCAGGATATTGTGACACTACAACTTGTGCAGTGGGATTGGAGGAGTATAGTGATTGATGCAAGGACCACCCTAGATTATGATCGGTGGTGTGCAGTCTTGATAGATCCTACTATAGAGCCAAATATGATGATGGAGGAGGGAGAGGAGGACAATGAGGTTTTGGAGGAGGTGGTACTAGAAGAGGTGGATATTGATGAAGGTGATGGTATTGGAGTTTTGGCTGCAACAATAGCAGAATAGGTATTGGGGAGAAGATGGGGCGGGGACAACAAAGTCCTCAGCAGCAGCGGGCACCTCAGTAGGTTCCACAGCAGGTGCATGTGCAATAGGCTTAGAGAGGGTAGATGGTGCCATCGTAGGCACTGCTATGACAATAGCAGGTACAGTAACAACAATAGGTACCTATGCAATAGGCACATATGGGTTAGATGTCATCACCATGAGCACTATAACAACAACAGCAGGGTCCTAGGTAGGCACCATCCCAGGCTCCACCCCAGTAGCAGGTCAGACCATAGACGCAGGTGCAGCAGGTGCCAGTATCTCAAATGGGGCCATTTATAGGGGCTAGGGCATCAAAGGTAGGGACATTGGGGGTAGGGCCTGGTCCTGCTCTAGGTATGTGTATTGGGTATTAGCATACTCGAGCTGACAAGGAGGAGAATGCAGAGACCCTACGGGTCCAGGTGGCTAGTTTAGAGGACTTGGTAGCTATGTAGAGGTAGGAGTTTCAACAGTTATAGGAAGCAGTTGCCCTATTAGATGGAGGGAGTGGGGGAGACGATGATGGTCAGATTAGCACATTGTAGGCATAGATAGGGCAGTTGGAGGCATAGGTGGATGGTATTACAGCTAGGTGAGATCAAGAGAGGGCACTACAATACTGAGGGACAAGTTGCAAGATCGCAAGCAAAGGTTACTCGACTGCAGGGGATGGTAGATGGGACTAGCATTGGCTAGATATACTCAAACTCCTAGGCTTGAACCCAGCAGATACTAGACCAACTCTTAGACCAGTGCTCAAGAGCTGAGTATTATTATGGGGCCTATTGTGTTACAATTCTTGAAGGTTAGTGGGTACCTGGTTATAGTCAGTGGAGCGGCTCGAGGATGTCTGGGTCATATAGGTCCAAGAGATCTCAACAATCCATGCAGCACCCACATGCACCTCCACAATAGCTACCTCAGCAACAACATCAGCTGCGTCCTAGGTCTCCTATCGACTCTACCAGGGGGTCATCAGCCCAGGGTTGATATTTTGATGTAGTTTTTATGTATCATGACATTGTATTTTTATTTTTGAGCGATGTATATTTTGTGGCGATGTACTTCATGGATGTTTATGATATGATGGATTATGCATTTATGGATATTTATGGATTATTTAGATGATGTACTTATGATTGTGATGGATGTTTATGGATGTGATGGATTCTAGATATGATGTTATGGATATTATGGATGCATTTTTTGTTCATGGGTGGATGTTATGTTATGATTATTGCTTTGTCATATGCATGTGGATTATTTATGGTGTGGATAATGAAATATATGCTTAATTTAATAAACATATATTATGTATGGCAATGAATGTGAAAAATATGTAATGGATAAATGATGGTAACAATTAATGGTTTATGTAATGATGATTAATGGATATGTAATGCGATGATTAATGATGTAATGATTAAATGGATATGTAATGTGATTAATGATGTAATGGATATGTAATGTAATGGCTAACTAATGATAATGGTTAATGGTTAATGGATAAATTAATGATAAATGGATAAAAGATAATAGTTAATGAAATGGATAAATGCTAATGGATGATTAATGGTTAAATGAAAATGGTAAATGATTAATGAATAAATGCTAATGAGATGGGAAATGGGACAAAATGGTTGGATGTCATGATACATCACGATGTTCTTGAACCTTGGACAATGGGGTTTGGTGGTTGGGGTTGGTTGGGATAGGTTTAGGAATGGTTGGGATACTAGGTCACTTAGACGCCACATTTTTAGAGGGGTTTTGTTGGAATGGGTGAAGTATGTAGGGTGGATTAGTTAGAGTGATTGGTTGGGAGGGGGGTGTTAGAGTGGTTGAATGGATTGGGGGGTCGAATCATCATTAGATGCTAAGTCCAGATAATATATTGAATGGTTGATGGTAGGAATATGGATAGATAAGCTAGGCTAAATGCTTGCATTGACATTTTTAAGAGCATATCTAGGTTTATTATAGAAAAAGGGGATATTTTCAACAAGGTATGAAAGGACCAAGGTGATGAAATATATCTGTCTTTGCATGGACTAGACCCACAAACAATAGGTTGATATTATGCATGCCCAAGGTAGTATAGCCTTGCTTAGATGAGGGAAGGAGACTCATAGCATAAGTTCCTTAATACATAGAAGGTATGATTAACCTTAGATGTAAATGGGGAACAATATGCTAGAACCAACCCTACATCTTCAAGTTATGAATACCATTCTTGGAGTAATGAAATCAACCCAAAAGCATGACATACAAAACAATGACCATGTCCCATTCTAATTGTTTTCCGCCATGTGTCATGATATAGTAAGATCAAGGTAGCTTTGGAATATCCCTAAAAAGGAACAAAAGATAGAAATCAATACTAAAAAAGACCAACGAACCATACAAATAGCCATTATATCTCTTGCCAAGATAAGTGTTGATAAGATGATGGATTATGCCTATTGTAGGAACAATATATCTGTTAAGGTGAGAATCAATTGGATGTTGTTGGATAAATTTTGAAAGGTGGGCAAAAGGATAGTAGGCCATATGTGTTGATTATGATTGGTTTGTTGATTGATGATTTTTGCGTAAGATGTGATGTTTTGGTATTATGCTTAGCATGTGTATTGTTTGGTGAATTTAGTAAGCTTAGAAGATGGCGACCATCCAAACAGGTTGGATAGGTGCATCTTTTGTACATGACTACTGGATACTTCCTTCATATTCCAAACTACCTACATACCATGTGTCCACAGAATCAAGGTACTTTTAAGATGTGGGTGAGATGAATATGTAGTTCTAGTTTGACTTGATGATGTGGGAATGGTTCAAGATAGATGTGATGATGGTGGAAGATAATGTGTTGAGTGTGATGATGATGCAAGATTATTTTTTGGATTTTTGTAATTTCAGGATTTTTTTGGAGTTTTTGGATTTTTGGATTTTGTATTATTTTTGGATTTTTGGATTTTTAAGTTGTGCAAGGAGAGCATACAAGGATCCTTGTTTCATGGATTAGCTTTGGGTGGGATAATGTAGGGTGGGTGATGGGACTTGATGTTTTAGAATTCCAAGCCATGGGATGGTGTGTGATGTGGAATGTTATGATGGATAGGAGGACTTATTAGATGCTAGAACTAGCCACTACACATGGTGTCTAAGATAGTTTTTCATCATGGTACTTATCTAAGGCATCGCCAAATCAATTTTTACCATTGGACAACTTTTATTGCACTCAGGGTTTTTCTTAATTTTTTTTTTTTTGGATTTCTTTTTTTTTTTGTATTTTTTGATTTGGGATACTCAATGGGCTATGCATAGAACCTTTTTAGGTGCATGATGTTCATAGGCTCATCTAGAGGTTGCCCCTCAGGTGTTGCAAGTTGATAAGCTCCTAACCCATAGATAGTTGTGATGACATATGGCCCCAACCAATTAGGCTTGAACTTTCCTTTCTTGTGGCACTCTTGTAGGTTTCTCTGATTCTCCATAAGGACAAGGTCACCTATCTCAAACTTGTGGTTCTTGATCTTTTTGTTGTAGCTCCTGCGTAGGAAGTTTTGATAGGCTTGAAGGTGATTGAGAGAATCCAAGTGTTTCTCATCCAAGAGTTCTAGCTCATTCAGTCATGCAACTCAGTACTCTTCCTCAATGATTATTTCTATAATGAAATCCTAAGAGAAGGGAGCTCAACTTCAATAGGAAAAATGGCTTTGGAACCAAATACTAATGAGTATGATGTGGCTCCTGTGGGTATGCAAATGCTTGTGTGATAAGCCCATGGGGTGGGGTTAATCTGAAGGTGCCAGTCACAACTAGCTTCATTAACTCTCTTTTTCAAGTTATGTAAGATGGTTTTGTTAGAAGCTTTGGCTTGACCATTACCTTGGGGCTAATATGGTGTCGAAAAATGATGTTGGATGTGGAATTTCTCACATAGGGTGTGGACTTCCTAGTTTTTAAATAGTTTCCCATTATCAGTGATGATGGAGAATAGAACCCCTTAATGACATATTATGTAGTGGAGGATAAATTTAGTGATTTGGATGCCAGTGGTAAAAGTGAGTGGAATAGCTTCCGCCCACTTGGTGAAATATTCGGTAGTGGTAATGATGAATTTGTGGCCATTGGATGAAGGTGGGTGAATTTTGCCTACTAGGTTGAGTCCCCACTATGAAAAGGGCCAAGGTGTTGTTATTGGCTGCAACTCTTGTGAGGGTGCATGAATAAGATCACTGTGTTGCTGATAGGGTAGACATTTTGTTCCTTGGTTGGCCAATAGTACCCTTTTTTGAGGATCTTCTTTGCTAAAGTAGGTCCACTAGAGTGTGCCCCACAAATGCCTGCGAGTACCTCTTGCAAGGCCACTTCATCTTCCCTAGAGTTGAGACATCATAAAAGAGTACCATCAAGACTTCTTTGATAATGGGTATCCCCTATGAGGGTAAAACAAGAAGCTTAGCAGATGAAGGTTTTGCGATGTGCAGATGATAGGTTTGGTGGGATGATGTTATCATGAAGGTACATGTAGGTCTCTTGATACCATGGAGATAAGGGACCAACGACATCGGCCACCAACTCAGATTGTGGTACATCATAGGCTGGTATTGGAAGCTCTTCAATCAGGAACTCACATTTTTTGCTATCCTTTTTCATGTCAACCATGCATCCTATAGTAGCCATAGCATCTGCTGCTTTGTTGTTCAACCTTGGAATTTGCTCAAAATGGACCTCATGGAAATAGTCTTTGAAATCATTGACCTTTCTCTTGTAAGGCATGAGCTTATCATCTTTTGTTTTGTACTCATTATTGACTTGTCTGATGACTAACTAGGAATCTCCATAGATCGTAAGCCTTTCAATCTTCCAATGGATGGCCATGCGAAGTTCTATAATGAGGGACTCATATTCTGCTACATTGTTTGTGCATGGAAATGTTATTTTGTAGGATTTTGGAATAGTGTCTTCTTGAGGAATGACAAACAAGATGTCTGCCCCGAAGCCACAATGTGTGTAGGATCCATCAAAATACATTTTCCATATATCCATTGTAGGTGTTATTGTCAATATTGACTCATCTAGAAATTCTGAGAGCAACGGTTGTTCTGTTGGGATAGGTGCATCAGCGAATTGATCAATGATCACTTGTCCTTTGATATCTTTTCTTTCTGTGTACTCAATGTTGAACTCACTTAGGATCATAACCCACTTAGCCATTCATCTTATGAGAGCTGCTCTAGTCAATAGATATTTAAGTGGATCAATCTTGGAAATGAACTTTTTCTTATGGTTGAGCATGTAGTGTCTTAGCTTTTGAGAAGTGAAGATAACAACAAGGCATGCTCATTCAATAGAAGTGTAGTTTAGTTCATAGGTTATCAAGGTGCGGCTGATATAATATATTTCTCTCTCTTTTCCTTGTTCATCATGATGTGCTAGTAAGGCCCCTATTGTCATTTTTGTTGTTGAAATGTATAGGAGGGGTTGTCCTTGCTTTGGTGGAATGAGAATGGGTGGGTTAGCAAGATATCCCTTTAGCTATTCAAAGGTGTTTTGATACTAGTTATCCCATACAAATGCTATGTTTTTTCAGAGAAGATGCTAAAATGATTGACACTTATCTGCAAGTTGTGATATGAAGCAATGAATGGATTAAAGTTTCCCTTGTAGGCTTTAGAGTTGCTTGAGTGTTTTAGGTGGAGGCATTTCCATTATAGCCTTAACCTTGGTAGGATCAACTTGAATTCCTCTTCTTGACACAATGTATCCTAGGAGATTTCCAAAAGTGACCTCGAAGACACATTTCTTGGGATTTAGCCATACTTTATATTGCTCTAGTCTATCAAAAAATTTAGCCAACACATTCAAGTGGTCTTCCCTAGTTTTTTATTTTCCTAGAAGATCATCTACATAATATTCCATTATGCTGTGAAAAAGGTCATGGAAGATGACTGTCATGGCCCTCTAATAAGTGGTTCCTACATTTTTCAAACCAAAGGGCATCACAACCTAGTAGTATGTCCCCCATGGGCATATAAAGGAGGTCTTATATTGATCATCTTCAGCTATCCTGATTTGGTTGTAACCAGAAAATCCTTCCATCAATGAAAACATCTCATGTCTTGCAGTGAGATCCATGATGATGTCTATGTTGGGTAGAGAAAAGTCATCCTTAGGGCAAGCCTTATTAAGGTCTCTAAAATCTGTGTATCAATGGATTCCCTAGTGACTTTGGCTACTAGAACAATATTTGATATCCATTTAGGATAGTCTATAGGGTGAATGAATCCCACGTCTAAAAGTTTCTTGAGCTTTGCTTTGATGAGGAGTGCCACTTGTGGATTCACTTTCCTTAGCTTCTATTTTACTAGCTTTGCATTAGGATGTATGACAAGGTAATGGAAAACTAGGGCAGGATCTAATCCTAACATGTCAACATATGTCCATGCAAAGTTTTGACTCCTTTGTTTGAAGAAAGCTAGGAAAGCCTCTTGTTCTTTTGTTGTGAGGGATTCTACTCAGAATGTGATCTTGGGTGCCTCTTCTATTCCAAGGTTCATCTCATGTGATTTTTCTACAAGGATTGGTGACCTTTCTTGATAGAACTTAGGTACTTCGGGGAGGTCCATTCTCTCATTCCCTAGTGCCTCATGGAGGTTTTCACTAGGGGATACGTACTTTATTTTGATTTTTTCTTCATCCAAAAGTGCCACAAGGTGGTTTTCACTAGGGGATGTTATTTTAATTTCCATATTTTTATGACTAAGAGTTTGGATTGTCTCCCCAAAGTATGCAGATGTGTTTAGTTCGATGATGTAGCTGGCCTTATGGTCTCCAAGGGGAAAGTGATCTCTAACCCCCATCATTTCAGCTATTGCTTCATCATTTTGTGCAACATCAAGGATGGGAGGTCCTTGTTGGTCCTAATCTATGAGTTGGGGGTAGATGAGTGGTAAGTCATTGGATCTAGAAGGCATAGTGGTTAGAGTATAGATGGTGCATATTGATGATTCAAAAAGCTTGGTGAAGTCATTGAAAGAGTCTTGATGGTCCTCTTCATAGATGTTATCTACTGCAGGAAAGGCCTTAGCAACCTCACTTAAGATACACTCAATATCGGTGGGGGTAGATTCTTGTTTTCTATACCCTAACCCATTGAGATATGGATTCCTTGCTTGGTGGGGCTCAACAATTCCTTGTTCACGAAGGCCTATACTGCCTTGTCCTTTATAGCCCATATACTTGACAATTTTGAGACTTTTTCAATATATCTCGGTTGGGAGAGTAGGAGCTTCTTGATTGTCTTCTTCTTTATATATCCACGAGGATGTGTCTTCAAGGACATCTTGTTCAAGGAGATGCTTTTTCTCGAAGGTAGGCAATGGTTTACATTTTATGACAACTGTAGATACTTCCTCTTCCTTAGGAGCACCAAATGTCTTAGGAGATGGTGGTAGCAGGCTCACACAAAATGTGCCATGTAGGTTGTATTCACCACATCCCATATCACTTACTTTGATCTTGACCTCGGGAGGAGTGGATGTTTGTGATGTGCTTGTGATGTTAGAAGGATCAATGTATGAGGTGGATAATGTAGGATTGGCATGTGAGGTGGATGTTTTGGTGGCGTTGTTATAAGGACAAAATGTGTGATCGTGTCCTTCCAAGAAACTAAAATATTGGAAAGGATGGGGGTCGACATAGATGGTAATTTCTATGCCATTGTGTGGGAATTTTAGATATTGATGGAAGGTGGATGGAATGGCTTGCATAGCATGGATCCATAGTTAGCCTAGAAGGATGTTATATGGAAGGTCAAGATTATGTACTTGGCATTTGGTTTCCAAAATATTTTGTCCTACTTGAATGGGAAGCTTGATGGTGCCTTTGGACAATCTTTTAGAGTCATCATATCCTTTGATAGTTATACACTCTCTAGAGTCCACAACCATATTGGAGTATCCCAAATGTTTTAGTAGTTTTAGAGTGCAAAGATTTAGGAGCCACCATCTATTAAGACTTGTTTAATGGTATGTTTATGGATTAGGACTTTGATGTGTAAGGTTTCATTATGAGTGGCATTAGATGTGGGTAGATATTTTTACAAGAAGGTGAGGTGATGTGACCTACTATGGCTTGGAATTGATCAACATTCAAGTTGGTAGGGACTTGGGTTTCCATTAAGTATTTTTCAAGGACTTCCTTATGTAGGGGGGATGTGTGTAGCAATTCAAGGATGGAAATTTATGTGGGTTTCTTTCCAAGGTGATGTAGGAGGTTGTACTTGTGAGCGGATGGTGGATTGGTAGGTGCAGATGTAGAGGGTTGATCATTAGTAGGGGCTCTGCAGATGCAAACATAGCCACGATGAGTAGCAATGGTGCAATTTGGTGTTTTAGATCTAATGGTGATGGTGTTAACATAGTTGGAATAATCTTCTATTCATCCCACAATGAAATCAAAAGAAGAAGGAGGTGACACAACATTGTATGTTTGGTTGGAAGATGAGGCTTTTCCTTTGTTATGATTGGGAAGGGGATCCTTGTATGCTCCTAAGTTGGCATTAGGTGATTGTCTTGGAGGTTTGTCGATGGTTATATCACCTCTATCTATAAGGTTTTGAAAACAATTTTTAAATCTCATGTAGTTAGATGTTTTATGCCCTTTCACACGATGATATTCACAATATGCATTTTCATCAAACCAAGAGGGTTTAAATTGATTTTCATCATAAGGTCGAATAGGTGGTAATGTTATCAAGTCTGCCTTTACAAGGTTGTTCAAGACATTTTCAATGGGTTCCCCTAAAGGTGTGAATTTCCTCTTAAGGATGTTTTATCTCGGTGGTCCCCTAGGAACATTGACATTATTATTGTTTGTGGATATTCTTGGTGGAATGGGATTTTTTACATTTTGGATGGCCTTCACATCAGTGAAACTTTCATTGAGGTTATTCTTGTTCTTACCCCAAAAGTGAGGTTTGTCATTGGATTGTACATTGTTGTTTGTATGGGAAGTGTCGATGTTATTATTGTTGACTTTGTTGTTATTGTTGTTGGTCTTATTATCATTGTTGTAAAGTTTTATAGAGCCTTTAGCAATAAGGGCTCTTTCAATGGTTGTCCCTTTGTCTATAACCTCCTCAAAGGTTGATGTACATTGGATTTGTAGATGGAATCCCATTTCTTGGTTGTGATTAGTCATAAACATGGTGACTAATTGTTTTTTGGGAATTGGCCATGGGAGTTTTCTTGCTAGGCCTCTCCACCTTTGTAGAAAGGCCGCGAAGGATTCCCCATTCTTTTGTTTTGTGTTGCAAAGGTCAGTCATGTATATTTCATGTTCAAATTTATAGGAGAAATGATTCACAATTTTTTCTGCAATCTCATGAAATGTCTTAATACCTGAGGGAAGATGAGCAAACAATTCAGTACCTTGACCACTGAGGCTTCTAGGAAAAAGTCTCATCAAATATGTATCATCATATGAGACTTATAGGCAAGCTATGTAAACTCCCTAAGGTGTTCCCTAGGGTCTCCCTTTTCTTTGTATTTGTCAAATTTTGGTGTCTCAAAATTTTTAGGAAAGGGGGGCATGTGTAATGTTCTATCAAATGGGTATGGGAAAATATCCTTGAAAGAATATTGCTTTCTTTTTTTTCCATGTTGCATATCATCAACCTTTTGGATCAATGATTGCACAATGCTAGGTAAATCTTTAGTAGGCGGTGGTTGTGGAATTTAGGTTTGTTGGTTTTGGATTTGTTTAAGAGTAAAAAGAGGAATAGACAATGGGGTTTGATGATTTTAAGGGTTTATCTTGATCCTCCTTTCACCACTAAACATTCAAGGACATTCAACTAAGTACAGAACTCTACTACAGATCTCCTATCACTTGGAACATAAGGAAAGATTGGAATTGTGTGAATTTATTGTTCAATTAAGTCTAATTATGCTTAAAACCCTAATTTCATAAAATCATAAATAAATGGATAAATTATAGAAAATGATCACACACAGAGACATCAAATGACAACCAAATACATACCAGATTTTGAAGTTTGGTATGCAGAAAAGTTGGGGACTGATGAGCAGGCACCCTAGTCCAGTGTACCTATTTCTATTGAGATCTCTAAAGAATGTCTACATGTTCCTATTATCACAGAGATTTCACTTCTTTGGAATTTGAAGGACTAATGAGTGGGCACCCAAGTCCAAGCCCTAGTTTTCTTCTCAGATACACAATTTTGATAGTCTGCACTGCTCTCTTGTAACTCCACTTCTTTTACTTCTAAAACCTCTAAACTAGAATCATAGAAAAGTGGGTTGGGGGTTGTGGTGTTTAAAGGCTTGCCTCGGTCAAGCCTCGGAGAGACATTCAAGTCTTTCAAACATCATTGTCAGATAAAGAGTGCGTATCACTACATGATAGAGGCAAAATCCAAATGATAAATGATAGAAAACATAATTGATATCACCTTGTAGTGTAGATCTCATGGAAGCAAGATTCTCTTTATGCCATGAGGAGAAGGATGTCAAATCTATAATTACAAACACAATAACAACATAAAATACTACTCTACAACACAATGAATGCCTTGAATCACTTTCACATAAGCTTGTATATCCAAAATGCCATCTAGTTTACAAATGAATCACTAATTACACTTATGTATGCAACTACAAACATTCCTACTAAAAATTTCATAATTTAAACTTGAGATGTCAGCATAGGACCTAATAACGGTCATAAAATTGACAATCAAAAATAGGTCCTGACCTAAAATAGGGTAGAACTAGGGTGCGGGCTCCCAAGTCCTCCCCTCTATTTTAGGTAGGATTTATGTTAAGCACATCCCCTAGGTCCCATTTGCCATGAAACTTTAGGATTTTGTCATCGGGAGTCACCATTAACATTCAAGATGACCTAAATGCATTCTAAAGGACCCAAGAGCTAAACCTTAAGAGGGAAAAGCCCCCAAGGGGACATTTTCTAAGGTAACATTTAGCCCCCACTTTAATGTATTTATAAATGCAAGGCTAATACATGTATTAAAGTACAGTCAACAAGCACAACAAACATGCCAATGACTATGAAGATAGTAATAGGCATGCAAAACATAGAGAAGATAGTTACAGTCACACAAAACACAAAGAAGATAGCATTGAAGACACACAAAACATAGTGAATACAGTGAATGCAATGATTATTTTCTTTTTATTTTTCTCGTATATGAAATGCAAATGCAAGTGCAAGGAAAGTAAACACACCACCCATAATGCAGGAGGGACTCATTGCCACCAGTCTTTAAGACTACACTTGAGAACAAACACACCATACAAATCCCAAAGCATTGGAGGGACTCATTGCCACTGGTCTTTAGACTATGCTTGGGAACAAACACGTCATACACACACATGGAAGACACAGAAAAAACATGGTAAACAAGTGATGGAAGAAACTTATTGCTAGATTTGCAACCATCTCAAGTGTAGACACCTAAAAATGTCTTCGTCATCAAAATGACTCCTGACATCCCTAAACATACCAATTTCCCTTCTAATCAATTAATTAAATTTTTATTTAATTAATTATCCTTTCATCACCTAATTTTTCATCATTCTATCCCCAACAATTAGATTAATTTTATTAATTCAATAGTTCAAACCTTAGCCAATTGATTTAGTAAATATGTAATATTTATTTGGTCAATTTCTCCCTCCTCACTAAACCCAATTAATTAGCTAAATCATGTTTAACTAATTAATTCAGCCTATTAATTGACCTATCCCTACCCTAGGTAATTAAATAGCTATTATTTAATTGCCTACCCTAGCCTATCTCATCCTAGCCTTAGGATTAATTAAATAAAACCTATATTTAATTAATCTTAACCCCTCATTTAAGTGGTCAAACCTAGTTTAACACTCTCCCCCACATCCTCCAAATAAAAAAATTGAAATTTATCCCACATCACAATTAATATCTCTTACACCCGTTACCCATGTCGTGCCTCATTTATGTCCACTCATCCCCAAATAAATTTTTAATTCATTTTACCCTTCCCCATGTGAATTTTTAATTCACACATATTCCATCTCACCCAACCTCATTTTATTCACCCTTTTCCCAAAAATGAATAAAAGATTCATATTTATTTCTAGCCCTCCATCCTCCAAGATGAAATCTACGGCCTCCACATCATCTTCATCCTCCACCATTGATCTCCCAAATCAATCTCAACCCTTGGATGAAAATCTCTCCAAAATGCCTATAAATACAACATCCTCCAACCCATTTATCCATCCAATTTTCATGTAATATTACCATGCCAAAATATCTTTTGAGATAGCTTGTGAGTTGCATTAGGATTTGAGCATTTCACATTTGACTTCATTATCTAGGGTATATCTTAGAGGCTTTTAGGTACAAGCTTCTTCCCCTTTGATGAGATTGGGTCTCCTTATTAAGGTATAACTTCTTGTTTGTATGCATTTAGTTTTGTGTTTCACCTTTGATTTGGATTTCCTAATCACATTGGCACACCCGGTGGGACCCACAAGGTCTAAATCTAATCAAATTTTGTGAGTTTTTGTGTTTGAGACATGTTTTTGCAGGTCTAGCACTATCTACCTACATAGTGGCACCATCTTTTGCGCATTTTAGCACTATATGTTGTTTTAGCGCTATTTGGCAGAGCACTTTCTCTCTTAACTTCCACTCACAAATCTGTTTGATTTTATTTGCCTTCCTGTTGTTTTCTTGGGTTTTCTGTACTATGTTTTTGCAGGAATCTTGAATGAAGAGGGGGAGGTTATGCCAAAATTTTCTTAAAGAAACAAACACATATTTTGGCATTTTATCTTATCTTGTTTTCCATTCATTAGGCTAACAAGACTAACCAGGTCCTTTCTTTGCAGTCTAACCCTCTAGTTTGATTAGGAAGGCCTTTGTTTTGTAGGATTGACAAGTTCATGCTCGTATCGGCGCTATCGGCACCCAGAGTGGCATTATTTTCAACTGTTGACCAGACCCTTCAACCGCACGCGAAGTGGCACCTTGTTATGTTCATATTAGTGCTATTTTATGTTTTAGTGCTTTCTGTGTATTAGTTTAGCGCTATTGTCTATATTAGTGCCTTCTATATATTGTTTTAGCACTATCATGTATTCTGGCGCATTCTATATCCTATTCCATCGCTATTTTTTAAATCAGCGCTATCTGTATGTATATCAGTGCTATTGTCTAGGGTTAGGTTTTTTTGTCAATTTCTATCAATAGCGCCATTGCACTCCATAGTGGCACCATTGTACTCCGCAGTGGCACCATTTGGTCTATGTTTTAGCACTATGTTACAGGCTAACTTTGGGTTCTGTGCAGGGACTGATAAGTTGTTTGCAGGTCATCATCATCATTTTGTGGCCACTAACAACTTTTTGTAGGGTGTTTATCTTTAGTTTGAAAATGAACACTTCAATTGGTGCTTAAAAGGAACCCTTGCATGTTAGTTTAAAAACAAACATTTCGATTTGGTGTAATAAAATTGATCAACAACCAACAAACAAATCTTTGTGTGCCTTAGCTTAGAACAAACATTTGAATTTGGTGCTCTAAAATTCACAAGTGTTTGCCGACAAATCCACAAACATTTCAATTTTGTGCTTTAAAAAGAACCACAAAGTGCATCAATAAACTCATTGGATTAAAAAGAACAACAATCTGCATTCTTCACTCATCTAAACAAGAAAACAAATCAAATTTGTGTGAAGTGTTTTCGTGATTATGTTTGTAGTGTGAAAAGTGTATGCTCTTCCTTCGCACCATTGGTGATCTTGGGAATCAAAAAATTCTCACAACACTTGTATAAATCACCCCCAACATAATCCAAAGAACTAAAATGAACCTTGTTTAGTGTGATGTAAGCACAAAGTATACGTATGCTCTCCCCTCGCATCCTTGTATAAACTTGGGGATCAAAAGTATTTTTGTGGTTGTGTTGCTTTTGTTAATCCTTTAGAGGGCCTGCCACCCCGCTTCGAAAGGTGGGAATGAACCAAGTGGCAACAAGCTAAAGCCAAGCTCTTTCAAGCTACTATATAAAATAATATGTTTGTGATGAAAGTCACAAGCAACAGGTGTTGTTGTGTCATACCGATAGCCAACCTCCCCCAAAACCCTCCAAGGCATAACTCTTGGAGGCTGGGAAACTCCATAACGGAGAGTAGTGCTACCGCATGTATGGCCACCTGAATGAATGCACTTACTACGAACCTTTGTTTTAGCAAGCCAAAAACCTTCTATTTGTTGACATAGAAGGGAAACCTTTGAAGCGGCCCCGATTCATGCGGTTCTTAGCTGAGGTAGCAAGGACAATCCTAAGGTTTGGTGAGGGACAAGCCTTCATGGAAACCTAGATCTTGGTATGCGTTAGAAGTGAGTGCACTATAAGGGGGAGCCGGTGCTACCAAGATCCTAGAGCTACTCGCTTTGAATAGGCGCAGCTAGGGGATTCAACAAATACTGTCATATCTTCACCTTAGGTTGTGCAAAGTGCTTGTTTAAGAAAATCACACATCTTTTCACAAAACAAAATCTTGGTTATTGTGTGTTATTGTGCTTAAATTATTTTCAAGAAACTTGCCAAGAGATAATAAAAATCATTTGATCAAACTTCATATCAAAACAAATCCAAATTTGCCATCAAAATCTATCTTTTTCAGAGCCTTGACCAACACTGCCCTATTTCAGTGTTATCTCTGTCTGATTTTGGCATCATTTCACCTATGGATTGGTGCTAGTTTCAAATTGACTTGCCTGAAACTAGAGAAAATTCCATTGTGATCTTTAGAACCTGCTTTACCATAATCCATATTCACCTTCTAAAAATCCGTCAGTACCCCATCCATTTTCTCCTCAAATTTTCCAAATCATACCTTCATTTTGACCTTAGAGAATCAATCATTATCATTCTTAGACCCTTTGCTATATCATAATCCACTCAATTTCATATCCATTCATCCTCATTAATCTTTGCATACCTTTTGAGACCAAACAAATATCCTTGTCACAAGAAATCATTCCAAGATCTTTTCGCCTCTCTCATCAAAAACACATCCAAAATCTTCCAAAATAAAACACCCATAAAAAAACTCATCAACCAAAAAACTCATCCCTTTGAGCTAAATCTAGATCTAGATTTCATCATTCACATCATATTTTACTTGGAGAGTCATTAGTCAACCTTTCAAGTGAGATAATAATCTTTCTTTGTGTAAGGTCATTAGTCTACCCCAAACAAAGAGAAACATCCATTTGTGCGACACAAAGCTAGATCTTACTTGAGCTCATCTGTTGACCTTCAAAATCCTTTTCAAAAACATCGCCCTTCCATCAAATCATCCTCAAGTAAACATCATCTATCATCTACCTTTTGGTCCAAATTTGTACAAAATGTCAATACCATCCACTCTTATCATCTTTAGATTAACACTTTTTTGAAGACTTATCATCCTCCATCTCACTATCATGTCCATCCTTGGGTCCAACAAATCAATCCAGATTCTTTAAGGTCTCCATCCCCCTTTCATTGACCTCAAAATCAAAATCCATACACGTGCATGCCCATAACTAGATCACAACACAAAAAGAATCAAGAAATGGCAAACTCTGGACAATATAAAGGCATAGGAATGCCTAATACCAACGACAACAACCTGCCAATCAACCAAACATACAACCCACCTATGGTCTTTCAAATTCTGACATATAATCCCAATGAAAACCCCTTCCATTTCTTGCAACCACAACCACCACCACCACCACCCACCCTTAGCCAAGATGACCAAGATGTCTTGACCATTACACAAGATGCCGACAACATGGACTTGCTTGACAAAATCCTAAGGTCGGATCCAAATAGATATCTTTATTACCTCCTCAAAATTGGTGCTCAACCACCCCACAACATGACATCGTCTCAACCATCCACCTCTAACATCAATCCTACCACATCCTCCCAACCATCCACATCAAAAAACCAACCTATCGTCTCTCAAACATCAACACCCATAGTATCTGCCACCCCTACAAGCTCTAATGTCACCACATCTACGATTCCCACAAGTGTCTCCAATCCTACCACCTCTCAGCCCGTCACCACATCCACTATCACAACTAAAGTAACCTCTTCCATTCCACAAGTCACCTTAGGCATCCAAGGGAACCTCACACATACAAGCGCCTCCACAAGTGTACCTCCACTTAACCCTCAAACCATAGCCTACATAAGACAATTCTATTCACAACCACCTTACAACATGACCAACCTATCTAATGTCAATCCATCTCATGTCAACCCATCCAACGTCAACCCATCCAATGTCAATCCATCTAATGTCACGTATCTACAAAACCCCATAACATCATCAACACAACATAATCCCAATCCTCAAATACCTCCACATATTCTCCAACAAATCTACTCTTATCAACAACATCTCACACATCTCAACCAAAACACCACCCCACAATATCAAAACACAATCTTCCAAAACCTCCAACATCCAATCCCACCCAATCTCCAACATCTCATCAATCAGCAAACCGACACACCACAACCACCACCAACCCCAGATCTAACAAGCATTGTACAAACCTTGATCCAAAAAGTAGATGATATACAAATTGGGGGCAAACTCAAGCATTATTCCTTTGAGGATATTTGTCCCTATCCATTTGATTAGACACTGTACATGCCCCCTTTCCCCAAAAATTTTGAGACACCCAAATTTGACAAATACAAGGGAAAGGGAGACCCTAGGGACCATCTTAGGGAGTTCTACCTCACTTGCTTAGAAGTCTCGAACAATGATACATATCTAATGAGACTATTTCCAAGAAGCCTCGGTGGTCAAGCCGCTAACTAGTTCGCACATCTTCCCCCGAGCGTTAGGTCTTTCCCTGAGCTTATAGAAAAATTTGTCAATCACTTCTATAATTTATAACATGAAATATCTATGACAGACCTTTGCAACACAAAACAAAAGGGTGGAGAATCCTTCACTTCCTTCTTGCAGACGTGGATAAGCTTAGCAAGCAAACTCCCTTGGCCAATCCCTGAGAAACAATTAGTCACCATGTTTGTGACTAACCTAAATCAAGAAATAGGGTTCCATCTTCAGATCCTTTGTGCGTCTACCTTTGAAGAAGTCATCGACAAAGGTACTATCATAGAAAGGGCCCTCATCGCCAAGGGCTCCATCAAATTATATGACAAGTCCTACAACAACAACAACAACAACAAACTCCATATCAATGCCCCCAATACAAACAACAACATTAACACGCAATCAAATGACAAGCCATGCTATTGGGGAAAGAACAAAAACACCTTGAATGACGGTGTAATGGATGTGAAAGCCGTCCAACATGTACAAAATTAAACACCTACAAATACATATACCACCAATGTAAATAACCCAAGGGGGCAATCTAAACAAAACAAACCTTGAAGACAATTCACACCCTTAGGGGAACCAATCGAGGATATCCTCAACAGATGTCTCAAGAAAGGCTTGATAACTCTCCCACCTATTAAACCCCATCAAGAGAATGAGCTCAAAGTTGTGTGGTACAACGAAGTTGATTATTGTGACTGCCACCACATTGTGGGCCATAAAACTGCTGACTACATGAAACTAAAGCATTGTGTCCAAGACCTCATAGATCAGAATCAAGTCAGCCTTGACCAAAACACTCGACCATCACCTAATGCTAATCTAGGAGCTTACAAGGATCCACTGCCCAATCATAACAAAGCCTCATCATCCAATCAAGCCTACAACGTCACCCCACCACCCACATCCTATGACTCTATTATAGGGAAGATAGAACCATCGTTTAACCATGTCAACACAATCACCATTCGGGCCCAAGCACCCGATTGCGCTGTCACAACCCGTCGCGGCCGTATGTCCATCCATACAGCCCCTACCACTGATCAAACACCCGTATCCACATAAGAATCCCTACCCACTCATCCAACCACACGTCCATCGCCTATCAATCCGTACAACCTCCTAGAACATCTAGGAAAGACCCCTGCGCAAATCTCCATACTTGACCTGCTCCACACATCACCTCTCCATAAAGATGTCCTTGACAAAGCACTCTTGGAAACCCAAGTTCCTACCAACCTAAATGTGAATCAATTCCAAACCATGGTGGGCCATATCGCCGCTCCTCGTCACCTCACATTTTCAGAAGAGGATCTTCTTGCTTCACAACACCCACATAATGACACATTACACATTGAAGTCTACATCCATAAGAATATCATCAAAAGAGTCTTAATAGCAGTTGGCTCTGGCCTAAACATATGCACTCTTAAATTACTAAAACACTTGGGATACTCGGATGTGGTTGTAGACACCAATGAATGCATAACAATCAAAGGGTATGATGACATTAAATGACTCTCTGAGGGTACTATCAAACTCCCTATTCAAGTGGGACAAAAGATAATGGAGACAAAATGTCAGTGCCTTGATCTTGATCTTCCCTACAACACTCTTCTCAGCCGACCATGGATCCATGCCATGCAAGCGGTTCCCTCCACATTCCATCAATGTCTAAAGTTCCCTCACAATGGAATGGAAGTAACTATCTATGCCAATCCCCGCCCCTTCCAATATTGTAGTTTCTTGGAGGGCCATGACCACACCTTCTGTCCATACAACAAAGCCATCACCAAAGCCAATCCCACAACTTCCACCTCATACATCGACCCCACCAACATTGCCACCACTTCATCCCAAACACCTCCACCACCCAAGGTCAAGATCAAGCTTAGTGACATGGGATGTGGGGAGTATGACCTACACAGCACCTTTTGTGTGGGCATGTTACCCAACCCTAAGATGTTTGGTACCCCAAAGCAAGAAGAAGCCACTACAGTTGTCATCAAGTGCAAACCATCACCTACCTTTGAGAGGAAACATCTCCTTGATCAAGATGTGCTCGAAGACATATCATCCTGGCTATATAAAGATGAGGAAACAACCCAAGAAGCTCCCACAATGCCAATAGAGATCTATGGTAAAGGGTCAGAAATTGTCAAAAACATGGGCTATAAAGGACAAGGCGGTATCGGCCTTCATGAACAAGGAATCATGGAACCAGTCCAAGTGACAAGAAATCCTTATACCCAAGGGTTAGGATATGGTCAACGACAATGTATCCTCACTACTGGTGAATGTATCCTAGCCGAGGTCTTTACGGTCTCCCCTGAAGTCGATAATGTCAACGAAACGGGCCATCAAGATCCCTTTAGTGACTTCGTCGATTTCTTCGACTCATTCATTTGCACCATATACACAGTCACCACCCTAGCCTCTTCATCCAATGACTTACGCCTTGTATACCTAGACCTCATAGACTAGGACCAACAGGGACCTCCTATCTTTGACATAGCACCAAATGATGAAGCAATCGCTGAAATGATGGGGGTTAGAGATCACTTCCCCCTGGGAGATCATAGAGCAGGATACATCATGGAACTTAATACAACTACCTATTTCAGGGAGACAACCCCTGCTTCCAGTCATAAGAAATATAAAAATCAAACATGGATCTGATGGTGAAAACTGTTCTGCGGTAGTGTCAGACCCCAAAAAAGTAAAAATAAAGGACATATCTCTTGGTGAAAACCTCCATGAGGCACTAGGAGATGGAAGCATGGGCCTTCCTAAGATAGACAAGGTATATCCTGACAAATCACCCATCCTGGTCGAGCCAACTCAAGAGATGAATCTTGGGATGGAAGAAGAGTCAAAAATCACCTTTAGGGCAGAATCTCTCAGCACACAAGAGCAAGAAAACTTTTTAGCCTTCTTCAAACATAGAAATCACAATTTTGCGTGGACTTATGTAGACATGCTAGGGATTGATCCCGCTTTGGTCATCCATCATCTTGCAATATGCCCTGATGCAAAACCAGTGAAATAGAAGCTCAAAAAAATGAACCCCCAGGTGGCCCTCCTAGTCAAAGCAAAACTGAAGAAACTACTAGACGTCAACTTCATCCAACCAATTGATTATCCTGAATGGGTTTCCAACCTAGTACCAATAGCCAAACTAGATGGATGAATCCATTGCTGCACCGACTTCTGAGATCTTAACAAAGCCTACCCAAAAGATGACTTTCCGTTACCAAACATTGACATGATAGTGGATCTTACGGCATGACACGAGATGTTATCCCTAATGGATGGCTTTTCAGGGTATAATCAAATTAGGATTGCAGAAGAGGACCAACATAAGACAACCTTTATATGTCCATGGGGGACGTACTGCTGGGTAGTAATGCCTTTTGGCCTAAAGAATGCTGGAGCCATGTATCAATGAGCCATGATTGTCATCTTCCATGATCTTTTCCACCGCATCATGGAAGACTATGTGGACAACTTGCTAGGAAAATCAAATACAAGGGAGGAACACCTAGATGTATTGGCAAAGATCTTCAACCGATTGGAGCAATACAATGTTTGCCTGAATCCAAAGAAATGTGTCTTTAGAGTCACCTTCGGCAAACTTTTGGGATATATAGTCTCCAGAAGAGGAATTGAGGTAGATCCCTCAAAAGTCAAGGCCATCACTGAAATGCCTCCTCTAAAAACATTAAAACAACTAAGAATTCTACAAAGGAAACTCCAGTCCATTCGTCAGTTTATTGCTCAACTTGCCGATAAATGTCAACCATTCCAACATCTACTCAGAAAGGATACAACTTTTGTCTGGAACAATTAGTGCCAGGCTACCTTTGACCAGCTAAAAGAATACCTAGCTAATCCCCTTGTTCTAACTCCACCAAGGCAAGGAGAACCTCTCCTATTATATATCTCAGCAACAGAGACAACTATTGGAGCCTTATTAGCACAACACAATGAGAAAGGAAATGAAAGAGCCATCTATTACATCAATTGCACTCTGATATCCTATAAGATAAACTATACACCAATTGAATGAGCATGTCTAGCCCTAGTCTTTACTTCACAAAAATTAAGACACTACATGCTCAATCACAAAACCAAGCTCATCGCCAAGATTAATCCACTAAAGTATCTACTAAACAGAGCTGCTCTTACTGGGAGAATGGCAAAATGGGTCATGATCCTCATAGAATTTGACATTGAATATACTGAGAGAAAAGCCATCAAAGGACAGGTTATTGCTGATCAGCTGGCTGAGGCACCCATCCCTGCAGAATATCCTACACTGGCAGAGTTCCCTGACAAAGCCATCTTGAATATAACACCAGCAATACAAACATGGAAAATGTACTTTGATGGATCATACACACAGAGGCTCGGGGGCAAGCATCTTGTTTGTTACTCCTCAAGGTGACACAATCCCCAAGTCATTCAAGATCACATTCCCATGTACCAACAACATGGCAGAGTATGAGGCCCTTATCATAGGTCTCTGAATGGAAATCAAATGGAGAATTGAGAAGCTGACAATATATGGAGACTCTCAACCAGTCATCCGACAAGTAAACAATGAGTACAAGACCAAGGATGATAAACTATTACCTTATAAAAAGATGGTCGATGACTTTAAAGACTATTTTGATGACATCCACTTTGAGCAGATCCCAAGGCTAAACAACAAAGTTGCAGACGCCATGGCCACTATCAGGTCCCTGGTCAACATGAAGAAGGATAGCAAGAAGTGTGAATTCCTAATAGAGGAGCTCCCTATTCCAGCATATGATGTCCCCCAATCGGAACTAGTGTGCAAAGTCATCGGTCCACTATCCCCGTGGTATCAAGAAACCTACCTATATCTCCATGATAACATCATTCCTCCTAACCTATCTACCTCATAACATAAATATTTCATCCGTCGGGCCTCCTGCTTCACCCTTGTAGGAGATACCCTATACAAAATGAGTCTTGACAACACACTTTTATGATGTTTAGACTATAGGGAAGCTGAAGTGGCCTTGCAAGAGGTACATGCAGGCATCTGTGGGGCACATTCAAGTGGACCTGCTCTTGCTAAAAAGATCCTGCGGACCAGATACTATTGGCCAACCATGGAACGAGATGCCTATCGGTTCATAAAAAAATGCCTACCATGTCAACAACATGGAGATCTCATTCACGCACTAGCACAGGAATTGCAACCAATCACGACGCCATGGCCTTTCTCATAGTGGGGACTCGACCTCGTAGGAAAAATACATCCACCTTCAACCAATGGCCATAAATTCATCATCACAGCTATTGAATACTTCACTAAGTGGGTGGAAGCAATACCACTCACCTTCACCACTGGAACCCAGATATCCAAGTTCATCCTCCATTATATCATATGTCGTTATGGTATCCCTCATTCCATCATCACCGACAATGGAAAACCATTCAAGAACCAGGAAGTCCACACTATGTGCAAAAAATTCCAAATCAAACACCACTTCTCCACTCCATATTACCCTCAAGGAAACGGTCAAGCAGAAGCTTCAAACAAAACTATCCTCTGCATTCTAAAGAAGATGGTTAATGAAGCAGGTCGTGACTGGCACCTCCATCTCAACCCTGCCCTATGGGCCTATCGCACAAGTATCTGTACCCCCACAAGAGCTACTCCATTTTCCCTGGTCTTTGGATCTAAAGCCATTTTACCTATTGAGGTCAACCTCCCATCCCTAAGAGTATCCCTGCAAAACATAATCAATGATGAGGAATACCGAGCCGCAAGGTTGCATCAGCTAGAGTTACTGGATGATAAACGTCTGGATGCGTTACCACCTACAGGCCTATCAAAATCACCTCAGAAACCAAAAATTTGAAGTAGGTGACCTTGTCCTTATGGAAAACTAGAAAAACTTGTAGGAGCGCCCTGGTGGTGCCCACCTAGGGTTAGGGTTTTTAGTTGGGTCTTCAAGCTTATATTTGTGTTCTTTCAAACCCTTGATACCTTATGTTTTATTTCCCTTCGGCCTCCAGTATTGTATCTTCTATTTCATTGTTGACTTCCTGTAGCGAGTCCCTGGTTGCTTAAGTTACATTCTCATACCTTTATGCTCATTTGTTGACTGGCCCCTATGCAGTATTTTACCACTTTTCCTGGTCGCACTTAAGAAAAGATGCTAAGTTTAAAATCACTCTATGTGGCGGTGAAATCTATCGAATTTATGTGTCTTTGTATGTACAAGTCCAAATGTTCATTGGTGGGCCCAAAAAATGTTCAATCGACCTTTGGAAATGGTAAAAAAATGGTTGTATGCATACCAAGTTTGCATGTACATTGGGGGAATCTATCGCAGATTCTGAGAATATTTTGTGCTTGTATATTGGGTTGCATGTATATTTTGTGTTGTATGTTCAAACATACAATGGAAAGATACATTAGAAATGTGCAAGGGAAATATACATTGTAAAGATGCAAGCCAACATACAAGAGGAAATGTACGTAGCCGACATGCATTTGCTACAGTGAAAAGGGGTTTGTATGTGTGAGATGCAAGTGCAATGTACATTCGCCACATACAACAGAAAGATGCATTAGTCGGTGCATATGCAAGAAGAAGCATGTACATTTACAAAGTGCAAGGGGCTGATATACAAAAGGTGGGGCCTGTCAATTGCATATTTTAGTGATTGTATGTTCGCACATACAATCAAATATGCATTCACAAATATACGAGCCGGATCTGAAATGAGCATGCATTCTGGTTGATAAGGTTGAAGTCCGCTGTCTGTATGTATAATCTGCTTATATGATCGCATTGTATATGCAACATCAATGGTTATATACAAAGGAAGAACATGCAACCCGGACGTGAAAGGGAAAATGTACTATGGCGCATAAAGGTTTGGGGTCCGTAGAATGTATATTGCGTTTGTATATGCAATATACAAAGTGAAGATGCAAAAGAAAATATATGAGCCGGACCCGAGCTTGATTTCAATTTGATCTATAATATTTTGGGTCCGCCTTGTATTTGGTTGTTGTATGTATATGTGTTTGCATATACAGGGCGAAAAAGGGCAAAATGCATGTTTGCAATGAGAAAAGTCAGCGATGGCAAGAAAGTATCTACGTGGCACATTCTCATTGGCCAGCACTTGCTTGTTTGATTTGAGCCGTAGATTTGGGAGATGCAAAGAAGGATTGATAGCTATGTTCGAATACATGGTTTTCTTCGCGATTGCAGTGGCATTCTTGGCGGGAAAGCTTCCCGAGCACATGGTTTGCTGCATTCCCGTAGGACACCGGTAGGTCGACCATTGATTGCAGAATTACAGAGGCATGGTTTGATGGACATGCCACCTACCAGTTTTAAGAGGAAGATCCTCAAACAGCGGCACTGGGCTCGAGTCCAACCACTCACCTTTTCCCCTGCTTGTTGCATTGATTATTTTGGGCACCACTCAGATGATGCATTGTATCTGGCAAAATTTTAAAAAATGCCATGTAATTATTGTTGGGTACACAGTCTTGCTATAAAATGCAAACTGTGTTACTCATTTGTGGTTGTTGAAAACTGGACAAAATTTTGGTGTTGTAATAAGATACAACTTCGTTGGTGGCTCTATTTTGGGTGTCTTGTGAGTTTATGAATCATATGTTATATGTTTTATGCATAAATTTACTAGTTTCATGTTGTTTTATATGAGTAATGCTTCATTGCATGTATTCTATTATTTTTCTCCAAATTGAATGTTTTCTTCTTCTGAATCTAAACAGCTAAGGGGTGTTTAAGATTCTAGGACATGGGTTCGCTATGTTGAATGCTTAGTCTTTTACTTCCACTCAAGGAGTAGATTAAATGTTTTGGCTTAAGTGTTGGGAATAATATATTGCAGTGGGGATGTTTGTAAGCAGAGATAACTGAATACTCAGTTTTGGGAAGTATCTGTAACTTGGCAGACACTAAAAATCCCCTTGAAATCTAGTCATTGATATATGTTTATGGTAACCATTCACATGTGTATGTCTATTGACTCCAAGCCCTGAGATAGGCACCAATCCAGTCTTGTATTGAGGTTACAACCAAGGTCCTAGTTTTGCATCCAAATACCAAAAATCAAACTCAAACTTTAAATACAACCTTTTAGGAAATTATAAGTAGTTTTAGGATCAAAATCCTCTGTCTCACAACTGATCATAGGCCCAAAGCTAGCCCCTTTGCACTTATTTCACAATTTTGGTCTGTATAAGAGAGGATTTATCTGCTTTGTGTCAACATCCCACCAGGTTCATAGACATATCTCATGGATGTTGAATAGGGAATACCCCCTAGGTTTTGCAGAGCCTAAAGAAGAAGAGGAGATATTTATAGAGTCTATCTCTTATACTGTTGGCCCCTGGCCCAGAAATCCTATTGATCAATGATGGCTACCTTGTAGGGATAACTGGGAAGAAGCATCCAGTTGGGAAAAACACTAACAGATTTGGCGACTCTACTGGGGATAAAAGTGTAAGAACCTTGTTTCAAAAGTGAAACTAATTCCTAAGTTATAGGTGGCAACTCCGAACAAATCTCCCAACTGGCAAAGTGAAATTTGTATGCACGGGAGAAGATCCCTGCGTAATCCTTTGTTTGAAGAATTGCCCAGAAAAATGATGTATAGAAAAAAAGGGGCTGCTCAAGCCAGTCAAGAAGGTTCTCCTAGCCCTAGAAGACATGATAGTGCCCAAGATAATCTAGGATCTTCAGAGCGGACAGCACCTTATTTTTCAAACATAGAAGCTGAAATCCAAAATGTATATGAAAGACAACAAGGTGTTAATTTGAGAATGAGATCAGAGGTGTTTCAGGAACACCCTTTCTTAGATTCCCCTAATAGGTTTGAAGAAACTAAGTCCCCAAGGGATGATGGTGATGACCAAAATGGAAAGGGACCATCCTCTTCTATGCCCAAAGATGAGGAATTAACTGAAGAAATCAAAAGCCTGAGGGCTGAGTTAGAATATTTGCAGGCTGTAAAGATTAGAGATGATATGAGACAAAAGGTGCAAGCTCTAAGAACTGCTCAACATGATTTAGTTCCCACCCTTGATAATGCAAATGTGCTGAGGAATCAACAGAGAAATGAAGTCCAGAATCAACAGAATGATCAGAGACAAAATACAAATAATGTTAGGGTACCATTAGACAATGTAAGAAATTAGAATGTAAATAGGAATGCAAATGTTAATCAGTTTGGTAGATAGCCTATGCAGTTGCATAGATTTAGGCAACTAGTCTTTAATGGTATTCTTGGTTACCCTAACCCCATTGATAAACATGTGAGGCTTCAGATACCAAAGTTTTTAGGAAATAATGTTGCATCAGCTGAAGATCATTTGAAGGCTTTTCAGAATGTTATGGACAATTTTGAGGTCGAGCATGAGGATGTTTTTATGAAATTATTTATGTAGTCTTTAGTTGATGAAGCTAGAGAGTGGTATAAAAATCTGCCTGACCAGAGTATCTCGTCATGGGATGATTTCAAAAGAAGCTTTAAAGAACAGTATGGTGATAAGACCGATCCAATCTTTTTCATAAATGAATTCACCAGTATTACTAAGGGGTCAAATGAGCAGGTTGTAGATTTTAATGCTAGGTTCACTAAACTGTTGAACAAACTGCCACTTCACATGAGGCCTAATGAACCAATGTGTATTATATTATACGTAAATGCTTTTGATGCCAAAATAGCTTATGGATTAAGAAATAAGGGTCCTTCTAGCCTTAGGGATGCTTTTAGAATTGCAACTAACATTGAAAACAATAGGAAAGCATCTGGCAAGACAAATAGAAGGGATGATGTAAAGATTTTGCAAAATCCAAACAAGCCTCAAAGTACTCAAGGTAATGCATCTACCTCTGAAGAAAAATTGGATAAATTAACAAATGTTGTTAAGGACCTAAGTTATAGACTTGCAAAAAATGAAAAAGGGGTAGGTCCTGAAAGACAGGTTTATCAGAGGCAAGAGAAGAGACCATCATTGCATGATATGCCATATAACACAAATTGGCATAATGGTAAACCAGTTCTCCCAAATAACAACACTAATCAAAGAGCTCAACATGTTAAGGAGACTCCTGATCCTTTAAAGAAAGATGTTAATATTGTTGATGATACTCCATGGTGCATAATATGCCAAATGCCTCACTCATAGTCACAGTGCATGATTGCTCAATCTTTATATAATAATGTTGTTGCCTGTGATGAATGTAATGAGCCGCATTACATACATGATGATAATGTCAATATGTTGTCCACAAATGGGGAGTATTTTTCTTATGAAGCTGATGAAAGCACAAGTTGTGTGACTCAGGTCTGCCGGCAAATTTCTAGTGACAAGGATGATGAAGATAACTATGCTTATGCTCAAGATTCACACATCCTTTTAAATAACTTGAGAAGGCCTTTTGATGAAGAGATTAGAGCACTCACAGCTGCAGTAGTGGCTTAGGTCAAAAGCAATTATAACCTTAGAGGTAGGGCTCAGGTTCATAATTCACATCAACCAGATGACACCTTTGTAAATCAGCCAATGTATAATCATAAAGGGACTGAACCACATAAGACAAAATGGAACAACAATAATAGCAAAAGCTTTAAGCAAAAACCAGGTCATGATTCTCAAAGGTCAGAAAATGAAGCCCACCAAAGTGAGGATCAAAACAAGAATTCTCAGGCCATGAATGACAATCAGATAGCCATTAAAAGTAAGGTTGAACCAGCTCAAGATAAGAACAAAACCATGGCTCAAGTTACAACTGTTATACAAAATTATGCTCCCTTTGATATAACTCAGGTTTTATCCCAGATAAAGGTTTCTATTCCATTGATGGAGATGATGAAAGTTGAAGAATACAGGAATAAGGCATTATCTCTAATTTTAGAAGTAGCTTATTGGGCTGAACAGAATGTTGAGATTCAGGCTAAAAAGCAAGCCTTATGTGTTGATGAAGATGAGATCCCATAGGTCTATCTGGGGGTGACAATGAAAAATGCCCTTCACAGGTTGAGCCATTTTATGTTTCCCTTGTTAGCAATGGAAAGGTAATCAATAATTGTATGCTGGACTCAGGAGCATCAACAAATATTATGCCTTTGTTTATCATGCAACAAGCTGGACTAAAACTAGATAAGGCATGTGGAAAATGCTATGCAATGGATGCTAGGGAGGTACCAGTTATCAGAATCATGAAGGATGTGGATTTTAGGTTAGCAGCATATCCAGAAAAAACTTACAAAATGAACATAACAGTTGTTGAGATAAAGCCACAGTATGGTATGTTGTTGTCAAGAAGATGGGCAACATTGATTGGAGGAAGTATGCAGCTAGATTTATCATATGCCATGATCCCAATGAATGGTAGAGATGTCAAAATGGTTAGAGAAGAGAGATCACCAGAGACAGTTGAAGATCAAATAGAGAAAGATCAAGAAGAGCAAGTGTAATAGTCATCGTCACTTGAAGAACAAGGTCCACAGGACCAGAGAAAAGAAGAAATGCACCACGAGGTGGAAAATTCTAAGCATGAATCCATGGAGGTTGATACAGGGAATTTTTAGCAAGAGACCCTACAACATGATATCCCTCAACATGAGTCCTCTCAGTAGGAGACTTTACAATAGGATGTTCCTTAACAAGATCCAGTCCAACAAGAAATATCCTAGGAGGAAGTGCCACTACAGGGAGATAATTCTGATAGAGATACAAAGCCAACAATGAAGGATCCTCATATTAAGAAACCTAATCAAGAAGAGCCTACCCCAGATGCACCTGAATGGCTAGCTTCAGAGGTAATTGAGCCTGCTATCAATATTGTTCCTTTTGATTTCAAATCATTATTTTTAGCAGAAGGAATAAATCCCAAGTGAAAGGCAAGGGTAGTGTCTGCCATTAAGAGGGACAAGACATGTCGTAGAATAGCTATTTTAGTTGTGCCTATCATAGATAGAACAATGGGTAAAATTACAGCTAGTGAATATCAAATTACCACCCTAGACCTAGGACATGCCACCGTGGAGCAAGAAATTGGTGAGATCATGGGAAATGTGGAAGCTACAATAGCTAGAATTGATGCAGGAGCATCCCTAGTTCAAGAGAAATCTTGCATCAACCAAAAACATTTGTATTTCAATTTGTTTTCTTTTCATTTTCCAGTTCAGTATAGTCAATTCAATCTATAGCAGTTTCAATATTTTGGTTTTCTTTCTATCATAGTTTCATTTTAGACCTTACAGAGCTAGACTTAGTATCTAGACACCTCTAGGCACATCATATCCAAATTTCAAATCATTTGGATCAGGTACCGAAAAGATATCACTATCATAAGATCGACTATTTTCTTTGAGCAGAGCATCTTGACAGTCTCAAACAATCAGCTAAAGGAGAAGACCTATGAAGCATTTCATGACTTGTAGAGCTAAATGACACCTCATTCAAGGAACTTTGGATCCTGGCTGACCTTCCTTGAGATCCGCACGATATACCATTCACTTGCGGAGGATTCCCATCTATTTAGGTCTGACCTATCCATGCACACATGTTACATCTCTTTCATCGAAGTTTGTAATCATCCTTGGCTGACACAGAGGAATCTCATATTCTAGAGATGATATATATTCACATAATAGATGCCTAGGAAAGTAGTTAACATAATTTACAAGTTGGATAGTTTGAATTTATTCTGTAAGATGCTTCAAAGCTATATCTTGCATGTATTATGTAATGAAGGAATCAAGCCTGTGAGCCCTAGTTGTAAGCCCGCATGTTGCCGACCAGTTTGTATTTTGAATTTATGATATACTAAATGATTAAATATGCAATTGCATTCTATAATTGAGTTGTTTCCATTGTGTTTACTCTTGCTGCACGGTCTAGACTGTTGACTTTGTGGACCCTCCTAGCCATGACTGCGCCAAGTGGTATCAGAGTGAAGTTCTAATCCTTTGGGAGTGAAGTGAGTGAATTGAGTGAAGTTTATGAAGGTATTATGTAAGATCTTACTATGAACAAATTGCCAAATCTAAAGCAGACTACTTGTGTTTTCAATCGATCGCCCATTATGAGGTAGTTGTCACCTTGTAGCCCGATCATCAAATTTGAGACAGCTATAGTTGGTCCTAGGAAGAGGTGCCACCTAGGAGAATACCTTTGTGGGTACTATGGCTAGAAGAATGGATGAGATGATGGAAATGATGTAGAAATTGCAAGTTTGATTGGATGTTGTTGAAGAAGATAGACGAAGAGGACTTACACCTTGACCTAATGTTAAAAGTGATGATGAAGAATTTTAATCTGATGATCAAAATGGTGAAACCCAAGGAGAAGAAGAAGAAGAAGAAGAAGAATTAGATCAAGTGAAGATGTTGCAAGCTATTTCAAAGATTGGGAAAAGACCTGGAGTTAATGTATCAAATTATATTGGCAATTTGAACCTTGAGGAGCTGATTGATTGGATAAATAAACTAGAAGAATACTTTGAATATGAAGAAATTGAAGATCTAGAGAAGGTGAAATGTGCAAAGAGAAAGTTGAAAGGACATGCTACTATTTGGCAGAAAGATGTTCAATTGGATAGAAATAGAAGAGGAAAAGAGAATATTACAAAGTGGGACAAAATGGTGACAAAGTTGAAGAATCAATTTATACCTACTGACTATGAGTTGGAACTGTTGAAGAGATTGTAGAACCTGAGACAAAAGGAGAAATCTATGAACGAATATACTAAAGAATTTCATAAGATGATCATAAGGACATGACATAGTGAAGCAAGCAAGGAGAAAGTGGCTAGATATATCAATGGACTGAGATTGAATATTCAAGAAGATCTAAGTTTGGTGAGGATGACTGACAAGGTGTCGCTGTACCTCATCATTTAATCTATTTTTCAGATGTCAAAGAACCAGGGCTGTGTCCACGGCTGTCTACAACTAAGGATTCTATAGTTACCAGTTTATTGCTAGTCCTAATTTTTAAAAGAAAGATTAATCTAACTGCTTGTTGAATAAATGTAATGAATGCTAGAAAACAGAATGAAAACAAGAAATGTACTCAAAGCAAAGAAACAATAACATGCATCTATCTATTAAAATAGTAAACACCTTTATAAAAGAAAACTGAAACAATAAAATAGTGATACTAGCATCCTACCCGAGTGGTGAGAGTGGGCCCTTGCTCTACACCCTTGAGGCTGAAGGCTATAGCAGGAAATCAGCACAAAAGATGATCAAAACTAAATTCAGTCCAATTCATTCATTTCTGCATTCATAAAAATATGGCTATAACAGAACTGAGATCTCCAAGAGTCAGAATAATTTTATCATTGTTGTTCTATTACTATTTCTGAGAGTATATATAAAAATGAGTGATGATATATCACTGAACTTATCTATCAGTTTTTCTAGGAGATGACACCATCTCTTATTTGTACTTAACTGTCTAACTTATGAAAAATCACCATGCGAGAAAGGTAGACTTGAGTGGAACAGAAGTCCACTCAGAGGTCTAAGTTTAAGTCTTAATACACTTGGGCATCAAAGCCCTGAAAATAAGGATATTAGATTAGTTCAATTCGTAACTCATGCAAAATCTTTGAAAAGATAAAACTTCAGCAGTTTAACTGATAGTTGACCCTTCACCACTCAGGGGATGATTTGAGTAAAGTGAGGGAGTATTAGGATCGCTGCTGAAGTGTCTAGTCAGCAGCTCTACTTGGAAACATGCCCTGTTCTCAGGAGGCGCCGGAGATAGCTACTCCTATCTGCAGCTCTGGAGATACTCCAAACTCTCGCAGAGCTCTGGAGAGTCATTCCCCATATCTTCAAAACTTCAGGTGTCACTGTTCTTTGTTATTATCTCCAGAGATCATTGAAGATGATCTCCGGAGATGCACAAAATCGTTGTTCCTGGCATCTACACCTGCTGATTCAAAAAGAGAGAAATTCTACATTTTTTATTAATCCCACGCACATTAGTCACCTAATCAGAAATTCTAATCTCAAGTAATCTATCTTAATTAATCACAAAATAGAACAATCTTGCTAACTTATTTGAGTGCAGACACAAGGAAGATGAACTGAAAAAGGGAAAAAGAGAGGCAAAAAGGTGTATTTCATGAGTGCAATTTGGCACTCATCATCCCCTCCATACCTAAGGTTTGGCAGGTCCTCCTGCTTGTCACATCTTGGATTTATTTTGGCGAAGCAATCTGTCAGTCAGGCTATACTCCTAGAGATAGGTTGTCCAAGTGGTTCTGTTGGTGTTACCATTTCCTTTGTACTTGTCAGCTTGCTTCATCCAATCTTGCAATTTTTCATCTTCTAGCTGTTCTATCCATACAGGGAGTGGTTTAATTATCAGAGGAGGTCTGAACTGTGCACCTATCCATTCATGTTTATGTTTATCCATCAGTTTGGATATCATCTTTGCCTTTCTCATGAATAGTCTCAAGTTTGCAGGGGTGACCACCTCTCTAAGCTTTTGCTCTGGGGTCAAAATATTCCATCTCCTCTTTGCTACAGCAAGTACAGGATTTGCTAAATTAATCATAAAAAGACCAAAGTCAATGGAGCATTCCTGCAAACTTTTCAGGTATAATGGCAATATGCTGGTTGCACATGCAGGATGATAGATAAGGGACCTGAATTGGGTCTGAAAAGCAAAAGGATTGGAACATTCTTTTCTGATGAGGAGATCTATTTTTGAATCCTTTTGAAGATGATCTTCCATCCTTTCATTCCAGATCTGGTGGTTTCTCATGAGGGACATGAATGCCTTAAGCTGGCATTCTCCCACAAAGTGATTAATCATGAAGGCTATATCATTAATGCAGAACCCATGTAAGTATAATTCACATAGGAAGTTTTTGTCTTCATCATTGCTCCTGGTGTAAGCTGCCATGAAACCTTCTGCTATTTCAGTATCCTCAGTTATGTCAGACAAGACTAAGGAGAGTTTCCTTTGCAGTACCCTTTCCTGTAGGAACATTGAATAGCTGGCACTTGGAGGCCTGCAGAATAGAATTTCTGAGGAAAGGGAGGCCATTTGAATGATTTTTCTTTCCAAAGTTGCTATTCTTTCTACTCTGGCAGTGACTGCCCTTTGTAATTGCAACATTGGTTTGAAGGCCTCAAATTCCCTACACCTTTCCTCCCAATGAAACAGGGCTTTGGGAATGTCAATGGGGATTGGACCCACATAGGCATCTGTTTGAATTTCCTGTTCATTAGTTTTCCTTGGGCCAGACAGTTCTTGAATATATTCTTCTTGGTCATCCAGTCTGTTATTGGCCCAAGTTAATTGTTTATCCTGGCTTTGCACCTTTTCAATCAGTGCTGCCATTACTGTGAGGCCATTGTCTCTGGCCATGGTGAGCTCAGAAACCTTTTGTGCTGTTTCTTTTTCCTTTTCTTCCATCACTTTTACTGCCTCACATTTCTGTGCTTCCAACTCTGCCTCTCTCTCCTGGATGATTATGTCCTTGTTTTGGAGGTCTGTTTGGATATTTGCAATAGTTTGCTTCAGCTCCATCTCCATCTCTACTCTAACCTTCTTGAGGTCAGTAATAATCAAATTCTTTCCCCAGAGCATTCTTTTTAAATTTTCTTCCATTAATTGTTGCTCTGTTGAGATTTCTATATCCTCTTGGTCAGAGGGATGAGATAGAGCTTCTGCCTCTATTTCTGTGGCTGTTGGCTGATTATCAATATTATCCATCGCCACCTGCCCTGTTTCTCCCAATGTATCCATGTGCCCTGTTTCTCCTTCTGTAGTGTTCCTGTCTTGAGGATCCTCTGCTATTGCTGGCACTGATGAAGGTCTTGCTTTGTCCTCACATGTGCTTAATTCCAAGAGTGCCTCAGCGAGCAGGGCAGTATCCTTCTCAGCTTGTGAGAGCTACCTCTTCCTTTTGCTTCTCCGGAGCACAGGTGGGACTGGTGCCTCCGGAGTAGGTCTCCCTTCCTCAGAATCTGAGGAGATAGTAACAGTTGGTAAGTTTCCTATTTCTAGAGCACATGGTGGTGTTGAAACTGGACTTGACTCCACATGAACAGATGGTGCTAGAGAATTTTTACTTTGCTTCCTCTTCCTAACTAGAGGTACCTCATCTGAATCATGGGATGGTTCTTCAACCCACCACCTTTCCTCAATTCCCTGTCCTGACTTTTCCTCTGTTAATTCCTTAGGCCAAGATTCCTCAGGTAGAGTCATTTTTCACCTGACTAATTGAGTCATGTATAGAGGTCATGTAGGAGCAGGTTCTACAATTTGTTTGCCTTTCCCCTTTTTGTCAGGAACAGGGGCTACAGATGATGTAGCCTCCTGTGAGGGTGATGTCCCTTTGTGAACAACTGTGGAGGAGGCTATAGGCTCAGTTTCCTCATCCTGGTGAGAGGGAGAACTCTCACCCTCTGTTTGTGTTATCTCTGGTTCTCTAACCTAAGGGTTATGCTCAAGAAAGTTCTGCCATAGTTCTTCTCCATTGGCCTGAAATAGGAAGTGGTGCTTGACTATCAGAAAGATGAGGCCATGATGTTTCATGGGTCCCTTACCCTGCTGGTATTTCTTTGCAGTTGCCCTGATGGCAGAATACAGGAAATTAGGGATATTTATGTTATATTCGGGGTGCCTATTTCCATGTCTGAGAAAAATTAGCATTTTCATTATGGGCCCTAAAACTATGGAGAATTGGCCATCACAGGTAAAGTACTTCATTAACCAGGTAGCAACAATTACCCAAGGGTTTGGGAGAGTGGACCTCAAAATTCCTTTAACCTCATTCTTATTCATATGCAATTGAATAGCAGGTTCACCACGAACAGAAAAATTTCTAATTAAATCAGTATATAAGGTTTTCATGTGGTAGAACCTCTCACCTTGTTCGGGGAGTCCAGAAATGTGATTGATAATTGTGGAGGAGAGACTGATTTGGTTTCCTCTCACAGTGGTCTGGTTGTCTCTTAAATTCCTAAGGAATTCATCCACAATATCCTCGTGAAACCCTTCAAACTTGTCTAAGAAATTTAACCATCCAGCAGCCCTTAAAATGTTTCCTGCAGCTACATCCTTCAGAAGACCCGCAGTATTTTCTGGATCAGACTTTTTCTTGACGCCCATTGCTGAATTGATGGCACTTTCTATGTTTTATTCTTTTACTTCCCCAATTCTACAGTCTATCTGTCCCTCTTATCTCTATGGGCTCCGGAGTATTGTTCAAATTGCTCTGTAGACTCCGGAGAGTTGTTTAATTTACCTTATGCTTCAGTCTATTCCAGAGGTTTGAATGAGGGATGCTATTATTTTTCAGGCTAGGCTTATGCAGATGGGTTAAGGGACCACGGCAACCATAAATGTAATGGACTGACAAGGCACTCCGGAGGTAAGGTGGCATTAAGGCACAGATGGTGGCATGCTTGGATGTGAAGAAGGAAATGACGGCAGAGGGACGTGTCATCTTGGCAGCACCCAAAATAGAAAGACAGGACAGTTACTAATTAATGATTAATTAAAAATAGATTTACCTGGATCAGTTTTAATGATGAGGCGATGTACACGGGAGAAATGCTGCGCTGTTTTGGAAATTGCACGCGTCATGGCAATTAAGTAGTGGCCTGAAATGACATCCACTTCCTACTTGCACGCAACCTGCAATCATTGCACTGAGTGGCACTAAAATCCACGCCCATGGGTGATGTCAGCACCGGCTCGTGGACACTCCTGTAATTATTAGTATTCTAATTTAATTATGCTTTGCGATGAAGTAGAAGATGAGTCATGATGACCCCATCATATGAGTTGTCTACTTTACCACCTGGAGAGGTGAGTCCCTCCCTTATTATAGAAACTAACGGCGTTATTAACAGAGCACCGGAGGTGCTCCTAATTGGAAAGCGCCGGAGGTGCTCCTTATTTGAGAAGTGCCGGAGATGCATTGGGCCAATTTCTAGCAACTAATCATATCCGGAGCTCAATTATTTCAACTGTCTTGAAGAAGGGAACTGCCATTTTACTGGTTTTCAACTTCCTTGGTCGAGAAAGACAACCATTTGCTGGTTTTCCATCTTTCTCTTTTTTTTTAGAAGGTAGCCATTGATGGTTTTCAACCTTCTTTTATTTTTTTTTCAGAAGGCAGCCATTGCTGGTTTTCAACCTCCTTTTTTTTTTTTTTTTGAATGTCATTCAATCCAACACCGTGACAAAGGAGGTATCCCCTATATCAAAACATAGATCATTTAGAAACTCTTCTTTAGTAGATGGTCTTTTGTAGAGCTTTATCCGGTGACCATTTACTAGAAATGTGTTTGTGCTCCCATCAATTGGTTGCAGTAATACAGTTCCATTTTCAAGCACTTCCTTTATTTGATAAGGACCTAGCCAGTGAGTCTGCAATTTCCCTTTGAATTCTTTGAATTTAGAATCATAAAGAAGAACCCAATCTCCTTGTTGAAATGTCCTACTCTTAATATGTTGGTCATGCCATTGTTTCCTTTGGTACTGAACCAATTCTGTTTGCTGAATGGCTTCTGTCTGAATCTCATCCAACTCGTTGAGCTAAAGAATTCTGTTCTGCTGAATGGTAGACAATGGCAACCCAACATCCAATACAGTTTTAAGTCTCTGGAGTTCAAATTCTATAGATAGTATAGGCTTTTTCCCGTAAACCAATTCATATGGTGAAAACTTTGTTGTGGACTTCCAAGTGGTGTTGTAAGCCCAAACTGCTTCAGGTAGTCTATTAGCCCAATCTTTTCTGTTCATTGCCACTATCCTTGTTAGGATATTCTCAAGTTCTCTGTTAGTTACTTCTACCTGCCCATTTGCTTGAGGATGGTAAGGTGAAGATTTTTTGTGCTTGACTTGGTATAAATCTGTGAATGCCTTGATTACCTGTGAAGTAAATTAAGGTCCTATATCTGAAACTATTGATTTTGGGGCTCCAAATCTCAAGAAAATTTTATTGTAAAGGAAATCAGCAACTTTTTCTTCTCTTGCAAACTGTAATGCTTGAACCTCAGCCCACTTAGTAACATAGTCTGTGCATACTAGAATATACTCATTACCTGATGATGGTGGTGAAATTGGTCCCACAAAGTCTAGATGCCATTGCTCAAACAGTTCCATCATGACTTGAGGGTGTAGTAGCATTTCCTGGGTAAAGGTGGGTTGCCCCATCCTTTGGCACTGGTCACAGTGCTGCACATACTTCTTTGTGTCTTTATGAAGAGAAGGCCAGTAGTAACCAGCTCCAAGGATCTTGTGGACTGTCTTGTGGAAAGAGTAGTGGCCACCAAATGGTTCATCATAACATGCTCTCAACACATCAAAAGTCTCATCAGCCTTCAAGCACCTGCGTAGAATGAAATCAAGACCACATTTAAATAGTAAACCATTTAACCATTTGTAGGATAAACTTTCTTTAACCAAATGTTTTCTTTGTTTTGAAGTAAAATGGGATGGATACAAGCCTGTAGCTAAAAGATTAGCTATGTCAGCAAACCAAGGTGTAGTAGTGGATATGGCAAAAAGATGTTCATCTAAGAATTTGTCCTCCACTGGTTGATCTTCTCCTCCTGTATGCAATCTTGAAAGAAAATCAGCAACCAAATTAAACTTTCCTGGATTATCAACTATGGTAATATCAAATTCCTGCAATAGCAATAACCATCTAATGATACTTACACCTACTACTAGTTTATTCATTAGGTACTTGATGGCTGCATGATCAGTGTGCATGAATATTTTATATCCAGTGATATAATGCCTGAATTGTTTATAGCATAGATAACTGCCAAGAATTCTTTTTCAGTTGTTGTATAATTTCTTTCTGCAGAGGTAAGGTTTTTGCTGATGTAATAAATGGCATGCATACTCTCTCCTTGCTCCTTTTGTCCTAAAACTGCCCCAATGGATTCATTTGAAGCATCAGTTTGTATGTGAAATGGTAAAGTCCAATTAGGTCCCCTTAAGACTGGTGTGACAGTAAGCTTCTCCTTCAAAGTTTCAAATGCTGATTGACAGTCTTCTGTCCACAGAAATTTTGTTTCTTTGTTAAGCAGGGTAAACAGGGGGGCAGCTATTCTGCTAAAACTTTCTATAAACCTCCTATAGTAGCCTGCATGACCCAGAAAACTTTTGACATCAGTCTAATTTTTGGGTGAAGGCAACCGTGTGATGACTTCTATCTTGTTCTGATCCACTCTGATCCCTTTTTCTGAAATATGGTGTCCCAAAACAATTCCTTCCTCCACCATCATAAAACATTTCTCATGGCTAAGGGACAGTCAATTTTTATCACAGCATTTTAGTACTTTTCCAAGGTTTGTGAGAGCTTCCTCAAAGTTATCCCCATACACAGTAAAGTCATCCATGTAGACCTCCATGCATTCATTAGCCAGTTCAGCAAAGATGGCTAGAACCAATCTCTGAAATGTAGCTGGGGCATTGCATAACCCAAAGGGAAGAACTTTGTAAGCAAAGGTTCCCCAAGAACATGTGAAGGTGGTTTTGTCTTGGTCTTCAGGTGCTACTTGAATTTGATTATACCCACTGAATCCATCAAGAAAAGAAAAATACTTTCTCCCAGCAAGGTTGTCCAGAACTTGGTCAATAAATGGTAAGGGAAAGTAGTCCTTTTTTGTGGCCTTGTTGAGTTCTCTATAATCAATACGCACCCTCCATTTCCCATTTTTTTTAGGCACAATGACAAGGGGTGAGACCCATTGACTGTCTGAGATTGGATATATGAACCCTTCCTGGAGTAATTTTTCTATTTCAGTTTTGACAATGTCCTTTAAGGCAGGATTCAATCTTCTTTGTGGTTGCCTGACAGGTTTAATATCCTCAGTGTAAATATGATGGGTACAGATCTCAGGAGGTATGCCTTTCATATCTTGGTATTCCAAGGCAAAAGATGCTAAGTGGGAGACCAAAAGCTTGATAAGTTTTTCTTCTTGACTTGCTGTTAACTGAGTACTTATATTAAGTGTTTTCCCTAGCAGAATCATGACCTGTTTTGTTATTTGTTCCATAGATGTGGTAGATCCATACATTGGTGTTATGGCATTGAGAGGACAAGAATGTGGGAGTAACATGTGGAAGGTGGCTAAGTCCCTGTAAAAGGTTTCCCCACAAGGAATATGTTGGCAAGGGTATAATGAGAAGAAACAAGAAGTTCTCTCTGAGGATCTTGGGCGAGTTCCATCACATCTTTATTGATTAGGATGTGAGTGAAGTCTTCCATTGTATCATAGTATACTTCTTCTCCTAATTCTCCCAGATGTTCCCTAATGGTTACCATAGCTAATGAGGCACTATTGCCCGTGTTATCCGATTCATCCACCCATACTCTTCCTGTGTAATGCACCGATGGTTTAGCTGGAGGATACAGAGATATTTTCTTTAAATCTATCCCATTAGAAATGACCATATCTCTAGTTCGAAAATCAATAGATGTTGCTGCAGTAGCCAGCCATGGTCTTCCTAAAATCAGCAGATAAGCATTTCTCTGGCTTCTAGGTTCTAGTATTAAGAAATCCACTAGGAATTCCCATGAATCTATCACAACAGGTACATCAGTGATCACTCCCTTTGGAACAGCTACTGACTGATCAGCAAGTTGAAGAATTGTAGTTGTGGATTGGATACCTGATAGAGCTAACTTGTCCATTGTATGAACTGTCATCACATTAATTGCTGCTCCTAAATCAACCAGAACATTTGAAATTTCTACCCCCGAGATGAAAACAGTTATGACAGGGTTTCCAGGGTCTCCATATTTTGGGAGGAGAATTTCTCCCATCAATAGATCCACTACTTTTCCTTCCACCTGTATAGTGGAGGGAAAGATTTTCTTTCTGCCCTGTGTTTTGATGCAATACTGTTTGATGAACTGATTTAGTTCCGGTACATCTCTGATGGCCTAGAGAAGAGGAATTTCAATGTTTAGCTGCTTGATTTCCTGCAAAAGTTCTGATTCCTGATTGGTTTGGATTTGTTTTTGTAGAATCTTTCTCTGGGGAGCATTCTATTTAATTCGTTCTGGGTATGGTGCTAGCTTTTCCATCTCCGGAGCATCTCTGGAGCTCTTATCAGAATTATGTTCAAGACTGTTCTCCAGAGCCGGCCTTTTAGGAGTAACTCCGAAGTTGTCTGTGGATGATTTTTCTAGCACTTTTTCGTTAGTAATCTCCTCTGGGGGTTGATTGGATGGATTTTCAGGTTCCTTGTCATTGGTTATTTCAACTATAGTTGGAGGAGAAGGTCTTGGGAATTCTTTCCAAGAATGCAGCTAGAGATTATTTGAATATATAGCATTAATTCCAGCTAGATTTTCTTGCTCTGTCATATAGACAGCTGCTCCCTGTTTATTCCGTGGGTTTGGTATAGGTTGAGCTAGTAAAGGTGGTTGACTAACTGGTTCATTTTGTGTTTGACCCTGTGTGTTGGAGGATCTAGTTAGTAAAGCCTACTGTTGAGGTTGGAAACGTCTAGGTTGTCCTTGGTATTGTTGATGATATCCCTGTTGAGGACCCCATTGAGGTTGCATATTTTGTGATCCAAACTGTGGTGGCCACTGTTGATTTCCCCAAGGCTAATTTTTCTAGTTTTGGTTTTGCCAATTTTGGTTTTGCCAATGTTGACTTGGCCAATCCTGTTGTCCCCAAGGAGGATTATTTTGAGGGCCATGCCAAGTTGGATTCCACTGGTTATTTCCCCAATTAGAAGGACCCCTATAAGAAGACTGGTTTGGATATTGATTATAAGGAAAATTTTTGGTTTGTTTTTGTCCCACATAGTTCAACTCCTCTTCTATCTCAGCATTCTTTTTACTCAATCTTTTCAAGGCTGGAAGTTGACTACACTGACTGGTAGGATGTTCCCTATCACAGATCTGACAAATCTCTAATTTGTCCAAGGGACATTCTCTCAACAGGTGTTTGTTCCTACACCTAGGACAATAGATGGAGAGCGGTTTAGTTGTTCTGTTTTGATCAGTTGTTCTAGTTTTTGCTTGAATCCCATCCAATGTGGTATTTAGTTGGACCAGAATGTCTATTTTTAGATTTGCAATTTCCTCCATCAACTGTCCTATCTCATTCTTCCCTTTAAAAGTTTTGGATGACCTTACTCCATCTTGAGTTCCAGAATAGTTCCTGCAGAGTTCCTCTATGTCAGGTATTTCCATTTTGTTAATGTTCCCTTTTCCCATTAGGTCCAATGCCTGTTTTGATTCTTTTTCCAATCTTTTTAGAAACAGGGTTCTAGCCAAGGAGTGATCCACTGGATTGCCAAACCTTCTCAAGGCAAAATTAAACCTATCCACATAGTCTTCTAAGGATTCTTCCTCCCCCTGCCTAATTTTGAACAACTCCTCATTTTTATTACTGGATCTGCAATAATCTTGGTATTTTTCTAAAAACTCTGTTTCCATTTGATCCCAAGAAAGGATAGAACCCTGGGGTAAACCCATAAACCATCTCATCACAGAATCTTTTAGGGTTGAAGGGAACAATTTGAGTTTTTGGTTATCTGATCTGTAATCATAAGTTTGGCAGACTACATTGAATTCAAACAAGAACTAATCCGGATCCTTAGAAGAAAGTCCTCTGAAATTTGACAGATGTGCTAGTGAGATATTCTTCATAGGAGCATTGTCTCCAGCAGCCAAAACAATAGGATAAGAGAAGGTTCTTGGAGCCTGATTTTCCTGTTCCCCATGATCATCATTTTCCATGTTTAGTACTGGTTCTTCTTCCTGAGGTTCTAGGAAATTATTTTCTACCAAAGAATCTACCTTAACTTCTTGTTGTAATTCCTGGATGTAATTGGCAAGTGGGATGTCTAGAGGATCTAAGGGATTGCTGTTTTGAAGTGCAGGTTCCAAGTTAAGATCTAGGTTTCCTTCTTCAACAGGATTTTGTACCACCTCACTGCTTTAACCTATGGTGTGTTGTTGGGGTGTCTTCTTAATATATCTTCCTTTTAGATCCCTAGCTCTAACCATACAGATCTATTCTAAAAACTATTTTAACTCAATGTCCCTAATTAACACAAACTATTCCCCGGCAACGGCGCCAAAAATGACAAGGTGTCGTTGTACCTCATCATTTAATCTATTTTTCAGATGTCAAATAACCAAGGCTGTGTCCACGGTTGTCTGCAACTAAGGATTCTATAGTTACCAGTTTATTGCTAGTCCTAATTTTTAAAAGAAAGATTAATCTAACTACTTGTTGAATAAATGTAATGAATGCTGGAAAATAAAATGAAAACAAGAAATGTACTCAAAGCAAAGAAACAATAACATGCATCTATCTATTAAAATAGGAAACACCTTTATAAAAGAAAATAGAAACAATAAAACAGTGATACTAGCCTCATGCCCAAGTGGTGAGAGTGGGCCCTTGCTCTACACCCTTGAGGATGAAGGCTATAGCAGGAAATCAGCACCAATGATGATCAAAACTAAATTCAGTCCAATTCATTCATTTCTGCATTCATGAAAATATGGCTATAACAGAACTGAGATCTCTGAGAGTCAGAATAATTTTATCATTGTTGTTCTATTACTATTTCTGAGAGTATATATAAAAAATGAGTGATGATATATCACTGAACTTATCTATCAATTTTTCTAGGAGATGACACCATCTCTTATTTGTACTTAACTATCTAACTTATGAAAAATCACCATGCGAGAAAGGTAGACTTGAGTGGAACAGAAGTCCACTCAGAGGTCTAAGTTTAAGTCTTAATACACTTGGGCATCAAAGCCCTGAAAATAAGGATATTGGATTAGTTTAATTCGTAACTCATGCAAAATCTTTGAAAATATAAAACTTCAGTAGTTTAACTAATAGTTGACCCTTCACCACTCAGGTGATGATTTGAGTGAAGTGAGGGAGTATTAGGATCGCTGCTGAAGTGTCTGGTCGGTAGCTCTGCTTGGAAACATGCCCTATTCTCAGGAGGCGCCGGAGATAGCTGCTCCTATCTGCAGCTCCGGAGATACTCCAGACTCTCGCAGAGCTCCGGAGAGTCATTCCCCATATCTTCAAAACTTCAGGTGTCACTGTTCTTTGTTATTGTCTCCGGAGATCATTGAAGACGATCTCCGGAGATGCACAAAATCGCTGTTCCTGGCATCTACACCTGCTGATTCAAAAAGAGAGAAATTCTACATTTTTCCATTAATCCCATGCACATTAGTCACCTAATCAGAAATTCTAATCTCAAGTAATCTATCTTAATTAATCACAAAATAGAACAATCTTGCTAACTTATTTGAGTGCAGACACAAGGAAGATGAACTGAAAAAGGGAAAAAGAGAGGCAAAAAGGTGTATTTCATGAGTGCAATTTGGCACTCATCAATGACAACATTAGAAGAAGCATATTAGTTTGTCCTAAAAGTTGAAGAAAAGTTGAACAGAAGCATGAGTAAAGACAAAGAAGTAGAGGAGGTAAATTTTAGAGAGGTAGAACATCTTCCGGAGGAGAGAGATCATATGCAAGAATAATAGACAAGATAACACATTCAAGAAGGAGGACAAAGATAGTAATGTGTAGCAGAGAGATGACATAACTTTCTACCACAGAGGAAACCCTAGTTCATATCGGAGTGAAAGATACAAAAGAGATGGAAGATGATTCGATAGGAGAACATTTAGAGGAACTTGTTTTAAGTGTGGAGGTGAAAGACATAGAGCATTTGAATGTAATCAAGGAAGTATAAGCAAGAAGACATAGAACAATGGAACAACAGCCTATGTAGAAGAAGAACCTATTGGATCACCTAGTTCAGTTGGTAAACCTAAGAAAGGAGAATCACTTGTCATGTGGAGAGTACTATAGAGACAAATGAGGAACCACCACAGAGGAAAAGTTTGTTCAGAACCAGATGCAAATCAGGAGGTAAATGTTGTAAAGTTGTAATTGATATTGGTAGTTCTGATAATTTGGTTTCAAAGGAGATGGTGACTAAGCTGAAGTTGGAAAGATTGAAACACCCTAAACTATATTAGATAGAATGGATTCAAGATGATTAGAAGGTACTAGTGAGTGAACAATGTTAGGTGAAATTTCATATTGGATCTTATCATGATGAAGTATTTTGTGATATTATGCCTATGGATGTATGTCATATATTGTTGGGTAGACCATTGCAGTATGATAGAAAATCTATACATGATGGGAGAAAGAACACATACACTATAACATCAAATGGAAAGAGAATTACTTTGATTCCATTGGAAGATGATCCTAAGAGTGAAGTATGTGGGAATGCTAGAATCTATTTGGTAGATGGAAGGAAATTTCTGGATGGTTTGAGACATGAGAATATGTGTTATGCTTTAATTCCTAAGAAGCCCAAAAATTCGAAGATAAAGATTGAAGAATCACAACTAGAGGAGATAATTGAGTTGTTGACAGAGTATGAATACATCATATCAGATAATGTACTTGAAGGATTTCCACCAATTAGGAGTATCAGTCATCACATGGATCTTATACCTGGAGCTAGTTTGCCTAACAAAGCAGCACATAGAATGACACTGACAGAATAGAGAATTGAATAGATAGATACGAGAATTGTTGAGGAAAGGTTTGATCAGAGAAAGATTGAGTCCTTGTGAAGTACCTACAGTGCTAGCACCAAAGAAGGATGGAGAATTGAGAATGTGTATAGACCCTAAAGTAATCAACAAGATCACAGTCAAGTATAGATTCCCTTTTCCTAGGATGGATGATATTATGGATTGCTTGAGTGGAGCAAAATATTTTACAAAGATAGATTTGAAAAGTGGATACCATTTGTTGCAAGTATGTGCCTAATTGGTGTTGTCATTGGTGTCAACTGTATCATATTCTATTACTTGTTTAGAAGACTTGTATGTTGAAGATATTGAGAAAATGAGCCTCTCCAGAAGAAACAAGTGAGTTAGAGAGAAGTGCAGTATAGACAGTGAATTGTATGCTAAAGAACAATCCAGTAAACTGCTCCACATTTATTTCTACTTGAAGATCGTGGTCTACAGATTGGAAATAAGTTAGAGGTATGATTAAGGATGCTACATTCTGGACTTGAGCCTTCCACATGAAGATCTGAGTGAATTATGTTCACTAGAGAGAAACCTACTTTTTCAGTGAGTTCAGTTGGGATAGGGAGAAAGTATTATGCTTCGCATTCCTTTGCAATAAAGTATTTTTCTCTGTGGTTCTAGAAGGAAGTCTGGGATGATGATAAGTGCCTACAGTTGCAATGGTTCATGGTTTGGTGGTCCACAAGCTATCTTTTATAACAGTCGAAGATAGTGAAGTTCATGTGTTCTGGCGGGAAGATTCTTATGGGTAAAGTGGTTAAAGGTTGTGCAATTGCTCTTGATGATTATAACGTGCTTGTGGATGTCTCCTAATCATGTTCCTATCTAGACTTTGGTCGACATTAAGAAATTGAGATTGTGTTTGAAGATTGTTCCCAGATAATATAGTGTGTAACCAGTCTTAGCCGACCTGGTTAATCCCAGTGATTGCAGAGATCACTTGAAGATAGTGGAAGCATGTTAAAGCATGGAAGATTGTGTTTGAGTCCTAGATAAGGCATGGCATGGTCCATGTACAACTTTACTTTATCCCCTTTGTACAATGTTGTAATAGGCCAAGACCTATTTTGTAAATGTTTGTAATGCTAACCTTGGAGATTGTTCCAATGGTTGATGATTGTGATTCCAACCTTGATGATCATTCCAAGGTTGTTGTAGTGTATAAATACTTGTAGTTGAGTCATGAGAAGTTGCCCTTGAGCAAAAATGAAAATATATTAAGAAAGGTCCAAAAAGATAAAATAGAGAAGAGGCAGAGCAAAGAAGAGGAAGAACATTGCAAAGGTAGAGTAGAGCAGAGGATGATTGTACTTTAGTTACAAATATAGAAAGGTGTTGATCATGACAGTGAGTATAGCAGTGAGCTGCCAGTAGGGTTTTGGTGCAGTCACGGTAGGAGGGTTCACAAAATGAACTATCTAGACCATGCAGCAAGAGTAAACACAATGGAAACAACTCAAGGAAATGGAACAAATGTAGATTCAGTCATTCGATATATCATAGAATTCAAATACAATCTAGCCAGCAACATGAGGGCTTACAATATGGGCTCAAAGCCTTGATCACATACATGCACAAGATAAAGCTTTAAAGCTCCTTCGCACCAAAATCTAAATTGTTAGATCTTTCCTATGTGTATCTCTACTTTCCTAAGGATCTATTACATCAATATATATCATTTCCAGACCAATAGATTCCTCTACGTCAGCCAAGGAAGATCACAAACTCCAATGAAGAGTTGTAACGTGTTCACAGATAGGTCAGACCTAAATGCATAGAACACTTCCTTAAATGAATGGAATAATGTACGGACCTCTGGGGAAGGTCGGCCACAAACCAAGGATCATTTAATGATGTGTCATTAGGATCCGCAAGTCAGGGAACGATCTGCAAGCCTTCTCCTTCAGCTGATTATCAAGAACTATTAGAATGCTCTGCTCTGAGAAAATAGTTGATCTTCTGATAGCGATATCTTTCTAGTAACTGATCCAAATGCTCTAAATTCTTGCTATGATGAAGATGAATGAATGTAGATGCTAAGTCCAGATCTGCAAGATGTGAAATGCCAAAACCAGACCACAAGCTGAACTACTTCTGATTGAACTGCCTAAACTGAACTGAAAAATGAAAGAACTAAAATGCAAATGTTTTTGGTTGATGCAAGATTGCTCTTGAACCATGGATGCTCTTGCATCAAACATCCAGGGTTATTGAAAAAGTGAGTCCCTCACTTTGTTGGGGCTAGGGGAGAACCAAGACGGTCTACCTCAGCCTAAGAAATCCAAGATGAATCTTCTTCCGATCTACCTTTCCACTTCACAAGATATTCTTTGTATTGTCTTCCTCTAGTGCTGCATCCAACTCTACTGTACAAAATGTTTTCTATCTACTCTGGTGCTTGCTATGGTAACTGTTTCTTCAAGTCTTCTTCCATTCCGTCACTGAACTTTGCTTCATGATACTGATATAAGTCTGCAATGTTGAAAATAGGTGAAATACCCAATGTCTCCGGTAACTCTACTTCATATGCATTTCCTGAATCAAATTTTCTGAGTATCTTACTGTATACACCTAAAAATGACATGACTATGTTCAAATAAATATTCTTAATATTTATTTAAGTCTAATTCCTCTATCAATAAATAAACAAACAAATTTATTTATTTGATTCATATTCTTCCAACAATTAAATAAAATCAATTTATTTAATTAAATCCCTAAATTCTTCTAATTCCTCCAAAAAAATTAAATAATACCAATTATTTAATTAGTTCTTCCAAAATCATTCTAAATTATTTTTATCAATTATTTAATTATTTCTTACAATAACATATTCTCTAAATTTAAATAAATCAAATATTTATTTAAGTTGTCTATTTCTTCTAAATTGAGTTATCTCTAAATATAATTCAATCCTTGTGCACATGCAATTGAATATTCTAAATATTTAATTGAGCTAAAATATCTTCTCATCCTCATGCAATTTTTATTCTCTTAACTAATTGATCTATTCTTTTAATTGATTAATCTCTTCAGTTAACTCATTCTTCTATTTTATTAATTCCTCTCATGCAAAATATAGCAAGACACATGTATTCTTCTTATTCGCGCACATTCCTTAACCATTCTCAAACTATTGATCTTCTTATTCTTTCTATACCATTGATCTTCTCTTTCTCAAGTCTATAAATTGAACCCTATTCTTCCATTTCATTCATCCAAGCTTTTAGTATTATTACTTTGTAGGAATTACAGTGTGCCTTTGGTACCAAAGTCATTCCTTTTGCTTGTGATCAACTTGTTACCATATCACTACCATTGTTGTGAAGCTCATCTTCATTACAAAGCACTATCTAGGCCATTCTCCATTGACAATATTGGAATAGCAAGGAAGTGCACTCTCTGAGGGCCTTATTCATACATACAAGATCGATTGAGATAGGCAACCAATGGAAGCTATGAAGTATTGAGGTTTGCAAAGGTTTCATCTTTATTTGTTTGATCTTAATTATATCCCTTTTCATTGAGTTTAGGGTATTATTGATATTGATATATTGATTATTCATGTTTACTCCAATTTTCCCTTAACACTTACAAGGTTCAGACTTCTTCATCTTCAACTTGTTATATGTCCCAACTGGAAATCTTTCTTTTCTCAAATGTACCATTACTTCATCTCCAACTTTAAATTATTTATGTCTTCTCTTCTCATCAGCCTTTTCCTTATACTTACTGTTCATATCCTCCAAATGCTTCTTCACCTGAGTATGCACTGTCTTCATATGATTTGCAAATTCTTCTGCTTCTGCACTGCTCTTTTACTCTGTACTGATATCTCTTAGTTTTGTTACTCCACTAGGATTCGCTCCATTCACAATATCAAAAGGTGTTCTTTCGGTACTTCTGTTTACTGAATTATTGTATGCAAACTCTGCTTGTGAAAGAATCAAGTCCCAACTTCCTGTCTTCTCTCCAACCAAACATCTCAACAAGTTTCCCAAACTCCTATTCACTACCTCTGTCTGTCCATTTGTCTATGGATGAAAAGTTGAACTGAACTTCAATCTATTTTCATCTTCTTCCAAAGTGTCTTCCAAAAGTATCCAACAAACTTTGTGTCTCTGTCTGAAACTATACTTCTAGGTAATCCATGCAATTTCACAATCTCTTTGAGAAATAATACAGCTACATGTACTACATCAGTTGTCTTCTTACAAGGTATGAAATGATCCATCTTTGAAAATCTATCAACCACTACAAATATTGAATTATGTCCTCTATGTGTCTTCGGTAATCTAATTAGCAAATCCATGCTTATGTCTTCCCAAGGTCTCTCTGGTACTGTCAAAGGTTTATACAATCTAGTGTTCTGACTACTCCCTTTTGCAACTTGACAAACTCTACAACTCTGTACAAATCTCCAAACATCCTTGTGTATCTGAGGCCAAAAATAATTCTCACTTACCAAAGCCACTGTCTTATCAATGCCAAAGTGTCCTACCAATCCACCACTATGTTTTTCCTTGATCAAATTGTCTCTCATTGAACATCTAGGTATGCACAACTGACTTCCTTTGAACAACATATCTTCTTGAATAAAATAATCTAACCACTTACTCCTATTTGTCACAACATGTTCCTTACATGTTTTCCAGGGTTCTACAAAATTAGTCTCTCCCTCATACATATTCTTCAATTCATCAAAACCCAACACTTCAACTCTCATTTCTATCAACAAGTTTCATCTTCTACTCAAGGCATCAACAACTTTGTTTGATTTTCCACTCCTATGCTTCAACAAAAATGTATAACTCTGCATGAACTCTACCCATCTCATATGTCTCTGATTCAACTTACCTTGACTATTTAAATACTGTAAAGCTTGATGATCTATATACAACACAAACTCCTTAGGCAACAAGTAATGTCTCCACTTCTTCAAGGCTTGAATTATGGCATAGAATGCTTGGTCATAAACTAAATATCTTCTCCTTGCATCATTCAACTTCTCACTGAAATATGCTACAGGTCTACCTTCTTGACTTAACACTACTCCAATTGCATTTCCACTTGCCTCACAATCAACTTGAAATACCTTATTAAAATTTGGTAATGCCAAAACAGGTTGCTTTATCACTTTCTACTTCAATAGTTCAAAACTTTTGTCTGCTCCTTATGTCCACTTAAAATCTTTTCTGTCACCTCTCATTGTCTATGTCATGGGGTTACAAACTGAACTGAAATTTCTAATGAACTTCCAATAGAAACTAGCCAATCCATGAAATGATCTAACCTCTCCAATGCTCTCCAGTGTAGGCCATTCAACAATTGCTCTCACTTTCTCAAGGTCCATCTTCAATCCTTCCATAGAAATCACAAATCCTAAATATACCAACTATTCCTTCATGAAACTACATTTCTTGACGTTTATCATCAATTTCTCTTCTCTCAACCTCTGTAAAACTTGTCTAATATGCCACAAATGTTCTTCTTTTGTCTTACTGAAAATCAAAATATCATCCAAGTATACAATCACAAACTTAACCAAGAATTTCTTCAAGACTTCATTCATCAATCTCATGAAAGTACTCGATGCATTTGTCAAGCCAAAAGGCATCACTAACCACTCATACAATCCTTCATTTGTCTTAAAAGTAGTCTTCCATTCATCTCCTTCTCTGATTCTGATCTGATGGTATCCACTCTTCAAATCTATCTTTGTGAAATATTTTGTTCCACTCAAACAATCCATGATATCATCCATCCTAGGTAAAGGAAATCTATAATCAGTACACATTCTCCATTCTCCATCCTTCTTCGGTGCAAGCACTGCAAGTACTACACAAGGGCTCAAACTTTCTCTGATAAAACCTTTCCTCAACAATTCTTGTATCTGTCTATTCAATTCTTTATTCTCTACCAGTGTCATTCTATGTGCTACTTTGTTAGGCAAACTTGCTCCTGGTATAAGATCCATGTGATAACTAATAATCCTTATAGGTGGTAATCCTTCCGATACATTATCTAATATGATGTCTTCATACTCTATTAGCAACTCTCTTATCTCTTCCAGTTGTGATTCTTCAGTCTCTTTCTTCAATCTTTTAGGCTTCTTAGGAATCAAGGAATAACACATATTCTCATGTCTCAAACCATCCAAAAAATTTCTTCCATCTACCAAACAAATTCTAGCATTCCCATGCACTTCACTCTTAGGATCATCCTCCAAAGGAGTCAAGGTAATCCTCTTTCCATTTGCTGTTATAGTATATGTATTCTTTCTCCCATCATGCATAGCTTTTCTATCATACTGCCAAGGTCTACCCAACAAGATATGACAAACATCCATAGGCATAATATCACACAAGACTTCATAATGATATGATCCAATATGAAATTTCACCAAACATTATTCACTTACTAGTACATTATGATCATCTTGAATCCATGCTATCTGATAGGGCCTAGGGTGTTTCAATCTTTCCAACTTCAGTTTAGTCACCATCTCCTCTAAAACTAAATTGTTTGAACTACCACCATCAATTACAACTTTACAACACTTGCCTCCTAATTTGCATCTAGTTCTGAATAGACTTTTCCTCTGTGATGGTTCCTCATTTGTCTCTACTTGAAATAGTGCTCTCCTCATCACCAATGATTCTCCTTTCTCTAGATTTCCAACTAAACAAGGTAATCCAACAGGTTCTTCAACATAGGCTGCTCTTCCACTATTTTATGTCTTCTTGCTTGTACTACCCTGATTACATTCAAATGCTCTATGTCCTTCACCTCCACACTTGAAACAAGTACCTCTAAATGTTCTCTTATCAAATCTTCTACCTTCTCTTATGTATCCTTCATTCTAATATGCACTAGGGTTTCCTCTCCGATAAGAATTTCTATCATCTCTCCAGTAAGCATTGTTATCTCTATCATCCTTCTTCAACAGGTTGTCAAACTTGTTCTGCTCCACAAATGATCTATCATATCTAGAAAATGTTCTTCCTCTCTGAAATTTACCTCCTCTACCTCTCTGCCTTTGATCATGTTTCTTATTCAGCTTCTCTTCAACTTTCAGTGCAAATTGATATGCTTCCTCCAAAGATGCCATCCTCACCGAGCTTAGCTCTTCTTGAATATTCAATCTCAGTCCATTGATGTATCTAGCCACTTTCTCCTTTCTTGCTTCACTATGTCCTATTCTTATTATCATCTTATGAAATTCTTTAGTATACTCCTTCACAGATTTCTCCTTTTGTCTTAGGTTTTGTAATCTCTTCAATAGTTCCAACTCATAGTCAGCAGGTATAAACTGATTCTTCAACTTTGTCACCATCCGGTCCCACTTTGTAATCTTTTCTTTTCCTCTTCTATTTCTTTCCAACTGAACTTCTTTCCACCATATAGCAGCATGTCCTTTCAACTTTGTCTTTGCAAATTTCACCTTTTCCAGATCTTCAACCTCCTCATATTCAAAGTATTCTTCCATGTCATTTATCCAATCTGTTAGGTCTCAAAAATGCAAGTTGCTAATCCTAAGAGGATGCCAGGCTCTATGTTTGGATTTGCAACGTTTTTGAACTAACTTGACGAAATCAACCTTCAAGGTTTGATGATTTCCTACACTTTAGGTCCTGCTACACCTAGGTGGGTAAACCTTGAAATATTAAAGCAGTCTGAGTGTGGATGAATGGACTAACTGGATCTATCTACAATGGCATAGGATGTAAGATAGATGAAAAAGAAGCTGACTACTTAATTCTATGTATAATGTTTAATAAATGATTGGCAGAAATTGTATACGCAATATCAAGGTTTTAAATACTGAGTTGAATGAGACTAGTGCCTTGTTGGGTAACAGAGTCAATTTGAAGGACCTAGACCAGTAGTTTCTTTAATGGTAATAATTCTAATTGCTTGGCACAGTTTTGGTTTATAGCTTGTATAAACGTGCAAGGAAGTGATTGACAAACTCTTCTTAGCAATCCAACCAATATAATCAATTATCTTATAATTCACCAGAAGGTATTTTAATCCTTACTTGAAGGAACCAAATGAAATGAATGGGCAAGATTAACAGATAATATTTTACTGGAGACAGAATGGTAATCCTAATTGTATGGCTCTACTTAGTAATCCCAACTTACTACTTTCGGGCTACTGCGACTAAATTAGAAGGGTTTAATTCCTCAGATGGACACCAACCAAATTAATCACACAGATACAGCAAGTGTGTAATGACAGATTAACTATATACTTGATATCTTAATCTGAATAACCAGGAAATGCAGAAATGGAGACAACCACACAATTGAATATTTTCAACAAGCAACTGATACCAAAATAGAAATACTGAATCAGAGAACTTCAAATTTCTTCTTCAAATAAAATATGCAACATAGTCAATTTGAGACATTGTATATTATGTATATATGAATATCTTCTACTGCTGATGATCATTTCAGCATCGATTGTTTAAACTTATATAGATATTTCTATGAAGAGATACAACTCTTCAATAAGTCTTTTGGGAACTTAACAAGTATTAACAACAATTACATAAGCGTAATTAGGCTCTATTCAGCCATAAATAAATTTTAGCCAGATGATCTAGGTACTCTTGATCACGGTGAAAATCAGTAAGCTCGATAGCACTTCTGGTAATTACATCAAGAGTAACCATCTCCTCCAATTGTTTTCCCGACGCTATGTAATGTCATATTTTAAGTGGGCAAGACCATCGGCATGACTTCCTTCATCGCCAAGGTTTTTATATCTCTCTGCGATATAGCGAGTCCCACCGATATGATTTGCTTATCGGGAAGATTGAGACTATCGGGATAATAAAATATTGTTCTCCCGATCTTTATTGTCTCGCCGATAGTCATCTTCATGTATGGACTTTTATCTTTGTCGGAATGACATTCACTATCGGGATAGCTTTCTCAAGATATCCCAATCCAAATCATCTCCCCGATGACCCTTTTCATATATTTCATCGGGCAAAGTTTAGTAAAGTGTCACCGACACCTTTTGATCGCCGTGACTTGTGAATCGGCAAGACCTGGTTCTTTTGTTCCGATATGTCAAGTTATCCCGATAGAGGTGTATCGCTGTGAGTCTCACCAATGGCTTTCTTATCGCCAAGACTCTTAATCTTCGGAGGCTTACTTGTTTTCTATCTCGATAGCTTACCTCTCGCCGATGGCTATTTGTTTCGTTACCCCCGCATGTTGTTCGGTGAAACTCTTGCCGAAATGTTTTATCGGTATGATATATATCGTCGGGGCATCTTTTAAAAAGTCATCCGATAGATATCTGTCATACCGATTGGTATGACCACTTACCTTTCTTGCCGATGTAAAGTCATCGGTATTACTTACTCCATCGGTGACTTCCACAATTCTTCTTCTGATCTCTATTTTCACGCCGATGGTTGTTTTCAAACGATTCCTTGTGTATCGGTGTAAGCAACACAACCTCTTGCTGATGGATTGATTTTGATGAAATTTGGCACTGCTCATCCATAGACATCTCGTGAGATACAAAATTTTTTTATTATGGTCTTTTTGGGATATTCTTCAGGATTTATTCAAATATGATGGAGTAAGGAGATAGTAAAAATTTCAAATTTTTACTGTGCTAATAGTGGCTCTGTCTGGGATGTATACTCCCTGTGAGTATAACAAGGATCCAGATCTCTTGGGGAAGTAGACCACATATTTTATTATTTTGGGGTGAGGTTTTATGAAACTGGGAAAAGGAAAGGAACAAATGATGGGGAGCGGGAATGATTCCTAGACTACTGTGCATGGAATAAGATATTTTTGAGAATTATTTGAATGTTGTCCATGCACTGGCAACACTCAATTCTCTTTGTACATGTTTTTGAAAAGAACTGCTTCAAGTATTGCCCATGTACAGGCAATTCCTGCTCCTCTCCTAACATATTCTGTACATAGTAAGAATCATCACCTCCCTTGCCAGTGATAACAAAAGGACCCAACCACAGGCCTTCAAATTTTCCATGTTTTCCTTTGTCCTGACATCTTGCATTCCACATTAGTACCAGATCATTTATTTCAAACTTTCTTTCTTTGGCCTTCTTGTCAAAGAGATATTTTACCTATGATTGTAATTTAATATTCTGTCTCTGAGCTATTCTTCTTGTTTCATCAAGCTCTGCCAATTGTTCCAACCTTTCCTCCATTGGTTCAGGGATATTCAAGTCTTCCTGGAGAATGAATTTGTATACTGGTATAAGATTTTCCAATGGTAATCTTGCTTGGGTTCCATATACCAATTCATAAGGGGATCTTCCAATTGCCCTTTTTATAGTAATCCTGTCAACCCATACTGCCATTCTTAATTTTGAATCCCAAGCCTTCTTATTTCTATCCAACATTCTTTTTATGATTTTCAACAGGCTCTTATTACTTGATTCAGTTTGTCCATTGGCCTGTGGATGGTAAGGAGCAGCATAAGAAACAGTGATACCATGTGTGCTACAAAAACCTTTGAATTCATCAGATCTAAAACACATCCCATTATCGGTAATCAATCTTACAGGAGTACCAAATCTGCATATAATGTTATCCATTAGAAAATTTATCACAACTTTGCTTGTAGCCTGTCTGGTTGGGATTGCTTCCACCCATTTTGTAAAGTAATCAGTAGCCACTAAAATCCATCGGTGCCCCCCACTCAATTTCTCTGAAATTTCACCTATAAAATCAATACCCCACTGATAAAATGGAGCCTCAACTTGCATAGGTTTTAAGGGTAGTGCTCCCTGATACTTTAACTTCCCTGAGAACTTTTGGCATGCTTCACACTTTCTAGTGTACTGGTATGAATCGTTAAAGACTTTAGGCCAATAGTACCCTGCCCTCAGGATTTTGTGGGCTGTGGTTTTTGCTGAGAAATGTCCTCCGCACATGCCTTCATGCAACTCCTTCATAATATGTTTTGATTGATATTCATCCAAGCATAATAGTAGAACCCCATCTCTATTTTTCCAATAGAGATCCCCACCAATGAGTACATATTTTGAAGCTTGTAGTTTGAGTGTCCTTCTTTTGTTATCATCATATCCTTCAGGACACTTCATATATTTAGATAATATACTATATCAATATACCATGGAGTGTGTTCAATACTGGTACTTGCATCAACATTACATATCTGGGAAGCTTCTAGATTACTTTCAGCCATCAATTTGGCAAGACCCTGTCCTCTTACTAATTTAGTGATTTGGATTTCAATGTTGAATTCCTGAATCCTATTAATCCACCTACATCTCCTACCGGTGACCTCAGTTTGGATCAGTACATCCTTCACTGCAGCATTAGGGACATATGCTATGATTTTAGCCCCCACCAAATATGGTCTAAAATTTTTTACTGCTTTTACCAATGCATATGCCTGCTTTTCAATAACGTCATACTTCAACTCTGCATTCTGAAGGGACTTGCTAAAGAAAGAGATAGGCTGTTCATGTCCATCATTGTTTTTCTGTAACAATACTGCTGCTACTATATGGTAGGAAGCAAATGAGAAAAGTTGGAAAGGTTTACCGAAGTCAGGGGATATTAAGACTAGAGCTTGCTTGATAGCCTCCTTAATGTTACCAAATGCTTCCACTATTTCTGTTGTCCATTTTATTTCTGAATTCTTCTTCAGCATTCTCGATATAGGACAAACAATTTCTGCGAAATTTGGTATAAATCTTCTGACAAAATTTATCTGACCAAAGAATGATTGTATAGCTTTTACATTTTTTGGAATAGGGACTTGATCAATTGCTTTTACCCTTTCAGGATCTATTTTAACCCCTTCCTTCGAGACTATATGACCAAGCAATTTTCCTTCTGTTACTGCAAAATGGCATTTTTTAGGGTTCAATGATATCCCATATTCTAGGGCTTTGATAAATACTTGTTCTAAATGTGTGCAATGATCTTCGGCCTTTTTAGAATATGCTGTCAAGTCATCTTGATATACTATCATAATCTTATTGATCAATTCAGCAAAAGCTACATCCATCGCTCTCTGGAATGTTGCTCCAGCATTAGTTAATCCAAATGGCATTCTCAAATACACATATGTTCCCCACGAAGTGGTGAATGCCGTCTTAAATTGTTCAGACTCCTTAACTTTTACTTGATTGTAGCCAGAGAAACCATCCATCATGGATAGCAATTCACACCCAGTGACTTTCTACAATATTGCCTCCATATTGGGAAGAGGATAATTATCTTTGAGGGAAGATTTATTCAAGTTTCTGAAATCCACACATAGTCTAATGTCACCATTCCTTTTTCTGATAGGCACTAAGTTTGAAACCCAGGAAGAGTGTCTAATAGGTTTGATTATGGCTCCATCCCTTAACTTTGTAAGTTCCTCTAACATTTTAGGGGCTAGTGTAGGATTAATCGGTCTCTGTTTCTGTCTGAATGGTTTTGCATCTGGCTTTAGTGGTATCTCATGTTGAAATAGATCCTCTCTATATGCCTTTAGATCATCATATGACCAAGCAAACACATGCCTGTACTTCCTGAGTAAATTGATGATTCTACTTCTGATTTTCTGGTCAAGATTCCTTCCAATATATACATTTTTTGGGGTTGTCTGAGTCCCCAAATTCACCTCCTCAAGGTTCTCAGGTATCACTGGTGTTTCTTTCTTTTTGTATCTATCATGCCCATCAAATGCTTTTTCTAATGCAATAAGCCCTTTGGGTATCTTATTTGTCTTCAGTTGAACCACTTCTTGGCCAAAAAGGGTTTCTTTCCCATCGTGTTCCTCCACAAATGCACTGAAATCAATTTCTTGATTTTCATAATAATCAGCACAATGTAAGAAATTGATTATATCAGCATCGCTATCAAACACTTGCCAGTTCTGTATATTATCAGGGATGGTAGGTCTAGTTTTAAATTCTACTTCTGTGATCCCTCCTAATGTTACATCATCTCTCTTTAATGCAATGTTTGCTAAAAAGTCTGCCATGATGTTTTTAGACCTATCAACCCAGCTAATTGAAAAAGCATCAAATAATTCAACACTATCCCAAACTGCATTTCTGTACTGTCTTAATCTTTTATTCCTAGATAAATATTTTTCTCTAACTTGGGAGATGACCAATTCAGAATCACCATAGACAGCCAACTTTTTTATTTTGTATTTGGTGGCTATGTTTAGGCCAATGAGTAGGGCTTCATACTTAGCTACGTTATTGGTGCATTCAAATGTCAATAAGAAAGAGTATTTGAACGTTTTACCTCCTGGTGAGATAAAAACTACTCCGGCCCCATTTCCTATCTTGCTGCATGCACCATCGAAATACATTTTCCACAAATCATTTTCTCTTTTCATAGATTCAGTGTGTATTGGGTCAGTGTTATGCAATTCTGGGGTAGTTTCTCCAACTTTGAAAACTCCTAAATCTGTGTCACAAAAGAAATTCACCTGATGCCGGTCCATTCTTTCTATAATATTGTCATACCTTGGTTCTCTGCACAACTTAATTTCCTTGTCACCTACTGGTATGGTGGCATATGATAGATCTAATTGAACATTGCCTCCCGCCATTGCAGCCCACTGCCTTGATAACAGCATTCCATAATACGGTGGGATATCAACCACAGTGATGTCAATGTTATATGTTGCTTCAGGATGTGAAGCAAGTTTTATCTCTACATCTTTCATAATACCAACTACTGGAATAGATCTGTTATCCATTGCATAACACTGGCCATACGTAGTATCAACCCACATCCCCAATTCTTTCATCACTGCTATAGGCATGATATTCATAGCAGCACCTGAATCAATCATACAATTCCTGACTATTCTGTTCTTGATTACTAGTGTAGTATAGAATGGATCTACCTGTGAGGGATTTTTTGTAAGTGTGTCACCAAGGTAAACCTCAGGCATCTTAAAATTTTCCTGATGCACATTATTTGTTGTTTTTTCAAACCCTTTATGTTTTGGATTAGGTGTATCAGAAATCATCTTGACAACTGTATTCCTATATTTATCTATTTTCATCATCTCTAGGAGTGGGACTGATATCTTCACCTGAGACACTGCCTGTGCAATGTCGAAAGAAGGGGTTATGATCTAGTCATTCTTTTCTGTTTTTGTGTTTTCTTTTTCTTGATTTCCTTTCATTTTATTTTTATCCCCCTTTTCTGGTTCTTTAGGTGATGATTTTGTATTATTTTCTTTGCTATTCTGGTCTTTTATAAATACACTTCCAGGAGTTCCTTGCCCAACATTTGTTGTTCTATTCCTTAAGTTATAAGTGTTTCGAGCTTGAGCCACTGCAACCACTATGAGAGCTTCTCTTTCATCCTCAGTAGGTTTTCTCCATTGACCACATGACTTGTTGTTACAACTATCTTCCTGGTCTGAGAATACCTGTTGTTCTCCCATGTTAATATGATACTTTTGGTTCCCTACATCATACTCATATCCTTCTTCTTCTGAAGAGGAATAATCTTCTGTTACTACACATGGTGTATCCTGCATCATATTGATGGTGTGATTATCCCTATTGTAGCTGTATAGCATTTCCTCTTGCTGTATTGATTTAGCTACCTCACAGTATTCAGGTGAATGTGGCAAGTTACATACAAAACACCAAGGTTTATTTTCTGCCATATGTGCCATGTTTCTCTTCAAGGGATCAGGAGTATCCTTTCCATATGGCTGCTTTTTGTTGTTGTCAATAGGTCTTCCATCCTTCCAATTTGTATTGTAAGGCATATCATGTAACCTAGGTCTATCATGCCTATGCTGACCCTCTGGTTTAATCTGTTGAGCATTTGGATTCTGAAGATTTCTATGATTTTCCCTTTTACTGACCATTCCTGCAGCCTTCCTATTATTTTCAATAGTTATGGCTATTTTCTGTGCTTCAGCCAATGTTGCAGGACACCGGTTTCTGAGTTCATATCCTGTTTTGGGGTCAAATGCTTTCATATAGATACTCAATGCTGCCTGGTCAGATAACTTGGCTCCATGTGGTACCTTATTATGTAACTTGGAAAACTTCAGGTTGAAATCAAATACTGATTCATTTTGATACTTCTGTATACTTATTAGTTCATGTAGTGCAAACTCAGGAGCGTATTGGTTACCATACTGATCCTTAAACTGGTTATGGAAATCAGTTATTGAATTGATTGATGCATCGGGCAAGCTATTAAACCAATCTCTGGCATCTTCAGTGAGGGACATCATAAATAACCTCATTCTAATGTCTTCCCAATCCATACCTATGTCCTATACAAAAGCATTAAAACTTCTGATATGATCTTCTGCAGATACTGCATTGTTTCCAGTAAACTTGGGAACCATGTTTCTCCAAGTACTATCCATAGGATATGGATATAACTGATATCCAGTCAAATCAAATTGACTGCATATATTAGCAAGGTTTTGGGGAGGGAAATTGAGAGGTGGTGGATTGGGATAGTAATTATATCCACCTGATGGCTGATGATATGCATATTGTTGATGTTGGTTCATATGGGGATTTATGTGTTGATTTTGTGGCCTATAATATTGTTGACCAGGGGGTGGGTAATTATTTGCCATATGTTGGGATGCATTACGTATGGGAGGTGGTCTAGGGTTTTGGGGAATAGTGTTCTGATGACTTCCAGAAGCATGTGAGTTTTGAGCACTACTTGTTTTTTGTTGTGTATTTCTTGAAATATTCCCTCTATGCGGGGGTACATATTTAGGGGGAGCTGTTTTGGCTTTATTTCTCCTCTGTTGAATTTCTTGCTGCAATAACTCCTCCTCTTGTATCTTGTACCTTTCAAGTTCTTTCCTGAGCATGAGTATTTCCTGTTTCTCATCACTCATGTCTTGATTATTTATTTCCTGATATTCTGGATTGTCATTCATTCCCTGATTTGACAATTCATATCCTATCTCTTATCCCTGGTCAAATGAGATCTTGAAATCATGTTCAGCTTGGTTCCTATCAATATCCCTCATGACCTTTGCATCATGATCTCGCTATTCTTGAGGAGTGGGTCTGTACCTTGCCAAAATATCATCAGTTGCTCCACTGAGGTTCTCGTTTGAATCATGCAGAGGTGTGAATTTGTTGTGAATTGCAATATTTTGTTCTAAATCATTCTCCTGGATGTCTAGATTATTATCTTGGTGGGAATATTTTGGATTCACATTTCTTTTGGAAATGTTTCTAAGTGGTGGAGATGACTGCAAATTTCTGCCTTCCATCTTAGATCTCCTACCATCCATTTGATATTAAATTTTTTGTAACTAGAGTCGCCACCTATTAAATAGGAAAAGTTTATATTTTATCTGTAGGGTTCTTGTCACCAGCAGAGTTACCAACTTAAATTTTCTGAATTGACTCTATGAAGGAAAGGATTACTTTCTAAGGTCTATTACTAATTCCCCAGTAGAGTCGCCAATTTGTTAGGTCTCAAAAATGCAAGTTGCTAATCCTAAGAGGATGCCAGGCTCTATGTTTGGATTTGCAACGTTTTTGAACTAACTTGACGAAATCAACCTTCAAGGTTTGATGATTTCCTACACTTTAGGTCCTGCTACACCTAGGTGGGTAAACCTTGAAATATTAAAGCAGTCTGAGTGTGGATGAATGGACTAACTGGATCTATCTACAATGGCATAGGATGTAAGATAGATGAAAAAGAAGCTGACTACTTAATTCTATGTATAATGTTTAATAAATGATTGGCGAAAATTGTATAAGCAATATCAAGGTTTTAAATACTGAGTTGAATGAGACTAGTGCCTTGTTGGGTAACAGAGTCAATTTGAAGGACCTAGACAAGTAGTTTCTTTAATGGTAATAATTCTAATTGCTTGGCACAGTTTTGGTTTATAGCTTGTATAAACGTGCAAGGAAGTGATTGACAAACTCTTCTTAGCAATCCAACCAATATAATCAATTATCTTATAATTCACCAGAAGGTATTTTAATCCTTACTTGAAGGAACCAAATGAAATGAATGGGCAAGATTAATAGATAATATTTTACTGGAGACAGAATGGTAATCCTAATTGTATGGCTCTACTTAGTAATCCCAACTTACTACTTTCGGGCTACTGCGACTAAATTAGAAGGGTTTAATTCCTCAGATGGACACCAACCAAATTAATCACACAGATACAGCAAGTGTGTAATGACAGATTAACTATATACTTGATATCTTAATCTGAATAACCAGGAAATGCAGAAATGGAGACAGCCACACAATTGAATATTTTCAACAAGCAACTGATACCAAAATAGAAATACTGAATCAGAGAACTTCAAATTTCTTCTTCAAATAAAATATGCAACATAGTCAATTTGAGACATTGTATATTATGTATATATGAATATCTTCTACTGCTGATGATCATTTCAGCATCGATTGTTTAAACTTATATAGATATTTCTATGAAGAGATACAACTTTTCAATAAGTCTTTTGGGAACTTAACAAGTATTAACAACAATTACATAAGCGTAATTAGGCTCTATTCAGCCATAAATAAATTTTAGCCAGATGATCTAGGTACTCTTGATCACGGTGAAAATCAGTAAGCTCGATAGCACTTCTGGTAATTACATCAAGAGTAACCATCTCCTCCAATTGTTTTCCCGACGCTATGTAATGTCATATTTTAAGTGGGCAAGACCATCGGCATGACTTCCTTCATCGCCAAGATTTTTATGTCTCTCTGCGATATAGCGAGTCCCACCGATATGATTTGCTTATCGGGAAGATTGAGACTATCAGGATAATAAAATATTGTTCACCCGATCTTTATTGTCTCGTCGATAGTCATCTTCATGTATGGACTTTTATCTTTGTCGGAATGACATTCACTATCGGGATAGCTTTCTCAAGATATCCTGATCCAAATCATCTCCCCGATGACCCTTTTCATATCTTTCATCGGGCAAAGTTTAGTAAAGTGTCACCGACACCTTTTGATCGCTGTGACTTGTGAATCGGCAAGACCTGGTTCTTTTGTTCCGATATGTCAAGTTATCCCGATAGAGGTGTATCACTGTGAGTCTCGCCGATGGCTTTCTTATCGCCAAGACTCTTAATCATCGGAGGCTTACTTGTTTTCTATCCCGATAGCTTACCTCTCGCCGATGGCTATTTGTTTCGTTACCCCCGCATGCTGTTCGGTGAAACTCTTGCCGAAATGTTTTATCGGTATGATATATACCGTCGGGGCATCTTTTAAAAAGTCATCCGATAGATATCTGTCATACCGATCGGTATGACCACTTACCTTTCTTGCCGATGTAAAGTCATCGGTATTACTTACTCCATCGGTGACTTCCACAATTCTTCTTCCGATCTCTATTTTCACGCCGATGGTTGTTTTCAAACGATTCCTTGTGTATCGGTGTAAGCAACACAACCTCTTGCTGATGGATTGATTTTGATGAAATTTGGCACTGCTCATCCATAGACATCTCGTGAGATACAAAAATTTTTTATTATGGTCTTTTTGGGATATTCTTCAGGATTTATTCAAATATGATGGAGTAAGGAGATAGTAAAAATTTCAAATTTTTACTGTGCTAACACAATCAATCAACTCTTCAGGGTTCAGATTACCAGTATAGTTTGGCACATCAACTTTAGGTCTCTTTCCAATCTTTGAAATAGCTCGCAACATCTTTACCTAATCTAATTCTTCTTCTTCATGACCTTCTAGGGTTTTTCTAGTTTGTTTAGCAGATTGAAATTCTTCTTCATCATCACTTTCAACATTAGGTCTAGGTCTCGATCCTCTTCGCCTATCTTCTTCAACAACATCCAAATGAATTCACATTATTCTCATCAATTCCATCATCTCATACATTCTATTAGCCATTGTACCAATAGAAGGAACTCTTTGCAGCGGCATCTTCCTAGGATTAAGTGCAAACTGCCTCAAATTCGGTGATCAGGCTACAAGTGACAACTACCTCTCAATCGGTGATCAGTTGCACACCAGTAATCTACCTCAGATCGGTGATCTACTCACAACAAGATCTTACAGAATCCCCTTCACGAATTCATTCCAAAGAATAGAACTTTGGCTCTGATACCACTTGATGCAGTCATGATAGGAGGGTTCACAAAATGAACTATCTAGACGGTGCAACAAGAGTAAACACAATGGAAACAACTCAAGGAAATGGAACAAATGTAGATTTAGTCATTCGATATATCATAGAATTCAAATACAGTCTGGCTGGTAACATGCAGGCTTACAATATGGGCTCAAAGGCCTGATCACATACATGCGCAAGATAATACTTTGAAGCTCCTTCGCACCAAAATCTAAACTATCAGATCTTTCCTATGTGTATCTCTACTTTTCTAAGGATCTATTACATCAATATATATCATTTCTAGACCAATAGATTCCTCCATGTCAGCCAAGGAAGATCACAAACTCCAATGAAGAGTTGTAACATGTTCACAGATAGGTCAGACCTAAATGCATAGAACACTTCCTCAAATGAATGGAATAACATGCAGACCTCTGGGGAAGGTTGGCCATGAACCAAGGATCATTGAATGATGTGTCATTAGGATCCGTAAGTCAGGGAATGATCTGCAAGCCTTCTCCTTCAACTGATTATCAGGAACTGTTAGAATGCTCTGCTTTGAGAAAATAGTTGATCTTTTGATAGCGATATCTTTCCGATAACTAATCCAAATGCTCTAAATTCTTGATATGATGAAGATGAATGAATGTAGATGCTAAGTCCAGATCCACAAGATGTGAAATGCCAAAACTAGGCCACAAGTTGAACTGCTTCTGACTGAACTGCCTGAACTGAACTGGAAAATGAAAGAACTAAAATGCAAACAAACTGAAATGCAAATATTTTTGGTTGATGCAAGATTTCTCTTGAACCATCGATGCTCTTGCATCAGGTTTAATAGCCCTCAGGGTTTAACAGCCCTTATTGTAATCTTGCTAGGTTTAGGGTTGAGGCAGTGAGCCTACTAGACCTAGTTATTCTTCATGGTAGTAAGCCAGTATGTTTAGGACCATGGAGTGACCAAGCCTGGACATCATTATTTCAAGATTGCAATATATATTGAGAGCTAATCCTCTCTGTGGTTTTTCCCCACCTTGGGGTTTTCCACATAAAATCTGGCATCTCTTGTGTTTGATGTTGTATCTATGGTTAAGTTTATGATTTCATGCACTCATTGTTAAATTATAATAATTGTGGATAAGTGATAAATGTTTAATTATAAAAAGTGTTTGAGTTTTTGAGACAACTAATTCACCCTCCCTCTCAATTGTTCGGTGCATATCAACAATTGGTATCAGAGCCAAGTCCCTTTTGGAAAGAGTCTAACAACTCGAGGGAGATCCTAATGGAGACAAAAGGAAAACAAATACTCTCTGATACACCTGAATGTTCATCAAGGGACATCAAGAGCAGATTGTCCAAGGAAGCAATTCACAAAGAACAGAATGAAAACCATCGAAGATGGTCTGAAGCTTGTACCAGTGATGAAGATTGTTGGGTTATTGACAGTAGCTATTCAAACCCTATGACTAGTGACAAGAGTAAGTTTTTTAGTCTGGAAGAATACAATGAAGGGCTAGTCAAGTTTGGAGATGATTGCACTGTTGAAGTCTGCGGAATAGGATCCACAAATTTTAGCAACAGACAAATTTTTGAAGAAGTTCTTTATATAAAAGGTTTGAAAAAAAATCTCTTAAGTATTGAATAGTTATGCAGGAAGGGATTCAAGTTTGTATTTGAGAATGATTCTCTTAAAATCAAAGAAAAATCTGGAGCTACAATAGCAATTGCAAAAAGAATAGAAAAGAATCTCTAGCATTACAGAAAAAGTGACTTTCTTGGATACACATCTCAGACAAATGAAAGTTGGGTCTGGCATAGAAGACTTTTCCATACAAACCTTGATGATTTAACAAACTCAGTTTAGATTGTGAAGGACCTACCAAAGATTGATCACTCAAGCAACATCAATTATAGGAAATGTCAAAGATTGTCAAAAAAATCATGGCAAGATAAAGAAAGATCCTCCATTGAACGATTGGAATTGATTCATACAAACTTTCGTGGTCCTACAAGAATACCAAGCCTCCATGGTCAAAGGTACTTTATGTTTTTATTGATGACTTTTCTAGAATGACTTGGGTTATCTTTTTAAAAGATAAATCAAAGATTCTAGAAGCACTCAAAATTTTTAAATAAACCCTTGAAAATGAGCTAAGCATGAACATCAAAGACCTGAGAATTGGTAAAGAAGAAGAACTTATCTCCAATGATTTCAATATATTTTGTGAAACCTATGGGATAGAAAAATAGCTTTCTACAAAAAATAAGATAATGGAAGAAGCAAGTAAAACTATTCAGGAGAATGCAAAATTAATAATGGAAGAAGTAAATTTACCAGATAAATTTTGGAAGGAGGCAATTCAAACCACTATCTATACTCTAAATAGAGTTCAGCTAACAACTAAAGTAGGAAAGACACTCGCTAAGTTATGGTGTGGATCAATACCTACTATGAAATATTTTAAAATCTTTGGGAGCAAATGCCTTAACAGAATGGAAAAGGACAATGCCAAGTATGAGGAAGGCATTTTTCTTGGATACTCATCTTGGACCAAAGCCTACCAGTTTTATAGCAATAGATTGGGAAGGATCATTGAAAATACAAATGTTAAAGTTATTGAGAACATCCAAGAGAATTCAGTCTCGACCAATAAGGATTTGCAAGTTGAAGAACAAGAAGGTTCCCAGACCACAAAATGTGTTGTGGAAGATCATAAAGATGTTGTGAATCAAATGAATATGTGCCTAATTGTTAGTATTGATAGAGATAACTCAAGAACTACAGATGAAGACATGGATTTGAAAGAAGATTTAAGAAGGCAAATCAGGCAGTTACAGCAAACTCTAAAAGAAAACAATGAAGAAAAGACAAAAATTGAGAACTGTCTAAAAGACAAAATTAAAGTCTGCATGAAGCTTGAAGAAGAAGTTGAAGACTTGAAAGCTGATCTGAAACATGTGTGGGCTCAAAGAGATCAATTCAGTGTGAATGCTACTAAATATGATAATTCAATGGCAAAATAGAAAAATGATGACAGAGAAGGCATAAAAATTGGAAAAGACAAAGGGTTCAAGGCAAATCAGGAAAAGGACAAAATCATACAGATTCATAATCAAAGAAGTAGAAGACCATCAATTAGGCAGCCAAATGCTCAATGGTATTCTTGTTTCAATGGTTACTGCAATTTATGTAACAAATTTGGGCACAAGGCTAATTGGTGTAGAAATAGGGTGAATCAAAATACCCCATCATTCTCTAGTCAAAATTCCATTAGATGTTATGCTTGCCACAAAATAGGGCATAGAGCTAATGAGTGTAAAAGTCAAGTGAGAAATGGCTATGGCAAGATTAGGACAATTGAATCCTTTAGTGGCTATTATTATAGATGCAGTAAACTTGGGCATAAAGCTAACCTATGTAGGTCAAGGATGAATGAAAGGAACAATGGTCAGAAAATACTATGTGCTTTAATTGCAACAAGCCTAGACATATTGCAAGATTTTGTAGAAATAAGAACATGAAGAAGCATATTCAAGAAGAATTGAAGAAATCAGTAGAAAAGGTTGATCCAGTAGAAGTTAAGAAGGAGATGAACAAGGTTTGGGTCAATAAAGAAGTAAATGAAGTTAGAGATGAGTCTGCACCAGATTCTGGAGCAGATACTTCCTTCGGGAAGTAAACTGGGAACTTTGGTTCAGGGGGAGCTGTATTGAAAATTATAAATCCCCTAGCCAGATAGTTAGTGCTGAGATTTAGCACAAAGATATGATGTGAAGATTTATATGGTAGATTGCTTGAAAGGAACTCTGTAGATCAAGGCATAAAAGGATTCTGGTCTAGAAGCCCAAAATGACTAAAGTATGAGCAATATATAAAGTAAGTAACAGAGATTGGATCCGTATGCCTCCACAGTTGAAGATCATTATATGTGGTTTAGGTATGTTATTCATAAATATCTGGTGAACATATTTTCTAGTGTTCAAGTTCTAACTTCCTCTGAAAGTCACATGGTAAATTGTCTAAGTCCAGATGAATAGAGTTAATCATGAGATAGTGTTAATCATCTAAGTATTTTGGTCCGTATTCCTCCACTATTGAGTATTTTGATTTGTGGGTCTGAAGATATGTTAAGAGGTCAATGATGATTGTTGGATATGAATTCTAGAGTCTCATATGATCTGCATTAAGAGATATGATGTGATAGATGAATTCGTCAAGTATGTACTTAAGGGACAAGCTGACAGGTCATGAATTTTGGCTAAGTATCTAACCAATAAAACCAAGTGACAAGGCTTTGGTATTCTGGTCCACTTAGGTCCACCGTTGAAGATAATACTCTGCAGTTCTGGCATATGGTTATTGATCAGTGATTACATCTGCATCCATAAGTTTATCTAATCTTAATAATTGGCTTGAAACTAATGAGTAACAAAAGTTTAGAATTGCTTTCAGTACAGAGCAGTTTTCTTTGGAAATGGTTTAAAAATCTATAGATGAACTTAGAGTTGAATGATTATGAACTAGATGAGCTTTCAAGGCAATGATTGGGAATGAGATACAACTGAGGATCTAGTGCTTAAGGTCTGATAGAGGAGGTGAGTTCACATCAAATGAATTCAATATTTTCTATAAAGAATAAGGGATAAAGAGACAATCATCAATAGAATGAAGTTGTTGAGAGGAAGTATAGGATAGTCCAAGAGGCTGTTAGATCAATGATGAAGAAAGTTGACCTACCAGATGTATACTGGAGAAAAGATATACATACTACTATCTATATTTCAAAATAGAGTTCAAGTCAAAAAGTGCTACAATAAGAGTCTGGGAAAGATCATTGAGAGTGCTAATGTGAAGGTTTAAGGGGAGTGGTCAGAGCAATAAATGGTTGTTTAATTCAAGAGGATTATGAAGTTACCTCTTAGGAGAAGTACGTAGATGATGTTGTTATGAATTTCTGATAAAGAGTAGTAAAGTATTGTAGTGTTGCTAACAGAGGAAACAGTGTAGTAGTAGCAAGATCCTAAGGTGAGAATTGACAAACCAAGAATGAGAGAACTTTACATGAAGAACCAAAGTTGCAGTTAGTAAAAGCATCAAGTAAGGGGGAGCAGTCAGTTGAAGAAAGTTCAGAAGAGTGCAAGTATGTGCCCTTTGCCATTGATGTCAAAGGGGGAGAGAAGTCATGTGAAAAACTTAGATAGACAAAGAGTGTAGATGTGTAAAGAGAAAGGGGGAGAATCTTGTAGAAAGAAAGAGTACAGGTGTGTAAAGAGAAAGGGGGGGAATCTTGTCTTGATGGCTGTTGCAGTTTTTCACATCATATGTTTCCATCAATGACAAAGGGGGAGATTGTTGCAAATATGTGCCTAATTAGTGTTGTCATTGATGTCAACATATCATTGTTGTCATTGGTGTCAACTGTATCTTATTCTATTACTTGTTTAGAAGACTTGTATGTTGAGGATATTAAGAAAATTAGCCTCTGGAAGAAACAAGTCAGTTACAGAGAAGTACAATACAAACAGTGAGTTGTATGCTAAAGAACAGTCTGGTAAACTACTCCGCATTTATTTCTACTTGAAGACCGTACTTTTGATTGGAAGTAAGTTAGAGGTATGATTAAGGATGCTACATTCTGGACTTGAGCCCTCCTCATGAAGATCTGGGTGAATTATATTCACCAGATAGAAACCTACTTTTTCAATGAGTTCAATTGGGACAGTGAGAAAGTATTCTTCTCTGCATTCCTCCGTAATAAAGTATTTTTCTCTATGGTTCTAGAAGGAAGTCTGGGATGTTGATAAGTGCCTACAGTTGCAATGGTTCATGGTTTGGTGGTCCGCAAGCTATCTTTCTCTTATAACAGTCGAAGACAGTGAAGTTCATGTGTTCCAGTGAGAAGAGTCTTATGGGTAAAGTGGTTAAAGGTTGTGCAGTTGCTCCTAATGATTATAACATGCTTGTGGATGTCTCCTGATCATGTTCCTATCTAGACTTTAGTCTGCATTAAGGAAATTGAGATTGTGTTTGAATATTGTTCCCAGATAAAGTAGTGTGTAACTAGTCTTAGCTGACCTGGTTAATCCTAGTGATTGTGGAAGTGTGTTAAAGAATGGAAGATTGTGTTTGAGTCCTAGCTAAGGCATGGTGTGGTTTGCATACAAATTTAATTCATCCCCTTTGCACAATGTTGTAATAGGCCAAGACCTATTTTGTAAATGTTTGTAATACCGACCTTGGAGATTGTTCCAATGATTGATGATTGTGATGCTAACCTTGATGATCATTCCAAGGTTGTTGTAGTGTATAAATACTTGTAGTTGAGTCATGAGGAGTTGTCCTTGAGCAGAAATGAAAATATATTAAGAAAGGTCCAAAAAGGCAGAGAAGAGGCAAAGGAAAGAAGAGGAAAGAAGAGGAAGAATAGAGCAGAGGTAGAGCAGAGCAGAGGAATGATTGTACTTTAGTTACAAATATAGAAAGATGTTGATCATGATAGTGAGTCTAGCAGTGAGCCTCGAGTAGGGTTTAACAACCCTCAGGGTTTAACATCCCTTATTGTAATCTTGCTAGGTTTAGGGTTGAGGTAGTGAGCCTACTAGACCTAGTTGTTCTTCATGGCAGTAAGCCAGTATGTTTAGGCCCGTGGAGTGACCAAGCCTGAACATCATTATTTCAAGATTGAAATATATATTGAGAGCTAATCCTCTCTGTAGTTTTTCCCCACCTTAGGGTTTTCCATGTAAAATCTAGTGTCTCTTGTGTTTGATGTTGTATCTGTGGTTAAGTTTTTGATTTCATGCACTCATTGTTAAATTATAATAATTATGGATAAGTGATGAATGTTTAATTGTAGAAAGTGTTTGAGTTTTTGAGATAACTGATTTGCCCCCCCCCTCTCAGTTGTCTGACGCATATCAACACCATCAAATTAGAATCAGAGAAGGCGATGAATGGAAGACTACTTTTAAGACAAATGAGGGATTGTATGAGTGCTTAGTGATGCCTTTTGGACTGACAAATGCACCAAGTACTTTGATGAGATTGATGAATGAAGTTTTGAAGAAATTCTTGGGTAAGTTTGTTATTGTATATTTGGATGATATTCTAATTTTTAGTAAGACAAAAGAAGTCATTTGTGGCACTTGAGACAAGTATTGTAGAGATTGAGAGAAGAGAAATTGTGATAAACATTAAGAAGTGTAGTTTCATGAAGGAAGAATTGGTATACTTGGGATTTGTGATTTCTGTGGAAGGATTGAAGATGGACCCTAAGAAAGTGAGAAATTGTTGAATGGCCTACACCAGAGAGCATTGGAGAAGTTAAATAATTTCATGGATTAGCTAGTTTCTACGGGAATTTCATCAGAAATTTCAGTTCAATATGTAACCCTATGACAAAGACAATGAGAGGTGAAAAAAAGGACTTTAACTGGACATCAGGAGTAGATAAAATTTTTGAATTGTTGAAGTAGAACGCGAAAGAGAAGCCTATGTTGGCATTAATGGATTTCAAAAAGGTATTTCAAGTAGATTGTGATGCAAGTGGAAATGCAATTGGAGTAGCATTAAGTCAAGAAGGTAGACCTATAGCATATTTCAATGAGAAGTTGAATGATGCAAGGAGAAGATATTTGGTTTATGATCAAGAGTTGTATGCCATAATTCAAGCCTTAAAGAAGTGGAGACATTATTTATTGCCTAATAAATTTGTGTTGTATACAAATCATCAAGCTTTGCAGTATTTAAACAGTCAAGGGAAGTTGAATTAGAGACATATGAGATGCGTAGATTTCATGCAGAGTTATACTTTTTTACTGAAGCATAGGAGTGGAAAATCAAATAAAGTTGCAGATGCATTGAGTAGGAGAAGGAACTTGTTGACATATATGAGAGTTGAAGTGTTAGGATTTGAAGAATTGAAGAACATGTATGAAGAAGATCTTGATTTTTCAAAACCTTGGAAAGCATGTAAGGAACCTATTGTGATAGATAGAACTAAGTGGTTGGATTATTTCATTCAGAAAGATATGTTTTTCAAAGGAAATCAGTTATGCATACCTAGGAGTTCAATGAGAGATAATCTGATAAAAGAGAAGCTTAGTGGTGGATTGGCAGGACATTTTGGAATTGATAAGATAGTGGTTTTGGTAAGTGAAAATTACTTTTGGCCTCAAATATATAAGGATGTTAGAACATTTGTACAGAGTTGTAGAGTTTGTCAAGTTGCAAAAGCGAGTAGTCAAAATATTGGATTGTACAAATCTTTGATAGTACCAAAAAGACCTTGGGAAGACATAAACATGGATTTCATAATGGGATTGCCAAATACATAGAGAGGACATGATTCAATATTTGTAGTGGTGGACAAATTTTCAAAGATGGCACATTTCATACCTTGTAAGAAGACAACTGATGCAGCTCATGTGGCTGACCTATTTTTCAAGGAGATTGTGAGATTGCATGGATTACCCAAGAGCATAATTTCAAACAGAGATACAAGATTTCTTGGATACTTTTGAGGACACTTTGGAAGAAGATGAAGACAGACTTGAAGTTTAGTTCAACATTTCATCCATAGACTGATGGATAGACAGAGGTAGTAAATAGGAAATTGGGAAACTTGTTGAGATGTTTGGTTGGAGAGAAGGTAGAAAGTTGGGATTTGATTCTATCACAAGCAAAGTTTTCATAAAATAATTTAGTGAATAGGAGTACCGAAACGACACCTTTTGAGGTTGTGACAGGAAATAATCCTAGAAGAGTAGAAAAATTGAGAGATATTAGTATGGAAGATAAGAGGAGTGTAGAAGTAGAACAATTTGTAGGACACATGGAGATAGTGCATAATCAGGTTAAGAAACATTCAGAGCAAAAGAATAGTAAGTATAAAGAGAAACCAAACGAGAAGAGAAGACATGAAGAATTTGCAGTTGGAGATGAATTGATGATGTACTTGAGAAAAGAAAGATTTCCAATTGGGACATATAACAATTTGAAGATGAAGAAGTTTGGACCATGTAGGATACTCAGGAAATTTGATTCAAGAAATGCATATGAATTGAAGCTACCAGAGACATTGGGTATATCACCTATTTTCAACATTGCAAACCTATATCAGTATCATGAAGTAGAATTTAGTGACAATGTTGAAGAAGCAGTTACCACAATAAACACTTGAGAAAATTGAGGACATCTTGGATAGCAGAGTTGAATGCAACACTAGAGGAAGACAATACAAAGAATATCTTGTGAAGTGGAAAGGCATATCGGAAGAAGACTCATCTTGAATTTCTCAGGATGAGGTGGACTATTTTGGTTTTCCTCTAGCCCCAGCAAAGTGAGGGACTCACTTTTTCAACAACCCTGGATGTTTGATGCAGGAGCATCCCTGGTTCAAGAGAAATCTTGCATCAACCAAAAACATTTGCATTTCAGTTTGTTTTCTTTTCATTTTCCAGTTCAGTATAGTCAATTCAGTCAGTAGTAGCTTTAGTATTTTGGTCCGCATTATGATGCACTTTCATTTTAGACCTTGGGGAGCTGGACTTAGCTTCTAGACACCTTTAGGCACATCATATCCAAATTTTAGATCATTTGGATTAGGTACTGGAAAGATATCGCTATCAGAAGATTGATTATTTTCTCATAGCAGAGCATCCTGACAATTTCAGACAATTAGCTAAAGGAGATGACTTGCGGAGCATTTCATGACTTGTGGAGCTAAATGATACATCATTCAAGGAACTTTGGATTATGGCTGACCTTCCCTGAGATCCGCATGCTATTCCATTCACTTATGGAGGATTCCCATCTGTTTAGGTCTAACCTATCCATGTACACATGTTACATCTCTTTCATCAAAGTTTGTAATCATCCTTGGATGATACAGAGGAATCTTGTGTTCTAAAGATGATATATATTCATGTAATAGATGCCTAGGAAAGTAGTTAGCATAATTTACAAGTTGGGTGGTTTGAATTTCTTCTGTAAGATGCTTCAAAGCTCTATCTTGTGCATATTCTGTAACTAAGGAATTAGGCTTGTGAGCCCTAGTTGTAAGCCCACATGTTGCCAGCCAGTTTATAATTTAAATTTATGATATAATGAATGACTGAATCTTCAATTGCATTCTATAATTGAGTTGTTTTTGTTGTGTTTACTCTTGCTGTACGGTATGCACTGTTCACTTGTGGACCCTCCTAGTTGTGACTGCACCAAGAATCTACAAGCATAAGCTAAAGAAGAGTGAACTTAAAGGGCAAATTGCTCAACTCCAGGGTTTTATAAAAGGATTGGTATCTCCAAGGATACAATTGGTAGAGGCCCTAGCTAACTTGACTCTGGTGATGTAGGAAGACATAAGTGACATGGATGCAAAGAAGCATTAGGCACAAGTAATGCAAGGTTGGTTCCAAAGGTTTTTAAAGAATGCGGAGGAAGCAATCTAAACCGCATTATCAAACTAGAGTGACTTGCAATTCATTGGAAGAAGAGCAAATATATTGAAAAAGGAATATGAGACAAGGCTTGAACAAAATGCGCAAGATCTTGGTAAGTTGAAATCCATTCGCAGGTTAGACGACAAGGTGTTGTTGAGCTACAAAATAATGATAGTCCAGACAATGCTAAAAATATCTAGATGGATAAAGGACCTAAAATTTAAGGTTGACATCTTGAAAGGATGTAGACACAAGGTGGGAGATATAAGCACTACAACACAATATCTCCTAATGGATGAGGTAGAAATTCTCAAGGAACTTCTCAGGGTCTTCCTGGATGAGTAGAGGACATATGAAGAGAAAGCTTCCATAGGAATGTTCAAGGCTCGATATGATCCTATATTGAAGGATCACATTGGGAATTTTTTCAGAGGGAACTATAGATGAAGTTATGAACTTATTTGCAAAGATGAGGACATAGAAGGAAAGGCTAGATAGTGAAATAAACAAGAAGATTTTAGCAGATGGTCAACTTTAGAAGAAAGAGTATGCTAGGATGAAGGTCCAGTAGTTTTACAAGGTTGATATAGAATAGACTATTACAACGTATGACCAATACAAGTTTCTAGATTTGGAGGAGGAATAGTTGAAGAAGACATAGTTTCAGATTCAGAGTAATCCAACACCCAAGAGACCAATTTATTAAGAACATAATGTCTGAATGAAGGGTATTTTGTCATGATGCATCATTATTTTGATGTTGGTGATACGCTAAGGTTAATCTAGTTGAATATTCTAGAGGATGCATGTCAAAGATGCTAAGGAATATACTGATTTCCAGCTATCATCCATTCCAGATTGCCAACTGGCAATCACATGCCATGTTTTCTGACCGTGGATATTGTTGAGTGAGATATTGACCATTGTTGTTGTAACTAATTTCAGATCCTTGTCCTATAAAAGGATCCAAATCATTTTTAAAGATTGATGAACTTTCGTTAAGCACTAAGTCTACTTTCTTTGTAACTTTGTGACTTACATCATGATTCTTTCTCCAGTTAGTGAAATATTTGTATATCTCTTGAGAATGATAATGTAATTGAAGACACAAATTATAGTAAAATTGTAAATCTTGATTAATCTTTCTTTGATCTCTGGTATGGAATGTTGAATTGCTACATCCCTTGGAGTGCATTCAACCACTTACTTGTTGTTATCAATTTCCTTTGAATATTAGCATTTGTTATGCATAGCTATGGAAATTCTTGTGAAGTATAATTAGATTAGCTTCATTTAATTAAAGTTTCTAGATATACATGTGGATTGCTAGTGAACTTAAGATTCTTAGAACTATTTCCCCTTAATCTAGTTATTTAGTCTTTTATCTTACAAATTGTAGCTAATAATTGCAAATAATGATAAATTTGAAGTAAATATAACCATAAATATTGATAAATTACATGCTTTAGAGAAGATCTCTAGATGAATTCAAAGTTTATGTGTAAAGATTAGTTAATTAAAGATAAGTCAGAAGAATTGATCAAAGCTAGAATCATTTTAGAATTTGACATAAGTTGTTGAGGAAATGTATAGATTATGCTAAATATACAAAATATTTGTGAAGATTTGACTAAATACAGAAGTTGACAATTTAGAGCTCGTAAGTCTCCAAAATGGAAATAGCAAAGCACAACAAGCCCTAAGTGAAAACTAAGTGGTCAAGACCTGACAACTGGAGACTTGGGACTTTAAATCTTTAGATATTTTGAGGCCTTTCAAGATGTATAAAGGTTTATTGTGTGAACTTTTATTCATGTTAATGTGACTAATAATCACATCAATAGGTTGTTTTGAGCATCTTTTTTTATTTTTCTTACAATTGTATGGAATTATATATGGGCGATTTCACCATCTATGGCGATTCCTATGAAGAGGCATTAGCAAAACTTGAGAAATTCCTACAAAGATCTTAGGATCACAATCTCATTCTCAGTCATTAGAAATGTTTCATGATGATGGAGGAGGGAGTGGTCCTTGGACATTATGTGTCAAAGAGAGGAATTCAGGTAGACCCAAATAAAATTGAAGTAATCTCAACTCTGCCTGGGCTATAAAAATAGAAAGATGTAAGGAGCTTTCTTGACCATGCAAGATATTACATGAGGTTTATTAAAGATTTCAATAAAATAGTAGCACCCTTGTTTATCTTTCTTTCTAAAGATATTGAATTTGATTGGACACCTGCCTACCAAGAAGCCTTCGAGGCTCTTAAAAACTCTTTAACAATGACACTCATATTAAGAGGACCCATTTGGATAGTTCCTTTTCAAATCATACTGATGCCTCTGACTTTACCATAGGTGTTGTGTTAGGAAAGAAAGAAGGGAATTTGGAGTATGCTATCTACTATATAAGAAAAAATCTACAAGATGCTAAACTTAATTACACTATCATAGAAAAAGAAATGTTAGCTATCATTTATACCATTAATAAGTTTAGACACTATATCACTAATTATCAAGTTTTTGTTCATACTGACCATGTAGAAATTATATATCTAATGAACAAACTAGTGGTTAGTGGATGCCTTGTTAGATGGTTGTTGTTTTTGTAGGAATTTGACATCACTATTGTGGACAAGCCTGGAACAACAAATGTAGTTGTTGATTTTCTCTTCAGGATGATCATTAATGTAGAAGGTCCAGTTGTGGATGACTCTTTTCCTGATGAACACTTATTTGCATTAATAGTGCATACACCTTGGTATGTAGACATAGCCAATTATCTGGTAGTAGGAAAGGCACATCCACACCTTTCACCAAGAGAAACATGTGTTGGGTCTAGTTGAATGCAACTTTCATTACTCATGGGTGGTCAGCTATCTCTTTTACATAGGACCTTACAATGTCATGCACATGTGTATCCATGAAGATGATGTTTATGATATCCTTAAAGCTTTCCATGATGAGCCTTGTGGAGGGCATTTTGCAACCAAGAGAAAAATGCTCAAGATCTTAAACACTGGATATTATTGGCCAATGCTACACAAAGATGCAGTGCATTACACAAGAAGATGTAATCATTGTCAACAAATGGGTAGACCTACAAGAAGTGATGAGATGCCCCTGCAGCCACAATTGGTAATGGCACCCTTTGACAAATGGGGCATCAACTTTAATGGGCCTATAGATCCTTCTTCTAACAACAACGAATACATACTAGTATGTAATGATTACCTGACCAAATGGGTTGAAGTTCAAGCTTTACAGTTTTCTAGAGACAACAAGGTAGCCACATTTTTATATGAGGAGATATTCACAAGGTATGGAGTGCCTAAAGAGATAGTCATTGATCAGGGACCATAGTTCACATAAGAGTTGATTAAAAATTTGATTGAGTATGAAATCGGGAACAATAAATTAAGTCTCTATCACCCACAGTCAAATGGCCAAGTTGAAGTCACCAACAAAGAAATTGAAGTAATATTGACAAAGAGTAGTATTGCATAGAAAAGATTGGGTAGCTAGATTACCTAAAGCATTATGGGCATATAGAACAACATGAAAAACAACAACATAGTTTACACCCTATGAATTGGTATATGGCAAAAAGGCTATTCTTCTTATTGAATTTGGGTATAAAACACTAAGAATGGCAGTACAACTGGGAATGGATCTCTCTACAGCTCAAAAATATAGACTCCACCAACTCAATGGTTTAGATGAGTTAAGAATGGAAGTAGTCCACCATACTAAAATTTTACAAAAATAGAGAGCAAAATGGCATGACCAGTACATTAAGACCAAAGAATTTCACATAGGCGATTGGGCACAACTATATGACTCTAGGTATAAGGACCATAAAGGAAAATAGTAGAGAAGATGTTTGGGTCCTTATGAGATAAAATAAGTTTACTCAAATGGTGTCATACAATTGACAACAATTGAGCCAATTAGATTTTAACTTATGGTAAATGATTGTTGTTTGAAACTCTACAATCAACCATTAGATAAAGAGATCTTCCTATGACAACTCACACAAGAATTGAGACCCACACCCCACCAAGATTCAACATGCATTATATCACCAAGAGAAGCCACTAGTTCACACACTACCACATCAGTAATGAGCCCACAAGCTCAACTGCTATCGTTCCATAAGTATGATTTCCTTTCCACCAATAAAATAATAAAAAAATAAGAAAAAGAAAGATGGTCAGACTGCATGCACCTGTATCCACTACACCTATAGCCACTACCAAAGGGGCAAGTAATGATTGCATCCACAACCACTCTTTTAGGGACCTATCACAACTGCATCTGATGCAACTACTTGAGGAACCTGTAGTAACTGCACCCACAGCCACTACCTAAGGGACTTGTATAGAATGCCCCCGTAACCACTACTTGGGGGACCAAACATACATATACCTGTGAACACTCTCATTGGGACTAGTACCACCTCCACATCATTCACTTCACCTACCACCTTCTTTCTCGCTACCTACATCCATTCTTACATGGCTCGTGCCATCTGTACATGCAGCCATACACTATTTCTCTGCCAACACCTCCTCAGACAGTCGGTCACATCCATGCATGTCACCACTCTTTCTTTCATATCTGTACTCTTTCATGCCACATGTCTACATTCATGCACCTCTCCATCCATCTAGGCTTGCTTCCAATCACATCACGACAATTCTAATAGGAGAACTTTTCAAGATCAATCACTTCAGCCACTGTACCAACATCTTCACATGTGCCACCTTTCTTCTCAACACCACAGCTCAAGGTATTTCTTTCATGACTCCATTAATTTAATGTATTTTTTGTTTATTCTGTTGCAATTAATATTACACCCTCATTTAATATCTATTATTCTCATTTCAAAAGTATTTTTCAAATTGGCTTCATGTATCTCCTAGTTGACCTATCATTTGCAGACAAATGAACCCTTTAGTTTGAGGGATTAATCCTTGATTTCATACATATAAAATGTGTTAATCTAGTGAAAGTACCTATTAACCCATGCTTGATCCTTTATTTTCATAATTTATGGCAACTGGTTAAGTTACATAAATGCTTATGCTCAACAATTGCAACTGGTAGAAGAAATAAGCAAAAGGGAAGCAACGAGTTGTGGGGTGATATCAGTAGTGACTGAAAGTAGATAGCACTGAAGGTAAGAAGGGAATTTTGAGAATCTCCAATCAAGAAGGTATTGCATTATCATACAATGGGTGGAGAGCCAATTTGAAGAGAACTGGCTAACCATATGTCATTGTTGAATGATCAGGATTGTCTGCCTATATTCTGGCAAGCCAGATGGTTAGATTATTTTCTTAAATTGAACAAATATAATGAGACCATGACGTGCAATAGTTTGCGAGTACATTGTATAATAATGAGGCAATAATTAGAGGATTGAGAGTAGATAATTTAGAGGCAGCAATTGCAGAGGTAACTGGGTTACCTGTAATTGGCAAAGAATTTCTAGTACATGTCAATGCTATCACAGCTCAGAATGAAGTTGTGCAACCTAGAGAGGAATTAGATTCCTCAACTCAAGGTACCAAATGTCTTTCTCTACCTTGGTTATGGGCTTCTATTGTTGTATATATTATTAGATGCTTGACTTGTGATGGGAGGAAATCATTATTGTATGTAGTGCATTTTAAATTGCTCAAACACCTCCACCATAATAGATTAGTAAATGTCCTGAATTATTTGTTTAATCTGCTGAAGAGAATGTCTACTAAATACAAGAGGAAGGGAAACTAGTCCACTTTGTCCCATTATTGTTTAATAGTTTTACTAGTAAAAAGAAGTCTACATGCTCAATTTCCAGACCATCCTTGGGAGATTTTTCTTGAATTCAACCGTATAGATGATAGACCTGACGTCGGTCCTCATGGCAGACCCTTGAGGTCCAGACCAGTTAGGGAGGATAGGGCATTAGAAGGAAATGAACCACCTAATGAAGGAGAGGAAACACATGTGACCTCTTCCCAACAAATGGCCTCACCTACCCACAGCCATGATGAGCAATATGATATGCATAAGCATGCAATCCCACATATTGATAACCCAGTGGTGGAACCTATAGTTTCCCCAATTTCTAAAAATATATCTTCACTTGTGCAAACACCCTTCTCAAAGTAGTCATTATCTCTCACCCACAACCATTCAGAACAACATGAAATGTAGGATACACAACCTGTAGCATCTGAGACACAACCTACAACATCTATAGTTTCCAAGACCCCTATTTTAAAGAACCCACTTCCACTTCTAAAACTAACTAGAAGAGGACACCTTCATCCTCCTCTAAGGCCAAAAAGAAGAAAAAATAATCCCTACAACCACTAAGGTGTTCACACAGCATGAAGAGCAAGGGGGTCCCAGGAGGTAAAAACCCTCCTAAGAAGAAGAGGGTGGTTTTTGTGGAAACGGATACAGGTCTAGAAAGGGAAAATCTTTTTTTACTAGAAATAGTTAAACAAAATATTATTCATGTCTATAGAAACAAATAAAAAAGTCAGAGGAGGAAGGTTTTTTTACAGCCAAGAAATAGTCCAAACCTCCCAGCGGTACAAAGGATCAAGAAATACCAGTTTCCTCTGTCGAGTTTTGAGAAGAAGAATTATTGTTAGAAGCATAAGGAAAAGATGAGCTACAGGCAACTCTTAAAAGAATTGAAGAATTAGAGAAGCAACTACAAAGATATCAACACAAGGAACTTGGGTTGGACAAAAGAGTTAAGGAATTGGAGAGACAACTGCAAAGTTATCAACAGAAGGAGACATGACTAGACTGGTTGACTCAAATGGTCATTATGGAAATAAATAAGAAGGTTCCATAGCCTAATTAGTAGAGTATTCCTTAGGAAGAAGCTACACAACCAACCCTAGTAACCTTTGGTTTGAGACTATGGGAAAAGATGGAAGAAGTAGCTAAATTGCAATATGAATGGGATGAGGAGAAGAAAGAAATGAGAAAGAATCATGAATAGGAGATTGAAGAAAATAATAAGGAGATAAAAAGACTAAAATTTAAAACTTGACCGAATGAATGACATGACTGTGTAGCTTATGAGGTGTAGACCTCCTACAAGGGTTTATGCCCTATTTTTACAAGAACAATATCTAAGTTTTTAGTTCAACCATTTGTTTAGTGATCTCCCTATTTCTCCTTTTACACCCAAGTTATTTTTAACATCATATCAGTGAGATACTCTAGAATTGCAAAATCAGTTATGTGAATTTTACTTGCATGAGTTGGCTATTCCATATAATACTACTTGGAATCCCTTAATCTTTGTCGGGGATGTATAGTTGAAGGCTTTGGCATCATTCATACAAAATGAGCATCACAGGGGTATCCTATGACAACAATATCATGAGAGGGAAAATCAATTCCCCTCAAAATAATGGCAGAGGCCAAGGATCCTAATCAAGTAGTAGTGGAGTGGATTAAATTGATCCAACAGCCTGGGGTACAAGAGAAAATTCTTGAATGTAGAACAATAGATTATAAGAAATTCAAAGAATTAGATGCTAACACCAATAAAGTGGCATTGAACTTTTCAAGGGATAGGTGGAATGAGTTAACACCAGAATTAAGAAGGAAAGAGCCCCACTATGTTTTTAATTTCTTGGCATCAATCACCAGGGCACACAAATATATCAAGTCATCCATTGAGCATGGAATCACTTGGCTTCCATTAGTATTCTAGCCTCTCCTCCTCCTGTATCTAATTACACATTGGCAAGTTCAGAAAGCATCACAAGAAGCAACAAACAAGGCCAAGTGGGAGCGACTAGCCGAGCAGAAGGGATTTTATCTTAAATAGGTTGAAGGAGCCACAAATCTAATGGATTATAGGATGAATACAAGTTCCAATAAAATTAGAAGCCCTAATTTTCTTGAGGACAAGAAACATGCTAAGTTAGGGGGTGTAATGAGTCTTGAAATTGTCATAGTTTCCCTGTTTAAGTTTTATATTTCTCAAAGACATTTCCTTAGACATTGTCAGACTTTATGTTCACCTTTAAGTTTGAAAGAACTTGAGAATGGTGTATAATATGTTAATGAATGATTGTGTGTGTGTTAATGATTATTTTCATAATATAATAGCAATTTATGTTAGTTATGGTAGTTTATGATGTGAAAATATTGTAGGATGAAACTAACCTTTATGCAACAAGGAATTAGTCACCCGTAGAAGAGGTCATCTGTGAACCCATAGTCAAAGGAACAGTCACTTACAGCTGAGGACACTAGTACCTGTAATCAAAGGAGAAAGTAATCGAATCTAGAGGAGTTGGTTTAGCCATAAACTATTCCACTCACCAATGGTTTTCATCAACATCAATAAAGACATCCATGAAAAATAAGAAGGTTTATAGCATCGACAGGTCATGGTTAATAATTACACAATTATGCTTTGGTCGGCATGTTCATATCTACTTCTATCTTCTTTATGATGGATAGGCAAAGTTATAGTAGGATTGTGCTATTCGAACAATCTTTGTGTAAATTAGTTTCTTACTTCTATTTTGATTAGAATAGGAATAAGTCCTCTTCCTATGTTTGTTGGAAGAGTTGACATGTGCAGTTAGAGGTTGTTTAGAGTCCAAATTAATTACAGGATTTAGATCATTTCTATATATGTGATAGATTCTGTATGTGGCAAGGATCTATAAGAATTGTTGTTATCAGTACTTTGTTATCAACATTTATATTATCTTTTAGAAATCAATAAAGTTAATCAGATTTAGTCAATGTGTGGATTATCTAGTTAAGATTTGATTTGGATTATGTGAGGTTACAGTCATCCAAGCAAGGGCCACTTGAGGTAACTGTAGTTCTCTGTTAATTTACATTGTCAATGATTTATCAATTGTCATGACTTGTTAAATTAGATTGTTATTAATTGTGATAACTGATTTGATTTAGACTGTATCAGTTATAATTCTTTATTCATAAACAACAACCTTACATGGTTGAAATAGAATTTACTTACAGCCTAACAGAATTACCTATAGCTTCTACCCATAGCAATCACTATTGATTACAACTCATAGATAGAATTTGATGAGTGCCAGGTAGCACTCAGCTAAACATGCTTTTTTACTTCCTTTTTACCATGTTTTCATTCTGCATGTCCTAATATTTGCACTATAGAAATTGTAAAGTCATGTTTTAATGATGCTAATAAGAGATGAATTGCTGAAGATTGTTGTTTTGATGAAAAGACTTATGTTGTAGTAAAACTGATGAATTTGTGTAGAAAAATCTCTTTTTGGGTTTCATAGGTGTTATTACACAGGCAGAAGGCAATTTTGAAGAACTCTGGAGGTAATCCTAATCATCTCCAGAGCCTAGTATGAAGCACACTACAAGGTAGTCCAACGTTGTCCAACTTGTTGGAGGACCTCTAGAGTAGGAAGTGGAGCAAAGAAGATGGTGATCTCCAAATCTATGTCTCAGTAGCATTTTGGAACATCTCTAGAGCTGGTGGCATCAACCTGACATCTCTGATGCTACACAGAATCTCTAGCGTTGTTGATTACTAGGAATATCTAGGGTGACTGAAGTGTTACGAAGCCCACCTATTCAAGCCTGAGCATCCCAATAGATGACTTCAATTATACATGGGGACATGATACACTTTCACTTATCTTTGCATAAGATTAGAAGATTTCTTTCAGTCTACTATTTTGGGAATTGATTTCCTTTTTATTAGGCCTTGCTACCTATTATTGTTATAAGTTAAACTCTGGATTTAGTGGTACTTTCAATATCACTAAAGTCCTTTTTAAGACTTTGCATGATCATACTTTAGATGGACAGTTGCATGTCTTAGTTTAGAATAAGAGATTGTTTATATCTCAAGATGAACTTATTAGATAAAGTAGTTAACCCCAATAATACTATGTCGTTTAGGCTGATATACATTTGGGTTAGGAACAACAGAATAGTAATCAAGATTTTATAGAAATATTATGTAATTTCATTTTCAAAGTAGAACTTATACTTTTGAATACAACATACTTTGATAAGACTAGATTAAAGAGAGCTATGTTGTTGCATTTTTATTCTGAGTTTCTTGTTTAGCCTTCAATTCTAAAGGTGTGGAGCAAGGGCCCACTCCTGCCAACAGATAGGAGGCTAGTAACTTTACTTCATTGTCTTATTTATAGTTTTCATTAGAAGTATAATTTTCCCTCTTTCATAAGATAGGTTAATTATTGTCTAAATAGATTTGTTTCCAGTAAATGCATGTTTTTAGCTTTTGTGTGAATTAGATATATTCCTTGAGAAATTTAATGCTTTAGTCTTTAGACCATATTTCCTTTCAAGTAGATTGTTAGCAGCATTGATTAATTAGGACAGTTCAATTCGGTAAGTTATGTAAGGACTATTAATTAGTAGGTTCCTTATTGCAAATAGACAAGGACACAATCCTGGATTTGACATATTAAAATATGATTAAATGCAAAGGTATAACAACCCTTGTCATTTTTGGTGTCGTTGCTGGCAATATGTGTTAATAAGAAAACCCTAGTTAGCAATCCTTTTTGATCAATTTGAATTTGTATGGTTAGGCCTACAGATTCAAAAGGTAGATTCATCAAACAAACACCCAAGCAACAAACTACAGGGGAAAGCAGTAGGGTGGTACAAGATCTTGTTGAAGAGGAAGAGGAACACTTAGAACCTACCTTGGAAATTACACCCCAATTTGACATTCCCACAAGTCCTCAAAATTATTCACTCTCTGAGTATATTCAAGAACTGCAGGAGAAACACTAGGTAGATCTATTAAGAGGATCCATTTTTCCAGAACCTCACACTGAATCTTGGGAAGAAGAAGCATCAAACATGGGGGATAATCATAATGATGAGGTAGATCCTCTGCATGAGAATGCAAGAACCTTATCATAACCTATTGTTCTTGCTCCTGGAGATAATGCCCCTATGAAGAACATTTCACCTTCAAACCTACCAACATTCAAGGGTCTTACTTCTAAGGATCCAGATCAATTTCTATTTGAGTTTAAGGTCTTATGCCAGACATATGTCTATGGATCAGATAATCAAAAACTCAAACTTTTCCCATCTACCCTGAAAGATTCTACGATGAGGTATTTCATGGGTTTAGCCCTAGACTCCATTCACTCATGGGATTAAATGAAAACTAAGTTCTTGGACAAGTACCAGGACTACTGCAGAATCAATGATAGAAAGGAGGAGCTATTTAGAACTAAACAGAAAGAGGATGAATGTTTAGAAGACTACCTAGATACATTCAACTTTGCCTTGAGGAGATATGGAAACCCTGTAGTTCACAACTTAGCCAAAACTATGTAAAAGGATTGGATAAAGAGTCAAAATAGGCACTGGATCTAATGGGGAGAGGAAATATCAACAAAATGGGCATGCATGCTATAGAGGAAATCTATATAAACTACTCTAGAACACAAGATGGAGTGACAAAACCAAGGTCCTTAAAAGAGAAGAATGACATGGGACAATTAATGGAGGAGTTTGTAAACCTAAAAACATATATCTTAGTCTAGCTGAATACCACGTTAGATGGAATTTAGGAAAAGACTAGAACAACTGAACAAAACAAAACAATTGAACCTCTTTCCATATACTATCCTAGGTGTAGGAACAAACACCTTTTGAGAGAATGTCCATTGCATAAGTCAAAAATCTACAAGATCTATGACAAAGAACACCCTACCAATCATTGTGATCAACTCCTAGCTCTAAAAAGGATGACTAAAAAGAATGCCATAATAGAAGAGGAGTTGAACTACGTAGGGAAAAAATAAATTGGCCATTTCCCATACAACCAGTACACAAATCAGGCTTCCTATAGGGGTCCTTCAAACTGAGGAAAAAATCAATGGAATCAAACTTGGTAGGGACCTCAAAACATTCCTCCATGGGTACCACAAGGCTGGTCAAGCTAGCAATGGCAAAACCAGTAGTGGCAAAACCAACCTTGGGTAAACTAACAATGGCCACAACAATTCCCATCACAATATCAACCACAAAACATGCAACCTCAGTGGAGTCCTCAATAGGGTTACAATCAACAATACCAAGGACAATTGAGACGTTTCCAACCTCAGCAACAAGCACTCCTAACTAGACCCCCAACACATAGGGACAGTCACAAAATGAGCCAATTAGTCAACCATTCTTACCAGCTCAACCTGTAGGAAATCCATGAAATAAACAAGGAGCATTTGTTTACATGATAGAGTAAGAAAACATGGCTAGTATAAACTCTATTTATCTAAACAACCTATTGGAACCTTAAAATTCTGGCAAAATTTTAGGAACCCATGATAAAAATTGGAATCAATATTGAAAATGAGTTGGGGTTGCTTTTTGAAATTTCTGAAAATTCCTTGTTTTTCAAAAGTTATGACCAAGTCAATGAAATTCAAACTATACATTGGTCAAAAATGTATCTCATATACATTTTAGTTTGCATGCATATTGGATGCAATACTTTCATGTCTGTCGGGAGATGATATTCATCAGGTTTAATTCTCCTCCTAACCCAACTGGCAAATTAAATTTGGAGAATTTTACTTGAAGTCCGTGGTTCTATATTGTATACAAGATACAAAAGAGAGAATAATCAAAGATTCTACATCAAGGAACTGTATGTTGCCACATGTTGAGATAAGAAGTAACATGTAGAAGGGTTAAGAATCGATGGTAGCGCAAGCGTGCAAGGGAATCTTGTCAGAGACAAAGGTCCTCCGTGATGCTAAGAAATGGCGACACGTGGCCTCCTCTCAATAAATAAATGAATGTATATGTAAAGAGGGACGCATGGAAGCTTTATCGCATCCGTACAGGACAAGTTGGTGGTGGGCCATTTCTGACTGCAACGCCACGAAATGGCACCACGTGTCCACATCAGACAAAAGGTGAACGGTTGAAGGTTTTGTATATTAATTTTTATGAATATAAGATACAAAAGAGAGAAGACACAAATGCATAAAGTATGTGAGTACAAAACTGGCAAATGCATATATGGGACCCACCATGAATGGGTATACAAATGCATTCATATAAAGCATACAAATGCAGATTTGGATCTAAGGGAAAATGTGATTGAGTTTAGAAAATGAAAGTGTATGCTTGTATACATATACAAAGTCAAATGTGATCAGAAAGTTAAAGCATTATAAACTTTATATGGGGTCCACATTTGTATATGAGAAATGTATGTATCCGATATACAAAAAGGTGATATGCACTTACGGATTTGAACCCAGAATTAAATATGGAATAAAGTGCATTTGTTCATAATAAAGACAAGGAATCAACATCACGAATATTTGTATATGTGCATGTATAGGATATACATGGAGATATACAAGAGAATAATATACAAAACCTGATATAATTAGAGATTTCAACATTGTATACATCAGGTGGGGACCACATATGTATGTTGGAGATATATGTATATGATATGCAAAAAGTAATACAACAGGATATATGCAAAGGTGGATCCAAAGATAATTTCAATTTGTTTCATAAACCCAATAAAGTTTGTGCTTGTATATGAAAGAGATGTATTCGATATATGAGAAGGTGATGCAAAGCCGAACTCAAAGGTAATTCAAAAGGCTATTTTATAAAACCAATGGGGTCTGCATTTGTATATATGTTCCAAATGCATAAGATATACAATATACAAATGCAAAGATTTAAAGGAAGGAAATTTCAACACAATATAGAGGCCAACCACATATCCATATGTATATAGATACAGAATGATAAAACATGCATATACAAGTCCCAGAGTTAGCCAAAAATGAATCTGATATTAAAGGCCAAGTGTCCCATGTGCTTAAAATCCAACCTAGTGATGTATCTACTAAAAAAGTGAAATACACATATACAAATGCATCCGCTATGAATTTAGAAGACCGTTAGCATCAAATAGAGATTACAAAACATTTCGAAGACAAAGAAGGTTAAAATTAAAATGTTTTAATCTATTGAAGATAATTAGTGAAGTGAAGAGTTGCATCGGGTGGTTATCTTAGGGGTCACAACCCTTGAAAATGCAATGTATATATGAAGGATGAAATCAAAAGTGAAAAGCATCATCAGTAGAAGTAGTAGAATTAGAATAGGACATGAAGACTTTCAATATGAATTATAAAATTTTCTAAAGCAAATTCAATGGAGAGGAATATTTTATCTGATGTCCAACCTCTGGTGTTCAATTATTTGTTAATATTCACTCATATGTGTTATTTGTGTTGTCTCCAAAATGGTTTTCCTTTGTTGTTTAAATTAATATATCAAGGATATAATTAATTTATCAAGGCACATTTGCTGCTTCTGTGTGATCAAATTGACTAGTTTCTGCAAGAAGTTGATTTAAGTCCTTCCAAGTGGTTTATGTTCATTGGTCTCTACTAGGAGTTAAAACCCTTTAAACAAACAACATTGGTCACGTTTCCTTCTCACCAGAATTCAAATTCCTTTTAGTTGTTCACAATAACTTAGGAGAATATCATTAGGAATAGATAATGATGTAGAGGCACTTGGATAGAAGAGGATAGGACAAGTTGACAAGGTTTTCACTACACCAAAAAACCCCAATTTCAAAGATCAGTTTGCAAAAGTGAGAACAGCAGTTAGGAACTCTAAATTCTTCATGGAAAGGTTGATTATACATGCATAGGGACCCATTCCAATCATTGGTAAAGGCAGGTCAAACTCAGAACTAGTACTTCCTTCACAAACCCAAGAAATGGCTTGTAGCCCTAGAAAAGAGAACGGTCATCCATAACTTTTGTTGGAGACCTTCAAATACAGATCTTGGATAATCAGGAGATACCCATTTGGACTCCCTATCACATATCCAAAACTGGGTATAGGTTGTTTTGGACGGTATGACTTAACCTATAACTCCTCTCAATGACCTAGAGCCCCAATTAGGCCTAAAATACAAAGAGACCACTATAAAATGCATGCACAAAACTCAACCAATGATCTAAGCACTTAGAATACATGTTGAAACTAAGGATTTAGTGGGTTTTGGGGCCCCAACATGGACTGCAACTGATTGGTCCTCTTTTGTTCTTTACTATGCCTCTAAACATCACCTAACACATGAGGATGTTAGGTTTCCTCAAAGAAAACTCCTCCTTCTCAAGTTTCCTGCACAAAAGTTGTCATAATCTACTAATATAGACCTACAGCAACCCATCCCACTAATCAAGGGTGAATCAAATCAGTGGAATGGAAAGAAAATGCATTTTTTCCTATCAAAACCCTAATCTAGGTTATGGCAGACAAAATTCAAAGAAATACAGATAACTCTCACACAAAATAGTTTCAAGACACCAAATTGAATTAAAATGAGAGATAACTCACTCTAATTTCATGCCACCATAATGATCTTCCACAACCTATCCGTACAGAGGAGTACCACAGACTGTAGCAGCGAATATATAGAAGAATAACAAAAAACTTGAGTTTCTTATTGCTTTCTTCCACCAAATGTCTTCTCCAAGACTTCTCCCTTGGTTACAATGGATAGGCTAGGGCCTTAAGAAGCTTTCCAATCAATTTTTAGAGGTTGGAGGATAGTTGGTTCGTGTTGATAACTGAGAGGGGGGGTGAATCAGTTATCCTAATTGTTTCTTCTTTTGAACTTTCTTATTAATCAAAGCAGCATTGAAATAAACAAACAAACATTATCATGAAATGAGAAACACATGACATAGTATTTTTGACGTGGAAACCCAGTTAAGGGAGAAAACCACGGGGTGGTTAACCCAAAGATTATTCTGTTAGAAGAAAAAGGAGTTACAAAAAATGGCACTTGCCAATTAGGGCTCACTGCCCGAGCACACAGCTCACAAAGAGGCCCACTGCCTACAAGGAGACACACTGTCTATAAGAATGTTATATAATACTTGAACTGATTGGAAGCACCTACATATGCTGGGGTTCAATTCTGGTTAGGCTCAGTACACTGATCTGCTACACTTCATCTTTCCTCTGTTCTTTATTCTGCTATCTTTTCACATACTGGATCTTTCTTACTACTTCTGCTCTGCTCTGTACTTATTCGCATACTATCTCACACTGTCACGCTTTTCACAACTAAATCCATCCTCTATATATATCCGCACAAGTAATTTCATCACTTTTCTAGTCGGCATCCGGAACAGTCTAGTTTCTTACAAACTCTGTTCTGTCGGCTGAATCCTTGCTCACCAAGCAATGCGGATCAAGCATATACTTGTAGATATCATTAGTCATGTTGGCCAAACATGATTCATGCCTTCACAACCTTTACCATCAACAGTAACATATCCGGAAAAGATTCTGATGCTCTGTCAGTCAGTTATTCCTTCTGTTCTCATTGTCTTTCAGGAATCCGGTACTCAGCTATTCATATCTTTTTCTTTGTCCATCACCGGAGGCTAAATCCTTGGAATATACTACTCAAGGTAGTCCTCTTGACTTCCCCAAATCCGAACTGCACCAAGACACTTCCTCTGAGAGGTCCGGACCAATCTGTCGGACCTTGCCACATGCTCTGTTCTTGTTCACCGGACCACAACAGTTCTTCATCCTGACTTCCGGTAGAGGCACACCATGACTTGCGGATGTGTGGGATGACCTTTGTTGCCATCAATGACAACAACCATGAATCCATATAGTGTCTCTTGCCAACAATCTCCCCCTTTGGCATTGATGGCAATACTTAGTGAAAAATGACTAAGTGTTTACACTATGCTCCCACTTTGCTAATGCTCTATCTTTATATACAATTTCTGGAACTCCCCCTTAGTTGGATTCCTCATTTTTCACTACTCCTCACTCCCCCTTTGACATCAATGGCAAAGGGTAGGGTCCGCACACCAAAATTTTCAAAAATTTTCTATACATAGCCGCATATTTACATACTCACATAAACTGAAGAATGTCTGCAAAAGATGTCTTCAGTTGAATCAGTTCTGTAGCCCAACTTTGCTTCATTCTATCCAAAATTGAAATGTGACCACTCAACATAAATGCAAAAGCTTCTGCCCTCTTGAGATCTGTCGGATCATTTGTTTGGGCGGTAGTCTGAGCATCACTGATGGCCTCATGCATGGTTTCTAACTTAGGGATTATAATCCTTCTAAGTTCTCCCATCCGGTTAGTGATATTCTTCCTTTCCTTCTCAAAGTTCTTTATTGCATTTGTGATTGCAATAGTTTGACATTCTTGATTTACTATGGATGAAGAGAGAGGATCAAAACTTTGAGACAAACTTTGTAGTTTGTCCTGTTCCGCTTTTATTTTCTTATCTATTTCTACTGTTGCCTTTGGCCAGGAGATACAAAATTTGTAAATATCAGCGCCATCCTTAAGAGCATTTTCTAAGCTCTTTATTCCAATACTCATATTTCTCCTATCGTTAGAGATTAATCCTAATACTTCTGAAAATCTTTTATCCAAAAATTCCTTCCGAACCTTTTCTTCAGCTGATTTTTCTAGAGAATCAAAATGTGTATCAACACTGCTGACTAAGGTTTTGAGATTACCGGAAGAGGAAGCTGTCGGATCTATCTGGATTGATGGCATAATCTTTTCAAGCACTCCGGAAGCAGCCTCTATCAACTCACAGTCTTCCATATGAGACTTTAGGAGTTTTTCATTTGCCTTAGCATTTGCAAATGAAGCTATCTTCATTGTCTGTACCGGAGAGAGAGAGTCAAAGTCGAATGGGCCTTTTAGAAGCTCCGGTTCATCAATCTCTAAAGTTTCTTGGCTTAGAAACTTTTGAACAGTTTGTGCAGTGTCTCTTGCCAGAGACAGATGTTTCTTTTCTTCTGCAGTTTTGTCCTTAGGAGTCTTATCTCCTTCCACATTCTTACCACTTACAGTTGTGGTTTTCTCTGTTGGATTTTTCTCTTTCTCTGCATCCTTGGTGCTGTCAGCGTCTTTTTCTTTTTCTGCTGCTTCTTCCTCCTGTAATTTTTCTTCTTCTTGGGATTCGGAGACTGTAGGAGAAGCCGAAGAAGAGATGTTAGTCTGTTCTAGTGGCACTTCTTCTGGAGCAGATGATTCCAAGTCCGCAACTGTTTCTGCACCTGAGTCCTCTGTAATAGGAATATTAAACCTTTTGTATGTATTCCGGAGGATCTCTTCAGTGTCCTTGGCTACTTTGTCGGTCTCACCAAGCATAAGCTGATTCATCCTTGCTTTGCTTCTGAATTCATCCTTGCAGTCCTTGAATATCATGTTCATCGTTTTGTGATCAATTGAGGGATATAGCTGAATAGCTATCTGTTCCCTGATCTCAAGGTCTTTAGCCATGGCATTGTTCTTTCTTATTTCTAGTTCCATCTCTAGACTCTTTGGAATTTCAGAGATAATCTTAATAAAAGCTTTATTGTAGATGTTCAAGTACCTAATTATAGCTTCCTGCAGGATCTTTTGATCTGCCTCATTGTAGTCATCATAGAATTCAGCCACCGGTTGAAGGTTCCCATCCACAGTGACTGATTTGACTACACTGTCTAGAGACAGGGTGGGCTTTTCAGAAAATTCTTCTGTCATTTCTTCCTTGTCTCGGCCAGAAGAGGGTTTACCAGATCCTTTCTTCTTCTGTTTCTTTATTTCTTTCACTCCCTCATCTGACTCAGTTTCTTCTTCATCCTTTTGGCTTTGATAAGCTCTTGAGGCTTTTGTCTTAGATCTCTTACCGGATCCCTGGACTTCCGGTTTTGAGCTTTTGGTTTTGATAGGTGTAGATCCTTTTGATGATCTGGTCCGGGTTGAGGATTCCACCGGAGCACTTTTCTTGCTTTTCTTTTCTGCCTCTTTCTTTTCTTCCTCAGATTTTCTTCTCTTTTCCCGGTTGGCATCAAGTGCCTCTTTTGAGATGCCTAGGCCTTGAGCAATATGCTCTACTTCTTTTCTCACCTTCCTCTTTATCTCAGGTTCCCTGAGTTCTACATGGATTTTTACACTCAGCTCCTCAAAGGTTCCAAACCTTTCTGCCTTTGGATCTTTGGGCTAACTTAGCATGTGTTGAACATGCAGCTCCACTATCTGTTCATCCACTTCATACCCCATGGGCATGATCCAGACAGTCCTTGGCTCCACTGCCTCCATTAGGCACTAATCAGTGTCCACCATAAAGCACACTGAGTCTTTGTATTTTTCAACAAGAGACTGGGGAATTCTTTCTCTTGCTTGCATCATGCTTTGGAAGTTTTTGAAGTATCCCCATAGGGCTGTATTTCTTGCTTTAGCATCCCCAAGCCCATGTAAATAGTCTCTTATCTGGACTGCAACAGGTTTGTCATTCTGCCATGCCCATCCACTTGATCCGGGCAGCTCATTCATGAAGTAGAAAAATAGACATAATATAAGAGTACCATACTTAAAGGAATTCTTTTTGTCCTTCTTGATTTTCTGTATATTTTCCATTAATTAGCTTAAGAGCAGTTCACAGAGATCATATTCTACATTCTTCCTTAGCATTTCATAGGCAGTATACACTGCAGTTCCGGATACAGAATTCTCCCTGCTGGAGTGATAGATCTTGTATCCTATTATCATGGATGCATACTTGATATCCGGATCCGAAATATCTTCAATGGTCATTGCCCTCTTATCAAATTTTGATCCGGTGGCCTCAGTTACAATGTTGTTCTTGACAGATTTGAGGATAGGTATCCCTCCGGAAGAGTATAGACCAGTTACTGCCCTAATTGCCTCTTTTGTGATCTTGTAAGGTCTATCCAGCCATAGGAAGTTGTCATGCATTCTGCTCAATACATATCGGACCCATTCTTCTTCTTCAAAGCAGGGGAAATGAATGAATTGATCAAACTGTTTCTTCTGGATACCCTTGTACTCTAGTTTAAGCTCAAAAGCATTGTCTATTAGTTGTTTGTGATAGAGATCTCTCAATTTGAATTCCCCGAATTCCTCAATGCTTGCGTGTATGTAAACCCTAATGTCTTCTGTGTGTAAAACTCCATGAGGAACACTGGAAAATGCTCCTAAGGGATCTACCTCCAATGACTTGTATGGATGTTTCTTAAATTCAAGTCGGGGCCTGTCTGAGATTTTTACTATATTTGGAGTAGCCATTTCTTCAAAAGATTTGTAGCAAGATATCGGAAGTGGAAAATACCTTTTGCGTCTTCGGTTACATGGAGTGGCTGGATTGATTTCTGTATGTAATGACTTCGGCAGGAGATCTTCGGTGAACTTGATGAATTTTGTTGCAGAGCTCTGCTTTTCGCTTCTTCTTGGATGTGGAATGATCAAGTGATGGTTGAGAAATCCCTTATATCGTTTCGCAAACCCTAATATCTGTTTGCAATAAATGCTCCACCTATATTATTCCGGTTTGCCTTATCTAGATAGCTTGGAGTATCCCGGATCAGTCCTGATCTATGAACATCATGCGGATCTTTCAATCATGAATAAATCGAGGTGACACATTACAAGAACATCCCAAACGTTCTGTCCAGTCCGCAGAGTAAAATAATGTACTTCCGGATCTCTCCAGACCCTTTTGTAGTCCTCTGTCATTCCGGAGCATCTCCCGGAACAGGTCTTATTTGATCGATCACAACTTCTTTACATCTTCATGCGGACCTCTGAAATCTTGTCTGGATCATCTCAGGACTTATATCTTCAAACCCTTTACTCCGCATCTTGTGTCACATCCAGCACCACTTGATTGGCTGGGAGAACAGGATTTTCTTTGAGTCTCCCCCTGAGCCAGATCTCACTTTTTAATTTTCAGAAGTAATATCAGCACCAGAATCTGGTGCAGATCCAGTTTCTGTATTCTCTAAACTTTTCTTCACCCAAATCTTGCTCATCTGATTCCTAACTTCATCCGCATTCATCTTTTGTTTACCCTTGTCTTGATTCTGATTATACACCGGACCTCTTTTGTCCTGATTCTTGCTTCTGCAGACTTTAGCATTATGACCGGACCTATTATAGATTTGGCAGATAACATTTCTTTGCATATTTGACTGATAACCTCTTGATCTGCATTGATTAGCCATATGACCTACTCTATTGCATGTAAAGCATCTACCATTGAATGATTTGTTTACTTGCATATTTCTGCATTCATGAGACTTGTGTCCATACCTTTTGCAGTTAAAGCACTGTCCGGAGAAGGATGGATTAGTTTGATTCATTCTTTTTCTGCACTGATTAGCTTTGTGACCAAAGTGATTGCAGCTGTGGCAGTATCCATTGAAAGATGGATATCTTTGAGCATTGGGTTGTCTTACCGGAGGTCTTCTAGGCCTATTCCTTGGATTTTCTGATCCAAAATTCTTTTGACCGGATCCGGAACTTTCTCCTTTCTCATATCCCAAGCCGTACTTGTCATCTGTCTTCTTTTGACTTCCAAGAAGTACTTCAAGTTGGGCAGAGCTTATCTTGAATTTTTCTTTAAATTCATTTGCTGTTTGAAGATCTCTTTTGAGAGAGACAATTTGATCCTCAAGTATTTTTTCATTATCTTTGGCATCTTCAAGATCAGATTCAAGATGTCTGATAATCCTATCCATCTGGTGGCATTCTTCTGATTTCTCTTTAAGAGATTGTCTTAGATTGTCTTCAGCTTTTCTTTTTTCTTCAATCTCTTGAGTAAATTTTATAGTTCCTGATTCCATTTCATGTCTTAACATAATGACTTCTTTTGATAACTTTTCACATAACTTGGTTTTCTCAGTCAATTCTTAATTTGTATTGCTTTCTTCAGTTTGGTTTGCCAATTGTTGGAGCAGCTCCTTTCTCTTTTTCATAGAGAGACTTAATTTGTCTTTTAGTTCTCTCATGAATTCATCAGCCTGTTTGAGTCTTTCCTTTAATTCATTGACTTCAGAATTTGACTATTCAAGATCCTCAAGGGCAGTCTTGAGTTGCTCCCTTAAACCATATGCATCCATTGGAACTCCCAGATCTTCCTCAAGCTGTTAGGCTCTATTAGGAGGAACCTCGCTCTGATACCAATTGTTGATAACTGAGAGGGGGGGTGAATCAGTTATCCTAATTGTTTCTTCTTTTGAACTTTCTTATTAATCAAAGCAGCATTGAATTAAACAAACAAACATTATCATGAAATGAGAAACACATGACACAGTATTTTTGACATGGAAACCTGGTTAAGGGAGAAAACCACGGGGTGGTTAACCCAAAGATTATTCTGTTAGAAGAATAAGGAGTTACAAAAAATGGCACTTGCCAATTAGGGCTCACTGCCCGAGCACACTGCTCACAAAGAGGCCCACTGCCTATAAGGAGACACACTGTCTACAAGAATGTTATATAATACTTGAACTGATTGGAAGCACCTACATATGCTGGGGTTCAGTTCCGGTTAGGCTCAGTACACTGATCTGCTGCACTTCATCTTTCCTCTGTTCTTTATTCTGCTATCTTTTCACATACCGGATCTTTCTTACTACTTTTGCTCTGCTCTGTACTTATTCGCATACTATCTCACACTGTCACATTTTTCACAACTAAATCCATCCTCTATATATATCCGCACAAGTAATTTCATCACTTTTCTAGTCGGCATCCGGAACAGTCTAGTTTCTTACAAACTCTATTCTGTCGGCTGAATCCTTGCTCACCAAGCAATGCGAATCAAGCATATACTTGTAGATATCATTAGTCATGTTGGCCAAACATGATTCATGCCTTCACAACCTTTACCATCAACAATAACATATCCGGAAAAGATTCTGATGCTCTGTCAGTCAGTTCTTCCTTCTATTCTCATTGTCTTTCAGGAATCCGGTACTCAGCTATTCATATCTTTTTCTTTGTCCATCACCGGAGGCTAAATCCTTGGAATATACTACTCAAGGTAGTCCTCTTGACTTCCCCAAATCTGCACTGCACCAAGACACTTCCTCTGAGAGGTCCGGACCAATCTGTCGGACCTTGCCACATGCTCTGTTCTTGTTCACCGGACCACAACAGTTCTTCATCCTAACTTCCGGTAGAGGCACACCATGACTTGCGGATGTGTGGGATGACCTTTGTTGCCATCAATGACAACAACCATGAATCCATATAGTGTCTCTTGCCAACAATTCGATGGAATACATGATAACCATTCGACTGTTTGCAACTACCCTATTTTTAGGACTGTAACTGTCCTGTTTTACAATAGAAACTAATTACAGTTTATCCTAATGGCCATCGATGGATTTATGACTTGTCAACAACTTTGACAATGTCATTAAATCTTTGACAAAGTCTACCACCCTTTACCTATGCCAAAAAGGCTTACAATGTGAAATATATGACTGCCCCCATGTTCTTAGGATTGCCTCTTACATGTGTTAAAAGGCTTACAAATAGGACTGTCTATTACACCTGATAACATGATATCAACAAGAGATGGGCATGGTCCTTATTACAACATGAGAAAATGGTCTTCAAGACCTTATGGAATCAACAAAACAAAATGAACAACAAAAACAAGGTATGAGTCCTTTGGTCTCCTTGGTGCTCTTGCACCATACTCCCTGGGTGGAAAGAGAACTCAAGTCTCTTGAGGAAGTAGATCAAAAACTATGACACCATGCTTCAAGATGTCTTCTTCACTCATCCAAGTGGCATCTTCGATGGGTAAGCCACTCCATTTGACAAGAAACTGTTTGTATGTCTTCTTTCTAGTCTTCTTTAAGACCTTGGTGTCCAAGATACATTCCACTTCAAGGGTTGAGTGGGTGGAAGACCCTTAACCCATTCTTCATCTCCTACTACTATCATATCTGCCTCTGAATCTGCATTATGATCACCTTTGAAAGGGAACAAGTCTGAAACATTAAAGATAGGAGATATAGCCAAGCCTTGAGGAAGTTTAATCTCATAGGCATTGGTCCCAAACTTGTGCACAATCCAGCATGGTCCTATCTTCTTCATGAGGGGTTTGGTTGGCTGCCCCTTTGGAAGTCTCTCCTTCAAATGTGCCATAACCAAATCCCCAACCTTGTATTGTACATCTCTCCTTCTCTCATTGGCTTTCTCCTTGTACTTGTCATTGTTTCTTTAAAGAGTTTCTCTTACATTATCATGGATGTCCTTCATGGCCAATTCAAAGTCATCACATTGAGCACTTTTCCTCTCCAATCCATGGAGATATCTCAATTCAAGAATACCTCTTGGGTGAACACCATAAACAATCTCAAATGGACTCCTTCCTGTGCTCCTATTGGTGGAATCATTGTAAGCAAACTCAGCTTGAGGGATGATCATATCCCATGCTTCTCCATGTTGTTTGGTACGACACCTGAGAAGATTTCCCAAGGACCTATTCACCACCTTAGTTTGGCCATCAGTCTGAGGGTGATAGGTTGAAATGAATGACAATTGAGTACCTAACTTCTTCCACAAAGTGCGCCAAAAGTGGCCTACAAACTTTGGATCCTTGTCAGTCACAATGTTAAGAGGCAAACCATGGATTCTAACAATTTCTTTGAAGAACAAACCAACAATGTGTGGAGCATCATTAGTGCATTTACATGGAAAGAAATGACCCATCTTACTTAATCTATCCACCACAACAAATATACTATCAAAGCATCTTTGAGTCCTAGGAAGACCCAAGACAAAATCCATGCTAATACTTTCCCATGGCCTATTAGGAATAGGAAGTGGCTGATATAGACCAGCATTAGATGAAGTACCCTTTGCCCTTTGACAAATACTACAACATTCAACAAATTTTCTGATATCTGATTGCATTTTAGGCCAAAAATAAAACCTCTTCACCTGATCGAATGTTTTATCCAGCCCAAAGTGACCTCCTAGTCCACCACAATGTTTTTCCTTTATGATGTTCTCCCTCATGGAACACCTAGGAACACATAGTTGGCTGCCTTTGAACAACAACCCCTACTGCAACAAAAACTCAGAAAAATCAAAATGATAAGAGTTTGAAAATTGTGAACAAACTTCAGATACCTCCTTGAAATCTTCATCATCCGAATATATATGTTTGAGAGCATCAACCCCTACACTTTGCAACTGAATTTCTTGAACCATACACACCCTTCTACTCAATGCATCTGCCACTTTTTTGGCCTGCCCCTTCTTGTGTTTGATTGAAAAAGTATATGCTTGGAGTTGTTCAACCCATTTCATATGCCTATGGTTGAGTTTCTCCTGTGAATTCAGAAAACTAAGTGCATGGTTGTTAGTATAAACAATAAATTCTTTAGGCAAAAGATAGTGCCTCCATTTTTTCAAAGCTTGCACCATTGCATACAATTCCAAGTCATAAGTAGAGTACTTTCTCTTAGCATCATTCAATTTTTCACTAAAGAAAGCAACAAGCTTGCCTTCTTGACTTAGGACAGCCCCTATAGCAAGATTACTAGCATCACATTCCACCAAAAACAACTTGTTAAAGTTGGGCAAAACAAGAATGGGCTGTTGTGCTACTTTTTATTTCAGAATTTCAAAAGAATCATTAGCTGCCTTTATCCAAAAAAACTTACATTTCTACCCCACTTTGATGGTATCTAAAATTGGTGCACAATTATGACTAAAACCCCTTATAAACTTCCTATAAAATGTTGCCAAACCAAGAAAACTTTTCACATCACCTATTGTTTTTGGAGTTGTCCATGACAAAATGGCCTCTACCTTTGCTGGATCCATCTTCAAACTACCTTGGGAAATGACAAAACCAAGATAGGTGAGTTCTTCCTTCATGAAGACACTCTTTTCCATGTTGATCATCAATTGTTCATCATGTAACTTCTTCAAAACCTAATCCAAATGTTGCAAATGCTCTTCCTTAGTCCTGCTGAAAACAAGAATGTCATCCAAGTATACCACCACAAATTTGCCAATGAAATCCTTCAACACTTCATTCATGAGATGCATAAAAGTACTTGGGGCATTAGATAGACCAAAAGGCATCACCAACCACTCATAAAGACCCTCATTTGTTTTGAATGTTGTCTTCCATTCATCCCCTTGCTTTATCCTAATTTGATGATACTGACTCTTAAGGTCAATCTTAGAAAAGTATCTAGCCCCTCCCAAACAGTCGATTAGGTCCTCAATCCTTGGCATAGGGAACCTATATCTTATGGTAATCTTGTTAATGGCTCTAGAATCAGTACACAACCTCCATTTACCATCCTTTTTAGGTGTTAGGACTATTGGGACAGCACATGGGCTAAGGCTCTTTCTTACCAATCCCTTATCCAACAATTCTTGCACTTGCTTGGCAATCTCTTCATTTTGAGGTGTCATCTTGTAGGCTACTTTGTTTGGCAAAGTAGATCCTAGTATGAAGTCAATTTGATGGCTTACGTCCCTAATAGGTGGCAACTCATTAGGCATTTCTTCTACCATAATCCCCTTATACTTCTCTATCAACTGTTTCACCTCCATAGGGACCTCTTCCTCTCTCGGATCATGCAAACTAGGACTGTTTTTAGGCTTCAAAATCAGAACATACCCTTGGGTTCCTTCCTCCTTAAGGGTGTCTAAAAACTCTTTACCACTCACAATCATGACACTTGACCCAACATTCTTCTCTACATTCTCATCAGGGAATGGATCCATTCTATATTTTCTACCATTCTTGGTTATGATGAAAGAATTAGTTTTACCATCATGTTGTGATTGAACATCATATTTCCATGGATGTCCTAACAGCAAATGACAAGCATCCATGGGAATTATATCACACAAAATCTTGTCCTTATATTCTCCTATCTCAAATTCTACCCATGATTGTTCATCTACCAAAATTTGTTGCCCCTTATTCAACCATGATACTTTATAAGGACTAACATGAGGAAGTCTTTTCAATTTCAATTTGTCTACCATTTCAGTGGAATTCAAATTTTTAGTTGACCCTGAATCAACAATTACCTTGCAAATCTTACCATAGGCCTTGCATGTTGTCCTGAACAATGTTTTCCTTTGAGGGGGTTCTTGTGTTTGAGGCACCTTCAACATGGTTCTTCTCATCATCAAACTTTCTCCTTCATAGACTGGGGCTGCACTTCCAATTGGTGAGTTAACACTTTGGCAATCTTCCTCTTGGATCAATTGGTTCCTTCTCTCTCCTCCATGAGAGCTTGAGGCTTGCTTTTCAGGACATTTGAAGGCTAGATGTCCCACTTGGTTGCAATTGTAGCACCTTCCAGTGAAGACATTAGGACCTCTTCCTGGTCCACCAAATCTACCTCTTCCATTGGGCCTCCTTCCTCTAAAGCCTCCTCTAGAACCTGATTCTCCACTTTTCTCTTGGGAACTAGATTCCCCTTGACTTCTTTGGGATTGATTTCTGCCTCCAAAACTACCCCTACCTCTGAAATTTTAGCCACCTCTTCCTCTATTTTGCTGCTCACCTTTCCTCTTCAACTTCTCTTCAGCCCTTAATGCCACTTGAAAGCATTTTTCCATAGTTTCAGGAGTTAATAAACTGATCTCATCTTGAATATTAAACCTCAAACCATTTAGATACCTTGCCACTTTACCTTTTTCATCCTCCATGTACCCACAACGAAGAGAGAACTTGTGAAACTCCTGGGTGTAGGTGGCCACATCCAAATATCTTTGCTTGAGATTTTGCATCTTCTTGTAGATCTACACCTAATAGTCTAATGGAAGGAATTGGGACTTGATCCTCTCCAACATTCTGCTCCATGAAGAGATCATACTCTTCCCATTCTTTACCCTCTCATCTTGGGTGTAATTCCACCATGTAAGGGCAGCACCTTTGAGTTTAGTTTTTGCAAACTTCACCCTCTTATTTTTAGGAACTTCCATGTATTCAAAGTAGTTGTTTAGGGCCTCAATCCACTCCATGACTTCATCAGCATTCATCTTGCCACTGAACATTGGAATCTCCATCCGAGCCTCTAAAAAATCCTTGCCAATTGCCTTGATGGCTTCAAGGAAATGCTTTTGATCTGCAGGTACCCGTACCTCTTCTTGATCTTATTCTTCCTCCTCTTTTTCTTCTTCTTCATTAGAACCTTCATCTATCCTCTTCCCTATCCTCAATGCCTTCAACTCTACTTGAAGTGCTTCCTTGACTCCACTTTTGATCTTTTCTTCCATCTCCTTGAACTTCTTAACCACTTCAGTGGTCATCCGCTTTGGAGGCATATTGCTAGCCTCTCCTTCACTCTCCTCTACTAACATATACCAGGCCAACAATAGAACCTTTTATGGCTCTAATACCACTATGATGTAGAGGCACTTGGATAGAAGAGGATAAGACAAGTTGACAAGGTTTTCACTACACCCAAAAACCCCAATTTCAAAGATCAATTTGTAAAAGTGGGAACATCAGTTAGGGACTCTTAATTCTTCATGGAAAGGTTGATTAGACATGCATAGGGACCCATTCCAATCATTGGCAATGGCAGGTCAAACTCAGATCTAGTACTTCCTTCACAAACCCAAGAAATGGCTTGTAGCCCTAGAAAAGAGAACAGTCATCCATAACTTTTGTTACAGACCTTCAAATATAGATCTAGGACAATCATAAGATACCCATTTGGACTCCCTATCACATATCCAAAACTAGGTATAGGTTGTTTTGGACGGTATGACTCAACCTATAACTCCTCTAAATGACCTAGAGCCCCAATTAGGCCTAAAATACAAAGAGACCACTATAAAATGCATGCACAGAACTCAACCAATGATCTAAACACTTAGAATACATGTTGAAACTAAGTATTTAGTGGGTTTTAGGGCCCCAACATGGACTGCAACTGATTGGTCCTCTTTTGTTCTTTACTATGCCTCTAAACATCACCTAACACATGAGGATGTTAGGTTTCCTCAAAGAAAACTCCTCCTTCTCAAGTTTCCTACACAAAACTTGTCATAATCTACTAATACATACCTACAAGAACCCATCCCACTGATCAAGGGTGAATCAAATCAGTGCAATGGCAAGAAAATGCATTTTTTCCTATCAAAACCCTAGTCTATGTTATGGCAGACAGAATTCAAAGAAATACAGATAACTCTCACACAGAATAGTTTCAAGACACCAAATTGAATGCAAATGAGATCCAACTCACTCTACTTTTATTCCACCATAATGATCTTCCACAACCTATCCGTACAGAGGAGTAACACAGACTGTAGCAGCGAATATATAGAAAAATAACAGAAAACTTAAGTTTCTTATTGCTTTCTTCCACCAAATGTCTTCTCCAAGACTTCTCCCTTGGTTACAATGGATAGGGCAGGGCCTTAAGAAGCCTACCAATCAATTTTTAGAGGATGGAGGATAGTTGGTTTGATGGAATACATGATAACTATCAGACTGTTTGCAACTACCCTATTTTTAGGACTGTAACTGTCCTATTTTACAATAGAAACTAATTACATTTTATCTTAATGGCCATCGATGGATTTATGACTTGTCAACACCTTTGACAATGTCATTAAATCTTTGACAAAGTCTACCACTCTTTACCTATGCCAAAAAGGCTTACAATGTGAAATATATGATTGCCCCCATGTTCTTAGGACTGCCTCTTACATGCCTTAAAAGGATTAAAAATAGGACTATCTATTACCCCTGATAACATGACATCAACAAGAGATGGACATGGTCCTTATTACAACAAGAGAAAATAGTCTTCAAGACCTTATGGAATCAACAAAATAAAATGAACAACAAAAACAAGATATGAGTCCTTTGGTCTCCTTGGTGCTCCTGCACTAGATAAGAAGAGCACAAATAACCTATAACCTTGCATTTTTATACAAGGTATAAACACCTGAAAGTGCCAAATAATTAGATTTAAGCCAAGAGGGAGGATACATCCATCATACACATCTTGACTCCATTGCCCAAAATAGATAAAACACTATTCATTTTAACAACATTTCAAAACCATATTACATTTTCAAATCTCAAACATTAGCATTAGGAACAATTCACAAACACTACAACTACTTCACACCAATTTGCCACCGTGAAGGTTACACAAAAGTCTGTACTATCTATCAAGGTACACTCACCTAGGTCTGGTAGAGCCTAAAGAGAAGAGGGTTTAACCATAACAACCATGTGCCTGTTAGCCAAAAACGTGAAGAGAGCTTGGCAACCTCTTAGGGTTAATATGAACCTATGTTTTTGAGACATAACAAAATTGGCTACTCTACTGGGGAGTAATCCATAATTCTGGTTAAAAGACCATATCAATTTAGAGTCATTGAAGTTTTGAATTTGAATACAAATTGGTAACTCTGCTGGCAAGGAGGACCTGGAAGGATAAAATATATTCCTCTTTTAACAAGAGGTGGCGACTCTGAAAAGAATTCAATGAAGAATATCAATACATCTTGTAACAACACCATTTGCAGTAAAAATAAATAAGTTAGAAGAAGAGGAAATACTAAAGTTATTAAGGGAAGAGAAAAGATAGATTTGAGAACTACAGCAATTAAAAGCCAAACAGGCTTCAAATTCATCACAATATATATCAGCATCTAGTGAGGGTGGGTATGTGAAGTCAAATAATCATTTAGTACCTCATGACCCTGACAATAGATATGGTGCATAATATACACAACATGACAATTTTTATAGCTACCAAGATCATGAATACAATCAGTACCCCAAGCATTATCAATATCAATACCAAACACCATATCAAGATGTGCAACACAGTTTTATCCCTCTTGGAAATGTCGATCAAAATCTGCAGCAAGAGATACATCAACAATAGTTATGTGATCATAGGAAGACAAGGGGGTCATTTTGTCCTGAAATATACAAATCACTTGATTTCAAGAACATTCATGATTATCCACATCCCATCCCTTTGAATGTAAAAAAGATTTTGCCAAACTTTAAGGGATATGAATCAGCAAACGTTTACTTATAACAATTTATTGATTTAATGATGAATCATCAAATCAGTGAAGAGGATGTTATTATGAAACTCTTTGTGAGAACATTAGAAGATATTGCTGAATGTTGGTTTTCCAACTTACCTATGCATTCCATAGCTTCATGGGATGAACTTGTACATAAATTTATGCATTACTTTAAGGACAGTGTTGACGAGTATGCACATATTCAAGAAAGAAGTCAAGATCTTTTAGATGCAGTTTTTGGCACAAGGAGATATAAAGGAGAAACTGTACATTCGTTACTCAATAGATTGATGGATATCTATGGAAAGATACCTTTTAATCTTCAGCCTGATAAGTCCATGTTCATTGAGCAATTCATGAGAATATATGACCCTAATCTAGTTCATTGGCCTAAGTCATCAAAGCCAGCTACTTTTGGGCAGTTGTGGCTATGGATTTGTAATATAGAAGTATTCAAGCATAGGGATGTTATCAATGTTGAACCTAATGATGACAAATATGAAGAGACTGATCAAACAATGCAACCAGTAGATGAGACATGTGCAAGTGAAAATTTTAGTGATGATATCTCAAATCTAAATGAGGAAGAAGTTTTAAAAGATCAATTCTCCACTTGGGATTAGGATTGCAATCATAAGGATTTCACACAATACTTTCAGCCACAGCATATTCTAACAAATAATGAAATGGCATATGATGCATTAGAAGGTAAGAGTAGTCTTCAAAATATAAATTCTCTTGCTGTCCCAGCCCACCCACCTCAATACCTGAATCAACAGTTTGAGGAGGAGGAAGATGAGTGTTTACATATTCAAGAAAGAAGACAAACTCTCGATGAAGGAAAAATGTGCATATCTAGAAACAATTTTCAGGTCTATTCAAACCCCTTGTATGATGACATAATAGAAGATGATGAGATGATACTTTGCCAAGATATGCCGAAACAAGAATTTCATGTGTATTCGAATCCAATTTATGAAAAGGATGAAGTATTTTTAGATAGTCAAAGTGATACACCATCTTGTAATCATGTTGATGAAATGAGCATATCTAATTTCAATGATCTTAAGTGTTGTGGTAATAATGAAAAAGATGAAGAAAATGTCAGTAATGTGATGGATGGAGAAACATGCTCACTTAACAGTGAACAAATTTCAAATTTACTCACTATAGAATTCAGAAATATGCACACAAAGATGACTCTAAAATTTCATGCCCAATATACATTTGCTTTGACAAAGATGATGAACCACTTGATTTGTGTGAAAGAACATAATCAGAATTACATTCTAATGAGTTAGAGACAATTGGTGGTTATGAATTTTATTGCAAAAATCCTCTTGAGATGTATACTTCTATTGAGTCTTGAGGTAATGAAGTTTCAAGATCACAATCATGTAGAAAAGTTACCTGTGATGCTAGAAATAGTAGCGATGTTTTTGGATCTGATATAGTTCCATTTGATGGTGCCTACATTGAAGAGAGTGGATGTCAAATGCAATTTGATTTCTTCTGCTTCCCAATTCAGATAGAGAGCCATCATTTGGTGGATGATAGCAAGTATGATTACACACAATATCACACAGAGATTGGGTCTAACCTATCACACAAATATGATACTTTTCATATTGTGTGTGGTCTTCAGGTGCACAATAATAAAGAATATACCAGCAACATGGAGCATGGAAAATTGATCAAAGATATGAATGCATTCAAACAAAATAGATTTTAAAAATATTTGCAGATTGGTTTCACTACAGTGTGATGAAAACCAAGTATATGACAGAGGAAAATATGGGCTTTTCTTATTTTTGGTGGCCTTGAGTCATCATTTGTGGTGTGGTTTTCAAACCATGTCAATTTAGAGCAGAGGTAACATTTGGACTCTATTGCCCAATGGAGTAGGCACTCGATCTACTCCCCAGAGATCTGGGATCTTGCTATGCCTACAAGGGGCATACATCCCCAAACAAAGCCACTATTGGAACCTTAAAATTCTGGCAAAATTTCAAGTACCCATGATGAAAATTGGAATCAATATTGAAAATGAGTTGGGGTTGCTTTTTGAAATTTCTAAAAATTCCTTGTTTTTCAAAAGTTATGACCAAGTTAATGAAAGTCAAACTATACACTGGTCAAAAATGTATCTCATATACATTTTAGTTTGCATGCATATTGGATGCAATATCTTTCATGTCCATTAGGAGATAATATTCATTGGGTTTAATTCTCATCCTGACCCAATTGGAAAATTAAATTTAGAGAATTTTACTTGAAGTCTGTGGTTGTATATTGTATACAAGATACAAAAAAGAGAATAATTGAAGATTCTACATCAAGGAACTGTATGTTGCCACATGTCGAGATAAAAAGTAATATGCAGAAGGGTTAAGAATTGATGGTAGCACAAGTGCACAAGGGAATCTTGTTAGAGATAAAGGTCCTCTACGATGCTGAGAAATGGTGACACGTGGCCTCCTCTCAATAAAGAAATGAACGTATATGTAAAGAGGGACACGTGGAAGCTTTATCGCATCCACGCAGGATAAGTTGGTGGTGGGCCATTTCTGGCTACAACACCATGAAATGGCGCCACCTGTCCACATCGAACAAAAGGTGAATGGTCGAAGGTTTTGTATATTTATTTGTATGAATACAAGATGCAAAAGAGAGAAGACACAAATGCATAAAGTATGTGAGTACAAAACTGGCAAATGCATATATGGGCCCCACCACGAATGAGTATACAAATGCATTCGTATAAAGCATACAAATGCAGATCCAGATCTAAGGGAAAATGTGATTGAGTTTAGAAAATGAAAGTGTATGCTTGTATACATCTACAAAGTCGGATGTGATCAAAAAGTTAAATCATTATAAACTTTATATGGGGTCCACATTTGTATATGAGAAATGTATGTATTGATATACAAAAATGTGATATGCACTTACAGATTTGAACCTAGAATTAAATATGGAATAAAGTGCATTTGTTCATAATAAAGATAAGGAATCAATGTCACGGATATTTGTATATGTACATGTATATGATATACATGGAGATATACAAGAGAATAATATACAAAACTCGACATAATTAGAGATTTGAACATTGTATACATCAGGTGGGGACCACATATTTATGTTAGAGATATGTATACGATATGCAAAAAGTAATACAACAGGATATATACAAAGGCAGATCCAAAGATAATTTCAATTTGTTTCATAAACCCAATAAAGTTCGTGCTTGTATATGAAAGACATGTATTCGATAAATGAGAAGGAGATGCAAAGATGAACTCGAAGATAATTCAAAAGGTTGTTTTATAAAACCGATGGGGTCCGCATTTGTGTATATGTTCCAAATGCATAAGATATACAATATACAAATGCAAAGATTGAAAGGAAGGAAATTTCAACACAATACAGAGGCCAACCACATATGCATATGTATATGAGATATAGAATGATAAAACATGCATATACGAGTCCCAGAGTTAGCTGAAAATGAATCCGATATTAAAGGGCAATTGTCCCATGTGCTTAAAATCCAACCTAGTGATGTATCTACTAAAAAAGTGAAATAGACATATACAAATGCATTTGTTGCGAATTCAGAAGACTGTTATCATCAAATAGAGATTATAGAACATTTCAAAGACAAAGAAGGTTAAAATTAAAATGTTTTAATCTGTTGAAGATAATTAGTTAAGTGAAGAGTTGCATCGGGTGGATATCTCAGGGGTCACAACCCTTGAAAATGCAATGTATATATGAATGATGAAATCAAAAGTGAAAAGCGTCATCAATAGGAATAGAATTAGAATAGGACATGAAGACTTTCAATATGAATTATAAAATTTTCTGAAGCAAATTCAATGGAGAGGAATATTTTATCTGATGTCCAACCTCTGGTGTTCAATTATTTGTTAATATTCACTCATATGTGTTATTTGTGTTGTCTCTAGAATGGTTTTCCTTTGTTGTTTAAATTAATATATCAAAGATATAATTAATTTATCAGGGCACATTTGTTGCTTCTATGTGATCAATTTGATTGGTTTCTACAAGAAGTTGATTTAAGTCCTTCCAAGTGGTTTATGTTCATTGGTCTCTGTCAAGAGTTAAAACCCTTTAAACAAACAGCCTTGGTCAGGTTTCCTTCTCACCAAAATTCAAATTCCTTTCAGTTGTTCACAGTAACTTAGGAGAATATTATTGGGATTGGGTAAGAAGAGCACAAATAACCTATAACCTTGCACGTTTATACAAGGTATAAACACCTGAAAGTGCCAAATAATTAGAGTTAACCCAAGAGGGAGGATACATCCATCATACACATCCTGACTCTGTTGCCCAAAATTGATAAAACACTAGTCATTTTAATAACATTTCAAAACCTTATTTACATTTTCAAATCTCAAACATTAGCATTAGGAATAATTCACAAACACTACAGCTACTTCACACCAATTTGCCACCATGAAGGTTACACAAAAGTCTGCACTATCTATCAAGGTGCACCCACGTAGGTCTAGCAGAGCCTAAAGAGAAGAGGGTTTAACCATATTAACCCTGTGCCTATTAGCCAAAAATGTGAAGAGAGCTTGGCAACCTCTTAGGGTTAATGACCTACGTTTTTGAGACATAACACAACCTCCAGCTACATTCTGGGAAAGCACTACACCGACCATCTCCTCCACTCATAGTTGAAGTAACTAGTGATATGGAACCTAAAAACCCATCCACTCAACCCCAGGAGAAGATTACTATCAAAAATATGTCAAAAGAATAGCCCTTAGGTAATTCCAAAGTTCCTCCTAAAGGAACAACTCCGGAGATCACCTCTAGAGCTACTTCTGAGATGAGCTCTAGAGCTACTCTAGATATTAAAAAGAAAGCACCTTACCTAGAATAGCTCAAACAACATGTCCCTTAGAAAACTATCCTACAGAAACAAGTCCAACCTATCATTGAATCAGAACTTCTACATGAAATTAAGCAATTGAACATTGAAACTCCACTCTTGCAAGCAATTAGGGATATTCAAGAACTAAACCAATTTATCAAACAACATTGTGTTAAAACCTAGGGTAGAAAGAAATACTTTCCTACCACCATTCAAGTGGAAGGAAAAGTAGTAGACCTTCTTGTGGGAGAGATGCTCCTCCCAAAATATGGAGATCCTGGGAACCCTGTCATAACTGTCCAAATTTCAGGGGTAGAAATATCTAATGTTTTGGTTGATCTAGGGGCAACAATAAACATGACAGTTCACACCCTAGACAAATTATCCCTAACCAGTATCCAAGTCACATCCACAATTCTCCAATTGGCTAACTAGTTAGTGGCTATTCTGGAAGGGGCGTTAACTGATGTTCCAGTTGTTGTGGAATCATGGGAATTCCTGGTGGACCTTCTGATATTGGAGCCTAGAAACCAAAGAAATGCTTATACTTTGATCATAGGAAGGCCATGGTTGGCTACAACAACAGCATCTATTGATTGCAAGACTAGAGACATGGTCATTTCAAATGAGTTAGACATGAAGAAAATCTCCTTCTATCCTCTAGCTAAACCATCTATACATTATTCAGGAAAAGTGTGGGTAGATGAGCCTAATAACATGGAAAACAGTGCCTCTGTAGCTATGGTTACCATCAAGGAACATTTGGGTGAGTTAGAAGAAGAAATAAACTATGACACACCTAAAGATATAACTCACTTTCTCATTGGGAAATATACAATGGAATTAGCTCGAGACTTAAGGAGAGAATTTTTTACTGCTACCCATTGTACCCTTGCAAATATCATTCCTTGTGGAGAAACATTTTATAGGGACTTAGCCATATTTCACATGTTGCTTCCACATTCTTGTCCTCTTAATGCTATGACTCCAGATTATGGGATAGGAACATCTATGGATCATATTACAAAACAAGTCATGATCTTACCTAGGAAAACATTAAACATCAACACTCAGCTAATAGGAAAACATGAAGAAGCACTTCTTAATCTCCTTATCTCCCATTCAACAACTTTTTCTTGGGAATATCAAGATATGAAGGGCATCCCTCCTAAGATCTATACCCATCACATATACACAGAAGATGTCAAACCTATTAGACAACCCTAGAGGATATTAAACCCTGCGCTGAAACACATTGTTAAAACTGAAATAGAGAAATTGCTATAGGAAGGATTCATCTATCCCATTTCAGATAGCCAGTGGGTTTCACCCTTGGTTATAGTGCCTAAAAAGAATGGAAAATGGAGGGTATGTATTGACTGCAAAGAACTAAACAAAGCCATAAAGAAGGATTATTTTCCCTTTCCATTCATTGACCAAGTGTTGGATAACCTAGCAAGGAAAAAATACTTCTCATTCTTAGATGGATTTAGTGGATATAACCATATTCAAGTAGCACCAGAAGACTAGGATAAAACCACCTTTACATGTTCAAGGGGAAATTTTGCATATAGAGTCCTTCCATTTGGTCTATGTAATGCTCCAGCTACCTTTCAAAGGGTTGTTTTAGCCATTTTTCCTGAATTAGCTAATGAGCACATAGAGGTTTATATCGATGACTTTATTGTGTATGGGGACACCTTTGAAGAATCCCTTAAGAACCTAGATAAAGTGCTGCAATGTTGTGAGAAAAATCAGCTATCCTTGAGTCATGAGAAATGCTTTATGATTGTAGAAGAAGGAATTATCCTTGGACACCACATATCAACAAAAGGGATCCAAGTAGATTAAAACAAAGTAGAAGTGATAAAGTAGTTACCCTCACCTAGGAATCAAACTGATGCTAGAAGCTTCTTTGGTCATGCAAGATACTATAGGAGATTTATAGAAAATTTCAGCAACATAGATGCTCCTATGTTTTCCCTAGTAACTAAGGATGCTGACATCCAGTGGATAGAGGACTGCCAAATAGCATTTGAAAACATTAAAGAGAAACTTACAGTCACACCTATTTTGAGGGGACCTAATTGGAATATGTTGGTTCCCCAAAATTCTAAACATTGAACCCTAAAGGTATGCCATGTCTTATGCTCAATTTCAAAGAGAGATTTGGCCAACAAATGAGAGAATGATCTCATAATTTTCTCCCTTACACTTCAAGATCTGCAAAAACTAGGTGGGTCTCCCTATATGGTACTGAATATGGATATGAAATAAGGTTCTATTTAAGCACCTAGCAAATAAACTTCATACAAATAACAAGGGTTCATAAATATGCAAAATGGAAGGCACTATCCCTATTGTCATTAAAACCCAGGTATGAAGTATGCAAATAATTTAGGAATAAATATTGCAGAAAGTAAATCATGGTTTTATATTTGAAATGTGCTTCTAGGTTTGAAGGAAAACCATTCAAAATAAACTAGTGCCTATCTAGGGCTACAGAGTCACAATGCTTGTACACATTTTTCATCACATTTGAAACATATCTTGATGATCACTCAGCCATTAACACCTTATGTTAATGAGATCAACTAATAACTAATAGTGCAACTTATACTTAATAATCCAACCTATAACAAAATATTCTCATCAATTTCATTAAAAGAATTTATATTGCTCCTTGAGCAAACACTAACCCTGAAAATAATCCAAGTGCAGCAAATGTGCATGGAAAGGCTTACAACCCTTGATTGTATTACTAAAAGAAATACTTCATTATAGATTGGAGACAAGAGACACTGAGAGCATGCACTAGCATGTACTCATTTATGTTGTAATCAAGAATATAAATTGCAACTACAGGAATAGTTACAAAGTATTTTTCTCTATTTCCCTAGACAAAACTAAAAGCCTACCCCTTACAGTTTCTTCAAAATCCTAGAACCCTTTACAATGAAAACAATTTCACACTTAATAGAAAAGAGAGAATAGTAGAGAATCCCTAGAAATCAATCTGTGGTGACACATGGCACACCTCTGTACCCTTGATTCTACAACTAATTTGCTTCTAGAAGATGCTCCTCCTTCCTCATTTTCCCTCTTTAATCTGCCCACTTCCCTTTTGCAACTGAAATTGATTTGGCCCAAATCTGTTTTACATTCCCATGAAAACCTTTTACTTGCCTGTAAAAACATGTTTACCAGTTCTATTTTCACTTTGCAAGTGAAAAATATCACCCCTGGGTAAAAACCCACTTACTAGCAATTAAAACTTTTATTTAACTTGCATTTTAACTCAACAAACTCCTCATAAAATCACAATTTCTCCTGCCTTTTAATTTGACATTTTGTCAAATATTTGTCTTGTAGCCACCATCTTTTCTCATATTTTATCTTCTTCAATCCTCTAGCATAACAAATTCCCTACAAACCATTTGAAACCTCCACATAATGGATGACCATTGCAACAGAAGAAGAAAGAAATGCAAGCCATGAGTATTTCATTTGGGCCATTTCTCTTCTTACTGGCACTCTGCAGAAGATTAAAATGTTGCAAAAAAGCTCCCAAGGCATAAGGAATACATTGGGAAAGCTCTCTGGATGAAGAAACAACTGCATTGGACCTGTAAATACCCCAAAAAATTGACCCCAAATGCAAAAACGTGACAGCAAAAACACTTTAGTGTTCTACAACTCTTTTCCTTCAGCATAATGGATTTAACAATTCAAATTAAAGCTTTATTAACTTTTATTTAAAGATTTCAGTAATTTTTCACTGCCAGCATTAGGAATATTAAAATATTTTATAAAACCTTCTCCACAGTTTCACACTTCTTTTGTGCACTCGTTTTTCACCTCCGCGGAATGGTGGAGAAGAAAAATTAAGGCATTTCAAAACTTTTTAAATGTTTATCTGCTCAAGATTTTTACTGGAAAATGTTTTAAAGAAAACATTTAAATGTTTATTTTGATCTTTTTGCACATCCACATATCCTTTGTGCCTCTTTTTTTTTACCTTTCACGGAAATGCGGAAGACTTTTGGCCAAATATTTTATAAACATTAAACTTCTATAAAGCTTTGGTAAATATTTAATTTGCCCTAAATGTTGTGCACTTTCCTTTTTAAATCATTTAAAATATATAAAATATTTTAAATATTTGCAATTCAAACTTTAGGAAATAGTGAAATTTTAATTTCGCCTGTTGCCGAAATAGGGAAAATTCACTGCGCGTAAACAGAACACCTGGAGCCAAGATTTTGCCCAACAATTAAAATTTAGGCACCCCCTTTGTAAACAGGTCTGCTAGACGTGTTAGCCGCAACCAAAATACATTAAAATAATACATCATATGGACTTGGTTTCTAATGAAAATAGAACTGGAGATGTTTTGGACCAAAACAAGAAATGGGTTGTCTTCAGAATTGTGATATTTGCAACTTTCCGGAACACCAAATTTAGCCTAGTCGCAGTTAGAAAATAATTAAATAGCGCATCAAAACTCATCCTGGAAGCATGAAACTGAACAAGAGCACTACCATATGTACCAAGAAACATTGTACCACATGGTTTTGCAAGATGACTCTTGAAAATTTTAATCAATGGAGATGGGCTCCAGGGTAGATTGAGCAGTATACAAACCTAGCCTCGTTCGACACATTGAAAGGACATATACACTCAAAATTTGCAAAATTTTGAAGGTACCATTAGTGGCTTTAGTTGGGGATGCATGCACCCTATGGGCATGGTGAGATTCCAGATCTCTGGGATGTAGACCAAGTGCCTACTCCATTAAGGGCAGCTCTGAAAATAGATTTAACCTGCAACTTGCAAAGCTCCAACACATAATTTTTAAACATTGTTTGATGGCCCGAGGCCACCAAATGAAAAGAAGAACCAATGTTTGCCTCTGTCAAACACCAGCCTATTGAAGGAACTAATTTCCCTCAACCCACTCTTACCTTTGCCACACCACTGTAACAAGTATAGCCTTCCTCCTACAAGCATAACTATGTGATTACCACTGAACATGTGAATACTTTCTCCACATTTGACCCTGTTGTTGCATGGAAACCACATAACATAGGCCACCACATTGTCATGCAGAAAATTTTTCATTTTTGTAGTAGGTGGTGGAAGAACTTGAAACCTCAAGTCAACACCATATGAAAACATACAACGTTCATAGCTATTGACCTCCTCAAATGAATCAAGGCAAAAAGAAAATGCCTCCAATTCATATGGAGAAGAAAAATATACCCCTTCATTATGTTGACTAGGAGAGGGAAACTTGTCCTCTAACATGTCAAATTTAAAACCTTGAAGTTCAGGCACACAAGAAACATTAGCAGCCAGAGAATCACCAACTTGGATAACTTGTTGCTACTCATCATCACTACAAGATGTATGCTTGGGGTCATTTAATCCAATGCAAACCTCATCAACATTTCCATCCATATCATGAGACATTTTATGTGAAGAGCCATACTCCCCAAATTATCTCTCTCTTTCAATCTCTTGGCAATCTATTGAAACATATGTGCCATAAAATTCAAACTTGTGACACATATCTATCATGCTTAACTCAATAGCCATGCCCTCCCATAATTCATTTGAATTACACTATTCATGAGGAAGACTAGAAGTTGCACACCCAGAAAAAGCTTCTCATATGCATCTATGTAATTGACACAATCACATTCTTCAAGTGCAAACTCATCATAAAAATTGTCATCAGTTGTACCAACATTTGTCTTTACATTTTCACTTTCATGTATAGCTACATCGATGCTATCCTCATGCAAACATTCAGTGATAACTTCAAAACCAGAAAAAGGGATCGAAGAAGGTAAAAGATCAAACAAGAAGGCAATTCCTTGTTCACCACTTACATCCCCAACATATGCATGCTCTACAAAATCAACTACCTAAATCGATTCATCCAATGAATCTCTTGCACATATATCTTCTTCTTTGTCCATATTGCTACAATAATCAACAAGGTCATATTCCTCACTATCAAATTGGAAATCATCATTTATTTCTTTGTTAAAGCTTCTCACGGATGATTTCTCCAACTAAAAATCATTGCAAACTCTATCATTTGCATTTGATATGCTGCTAATCTCAAGAGTGTTACCATGGTTTTCAGCATCTATACTTTCCATATAAGATTCTGAAAAGCTTATATCATTAGCACAATTTGAACTGGGATGATCATTCGAAGGATTGTCAACACCATCACAGATTCTCATAACATCACCATGCATTTGTGAGTCTTCAAGAATATTGTCATCATGAAGACTTGAAACTTCAAAATCAGCATAATCAGTAAGATGACCTAAAAATGAATCTTCAATTTCTAATGCATTTTTAGATGATATTAATATATATGATTTAATGGATTCTTCATATTATATTCTTTCCTCATTAATGAGTGAGATCATATCTTTAGCATTATTTGCATCATTGCAACCTTCATTTGAAATAGAGAGTTGGTTTGCTACTTCTGTATTTTCAAAGTCAATAGAAAGCATGAATTCACATGTTACATTTATTTCATCATGTCTTACATCCTGGCTATTAGTGCTGCAATCTTCATCTGTATATATCTTCTCCATGGGTTGACCAAAAAAAGCATCTTCCCCTCTCTTCATGTCAGACAATTCTTGAACAAAAAGAATAGGATCAACACTGCTCAAATTTTGTTCATACTCAGCTTGGAGTTCATTGTGATTTGCATATTGTAATGATGGACAAATCAGAACAGCAGAGATATAACTATCTTGATAATAGTTTTCGTCTTCTTCCTTGGATTGGATGTATGCATAAGATGTTCTAGGACAACCAACACTTGCTGACATATGCCCTCTCATCATTGAATACTTTGAGTTGTTTTCTATATCCATGGCAATTTGATATGCCTGATGAAGTGTTGTAGGCTCTTTGTTTCTCAATTGGTAACTCATTTCTTCATTAAATGCACCTAGGTATACAAACAAGCATAATGAATCATTTGGTCTTATACTTTCTAGAATATCCTCTATTGCCTTTGAAAATATGAGATTAAATGTAGGAACCAACTCATCTTCTTCTTTCTGAATGCTCATAAACTTGTTGATCACTGAACTTGGGTCAATTCTTTCACCAAACTGCCCTATGAATGCTATCATAAACTCACTCCATGAAGAGATATAACATATTGGCAAATATGAAAACCAATCTCTAACATCTTCCTTCAGAGATTGAACAAAGAACTTCATGACAACATCTTCATGACCTATCTCAAAATCTCCCATCAAGTCTATGATTTTTTTGCAAATGTCTACATGCTACTTTTGAACTTTGCCCTTTGAATTCTAGCAAGTGTTCCCTAACTTCGTTAGGAATAGGGTTTGGGAAACCTTGAATCCTACCAAAATTTATGGCTCTATATCTTTCAATAGAGAAATTTCTTTGATGACATGACTGTGTTTCAGGCATGACATTAAAGATTGTAGAGGGAGAACTAGAACATTCATACATATTTGCAAATAAGTTAATCCCTCCTACAACTATCTACTTCTGGATACTTCTTTTAGAGTATGCTACTTTCTCATTTCCCTTTTCTATTAGTACCTTAGAGTATTGGATAAGGGACAATATTTACTACAACCTTTGTTGCAAACCTTCATACAAAAATGTTGCAATAGAAAAATGCCTAAGAACCACTACAACCAACTCTTTTGATGAATTGGAATATTATGTAGAGTCGCCACCTCTCTGAAAGAGCAAAAGATCTTCAAGTAGTAGAAAGCTTCTTCCAAGATCTGGGTATTTATGAGTTCTCTCCACTAGCAGAGCACTAGACTTCAAGAATACACCAAAAACGTTGCAACAATCTCCTTCTTCAAGTATGCAGGTCCTTAGATCATCTGACCCAAAACATTAGATCAGAAAACTTATTGACTCTTTTCAAATGGATAATACTGGAGGTTCCCCAATAGAGATGCCAATCTGTTGGTTCCCCAAATTTCTAAGCATTGAACCCTAAAGGTATGCCATGTCTTATGCTCAAATTCAAAGAGAGATTTGGCCAACGAACGGGAGAATGAGCTCACAATTTTCTCCTTGCACTTCAGGCTCTACAAAACCTAGGTGGGTCTCCCTATATGGTACTAAATATGGATATGAAATAAGGTTCTGTTTCAGCACCTAGCAGATAAACTTCATACAAATAACAAGGGTTCATAAATATGCAAAATGGAAGGCACTATCCCTGTTGTCACTAAAACCCAGGTATGAAGTATGCAAATAATTTAGGAATAAATATTGCAAAAAGTAAATCATGGTTTTATATTTGAAATGTGTTTCTAGGTTTGAAGAAAAACCATTCAAAATAAACTAGTGCATATCCAAGGCTATAGAGTCACAATGCTTGTACACATCTTTCATCACATTTGAAACATATCTTGATGATCACTTAGCCATTAACAGCTTATGTTAATGAGATCAACTAATAACTAATAGTGCAACTTATAATTAATAATCCAACCTATAACAAAATATTCTCATCATTTTCATTGAAAGAATTTATATTACTCCTTGAGCAAACACTAGCCCTAAAAATAATCCAAGTGTAGCAAATGTGCATAGAAAGGCTTACAACCCTTGATTGTATTACTGAAAGAAATGCTTCATTATATATTGGAGATAAGAGACACTGAGAGCATGCACTAGCATGTATTCATTTATGTTGCAATCAAGAATATAAAATACAACTATAGGAATATTTACAAAGCATTTTCCTCTATTTCCCTGGACAAAACTAAAAGCCTACCCCTTACAGTTTCTTCAAAATCCCAGAACCCTTTACAATGAAAACAATTTCACACTTAATAGAAAAGAGAGAATAGTAGAGAAGCCCTAGAAATCAATATGTGGTGACACATGGCACACCTCTGCACCCTTGATTCTATAACTGATTTGCTTATAGAAGATGCTCCTCATTCCTCATTTTCCCTCTTCAATCTACCCACTTCCTTTTTGCAACTGAAATTGATTTGGCCCAAATCTATTTTGCATTCCCATGAAAACCTTTTACCTGCCTGTAAAAACTTGTTTACCAATTCTATTGTCACTTTTCAAGTGAAAAATATCATGCCTAGGTAAAGCCCACTTACTAGCAGTTAAAACGTTTATTTAACTTGCATTTTAACTCAACAGACTCCTCAGAAATCACAATTTCTTCTGTCTTTTAATTTGACATTTTGTCATTTATATTTGTCGTGTAGCCACCATATCTACTCATCTTTTGTCTTCTTCAATCCTCTGGCATAAAAAATTTCCTGCAAACCATTTGAAACCTCCACATAATGTATGACCATTGCAACAGAAGAAGAAAGTAATGCAGGTCGTGAGTATTTCATTTGGACCATTTCTCTACTTACTGGCACTCTACAGAAGCTTAAAATGTTGCAAAAAATCTCCCAAGGCATAAGGAATACATTGGGAAAGCTTTCTAGATGAAGAAACAACTACATTGGACCTGCAAATACCCCAAAAAATCTATCCCAAATGCAAAAACATGACAGCAAAAACACTTCAGCGTTCTGCAACTCTTTTCCTTCGGCAAAATGGATTTAACAATGCAGATTAAAGATTTATTAACTTTTATTTAAAGATTTCATTAATTTTTCACTACTAGCATTAGGAATATTAAAATATTTTATAAAACCTTCTCCACAGTTCGACACATCTTTTGTGCATTCTCATTTTTCACCTCCGCGGAATGGTGGAGAAGAAAAATTAAGGCATTTCAAAACTTTTAAAATGTATCTCTGCTCAAGATTTTTACCAGTAAATGTTTTAAAGAAAACATTTAAATGTTTATTTTTATCTTTTCGCACATCCGCATATCCTTTGTGCCTCTTCTTTTTTGCCTTTCACGGAACTGCGAAAGACTTTTGACCAAATATTTTATGAACATTAAACTTCTATAAATCTTTAGCAAATATTTAATTTGCCCTAAATGTTGTGCACTTTCCTTTTAAAATCATTTAAAATATATAAAATATTTTAAATATTTGCAATTCAAACTTTAAGAAATAGTGAAATTTTAATTTCGCCTGCTGCCAAAATAAGAAGAATTCACTGCACACAAATGGGAATACCTGGAGCCAAGATTTTTTGCAAGCTGCCATAATTAATTATTTAAAACATGGGTTTTAAATTAGATTTTACCCAGCAATTAGAATTTAGGTACCTCCTTCGTAAACAGGCCCGTTAGACGTGATCACCGCAACCGAAACACATTAAAATAATACATTATATGAACTCAATTTCTAATAAAAATAGAACTAGAGATGTTTTGGACCAAAACAAGAAATGGGTTGTCTACAAAATTGTGAAATTTGTAACTTTATGGAACACCAAATTTAGCCTGATTGCAGTCAGAAAATAATTAAATAGCCCATCAAAACTCATCTTGGAAGCATGAAACTAAACAGGTGCACTACCATATGTAGCAAGAAATATTGTAGCACATAGATTTGTAAGATGACTCTTGAGTTATAAAATTTTAATCAATGAAGATGGGCTCCGGGGTAGATTGACTAGTATACAGACCTAGCCTCTGTCAACACATTGAAAGGACATATGCACTCAAAATTTACAAAATTTTGAACGTACCTGTTGATGGATAAAATTGCATGGATTTCAACACCAACATGGGAAGTTTCAAGAATGTGAGATTGACACTTGAAACAACCTCCAAAATTTATAGAAGCTGGCTCTTCCTTTTTCAATGGGGTTTTGGGGAAAGGGAAGAAAGAACAAGATTACAGATATAATAAAATAAAAGTTTCTAATCCTATGGTGATGTGCCAGATTTATATATGTTTCAACAACTAGCATAGTGATTAAATCCTTATGATTCAGTTATGTCTAAGAGCAAATGAAGCATGATCAACATAAACAGATTATAGACATATTTAAAACAAAGGCCAAACTTAGAAGATTTATACGAAGACATAGAATATATCATCAATGGCACAGAACAAAGCTTCTTTCATTAACAAATTTAGTGAAATACATAAGGCACAGAAACATGCACAGATCTTTTGCTTCCTTCCTAAAATAGCTATTAAGGAAAAATGATACAATCCAGTCACAATAAAATCTTTGTATTTTTATCAATATATGAATATATGTGTGTTACAAAACTTTCCCCTATTTATAGAAGAAAAATGAGACTCAAGGTCATCTCCAACCGTCAGAATCTTAACTGCTTACAATTCAACTGGAATTCAACTGGAACTCGAACTGGTACAAAAAATCTTCTTGAATCTGCAACTGTGTCTTCCCTGCATTCTGATTGGCTATAACAGGCACTAAGATCTCAACCGCAACTACCAGTTCTGATCAGACAAGTGGCAAGCTTCAACAGCTCTTAAAATGTTACGTGGCTCTCCTACACTTGTCACTGAGTTTCCCTTTCTTATAAAGAGAACACATGAGACACTGACACTTGTCATTATCTGCCATACTTTAGAAATTGATACGTGGCAGCACCCAAAGATTCAACACTGGGACACATGGCATTCTAGCACATATTTAAAAGTTTCTTTTACCTTGTGTCCTTTAAACACCCACGGTAGTGACATTTGGCATTCTTCACACTTCTCTAAAACTGTGGCTATAACATCTCGGGACCCACCATAATAAAGAATAGAGACACGCGGCAGCTTCTGCATAATGCAACAAAAGAAACACGTGGCACACCGGCACGCATTTTGAAAGCTTCACACAAAAGTTTCACACAAAACCCTGTGGTAGCGACACTTAATGCTCTCTGTGTGCAGCTAGAAATTATATAAAGAAACATATGACCAGAGATATGTGGCAGGTTTTAGTGGCATATGGGAACTGCGATCAGAAAGGAGGACACATGGCATTCTCTGCATCACCCCGAGCACAACCTTACTACTTCTCTGTTACCATGCCATGTGTCTACTTCGTACGTCTTCAAAAAGGTAACATTTCTTTTAGATCCCCAACACCCGCTATACTGCCACTTGGCGCATTCTGCGCATAGCAACATATGACAGAAAATATTTGAAAATAAACAATACAACCATGAATAATAAATATTTCAAAATGTAGAGTTTAACTCTACAGTTCTTGGTGACTACATGGAACTATGTGCCTACTTAGAGAGAACTCCAGAAACATATGAAAAGGATTCAAAAAACAAAAATGCACTGCCACCACCAGAGAATCACAATTTCTGCAATGCGAACTGATATCCAGACCACTCTGAGTCTGACAAGCCCTGTCTATTTTGTAAATCTTGAAAAGAAAAATCTAAATTGATAATGTCCTTGTGAGAAAAGGACTGAAGAATCTGCATCATAGCATGTAGCTGGAACTCAAGACGAGCCATTGGAAGAAGAACTACCTTCACTTCCTTGACACTTGAAGAATCACTCAGACCTTGGAAAATAGTCTAATCATTTTGTTTGGTCAGTAGGAGAGCCTTATCGCATATGTCATGAAGACTGTACTATCATCTGGAAAAGGGGATGGTAACCCCAACTGCACCAACTTTTCAATGTGTCTTTTCATATTCTTGACGCCTTCCTTTACCACATTTAGAAGTGCTTTACAACTCATATCAGCTTCATTACAACTTAAGACCTCATTTACCTTCTTTTCTACAACCATTCTGTCATTCACACCAGTAGCTAACAAGGTCTCATCAGTTGTATCATAGAGCTTCTGCAACAAAAGTTGAGAGTCTGCAACTCTCAGAAATAATGGACAAAGTTGCTTCAACTGAAGACTCCACTTTTCACATAGCTATTGAGCATTTAATAGGAAATTGAGGGCAGGCTCGAGCTAGGAAATCTCCTCAGAGATTCTTTTCCATGTAGACACATAAAGCTCCTTCACCATTGCCAAGACTCCTACATTTTGTGGCCTCTGACTCAGTTCAATAGTTAACTGCTTAGTCTTTTCTTGTTCGACCATGAACTGGGTATGAGTAGCACTATTCTGATTTTGTTCCTTTGATAGGGTATGTTGTAACTGTGACACTTCTTGCATTTTATCTTGATACTTTTTCTTAGCAATGGCCTTTTCTTGTTTCAATGCAACTATAGTGGCCTTCACTTGTGTTATTTCATTTTGCAACATTGCAACCTAAGCCTGTGAGGTTTGATGTATTTGCAAAGACATAGTGGACTACAAATCCTTATTAAGAGTGTCAATCTCTTTATCCTTAGCCTTTATTTCTGATGTAAGACTACTATTAGTGGCTTTTATTTTTGCTAATTATGCCTCCAACTTTTGCAAGCTTTTTGTCACCCTAAGATAATTTAACATGACAGCTATGGTAGTTTCATTCATCAATTCCACCCTATCTTGTGGCCTAAAGTGGGCTAGGTCCATAGCCACTACATTCATAGTGTAGTCTTATGACTGCATTTGTTCTACAGGCTTGACTACATTAGGAGTCAAGTGGGTAATAGTCAGAGACTATTGAATGGGATCAAATAATGATCTCATGTGGGGAGTAGCAGGGCTTTTATTTTCTTTCTCTCTCTTCCTCTCCATTCTAGCTCTCTTGCCTTTCTTGTTGTATTAGCTTGTGTTTGAAAGGTAAGAGGTGAGGAAATGTGTCCTCCTACAAATGAGTAACCTTGGGGCAAACCATAGGGAATGGTAGTGATTTGTTGACTAGGATCAACCTGAGGCAAAGCCCATTTGGGCATAGATGGGGAAAACAGGGGTAATGATATGTTCTATGATGACATGGTCGGTGATCTGGCAGTTGGGGCAAAAGATTATAGTGGCACAATAGAGGTGGCAGGGGATGTGGAAGAATAGGCCATTTGGGTAGCCACCCCTATTTGAGAAGAAACAGAAGAAGGGGAAATAGGAGGGGTAATACTAACCTGGGTTGCCACTGGGATCATAAGAACTTGTTGTTGTGGGGGCCTCAACACATCATCTTCAGTATACTCCTTCTGTAATACTAATTTACGCCTTCTTTTCAAAGGCCTATCATATGTGTCCTTAGGATCTTCTTCCTCTATTACTTCATGTGATTCTAACAATATTTGTTTTGAAAGTGTCGCTCCAAGACCCCCCGATGCCGAAGCTATTTGGGTCTCATGAGATGGCAATAATGTAGCCTTTTGTTTCTATAGAGCGCTAAGAGATTAAGGTCATGGGGTTCTAGGAGCTTCTGTTGTTGCTTGCTCTATTTCTTCTAACTCCTGAGCTTCCTCTAATGCTTATGTTTCCTCTACCCCATGGGAACTACTAGGAATATTACTTGTATCTGGGCTTGATATTGGGGTCATGTGATACTCGTCCCATATCTGCTCCCATTGCTCGTTTGTTTGAACCCCCCCAAAATTATGGGTGATTTCATAAATCTCTTGTCTATATTTCCAATAGGCAACTATTTTCTTAGCAATCCAATCTTTAATCTTTAAAGTTTGCCTCAGACCAGAAGTCATAAGCTTCTTAGGATCATATTCTTATTCCTTCTTGTAAAATGTCTCCCATGGTTTGGGACCTTCATCTGGCAGATCCTTTAAATCTACATAAAATGCAAGATCATCCTACTTTGGTGATCTCCTTTGTTCCCAAAAGGGGCATTTCTCATAAATGAAAGTAGCAGAAACTTTGTTATTTACAATCCAAGATGCTAAGAAGCTATCTAGATCATACTTCCATTTATCTTGTACTAATACAAAACCATAAGCTACTAACTTTCTTAACAAAAGATGCTCAGTTTCTCTCTTTTCAATTATAATCCTTCCCTTACTCCAAGGGACATCATACATTTTCTTCTTTCTTCTCTTGTTGCCAAAGTGATTGTCAATGATATACAACCGGTGACCCATTTCTAAAGTTGCAACCCTAGGGGTTAAAATCTTTGGAAGCAAGATAGCTTCAAGAGCAAAACCATGAAGTCTGATAATTGTAGTGTGAGTGCCAAAGAAATAATCACAAGGAATTTTAGAATTGGCCAGAAGATCTCTTATGTTGTTTGTCATTCTATTTTCAATAGCCTCAGACTCTAACTACTCAAAGATAGGTGCCATAAAACACTTGGCAAACTCATATGGGTTTGTAGACTCAGAGAGGACATGAGTCCATGCGGACACAGGGATCGTTCTTTTATGGCTTTCTTTAGGGTTGAACATTTCTAAATGCATATATTGTTGAAAGAGAGAATAATTTTGATATAGAATCAGGACTTGTTCCTTAGAAAACTTGAACAGCTGGTGAATCATAGCCTGAGCAATATGCTCTGAAAAGTTGAGTCTATATTTAGAAGACTTATCTACTATTTTGATCCTAAATATTGTTGCCAAGTGCTAATCATATACCCTCGCATCATCATTCTAACCAAAAATAAAAGATAGCATGGATAGGGCATCCTACACATCAGCATTGAAGCATCCTCGAGCAATGGGCAATGAAGGTAATTGGGTATTCTCATCTTCCAAATACATTTTAGTATTTAAGAATCTTACCTTGCTATGAACCCATTCCATATATTTTGCAACTTGGGAATGGAAGCAAAAGTGGCATTCCTATCATAATATAGAGCCAACATATCCTAAATTGCTTTGGGGGTTATCTGGAGCATAAACCCTTTATGAAGGATTGTTGCAGTATGCGGGTCGAATAGCTCCGAACACATTAAAACCAATTTGGGGTAGGGTTGAACAGCAGGGACCAAGAATTGTGTCAACTGGGAAGTCCAAATCTGCATGCCAAATGTCTTAGACTCTCCCTTCTCTGCTCGTAGGAGGCATCTCATAAGTGCCCCTTCCCTAGGATTCTTGGATTTTTTTGCATACGTGTATCAAAGATAACATCAGCATAGTCTTTCACCTATGTAGAATCTGCATCAACTCCTTTCTCTATGGCTTTGTTCTTGGATAGCTGACTCTGGGTTGCACCTTAGTAGACGCATAAGATTTGATACCCTTCCATCTATCAGGCAAATCAAATAAACCCTCTTGCATTGGTTGTGCCTCTGCCATCTCTGTATCTCTTTAAAAGCCTTAGAAACTACAAATGAACCCAAACTAGCTAGAACTGCAGGCAAGAGTTGAAACTTTTGACACAGACAACGGGAACTAGGAGGATGTGGAATAAGGAATAGCAACTACAACTATCAGAGAAGCTTAATGCTTGGCTTGGTGGGGCATAATGACGTATTAAATGACCCATCACATCTTATTAATGGCATTAATAGAGATGCCAAAAAGATAGCTAGTGTATCATTCAAAATCTATACAGGACTATGTGTCAGATCAACATTAAAGGTGGCGATCCTCTGAAATGATTAGTTGCTTTCTTTAAGGTTTAAGAAACTGCCTAACGACCTTGGTAAGTGCAACTGCCAACAAAAGAGCTACTACGCTACGGACACGTGTTCCTAGAACACTTATTTAAAAAAAATAGGAAAAGCAAGATGAAAGAAGGAAAGGAAATTAAAGACGCCTAATTAACTATGATACAGGGGCAGGTTTCGAGATTGTGCAAAGTGTTTCAAGAAGATTCCATTCACAAGAATCTCTTCAGGCTCTCCTTCCATATTCTCCAGCTCAAATGCATTCTGTTGCTTACAGGCATGAATCTTAAAAGGACCCGTCCATAACGAGTCAAACTTATTGTGCCATCCTGGTTTAGCAGCTCTCTCACCCCATTTTAGAACCAAAGACCCAACTTCAAAATTTGGGTTAGAAATCTTTCTGTCAAACCAATTCTTTATGATATGCTAATGCTTCATCAAAGACTCATGTGCCCCTTCTTTTTTCTCTTGAACTTCTAGTAACTCAAAGAGCCTCACATGCATTGAGTCATTTTCTTCTATCTCTAACTGTTTAATCAACTACAAGGCAGGAATTTCTATATTGAATGGCATCACTGCATGCTTGCCATAAACTAGCTCATATGGGGACATCTTAGTCACTTGTTTTGGTGTAACTCTGTCTGCCCATAGTGTTGAATTGAGATACTTGTGCCAATCTCTCTGATGATCGACCCCCATTCTTTTGATAAGCCTAATCAGGTTCTTATTCATGGATTCCACCAAGCTATTGCCTTGTGGATAGTAATTAGATGAAGTCTTCAGATATATTCCATTCTTTAATGCAAACTCTGACAGTCTGGTCCCTAAAATGGCTTTAGCATTGTTTGATATAATAGTGCGCGGAGGACCAAAATGGGTAGTTATCCCCTCAATTCTAGGATTACCTTTTCAGTAGCTTCTTTAAGTGGCACTGCTTCACTCCAACTTGTAAAGTAATTAGTTGCAGCAAGGATCCACTTATATCCTGTGTATGAGGAAAATTGATAAGTCAAATGATAAAATCAAAACTATGATAATAACCAAATCAATAACCCATAACATAAAGAGATCTATCTAAATAAAAAGCCATGATTAATGAATAAATCAAATAAAACAAGAAAGATTTTACCAGATTGTATTGTTCTCTTTTGCCGAATGTGGATTGCTCAAATATGCTACGAAACCATGTTTGCAACAAGCAAGCATAGGTGCTCAAAGTGCTCAAGAAGATCAATGTCAAATGATTGTAAAGTGCTCAATGATGCGATGTATGCTCAAAGCGCTATAAAAGATGCCTGAGAATAAGTGATCGAAGAGGATTTGTGAAGGAGATGAGGGGGGTTTATATAGGTTTCAAACATGATCGATCAACGGTCCAAATAATTCAAAAGAATCAACGGAGGAGATAAATCAAATAACCATGATGAATGTGCACACAACATGTGTCAATCCATAAGGATATTTTTATTAAGATATGATGAAAACAAGATTGATTGAATAGATAACTCAACTTGTAATTTTTCTTTTTTTAGAGTTCTAAAAATAAGATTGATTGTGCACATGAGTTAACAAGATATTTTAAGAGGAATTGGAAGATAACTGAAATTAAATAAATAAATTTATTTAATTATTTGTGCATGATAGAGGAATAGATAAGATATGAAGATTTAAATAAATTAAACAAATAAATTTATTTAATTTATTTTTGCATGATGCGGATAAATAAAATATGTGATTATATTTTATTTTTAGAAGATTTATTTTTTAGAGGAAAAAGAAAATTAAATAAATAAATATATTTAATTGTTTGTGCAAGATTAAAGGAATATAAAGATTATAAATAAAATACTTGATTTTATTTATTTTTAGAGGATTAAGATAATTTAAATAAATTTGCATGATTTATTTAAATTTAGAAGAATGATTGATTTAATGAAATAATGTAAATCATTTAATTGTAGATAAGAGGGTTTGTGATGAATTAATTAAATAATTTATTTATTTAATTGATGTGGACTTGAATTTTGGAAAGAGGATAATGATTTAATTAAATAATAAAAATTATTTAATTGTAAAAGAATAAGGTTGATTTAATAAAAATTAATTAAATAAAGAAGATTTGTTTAATTAATGTTGAAAGTATGTAATTTAGAAGAAATAGATGAAATTAATTAAATAATTAGATTATTTAATTAACACTTAATGCAGGTGATTAGACAGATTAGACGAAATGCAAGTGATGTGATGACTTGGTCATTTTTGGGTGTCTACATTTTGCCCCTCTTTGATGCAATGCAGTTTACAACGTTGCGTCAAAGAAAATGATTGTTGAAGACATGATACAATTTTTGATGCCCCAGTGTAACTAGTTGCCCCAGCGTATGCCCCCTCGAGAGGAAAGACAGGGAAGCGGCAGAAGGACCAGGTTGACGCTTGACTAGAAGATTGTGTTGGAGATAGGTGAGGTTGGATAGATGATAGATAGAAGAAAGGAGATAGGAGAGAACATGAGATAAATATTGTCGATCGATCATTGCTGGAAAACTATATAAGGCCATGGGTAAATGGATGGGTAAATGAATGAGCTTGTTGAATTGGTTTCCATAATTTTTTATAAAGAGCAATCCTTATTTTTGATATAGCACGTGGATAGTTTGCTACCAAGGTATAAAAGACCAAGGTGCTGTGATATCTGAGTGCGTGGAGGTTGACTCTGCAAGCAAGTGGTTTGAACTTAGATCCCTTAGACATAATATAACCTTGTTGTACATGTGAATGAGCCATAGTCTTGAACATAAAATAGACTTCAATACATGTAAATGCAAGAAGAATATTAATATGTAAGATGCTAGGTTGTAACACACACAAGATAAATATGCTACCAAGAAAGATGCTAAAGATCATTCCTCAAACACGACACACAAAAGCAATGACTATGCCCCCAATCCATATGGCATCGCAACATACCAAGATTATAGATAAATCAAGGTAGCCTTGAATAGGTAATGGACAAAGGAGCAAAAGATAAACCATAAAGCAAATTGATTGACTTACGAAGTAAACATACAGCCAACATATTCTCTTGCCAAAGAGGTTGCTCATGATAGATTGGATAGAAAAGATAACAGTCTTATCGTAGGAGCTATGTGTCCGTTAAAGGGTGTTATATGTTGAAAAAGATAATGTCTTGTTTCAGGAAATGCCACATGTTGTATAAGACGTGTGTGTTGGTCTTGGTCATGGAACACCCTGTATAAGACAAGTTTGTTGATATGTTGCTTGGTTGAGATTGATTTAGCTGATGTTGGCAATCGATATGTAGGATAGTATACGACTCTATAAGTAAGTTGCTTTGCATCAGGATTGTTAAGGATCTTTGCTTTGAAAGGATGCATTTGTTTGTTGTTTGGCTGCTTGAGTTAGTCAAGTTGAGGTGAATGGATTTTGATAAATAGAAGACTAGAAAGATGACATGTCAATGGATTGAAATGGGTGAAGAATGATGAATCATATGTGCCTGAGTACTGGATACATCCTTTGTATTCCTGACTGCCTACATACCCTGTATCCACAGGATCAAGGCACATTACAAGGAAAGATGAAAAAATGGTAATATGTGGTTCTGGGTAGAGTGATGAGATGGGTCAAGGTGTTTGAGCTTGGGTAAAGGAAATGATGAGATCTTATGTACCTGAGTACTGGATACTTCCTTCGTATGCCAAACTGCCTACATACCCATATCCATGGGATCAAGGTACTTTAAGATTGAGATAAGAATATGTAGTTCTGGTTGGTGTGATGATGTAGGAAAAGTGTTGTGATTGTGAAGAGATGGTTGAAGTGTTTGTGAACCACGAACAAGGATCCATTCCTAGACCTAGGTTAAGGAAAGAGTTGCCCCCATTCCAATAGAGGAAAGTGCATAGGTGACTAATGAAGAAGACAGAAAGTTTGACCTAGGACAAGATAGTGCTAATTGTTGACACAAATCAAGATGTGGGATGACGACGATGGACATTGACAAATTTCCAAGCTATTCTAAATAGGGAGATGGAAATGCAAACAAGGTCAATGGTTTTATTATGGATGCATGGATGAAGCCTGTTGTAAAACAAACATGGAATGAACAAGACTCAATAGATGATGGATGCTGACTCTACACATAGCACCTGTTTGCCAGGTTTTCACTATGGTACTTATCCCAGGCGCCTGTTTGCCAGGTTTTCACCAGAGGACGGATTTTTTTTTTTGATACTCTAAGGATCAGGCATAGAACTTCTTGAGATGAACACTGTTAAGTGGCTCATCTAGAGGAATGCCATTAGGTGTGGCTAAAGTATAAGCTCTTGATCCATATGTTGTTGTGATAATAAAGGGCCCTAACCAGTAAGGCTCGAACTTGCCCTTCTTTTCTCGATCTGCTTGATTTCTCTGATTTTCTTTTAAGACAAGATCACCAACCTGAAACCGTCTTTCTTTGATCTGTTGTAATTACGTCGGAGGCAGTTTTGATAGACATGGAGATGATTAAGCACGGCAAGGCACCTCTCATCTAGTAGTTCTAGCTCAGCTAATCTGGAAGTGCGATACTCCTCTCCATCAATCAGGTTCTGTATGGATACTCTAAGGGATGGGATCTCGACCTCTATAGGTAGGATGGCTTCAAAGCCATAGACCAAGGCATAAGGTGTGGCACCAGTTGGTGTTCTGATACTAGTGTGGTAGGCCCATAGGGTAGGATTGAGTTGCAAGTGCCAATCACGACCAACGTCATTGACTGTTTTCTTGAAGATTTTGAGAATGGTTTTGTTGGAAGCCTCAGCTTGGCTGTTACTTTGTGGATAGTAGGGAGTTGAAAAGAGATGTTGGATATTGTATTGCGTGCATAAGGCACGGACATCTTGATTCTTGAATGGTCTCCCATTATCAGTGACAATGGCTTGGGGAATACCATATCGACAAATGAGGTAGTTAAGGATAAACTTGGCTATTTGCTTACTGGTGATATAGGTCATGGGAATGGCTTCAACCCACTTCGTGAAGTACTCAGTGGCAGTAATGATAAATTTGTGGCCATTGGATGAGGATGGGTGGATTTGTCCTACGAGGTCAAGATCCCATTGATAAAAAGGCTATGGAGTAGTCACAGGCTGTAGTTCATGAGCTGGTGCGTGAATCAAATCTCCATGCTACTGGCATTGTAGACACTTCTTAGCAAATTGTAAAGCATCTTGCTCTATTGTAGGCCAATAATATCCTGTGCGGAGTATCTTCTTAGCAAGATTAGGACTGGTAGAATGTGCGCCACAGACACCTTCATATATGTCTCGTAAGGTAGCTTCAGCTTCTTTCGCGTTAAGACATCGTAAGAGGATACCATCGAGACTTCGGCAATAAAGTGTCTCACCCAGAATGGTGTAACGGGAGGATCGATGGATAAAGTTTTTGCATTGAGTAGCGGATAGGTCAATGGGAAAGGTATTGTGTTTAAGGTATTCATAGATATCTTCGTACCATGGGGAATTGGGACCAACAAGTTTGCAGATGATTTTAGTAACTGGAACATCGATGGCTGGTATCAACAATTGCTCGATCAAGAATTCACATTTTTGTGTGTTTGCTAGCATGTCTATAAGTGACCCAACAGAAGCCATAGAGTTTGTAGCCTTGTTATGCTCTCTTGGAATTTGCTCAAAAGTGATGCTAGAAAAGTGTGGTTTGTAGGCATCCACTAGTTTCTTGTAGGGGACCAACTTTTCATCTTTTGTTTGGTACTCATCTGTTACCTAGCGAATGACTAGTTGTGAGTCTCCATATACCTATAATTCTATGATGTCCCATTGAACTATTGTATTGAGACCTATGAGGAGTGCTTCATACTTGGCTATGTTGTTGGTGCAAGGAAATGCAAGCCGATATGACTTTGGAATATAGTCAGTTTGAGGTGTGATGAATAAGATGTCAGCTCTTGATCCATGTGTGTAGGAACCATTAAAGTACAATTTCCACAGTATTGAGGTAGAAAGAGTGAAGAGATTCTCGTCTAGAAAGTCTGCTACCATGGGGTGTATATCTGTCATGGGTGCTTCTGCTAGTTGATCTGCTAGGGCTTGTCCCTTGATTGCTTTGCGATCCACATACTCAATGTCAAACTCACTAAGGATCATGACCCATTTAGCCAGTCTGCCTGTAAGAGCTACTTTTGCTAGTAGATACTTCAATGGATCATTTTTTTCTATGAGATTTGTATGTTGGTTTAGCATGTAATGCCGCAACTTTTGGCACTACTTCTAAACAAGCTCTTTCCATAGGTGAATAATTGAGTTCATATCCCACCAAGGTTCAACTGATATAATAGATTGCATGCCCTTTTCCTGACTCATCATGTTGTGCTAGCAAGGCCCCCTAGGGATGAAGTTGTAGTTGAGATGTATAATATTAAAGGTTTATTGGCAACTGGTGGTACCAAGACAAGGTGTAGCCAGATACTCTTTGAGCTAATCAAATGTTGCTTGACACTTATTATCCCATCGAAATGAGACATCCTTTCAGAGCAAGTGTTGAAATGGTTGGCATTTATCCGCTAGTTGTGAGATGAAACACCTGATGGATTGCAACCTTCCTTGAAAGCTCCTTAATGCTTTGAGGTTTTTTGGTGGAGGCATCTCCACTATAGCATTGACTTTTGCAGGGTCTACTTCGATACCTCTACGAGATACAATGTATCCCAACAACTTCCCTGATGTTACACCAAAGACCCACTTCTTTGGATTGAGTCTCACTTGGTATTTTTCAAACCTATCAAAAATTTGTCCTAGAACCTATATGTGATTTGCCCTAGAAGACTTTGCTAGTATATCATCCACATAGTCCTCCATGATGTGATGAAAGAGATCGTGGAATATCACTGTCATTGCTCTCTGATAGGTTTCCCCTGCATTCTTTATACCAAATGGCATGACACACCAATAATAGTTACCCCAAGGACAAGTGAAAGTTGTTTTATGTTGATCTTCTTCCGCTATCGTTATCTGATTGTAGCCTGAGAATCCATCCATGAGAGAAAGCATTTCATGACCCGCGGTCAAGTCTACTATAAGATCAATGTTCGGCAATGGGAAGTCATCTCTGGGGCACGCCTTGTTAAGATCTTTGAAATCATTACACATGTGGATGCCCCCATTGGGTTTAGCCACAGGTACTATGTTTGAAACCCATTCCAGATAATCAATAAGCTTGATAATTTAGCATCTAGCAACTTCTATATTTCCACTTTCACCAAAAGAGCTATCTATGGATGCATCTTCCTTAGCTTTTGCTTGATTGGTTTAACTGTTGGATCAACTATGAGATAGTGAACTACTAGCTTAGAGTCTAACCCTGGCATATTAGCATAGGTCCATGCAAAGTTGATGGTTCTTTGTAAGAACAAGTTGTTAAGATTCTTGTGCTCTATTTCTAATAATGATGCTACAAGGAATGTGGTCCTAGGATTTTGTTCTGTGCCAAGGTTTATCTCTATAGAATCTTCACTAGGAGAGCTGATTTTTCTTGATACTTAGATGGTAGGGGAAGGTCAAATCCTCCATCCTCAAGTGCCACAGTTGGGTTTTCACCTTTGGATATGTCCTTTGTTTTTACTATTTTGTGATCGGGAGGTGCCACAGTGTGGTTTTCACCTAGAGATCTTTCTTTATTTTTACTTTTGTGACTGGAGGATTTGGCATTCTCACCAAAATAAGTAGTTGGTTCTAATTCCATTACAAAACCATCCTTGTGATCACCAAGAGGGATACCATCTCGGAGTCCCATGAACTCTGCAATTGCTTCGTTGTTCTGAAAAACATCTAGTATTGGGGCCCCTTGTTGGTCCCAATCGATAAGTTTAGGGTAGACAAGTGTTACTTTCTAAGTGTTTGTGGTGGATGTCAGGGATATGGATGATAGCATAAATACGAAGGATTCTGTAAATAGGTCAGTCATATGGAGGGAATACTCATCGATGGTATCCTCATTAGATGTTGAATCTACGAGAGAAGTTTCAGCCACCTTGTCGAGGATACCCTCGATGTCCAAGGCGTATGGTACCTTCGTACCAAATCCTAACCCCTTCTTGTCTAGTTTCTTCGTCACGATAATGGGTTCCATTGTTCCTTGATTCTATTTTCCAAGGCCACCTTTGCCTTTATAGCCCATATTTTTGACTATCCTTAAGCCATTGCCATATTGCTTTACTGGTATTGTGACTGGTTCTTTCTCCTTGTAGAGCCAAGAAGAAATGTCTTCAATTGTTTCCTCAGCCAATAATTTTCCCTTTTGAAATTGGGTTAGAGATGCTGGGGGAGGAATTTCTTCTTTTTTAGTTGTTTTGGCAATGGATGGTTGGTCATAGGATTTAGGGGATAAAGGCATCCACCCTACATAACAAGATTTTGAGATATCATATGTTCCAAAGCCTATATCACGAATGTGAGCTTTGATTTCAGGAAGAGGATTAGGTTCACTTGCAGAGGCTTTTGTCAAATTTTCAAGGTTGACATACAGTGGGGATTCAAGGGCTTTGTCATTTTTAGGCACTTGGTTGCAATTCTTATAACTGCCTTGCAAGACATGACAGAATTCAAAAGGATTGAGGTCTCTTGGGATAGTGATCTCCGTACCATTGAATGGGAACTTGAGAGACTAATGGTACGTTGAGGGAACAATTTTCATGGCATGGATCCATGGGCGTCCTAGGGTAATGTTATAAGGTAGCTCAATGTCAAGGACTTGGCACCGAGTTTCAAGCATGACAGGGCCTACTTGTTTAGGCAAATGGATAACACCCTTTGAATGGCGTTCAGCATCATCATAACCCTTGATTGTAATACTTTGATCAATGTTGACTTGATCCTCAGAGTATCCCAAATTTTTAAGTAACTTTAGAGAATAGATATTGAGACTAGCACCACCATCTATAAGTATGTATTTGATCTTGCGTTTATGGATGAGAACCTCAATATGAAGTGCATCATTGTGACATGGATCATGGGATGGGAAGTCCTTTTCAGAAAAGACCACATTATAGCGTGAGGCAATGTTACCTATTATAGCTTGGAAATCTGTGACTGCTATGTTGTTAGGAACCGAAGACTCTTGTAGGGCTTTTTCTAGCATGGCTTTATGTGCAGGTGACAACCATAGAAGGTCCAAGATAGAGATCTGTGCAAGGGTTTTCCCTAGATGTTCAACAAGATTGTAATCCGATTGGGTTGGGAGACTTGGTGTTGGACCATGAATGGTGACATGACCATGACGAGTTGTAACAGCGCAATCCATAGATTTTCGTTTGATTGTGAGGGTAGATACACGACTCTCTTCAAAACAACCCACAATGGAGTCATAGGAAGTGGAAGCTTTATTAATACCTTTACCTTTATCTGGAGGAGGACCTTGGCCATGGTTAGCGAATGGTTCCTTGTACATGTTGAGGTCTTTGTTCGTGTGTTGAGTTGGTGGTTCATCCTCAAAAGAGATTAGGTTTCCCTCAATAAGATTTTGAATTATGTGTTTGAGTTTCATGCATGACGCAGTTATGTGTCCTTTACTCCTATGGAAGTCACAATATTCATTGTCTCTATACCGTGCAGTTTTGTAAACAGGTTCACCATATGGGGGAGGATCTAGTAAGGTGATGAGTCCTTTGTGTAAAAGTTTCTATAGAATAGTCACAATAGGCTCTCCTAAGGGAGTGAATTGACGTCGCAGAGGGTAATCTTGTTGAGGTCGCTCTTGTGGTCATTGTTGTTGGTTTTGGTATGGTTGTCTTTGTTGTTGATGTTATTGAGGCAGAGGTTGACTTGGTTTGGAAATTTGAAGGGGTGTTTGCAATGTTTGGACATGTTTAGAATCGACCACACCATCATTGACCACATTTTTATTTTTGTTCTAAAACTTGGGTTTATCGTTTGTTTGTTGTTGAGGAGCATTGTCTTTGGTTTCTTTAAAGATTTTGACCACACCCTTAGCAATGAGGGCCTTTTCAATGTTGATTCCCTTGTAGGTAATTTCATCGAAGGTTGTAGCACTAAGAATTTGCAAATGAAAACCCAATTCTTGGTTGAGGTTCTGCACAAATATGCTAACAAGCTGCTTTTCAAGTATCTTGAATGGGAATTTGCTAGCCATTTGTCTCCATCTTTAAAGGAAAGAAATGAAAGTTTCCCCATTTTTCTGTTGATTGTTGCATAGGTCAATCATGGAGATCTCATGTTCTGTGTTGTAAGAGAAATGGGTGGCAAATTTCTCTGCAAGCTCATTAAAGGATTTGATACCCATGGGTAGGTGAGAGAACCATTCTATAGCTTGACCTCCAAGACTGTGAGGAAAGAGACGCATAAGATATGTGTCATTATGTGAGACCTTGAAGCAAGAAAGATAGAATTCTCTAAGATGGTCTTTTGGGTCTCCTTTTCCTTTGTATTTATCAAATTTGGGAATAGTGAAATTATGAGGAAAAGGGATCATGGGTAATGACCAATCAAAGGGATAAGGACAAACTTCTTCTAAAGAGAAGGTCTTCTTGGTGTGGCCAAATGTAAGATCAGATAGTTGTTGTTGAACCTCCACAAGTTTTAGCTCCATAGTCATGGGAGGGGTTGGAAACATCTCTTGTTGTCCTAGAAGTGGTTGTTGTTTCCCATATGGAAGACTATAGTGGAAGCCATGGGCATTGGTGTTGGAAGGGTCGTATGATTAGTCGAGGTCGTATATGTTATATGTTGGGTTTAGATTGGGTTGGAGTTGGGCATTTTGATTTTGGAGAGGTGGGGGTGGTGATAGGTAAGAATGTAGGCTTTGTGATGGTTGTTGATAAGAGTTTGGTAGAGGAAAGCTAAAGTTTGTTGGGTTTGGTTGCGGTGGTGGAACATAGATTTGGGAAGCTTGATTTTGGGAATGTTGAGGGTGGTTAGGAAATGTGTTGAAAAAGGTTAGTGTTGATGAACGTTGTGGTAGAGAGACATAAGTAGATGTGTTTTGTGATGGTGGAGGTTGATTGGGATTGTGTGTTTGAAGGATACAAAGGGTAGATGATGTTGGTGGGGGTGTTTGTTGAGACCCTTGTTGCATGGCTACATAAGTGTTCCCCGGATTGTAATTTGGTGGAAAACCTTCTCGTGATGGGGTAGCCAAAGTTCCACTTGTGATTGGTGTGGGCATTTTAGGAGTGTTTTGCATGTTTGATTTTGCTAGAGCGGCTTGTCTTGCTAGTTCTGCTTGACGATGTAGAGTCTCTTGTTGGTGTTTGTAGATTTCCATAGGAGTCAGAAGCGGTGATATGGGTCTCTCTACCGTTTGATTTTGATAAAGAGGAATCTCATATTGTGCAATTGTTCTCCCTTTTGAGCTTTGTTCAGGTAAGAGTGTGGTCACAATTGACAAGGTTTGGACCGCCATTATAGTGTCTTGGGTATTGTTAGGTTTGCTAAGATTTGATAGATCAAAACCTTTGGATAATTTGGCTCCTTGCTCTGCTAGCAAGCGAAAGAAATGATCTTGGTTCTCACGAAGGATTTTGTCAAAGGCGGCCATGGCTCTAGGATCTTGTATGATTGCATCAAGGTCTTGTCTATCTTCTTGAGAGGATTGACCTATTTCAAAGTGTCACTCTTCTTGAGATTGGACTTGACCTATGGTATAACTGGGTGTAGCAAAATCATGAGGCATGCCGGTAGTGAATTGAGTTACATCAATCAACGGGACATTACCTTCTTGAGGATTGTTTGGTTGGTCCTGTCGTGGCATGTTTTGGGAGTTGGTTGATTTTTCCATTGGTGTCTTCGGAGTAACCTTGGGAGTCATGTTGGATTGGCTTGGTTGAGGTGTATGAGAAGGTGATTTGCGCTTCCTTGGGGTGACTTTCTTAGCCTTCATGGTTTGCTGGAGTCTAGTGGTTACCATGGGAGACACTAGGTCAATATGCTGTGTTTTTACTGGTAGTTTTGGGAATGATAGTTTTGATGCACAATTTACTGGACCAAAGGCATTGTACTATTTGACCAAAGGCACAGGACTGTGTGACCAAAAGCAAGCTACTGTGTTACCCAAGGCATTGGACTAAGCTGCCAAGGTGAGGTACTGCTATACCAGAGGTGAGTTACTGTTAGACCAAAAGTGAGCTACTGTTATACAAGGGAGCTGAAGTAGTTTTTCCAGAGGTGAGGTACTGTTATACCAAAGGCGAGCTACTGTAATACCAAAAGTGAGCTGCTATTTTACTAGAGGCGCTGAAGTAGTGTCAATGATGTTTATAAGGTAAATTTTGAAAGATTTGGATTTGATTTTGATTGGATTTGCTTTGATAAGAGAAAAACATAGCAAACAAAGTGGCAAAAAAGACTGACACAACAGATAGTGTATGTTCGAGGCTCACAAAAAAGTCTAATGTTTCCATGGGTATAAGACAATTGCAAACAATATCAAGCACTTTTCATCCCTAGAGACAAGGTTTCATTGCAATAGATCACTCACAACTTAATACTCTGTCGACCAAATGTCATTCCATAAAGGTGTCAGACATTTGTATCTTTGCGAGAGACGATAGGTAGGGATATCTCACCCTCCCCTTGGAAAGCTCAAGTAGGACACAAGAGCTTTATGGCTGAGGGAATATTATCTCTTCTCAAGGGAGCCAATGGTGAGTATCTTGAGGGCTTAAATCGATTCCCCTTGCACCGATGATTACCGCAACGTTCGGAGGTGGATCGAGTAGTCACTATCTAGGTGGTTCTTAGTAACTTTGAGGGACCAATGCCTTACGAGCAATGTGACAGCTACTAAAAGCTTTACCAATCCTACTAAGAGTATCAAACACTTCGCTCAATGTGAAAATCCTTTCCACAAAGAGCTAGTACACCTCTTTTTAGTTTGGCACCACAAGGTAAGGCTGACACTGGTTAGGACTTGGCTTTCACCTTATCCCTCTTATATAGTGGTTCAAAGGAAAACTTTACTTAGGGTCATCCCTTTTGGATGAAGCACAATCCAAAAGCAGGCCCTTCTAAAGGAATAACTGAAATGTAAGATCAAGCACGTCAAACAAAGGTTCAATTGTCCGTTCATAAGAAAAATAAGGTGCAACTAGATTAGGCACACACACATTTGTAGTTGTCAATTGTCTCTTATGAAATTGAAGTCTTTGGCATTCATGTCCATTGTCCCTTAGGAAATTGAAGTGTTTTTGCATTCATGTCCATTGTCCCTTAAGAAAGCAATATGTTCCTAAGACTTTAGATTTGCAAAAAATATGTTTTGTCCCTTAAGAAAGCAATATGTTCCCCATACTTAGTTTGAAAAGATGATTTGTTCAGTTGTCCCTTAAGAAAGCAATATGTTTTCTAAGATTTAATGCGATAGATTTGTCAATTTCTTCAAATCTCATCCTGCATGAACATGTTAGAGAAACCAATTTGCTCTGTTTGAGTGATAAGAAGCTGCAACAAGTGATATTAGGTCCACACAAACTCAAAAGTTAGCAAGTGTTTGAAGTCATAGATTGAAGATGGGCCAATGAGTGGACTTAAAATATAAAACTCAAAAAATCTTTGAAATGATATTACCATTGTGTAGAGGATAGAAAAACATCAACTTTCAAAAAAAATATCACCTGAATCCAAGTCCATTTGTGAAAGTTATGAAGATTGGAAGGTCTAAAAACTGTGACGAGACAGAGACAACAGTGAGAAAATTAATTTTCTGAAAAAATGAATCTTGAAAAAAAACCAATTTCACCATGATGTAGATCACAAAATTCTAGCCTATTTCAAAAAAAAACCACTAAAATACGTGTCCGTATGACCAAGATAATGAGGTTTGAAAATCGCCTATTGGATCCAAATGCTCAATGAGAAGGGGTCTGATTTAGCCCCTTGTGCTTGGCTCTTGGTCACTGATGTGACCTACTTGGATGGGCTAAAAAAGATCTCTTTTATTTTTTTATTTTTATAAAACTAAAATTAGGATTTTTTTTTTTTTTTTTTTTTAATTATATAATAAATTTGGTTTTAAGTTTCTAAATTTAAAAAGTTTAAAATAAAGTTTAAACGCTATGAAAATCCGAAAATTTTCTTAAGTTTTTCTTTTTAAAAAACTAATGCTGCCAACTTGCCAAGTACAGCCTGTGCAAGCCTATTGTACCCTGCGCAGGCCTGTTGTACCCTGTGTAGGTACGGCTTTGTTTAAAAACTTTTTTTTTTGCTTTGTTTTTTATTTTTGCTTTGTTTTTTATTTTTGCTTTTTTTTAAATTTTTGATTTTGCTTTTTTATTTTTTTTATTTTTTTATTTGATTTTCTACTTTTTGAAAAAAGAAAATTTTAAATAAAAAATATTTTTTTACTATACCTCACAATGACTGTACAGCTTCGGGTTGCATGCCCGAGGTAAAAAAAATTGTCAGATTTTTACTTACACCGAAATAAGCCAAATTATATATTTTTCTTTGCCTCTCGACCCTTCCAGACGCAACTGTGACCTCCGTTTTTGCCCAGCAAGCTTCCTTTAAAAAATTATTTTTGGATCTCTCCTAAAAAAAGAGTTAAAAAACTGTGAAATCAAACTAGAAATTCTACAAATTTTATATTAGATCAGGACCATGGGTCCCACCGGGCGTGCCAGAATGTGTATGAGGAAAATTGATAAGTCGAATGATAAAATCAAATCTATGATAATAACCAAATCAATAACCCATAACATAAAGAGATCTATCTAAATAAAAAGCCATGATTAATGAATAAATTAAATAAAACAAGAAAGCTTTTACCAAATTGTATTGTTCTCTTTTGTCGAATGTGGATTGCTCAAATATACTATGAAACCATGTTTGCAACAAGCAAGCATAGGTGCTCAAAGTGCTCAAGAAGATCAATGTCAAAAGATCGTAAAGTGCTCAATGATGCGATGTATGTTCAAAGCGTTGTAAAGGATGCCTAAGAATAAGTGATCAAAGAGAATTTGTGAAGGAGATGAGGGGGGTTTATATAGGTTTCAAACATGATCGGTCAACGATCCAGATAATTCAAAGGAATCAATAGAGGAGATAAATCAAATAACCATTATGAATGTGCACACAACATGTGTCAATCTATAAGGATATTTTTATTAAGATATGATGAAAACAAGATTGATTGAATAGATAACTCAACTTGTAATTTTTCCTTTTTTAGAGTTCTAAAAATAAGATTGATTGTGCACATGAGTTAACAAGATATTTTAAGAGGAATTAGAAGATAACTAAAATTAAATAAATAAATTTATTTAATTGTTTGTGCATGATAGAGGAATAGATAAGATATGAAGATTTAAATAAATTAAACAAATAAATTTATTTAATTTATTTTTGCATGATGTAGGATAAATAAAATATGTGATTATATTTTATTTTTAGAAGATTTATTTTTTAGAGGAAAAGGCAAATTAAATAAATAAATTTATTTAATTGTTTGTACAAGATTAAAGGAATATGAAGATTATAAATAAAATACTTGATTTTATTTATTTTTAGAGGATTGAGATAATTTAAATAAATTTGCATAATTTATTTAAATTTAGAAGAACAATTAATTTAATTAAATAATGTAAATTATTTAATTGTAGATAAGAGGATTTGTGATGAATTAATTAAATAGTTTATTTATTTAATTGATGTGGACTTGAATTTTAGAAAGAGGATAATGATTTAATTAAATAATAAAATTATTTAATTTTAGAAGAATAAGGTTGATTCAATGAAAATTAATTAAATAAAGAAGATTTGTTTAATTAATGTTGAAAGTATGTGATTTAGAAGAAATAGATGAAATTAATTAAATAATTAGATTATTTAATTAACACTGAATGCAGGTGATTAGACAAATTAGATGAAATGTAAGTGATGTGATGACTTGGTTATTTTTAGGTGTCTACATATCCCATACTTGATACTGGATTAATCATCCCAATAAAATCTAAACCCTGTCATGCCCACATTTCCCATGCGGTCATGACATGCATTGCACGTGTCATGTCAACATATGTCATGTGGTCATGACACAAAATATCAAAAAAAATTCCATGCTTCCCAAGAAACCACCTCGCACGTGTAAGCATGCTCGGTGGCAATACGCATAAGGCGTAAACAAGTTAGTCAAAGGTGGGGTAATGCGATCTCTAGTGCAATTCCCCTATGCGATGAAGGTCAACTAGGTGGTTGATGCGATGCGATTAACATCGCTAATAGGGTTAGGATCAAAGATCGAAACCCTAGGTTAACCTAAGTGAATGATGGGATTTTGACATAAGTCAAAATCAAAAGACAAATTCTAGTGCATGAGAAAATATAATTTAATACCAAAACCTAATGTCGATAACTGACAAAAACAATAATTTAACCCTAAGCAAGGTTAAAATTCACTAACCTAGATAAACCCTAAATTCTAAAAAAATCTGGCAACATAACACCTCACGAGCGTGATTAGGGTTTATTACAAAAGTTAATTACATTAATTAAAAACTCTAAAACTCATTAATGAAATCTCAACTAAGATGTCAAGAACATTTCTCAACAAAGCTCGATTAATTTGTTCTCCTTCACGTTCTCTATCAATCAAAGCTATCACTGCATCCTTTACGTGATTCCTAATTTCTTAGTAGACCAGATCATGGAAGCAAGTTATACTAACTTCATTTAGATATGGCAGGAAGCGCCTTAGAAATGAAGTAGTGCTCCAAGTAGTAGAAAAGAAAACGCTGAATTTAATTTACTAATTAATTTGTTCTAGATTAATTATAATGAAAACATGAAATTACTAACAAACTAAAACTAAAATTAACCTTGTTGATACAAGTTTGTAAGTAATGGATTAATCCCGTTGTTTTAAAATGAAAACATCTCTATAATTAATTTGGAAGAACAAAATTAAATAAATTAATTAGATTCCTTTCTAAATAATTCAATAAAAGACAATAGTCTATAATCTCCCTCTAGTAAAAAAAAATACTATATTTAACTTTTACCATGCCACTAAACAAAATAAAAACATTCCCAAAAGGAATTAAAACTTCCCATAAACTATACTCACCTCTATACCCCATTTTAAAAGAATAAACTAAATGGAAGAAAATAATAAAAGGGTGAGGGAACCAAAAATAATAATAATAATAATAATAAAAACAATTTTAACTAGCAAGCCCTAAAAATCCTCTCAATAGAAAACTAATTTCCTTATGGGGAACTAGAAAACCCTAACCCTATCTTCAAACTATCATTTTCTTTGTTTTTATTTTTTTTTTCTTTCTTCTCCTCTCCTCTCCTCTCATTTTTCTTTTCTCCTCTTGTTTGGTTTTGTTGCAGGTTTGAGAAATTGTCATTCATGATCGTCTCACTATGAGAGGTATACACATTTTGTATACCCGTTTACCTCTTTATATATATATATATATATATATATATATATATTCTAGTTTTTAAACCAGAAAATAAATTAGCAATAGATATATACACAGTTATATATATATAATGAATATATTGCAATGTACCCAAAATGAGGGTTTGCAGATGTTGACGGCCCAAAGGCCAAATGACAGAAGCATTGTGGAGTTTGGCGGGGCACAGAGTGTAGTAACGGCGATGGGAATGTGGTGTCGGGGAAGGGCGGCTCACAGGGAATAGGGGAAGGCCATTGAAGGGAGAGGGGGCGGAAGGTGTGAGGGCAACGAGTAGGGGGGAAACGGGGGTGTGGGGAGGGGGTTGAGCCCCCACCCACATCCCACTACGGTGGGGTGTGGGTGGGGGCTCAGTCCCCTCCCCACACCCAAGACAATGGCGACGGCGGTGGGGTTGAAACCCCCACCATCCATCCTTTTTTTCTGTTCAAAAAAGTATTATCACTCAGCAGTTTCACTCTATTACATTTTTTTAATTAAAATATACACACACCACACACACACACACATATATGTAGTGTATATATGCAGTTTGTATACACTCTCACAGCTTTACTTCATTCAATCTGTTTCACAGTTTTAGGTTATTTCATGTGATAGCAATAAAAATAATAGGAGTATATATATATATATATATATATATATATATATATATATATATATATATATATATATATATATATTTATTTCCTTGGATGAACATAGTCTGCCATTTTTGTTTAACAGAAAAAAAATCTTATATTAGAACATATATAAATATATATGTAAATTCAAATATATATATATATATATTTCATTTTAAAATTTAGATTTTGTTGAATGCATAAAAGCAAGTGAATTATTTATCTAAATCATAATTACATTGAGCAAATGAACATTTTTTTTTTTTTTGCAAAAACATATATTCTAATAAATATGAAATAAACATTTCTTCACTATAAATACTGATATTAACATAATACAGCAAACATAAAACAACTCTTCTTAAGATTTATTTGTTTTTCTTCTAAACAAAAGCATTTAGCTCATTCCTTCAAAATGACAACGACATTTAAATTTTCTTCCCCTAAGAGATAGGTAAATTCTATTTTGTTTCACAAAAGCAAAACAACAACTATCCTATTTTTGAAATTAAACATACAAGTGAAATATCAACTAGACATGTTTTTCTTTCAACACCCTATTTTTCTTAAATTCACATGGCATTAGAAATCAGCAAACTAAATCTTTTATTTCCAAATATAACTAGTTTCATACGACTCAAGAATACAATGTAAAACTCATACAACTTGAGAGAAAGAGAACAAGGGTCTCCTCTTTTGAAATATAAAAGATAATAAACAAGGCCTCTCATGGCCATGCTCTCTCAAGAGCACAAAATAACAACTCATATGGACAATAATAATTTCTTCACCACCACCTAGCTCCAAAAGAAAACCTACATACAACACATGGAAGGGAAAAGAAACCACTCAAACTGCTCTCCTCCCTACCATTGACTCACTCATGAGTCACCCCCGAGCTAGGAGGTCATCCTCACACAAGGTAAGCACACACCACTTTACAACAAATTCACTCAACACAAAACAAGAATACTCACATGGCTTCCACATGACATAAACTCACTCGAGAGATGTAAGGCCTACCTATTCATTCCCATATATTTGACTACTTTATTTTACTATTGTTGATACATGTTAGACTTATGGGACTGTTGATCCCACTTTGTAGGACTATTAGATTTTATGCTTTATGTGGATTTATTATGTTTAGCATGATTACGATGTGATTGGATATTGATATTGAGTCACTGATGAGGTTAGACATGTGATTTATATAATGATGTTATTTGGATACTATGCATGTGATTTTAGTTAGAAATTTGTTATGTAATTATATCTGCGATGGATGTTTGAAATGTAAAATTTAGAATTTAATTATAATGTGATTTCTTGATGCTTATATGAACATGTGATGTTGTATGTGCATGTTTCACTTTGCTTCAGCTATCATATACATGTCAAATTAACATTTTATTTGAGTACGCAAGTGTTTCTAACGAAGCCACAGAAACTCAGAGATCATCCCACACACTATGTTGTTTTCCCGTGTAAAGTGATCTAGTTCCAAGAAGAACCAGGATCAACTATGTTTGCATGATGAATTTTTGTAATGTTGTTGCATGGTGTTGTTGGGTTAGGTCTACCCTTCTTTTATTTGATTTCTAATTGGTGTTGTAAGTTGTAATGTCATTTGAATTTCATTTTTGAGTTATAATTTTTTTGACCCCTTTTATGTGTTTTTACTCAACCTTTGGTGCTCAAAATGGGTTAAATTTGACCCTAGGTTATACCCCTAGGGTCTAGGGGTCATTTGGGCTTGTGTAACCTTAGGTAAACTCTCATTTGGTCACTTTAACTTCACCCTAAAGTAAAGTGACGAAAATAGAAGCTTGGGGGGAGAGGATGAGTGGGTCAAACACTCAACCTCTTCCTTTCCTCTTCCCTAGGTTGGGGGAGTCTTCAAGACCTCTTAATTGTGGAGGACTCAACTCCAAACCTCTCCCACAATTGGTGAGAGTACCTTGGGGTTGAGTGGGCCTTCTTAGGAGAAGATGATTGGGACACATGTGGCACCCACTCCTTCTTTGGCTCCACCTTTCTCTCCCACTTAATTAAGAGAGGACAAGTGGATGGGAGAGAGACTTGGTGGATTGGGTGAATGACATGTGTCACCACCTCATTCCAAGATTCTTTCTAGTAGTTGGGTGGAGTGAGTCACCTCCCCATTCCTCAAGGCTCATGAGAAGAGTCTATTTTTAATCCCTCTTGAAGGGAGGGAGAGGGTTGTTGAATTTTTTGGGCAATTTTTGAATTTTAATTATTTTGGAAAAAAGTTAGAGGGAAAATTGGTGGCTTAACTTGGAGAAGGAGTTAGAGGAGCTCTTCTCAACTATCTTCCATTTGGGCTTTTTAAAGTAGGATTCAAGGCAAATGCCTTTCCTTATTCATTTTATTTACTTGCATGTTGTGTGTGTGTGAGTTCAATTTATTGTTTTTACTTGTTGTTGTGGAAAAATTGGGTATGGGAGTGGTGAGAACCTCTCCTACTTAGGAGAAAATGCTCAACATGTGTGGGTGGGGGAGGAGTGAACCTCCTCAGGGTCATTTCCTTGGTTTTATGGAGTTTTATCCTTGAGGGCAAATTGTAAATTTGAACAATATGTGTATATGAGAAATTTGTGATATGGCTTGAAAGCCAAGGGAAAGTTTTGTGAAATCATGTTTTAAGTGTGGGCTTGAAGCCTTGAGAGATTTATGTATGTGGGAAGTTCTTGGAGTAGCACTCTTGAGTTGAGTGATGTCCACTCCCCTACCCCATTAAACTCATCTCCAGTGAGTTTATGTCATGTGGAAGCCATGGGAGTATTCTTGTTTTGTGTTGAGTGAATTTGTTGTAAAGTGGTGTGTGCTTACCTTGTGTGAGGATGACCTCCTAATTCGGGGGTGACTCATGAGTGAGTCAATGGTAGGGAGGAGAGCAGTTTGAGTGGTTTCTTTTCCCTTCCATGTGTTGTATGCAAGTTTTCTTTTGGAGCTAGGTGGTGGTAAAGAAATTATTATTGTCCATATGAGTTGTTATTTTGTGCTCTTGAGAGAGCATGGCCATGAGAGGCCTTGTGTATTATCTTTTATATTTCAAAAGAGGAGACCCTTGTTCTCTCTCTCTCAAGTTGTATGAGTTTTACATTGTATTTTTGAGTTGTATGAAACTAGTTATATTTGGAAATAAAAGATTTAGTTTGCTGATTTCTAATGCCATATGAATTTAAGAAAAATAGGGTGTTGAAAGAAAAACATGTCTAGTTGATATTTCACTTGTATGTTTAATTTCAAAAATAGGATAGTTGTTTTGTTTTTGTGAAACAAAATGGAATTTACCTATCTCTTAAGGGAAGAAAATTTAAATGTCATTGTCATTTTGAAGGAATGAGCTAAATGCTTTTGTTTAGAAGAAAAACAAATAAATCTTAAGAAGAGTTGTTTTATGTGGGTTGTATTATGTTAATATCAGTATTTTTAGTGAAGAAATGTTTATTTCATATTTATTAGAATATATGTTTTTGCAAAAAAAAAAAGTGTTCATTTGTTCAATGTAATTATGATTTAGATAAAGAAATCACTTGTTTTTATGCATTCAACAAAATCTGTGAGTTTTAAAATGAAATATATATATATTTGAATTTACATATATTATTTATATTTTTTTTCTGTTAAACAAAAATGGCAAATTGTGTTCATCCAAGGAAATAAATAAATATATATATATATATATATATATATATATATATATACTCCTATTATTTTTATTGTTGTCACATGAAATAATCTAAAACTGTGAAAAAGATTGAATGAAGTAACACTGTGAGAGTGTATACAAACTACATATATACACTACATATGTGTGTGTATTTTAATTAAAAAAATGTAATAGAGCGAAACTGCTGAGTGATAATATTTTTTTGAACAGAAAAAAAGGATGGACGGTGCGGGTTTCAACCCCACCGCTGTCGCCATTGTCTTGGGTGTAGGGAGGGGGCTGAGCCCCCACCCACACCCCACTGAGCCCCCTCCCCACACCCCCGTTTCCCCCCTACTCGCTGCCCTCACACCTTCCGCGCCCCCTCTCCCTTCAACGGCCTTCCCCTATTCCATGCGAGCCGCCCTTCCACGACACCACACCCCCATCGTCATTACTACACTCTGCACCCAGCCAAACTCCACAATGCTTCTGTCATTTGGCCTTTGGGTCGTCAACATTTGTAAACCCTCATTTTGGGTACATTGCAATATATATATAACTGTGTATTTATCTATTGCTAATTTATGACGAAAATTAACTTTATGGTTTAAAAACCAGAATATATATATAAAGAGGTAAACAAGTATACAAAATGTGTATACCTCTCATAGTGAGACGGCCATGAATGGCAATTTCCCAAACCTGCAACAAAACCAAACAAGAGAAGAGAAAAGAAAAATGAGAGGAGAGGAGAGGAAAGAAAAAAAAAAGAAAATGATAGTTTGAAGATAAGGTTAGGGTTTTCTAGTTCCCAATAAGGAAATTAGTTTTCTATTGAGAGGATTTTTAGGGCTTGCTATTTAAAATTGTTTTTATTATTTTTATTTTTATTTTTGGTTCCCTCACCCTTTTATTATTTTCTTCCATTTAGTTTATTCTTTTAAAATGGGGTATAGAGGTGAGTATAGTTTATGGGAAATTTTAATTCCTTTTGGGAATGTTTTTATTTTGTTTAGTGGCATGGTAAAAATTAAATATAGTATTTTTTTTTACTAGAGGGAGATTATAGACTATTGTCTTTAATTGAATTATTTAGAAAGGAATCTAATTAATTTATTTAATTTTGTTCCTCCAAATTAATTATAGAGATGTTGTCATTTTTAAAAAATAGGATTAATCCATTACTTACAAACCTGTATCAACGAGGTTAATTTCAGTTTTAGTTTATTAGTAATTTAATGTTTTCATTATAATTAATCTAGAACAAATTAATTAGTAAATTAAATTCGTCATTTTCCTTTCTACTACTTGGTGCGCTACTTCATTTCCAAGGCGCTTCCTGCCATATCTAAATGAAGTTAGTATAACTTGCTTCTGTGATCTGGTCTACTAAGAAATTAGGAATCACGTAAAGGATGTAGTGATAGCTCTGATTGATAGAGAACATGAAGGAGAACAAATTAATCGAGCTTTGTTGAGAAATGTTTTGGACATCTTAGTTGAGATTTCATTAATGAGTTTTGGAGTTTTTAATTAGTCTAATTAACTTTTCTAATAAACCCTAATCACACCCGTGAGGCGTTACACTACCAGATTTTTCCAGAATCTAGGGTTTAGCTAGGTTAGTGAATTTTAACCTTGCTTAGGATTAAATTATTGTTTTTGCCAGTTATCGACATTAGGTTTTGGTATTAAATTATATTTTCTCATGCACTAGAATTTGTCTTTTGATTTTGACTTATGTCAAAATCTCATCATTCACTTAGGTTAACCTAGGGTTTCGATCTTTGATCCTAACCCTATTAGCAACGTTCATTGTGTCGCATCAACCACCTAGTTGACATGCATCATGTAGGGGAATTGTGCTGGAGATCGTATTACCCCGCCTTCGACTGACTTGCTTATGCCTTATGCATATTGCCACCAAGCACGCTTATGCATGCGAGGTGGTTTCTTGGGAAGCGTGGAAATTTTTTTGATATTTCATGTCATGACCACATGACAGATGTGGACATGACATGTGCGATGCGTGTCGTGACCGCATGGGAAATTTGGGCATGACAAACCCCACTGAGCAAAGGGTTCATCTACTACTATGGGACTCAAGGGCAACGCTGCATTCCTTCTCCTTCCGGTATAGAATTAACAAGCTTGACACTCTTTGACCATCTAATAACAATCTACAAATAATGTTGGCTAGAAGTAGCCAGCTTGTGTAACTTTAATGGCAGTAGTTCTTGCCGAGAAATACTCCCCTGAGGCTCCATGATGAAGCTCATGCAGTATCCTTTGAGCTTTGTCCCTTTCAACACATCTCAATAGTATTCCATCAAAATTCCTTCTAAACAAAACATGATTAATTAGTGCAAAATGAATTCCCTGTTGTCTATAATATTTTCTTTTATCAAGGGAGAGTTTACTAGGGAAAATACCAGTTCTCATGAACTGTATCCTATCATTAACCCAAGAATCTTGATCAAATTCTTGGAGTTTTAACACTGTTTCATCTTCTACTTTTCCAAGCATTGATTCTTCTGTGTCTTGAGCAATATATTGGCAGAGTCCCCTTCCTCTGACCAATTTAGTATGCCTTACCTCTACATCATATTCTAAAATCTTAGTTATCCAATTGGCCCTTTTTTTTGTAATCTCACCTTCCATAATGTACTCCCTAACACTTGGGTGAGCTACTAGTATTAAGATCTTATTTCTTGTTATTAGATGCCTAAATTTTTTAAGAGCTTTAACCATGGCATAGGCTTGTTTTTCAATGAAATTATACCTAGATTCATACTCCCTTGGTGTCCTAGAGAAGAATGCAATTGGATTCTCCCCTTCTTCCTTGTCATCCTTCTAGGTCAGAATAGCTGCAATACTATGTTCTCCTCCATATACATACATTATGAAAGGCTTAGAGAAATCTGGGTTTTTCAGTACTGGGGCAATGGAGATAGTTTCCTTAATTTCTTCAAAAGCTTCTCTCCCTTCAGTTGTCCATTTAAAAACTAAATCTTTCTTTAGCATTAGGGTAATGGGCCTAACTAACCCTACAAAATCAAATATAAACTGACTGACAAAATTGATCTTACCCAAGAAAGACTAAACTGCCTTTTTGTTGACTGGCAAAGACAAATCTAGTATAGCTGTGACCCACTCTAGATCAATGGAAATTCCATCTTTTGAAATGATATGTCCCAAAAGTTTTCCTTAGGGCATAGCAAAAACACACTTCTTAAGATTTAGAGAAATCCCAAACTCTTGACACTTTTGAAAAACAACTTCTAAATGCTCAAAGTGATCTTTGGCATTCTTGGTAAATATAGTAAGGTCTTCTAAATAGATCAGAATGATCTTATTTATAAGGCCTCTAAATGCTATATCCATAGTGCGTTGAAAAGTGGCCCCAGCATTTGAAAGACCAAATGGCATTTTAGCATTTGCAAAAGTTTCCCACTTTGTTGTGAATGTGGTCTTATGTTGGTCTTCATCTGCCAACCAAATCTGATTGTATCCTGAGAAATCATCGAGCAAGGAGAATCTCTCTGATCCAGCCACTATTTAGAAAATCTGCTCCATGGAGGGCAGGGGGTAATGATCCTTCAATGAAGCCTTATTCAGGTCTCTGAAGTCTACACAGAGCCTAATGTCTCCATTCTTCTTTCTTACTGGCACCAGGTTAGATACCCAAGTTGAATGCTTAATTGGAAAATTAATTTTAGACTCCAGAAGCTTTTGCAATTCATCCACCATTAAAGGTTCAATCCTAGGATTCACTGGTCTTTGTTTCTGATGGACTGGTTTTGACCCCTCAGCAAGTTCTATGGTATGTTGGATGACATCTCTATTATAACCATGAAGTTCATCATAGGTCCATGTTACTCTATCATATGTGTTACATAAAAAAATTAGCTTATCTCTTTCCTCCTGAGTAGTAGCATTACCTACCTTCAACTTTCTTCCTTCACTGACACAAATGTTAGAATAATCTTCTTTGCTTGCCTTAAACTTCCTCTTATCCAAGCTCACATCATCTAGGTCAAACAAGTTCTCCAATGTTATTAACCCCTTTGGGAGCTTATTAGACTTCAATTGAATAATTTGGTCACTATATGCTTCCTCAATCTTGGGTTGTAATTGGTCAGCAAATTCTCCCGACTATTGCAGAAACAGAAGCACCTGAAGATCATTGTCAAAAACTTGCCAGTTATGAACGTTATCAGGGATTGCTGGCCTATTAATGACTTTTACTGCTTCATTGTTAATAAGTAGGTCACTTGTTGGGTCAAATTGAGAACCAATTTGTGCCATTCTATATGCTTCCATATTCTAAATTCTAGGGACAACCTCTATGTTAGCCATCAATGAGATCCCAAACCCTGTGGTGATAAGATCTCATCCTTACATTCTTTGCCATAGCCTTTTCTCTGATTTGTTTCACAACCAACTCCGAATCACCTTTGACCATTAAATTCTTTATCCCTTTCTTCTTTTCCAACACAAGATCATGCACTAAGGACTCATACTCAGCATCATTGTTCGTACAAGCAAATTGGAAGCATATGGCCCTAAGGATTTTCTCACCACTTGGAGAGGTAATATAGATACCTGCTCCAGCACCATTCTTACATCTACCCCCATCAAAGTTCAAGGTCTAGATCTCTGAGTCTTTATTAGAATCTTCTTTTTTGGATACCTCTTGCCTCATAATATTTGGTATTTCTTGGTCCTCTTCAAAAATAACATAAGTGCCCAAACCAGTAGTCATAATTACCATAAGGGTCACTCTGCATCATGGTCACCAACTGATTCTTTTCTTCTTCCTATTGATCATACTCAGTCCAGTCTCCCATTTCTTCAACAAGAGCTCTATCCTCCCTATTTATCATGGCATGAGATGCCTCAATTTTGGGACTAGGTTCTTATGTGATATGATCTTTAGATAGAGGCTAAGACAAGACCTTCATCTTTGTTCCATATTTAGTTCTTAAGATCAAATGTGACCAATCAAGTGACATGTACCCTCCTATTTTAGCTGTGAAATCTCTAGATAAGTATAGCCCAAAGACAGGGGGAATATCAATAAAAATATCTTGCAGGACAGTTATATTCAGGCATATATATTCTATTTTTAATGTATCGACTACTTGCTTCGGCATGACTATAGTACTAGCCCCCAAATCTATCATTGAGTTGTGTAATGGATTCTTTCCCACTATTAATGTTAGATAGAATGGATTTGGCTTAGATTTGCTTACCTCTGGTGCAACATTTAGCAGTGCGGCTGTCTACAAAGATGGGGTATCTTTGTTTTGAGTTCTCCCTTTATTATACCTCCTTCTTTTGTACTAACAGCTTTAGGATCTACCTGAGTCTGCAACAATTCTTGTAATAGTGTTTTTTGCTTAGGGATAGCCAACATATCCCATATTGACACATGTGCAGGGATTTTCTTTAGTTGTTCCACCACATTCATGGGCCCCAATGCTTGTGTCTTGGGATAGTAAGGATACCTTGCTTTTTCCATCACCGGGTTAGAGATTCCTTGATTCAGAGCATCCATAGGCATTTATTGCCTTGCAGCAGGTATGTAGTGACTTTGGGAGGGAGGGTCTTTAGTCACTTCATTTGGGTTAGCCTCGGGTTGTTCTAACATTCTTCTTATAATCAGACTATACCAAGGGCTTCTTGGAAGTAGGTGCTTCATTCACAAATATAGAATCATCTTCTTCAATCCATGAGAATAAAGCATGCTCTGGGGCAATCTCTTCTTCTTGTTCTATGGACATCCCTTGCATTTGAGCCACCATTACTACATTCTGAACACCAAGTGACTGATATGGAGGAACATTAGACAGAACAACTTGATTTTCCTATCTTTTTTGTTCTACTATCTTTTGTTGTAAATTGCCCCTAGGACAATCCTTGGGCATATGGGCATTGTTGCAAGGAAAACACCAAGCATTGGCATCTTTTGCTAGGTTGTTTTGTCTAGGGACCATTTCTCTACCTGGGTTAGATGGAACAGCTTGTAATGGTCTGGGAAATGTAACCAACTGATTTGAAGGTTGAGGATTATTGGGTCTTTGAGCACCTTGGTATTGGTTTAGCTGATATGGGGGTCTATTACCTTGGAATCCCTGGTAAGAAGGTTTCGGGTAAGAAGTCTGTTGCCTTTGGAGATTGATAATCTCATTTGAAAAGGTCCTGAGAATGTTCTTGACGTTGTCCATTTCAGATGGAGGGGTAGAGGGTGTTGACATAGCAAGTTGTTGAGGTGTCCGGAAGGTGTACATGGACACAGGTACAGATGGTGGATTAGGGACTTCTTGCAACAAGGGAATAGAAATTTCTAGGAACATAGGCATGGGAGGCCTCGGAGGTAATTTTTTAGCATCTATTAGATTGTTCCCAGCTCTTACAACCAACTCATATGCTTCCAATAGTGTCTGTCCTCCTAGGGACTGAATCATTACTAAGCTATTAGAATTGAAATCTTTGAGATAGAATCCAATTGCCATACCTTGTGATGGTCTAGCTGCAGCAGGGATTCTGTTCCATGTCTTTTGAAACCTAGTGTTGAAGTATGTTATGGCTTCTTGAGGGGCTCTCTTTATAGTGATTAATTGTTGTAGTAGAGATGATCTATCACCCTTTTCACTGAATCTTGCAAAGAAGGCATCCCCAACCTGGTCCCAAGTACATATGGAATTTGAGGGCAAAGACCTATACCAATCCAGAGCCTTCCCTTTAAAAGATTTCCCCTTAAAAGAAGCCACCAACAATCTGATGGCAACATTTTGCTCTATAATAACATGTACTGCACACACATCTAACACATCTTGGAGATGTTCCCCTAGGGTCTTGGCCTCTTCTCCACTGAATTTGGGTAGTGCCTTCAAAGCATTGGCTAGAATTGGATCCCAAGTATCTAGTGGCGTCAGGAGAACAATGGGGCTGCTATTATTCTAGTTTGCAAAACTTTGTGGTGGAGCAGGTGCTGCCAGATTGTTCCTAATGCTATTGCTATCTGATTTACTCTTCTTCTTGGAGTGGCTACTAATGGGGGAAATAAAATTCTTGGATTAGCGGCTGACTATGTTCTCGTTGTTGGTCCATGACTCTAACTCCTTCCTGCTCTCTGGTTCATACGATCTTGATTCAAAATCAAGAAAGGTCCCACCATGGTGCGGGAGCACCCCTTCATCAAGTTAATTTTACAGTTAAGGGGGACTTGTAGGTTGTCATGTTTTAGGCATTATAATAAGGTATGTTTGACCCTACATGTCATTGTCAGTGTATTTTGCAATTCATTTTCTATTTGTAAGTCCCAAGGGACACCTGTCGATCTGTAATGATAGGTTGTTGAGTTTGTTAGTTAGTTATCTCTCCCAACCACTTGGAACTCTCTCCCAGCCGCTGGGAATCATGTCGATACTACTGTTGGTAAGTAGTTAAATACCCTAGATCGAGTCAGTCACACGGGACAGAGGACTATAGTCAGTTTAATTAAATTAAGGAGTGCATTGTGATCTAGGACAATTGTATTCATCTCTGGAAGCATAATAAAGAAGATCCTATTTTTGTTATCTATCTGGCATTCGATCCCACTGTGTAATCGATTTGCTGGTTTGTTCTCGAGATAGATTTTTAAATCCATTCCACCAGTTCATTACTTCAAAATCAGTGGAATGGATCTGTATTTTAGCTTGTGTTTTTGTTTTGTTTTCATGTTCGTAGGATCAATTGGTAGCGTGCTCTAATGAGTCCAAGCATCCGCATGTGCTAGGTTGATAAATTGCTAAGACTGGTTATTTGCAGGCGGAAAGATACAAAGAAACCACGAGCGGTTCAGTAGAGTCAATCAGCGAAATAGAAGTGGTAAGCTTCCTGTGTTTGAACCACTTTGCAAAGGTTCAAAGGTCCACTAGTTCAATGATAGTGGAACGGAGCGCCGGCATGAGCTTCACCATCGAGCTCTGGCAATAGTTTTAGTTCAGCGGAAAACATTCGATCGAACCAATTCCTAAGGTTCAATGGCTCGAGGTTCATCGGTACAACAGAGATTGGACTAAGTAGTTGATATATCGGTGTAAGACAAAATATCAGACTCCGTCAAAAGTATTAAGTCAGTGGAGATCGCCATGTTAATGTTTGGCAAAGGTACCCTTTGGTTGAACCTTTGAACCGGTTCAACGGTTCAAAGGGTTCAACGGTTCAACGATAGAGTTGATCCTTAGGCGCGGCGAAAGGAAGGGAGAGTTGAACCGATAGTTGAACCGGTTCAACAATTCAGCGGTTCAAAGGCTTAGCGTACCGCAGAGGTTTAGCAGTGCATCTGTGGGTTGCCGATAGCATTCTAGAATTAAGCGATTGAATCGATAGCTACGGTTCAATGGACCTGATGGTTCAAAGGTCCAATAACAGTGACAATCCACATTTTTAAATGGTTTCCTCTAGTTCTGTCATCTACTCTGGCATCATTTCACGGTTATCTGTTGTGCACTCCCTATCATATTGGTATCAGAGCCCGAAAAGATTTGGGCTGCAAGTCGAGTAGAGAACTTGCAGGATTGTTGGCATTTTGTCTGTGAATGTTTATGTCAGACAAATAAAGTGAGACAGAGGCGGAGAGGATGCCTCCCAAAAACATGTCGCAGGACCCTATTAAGAAGTTGATTGAGGAAATGCTTGAATCTAAGTTGGGAGCATTCAAGCAGACCAAAAGCAAGGATAGGGAAGATAAAAGTGACAGCGAGGAGGAAAATATAGAAATTGGTGAAACCAGTGAGAAGACAGAGGAGATACCAGCAGACCAGAGGGCATTTTTAAATGCATTAAAGTCGGTTAATAGGGACACCATCGATGGGTTACCGATGTACAGTGGAAGCATGGAAGCGGAAGACATGATTGACTGGATTGAGGCATTGAACAATCACTTTGAATACAAAGAAGTCTCTTACGATAAGAGGGTTAAGTTGGCAAAGGCAAGGTTACAGGGATCTGCTCTTGCATGGCGGAATTATGTACAAGGGAAGTGAGTCAAGGAGGGCAGAAATATGATAACCCCCTGGGAAAGGATGAAGATCAAGCTTAGGGCACAGTTCTTACCCCTGGACTATGATGTGCAGATGTATAAGAAGTTGCAGAACCTCAAACAGAGAGATCTTGATGTGAATGCATACACACAGGAGTTTCATAAACTCAGTCTCAGATCAAAGAGACAAGAAGAAGAGTCAGAAAAAGTAGCCAGGTATTTGAATGGCTTAAGGATGAACATTCAAGATGAGATCAGCATTTTAGCACCAGACACAGTAAGCAAGTGTTTCCAAATGGCCTTAAGGGCTGAAGAAAAGATCAAACGAAAGAGTGAGCAGAACCAAAGAGGTAGAGGTGGAAAAAATTTCAGAGGCAGAGGTAGTTTTGGAGGAAGAAGTCCTAACCTAAGGCCTAGTGGTGAGTCTATCCAAGAAGAGCGAGTGGGGGACTCAAGTAGCAGAGGAGGCTACCAAGGAAGAAGGCCTAATGGAAGAGGTGGGACAAGTGGATCAGGCAGAGGATCCAAATTCTCCAATATGAGATGTTATAACTGCAATCAGATAGGGCACCCAGCATACAAATGTCCAAAGATGACCTCAACTTCTCATGGTAGCGAGAAGAGAACCACTTTACTTCAAGAAGATGCAAGGAGTGTGTCATCTCCTGAAGTGAATTTAGCATTAGAAACGAGAGAAAATCTGATGATCAAGAGGACACTGCTTAAGGAACCAGTGCAAACAAAATCATCACAAAGAAGGGCTTGATTTAGAATCAACTGCAAGATCCAAGGTAAGGTTTGCAAAGTTATTATTGATTCTAGTTCAACAGATAATATCATATCTTTGGAAGCAGTAAATAAGTTGAATCTGGAAAAGATACCACATAGCAGTCCTTATAAAGTTAGTTGGTTGAATAAGGGGTAGCACATACTCATCGATGAACAAGCATGGGTAGAATTCAGTATTGGGGAGTATAGGGACAAGATTCTGTGTGATATCCTCCCCATGGACGCCTGTCATCTTTTATTAGGTAGACCATGGCAGTTTGACAGAAAGGCTCATCATGATGGGGAAAAGAATGCTTACTCATTCCAAAAGGATGGTGTGACTTATAGGATACAGTCACTGGTAGAAGGGGATCCTCAGCATGTAGGGTCCAGTGTAATGCTGGTAAGAGAAAAGGAATTCATGGATACGCTAAAGGAAGGTGATGGAGTAGGTTTTGCTTTGATTATGAAGCCCAAGGTGGAAAAGAAAACAAGTGTGAGGGAAGTAGGACCTAAGGAGGTCAGATATCTGCTTGAGAGTTATAAAGGAGTGGTTGCAAAAGATATACCAGGTTCCCTACCACCAATCCAAGACATTAGCCATCAGATAGATCTCATACCAGGAGTAGTACTTCTGAATAAGGTAGCATATAAAATGACCCCTCAGCAGAATGAGGAGATAGCCAAGCAGGTTCAAGAACTTTTAGACAAGGGTTTGATCAGAAAGAGTTTGAGTCCATGTGTAGTCCCCACCATTTTAGCACCAAAGAAGGATGGGAAATGGAGATTGTGTATTGATTCCAGGGCAATAAATAGGATAACCATCAGATACATGTTTCATATTCCTAGAATTGAAGATCTTATGGATTGTTTGGGAGGTGCTACCTATTTCTCTAAAATAGATTTGAAGAGTGGGTACCATCAGATAAGGATAAGAGTATTGGATGAGTGGAAGATAGCTTTCAAAACCAATGAAGGACTATATGAGTGGCTTGTGATGCCATTTGGTCTTTCAAATGCCCCTAGTACCTTTATGAGGCTAATGAATGAGGTGTTGCAGAAATTCATCAAAAAATTTGTAGTAGTCTACCTTGATGATATTTTGGTATTCAGTAAGAGCAAGGAAGAGCACTTGAAACATCTGGAGATAGTCTTGAAGAGGCTGCAGGATCAGAAATTATTGATAAATTTGGAAAAATGTGACTTCATGAAACAAGAATTCATGTACTTAGGTTTTGTCATCTCCAAAGGCGATTTGAAAATGGACCCTTCCAAGGTCGAGGCAATTTTGAATTGGCCTACACCCAGGACAGCAGGAGAAGTCAGAAGTTTCCATGGGCTGGCCACATTTTACAGAAAATTCATTAAGAATTACAGTGACATTTATGCACCTATGTTGGAGACCATCAAGGGTGGAGGTAAGACAAAGTTTGTGTGGACACAAGAGGTAGATAGAAGCTTTGAGAATCTGAAACAAAAAGTTGCTAAATTCCCTATTTTAGTGTTACCTGATTTCAATAAGATTTTCACAATTGAATGTGATGCAAGTGGGTTGGCCATAGGAGCCGTGTTGAGCCAAGAAGGCAGGCCAATAGCCTTTTACAGTGAAAAGTTAAATGAAGCCAAGAGGAAATACTCCTCTAATGATTTAGAGTTGTATGCTATGGTCCAAGCTCTAAAAAAGTGGAGGCACTACTTGCTTCCTAAAGAATTTATTGTGTATACGGATAACCATGCTCTCAGTTTTCTGAATGGACAAGAAAAGCTCAGTCATAGACACATGAAATGGGTGGAGAGTCTTCATGCATACACTTTCATTATTAAGCATAAGAAGGGGATGACAAATAAGGTTGCTGATGCTTTAAGTAGAAGAGTGTTGACTGTACAAGAAGTGCAGCTACAAAGTATGGGTGTTGAGTCACTCAAAGGATTGTATGAAGAGGACCAAGATTTCAAGGAAATTTACAGGGTATGCAGTGAGTTTACCAATACTTTCCACAGCGAATTTTTAGATTATACATTGTAGGATGGACTTTTGTTTAAAGGTAGTCAACTATGTATTCTAAAGTGTTCAATAAGGGATAACATAGTGAAGGAAAAACATAGTGGTGGTTTAGGAGGATATTTCGGGCTCAATAAGACCTTAGATCTTGTCAGAAGATTTTATTTTTGGCCACGAATGCAATCTGATATCAAAAATTTTCTTGAGAGTTGTATGATTTGTCAGAGAGCAAAAGGAGTCTCAACCAATGTAGGATTGTATCAACCTTTACCCATACCAAACAGACCTTGGGATAGTTTAAGTATGGATTTTGTAATGGGATTGCCCAAGACAAGGACTGGCTATGACAGTGTGTTTGTTGTGGTAGATAGGTTCAGCAAAATGGCACACTTTATTCCTTGCAAAACCACCAATGATGCCAGTTACATTGCAGGTTTGTTCTTTAAAGAAATTGTCAGGATTCACGGATTACCCTTGAGTATTGTATCTGACAGGGACAGTAAATTTGTGGGACATTTCTGGAGAACCTCATGGAAAAGATTAGGCATGAATTTGTCTTTTATCTCAGCCTATCATCCTCAGACTGATGGACAAATTGAGGTTGTGAATAGGTCACTAGGCAATTTGCTAAGATGTTTGACCAGAGAACATGGCAGAAGTTGGGATGTGATACTCCCACAAGCTGCGTATGCCTATAATGATTCTACAAACAGGAGTACAGGCTTAAGTCCTTTTGAAGTTGTTTATGGTAGTCATCCTAGAGGAATTTTTGAATTGCGAGATGTTCAAGGATTGGACAAAAGGAGTGGACATGTTGATTCATTTGCAGAGGCTCTGAAAGAAATCCATCAACAAGTTCGAGATACTCTACACCAGAACAGTCAAAAGATCAAGGCTCGAGTGGATCAAAGAAGAAGAGATGTGCGGTATCAAGTCAGAGATATGGTTATGGTCCACCTCAACAAGAACAGATTGCCCAAAGGACAACACAGCAAGTTAATGATGAAGAAAATTGGACCTTGTCAAATTCTTGAAAAATATGGTTCTAATGCTTACAAGATTGAACTCCCTGAAGATATTGTTATTTCACCTATCTTTAATGTTGTTGATTTGACATTGTATAAAAGTCCTGGTACAAGTGAAGCTATAGCAGATTCTGTTCAAAACAATGCAGAGTGGGTGCAGCAATTACCATCTAAGGAACCATTTACAATGGAATGCATTTTGGATAGCAGGATAGCCAAGAAGACCAGAAATCAAACATATTTTGAGCATTTGGTCAAATGGCAAGGACTTCCCGACTCAGAAGCGACATGGATGCTGGAAGAAGACATCAAAAAGCAGGGTGGCGGTTTGTAGCAGTTAGTCTCTAAGAGGACTTGAGACAACTTTCACTCGGGGAGTATGGTGTAGGAGCACCCCTTCATCAAGTTAATTTTACAGTTAAGGGGGACATGTAGGTTGTCATGTTTTAGGCATTATAATAAGGTCTGTTTGACCATACATGTCATTGTCAGTGTAATTTGTAATTCATTTTCTGTTTGTAAGTCCCAAGGGACACCTGTCGATCTGTAATGACAGGTTGTTGATTTTGTTAGTTAGTTATCTCTCCCAACCGCTTGGAACTCTCTCCCGGCCACTAGGAATCATGTCGGTACTACTATTGGTAAGTAGTTAAATACCTTAGATTGAGTCAGTCGCACGGGACAAAGGACTGTAGTCAGTTTAATTAAATTAAGGAGTGCATTGTGATCTCAGACAATTTTATTCATCTCTGGAAGCATAATAAAGAAGATCCTATTTTTGTTATCTATCTAGCATTTGATCCCACTGTGTAATCGATTTGCTGGTTTGTTCTCGAGATGGATTTTTAAATCCATTCCACCGGTTCATTACTTCGAAATCGGTGGAATGGCTATGTATTTTAGCTTGTATTTTTGTTTTGTTTTCATGTTCACAGGATCAATTGACAGCATGCTCTAATGAGTCCTAGCATCCGCATGTGCTGGGTTGATAAATTGCTAAGACTGGTTATTTGCAAGCGGAAAGATACAAAGAAACCACGAGCGGTTCAGTAGAGTCAATCGACGAAACAGAAGTGGTAAGCTTCTTGTGTTTGAACCACTTTGCAAAGGTTTGAAGGTCCACTAGTTCAACGACAGTGGAATGAAGTGCCAGCATGAGCTTCACCATCGGGCTCCAGTAATAGTTTTAGTTCGGTGGAAAACATTTGATCAAACCAATTCCTAAGGTTTAATGGCTCGAGGTTCATCGGTACAACAGAGATTGGACTGATTAGTTGATATATTGGCGTAAGACAAAATATCAGACTCCGTCAAAAGTATTAAGTCGGCGGAGATCAGCATGTTAATGTTTGGCAAAGGTACCCTTTGGTTGAACCTTTGAACTGGTTCAACGGTTCAACGATAGAGTTGATCCTTAGGCGCGGTGAAAGGAAGGGAGAGTTAAACCGATGGTTGAACCAGTTCAACGGTTTAGCAGTTCAAAGGCTCAGCGTACCGCGGAGGTTCAGCAGTGCATCTGTGGGTTGTCGATAGCGTCCTAGAATTAAGTGATTGAATCGATAGCTACGGTTCAATGGACCCGATGGTTCAGAGGTCCAATAATAGTGACAATCCACAATTTTAAACGGTTTCCTCTAGTTTTGTCGTCTGCTCTGGCATCATTTCACAGTTATCTGCTGTGCACTCCCTATCACACTGGGCGTGCCAAAAACTGTTGATGGATAAAATTATGCAGATTTCAGCACCAACATGGGAAGCTTCAAGAATGTGGGATTGACACTTGAAACAACCTCCAAATTTTACAAAAGATGGCTCTTCCTTTTTTCAATGGGGTTTTAGGAAAGGGAAGAAAAAATAAGATTACAGATATAATAAAATAAAAGCTTCTAATCCTATGGTGATGCGCCAAATTTATATATGTTTCAGCAACTAGCATAGTGATTAAATCCTTATGATTCAGTTATGTCGAAGAGCAAATGAAGCATGATCAACATAAACAGATTATAGATAGATTTAAAACAAAGGCCAAACTTAGAAGATTTATATGAAGACACAGAATATATCATCAATGGCACAGAACAAAGCTTCTTTCATTAACAAATTCATTGAAATACATAAGGCATGGAAACATGCACAGATCTATTTGATTCCTTCCTAAAATAGCTATTAAGGCAAAATGATACAATCCAGTCATAGTAAAATCATCATATTTTTATCAATATATGAATATATGTGTGTTACAAAACTTTCCCCTATTTATAGAAGCAAAATGGGACTCAAGATCATCTCCAACCGCTAGAATCTTAACTGCCTGCAACTAACTAAAATTCAACTAGAACTCAAACTGGCACAAAAAATCTTCTTGAATCTGCAACTATGTCTTCCCCGTATTCTGATTGGCTATAACAGGCACTAAGATCGCAACTGCAACTACCAGTTCTATTTGGACAAGTGGCAAGCTTCAACGACTCATAAAATGTTACGTGGCTCTCCTGCGCTTGCTTTTGAGTTTCCCTTTCTTATAAAGAGAACACATGAGACACTAACACTTGTCATTATCTACCATACTTTAGAAACTAATACGTGGCGTCACCCGAAGATTCAACACTGGGACACATGGCATTCTAGCGCATATTTAAAAGTTTCTTTTAGGAAGTGACACTTGGTATTCTTCGCGCTTCTTTAAAAATATGGCTATAACATCTTGGGGCCCACCATATGTATTCTATCACTTCTCAAAACTTAATAAAGAATAGAGACACGCGACAGCTTCTGCATAATGCAACAAAAGAAACACGTGGCACACCGACGCGTGCTTTGAAAGCTTCTCACAAAACCCCACAGTAGCAACACTTGGTGCTCTCAGTGTGCAACTAGAAATTATATAAAGAAACATATGACCAGAGATATGTGGCAGGTTTTAGTGGCATCTAGGAACTGTGATCGGAAAGGAGGACACATGGCATTCTCTGCATCACCCCGAGCACAACCTTACTGCTTCTCTGTTACCATGCCACATGTCTTCTTTATGCATCTTCAAAAAGATAACATTTCTTTTAGCTCCCCAACACCCGCTATACTACCACTTGGTGCATTCTGCACACAGCAACATATGACAGAAAATATTTGAAAATAAACAATACAATCATGACTAATAAATATTTCAAAATGTCGAGTTTAACTCTACAATGCCATCAAAATCTTTCCTTTCACATACAAACCAATGGTTCAAATGAATCAATTGGGGCAGTCTTAGGATAGAAAGAGGAAGGGGAAGGTATTCGTGCAATCGACTACATCAATAAGAAACTTATCCTCGTGAAAAAAAACTACACAACTGAAAAGGAATTCCTAGCATGTTAGGGTTAGCCAGCAGAAGATATCAATTAAATGCAAATAAAGATTAAACAGAGGAATGGAAATACACAGAAATAATAACAACAAGAGACAAGTTTTAACGCGGTTCACCCAAACTCGGGCTACATCCACCAAACAGAGAGTCCAATATTATTATCCAATAAATCAAACTGATTACAATAAGCAATCCCTGCAACTCAATACCACTGCAAAATGCTACAATACAATATATCAAAACCCTAACCCTTAGCCGCTTTTTATCAAGCTTTTTGTCAGTTACAAAATAGGGTTTTTTTTTTGTTTTTTTATGTCAGTCAATGAAAAATAACTCCCAGTGCCTTTACAAAATAATAAAAAACTATGTGAGGTTTCGGGGGCACTGCCCCTTGACCCCGTAGGAATTTGGGGGGAAACCGTGCCAATAAAAGTGGGGTAAATTTAACCTCCAAGTCTAATTAGGATCCATATAACAACATGGCAGTCATCTATGTTATTAACAAATTCAGGCAGTATATCACAGGGTATAAAATCTTTGTGCACACTAATCATGCAGCCATTGAATACTTAATGAACAAACCTGTAATAGGTGCAAGGATAATTAGATGGTTGTTACTATTACAAGAATATGACATCGCTATCATAGATAACCCAAGGAAATTCAATTTTATTGCTAACTTTTTGTCAAGGTTGCATATAGGTGGAGAAAACCAACTAGTGGAAGATAAGTTTCGAGATGAACATCTCTTTGTTGTTTCTTCCACTACACCTTGGTTTGCTGACATAGCTAATTTCTTAGCTACAGGCTTGTTTCCCTCTTATTTCACTTCTAAATAGAAAAAGAGATTGGTAAAAGAAAGTTTATCTTACAAATGGTTGAATGCTCTACTATTTAAATGTGGGCCTGACTTTATCTTACGCAAGTGTCTAAGAGATGATGAAATCTTTGATGTGTTAAGGGCATGTCATGATGAACCATCAAGTGGACATTATTCCTCACAAAGGACAATCCACAAGATCCTCGAAGTTGGTTACTATTGGTCATCTCTCCATAAGGATGCCAAAAGGTATCTGAAGTAGTGTGATCAGTGCCAAAGGATGGGTCAGCCAACCTTCACCTAGGAGATGTCGCCGCAACCTCAAGTGGTCTTAGAACCGTTTGAGCAATGGGGCGTGGATTTTGTAGGGCCAATCTCTCCACCATCTTCAGGAAAAGAATATTTTTTGGTATGCATAGATTATGTAACCAAATGGGTAGAAGTTCAAGCATTGCAATTTGTAAGAGAAGAAAGAGTTGTTGATTTCTTATATAACAAAATCTTCTTGAGGTTTGGAGCCCCAAGATTAATAGTTTCAGACAGAGGTCCACAGTTTACTTCACAGGTAATTCAAGCCTTCACAGATCTATACCAGGTTAAGCACAGGAAATCTTCACCCTACCACCCCCAAGCAAATGGGCAGGTGGAGGTGACAAATAGGGAGTTAGAAAACATCCTGACAAGGACAATGGCCATGAATAGGAAAGATTATGCCAGCAGGTTACCTAAAGCAGTTTGGGCTTACAACACAATGTGGAAGTCAACAACCAAATTTTGACCATATAAACTAGTTTATGGGAAGAAACCCATACTATCCATTGAGTTTGAATTGCAAACACTAAAGACATCATTAGATATTGGACTACCATTATCTATAGCACAACAAGATAAGATTCTTCAACTCAATGAATTGGATAAAATTAGGACAAAGGCCATACAACAAACATAACTCATTCAGCATTAGAGGAAACAATGGCATGATCAACACATCAAAAAGAGGACATTTCAACAAGGGGATTGGGTTCTCTTATATGATTCCAAGTTCAAGGAGTTCAAGTGAAAATTACAAACTCATTGGATGGGACCCTACCAAATCAAGGAAATTTATGAAAATGGGATAGTTCTACTAACACCCATTGATGAAAGAGAAAACACATTCTTAGTAAATGGTCATAGAATTTGGCTCTATCAAAGACTAGAAACAAAGGAGGAGTTTACCAAGGACTTGTGTTTGGTGACAGAGGCCACAACCTTTGCTGCAAATTGAAAAGATTTAAAAGACAATAATAATTAAAAAAAAGAAGGGTTGAAAACTAGTAAATGGGGGCCCTTCTCAAAAAAAAGAAAACAAAGAGGGGTTGAAAACCAGTAAATGGTGGCCCTTCTCAAAAAATAAAACAAATAAATAATAAAAAGAGAGATTGAAAACCAGTAAAATGGCAATTTTTCTTGCCTAGGGAACTGAAAACCAGCAAATGGTAGTTCTCTACTTCATGCAAGATTTCAGCAAAAGTCTCTCCAAAGCCAACTAGGTGCATCTTCGGAGGAAATTAGGAGCACCTCTGGCACTTCACCAAACTAAAGAAATTCAAATGTCCAGGACCCACCTTTCTAGACGTCAAAGTGGGGACACTAAAAAGGTGATGAGGTCACCATGACTCACCCTCCACTTTCATTAAAAAAAGGGAAGCCATGCAAAACAATCACTCTACCAGCCGCCAATGAAGCATCAATCACATGCCATCCAATTATGTCACCTGTTGGCACATCACAATCAAATCTATCTTCAGGAAAAGGTGCCAGATCATGTGCTACTGACATCATGATGACTGATGGAAAGTTACACGAAAGAAGAGTCACATCAGACCTCATCAAGACGTCGGTGTAACAACACAAACATATCGTTTAATCATCACAAATGGTAATCTAGGTACTTTGCTTGTATTAGTTAATTATTACAAGTCTTTTTTTTTCTATTTCTATGAAAATTACTTAGACACGTACACCTCACCATTATTCCTATCTCAGCCCATGCATGACATCATAAATTCCTAAACTAACATATCTGATCCAGAGTGTCACATCTTTCCTTGCAATCATGATTTAAACCCTCCCCCCCAATTTCAATTATTCAAGTAAACAAAACCCTCCTAAAACTAAGCAATCATTGTCGGTGATACCCAAACAAAAGAGCTTTCAAACTCTATGGATAGCAGAGCTTTCAAACTCTAGAGATAGTACAACAACAAACACAATAGAACCTTTTTGTAGAAACAACAGAGCTCCGGAGTCAAGGTTGGTCTATAACCACAGAAGAAGAGCTCTAGAGGGGGCCTTATTCTAGAAAAATCCACTCAAGGAAAGGAGTTAAAGGTGAGGGTTTTATGATCAATACAAACAAAGAGGGGTAAAGATATTGTCAGGTGTAGCATGGGATTCAAGAAGAAATATGAGCCTGAAACACCAGAGGGATTGCTTCAAGATCAAGCCTTAATAGATGTGCTGAGAAATGCAGGGTGGTTGGTGTTCTTGGAAAATTTTGAGGATTACCATGAAGACATAGTAGATGAATTCCTTTCTAACCTAAAGAATAACCAAAGAAAGGTACATGGAGTGACAATTGTTGTCTCAACCACCATCATCAGCAACATCTTAGGCCTGCCAGAACAAGGTGAGAGTTTTTACCATCTTAAAACCCTCTACTCTAATTTAATCAAAAAGTTCTTAGTAGATAATGACCCTGAGGTTCAATTACACTTAAATAAAGGTGAAGTAAAAGGGATCATAAGGACTTCACTTCCTTAGCCATGGCAATCTTTGACCATGTGGCCGATGAAATACTTCACTTGTGATGGGAAATTCTAACTAGTACTAGGGCCCATTATGAATATGTTGACTTTCTTAAGGCATGGGCATGCCCATCAAGAATTTAGCATAAACCTGCTAAATTTCATGTGCTCTACCATAGTGGCTTTAGCAGATAAATACTAGCAGGGGAAGGGTCCTATGAAGCACCATGGACTCATTCAGTTAATTGGCAAACATCATTTTATGTCTAGAGGAGGAGGGGAGGCCTTAGGGCAATCATTTTTGGATGACACACATAAAGCCAAAAAGAAGAGAAGGAAAACTACTGAAGAAGTACCTTCCTCCACTCAAGAGACTGAAGGAGAGGCACCCTCTACTTCATCTCCAGCTACTGGGAAAAGTAAGGGAAAGAAGAAGACAGCAGAGGAAACACCAACTTTCATTCCACACGTAGCACAGGTGGGTCCATCTACTGAGAAGAGGAGAAAGGGAAATGAGATTGTAGGAGAACCCTCAGTTGCAGGTGAACATGTAGAAGTAACAATTGTAGAGCAACCCTCAAGTATAACTCACGCAAAAAAATGCAAACTGACCCTGGCTGAGGATTCCACCCCAGTTAAGAAGATAAAGGATGCTGTAATTATTGAGAAAGAGAAAGTAGGGGAATCTGCCAACACTTCTAGGCCTAAGAAACACAAAGACAATATAGATCTAAGAGAAACAACAAAGAGGCCTCCAAAAACCCCTAATTCCAGCAAGCATAAAAGGATAGAGGAAGACTCGGAGGATTCAAATGAAATTCCTTTAATAAGAAGAAGCACAAGGAGAAAAGTGACCGAGAGAAGTGTTCTGAAGACCTCTACCCCTCCAACTGCTTAGGCTCTAGAGATCCCTGAGCCACAAGATACCCAAGCTCTAGAAGTAGCATTTAATGAGGCCCTTACTATCTCTTTATATTATGAGGGAGATATACTAGCGTTGGAGACACATTCAAAACTAGTGCTCTGGAGGAACAAAAGGAAGAGGGAGCCCACTCAAGTAGAAAAGGATACTGCCCCCCTGACATAAGTTCTTGTAGGGTTCAAGACCTCTATGACCTCTCCCTAAGAGAAAGCTAGACCATCATATGTCCTAGCCTCTGTAGCAAACCAAGAAAAGGAGCAACAGGATGAGTCTTAGCAAGAGGGGACAGGAGAATAGGAAGAATAGGCTGATAGTGGAGAACAGGGAGATTTGGAGATCCCAGATGTAGAGTTGACAAAGGGAGGAGAAACAGGGAGTTACTCACATTCCTCTGACCAAGAGGATATTGAGATCCCAAGGGAACAACAGTTAATGGAGGAAATTGAAAACCTGAAAAGATTATTGTGGAGCAAACACTTGGATATCATTGACCTCAAAACGGTCATGAAGGAAAAAGAGACAGCTCAAAATCAGAAAATTGAAGAGATGAAAAAGAAAGTAGAGGAGAAGCAAGAGATCATTGAAAATAAAGAGGTTGAGATCTAGAGAAGGAATGTAGAGGCAATGGAGAACACTTCTAGTGCTATCAAAGACAGGGACAATTGCATTACCTTGATCTCAACCATGATTGAGAAAATGCAAAGTCAAGCTTGGGAATTAACAAAAGCTAATAATAAAATAGATGACCAAGCAAAGCTACTCCAAGAATTTACCGTCCCAGTTGCCAGTACTGAATAAGGTATACAAACAGATGACTATCTGGGGACACTTCAAATAGACATTCCTAGAGCCTTGTATCATTGGGAAAGAAGATGTAGGGAGTTAGAGGGAACAACTGTAATGTTGCAATTGCAAAGGGCAGTGACAACCATGACAGAAAAGGTGAAAACTCTAGAGGAGAAAGTCATCACTATAGCCACCCTCACATCTAAGATTTTAGCCTGCAAACCCCCCAATGCCAACTATTATATGTTTCTACAGGAGAGGATCCTTCAGAGGAAATTATCACTAGTTCTCTCTGATTTGACTGAGAATATATAGGATGGAAAGGATTTTCTTAGGGTGTACCTAAGAAGTTCTGATGAAGATAAAAAATTTCTTTGGGAGATGTATTTACATAATTTCTTCATAGAAGACCACACTTTATTTGTTAATTTCTTTGTGGGAGAATACCAACTAAGGGCATTCATGTCACTTATGAGGAATCATCAGATCTAAAGTAAATGAATGGAAGCTTACATGAAGACTGACACAAGTATGTTATCCAAATCCTAATGCCTTTTAAATCCATTTTAGAGTAGCACTCTATTCCCCAATAAGGAAAACAACACTCCTACCCCCATATCAACAACACCTCCAAGAATGTGACATCAAATTTGAGTTATTCATGCTTAACTCCTCCAAACAAATCATGGCCATCTATAGGAAAATATGGAGCACTCTCACCCATGACCAAAAGCTGAGAGACATAGCATATCCAACTAACCTTAGATGGTTCATGAGAAAAGAAAGGGCGGTGTCCAAATTGATGGACAACTACAAGAAAAATTAGATGAGGGGACGCTTTAGGCCACCCCTTATCATTGAGCCTTTACCCATATGGGCTGAGCATATGGAGGATGAAAGATTCTAGGAATGGATAAAATAGGTTGAAGGGTTTAGGGGGAATGCCAACACAAACTTCACAACTTGGACAACTTTTGAAAGGGAGTACAGTCTCACTGATAAAATATACAACCTCAACATGTCAAGGTTATGAAGTACAAGAGGACTTGCAAACCCTTAGACTCAGTGGGATGATGAGTGCCAGGTAGCACTTAGCTAAACATGCCTTTTTACTTCCTTTTTGCCCTCTTTTCATTCTATCTGTCCTTGTATTTGTACTATAGAAATTATAAAGTCATATTTTAATGATGTTAATAAGAGATGAATTGTTGAAGATTATTGTTTTGATGAAAAGACTTATGTTGCAGTGAAACTAATGAAATTGTGCAGAAAAATCTCTTTTTAGGTTTCATAGGTGTTATTACACAGGCGGAAAGCATTTTTGAAGAACTCTGGAGGTAATCCTAATCATCTCCGGAGCCTGGTATGAAGGACACTACAAGGTACTCCAACATTTTCTATCTTGTTGGAGGACCTCTAGAGTAGGAAGTAGAGTAGAGAAGATGGTGATCTTCGGAGCTATGTCTTAGCAGCATTTTGGAGCATCTTTGGAGCTGCTGGTAGCAACCAGACGTCTCCGGTGCTACACAGAATATCTGATGATGTTGATTACAAGGAATCTCTAGGGTGGCTGAAGTGCTACGGAGCCCGCCTATTCAGGCTTGAGCATCCTAGCAGATGACTTTAGTTGTCCACGGGGACATGATACATTTCACTTATCTTTGCATGAGATTAGAAGATTTCTTTCAGTTCACTATTCTGGGAATTGATTTCCTTTTTATCAACCCTTGTTGCCTATTATTATTATAAGTTAAACTCCAGATTTAGTGTTACTTTTAGTATCACTAAAGTCCTTTTTTAGACTTTGCATGATCATACTTTAGATGGATAGTCGTTGTTGAACACCCAAGATATTGAGAAGGGGGGGTGAATCAGTATCCTATTAAAATTTTTACTTGTTAAACTAACAATCCATTTATTGCATTCAATAATCAAATAGATTAAACACAGAAAAAGCAACCATAATCCATCACACATGAGCACCAGGATTTTTACGTGGAAAACCCAAAACTAGGAAAAACCATGGTGAGTGTTAGCTCACAATATATTATGTAGGAACAATACCAAATTACAAGAAGGCTCACTACCTTAGGGCTCACTACGCAGGGCTCACTGCCAAAGAAATGCTCACTGCAAGAATTACTCACTACTAAAATAGGATCACTGCCTAGAGAAAGAAAGAAGAAGGAAGAATGGCTCACTACCATGTTGAACTACTCAAGTTGCATCTACACATGCATGGTTGTAGCTCCAATGAAGCTCAAAACACTATCTCAAAACTGTTCATCTTAACTGCTATGTTTCACTACTTTGCTTTTACATTATGCAAGATCTCTCTTCTTCTGCTCTTGTCACCTACACTACACTTCACATATTACGCACATTCACATTCATATCATGCTTCTCACACACCGAATTCAATCCCATATATAATCTGCAGCAATCAAAAACTTCATATTAGGTCAGCCTAATAAGGTGTAGCATGTAGTCATGCCTTATGTATTATGTTGGCCAAATCCATTCTCCAAAATTCATAGTGGACCCAAACAATATTTTAAATACCTTCTCATATGTCAGCCTTAATTATTCCACCACTTAGAATCAAGTTCTACATAATAGAACTTACCGCATATAATTATCATGTCAGCCTCCAATACAGACTGCCACTCATTCGATTCATCTGTCAGACTAGACCTTTTACTACAGACACTTGCTCAAATTCATATCAGAGAATATTTAGATATCATAGATCATGCCTTCATAACTACAAAGCAAAATATCCTCTTGCGATAAAATGTGGACCCCAAGAACAGATGCCCTATCATAACCAAACATTGTCAAACAATGTAGCGATACTCACTCATTCACAACTATCTTTCTGGTGGACTTTAGTACCTAAAACTCTAGATTTAGACACTTCATATAAGTGTTTACAACACCTCAAAAACACATATCAAAATATGCAACACCAGAGGAGTGCGGATCAAGTCAAATGAGTGTTCTACTCTGAATAGCATTGTGTTCTACTCTGCCAAACTTAGGCTATTTGAAGACATGTTTCCGATACTTGTTAGGCACTGAAATATTGGATATAAGATCTTCTATGGACTGTAGACAATATATCAGAACCACATGATTTGATCTCTAGCTACGGACCAATGCCAACCATTATACTGCCTCTCTGTCGCTATCTCTTGTATGCTGGCAACACTTAGCCAAAATGACTAAGTCTTATTCACCAAACCAAAACTTATATTCTAACCTTGTTCCTTTTCTTGTTTCCATCAATAACAACACCATCATGCACAATTATTCATCATCATACCAAGTTGCCAATAATCTCCCCCTTTCGCATTGATGGCAACACTTGATGTGAAAAACTGTTGCAACTCCGCCTTTTTCTTTACACAATGCTCCCCCTATCTTCATGCTTCTCTTTTCAAAATGTTTTTCACATGCTTCATTTCTTCTCCCCCTTTGACATCAATGGAAAAGGTGTATGATACAAAGATATGTACAAGTTGCCAAAATTACAAAACTATTTTTCTACTTTCTGCATATATACGAGTGAAATAAAAAACATCTTACTATTGTTCAAGGAGAACATCTCTATAGATTTTCTTCAGCTGCACCACTTCTTCATCCCAACTAGCCTTGGCATCACTCAAAACTAATATGTGCCCATTAATTTGGGACACCAACTCTTCTTCTTTCTTTACAGTAGTAGGGGCCTTAGTGATTTATCTTGTTTTAACTGTTGTTGCTACTAATTTGGTTAGGGATATAATGTTGAAGCTTGCTACCTCCTGGAGCTAACTCATTTTATGTTTTATGACCTCCCTTTGGGTCTACAACTTATGTATATTAGAATGAATAGTCTCAACTTGTGCCCTCTAATTGCCAATAGTACCTTTTATCGGGTCATAATTTTTGGATATCTTTGAATTATATGAGCTTCCCATCTATCTATTTTATCTTTTATATCCTTACTCTTATTCAGCCATGTAATAAAAAATTGATACAATTCACTAACTTCTTTAAGGGCCAACTATGCATACTCTAGACTTTTATCTAACAAAATTTTATCATGAGCAAATTTAACTGTAAGCTCAACTAACGTTTTGTCATCAATCTTTGCCCTAACTTTCTCTTCTGTAGCCTTTTCAAGGGACTCAAATGAGAGTTGATTGATTCCATTATCTTTTTCATTTGTGCAATATGGGCCAAGGAAGTATCTATCCTTATCTCAGGCATCAACATTTCAAAAATTGTTGATGCATCTTCAATCAGCTCACTATCCTCTATATGAGACTTCAACATTTTTTCTTGTATAGTAGCTTGAAAAATTGTCCCAAGTCTTAGCTTCTATAATGGGGACATTGTAGAAAGGGTGATAGGTCCTTGCAATAGCTCAGGTGTAGTCAAAATCTGAGCTTCCTTCTACTTCTCCAAAAACTCTATCAATGAATCAGTAGTGCCTCTGTTCTCTTCAACTTGAGATGCCTCAGCATCTTGTCTCTCTAGAGGAGGTTCTTGACTGTGCTCTTGTTCATTTCTTTTTGGTTCTGGAGCAGGATTGTCTATCATTTGTTCATCTATCTCTTCTCTCTGCACACTTTGTTCTTCAGAGGCATTTTCTTCTGGTGTTACCTCTTCTTCCTCAGATTTCTTTTCTTCTTCTGTCTCTTTCTTCTCTTCAATTTTTTCAGAGTTTACTGGAGTGGTAGTTATGCTTTGTTCCACATTTATCTCCAAAACTGTATTATCTACACCAGTATTTTGTTCCTCTTCATCAGTGTCAACATTAGTTGAAATTTTTAGCTCATGTAACACCTTTAGTGTTATTTCTTCAATCTCCTTCACTAGTTTCTCAGTGTCACCAGACATCAGAGCATTGACTCTCTTCATGGTTCTAAATTTATCACCAAGTATCTTAGTGGATTTGGTTCTTTCCTTAGGGGTGATGTCTGGACAGAGTTTTAACAAGACATATTCTTTGATCTCAACATCTTTATCCATGGCCCCTTCTTTTCTTGTTGACATTATGCTGGCCAAACTACATGGTAACTCATCTATCAATTCAATCAATGTTTTACAGAACATATCTAAGTATCTTACAATTGATGTTTCAATGATTACCTTGTCTGCATCTAATCTTTCATCATACATGTCAACAATAGGCTTTAAGGTACCATGTTGAGAAAATGCATTGACTATGGCCTCCAGGGATATAGTCGCTTCTTCTTCTCTATTCTCAGTATTTTCTTATTTATTCTTCTTCCTACTCTTATGTTTTTTGGAGGGCTTCTCAATAGTGGATTTATCTATTTTTGCCCTTTTTCCTTTGACCTCCTCATCTATTTATGTTTCCTCTTCTTCTTCTTTCAATAGTAGCTGTAGCTGAGGGGGATGCTCTTGCTCTTCTCCTAGAGCTAGATACAGGCTTTTCTTTCTCATATTTCTCCTCTTTCTTCTTCTCCAGAGAAAAACTTTTGTTCTAACCTTGTTTCTTTTCTTGTTGCCATCAATGACAACACCATCATGCACAATCATTCATCATCATACCAAGTTGCCAACAGTCGCGTGTCTTAGTTTAGAATAAGAGATTGTTTATATCTCAAGATGAACTAATTAGATAAAGTAGTTAACCCCAGTAATATTATGTCGTTCAGGCTGATATATATTTCAGTTAGGAACAACCAAATGATAATCAAGATTTTATAGCAGTATTATGTAATTTCATTTTTAAAGCAGAACTTATACTTTTGAATACAACATACTTTGATAAGACCGGATTAAAGAGAGTTGTGTTGCTGCATTTTTATTCTGAGTTTCTTGTTTATCCTTCTATTTTGAAGGTGTGGAGCAAGGGCCCACTCCCACTAGCAGATAGGAGGCTAGTATCTTTGCTTCATTGTCTTATTTACAATTTTCATTAGAAGTATAATTTTCCTACTTTCATAAGATAGGTCAATTATTGTCTAAATAGATTTGTTTCTAGTATATGCATGTTTCTAGCTTTTTGTGAATTAGATAGATTCCTTCAGCAATTTACTGCTTTAATCTTTAGATCAGATTTCCTTACAAGTAGATGGTTAGCAGCATTGATTTATTAGAAAAGTTTAATTCAGTAAGTTAGCTAAGGACTGTTGATTACTAGGTTCCTTATTGCAAATAGCCAAGGACACATCCTTGGATTTGACATATGAAAACATGATTAAATGCCAAGGTACAATAACCCTTATCAGAATTCCTTTTTAGTTAATCTTTCTATGCACAACCTCTAGGATAAGCTCAAAAATCCTCAACTGTACAGATAGTACAGGTGACATCCAAGAAGAATATGATTCCTTGGTTTGACATATAGCCATTAAATTTCTTGATAAAGGGTATGTTGATCCGTTGAGTTGAATGCATGCCCCTTTTGCATCAATTTATTGGTCAATAATGGAGTTAGACAAACCCCTGTAGGTTCAAAAGCATTCATTGCCTACATGTATCAAATTAAATGCCAAGATTGAGTAGTAGGAGCCCATGATTTCTACTATGTGAGGGATACTAGCCAATTGTGTTGTATATAGGTGGTGATCCATCAGTGAAGAAAGATGATCCCACAAAAAGTATATTCAAGTCGTGACTATGGATGATCACGAGTTCTAGTTCATGGGATTTACCAAATACAACAAAACTCTTTCAATGATAGATAATGACCTGGGGCATAGGGATGCATGGAAATTATCATTTACTTAAAGACATTGCAATTGAAGCTTAGACAGAGAGGGGAGGAGGACAAATAGAGGAAAAGGAAGAGATAGAGAGAGAGGGAGATTGATAGAGATAGGGGAATGGACAAAGAGGGATAAGAGAGAGATACACTAGTAGAAAAATAGAAATAAATGACCAAATAAACTACCAAAAATTGGTCATGTGATTAGTAATTTGGTCACGTGACCATTGGTAGTTTATTGCCGATCATTTATTTCACGACCAAATTTATGACCAAACAAATTTTAGTCATTAATTTGATAGTATATTTAGTCATTAATTTGGTAGTATATTTAGTCATCAATTTGGTAGTATATTTGGTAATTTTATAGTATATTTAGTCATCAATTTGGTAGTATATTTAGTCGCGTGACCATTGGTAGTTTATTTCCAGTAATTTATCTCACGACCAAATTTATGACTAAACAAATTTTAGCCATTAATTTGGTAGTATATTTAGTCATTTATTTAGTCATTGTAATCATTTAGTCTTTGATTGTTGTTAACTAGTCATTTATTTAGTCATGGTAGTCATTTTTATTTACTAGTTTCCATTAATTGGTAGTAAATTTAGTCATGATATAAATAATTTATTAAATACCATAAATTTTATAATGCAAAAAAAACATATTATTAAATTTGAATTAAAACATAAAAGCAAATAAATTTGGAAGACTATATATTTTATAATGCTGCCAAGTAAAGATTGATAAATTTGAGCTAACACTTTCTATTTGAGAATTAGCTAATAAGAAAATGAAACAAGACAAAGCAAAGTGGCAATAAACATTTTTTGTATTGGAACAATGTAGGAAAAGAATTATAAATAATAAAAAAGTAGCACAAGGCTGCCATAAGAAAAAACTAGTTCAGATCTGTCATGTACAACAAACTACAAGGACTGGCTGAAGAAAAAACTAGTTCAGCAGCCACATTAGATACAATAGCAAAACAATGGAAAGGCAGGTCAGACTGATGAAGCCCTTCACATCTTTTGACACTTAGAGAAGAGATGTTGCCACTGAGTATTCCATGAGACGTCATTTCTTTTGGCATTCTGTTAACCAATTCAGGTGCTTTGACTGCAACCTTGGTGCATTCCATATTCTCCTTCACACAAGCCATTGAGGTGTTAACAATCTAAACTAAAATTATGGCAACAGGAATAACTTGCCGAGGCAGTTAACAATAATAACAAGTGCCAAAGTTGCAGCACGTTTTTTAACAGCAAGATTCAAAAAATATAAACAACAAAATCTAAAATGAAATCATGTTAACATTTCAAATTCAAGAATTGAATTCTTAATATATTACTGAGTGTTGAAAGATTTTCACAAAACTTACGGAAGAGCCCAAATAGTTTTAGATGCAAAGCAATTATCTTTTAGCTCACAAATTTGTAAGAAAGAATCACTTGTCATGGAGGCAAGCAAGAACGATGTAACCTCTAACTGCAAAAAAAACACATATTAAAGTATTAGCTAATCTCAAAATTTTAATGACATCAATTTCTTGAAGAGCATTGAAAAACTTTTAGTTGGTTTAGGTCATGCAAAAGTTGTCTATATCATAGGGTTAAGAGTATATCAAAAGCTTAACTACTGTAATATATTCATTTATAGATAAAAATTGTTCTCTTTAAGGGCGGGGGATAATGTCGTCACATCGGCGAGGGGCGAAATGACGTTATTTAACCATTACTATATGTTAGAAGTTCAATTTAAAATATTTTTGTAAACATATCTTTTATACAAATAATCACCATCGATTAAAAAAAAGAAAGATAGCATTTAGATGAACTCCTCATTTATATTTTGTAAACACATCTTTTATAATAATAAATCACCATCAATAAAAATTATGGCATTTAGATGAACTCCTTATTTATTATCAATGTCCTTAATTACTCTTGTATTCACATCAAACGGTGCTCCTACCCAAGAGGTTTCTTTAGAATAAAGTATGGTAAACTTGAATAAAAACTTCAATTCCAAAACAAAACCATTATAATTTATGACATAAAAACATTTAAAAATGATTACACGTGATTACAATTTATATCAACAAAACTAACGGCTAAAGAAGATTTACCTGTGAAATAACAGTGTCTAGCAAAAGCATTCCTCACTCAACTTTATCAACTGAATAGATTGAAAAAATAGTAGACAAAATATTTACTACATTGATAATAACTGAAGAGTGGAGTAAAGCATCATTTTTTAATCCCAAAGCCTGAAAAAGCAGAGCATAAAATAGAATGGCATTGATACTAGTAAACTTTTGAAAGAATTGCAGACAAATTGCCATAACAAGTGGATGCCTATTTTTACGCTTCTAAAAGGATGTTTAACTTGGGCGGCTATTCAAATGGCTTCTACTAGTTCATTAAATTCTAGTCCCACATTGTTGGTTCCTCTAATTTTTCTTAGTTCAACGTTACCATCTTCCAAGAGTCCCCCTTCAACGAAGCTATTGGGAATTTCTACTACAAATATGAAACCTACGGTAAGAAGAGGAGAAGGAATTCTTGCTAGGTCCAGTTAAAATCTCTACCCATAAATCTTGATTTTCTCTACACCATGATTTGTCGGGGAGCACAAACAATTCTGATTCCAAGGTCATCACAACACCACAATGTGGTTGTTGGGCCTTCACGGTGATGCGGGGAATTCTTGCTAGGTCTAGTTAAAATCTCCACCCATAAAGCTTGATTTTCTCTACACCATGATTTGTCGAGGAGCACAAACAATTCTGATGCCATGGTCATCACAACACCATAATGTGGTTGTTGGGTCTTTGCGGTGATGCGGGGAGTTCCTCGCATCACTGCGAAGGCCCAACAACCACCTTGCAATGTTGCAATGGTCTTCTACACAACTGCCTTAGTAGACATGTATGCAAAATGTGGAAGCATTGACAAGGCATGTGAACTATTTGGCAGAATGCCTCAGAGAGATGTCATCTCATGGAATGCAATGGTTTCAGGATATGCACAAAATGGATTTGTTGAAAAGGCTTTAGAAACTTTCAAGCAAATGCAATTAGCAAGTGTAAAGCCAAATTTGACAACCTTTGCCAGCATACTCTCTGCCTGTGCCAAAATGGGAGCTTTGGAATAGGGTATGGACATCCATCAAAGCATGAAGGATAGAGGAATTTTGTCATTTGTTGTAGTTGCAACTGCCCTGGTATCTACATGTATGCAAAATGTGGAAACATAGAGAAGGCACGTGAACTGTTTGAAAAAATGCCTGAAAGAAATGTGGTCTCATGGAATGCCATGATTGCAGGATATGGACAAAATAGATTTTTTGAAAAGGTTTTAGAAACTTTGAAGCAAATGCAATTGGTAGGTCTAAAGCCAAATTCCACAACCTTTGCCAACATCCTCCCTGCCTGTGCCAAAATGGGTGCTTTGGAACAGGGTATGGACATCCATCAAAGCATAATGGAAGGGGGATTTTTGTTAGAAATTATAGTTGGAAATGCTCTAGTAGACATGTATGCAAAATGTGGAAGTATAGACAAGGCACGTGACCTGTTTGACAAAATGCCTCAAAGAAATGTGGTCTTATGGAATGCCATGATTGCAGGATATGCACAAAATGGATTTTTCAAGGATGCTCTCAAAACCTTTGAATTAATGAAGCACTATGGAGCATATCCTAACATTGTAAGCTTTGCTTGTGTTCTATGTGCATGTAGCTGTTCAGGTTTAGTTGATGAGGGTTGTACATACTTCAATCACATGAGTAACCCTTATTGCATTACTCCTACAGTCAATAATTATGTATGCATGGTTGACCTTCTTGCCCATGCTGGCTATCTTGAGGACAACCTAAAATTTATCATTAAGATGCCAGTTAAACCTGTGGTGGTTGTGTGGGTGTGTTTTCTTGGTGCTTGTAAATCACATATGAATATAGGCTTAGGAGTCTTTACATCAATGTTTCTTTTTTATTTGGATCCTAAAAATGTTGCGACTTATGTTCTTCTCTCAAACATATATGCAGAAGTGGGTAGCTGGGGTGAGGTTCAAATGGTAAGGAGATTGATGAAAGATATAGGAATTAAAAAGATCCCTAGATATAGTTGGATTGAAGGCCATGAAATGGTACATGCTTTTTCTGCAGGAGACAGATCACATCCACAGACATAGCATATCTATGAAAAGTTGGAGCAATTGGCTTGGGAGATGAAGGCAACAGGGTATTTTCTAGATGCGAGATATTTACTTAATCAAGGGTACACAAAAATAAATGGGCTTGTAATCCTAAAATAAATGTGATCTCATGGACTGCATAATGATTGCAGGATTTGCACCAAATGGGTTGTTGAGAAGTCTTTAGAAACTTTTAAGCAAATGCAATTGGTAGGTGCAAGCCAATCTCTACAACCTTTTCCAACATCCTCGCTCTCTGTGCCAATATATAGCTTTCAAACAGGATATGGACATCCATCAAATCGTAATGCACAGAGGAATCTTGTTAGATGTAGTTGCAACTACACTAGTAGACATGTATGCAAAATGTGGAAGCCTAGACAAGGCATATGAACTATTTAATGCAATGCTTCAAAGAGATGTCATCTCATGGAATGCGATGATTGCTAGATATGCACAAAGTGGATTTGTTGAAAAGGCTTTAGAAACTTTCAAGAAAATAATTACATGTAATTACAAACACTATGAAATTGAACCCAAAGAGCTAGGAACTAAGAAAAACATAGAAGAGTGAGCCATTGAATTTTTAGAAGTGGTATTTGCCCTTCTACAATGTATGAATGACATTAAAGGTTGAACGAATTCAATTGTCATTAGCAGTCAACATGTTACCTTTATTTTGGACTGTGTGAATTGAGAAAGGCTTTAGAAACTTTCATGCAAATGAAATTAGCAGGTGTAAAGCCAGATTCCACAACCTTTGCCAGCATCATCTCTGGCTGTATCAAAATGGTAAGCTTTGGAACAGGGTATGGACATCCATCAAGGCATAATAGAAGGAATATTTTTGTCAGATATTATAGTTGGAAATGCTCTGATAGACATATATGAAAAATGTGGAAGCACAGACAAGGCACACAAATTATTTAATAGAATGCCTCAAAGAGATTTCATCTCATGGAATGCAATGATTACAGGATTGCAAAAAATGGATTTGTTGAACAGGCTTTAGAAACTTTCAAGCAAATGCAATTGTCAGCTATAAATCCAAATTCTGCAACCTTTCCTAGCATCCTCCCTACCTGTGCCCAAATGGGAGCTTTGGAACAGGGTATGGACATCCTTCAAAGCATAATGGCAAGGGGATTCTTGTGAGATATTATAGTTTGAAATGCTCTCATAGACATGTATGCAAAATATGGAATCATAGACAAAAAAAGTGAATTGTTTGACAGAATTCCTCAAAGAGATGTCATCTCATGGAATGCAATGATTGCAGGATATGCACAAAATGGATTTTGCAAGGACGCTCTCAAAATCTTTGAATTAATTAAGCACTCTAGAACATATCCTAACATTGTAATCTTTTCTTGTATTCTAGATGCATGCAGCCATGCAAGTTTAGTGGATGAGAGCTGTACATACTTCAATCACATTTGTAACCCTTATTGCATTACACCTGCAGTTGATCATTATGTGTGCATGCTTGCCCTCCTTGCCCGTGCTTGCTATCTTGAAGACACCCTAATCTTTATCATTGAGATACCTGTTAAATCTATGTTGGTCAAGTATGGATGTGTTTTCTTGGTGCATGTAGATCACATATGAATATAGGCTTAGGAGTATTTGCAGAAACACTACTTTTTGATTTGGATCCTAAAAATGCTACACAACTAATGTTCTTCTCTCAAACATCTATTCAGAAGTGGGCAAGTGTGGTGAGGTAAGGAGATTGATGAAAGATAGAGGAATTAAAAAAATCCCCATATGCAGTTGGATTAAAGGGCATAAAATGCTACATGCTTTTTATTTTTGCAAGGGGAAGCATACCCTTTGCCATATTGAAAGAAAGTAAAAGAAAAAAATTGACATTTTGAAAATGTGATTAAGTTTCCAGAATGGTCAAAAAAATAACAATGGAAAAACAAAAGAGTATCGTACCTCATGCTCTTGAGAGCCGTCTTCTGTAGTCCCAGATCCGAATCCTAAACTCTTTCGACATATAATTCTAACTGATGTTTCAAAGCTAAATCTTCCTCCAACTATTTCCACAGAAAGAGCATAAAAGGAAAATGAATCAAAACCCTAACCCTAGCTTTGAGTAGATTAATTAGTACAAAAACTAGGCAAATAAATACCAGGTCTTCTTCCTTCTTCTCATCTTTAATTTTCTTAGCATCCTTGGATGGAGGAAGAGGTGCTTCCACGTTGCCATTGCTAGTGTGGGCTAGACCAGAAGCCATTTTCACTAACCAAAATCAAAATCATTAAATACCCAGTAAACAAAATCCAATTTTAAAGTGCCAGAGGCCATATCAAAAAGAAAGTAAAAAATCATCATGTGGGATAAAAAACACATTTGAGCACAAACCATCCAAGTGCTTAATTTAAGCTTTTACAGGTTTGTTGCATAGTGCACATAAAGAAGAGAAGATGGGTACCTATTGTAGCCTTCGAGTGTGGCCTTCTCAAAAGAAACTTCCTAAATAGGAGACGCAGACATCCAAGTCATTGCTCTGTACAATCTCACCTCGAAATCAGATTCTTGATGCACCATTGCATATTGGGGTTCCTCCAATCTCAATGCAGATACATTCTTTCCTTGAGCAAGAACAAACCAAATCAATAACACAAACCATATACCCAACTCCATTTTATCAGTGGGAGCTTCAGTTGGGAGCAGGAGCCATTTTCACTAACCTTTACTGAGCTGCAACAACAAAGGAGACAAGAAGTCTGTTCAATTGGTGCGAAGGATATTTTCAAAAGAAAAATCAACGACGCCAAATAGTTGTATAGCTATAAATTTTGGCACCCATATGGTAGGGTGAAAATTAAATTTGGCACCCATTTAATTAAATATATTATATTATTATATAATATTAAATAATAATATAATATTATAATATTATATTATATTATATTATAAATATTATATTATATTATATTATATTATTATATATTATAAATATTATTTTATATTATAATATAATAATTATTCTATATTATAATATAATAATTATATTATTTTATAATATAATATTATATTATATAGTAATATAATATTATATAATATTATAATATTAAATTTATTATAATATTATATTATTATATAATAAATAATATAAATATATTATTGTAATATTAATATAATATTATATATAATATAAATATTATATTATATTATTATATAATATTATATAATAATAATAATATTATATTATATAATATCATATTATAATATATTAAATTATATTGTATTGTAATATAATATATTATTATATTATATTATATTATAATACAACCCACTCCCTCAATTCAAAATATTTTTTTAAATTATTCACTTTAATCTCATATTGTCTAAACCCTAAACCCTAAACCCTAAATCGTAAACCCAAAACCTGAAACCCTAAACCTGAAACCTGAAATCAAAAACCTGAAATCAAAAACCTGAAACACTAAACCCTAAACCTAAAACCCTAAATCCTAAACCCTAAACTCAAACCCTAAACCCTAAACCCAAACCTGGAACCCTAAACACTAAACCCTAAACCCAAACCTGGAACCCTAAACACTAAACCCTAAACCCTAACTTGAAACCCTAAACCTGAAACCCTAAACTCTTAACCCTAAACCCTAAACATTATACCATAAACCATAAACCATAAACCCTAAACACTAAACCCTAAACCTGACACCCTAAACCCTAAAGCCTAAACACTAAACCCAAAACCCAAAACCCCAAACCCCAAACCTGAAACCCAAAACCCTAAACCCTTAACCCTTAACCCTTAACTCTTAACCCTAAACCCTAAACACTAAAACCTAAACCCTAAACACTAAACCTGAAACCCATAACCCTAAACCCTATACCCTTAACCCTAAACCCTAAACCCTAAACCTTAAACCCTAAACCCTAAACTCTAAACCCTAAATGCTAAACCCTAAACCCTAAACGGCCTAAACACTAAACCCTAAACCCTAAACGGCCTAAACACTAAACCCTAAACCCTAACTCAAAACTCTAAACCCTATACCCTAAACACTAAACCCTAAACCCTATAACTAAAGTGAACTAAACTCATACACGACAAGGCAAAAACTTATATTATAATTTTAATTATAAAATTATGAAATTATATTACAATATAATTATTCATTATTATAATATTTAAATAATATGAAATATTATTAAATTATATTTAACTTAAATTATATAATTACTTTATTATATAAGTTATAAATTATACAACTTAAGTTATTAAATTATATAATTTAAATTAATTTAACTTAAATTATACTTGTACATATTGGACTTGCAAAATTAAATAATTTATCAATATTATAGTATATTTAAAAGTTTTATAATTAATAATTTTGTCTTTATTTTATTTGTGTCTATCCAGTTTATCTATTTTCTTATCCTATTTTTTAAAAAAAATTGTATATTTCCTATTGTATGATTTGTCTTTTTTCTTCTTAACCCTTTGTTCAATCCTTTCTCTCCCTTTATTCCTTTAGTCTAAATGGACATTTATTGCCTTGCCTTGTATTGTCTTTGAATTCATGGATTATGATCAAATTGGAAAGAAAAAAGAATAGAGGAGTAATAGTCATTCATTTAGTCATTTTTATTTAGCTGACCAATTATTTAGTTGTGTTTTTTGCCTGATGGCCAAATTAGTCATTTATTTAGTCATTTATAGCTGTGTTGTAAAATGTTTTAGTCACGTGACTAAAAGTTCTAGTCACCTGGTCATATTTATTTGCCATATTTCTACTAGTGATATAGATAACAGATATAGAGGGGGAGAGAGAGAGAGAGAGAGAGAGAGAGAGTAATTTAAAATAGACATAGAATTAGATAGAGAGGGGGGGAGAGAAATTTTTTAGCTTCATAAAGTTACTACATTTGATGGACCAGCAAATGCCTTGTTGGGTGCGGGCGCAAAAGATTTTTAACTTCTACTAATAGAGCCTAATGCTACCAAACACATTTTAGACAATGTTGATGGTTGTCAATTCCTACTTAATATCGCCATCAAAATGATTCCATTTGGTGGGCAAGAAAAATAAATCATTATTATTATAGTCATTCAAATCATTTAACATATGCGTTTACTTCTCACTATCTAGACTCATATATCCATTTGTATACCTCGTTTTATGTTATGTACCTTAAATGCCCATATATGTAAAGATGGTTAACCTTAAATAAACATATATATAAAGATATGTTGTGTTTTTTTGGTAAGTTCCAAATTCTATTTTCACACCATGTTGTCTCCTTAGATTCTCTATAATGTTTAGTCATGGTATTTAAAAATATGTTTGCACATTTGTGTCAATTACTGTCATAAAATATTATTTACAAATAGTTGGATAGCTTCATTTTTCATTCTTCAAATTGTTTATATATATATATATGCTCCCCATGCACAAATACATTGCATTCCTTTAATTTTCAATATACCCCATGATGGCAGTATAGAATGAAAGGATGCAAGCATAACATGCCCACAGAAGTCAAATGTAGCATACACAATACCATGCAAGGAAAAATGTTATTAACATGAGAAGACGAGAAAAACACCAATACCTTATTGAAGGAGCCTTAGCATCTGCACCCTCTTCTTCCAATAATTCCCCCTTCTTCAGACACCTACACCTCAATTGCAACATACAGTTCAATCCACCCCATCTAGCCAACTAGAAATAACTTATGTTCAAGGTTGGATAGCCATTCAAACATGTCAACATGTCTAGTATGCTTGAAAAGATATCTAGGAATTAAAACTAGGCAATCAAATGGAATCCCTACTTGTTATAGATGCACACAAAAAATGACAATCGTTTCTCAAAATGGAACAACATGGACCCTAGTGAGCAACCTGAATGTTTGTAAAAACTAACTCAAATTGAGGAGATGTTGATAGAAAGGATTAGCCCAGTTCTTCAAGTAACCTATGTAAAGGGGGCAAATAAAATATAGCAGTCACACTATTTGTCTTCCTCATAATGTTTTTGCAATTACAACCTACTTGCTCAAGCGTATAGATGAATTAGATATCATAATAGTAAACAAGAAAATATTGAACATCAAAGAGATAGAGGAAGAGAGAGACTGAGAGACATAGGGAGGGAAAGAGAGAGAAATAGAGAGGGAGAGTAGAGATGTAGAAAGGGAGAGATATAGAGATAGAGTAGGAGAGAAAGATTGAGATAAGAGATATAAGAGAGATAGGGGGATAGAGAGAAAGAGAGGTATAGAGACAGAGACACAGAGACAAAGAGGAATAGAGAGATAGAGAAGGAGACAAACATATATATATATAGAGAGAGAGAGGGAGACTACTTTAAAATAGAGAGGAAGAGAGAACTAGAGGAAGACACGAGAGAAAGAGAGAGAGAGTGTGTGTGTTTGAAAGACAAGGGAAGGTGGATTAAAGATAAAGAGAAATAGAGAGCTAGAGAGAGACAAAGATATATATATATAGAGAGAGAGAGAGAGACGTTAACAATGGATCAAGAAGAATGGGACAAATTAGATAGAAGAGATAGATCTACTATTATGTTGTATTTCTAACTCGGTCTTGATGAGTGTTTTAGTTCAAAACATTGCTACGAGTTTATGAGAAAAAAATATTGCATTATATCAAACTAATTGTCTTGTAGATTTAAGTTATTTTTGAAAAGAAATTTGTATTCTTTAAAGACTCATGAAGGAGACTTTGTAACCATGCATTTAAAAACTAGCTTCCATAGACATAAAATTGTTCATATAAATAGGATACCATCTTTTTGTTTTGAAGCCTAAGTATCTAAAGGAGATCAATATCCGTTCTTTGTTGTTTAGAACTAGGGGTGTAGAATTTGCTTTGCATCATTTGGGTATACCACTCAATTATGTTGTATCTACATAAAATGGAGATAAGAAGAGCTAGAACATTAACTAATTTATAAAGTTATTGTAAGTGGATGAACAACCAATACATGTAATATGAAGGACATGATCTTAGCCAAAGAACTCCACTCAACCAAAACAACATTTTTTTAGGGATTGTTATAATGATTTACATATATAAAGCATTTGACAAGTGTGATTTGAACTTCCTCCTAAAGACTATGAAAGTTTAGATTCAACAAACAGATGATTGATTGGATATAATGTTGTATTTGCACCCCCTCATTCTCCATCACAATAAATATCCAAAAGGGTATTTATAGTTGTATAGGCTTAAGGCAAGGAGATCCCCTCAATTCCTTACTACTTCTTATCATGAAAAAAACACTTCTAAGAAATATGTCTTTCCACTAACAAGAAAGAAAAATCTATGGCTAGCCAGCTATAAATGGAGGAACTAGATACATAGGTTATTATTTGTAGATTAAATTATCTTTTGTCCCACCCTTTATCTTCCTAAAAGAAACTAAATCAAATAAATTCTTCACAAATAACAACAATTTTGAGGGAAAAATAAGATACAAAGAAGTGCAACTACCAATGAATTAACTAGGATTTTTGATACACTAGAAAGCAACAAATGGGCTAAGGGAAAAGAACCAACACATCACTCATGTCAACGCACCTAGAAGAATAACATGAGTAGAATATTGTCATTGTATAGGTTGATTGGATGAAATTTCTTGTTACTAAGTGTTGACATTTATTTTATTTATATACATTATTAATATAATTATCTAACTAATGGTTTCATTTACTTGCTTGTGTTTGAAAATAATATTTTGATTTTCATACAAGTGATGAAGAAAAGAATACGGACATCATAACTCCATGCAAGAGTATTGACTTGTTCTTTGGGAATCTCTCTAATGCACCATAGTCTTTTTAAAGTGTCATTTTGAAAACATAGGAAGAGAGAAACATGAGAAGAACAGAGAGAGAGAGAGAGAGAGAGAGAGAGATCTCATTGAGAGGAAGTGTGTAAGAGAGGAGGGAGGGAGATGAAGATGGAGAGAGAGATAAAGAGAAATAGAAACAGGAGAGGTAGAGAGACATAGAGAGAGAAGAGAGAGAAACATATGTAGAAAGATACTATTGTTTCCTATTAAATTATTATAGGGGTTTCCACCTATTAATAGATCAAAACCTCTAATTGAATTAATCATTTCATCACGTCTTTCTTTTGTCAAATTTTGCACAACTTCCACCTTAATCAATTTACCCTTAAGATGTTATGTGGAGAGAGAGAGGAATAGAGAAGGGGAGAGAGAGATAAAGAAATAGAGAGAGAGAGAGAGAGAGGTAAAGAGGGAGATAAATAGAGATGGAGAGAGTGAAAATAGAGAAAGACAAAAAGATATATATGTATATATAAAGAGAGAGAGAGAGAGAGAGAGAGAGAGAGAGAGAGAGAGTAAGTGTGTGAGAAAAGAGAGAGGGAAATAGAGACAGAGAGATAAAAAGAAATAGAAAACTAGAGAGGGAGACAGATATATATATATATATATAGAGAGAGAGAGAGAGCGCCTTTCAATTTCAAGTAGAGAACATGGCTACATGCATAACCTTCCTATGAATAATTATTTCCAAATTTTACCTTTACCACCTGTCACAATTGAAGAGACATTTCCTAAAACACAAAATCATTACCCATCATGGGATTACTAAGCTTGACTAGAAAAATGTTCCATTGTGTGATAGACTTGAAGTTATGGCCAAGCATCCAATGGAAAACACTACATTAAATATCAGATTATGGTACTTTTACAATCATCTACTCAAACATTACTTACCACTACAGAACAACAACACACATCATTACATGGCTTGAATGTTCAAATGATGACCAAGATTCAACAAATCAAAATAGACCCAAAAAATTAATGCAAATATTTTATATACTCTCTTGAGAATACTAATATTAGAAACAAATTAAAAAATTCTCTTTACTACTGTTACAAATATGCTCCTTATTCATTGTTCTTACCTACTCAATTTTACAAACTATGTATACTTCAAGTTTACCATATGCAAAATAATGTTTGCTTTAATCCACGCAGAACTCCTTTCCACATCCATTCTCGGCATACCCATTACACAATAATTACTTCTTTTCTAAGATGTGCAATGGAAGTCAAGCTAGAGTCAACATATTCTGGACAATTTAGATTTTGAAGCCCACGTAAACTAGCCCTTAACTCCATGTTATTCCATTGCCCCCTAAATAAATGTAAACATGTTATTTAATAGACATATATATTTATTTGATGATTATAAATACATTTTATATGAAAAAATATATAAAGAACCATGAAAGATTCACAAAATGAAATCAACTTGTGAAAATGAAATCCACCAACTCTTTTAATTTGGACGTATCAATTGCACACTAAATGTGGCCCTGAGTGAGAATTGGAAGACACTAGATTTTTTCTTCTACATAGGATGGACAATGAAGGCTCCACTATAAAACACTTGCCAAAGCCAAGTAGTCTCATCAATGAAGCCCTAAGGAAAGTTACAACGAATATCTACAAAAGTAAATGTAGGCCTCAAGATCTAAAGTATTTTTTGTTGTGTAGTTTCCGTGTCATGACAGGACTAATTAAGTTGAGTGTGTACACCCCATGTGAACATGGCAAAAATAAAAAGACAACCAAACACCAAAACATAAAATAAAACAAGTTGACTGGACCGGAGGGAAAAGCAAATTAATAAAAGTGGGCAGAAAGTTCGCGTGAGGGGAAGAAAATAATTATTAACAAAAGTGGGCCCCTTGCATCGGCTTTCTTTTCTCAATGTTGCTGTCATTTGCTATCTACGAGTTCAACGTGTTATCGGAGTTGAAACGTTTCTAGGGTTGTGTTGAAGATCTGAAATTTTGGTTTCACTCCTCTGTTTTCAATCGTTCGTAACCCTCACTCTTCAGATCCAACTCTAAGATGGAAGAATACAAGCCTTCCACAACTAAACTTGCCTTTCAAAGCGATAAGAGTTATCATGTGTTTCTGAGTTTCAGGGGAGAAGATGTGAGAAAGACTCTGGTTGATCATCTCTTTCAAGCTCTCTCCGCAGCAGGATTGAATGTCTTCTTAGACAGCGACAAATTGGAGAAAGGGGAAATGATTGGGTTGAGCTTGGAAAAAGCAATCGAGAGCAGTGCCATTCTCATTCCTATATTTTCAAAAGGGTATGCAGACTCAGCATGGTGTCTCAAGGAGGCCGCTGCCATGTTGACCTCCCCTGGGTTGATTATTCCTCTCTTTTATCATGTCGATCCAACTGATATTAGATATCCTTTAAAGGAGTCCAGTCCCTATAAGCAATCATTTCTCAAACATTATGGCCATGCAGATCGATACCCAAAAGAAGATGTTGACGGGTGGAAGAATGCCCTACTAGAGATCTGTTCTCGCTCAGGGTGGTCCATGGATATAACTGAAGGGTAAGTTATGAGCCTCACTTTCTGCTTCCTTTTCGATATTTCTGATTTATTATTTTATAGCTGCCGCTGGATAATGGATGACATATGTGTCTTCACTCAAATATAATTATTTAAGTTATGGCTTATATTTTTATTATTTTGCATTGAGAAAACATAGTGTTGTGATAAAATGAATTTATTTTTATAAGATCAGAGTTAAAATAGGAGCTTATGGGGATTGTAATCCATTTTACTTCTCAAAGAATTATGACTAATCAAAAAGTTAAATTATGTATTTTATGGTAATTTATAACTTATTTCAAAAACAATAAGTAAATGTTTAAGTATAGGCTCAAAAGAGTCTTGTATTTTTGCTTTCTTTCCAATATTGTAATGCTGTTTAAAGAATATTGATCTTTCCAATATTGTAAAGAGAATATTGACAAAGAGATTATTCATCATATAATCAATCATGAATATTATTGAGAGTTAGCAATTTGGCTGATTGAAAAAAATTCATTGACTATTATTGTTGAGTAGTAATAGCTGAAAAAAACAAAACCTTATGATCAGTTAAATGAAAGAATCTATAAAAATAATTAAACAGTCTTTAAAAGTAATTCAGGGAAATCCCTATAATAATTTAGATGTCCAATGGTAGGCACAAGGTCCAGTCTCCCCCTAATAAAATTTAGATGCCCAAACTTTTAAATAAGAAAAAAGATTTGCAATAGAATGATTTTGAGTCAAAACAAAAACATTATGTGAGAGCATTAAAGGAAAACTTTAGTACAATTCATTTCGTTTTTTATTTAAATATTTTAAATTTTAAATTAAAAAATTCAAAGTTTTTATAATTTCTATTTTTATATTACAATTTACTTATTTTTAAAAATTTTAATTAAATAAATTTTATTTTAAATTTTTTATAACAAATATAATTTTATAAAATCACTTTCTTTTTAATTAAACTTGCTGATTTTTTAAAGAAATATTTTAAAAAGTAACTGCTCCTAAACATTAATTTGATTTTAATTAATTTTTTTTGGTAGGTTTTCATTTTAAAAAACTATTTGATTTTTAAATAATAAATAATATTTATATTTTACTTAGCTCTCCTGAAAAATAAATTTCAAATATATTTATTTAATTTTAAAATTTTATTTTAAAAAAAATGTTAAAATTATGTTTATAGTTTCATTTTTATTTTTTATTTTTTATTTTTTATTTTCTAATCTAATTAAGTAGTTAATTGTTGAATGATGAAACAATTTCACTCAAACCCTTACACATGAACTGTTTAACTTAAATTATTTTTAAAAATTTATGTGAAATGTAACAAATTAATAAATATTTTATATATTAAATAATAACATTTTTAAAGTGCTATTAATTTTTTTATAGATTAATTAACCCAAACATAAGACCTCTAATAAAATTCTGTGCTGCTTTATTGACCCAAATCACACAATTTTTAAAAAGTAAATTTTTTTTTTCATTACCCAAAATTTTGTTACACTCTCTCATCTAATATATACCAAAGAGTTTTTTTTTTCATTACCCAAAATTTTGTTACACTCTCTCATCTAATATATACCAAAGAGTTTTTTAAACATATGCAAAAGAATTTTGGATTTTCCAACTTGTCTTTTTGAGTTTTATTTTCAAATTTTTATGTCAATAAAAATAAGACAAATATTTAACACTTTTTATTGTGAATGAGGTGTAAAATTGTTATTAATTGTTTGACCATTAAAGTGGATGATATTTAAGTAGAGGGATTTTGATGCTACTCTGTCAAAGCAATAGAACAACGATATTAAATACTTTTCTATAACCTGGCACATTGCAGCTTCGAAGCTCGGCTTGTAAAGACAGTGGTGAATGACCTCATTAAGACTTTGGACAGAGTGCCCTTAGAAGTTGCCAAGCATCCAGTGGGAATGGACAGCGTCAAGAATGCTCTCTTTGAGAAATTAAATCTCAATTCAGTGGATGATGTGGTTAAAATTGGAATATGGGGTATTGGTGGTATTGGCAAGACCACAGTTGCCAAGGCCCTCTACAATCAAGTTTATGCTGATTTCGAAGCTGCTTCATTTGTATTTAATGTTCGCACCGCTGCTGCAGAGGCTACAGGGCTTACAAAATTGCAGAAAAAGGTTCTCAAAGATTTATCCAAATATGGTGAAGAAGTAGACAGTGTTGATGAGGGCATATCTTTGTTCAGAGATCGTTTGGGAGGAAAACGTGTCCTGCTTATTTTGGATGATGTGGATGCTGTTGGACAATTGGATGCCTTGGTTGGGGATTGGCTGGCCCCTGGCAGCAGAGTTATTATAACATCTAGAGACAAACACATTCTCAATGTTGCTCAGGTCTCATGTGAATGCATCCATGAGATGGGTGGATTGGAAATAAATGAAGGTCTCCAGTTATTCAGTTGGCATGCATTTCTCAGAGCATCTCCAATTCCCAGTTACGAAGATCTGTCCAAAGGAATAGTGGAAGCTTGTAAGGGGCATCCTCTTTCATTGGAAGTGATTGGATCCTTCTTGTATGATAAGCAGGATAACAAAAGTTACTGGACAGAAGCTCGTCACAACATTATGCTCAACCAAGACATTCACAAAAGACTCTACATCAGTTATAGTGCTCTTCGTGATGAGGAAAAAGAAATATTTGTGGACATTGCTTGCTTCTTCGTTGGAGAACACAAAACATTGCCCATTGTTTTCTGGAAATCACTGTACAATATGGTAGACACTGCTGTACTGAATCTTTCGATGAAGTTACTGATAAAGATTGATAATGAAGGTGTATTGGATATGCATGACCATTTGCGAGATATGGGGCGAACCATTGCTGCAAAAGAGGGTACCCGAATATGGGAGGCTGCCCATTTAAGCACCGTATCCAACATCCATTTCTCTCGCCTTCGGCTCAATGGAGGCAATCCACAAAGGCTTAAAATGGTGTGCACACCTGGTCTTTGTTATCTTCATTTGCAGAATCTTCCCATTGAAGACATGACAGAAGACACGCTAGCCATGCTTCCTCCAAGTTTGATATGGTTAAGGTTGGAAGATTGTACCTTTGCAACTGGAGCAATAAAGAAGATCCTTGCAGCAATAAGGAAGAGGAACAGCGCACTAAGGAATCCACGTCACTCTAGATTTGTGCGTAACATTGGGCACTTGAAGATCATGCAAGTAAATGACTGCGGTCGCTTTGACAGCCTTTCTATCTCATCCCTATTTTCACTTCCTAATATACAGATGCTGCAACACCTCGGCTTGGGAGGGTGTGAAAGCTTAAAAAACCTCCCTGACACCATTGGCACCTTGTCACAGTTGCAGCACTTAAATCTGGAAGGATGTGTAAACTTAAAGAACCTCCCTGACACTGTTGCCAACCTGTCACAGTTGCAGCACTTAAAGTTGGAAGGGTGTGTAAACTTAAAGAACCTCCCTAATACCATTGGTAACCTGTCACAGCTGCAACACTTAGACTTGAGAGGGTGTAGCAGCTTAAATAACCTCCCTGATACCATTGGCAACCTGTTACAACTGCAACACTTGGACTTGGGATGGTGTTACAACTTAAATGACCTCCCTGATACTATTGTCAGCTTGTCACAGCTGCAGCACTTGGATTTGAGATGGTGTGAAAAATTAAATAGCCTCCCTACTACCATTGGTAACCTGTCACAGCTGCAGCACTTGGACTTAAGAAGGTGTGAAAGCTTAAAAAACCTCCCTGATACCATTGGCAATCTATCATGGCTACAACACTTGGACCTAAGATGTTGTGAAAACTTAGATAACCTCCCTAATACCATTGGCAACCTATCACAGCTGCAACACTTGGATTTGGGATGGTGTGATAGGTTAATTAACCTCCCCGATACCATTGGCAACCTGTCACAACTGGAGCACTTGGACTTGAACAGGTGTAAAAGTTTAAAAAATACTCCTAATACCATAGGCAACCTGTCACAACTGCAGCACTTGGACTTGGGATGGTGTAATAGGTTAAATAACCTTCCAGATACTATTGGCAACCTGTCACAGTTGCAACACTTGGATTTGGGATGGTGTGATGGATTAAAGAATCTACCTGATACTATTGGCAACTTGTCACAGCTGCAGCACTTGGTCTTGAGAGGGTGTAGATATTTAAATAACCTCCCTGACACCATTGGCAACTTATCACAGCTACAGCACTTGGGATTGAGAGGGTGTAGAAGCTTAAATAACCTCCCTGATGCCATTGGCAACTTGTTACAGCTGCAACACTTGGACTTGAATGGGTGTAAAAGCTTAACTAACCTCCCTGCTACTATTGGCAACCTATCACAGTTGCAACATTTAGACTTAGGAGAATGTGGAAGCTTATATAATCTCCCCAATACCATTGGCAACCTGTCACACCTGCAGCACTTAAACTTGGAAGGGTGTGTAAGGTTAAATGATTTTCCTAATACAGTTGGCAACCTGTCAAAACTGCAATACTTTGACCTTGAAATGCTTCCTCAGCTGTAGCGTTGAAGGATTCTAATAATTTATTTATTTTTTTCAATAAAATTGTGTATGTGAGAGTATTAAATAGTATTTGCCTAAATAGGCTCAAATTTCCTGTCATTCCTATTGTGCCGAACGGGAGCGATTCTGCACCTTACACGTCTTGTTATTTAAGCGTCTTTAGTAAACGTAGTAAATTCTCTCTTATGATTTAATCATAATGGTAGGCGAATTTAGCTTTTTCTATGTTTGCACGAAAATTCAAAACGATGCGTTCTTTGCAGAAATTATTATTTACCTACAAAATGTTTTGTAGCACTTTCTTTTTACTTGGATTTGAGACAATAATGGATGTTGATAAATGACTTTCTAGAAGATATTTTTTGCAGGTTAAAGTTTGAAGGATAGGTGATTAAAGTTTACGTTAGATTGTAATTATCTCAATCTCAATTATAAGTTCTATGTTTTGTTTTTGTTTTTTTTAATTAATTTTATTTCAAAATTTTAAAATTAAAATAAAAAATAATATTTATATTATAAAAAAATTATTTCAAAAATTTGTGTTTCAAGTTAATTACATGATTTATTTAAAAAAACTTAAATTCTTTTTATTAAAGCATCAATATTTGAATTATTTACTTCCATAAACATCTAGGACATTTTTTTTTGTATGTTTAACTATTATCTTTAATCATTTCAAAAAGTTGGACTTGCTATTATACAAGTTTGATGAAAGGAAGACATATTCTTTATTATTGGCAAACTCCCAACTATACACAATTAGTTTTTACATAGAATCAAAACACATGTCAATGAGAACATTAGAGATTGTTTAGAGATCAAATCTTCAAAATTATATTAGATCCATAGTTGTGGAAGTGACAACAAGAAGTTTCTATATTTTAGAGCATTCAACCAAGCATCACTAAATTTTTTACATATTGACTAGTCATTTTTAGACATCTATAATAACATCTACATCAAATTTCAAGTATCTTGTTTTATTCATTTAATTTATTAACATTTATTTCAATTTCATTATATGTCACTATTATATCTTGTTATATCTAGGCTAATTAACATTGATTGTTGTTCATTTAATTTTGTTAGCCTAGATTTTTTTAAAAGGTTGAGTTTTTTTTTCCCTTTTCAGTTGCAAGCCCCCTAATTTTATTTTTATTGGATATTCTTAAGACTGAATAATTAAAAAGGATAATAATTATGTTGTGGAAATGTTTACTTCAAAAATTTGATATAAATTTTTTTTTTAGGTTGCACTTTAAAAAGTATTAACTAAACTAATCAATTAAGGTAAGCCATTAATACACACATTAATCTAAATATTAGAGTTGTGGGCAGAGACATTAGGAAATTGAAAAATTAATTGTTTTTGATAAAGTAAGCGGCAAAAAAGGGTGCCGATCCTATTATACATCAACCACAGAGGCACAAAACAGAGCAAACAAGGGCAGAACCCTTAAGAAAACAGAGCCACCAAGGCTCAGCAGAATAGGCCACGCACAAAACAAAAACAGGACAGGGACAGCTGACGGACAGCTATCGACGAACAACAGACAAGGACTAAACAATCCCAGAACCTGAGGGGACGAATCTGACTCCCTTAACCCTAGGCCGCGAAGCAGCGACAAATTTGTGGAGTCCTTTCTTTGAACAATAGACCAAGAAGACTCGAAATCGATGTCCACCGAGCGAGGTCAGAGGATCGGATCCTCAACAGCCACCACGGGGAATGAGCCACCATGCAGCGAGGGAGCCGACAACGTAAAAGAGAAGTCAAGAGCATTTTAAGGACCAGCATGGGCGATCAATGAGGGTCGAACAGGCTCTGTCTAAACAACGACAGCAGTACGAGGCATCAATGGATCCGCAGAAGGGTTAACTGGAAGAGGTTCCTGGGGAGACTCAGACTCCTGGAAAGATTCAACCAAGGAAGGAGCACCCTCAGAGGAACCATCAGAAGAGGGAGTGCCCACCGTGAGACGTTCAGTGAGAGCATCCTTCCACCAGGTTGTCGCTCCCTTGCGGCGAGCAAGAGGGCAGCCAGAGGCCATGTGACCAACAGAGAAACATCTCCTACATCGAAAAGGAAGCCCCTCATAGTCCAGAAGCTGTGTCCAAGGTCTGTCCACCATCAAGATCACATCTCCATGAAGAGGTTTGGAGATGTCCATATCAACTAAAATACGAGCCATCGTGGTGTGCCCAAGATTTTGAGACGTAGAGTCCACCCTCAAAAAGCTTCCAATGGTGTTGCCAATAGCTTCATAACATGAATCCTCCCAAAACTGTAGAGGGAGATTCGACAGTCGGACCCAAACTGGTCTGGTATTCATCGGCTCCGTAAGAAGACTGAAAGAGCGAGTCCAAGGCCTGATGGACAGTGAATGATCACCCCACAACCACCCCCTGTCTAGCACTCAGTCTCGCTCCTCGAAGGAAGCGAAGGTTGCAATGAAGAACCCTCTTGCACAGGGGAAGAGTTCAATCTACCCAGAGACGAGGCTTCCAAGAGACCACAAGCCATTAAACTTGCAGACCACACCACGTCCCAAATAGAAATTCTCATTTTCTGCAATCTTAGGTCCACATACCACAACAGGGGAAGCACGGGCACAAGGTAAAGGTCTAACCCTAGCCTGAGCTGGAAGAATCTAAGCACGAGCATTTAACACAGCATCGAAAAAAGACTTATTGTGGCAGCCTGAAGCAGCCCTGACGCCAACAGTAGGGGAGCCACCAGAACCCAGAGCAGAAGGCTTCACCAGATTTTCAAGTGTCAAGGGAACCGCAGAGCCTCCACAGGAACCAAGACAGAGATCCTGGGCAGGAGCACCAGCAACTCCTACACCCAAGGCGTCCCAACCCCCCAGAGCAGCCCCGCCAGAAACCTACAGCCCCTAAACGGAAGCAACCCCAACTCCATTCAAACCAATTTCCCGGTCAGCGCACTTCCCGCTCAACGTCATTTTCTGTCATTGAAAAATTAATTGTTAATTGTGAGAATTAAATACAAAAAGAAAGGTACTTAACTCCAAGATGCATGACTTTGATGGGGATTATGGAATCTATTTGTCTTTAGCTTAAGAATGGTACCTCTATGTTTGTGCATCACCTCAAATTCAGTGCAAGATCTATGCCTCTATCTAGGTCAAGTTTGTGTCTCTTGATGACTTTAATGTGAATCTAATCCCTCTAGTTATGCAATCTTGTTCTCTAGTTCTCTAAATCTGTTATTCTCTTTGTACCCTCAAAATCGATGCAAGACCTATGCCTCTATCTAGGTCAAGTTTGTGTCTCTTGATGACTTTAATGTGGATCTAATCCATCTAGTTATGCAATATTGTTCTCTAGTTCTCTAAATCTGTTATTCTCTTTTGTACCCTAAAGATTGTCAGTATTTATAAATACCTTTAGAGGGCTACTATATTGCTATGAGATAAGTTCTTAGGGCAACCCTTAAAAAGGGACTAGTTTTACGATTTTGCTAAATGATAAAAAGTAATAAGCTTTAGCCATGTAAATGCTCTTATGATGAATATGTAGATCTAGACTCCTTTTAGTACACCAATAGAAATGTTCCTACTATGTTTTTTCTCCTTGAATGCAAATGATATTCAAATGATTATCCAATGTGCCAAATGAATGCAATTAAATACAAGCACATAGTAATTAATTGTTCAAACATGTGTTTACTTAGCTTTAGGTGGGAAAGGAATAGGTGGGATTCAAACAAAATTTGAATTCAAAATTTAAAATTGTAAGGCTCAAAACTATCCAACACATAATCAATTGTGAGCATGTGGGATCCATTTGCAAAATTTTGAGAGCAACCTAGTTCAAATTTTGTTGTTCTACTTTCAACATATATAAGAAGTTACAATTATGATTTGTAATTCAAACATTATGATCAAAACAATAAGCAACTATATTTCAGCCATTGGGACAGAAGGTGGTAGATTCAAGGTGGGAAGGAACTGTCTAGAGATAAGTGCACATATAGGTGTAATAAATGAAAAATATTGGGTAAATATGCATACTTTTTATGGATAAAGAATATGGTAATGTGTAAATAAAAGTGTAACATTGGGGGAAGAGCTTAACCTTGCACAAGAGTGTGTCATTTGTCAATATGTAAATGTATTATGTCATTTTCACAAAATGGATACAAAACTAAATTGTAATGGTATGGGTACGCAAATTTAACAATTATAGATATATATATTATTATGTTTATACCTCTCAATAATTATTATATATCTAAGCTAATTTAAATATAATCATATATCATTTGTATCTTGTATTTTTACTATTTCACACAATCCAATACGTCCAAACAAGACCAATGCCACTATTTCTTTATCTACCATTGCTGCCCAACATAGAGATTTATAGAGATTTACATAAAGTACGGCCGTAGAAAAGAATTCGTCCTTTTTATGTTTCACACAAGGTTTTCCCTAGCCTATATTCAACTCCCCTAGCCTATATTCAACTCCAAGTCACTTGTGAATGTTTACATTAGACTGGGTAATGTCTAAACCAAGTTTAAATTTAGCCATGCAACATGGCAGAGCTAATCAATTGAGAATGCTTGAGTTAGCAGCATTCTCATTATTGACAGGCACTCAAGATTAGAAAGAAACCATAATCTCCTTAAAATTAGTTGGTAAAGATTTAAAGACTTTCATTCAAGTTAGCAGTAATGGAAACCATAATCTCCTTAAAATTAGTTGGTAAAGATTTAAAGACTTCCATTCCAAGTTAGCAGCATTCTCATTACTGGTAAGCACTCAAGATTAGAAAGAAACCATAATCTCCTTAAAACGAGTTGGTAAAGATTTAATGACTTTCATTCTATTTCTAATATTTCAAGAAGGATTAGTGCTCAGAAAGAAAACCATAATCTCCTTAAAATGAATTGGTAAAGATTTAATGACTTTCATTCTAATATTTCAAGGATTGCTAACTGACTTTCTATAGATTTGCTACAGGTTGGAAAAGAAAGTGATTTTCAATTTCAGGTTTACTAAATTAATTCATAAGTATATAAAACCATTCCTTCAACAATAACAATTACTCTTTGGGTACAAACTTGATTAGCATTCTAAACTTGATCGGGATTTTGTTTCTTTTAAGAAAATTACCATAACGACTAATTTGGCACTATAATGGAACATACCTCAAATGACCAGCAATAACATGAACATAATTTAGAAAAGCTGTGAGAATCCCCACATGGCATGATAGTCTAATCATACAATACCATTTACAATGCATAATTAACTCCACCAAACTCGAGCCTCAAACAGAACTCCCAAAAGCCAAATCACAATCCTTCTCACCTCGTATCACTGATGAGAATGCCCAATGCCTTTGTATTTACTATTAAGAGTTTCCCAAGCTTGTCAATATCTACAATAAATGCTTGATAGATGTCATATTGGTATATTCCACAAGCACGGATTATGTCCACCATGCGAGGTTACAGTTTACACCTAGCCAGACTAAGTGTTATGACTGCTCAAAGTAATTAGATTTGTTTACTTGTAACCAACTTTAAACAAATGTTCACAATTTATCCAAAATCTCTTTATGATGTCCAAAGGGCTTAATATCATCCTTGAGTGCTTCTTGATTTAATTCTAGTGTATACATTGCAGATGCGGCTTATACGATAAAATCCTCCATTCCAAAATAACTCAAAACATAGAGTTCACATTTCAGAGCCTAATCTTCATGATTTCTATACACAAAACCAGAGCACCAAACCAACAATACTTTAACTCCTTAACATAGATTACTTAAGATTAACAAGAATAGACAACTTCATAGCTGTAACTCAAGGATATAGCATCTGACTTTCTTGTTACTTATGCAGGAATTAAAAAAAACGAAAACTAAATGGATAAGGTAAATTCACACACGCATTATTCAAAACTCTCCTTAAATTCAAGGGCTATTCCAAACTTCGTCTTAAACATAATAGAGATGCCACAATTTAACCACATCCTTAACTAAAGTCCGATCAATCTTAAGTTAGTATAGTCAGAATGCTTTTAGACTATATGCTAATTAGCCTTTAGCAGAAGGAATGTGCCCTAATACATAAATATCACCTTCTCATCTGTAGGTTGCATTAGTAACCACTACCAAAAGGAGAACAGGATAAACATTGTGAATATCCAATTATCTAATCTGCCCAATAGCATCCTTACTCCCATAGAAACACTTGATGCTCAATAGTCAAGCGAAATGAGATCCTTCAAGTAAACAGGACTACAAGATAACTTTTGCATGATTCTTGATACACCCAGCCATATTGCAAGTCAGATTACCAGAGTCACAATTGCAAAACAATGCACCATATACAGCATGCTCTTTTAAAGAAATAAACCCTAAACATAGAATGCAACACTTGCCATCACCAGGATAAATTTCAATACACTTACAGTCCTTGTCTAAATTCAAGGAATTTCTTTCATAACTGCTTACATATTTTTTAAGAAAAGTTACACCTTTCCTTACCTTGTTACAAAAGAAATCTTACTTAATCCACTTCAAAGTGGATGGAGATTACAAAATTATTCCTTGAGTTTATATTAAATCCTTATCAGGTATGTTAAACCCTACTCACTGTTTAATAAAAAATGAAAACAACAGAATAACGAGTTTATTCCACCAAGCTCTCATCGCCCATGGCTATTAGACAAAGTTTACTTATAACCTTCAGCTCCAAGGATACTGTCTCTCTATAGATTTCTGAGGGGTAGCGATGCCAACTAAACCCTGCCTTGGACCACCACCCAGCCCCCTCCCGGGTTATTTGCAACACACAAGACATGGAGAGCTTGACGTCCTACTTTTCAAGCCAAAGGCAAGGACATTCACCATGCACACAGTGGGTATAGTGCCTTAAAGACAACCCCCCTGCAACCCATCACTACTCACAAATGAGTCATGACTTCCAAGGATTTGTATACTCGTAAAATAGACTCCTTTGCCTATGATCACAGGGATGTACACAGGTAAGACAACCCAGCAAGAAGCAACACAAAACACAGATTTAATAACATCTTTACAAGGATAAACGACAACCCAAAGAAAACACTTAGGCCACAGGCACAAGGAAGTCACAGCTGAGATAAATCAGCATTCAAACCAAAAACAATGCCATACCCTGTTATAGGTTCTTCCTTAATCATATATGATGACAAAAGTCAAGGGAAAAGTAAACACCCTATATACCAAATGTTGTGTTCTAAGTATATTCACAGTACAACTTCTAAAAGAATTGAGAAATCCTAGAACATTTAAGGTTCCTGAAGCTTACCAAGTTTGCTTCACTTGAATATAGAACAAGAAGTTATCCTATAGCTCCTAATTCATAGCCTTCCAGCGTCTTTCCCTAGCAATACTAGCTGAAATTTTCTGCATAACTATCATGCACATTCTTCAAGAGACTTAAGACAATCAAATAGACTCATGCCAGTTCCCTAATATTCCATGATATCAGAAAGAATGAGTTTCATCCATTATTGTTATCCCTCTTCCTTAATGGTGCTTTTCTATAACAACCATACAGGAGTTCCCGAATTTCTCATCCCCCGAAACGTGATTCCTTATAGGTTTAAGAACCAGAGAGCTTCAAGAAAATGCTTCCCAAATTTCCAGCTCTTCATCTGTCAAGACAAAAGCCCTCGGCCTTCTAGAGCCATCGAAAACAAAAGCCAAGAATACTAATAGCAATTACACCCACAAAATCCCACATTCCAAACCCAAAAGCCAAAAATCAATGACATGTACACTTCACTTGCCAAAAAAAAATACAGCATGTGTTTCATTGCCATACAAGAAATTCTCCCGCCACCATCAACATGACTTAAAGGAGAAAAATAAAACCTTTGAAATCAAAACTTACGAAAGCAATCTTATGCCTAAGTTTTAGCACTTAAGATGGGATCTCTAAGACCCATCTCAAAGGTTATGACTTAAACAACTCAATCAACCAATACAAACCACTTGCCCCAAGAGCTAGACTGAACTATACATGAAAAACACCAAGAAAGAATGTCAAAGACCACAAAAATATCACAACCAAAAGAGAAAGTGGATTTGACAGACCTCCAATGACCTGTGTGTTGCAAACCAACCTTATTTAGTGGCACCCGTACGCTCACTTAGGGAGTGTTTGGCATCACAACGCCTACAAAATAAAATCAATATTTATAATTAGCAGCATCCGATCAAATCTGAAATTCAATACATTCAACTTAAACCAATAACAATACCTTTATCCCCCATAAGTTCTGAATACTGAAATCAAAATCTTTAGATACCAAACCTGTTCAATTTTCCAAAGACCGTAACCTTTGGTCTGTCACGTTAATATCATAATATGAACAAATAAGAGAGACTGAGTATTTATTTTCACAAAAGACTTAATGCAGTTTACAAGTCAAAAAATTGGATTATGAAAGGTATACCTAACAGTGCTAACCCTATTCATCACAATCCAAAAGAACATATTCTCCAATGTGCAAAGCAGCTGCTACACCCTTCCAAGTCCAAGTACCGCAGTTGTGACAAGTTGCCAATGGTGTCAGGGAGGTTATTTAAGTTATAACACCTTTCCAAGTTTAAGTGCCGCATCTGTGACAGGTTGCCAACTGTATCAGGGAGTTTACTTAAGTTTGTACACCATCTCAAGCTCAAGTACTGCAGCTGAGACAGATTACCAATGGTATCAGGAGGTTTTTAAGCCTTCATGTTCCATTTCCAGGCACTGCAGCTGTGACAGGTTGCGAACATTATCAGCGAGGTTATTTAAGTTTCTAGAAAATCTCAAGTCCATGTGCTGTGCAATGTCCCCAAATTTTCAACACTTTTTTATTAACTCATTTATCCCATCTATGACCACAAGTATCCAAACAATTCCCTGGTACCATCAATAGTACCCTTACAAAGGTTACTTAAGCCTGATACCTCTTAGGAAGGAAGTCTACATCTCCAATCAAGAAATCACAAGATGGAGCTGGGATTAGCATACCAGTTAGTATTTGCATTGAATTTAACAAAGGTTCCTATAACTTATCGGGGAGTAAATTAGATTATAACTCACAATACAATCTTTCTACTCCAGTAATCCATTACCCTTAAGTATACCTATAACTCTCTAGGATTCAAAAGAATATGGATTCCAGCTTATACCAGTATTAAGGAACATCTCAGATCAGCCCTTAAGAGTATCCATTATCTCTTTGTCCAAAGGCATAGCAAACCAGATCGTTTTACTACACTTCACCCAAAATTGCTTTCCCAGTAATGTTGTCTGATAGAAACTTAGAGCAGAAAGGAAACCATAGTGCAAATTAATCCTTCCATATGACCAAGGATTCTAACCATATGACCTTGATAATGTCTATGGATAATTTCAGTCATACAAAGATTAGCATTTACTATTTTTTATATGTTCCAAGGATAGGGCAATCTAATCATTACCCTACCTGCCATACCCCAGACATTAGGTGGCAGATACAAACATATTCCAAGATCAATTCAAAAACATTTATTTATTGACTTTCAATTACAAGGGAACAATAATTAGCTTTCTTATTTTAGCCTTGCTGCAATCCTTTACAGTTGTGGCTTTCAAAGAATATATTATTCAAAAGGCCTTACTGTTGTTTATTTCTGCAACACAGTGCTAGGTTCTATACTAGAAGAACCTCTTCCATAACTAATCCCCATCCTTTGTTAAATACTTACCCAGATGGTTAATTTGGAACTTAAAAACAATAGATTAGATAAATCTTTAAACCTTGCTACAAAATTCAATTACATTCTATTGTACCCCTGCTAAGTCTTCCTTGAGATCGGAACTGAAATTTTTCCAAATGTTGCTCTCAAAGTTTCAACTCCAAAAGTTTTGCCTACCAGGATAGCATGGAATTCCAATTAGTACCCAATAATCCTGTTACATAGAATCCACTTGCACCGTTCCAAGTTAGATGTTAACCATCTAGTATTAACCCCTCAAGACCTTTCTAGAAGACAAGAGAATAGGTTTAACAACTAATTCATGATTAAACATACCTCCCGAAGCAGATAAGGTACCTTCCAGGGTCTGCATGGAACTGTACAAGACTTAAATGGTACCAAGCACATTCACAGTTCCTTTTGAGGGCTTAAAAGTCAACCCTACATCTAGTGAGGTCTCAGCAGAAGTCCGAAAACACTTGTATATAAGTTCTCCTTCTGCATCAAGGTACAGCAATACATAACCCTGATTATAATTTCTATAGCACAGCTGAAAAAAGCATAGTTTCCAATAAATTTAGAGTGCAATAGCTTTCCATACACTTCTCATGATAACAAGAAATTAATAAGGCATACAATATCCTTGCTATGGAGTTTTACATGCTCATTCCAAAATCAGGGGCAATTCAACCCTTCATAACTGTTTCTGCATACACATCTTGTTAGATATCAGAAATCATAAAAAAGACGAGTACATTTCACAATTAAGCCTAGATACCAAACATAACCTTGCAAAAAGGAAGAGACCTGTTGTGATCTAATCACACATCGCCCCATTGCAAATGGGGACCCACTCTTTTTCTCGCTTTCGGTCTTCGTTTTGCTTTAGGTTTAGGTTTTCTTTGAGCTTGTAGGTTTGGTAGTGTTGTTTTGCTCAAGCCTCGCCTAATTCTTGCCTACCAAGGAGTTCGTATGCTCTCATCCTAATGCATGTCCTGAAGCCCTAAAATTGACTAAGTTTGGTGTCCTGAAATCCTGAAAAACTAAGTCTGAAATCTGGTGGATCCTCAAATATCTAGAATTTGCATGTTAAATCTCATGGATCCGAGACCTATCTCAAACATCCTCGAAGTATATTTCAAAATATTTTAAGTATAGTAAATTCAATATCTGAACATATACTTAAATATATTTTGAAATATACTTGATTTTGGGTACTAAAAATTGCCTAAGTATGGAAAAGCGCACTTTTTGGGGGTCTTTGCATTGTGAAAAACGAACATCATACATGCTCAGGCAAAAAGTCCGCCCAAGCGCACTTATTGAGGATCTTTGCATCATGTAAAGAAACATCATACACAAGCACCTAAAAAGTCCCCCCAAGGCGCACTTCAAGGAGGAGCTCGCATTTTGTAAAAATTGAATTTTATACATGAAGGCATGAAAAGTCCACCCAAGACGCACTTTAAGGAAGACTTTGCATTTTGAATGTTATACATACTCAAGCAAAAAGTCCGCCCAAGGCGCACATGGAAGAAGACCTTGCATTATGAATTTTTTGAACATTTTATACAGGCATGTGCAAAATTGGCGCTCATTCTACTTTAGGCGCACTTTCATCCTGCCCTTGCAATGTGCAATTTATACATAGATGCTCAAAATTGGCGCTTTTTGCCTTAGGCACACATTTCAAGGATGCTTGCATTTTCAACTTATGCACAAAAGCTCCAAACCAGCGCTCATTCTAGGTGCACTTTTACATAGCCTTTGCATTAAGCACAAAGTCGATTCTATGCAAGCTCTCACAAAATCACCGCCCATCATCCTATTTTGGCACACTTTAGACCTCCCTTGTATCACACATTCAATAAACATATGTCCAAAATATGCACCTTCTCTCCTAAATACAAACACACATACAATCAACGCCAAGAAGGTGGTCAAGTCGGCTAAGAAGGAAGTAAGGAACAAGTTTCATGAATTATGATATTTTATTTCAGGGTTTAACTGCGTAGTTTTTGAGTCAAACACATTACCCATATTTCATGAGTAGTGGTTCACATGAACCCATCTCTCATGTTAATGACTGGTCCACTTAGCACTCATTGCATCTAGGTGATGCTCACAGGAGTGAAGCATCAAGACTTCCCGGGAGGTCACCCATCCCAGTACTATTCCGACTCAAGCGCACTTAACCAAGGAGTTTCCCTCAAGATCAGGCCCACTTAGCTTGCTACCCCATTTGCAAAACCTTCAACAAGTGTTGTGCCTTATGAACCATTCATTATAGAGCCCCTTTAGCTCATCAATTGATAAGTACGAGGTATTTTTCCACAGCATGTCAAATTATGATATTTTATTTCAGGGTTTAACTGCGTAGTTTTTGAGTCAAACACATGACCCATATTTCATGAGTAGTGGTTCACATGAACCCATCTCTCATGTTAATGAATGGTCCACTTAGCACTCATTGCATCTAGGTGATGCTCATAGGAGTGAAGCATCGGGACTTCCTGGGAGGTCACCCATCCCAGTACTACTCTGACTCAAGCACGCTTAACCATGGAGTTTACCCCAAGATCAAGCCCACTTAGCTTGCTACCCCATTTGCAAAACCTTCAACAAGTGTTGTGCCTTATGAACCATTCATTATAGAGCCCCTAAAGAAGTTATCTCATCAATTGATAGGTAGGAGGTATTTTTTCTGCGGCATGTCAAATTATGATATTTTATTTCAGGGTTTAACTGCGTAGTTTTTGAGTCAAACACATGACCCATATTTCATGACTAGTGGTTCACATGAACCCATCTCTCATGTTAATGAATGGTCCACTTAGCACTCATTGCATCTAGGTGATGCTCACAGGAGTGAAACATCGGGACTTCCCTGGAGGTCACCCATCCCAGTACTACTCTGACTCAAGCGCGCTTAACCATGGAGTTTCCCCCAAGATCAGGCCCACTTAGCTTGCTACCCCATTTGCAAAACCTTCAGCAAGTGTTATGCCTTATGAACCATTCATTATAGAGCCCCTTTAGCTCATCAATTGATAAGAAGTAGGTATTTCTCCACAGCATGTCAAATTATGATATTTTATTTCAGGGTTTAACTGCGTAGTTTTTGAGTCAAACACATGACCTCTATTTCATGAGTAGTGGTTCACATGAACCCATCTCTCATGTTAATGAATGGTCTACTTAGCACTTATTGCATCTAGGTGATGCTCACAGGAGTGAAGCATCGGGACTTCCCGGGAGGTCCCCCATCCCAGTACTACTCCGACTCAAGCGCGCTTAACCATGGAGTTTCCCCCAAGATCAGGCCCACTTAGCTTGCTACACCATTTGTAAAACCTTCAGCAAGTGTTGTGCCTTATGAACCATTCATTATAGAGCCCCTTTAGCTCATCAATTGATAAGTAGGAGGTATTTTTCTGCAGCATGTCAAATTATGACATGCTGCGGAAATAAAATATCATAATTTGACATGCTGCGGAAAAATACCTCCTACTTATCAATTGATGAGCTAACTTGCTGAAGGTTTTGCAAATGGGGTAGCAAGCTAAGTGGGCCTGATCTTGGGGGAAACTCCATGGTTAAGCGCGCTTGAGTCGAAGTAGTACTAGGATGGGTGACCTCCCGGGAAGTCCCAATGCTTCACTCCTGTGAGCATCACCTAGATGCAATGAGTGTTAAGTGGACCATTCATTAACATGAGAGATGGGTTCATGTGAACCACTACTCATGAAATATGGGTCATGTGTTTGACTCAAAAACTACGCAGTTAAACCCTGAAATAAAATATCATAATTTGACATGCTACGGAAAAATACCTCCTACTTATCAAGTTTCATGAAACATCATAAGAAGGCCGACCTGCCTAGATGATTTTAGGTAAAGGTCTATATATATGTATGAGAACAAACCTCCATTTTAAAACATTCCAAAACAAACTCAAGTGCAGAGATAAGTAGAAATTAGCACACTCTTGAATGTAATACAACGTTGTTTGGGATCATCACCTTAGACGCACTTTGAGTCCAACCTGGCATTATGCACTTTTACCACACCTTTGAAATATGCACTAAAATCATGCAAACTCTCTAGTTAGAAAATCAGTAATGAAATGTGATTGATGATCAAGTGTCTTTGCATTGATAATTGTCTCTCCTGCGTAGGTAATGGAAAGAAGATGGCGAGAAGTTGCTAGGAGAGGTTCAAAGCAAAAGGAGTATTGTTCAAAAGCATTCGAAGAGGAAGACATCATCTTCACACGGAGGAATTCCTACATTTCCAGAGGTTCACACCACATTCAAGTTTCAAAACTATCTGAACATTCATCATCTACAAATCTACTCCACAAAGTCACAAATCCAGAGTCCAGAGCCAGGTTAAAAACATCCTGCGCAAGAATAACATGAGGAGAGAAATGAGCATGTTCATCACAAATCCATGAATTACATTCAAAGTACAAAGACATTAGGACAGCAAGAAGAAGTTCGAAATTCCCAAGTTTCAAGTTCAAAGCAGCCAAGTTCCAGAGGTGAAAATCCAAGTTCGAAGACTACTCCAGAAAAATCCATAATTTGGGAAAATATTCCGAGCAATATGAACACAAAGAAAATCAAACCAGTTTGCTCGATGCTAAGATGGCATGTGCACAACATTGATCCAATCATGGTCTACCACATCATCAGTCCACATTTAATGTATGCCTCTCTCATTTTCTAAAAATAGTAGTTTTTGTTGTTAGATTCAGGGCAGACAACTGAGAGGGGGGGGGTGAATCAGTTGTCCAAAACTTTTCTTTTATCCAAACACTTATATTCACTTAGCAGTATAATGATAAATCAATCATGAAACATAATGCATTTAATTTAAGAGCAGAAACATATCAACACATGAGACACCAAGATTTTAACATGGAAAACCCGGTTAAGGGAAAAACCACGGGGTGACTAACCCAAGATTGTATTCTCTGTTAGAAGAATAGAAAGAACAAGATGGCACATGCCAATTAGGGCTCACTGCCCGAACACACTGCTCACAAGAGGCTCACTACCTACAAGAGACACACTGTCTACAGAAGATTAAGTATCACATACTTGAATTGGTAAATAGCATCTTCACCATACTTGAGTCAGTTCCATTTAAGCCCAAACCTTCTGCTCTGCATTTCGCTCTTCTCCTCGCTACCATACACTCATCTTCAACACACTTTTGAAATGACCTTGCAATCCCTTATTTATACACTACATCAACTTAGGAATGATCATCTAAGTCGGCTAACAATCATAAGAACATCCGCAAGATGTATAATTCATCCGGTCGACCAGTCACAGAAAGAACACCATCATCCAGAAGTTATTCTTCATTTCCGGGCCCCAACTCTAATGCGGACCATCAACACAAACTGGACATGATCAAAAGACCTCCACAGGCATACCTGAATCACCAAGAACATCCGCACTTCTTCTGCTTACTGAAATTTTTCTCTCCTTCATCCGGAACCTCAAGAACACAGTCTGTCATTACTATCACAAAGGAATAGATGCTTGCGAACCTTCAAACCATGAACCAATCGAGTTGACACATCATAAGGACTTCCCCAACACTCCTTCAAATCCGCAGAACAAGACAATACATTTCTAGATCTCACCAGACCTTTCTGTAACTCTGTCACCTCTGAGCACTTACCGGGACCAGTTTTACTTGAGCGATCACAACTTCTTCATATCTTTATGCGGACCTCTGAAATCTCTGCTGGAACATCTTAAGACTCATATCTACAAACCCTTTAATCCGCATCCTCTGATCCTCATCCTGTCTTGGACTTTTTACCTTATGATATCACTGTTCTTCACTGTTTTTGATTTGGACTAATTTTCTCAATATCCTCAGCACATATCTTATCCAATCCTTATCATTAATGCAACAAGAGTATGTTGACATCAATGACAACACCGGTTAGGCCCATACTTGCAACAATCTCCCCCTTTGTCATTGATAGCAACATATGATGTGAAAAACTGATTTGACCATCAAGACAAGAATTTCTCCTTACTGTCACAACTCCCGCTATCAGCAACCATCATTCACATGTCTTCTCTCCCTTTACTGCTCCCCCTTTGATCAGCAATCACTTGTTTTTCACATGTCTTCTCTCTGCCTTTGACATCAATGGCAAAGGGCACATACTTGCAATTCTACCACTTCAGAATCATATCTGTTGCTCCCCCTGAGTAGCAACTCCCCATCATCAGTCCGGACCACAAGATGTGACTGTGATATGCACCGGACTGATGCACCTCAGTGCACCTTAGTTCATCATTGGAGGGGCAATAACCCCTAACTTCTCCCTTAGATACTCAAAAGAGTCCATAGGCAGAGGTTTAGTAAAGATGTCTGCAATCTGATCCTTGGAAGGCACAAACTCCAATCTGACTTCTTTCTTATTTACTTGCTCTCTCAAAAAGTGAAACTTGATGGATATGTGTTTAGTCTTTGAGTGTAACACCGGATTCTTAGATATGTTTATTGCATTTGAATTATCACAGAAAATTGTGATAGGCTCCTCATACTCCACTTTGATATCTCTTAACATCTACTTCATCCACAACACTTGAGTGCAACTACCTGCTGCTGCTATATATTCTGCTTCAGTTGTAGACAGAGATATTGCCTCTTGTTTCTTGCTCAGCCAAGAAACAAATCTCTTTCCCAAAAAGAATGCTCCACCACTGGTACTCTTCCGATCATCCACATCTCCTGCCCAATCTGCATCTGTATATGCATGAAGAGAGAAATCATGATCTCTGAGATACCATAGACCATACTCAACTGTCCCTTTTAGATATCTGAAGATCCTCTTGATTGCCATGACATGAGCTTCTCTAGGATCAGCCTAGAATCTAGCAACAAGACCAACAGCTTGCATAATGTCTGGTCTAGTTTGAGTGAGATACAACAATCCTCCAATCATTGATTTGTATTTTGTTTGATCTGTCCTAGGAGAGTCATCATTTTTGCTCAACTTACATCCGGTTGCCATGGGAGTGTTCATTGGCTTTGAATCTTCCATTCCAAATTTCTTCAACAATTCTCTTGCATATTTGGTCTGAGAAATGAAGATACCTTTCTTTGTTTGAGTGATTTGCAGACCCAAGAAGAAATTCATTTCACCAAGCATGGACATCTCAAACTCACTTTTCATTTGATTTGCAAAAGTTTTACACATATTATCTCTTCCTCCAAAAATGATATCATCAACAAACACTTCAACACCTAAGATGTTTTCATGATCAATTTTGAAATATAAATTACTGTCAGCAGTACTTTTGTTGAAACCAATCTTCAAGAGATGTTTATCCAATCTTTCATACCAGGCTCTTGGGGCTTGCTTCAGTCCATACAGTGCCTTCTTCAACTTGCAGACCATATCACCATTATCAGATAATTGAAATCCATCCGGTTGCTCAATGTACACTTCTTCTTCCAAATCACTATTCAGGAAGGCAGACTTGACATCCATCTGATATACCTTGAAATCCTTGAAAGCAGCAAATGCAAGAAATAATCTGACTGATTCAATTCTTGCCACCGGAGCAAAAGTTTCTTCAAAATCAACTCCTTCTATTTGAGAGTAACCTTTGCAAACTAATCTGGCCTTATTTCTGATAACTTCACCAACTTCATTCAATTTGTTCCGGAAGACCCATTTGGTTCCAATCACATTCTTGTTTCTAGGTCTGGGAACAAGATCCCAAGTGTGATTCTTCTCAATTTGCATTAGTTCTTCCTCCATTGCCTTAGTCCAGTTTTCATCATTGCAGGCTTCATTTACTGTCTTAGGTTCAATCTTTGAAATCAGACAATATTCATCTGAATCTTGAGCAATTCTCCTTCTTGTTTGTACACCTTTGCTTTTGTCACCTATGATCTGATCTTCAGAGTGGTTCAGTTTCACATACCTTGGAACTTTGGGATTTTCTTGTACTTCTAACTCTTGATCAAGCTCATTGAAACTTATCTCTTCTTCTTCACTTACCGGATCAGCTTGAATATGTTTTTCAGGAGACTTGGGCACCTTGAATCAGAGCATTATTTTGATCATCTTCATCATACTCATAAAACCTTGAGGGTTTTTCAATTCCTTCATCACTTCTAGCATCAAACTTGCCTAGATCTTTATCTCTCTTGATGTAACATTTGCTACCAAACACTCTGAAATACCTTACAGTAGGTGTAATATCAAACCAAAGTTCATAAAGAGTCTTACCGGTATTGCTTCTGATTTGAACTCGATTTAGAGTGTAGACAGCAGTGCTGACAACTTCTCTCCAATAGATCTAAGGAACATTTGCTTCCATCATCATGGTCCTGGATGCTTCCTGGATGGTCCGGTTCTTTCTCTCAACTACTCCATTCTGATGTGGAGTCCTAGGAGCTGACAACTGTCTCTTTATTCCATGTTTCTCACAGAAGTCTATGAACTCATCGGATGTAAATTCTCCACCTCTATCAAACCTCAGACATTTCAATTTTAATCCGGTTTCATTTTCTACCATAGCCTTGAATATTTTGAATTTCTCAAGTGCTTCTGATTTCTCCTTTAAAAAGGTTACCCACATCATCCGGGAATAGTCATCAATTAGCAACATGAAGTATCTATCACCTTGCACACTCCTGATTCTTGCCGGACCACAAAGATCAGTATGAACTAAGTCTAATAATCTAGTAGAAGACAGTTCCTTACTTTTGAATGAGACTCTGCTTAACTTACCCAACTGACATTCTTTGCACAAGCTATTAGTAGGTTTTACCAATTTAGGAAGATCTCTTACAGCCTGAGTATTACTTATCTTGATGATATTATCAAAATTCACATGACACATTCTCCTATGCCATAGCCAACTTTGATCAACTTGAGCAAATAAACAACTTTTGCCAGCACCAACCAAGTGGAAGATATTACCTTTAGTTTGAGTACCGGATGCAATCTCTATTCCGGAACTTTCAAAGATCTTGCATTTTTCATTTCTAAATCTGAGATCATAGCCTTTGTCCACCGACTGTCCAACATTGAGAAGATTGTGCTTTAATCCTTCAACATACAGTACATTACCGATTTTGTTCTTTCCATCAAAAGAAATAGTTCCTCTACCTTTAATTCTGCCAGCAGAATTATCACCAAACTTTACCACTCCTCCTTCATACTTTTCCAAATCTATGAACTTATTTTTGTCACCTGTCATATGGTGTGAGCATCCACTGTCAATGACCCAATCGTCTTTTTCTTCAACTTGGGCAGCCAGAGCTCTTTCTTCACCCTTTTGATTTACAGATTCAAAGGGCATTGGTTCTTCTTCCTTGATGGCAATGAATACCCAGTCACTTCCGGATTTGTCTCCTTTCTCTGATTCATCATTTGTTACTCCTTCATCATCTCCTTCATGAGCATAGTAACAATTCTTCTAGAGTCTTGGTCTATTAGTGTTTGGCCTTGAAAATCTTTCCGGACACCTTGATGCAAAATGACCAATCTTATTGCAGTTAAAACATTTAAAAGGCAATTTCCCTTCATACTTACCGGATCCTCTTGGCAATCTTTTTGCAATACGAGCTTCAAGATGAGCAGTTTCAGCTTCTTCTTCCTCCAAGTCTTTTCTTGATTTTTCATACCATGATAGTTTACTTGAAGAGTTTTCTTCCGGATCAAACCTTTGTTTCCCTTTTACAAAGGCACTGGCTTTGAATGCAGATTCTGTCTTTGGGGGATCATCTCCAAACTCGGCCATCTCAAATGCAGCCAATTTACCAACCAATTGATCTCTTGTGACGGTTGTGTGAGCTCTAAATTTTTCAATTGCAGCAGCCTTGATTTTATAAGCAGGAAGAGATCTGAGAATTTTGCCAACAATCTCATCTTCACTCAAGATTCCACTAGCATTTCTAATTCCACAAACAATCTCATTTACTCTTGGCATGAAGGTAGCAATAATTTCACCATCTCTCATCTTGAGATTTTCAAATCTCCCTTTCAAGCTCTGTAGTCTTGCACTTTTAACATACTTGTCTCCTTCATGCAATACTTCCAGTTTTTGCCAAATTTCAAAAGCAGTTGGTAGGTCAATGACATTTGAGAGCTCTGAATCAGATAATGCGCTAAGAACAGACTCGATGGTCCGTAGATTGTTTTCAGCATCGGTGATTTCATTCACAGTTTTGGACCACCCTATGGAGGTGCATACTGTGTTGTAACCATGTTCCAGTATGCCATTCCCATACATTGCAAGTGACATTTCATGCGACCTTTCCAGAGAGTAAAATTGGTTCCATCAAATTTCAGAATGTCCTTGTAAGACGACATCCTGGATCTCCTCAAGCGGTTAAGCTCCTTTTAGAGGAACTTGGCTCTGATACCAATTGTTAGATTCAGGGCAGACAACTGAGAGGGGGGGGTGAATCAGTTGTCCAAAACTTTTTTTTTATCCAAACACTTATATTCACTTAGCAGTATAATGATAAATCGATCATGAAACATAATGCATTTAATTTAAGAGCAGAAACATATCAACACATGAGACACCAAGATTTTAACGTGGAAAACCCGGTTAAAGGAAAAACCACGGGGTGACTAACCCAAGATTGTATTCTCTGTTAGAAGAATAGAAAGAACAAGATGGCACATGCCAATTAGGGCTCACTGCCCGAACACACTGCTCACAAGAGACTCACTGTCCACAAGAGACACACTGTCCACAAGAGACACTGTCTACAGAAGATTAAGTATCACATACTTGAACTGGTAAATAGCATCTTCACCATGCTTGAATCAGTTCCATTTAAGCCCAAACCTTCTGCTCTACCTTTCGCTCTTCTCCTCGCTACCATACACTCATCTTCAACACACACTTTTGAAATGACCTTGCAATCCCTTATTTATACACTACATCAACTTAGGAATGATCATCTAAGTCGGCTAACAATCATAAGAACATCCGCAAGATGTATAATTCATCCGGTCGGCCAGTCACAGAAAGAACACCATCATCCGGAAGTTATTCTTCATTTCCGGGCCCCAACTCTAATGCGGACCATCAACACAAACTGGACATGATCAAAAGACCTCCACAGGCATACCTGAATCACCAAGAACATCCGCACTTCTTCTGCTTACTGAAATTCTTCTCTCCTTCATCCGGAACCTCAAGAACACAGTCTGTCATTACTATCACAAAGAAATAGATGCTTGCGGACCTTCAAACCATGAACCAATCGAGTTGACACATCATAAGGACTTCCCCAACAATCCTTCAAATCCGCAGAACAGGACAATACATTTCCGGATCTCACCGGACCTTTCTGTAACTCTCTGTCACCTCTGAGCACTTACCGGAACCAATTTTACTTTAGCGATCACAACTTCTTCATATCTTTATGCGGACCTCTAAAATCTCTGCTGGAACATCTTAAGACTCATATCTACAAACCCTTTAATCCGCATCCTCTAATCCTCATCCTGTCTTGGACTTTTTACCTTATGATATCACTGTTCTTTACTGTTCCTGATTTGGACTAATTTTTTCAATATCCTCAGCACATATCTTATCCAATCCTTATCATTAATGCAATAGGAGTATGTTGACATCAATGATATCGGTTAGGCCCATACTTGCAACATTTGTAACTAACTGCTTTATTGTCAAAATCTGGGCCATTGATTCTCAAATCAATCCTAGCCGTTCATGTAATTTTTGAGCCTATATGAGGCCCATTTCTCTCATTTGTATTAAGGGAGATCAATCAAGAGTAGGAGTAGATGCTGACAAAATAGGAGTAGAGTAGAGAAGACTCTTCAAAATCATTCAGAGGAGATATGAAATTGTTGTAATCCTACATTTCCAAAATCAATACAAACTCATTGTTTATTCGCATAGTGATTTTGTGTGATCAAGGAATGTTAGCATGGTTTCTAATTCTCGAATATGATGGAGAGATGTTTCCAAGTAGAGTAGAATTAGATTAGATGTTCATTGATGTAATGTTTATATGTGGAGATACTTGATGAATTCCTTAAATGGTTCATATTTTTTTATGATTTGTCGATAATAAGTCATTTTGCAAAGTTAGCATGAACCACATTTGTTTTAGTTCAATTGCAGATGCTCGTTCAAACTGTGCCAGCAATGGGTGTTTGGATGAAAGTTTACAACATGAAAATCATTGAGTTTCCTTAGAAGATTGCACCGACTCCGTGTAGTTAGTTCTCATGGCGAAGCGGAGTTTGGTTTCATGAGGAGTTTGTCTATCTTGGCATATTTCATTATCTCATTGTCCTTAGAATAGTTTTCTAAACCCTTGTCCTTTTGCATTTTCTTTCCGTAGCCTGTTAGAAGAAGTTCCATTTCAAAGGGGAATAACATATCTGATTGGAATAAGGAGTAAATTCAGCGTAAGTCCCTTTGTGATTACCAGCATTATCACATCAACTACTAAGTCTATCCATTGCAAGTCAAGGACCTGACATCTGGAACCTTGGAGTTGTCTCATTGGATCACATTGTTTAGTCTTTGAGAGACTTTGTTCAAGAGAGGATAGAATACCTTGGTATTTTATTCTACGTTGTATGTGCAAGGAAAACACATCAACAAGACCCAGGGACGCTCTCCTGCAGACTTGATTTTCTTTGGCTTCTTCTGCCACAGGACTGCGTACAGACATGCCCTTGTCCAATGGAATCAAAGTCCAATGTAGTTCTTTGTGATTCACATACAAGAAACACACCATCTAGACATCTCCCAATGGGAATCCCAACGCCCTTCTTACAATCATTATCTCATGTTCTTGAAATTTGTGATAGCATCCCATCATAGGTCAGTATTCCAGATTTTATTATCCCCATGTTCACAGTTCAAACATCAAGTATTCTGTAGTGAATTTAAAAATAGCCAAACCACAGCCAAGGTGCAGTACCTCATGCAACAGTATCTTAGGTACTAACATACCCAGCCTTTTTCCCAATGATTAGTGACATCAAGACAAACCATCATTTAGTGAACTCATCATTGTTCCACATAACAGGAGTAATGATGTTTTCCAATAATATAATTCAATTTATGACCATTGGTCAATGTAATGATATGACATGATCCAACAGAATGACATCACTCAGTGACAACACTCCCCCTGCACCCCCCTGCTTAGGCCCAGTGTGTAGGGCTATCATGCTTATATCACAGTCAACTAGGGGTATTTCAACCTTATACAGCTTAATGTACTAACCCCGAATATAAAGACATCACAGCTTAGACGGCCTTTCATGAACAAGACATCTTACATAGAACAGCCCAATATCACAGAGATACATAGCTATCGTTACCCTTAGCTGCTGATATAACCCAGACCCAGCATTGAGAGATCGTTGTATCCCTATCCTGCCTAACAAATCTCATACCAGCAAACATATAATGCTTTCATAGGTCAATGCCCAGTACAGTGATCATAGCCAAAATATGGTATACAAGTATATCCTTCCCATGAAATCCCAACTATAAACAGTATTATCATGCCGCAATATCACATACACGGTGATATCTTATGTATCAGTATTCCAGAACAAGAGAAACATAGACATTAGTGCACAGGATTCGATGATAGTACAGTTATTCCTTTCCACTCACAATTATTGCAAGAGATCATGTATAACAGAATTATAATAATTGCAGTTTAACCTATAGAAAGCATGTAATGAAAAATATTTATCTTTAACCCATATATTGTGGTTATCTATGCCTTACCACAGTCCATTAAATACCACTTTCCATACCTAGAGATCTACACAGACTACCAAAAATGAGACTCCATGTTAACCTAGGTATCATTTTACAATGCATAGCAGCAAAAATATTTTGGGGAAAAAATGGCAAACCGAAAGTACAAGATTTTTTTTGAAAAAATCAGGATTTAAACGGGAAAATTTGGAAAAAACCTTTTGGGGAAAAAATCAGCAAACCAAAAGTAGAAGATTTTTTTGGAAAAATTGGGATTTAAAAAGGAAAAAATTGGATTTTAAAAAAAAAAACATTAAAAAATATAAAAAAGGGACAAAATCTTGTTTTTAAAATTTAAAGGCATTTCCATAGCATAGAGATATAAGAGAGCAAATAAAATTCAGAGTTTTGCCCATGAATTATAAAATATAAATTTTTGTTGTTTATATTCATATCACTGAATCACTGATTACATTGTATTGCACAAAGCATACTTCATAGTGCATAAATAATAACTAGAAAATTAAAGTTTACAAATTTTCAATTACAATCTAGTTTATACAAAGTCAACCTATAAACCAAGTACAAAAATAAAAAAAAATTAGACGTAACCAATAAGTCTTGCTACTACAAAGAGAGTTGCACTAGAGGGTTCTGGGTCCTAATAATGAAGCTCCTAGGTCAGAGCCTCTCCTAAGTCGTTCAACCTCATCACTATCCATGTTAGCCTCTGTTAGGATATCAAAATCCTCACGTTCGAGAAATTCATCATCATTTGCAATCCACTCAAACTCTGGATCAATTTCATCAAGGTCAATTGGCTCATCATCCTCAGCAGTACCTGATTTTGTCCATATAGAAATTAGTCTTGGCAAATGAAAGTGAAAAACATAATGGATACAGTTATAACCATAGCAGCAAAAAACTTTTGGGGAAAAAATCAGCAAATCAAAAGTATAAGATTTTTTCAAAAAATCGTGAAAAACCCGGGAAAAAATCGTGAAAAATCAGATTTCCAAAAAATGTAGAAAAAATACAAAAAAAAAAAGGAAAAACTATTGTTTTTTAATTTTTTGGGGTTGGGTTCATTATATATATATAGAATAATAAATATTAATAATCTATTATATAAAGCCCATTAGGGCATGGTTGGGTGGTCAAGTCACTCGGTTGTAGTGGCGACCACCCAGGTTCAAACACCGCTGGGCCAAAGAGTTCGCAGGCCTTGTGCCTTTGCTGGGCCAATGAGCTCGCGGGTTTGAACCACTGGTTCACAGCTCCGGTTAAAAGCGCTTACCGATTAAAAAAATATATATATTATATAAATATATAATATATTATTAATATTTATTATTCTATTAAATATAATAATATTAATAATATAAATATTATATTTTAATAGTATAATATAACTATTAATAATATAATATATAAACATAATAATATTTATAATATAATATTATATATATATCATATTTTGTTTGATAAAGTCAATTGGAAACAAGGGTCCAGAACCTTGTACAAAACAACCCAGAGGGCAAAGCAAAAGCCTCACACAGGCCAGAAGCAGTGCATTAACAACAGATTAACAAGATAACATAGAGTAATATAAAACCCTAACAGAACTAACTTTAAGCAAAAACAAACAATAGAAACACAAAACAACCAGCTAAGGATTTCCATCAATCCCATGCTTAGTGAGAAATTTGAACAACTCCTCATAATCCCCAAGGCTGTCAACCCCAATGCCCTTGATCTTGTCATCAAACTACTTCACAGCAGAAAAGACAGTAGCAGCACGGTGCAAGACTTTGGCAGCAAACCCCGTTATCCCTTTCCACTTCTTCTGCAACTCCCCAACCTTGCACCTGAGATCAGCAACCTCCTCAGTCATTTTTTCACACAGGGTGCACTTCCCTTTGTCCTCCTGATCATGGGTATCCTCCTCGTCCTCCGAGTAGTAAGTGTTCATCTTAGGGAAGTGACTAGTGCCCTCTTCCTCTTGCACAGACTCCATGGGAGTGCCCCCTTCATCCTCTCCCAGGGTGTCTTCCACAAACTCTAACTCACCCGACAACTCGTTTCCTTGAGGGTTGGCCGAAGGAATACCCACAATGTGGCTGGACCTTCTGACCCTCTGTGTTGTTTTACCGGCATTTCCCAACCCATTGCCACCTCCACCTTGCTTAGTAACAACATCCAAATCCATAAATTTCGACATAACCACTTCATATTGGATAGCCTCCTTCCCTCCCTTTAATATTTTATGTGGATGGGACCTTCCTTCATCTTCCATATCCATCGCTCTCTTAACCAAGGAGACCTCCCCCTTATTGAGCTCAATAGCCTGAGATTTGGGGCTCTTGTCAATATTCTTCAAGGTGGTTTTGCCTTTGGGGGTTTTAGAACCAAACTTAGGATTAAGAGTTTCGGTTGACAGGGAGTCTTGGACTTCCTCAATTCTAGGCCAATCCCTGGGGCCACAAGAAGGGGAGACCACTCCTTTGAGAAAACCAATAGATTTCTTCCCTTTGCCCTTAGCACTAGGGCTAGCAGCAGCAGGGTCGGAGGGGAATTGTGGAGAACGCTAACATTAATGGTCTTGGGGGGACACAAGGCTAAATGGAAATGGTACAGACGGAAAATAAGGCCTTGGTGGAGGGGGATGACCAGGGTGTTAGGATTCTTAGCATGGGCTTCCCTTGCCACCCTAATAGAGTTCTCCAGAGAAGATAAAAGGAAACAAGGAAAGCTAATCTCAGCATTGTGACGAAAATGTTTAAGCAAGGCAAAGTGATAATGAAAGTAAACCTTATAACACCCTTCAAGTGTAAAATATTTCATAATCATCATACACACCTAGTCCCAAGAAGTCGGAAGCTTCTCTCGCTCAAACCCCCTTGCATTTTAGTCACATGTTCTCCCTCTTTGAAGAAGGCCGCCATACTTTTCGAGTCGGGCACCCTACTTCGACGACAATGCTTTCTCCCTTTGGTAGACATCCCAGTTACCTAGCCTATAACTTCTTTAGTCACTTCGAAGCCAATACCCCCCAGCCAAACCTACTTATTATCCCAAGAATCCGCAAACTGACGAGAGAGATTCTCATCATGCCCTATCAAAATTTCAAGAAAGGAACCATCCCCCCCCTTCTTGAAGAATATGCCAAATAGTAGGGTCGAGCTTGAATTCATTGGAGGAAGAGGGCTCCGTTCTTACAATATCTCCTCCCATGGCAGCACCCTAGTTCATACACATTAATAGATACGTCGTGGAAATGCCTTTGTCTTTTCTGCAAGAAATGAGCCAATCTAAGTGGTAAATGGCTCAATGGTTTCCAGATCCTTCCGTGCACCCCGTATCACTCCAATGAGTGTTGCACTAGATTTGATGGGCACTGTAATGATGAATTAGATGCAGGGAGCTCTTACCACCTTGCTCTGCTGCTAGGGAAAGGATGTACGCCCGCCACCTCGTGTCAAAATTAATGCAGAGGCGATCGGAGATGAAATCGTGATGGTTACTATTGAGCCAGCCTGTCCTTCAACCATTCCTGTCAAGTGGGCCACCTTCCCTGCTAGCAGTCCAGTCATCAACAACTTGTTGAGTCATGGCCTACCAATCCACGTTAGCCTTCACGCTTTTTAGGATTTGAATCCTAACGCTCCCTTATTAATTTGAATTTTATCTCTAAGGGCATTATATCCTTCTTGGGTCCTATCGATAGCCCACCCTTTCAAGTCAACCGTTTTTCTCTTGACATCAATGCAGAGGAACATGGTCAGGGTAACCCAATAAATGTTCCCCCAGCTAACAATCCTCCCCCATGGGGCTCGAGGTCCACCATATTATCAAGGCTTGCTACCATCTTTGGAAATGAGGGCTTGAACTTTGCTAGGTAGATAAGTAGCCTTTCTCCAGCATCTCCAAGAGGAGCTATTAATACCAACATTGGCCATGGCATCCGCAATAGCATTGCCTTCCCTGTATATATGGGAAACCTTAAATTCCTCAAAGCCACTTAGCAACATTTTTATGTCCCTGACCTCATCCATCAATCGCAAACTAGAGTTAGCAGTGCCAAGGATAGCATTAACAAGGAGTTTAGAATCTCCTTCCACATGGAGTTTTTTGATACCCAAAGAATGAGCAAGTTTTTTGATATCATATTACTAATATAATATATTAATGTATAAAATATATAATATAATTATTTATAAATTAATATATAAATATAATAATATATTATAAATATTATAGTATATAAATATAATAATATATTATATGAATTCCTTAGCGAGTATTCCTTCCTGTTCAAGGTCGAGATTGAAACCCTTCCTCCTTCGCGATCCAACACACAGTGTCTGAGTCTATCATCCATCGTTTCCTACCGCAACAGAAAGAAAAAACACCCTTTTCGATGGCCCCAAATGTTGCAATAGCTCTGTGATCCATGTGAAATGGCACATGATTTGAGCCAATTGAGATAGAAATGATGTCGACGCTATCAGCAATGGCTTGTTCCATGGCAACAACCATGTCCATGTCATAGCAACCGTCTGCCCAGCAGGGTTTGTAGATGGCCAACCTAGCTTGAGGAGCCATTCCTCTGATCGACTCGTTGGCAGAGCCTAAGTAATTGGTCCCGAGAACTGCAGCCCCAATAACAGTGGAAGTTGTATGGGTACCATGCCCATCGTGCTCTCTTGGTGATTTGTATTCCAAGGTTTCGGCAATGGACATAATGAAGCAGGAAGAAGGTTGAATGGTCACAAAACAAACGCTATGTCTGCTCGACGAAGGAAGAAGGTCCAAATCTGCACGATTTAATAAAAATCGCGATTTAAACTAGGGTAAAAATTGGGGTTCCTTAAAAAACATGATTTTTTGAACAAATCATGTTTTTTAAAAGATTTATGCTTCTATGGTTATAACTATGATTGCTAGTATATTGAAAGTCTAACCTTGAGCTTTCTTTAGCTTCAGGCGGAGGTTGTGGTGAACAAACACCAAGTCATTCATTCGTTGTTGTGTTAGACGGTTGCGTTTCTTGGAATGTATGTATTCAAAAACACTCCCAGTACGCTCACAAGCAAATAAACTGCATGGCTGGCTCAATATGTGTCTTGTCATCCATCTAAGATTTCTGGTATCATGGCCAAAAAAATCCCACCATTGTGCTGAAAAACACAAATTATTTTGAGATGACATCATGTAAGATATATTAAAAACTTATCACCTTTAATCTACATGTCCACAATATAGAGAAATTGTCTAAAGCTTATAGTCTACCTAGTTGGAAGGTCTTCCTACCTTGCACGGTAGCCATATTTCAGAAAAAAAACCCTCGCCTACTTGTACATTTGTAGATCTGCCATAATTGCTTGCAACTTTTCCAAGGTAGGGAACATTTTCTCCATGCACATGAATAGGCCCTGTGTGACTTTAGAATCATCATCTCTGAATGATGAGCTATAGAACAAGGTTGGATTCAGATTGTATCCAGTAGAATGTAGAGGGGAGTGCATCTATTGATCCCATCTCCTATCAATTATTTCCCACAATGGCATGTACCTGTCCACATCATTTTCCATCCTATCCCTCATCACCTCCTTGGCCCTATCCATGGCCTCATACAAATAGCCCATGGGAGATTTCTCCCCATCCACTAGCCTCAACTTTTACTAGAGGCTCTGAAAATTCTACAACTTGTTCACTTGCATCCCAAAAACTTGTATAATAAATGTACTCTGCCACCATTATGCCATCTATTGGCCTTGACAAGCCAAACTCCATCCACTCATTTGAAACAAACATTCGCTTCAAATTCATTTTCTGTTGGCAAAGAGTTTGCAATGCAAGGAAGTGCATAGCAAATCGTGTCACCCCTGGCTGAATTAACTCCTTGTCCTCTGTGAAGGAGCACATTAGACACAACACCGTTATGTGTTTGTAGATGAACTCAATAATTGTGCGAGCCTTCTGCAATACCTCCCTAACCCATTCAAGTTTTCCAATGTCCTTGAGGGTTAGATCAAGGCAGTGTGTCGTGCACAGGCTACAAAACATAGAGGGATACTTGTCAATCAGGAGTCTCCCAACAGCAACGCAAGCAACAACATTGTCTGTAATAAATTGTACCACATTTGATGGCCCTACATCCATGACCACCTCGTCAAACAACTCAAACAATGCAACTGCAAATTTGATCCTATCTGATGCATCCACAAATTTCACAAAAACTATGCCAATATCAAGGAAGTTGATAAGGGTTTGATTCCTTCTATCCATCCATCCATATGACATTATGGTGCAACCAATCTTTGTCCACTCTAGTCGATGTTCATAACCAACATCATTAACATCCTGCACTACATCATTGAGTATACCAACCCTCAATGTCTCATAAGATAGGGCTTTGAATCCAAGACTTGCAGCTGCAATAGCATCCACCATACCTTCCCAGTATGGAGATCTAACAACATGGAACGGCAAGTTGGAGCAGTACCGGAAATTTGCAATTGCCTTCTTCACCTATTCATGGGCGTTCTTCCTCCATTTTGTACTCTCCAAAGTGGTATGTGATCCTAATGTAGTACGAGGTGCAAAGAAAGATTTAATGTACCAACCAAAAGGCATAAGATCTTGGCTAACCTTCCCATAAAACACATGATCTAAATGGTAAGTAGAAACAACAGCCATCAAGTAAGAAATTCTGCCTTATCAGCCTTTATGAGTTTTTGAGACTCATCGAAGGGCGGCTCATATTTCAAAAAAAAAATTCTCCAGAATATTGTCACTTAGTAAATCCAAAAATGGTTGAAAGAAAAAAGTAGGAAAACCATTAGGCCCAAGGGTATGGTCTCTAGCTAAATCAAAAATAGTAGATTTAACTTTCTCTATAGAGATCTTTTCCATAGGGCTTTGTTATGTGAGGCCTTAATCTTAGTCGAAATGGATTTAATCAATTTAGCAACTACTTTTCTCTTTTGTCCTCCTCTTCTTTAGTTAAGATACTATTCTAGAAGGAAACCAAAGAGCCCCTAATGGTCTCAAGGTTATTCGTAATTTGGCCCCCTTCCAATTCTAGCTTGGAGATAAAATTTCTCTAGCTTCTCATTTTGAGAGAGATATGAAAGAGTTTTGTATTACAGTCACCTTAATTAAGGCATTTTGTTCTAGATTTTTGTTTCTAGAATATTTCCCAACATGTATAGACTTCCACAAGCTAATAAGCCACCTCTTTCTCTTCATCTTTTAGCTCAAGCCAACTTGCTTTTTTGTTTAGATCTCAGACATTTTATTTTCCAAAATCATATTTTCTTTGGAAAAGGTTTTTAAACACAGACATATTCCAATGAAACTTCAAGTCTTTAAGCTTTTCTGGAAAATAGATACCTTTTGGTACCAGAATAGGAGTGAGGATCTTTCCAGAAGTTAGAGATAGCCCATCTCGCTCCCTATGTTCTAACCACAAATTTTCAAACCTAAAGGGAACCTTTCTTGGTAAGCTATCCTTGTCAAAAGTCACCAAGATAGGCCAATGGTCAAAACCCACATCTAAAAGAACCTCAGAGCTAAAAATATTATCAGTGTACAACAACTCCAAAAATCTGTCAATTCTAGCTAATATATTATCCTGCCTTTCCTTCTATTTGTCCATGTGAACCATGCTCTTAAGTTTTATTTCAAATTCACCAGTCAATAAATACTAATAATTTTTTTTTAAACTAGTTAACATTTCAACCTAACACTTTTCATTAGTTAGATTTAAAATTACTAACTCTCTATTTTAATAATATATTAACTTTTTTACATATTAATTAAAATTGAACTTAAAAGCAATCATAAAATGCTGAGCTGCTTTATTGACCTAAATAGCTCTTAAATGTTAATTATTTGTACCACTAACTAATTTTTCATCAATCCTCTTTAATATGTATTAAAAGAAGGCAACGTCTATCCAGCATTCTGGATGCACATTTGACCATATTTATTAATTCACTCAAATTCAAAATCATGTTATATTCTGAATTTCAAATAATTAATAAGTTTTATTTTACAATTTTCTTGCAACTCTTTGCAGATAAGTAGAACGAGGATAGTAAATAGTACTTTTGGAACTTTGATTGACCTACTCTAGCCATTGCAGCTTCGAAGCTTGGCTAATAAAGATGGTGGTGAATTTAATTAAGACATTGGACAAACTACAAAGTACAGTTAGAAGTTTCCAAGCCTCCAGTGGGAATGGACTGTGTGACGAATGCTCTCATTTAGAAATTAAATCTCAATTCAGTGGATGATGTGGTTAAAGTTTGAATATGGGGTATTGGTGGTATTGGCAAGAGAAGTCAAGACCACAGTTGCAAAGGCAGTGTACAATCAAGTTTATGCTGATTTTGATGTTGCTTACTTTGTATTTAATGCCCATGCTACTGCTACTGACCCTACAGGTCTTATAAATTTGTAGAAATAAATTCTTGAAGATTTAGCCAAATATGATGGAAAAATGCATAGTGTTAATCAGGGCATATCTTTGTTCATCGATCATTTGGGAGGAAAATGTGTGCTGCTTATTTTGGATTATGTGGATGTTGTTATATTATGATTCTTTGGTTAGGGATTAGTTGGTCCCTAGCAAAAAAGTTATTATAACTTATAGAGACAAACACATTCTCAATGTTGCTCAGGTTTCATCTGAATGCATCCAGGAAATGGCTGGATTAGAGATAAATGAAGGTCTCCAATATTTAGTTGGCACACTTTCTCAAAGCATTTCCAAGTCCTAATTATGGAGATTCGTCCAAAAGAATAGAGGAAGCTTGTAGAGGGAATCCTCTTTCATTGGAAGTGATTGGATCATTCTTATATGATAAGCAAGAAATATAGGTTATTGGACTGAAGCTCTTCACGACATTATACTCAATCAAGATATTCACAAAAGACTCTACATCAGTTATAGTGCTCTTCATGATGAGGAAAAAAATATTAGTGGACACTGCTTGCTTCTTCATTCGAGAACACAAAACATTGCCCATTGTTTTCTAGAAATCCTCGTACAGTATGGTAAGACATTGTCGTTCTTAATCTTTCAATGAAGTTACTATAAAGATTGACCATTTGGTATGCATGACCATTTGTGAGCTCTACTTAAACATTTGGTTTAATGGTCAAATAGTTAATAGCAATTTTACACATCATTCACACCAAAAAGTAGTAAATAGTTGTCCTATTTTTATTGGACAGAATTTAGTAATTTACTTTTGACTATTGAACTGGATGATATTTAAGAATAGCCCCATTTGTGAGATATGACGGGGACCATTTTGAAAAAGAAAAATAGGGCACCTAGCTGTGGGAGGCCACCCATTTAAGCCCCATATCCAACAACAGTAATTTCTCTCACCTTTGTCTCAATGGAGGCAATATACGAAGACTTAAAATGGGTTATTCTTAAACATCAACCAAATTCAATGGAAAAGATAAATGTTGGCCAATAAAAATAGGACAACTATTTACCAATTTTTGGTGTAGATGAGGTGTAAAATTTCTATAGACTGTTTGACCATTTACTAGATGATGTTTAAAACTTTAAATAGTGTGCTTAAAATGTTGTACACACCTAGTCTTTGATATCTTTATTTGTAGAAATTGCCCATTGAAGGCATGATAGAAGACACACTAGCCATGCTTCCTAGAAGTTTCATATGGTTACGGTTGGAACATTGTCCCTTTGCAAATTGGCATGGATAGAGCAATAAAGAAGCCATGTCACTTCAGATATGTGGGTAACATTTGGCAATTGAAGATTATTCAACTAAGATTGCTCTGATTTAGAGAACATTTCTATCTCTCCCCTATTTTCACTTCCTAATATACAACTGCAACACTTAGATTTGGTAGGGCGTAAAGATTTAAATAACCTCACTAATACCATCAGCAACTTGTCACAGTTACAACACTTCAACTTAGGAGGGCATACAAGATTAAATAACCGTGTTGATGTTATTGGCATTCTGTCACAGATATATCACTTAGACTTGAAATGGTGTAGAAACTTATATAACCTCCTTGATACCATTGGCAACCTGTCACATCTGCAACACTTGGGCTTGAGATGGTGTAAAAGCTTAAAAAATCTTCCTCATACCATTGGCAACATGTCACAGCTATAGCACTTAGACTTGGGATGGTGTGAGTGGTTAAATAATCACCCTGATACCAATGGCAACCTGTCACGGCTGTACCACTTGGACTTGGGATGGTTTGATAGGTTAAATAACCTCCCTATACCATTGGCAACATGTTACAGCTCACTTGTACTTGCGAGAGTGTAAAAGCTTAAATAACTTCCTTAATACCGTTGGCAACTTGTCACAGCTACAACACTTGGACTTAAGATGGTGTAAAAGCTTAAATAACTTCCCTAATACTAGTGGCAGCCTGTCATAGCTACAACACTTGGACTTGAAAGGATGTGGAAGCTTAAATAGCTTCCTTGATACCAATGGCAACCTGTCTCAGTTGTAGCACTTGGACTTATGAGGGTGTGTAACCTTAAATAACCTCCCTAATACCATTGGCTACTTGTCACGATTATAACACTTGGACATGGGAGGGTGTTCGAGGTTAAATAACCTGCTTGATACCAATGGCAACCTGTCAAAGCTGTAGTACTTGGACTTGAAATGATGTTATAGGTTAAATTACCTCCATGATACAACTGCAACACTTGGAGCTTAATTTACCTCCCTAATACCATTGGTAACCTGTCATAGCTGCAACATTTAGACTTGGTGTTACTGTTGAGAACAAGGTATACAAAAAAATAGTGCTCAAATCTGATTAACTAATTAGAATCTTAGATTAACATGTGATTAACCATCAAATTTGAACTATAACACGGAGAAACACATATAGCAGCAAATTAAATCTAGCAATAACACAACATCAAATGCACATGGAGAAACTCTTGGAACGAGGAAGAACTCCACCACCAAAGAGACCCAGACCTTGTATTAATCTTAAAGAATTAGCTGCATCAATACAATCCACTCAACTCCTTAGTCCAATAGAATTTTGGCAACATAACAATACTTCACCTACATAACACTATGAAACCTCCATCTAGTGCCTTCAATTTAGAGAGCAAAGAGAAAAAGGAAACCACAAGTGGTTTCAGAAAGTAGTGGCCACCAAAACCATGGTCCTACATGCAAAAGCCAAAAACCCATGCCCTAGTATGAAATTAATCAAACACTCAAGATAGAATCCAACTAATGACATCTTTACTTCATAACTCCCAATAGGCACAACTCCCAAGACTAGTGCTCCATGATGAACATGACAACTAACGAGGGCCCCGTCAATTACAACAAGATGCTCCACTCTTTCCAATATAACTCCTAAGTGTTACATGAGAGAGATGGAAAATTACATTGATGACGATGACTGAGTAACTCCCACTATTGACCTTTTTCCATAAGCTCCTTGTTTAATGTCGTTACAACAATATTCCAAATACCTAGGAAAATAACATTTTAATAATATTTTCTCTCAACACCTCATAGGCATCTAAGTACCCATTCCAAGAATATTGGAGACACAGACATTAAGATTACAAGTGAATATCACACTAAATCCTAACATTCTCCCACTTGATATTTACATTGCAATAACATAATAAGAAACTTTAAGTGAATTAATTGTGAGAAGAGGCAAGGGCCATAGCTTCCTTGTACCAAGGAACTTATTCATGCTCTTTAGTTTTGTAAGAGAATCTAAAACATTATCCAAAGTGTCCAGCTTCTCTATCATGACCTTACCATCCTCAACCATGTTACAAAGTGATATTATGCGTCTGTATGCTTAGTATGAGCATGCTACATGAGATTCTTCACTAATAGATAGCATTCTAGCTCTCACAACCAATCCCTACCTTCTTGCAGTCAAACCCAATACCTAAACACAACCTTTGTAACCAAACCACCTCCTTACATGCATGTGTAGTAACCATAGACTCTACTTCTACTATAGATAAAGCAATTGGAATTTGCCTTTTACTCATCCAACTAACAACACCTCCAAATAGAATGAACATATAATTACTCATAGATCTTATGCTATCCAAATCACTAGCCCAATCTGAATCATATATACACACATACATATAAACTACATATATATTAGATGTATGTATTGCGTACATACAATATGTACATATAATATACATACATCCATATTTAGATACACATACATATACACATCATACATGTACATACAATACAAACATATGTAATGTGTGTACGTACATGTAGTATTGTATGTATGTATATATATTACATGTATTGTATGTATGTGTACGTATGTCACATGTGTAGATATATATATAGAGAGAGAGAGAGAAACATAATATAGCATAAAATATTGTAAATTAAAATATAAAAATCAAAATATATATAAACAAGTGCCACGTAGTGGCGAGTACCTGCCTTGTAGTGCTGTAATTATTGTATGTGTTTTAGTTGTAATTATAGTTGTGTTTTAGTTTTAATTTTTTAATTCATTAAGTAAATTTCAAATTTACTTTTTGTCAAACCAACAAAATCGTTATTATTTATAGTTATAATATTAATAATAATATTAATTATATTATTAATATTTATTATAACACTTGATATATTATCTTAATTATATTATAGTATTATAATATAGTATAATATTAATTGATATAATATTTGACTTAATTTTTTTAAAGCCAATATAAATATTATAACAAAATTGTAATATTTATAGCATAATTTATAAATTTTTTTAGTTTAAATATTAATGAAATAGTATAATTAATTATTTATTGATAATAAACAATGTTTATATTATAAATATGATAATAATATATTTATATTATTACATTATTCTAATATTATAATATTTTTATATAGTATTATATTATATTTTTGTTTTTTATTATATTATTAAATTATATTATATTTATGTTTATGCTTATTATTATATTACATTATTCTAATATTATAATATTTTTATATAGTATTATATTATATTTTTGTTTTTTATTATATTATTAAATTATATTATATTTATGTTTATGCTTATTATTATATTATTATACAATATTATTATAATATTATAATATCAATTAAGATAATATATGAAGAAGTGTTAAAAATGGATATAAATAATATTATAAATAGTATTATTAATATTATAACTATAAATAATAACGATTTTGTACCTTTGACAAAAAAATAATTTTGAAGTTTAAGTAATGAAGTAAAAAATTAAATTCTAAAAAACTGATGATTTTTCACTCTCAAAATTATCGCCATCCGCTTAGCCATGACTTAACTAGTGGGAGGTAAGATTAGTGTTCATAATTTGTTTACATGCCACATCCTCCCCTCAAACCGAATTTCTCAATGTTTGTTGTACTCTCAGATAAATCATTTTTCAATGATTTTTTGTTAAAATTTTATCATCTTGACAAGGAAAAGTTCAAATTTATATCAAATTTGCCCCACAAGAAAAATAATATTGTGTATATAAATTTGCCCCACAAGCAAAATAATCCTGTGTCTTGATTGGTTTATTGTTAATAGATTAATAACTAGATAAGCCTCAACGGATGGCAGCCAGTAATAAATATTATAAAAATTATGTTCTATACCCTTAGATATATAAATAATTAAATATATGTATATTTTTATAATTGTTGTTTCTAGTTGTATCTGTATCACACATCTTGAAAATTTGCCATATCCGTATCTATATCTGTATCTGTATTAGATACTGTACACGTTTCCATGCAGGTCTGGATTAAGACATTGGATAGAGTGCCATTAAAAGTTGCCAAACATCCCATTGGAATGGACAGCGTTAAGAATGCTCTCATTCAAAAATTAAATCTCAATTCAATGGAAGAGGTGCTTAATATGGGTATTGGTGGTATTGGTAATACCAAGTTGCCAAGGCCATGTACAATCAAGTTTATGGTGATTTTGACACTGCTTCCTTTGTATTTAATGTCCATGCCACTGCTGCAGATGACACATGCCTTAAAATTTGCAATTCTTAATATTTAATCAAAATGATGAAAAAGTATACAGTGTTAATCAGGGCATATTTTGGTTCAGAGATCGATTGGAAGGAAAACATGTGCTTCTTATTTTGGACGATGTGGATGCTGTTGTACAATTGGATGCTTGGCTGGGGATTGTCTAGCCCTTGGCGGCAGAGTTATTATAACTTCTAAAGACAAACACATTCTCAAAGTTGGTCAGGTCTCATCCGAATGCATTAAGGAGATGAGTGGATTGGAGATAAATAAAGGTCTCCAGTTATTTAGTTGGCACACTTTTCTCAAAGCATCTTGATGCAATAGAAGGTGGCAACAACATGTTTTACAAAGTTTCACAAACTTATGCTCTTGATCGGCTTCAAAAACTCTCACAATGACCCTCCAAAACTAGGTTGTTTCAGACCAGTTTTAGAAAAACGGGGATATCTATTGATGAGGTTTTTGTGACTGCAACAACATTAAAATAAAACACAGAGTATTCTATCATCTCTTGAATAAAGCTTCTCAGATGTTGAACTACGTGATCGAATGAGACTGCTCCAAGGTTCCTTGAATGTCAGGTCTTGACATGCATAGGGATAGACTCAGTGGAATGATGTGATTTGCTAATAATCACGAGGGGGACTTACGTGGGATTACTCCTTCATGGACATGGAATTCACTCCTGGGACTCGAACTTGTGGGTGAATGGAACTCCTTCACAAATGCACAACTTGGAATTCCTAGGTTCCACTCTTGAAGAGGCAAATGATTTGGCAATGAGGCTCTGGAAAACTAAACCTAGCAAAAATCTAAAAGAAAATGCAAAAGATGAGGTAAGGGTTCAGGAGTAACTAATCGATGGAAGAGGACTACTATTGAGGATGGAAACTAGAACTAGTCCTCTGCTTCGTCATGAGACAACAGCTAGCCAGGGATGGTGCTATCTTCTGAGGGGGAGTAAGGATTTTCGGACTACTCCTGCAAGGGACATGGAACTGAAACATGCAGAACAACCGAAGTTAGACTTGGAATTAGTTCAGGCTAACCATGCACGGTGATTTGCAAGCCACAGATCACCAATGGTATGAACAAACAGATTCAACCATTCAACAATAATAATCTCCATCATTCTAACTAATGAAAAGCTTTGAAAGAAAATAGAAATGAAACAACTTAGATCTTGGAGCTTATGATTTGCTTCAAAGAAGTCAGAAAACCATGCCACAATCCAAAGAATATCAAGAACACCAATCTTCAATGTCCATATATTGATTTGGGAATGTCTTACAACAATCTTGTTGATTCTTCAAAGTTCCTTTGCTCCAGAAATGAAGTGTAACAGAAAGGAACAGCTAACTAACTACTTGCTCTAAGAGCCTAAGAAATGAAAGAAGAAAGAAGGCCCTTTGAAATGAGGCCCCTCAGCCTATTTATAGGCAAACATAACCCAAAGGAGGAGGTGAGGAGATCTGATCTCCTAAAAATCTGTGCAAACCCTAAAGAAATAGGGATAAACATGTCATAGGCTCCATGGGATGCTACCACCTATCCTGGACGCCAAGCTGACTAAGTTGCTTGGTAGGTAGGTGAGACCAGTCAACTGTCTATTCCTTGGTCGCCAATTCCATGGTGTCCTAGAATCCACTTGTCCCGGTCGCAAATTCCACTTGGAACAGGATTTTGCGACCAGGAATGATTTTCTTCATGGGTGCAAATTCCAGGGTGAACAGGATTTTTATGTGGAGGAATCCTTCCTTGAGTAGGGGCGCACTTTTCAGTAGGTTCAGGAATCCTTTGTTTGGAATTCCTTCTGACCAGGGCTGCAGTCCCTCAGAGGTCATGGATTCTTGAGTTGGAATTCCTCATCCTTGGCATGGATTCCCGTTCTTCCTGATGGATGGTGGACTGTACTTTTGTTCTTGGCTCTCCAAGGATTGATCCTCCTATCCGAAACTGGAATCCCTGATATTGGACTTGGAGTGTATTTTCTCTTTTCTTCTTGTGGAATTCACATGTAGTCTCCTCGTTTGGCGTTGGAAGTAGTCCTCCTCTCCGGTATTGGAACTCCATGATGCTTGAGATAGTCCTTGATCATCCTTGAGCTCCGTCTTCATGGAAGCCCATCCTCATCCTGGATTCCTGCGAAACAAGGGAAACCTCGAGTAGTCATGATGAACAAGGTCCTTAAATGCAGTGCAATCAAAAGATAAAACAGGAACTAAACTTGCATAATTGATCAAATTAGCTTATGAATTCCTGAATAAACAACGGATTTTCTTCACTTTCTGGTGTCCTTCACACTTGGACTAACTTCTCCTTCATTCCAGGGTTACCACGCATGGACAGGAGGAATTTCCAGATCAAGGAGCAATTTCCAGGTGGTCGGGGATTTTCACCTGTCGGGATTTTCCAATGTCGGGGATTTTCCAATGTCGGGGATTTCCTGATGTCGGGGATTTTCACCTGTCGGGGATTTCTTGATGTCCTGGATTTCTTCCAGTCGGGGCTTTCTTCCCTTGGAGTGATTCTGGAACCTTTTGTTGAAATTTGGCTAAGTCCTAGATATCTTTCCTGCAAGATTTTATGGTCATTGTTTCGTTTTGGTCAGGCATCAGCTGTGGGTGAACTGGAGGATCTTGTCCAGGGGCGCAAATTCCCTCAGGTGCAGGATTTTGCGTCCTGGACAAAAAACTGTCCAAGAGCGCACATTCCCTCAAGTGCAGGATTTTGCGCCTTGGACAAAAACTGTCCAGGAGCGCACATTCCCTCAAGTGCAGGATTTTGCGCTTTAGACAAAAACTGTCCAAGAGCGCACATTTCCACAGGAGGTGGATTTTGCGACTTTGACCCTGCATGTTCAGTTTTCAAGAATTTTAGTTAAGGACTTATCCTTTTCCTTTGGTTTAATTTTGGCAAAGGGTGAATTTTAGTTTGTTTCATCAGAGGTTTGATCATTGACACAAGATTCGGGGCTCGGAGTTTTCATTTCTTCCATCCCCAAGGAATCTGCCCTCTTCGCAGTGAAATTTGCAGGAGGTGAACTCTAGCTGCCTTAGGAAGGTTCAATGTCGATACGGGATCCGGAATACGGAGTTTTCGTTTCTTCCATCCCTCTCAAGGAATCTCCCATTTTCATGGCGAAATACGAAGTTTTCGTTTCTTCCATCTTTTGTTTCTTCCATCCCCTCAAGGAATCTCTCACCTTCATGGTGAACATGGAATTTCATTTCTTCCATCTTTTGTTTCTTCCATTCCTTCAAGGAATCTCCCATTTTCATGGCGAAATACGGAGTTTTCGTTTCTTCCATCCCTCTCAAGGAATCTCCCATTTTCATGGCGAAATACAGAGTTTTCGTTTCTTCCGTCTTTCGTTTCTTCCATCCCCTCAAGGAATCTCTCACCTTCATGGTGAAAATGGAGTTTCGTTTCTTCCATCTTTTGTTTCTTCCATCCCTTCAAGGAATCTCCCATTTTCATGGCAAAATACGGAGTTTTCATTTCTTCCATCCCTCTCAAGGAATCTCCCATTTTCATGGTGAAATACGGAGTTTTCGTTTCTTCCGTCCCCTCAAGGAATCTCCCATTTTCATGGTGAATTTTTTAGATAGTCAGGGAGGAATTTCCTAGGTCGCACATTTCAGTACCAATAGGATTCCCTTTGTCCAGCTTGCAAAATCCAGGCAATCAAGAAGGAATTTTCCAGGTCGCAAAATCCACGCAGTCAAGGAGGAATTTTTCAGGTCGCAAAATCCAAAAGTCAAGGAAGAATTTTTCCAGGTTGCAAAATCCAGGCAGTCAAGGAGGAATTTCCCAGGTCGCAAAATCCACCTAGTCAGGGAAGAATTTTCCAGGTCGCAAAATCCAGACAGTCAAGGAGGAATTTTCCAGCTCGCAAAATCCAAGCAGTCAAGGAGGAATTTTCTAGCTTGCAAAATCCAGGCAGTCAAAGAGGAATTTTCCAGGTCGCAAAATCCAGACAGTCAAGGAGGAATTTTTCCAGGTTGCAAAATCCAGGCAGTCAAGGAGGAATTTCCTAGGGTGCAAATTCCTGTAGGAACAGGGTTTTCCACCTTGTCGCATTTTCCTGATGGTCAGGGAATTTCCTCTGTCAGGAATTCCTCCAAGGCAAAAAGTCGCAGCTTCAAGGTGGGTCTTGGAATGGAATGATCCTTGAATTCCTTGTTTTGCAAATCTCACTAAGTGAAGGAATTTTCCTGTCCGGAACTCTTGCAAGGTAGAAGGTCACCCTTTTGGAGTGGGTCAAGGAATGTTCAGTTCAGGAATGTTCCTGTCAAGGAAAATCCAGTTCAGGAATTCCTTCCTGTCAAGGAATATCCAGTTCAGGAATTCCTTAGTGAGGATCTTGGGTTTTCCTACCTTAAACTGTGGAATTTCTATTCACTCTAGATGAAGCTTCTTGACATTTGAACGAGGATTTATACCTTGGAACGAGGAACTGCCTCTTTTATCATGGAACCCCTGTAGTCATCTTTGGAATTTTCCATTACTTCAAGTCAGGGATCGATGAGTTTCGACAAGGAATGACAAGCCCTCAGTGCACTCCGGACTCTGGATTTAGAGACCTGGAACAGAAATCATGGTGGATTTTGGAGTAGGACCTTAGAACAAATACCACCGGAATGGAATTGCGAACAAGGACCTCCAGATTCTGAAGTTTGAAACATGGATTGGAACTGTGGAACAAGAATCCGGATAGACCTTGCAACGGGATTGTAGATAAGAGCTTTGGAATAGGATTCCTGTTCATCAAGGAGTTTTATGCTGAGGGCGAATGATTTGGACCCTTTTCCATGGAATGATGGACTCCTTCCATGGACTGGCTAGATTTAATCGAGGAATGACAGGTAGGGCATTATTCATCCTCATGAGTCGCCCTTTTCTTCACTACTTCAAGCACTCCTAATGTTCCCTGTGAGCTAACTGCTTGGGCATTCTTTCCTAGCTTCATGGATTCGGGCAAGAAACTGCAAGATCAAAGCAAAAAAGACGGCGAAAGCAAGCAAAAGAGGGGGTCCCCATTTGCAATGGGGTGATGTGTGAAAACGTCACAACAATATCTCCCTCCAAACTCAATGAAATTGAACCCAATAAAAAACCCATTTTAGTTAAGAATGCCCTCTAAAATGGGTTTCAACCATTTATGTAGAAAGTATTCCAGGAGGCCATACTATGCTCTGTAACAGGACTGTTACCCTAGATGAGGGTTTTTGGTAGTTTAAAACAGTTTGTACAAAAATGGCTGTAAATTTTGCAAAACTCAATAAAAATTTATAAAATTAGAATCAAATGAAAGGTGATTCAAATATCTTTCCAACAAAACCAATTTTATGTCATTTGAAGGCCGTATGGGGCCATACCATCCTTGGGAACATCAACATTGCAAGAAAAATATACAAAAAAAACTGAATTTTATTCATTGTTTTATCCCCCTTCTCGTTCCACCACACCTTCGATTGTTGAAGGCCTATTTACATATATAGAGTGACTCCCAATCAGTCACAACTGAATTCCATTCTTTGTGACAGTTGGGAAGCCTCTTAATTACCTATTTGTTAACATAGAAGTTTCTTCATTTATCTTGCATTATTTGACCTTGTTTTGACAACAACCCTAAACTATGATTTTAAAATTTAAACACATATGGGATTGGTCATTGTGACCTTATTACAAGCATCTTGGTCTATGATGACCTTATTTACATGCAAAATGACACAAAAACCCTTAAACCCTAATAAAAGACTTAGTTTGACACTTTTGCCATAAAAGAGAATATTGGGTGCTCTTGCACCACATCTCCAAGTCCTAGTTACGAAAATCTGTCTAAAAGAATGGTGGAAGCTTGTAAGGAGCATCCTCTTTCTTTAAAAGTAATTGGATCCTTCTTGTATGACAAGAAGGATGACACAGGTTGCTAGACAGAAGCTCTTCACAACATTACTCTCAAACCAAAAATTTACAAAAGACTCTACATCAGTTATAGTGCTCTTGTGATGCAGAAAAAAAAATATTTGTCTACATTGCTTGCTTCTCCATTGGAGAAGAAAAAGCATGTCCCATTGTTTTCTGGAAATCCTTGTACAAGATGGTAGACACTGCTGTATCTAATCTTTCAATGAAGTTACTGATAAAGATTCATGACAAAGGAGTCTTTGATATGCATGACTGTCAAGAGATATAGGACGAACCATTGCTGAAAAAGAAACAAGAGGCTACTCATCTATGGGGGGCTGCCCATTTAAGCCCTGTATCCAACAACATCAATTTCTTTAGCCTTCTACTCAAAGTAGGCAATCCAAAAAGGCTTAAAGTAATGTACAGACCTCCTCTTCGCTATCTTGATTTGCAGAAATTGCCCGTTGAAGGCATGTCAAAAGACATACTAGCCATGCTTCCTCCAAGTTTGATATGGTTTAAGGTTGGACCATTGTCCATCTGTAAGTAGGATGAACAGAGTGATAAGGAAGCCACCACTCCAGATTTGTGGGGAACATTTTGGCAATTGAAGATTATCCAACTAAAAGACTGCCATTACATCGACAGCCTCTCTATCTCCTTCCTATTTTCACTTCCTAATATACGGCTGCAGCATGTCATGACTCTCCCTGTGGCACTGTTTTCTGTATAAGAGAAGGGAAAGAAAATGGTTTAAATTGTTGATTATTGGTAAATAATTGGCAATAAGAAATTGGGATAATTGATTATTCCAAATATCAATGACTTTTGGTAAGTATGACCTTGGATACTATTGATTGGAACATGTATGGTGGACCATTAATACATATGGTCATGATACGATTCTCTATGTTACGTATTCAGTGAGGAGGGATGAATACTGCTGATTCCACTTTGGAGGGCTGTGCAGGTATTTAACTGGATTCTGAAACATTCACTGATTGTGAAATGTTGATTTTTAGGTTGACCAAATGCACAATTTTGGTTGCAGAGGGTTTATGTGAGACAAATCCTAAAATGTTGAGGTCGGGACTTCGACTAGAGGATTCTAGCCCAGGCCCTACCGACAGCATTAGGTGTCAGAGTTAAGGACCTAAAATTATGCCACCTAAATTATAAAATTCTTCAGCAACTATTAAAATTAAATTGTGTATTTAGAAATCAAGCCCAAAATAATAACCTAAGCTATTTAAAAAGGATACTAAATGCAGAGTTTCATGGAAATGGTTACAGTATCAGATACAAATACGGCAAATTTGCTAAAGCCCATGATACACATTCGGCTAGATATGACAATTATAGAAATATACATATATTCAATTATTTATGTTTCTAAGGGTATAGGATATAACTTTAGAGAGAGAGAGAGCTCACAACATCTAGCAATTGAAATACAGAGATGGCAGAAAATAAATGAGTCATACCTGTAAGTGTGAACTGAGGTTGACAATAAAATGCATTTGATGCTTGATTGTCCTTTTTAGATTGGTCGATAAGGGTTGACAATGGGCTTTTTGCCCGTCTAAATGAGACAAAAGACAACTCATCATTCACAGCCAAGAGTGCAGAATCAGGCACTCAAGATCTTTCAAATAGACATAAGGAAAATAAGAAATGCTTGTTATCCTTGTCTATTAGTATTTTCCGTACCTATTAATACATTACAGCTTGTTCGTGACCAATACCAGGGTCACTGAATTTGTGTGCTTCATAGAATTCAACTAGATAATATAGATTGCATCATTAGTGCCATCTTCAATGCTGTCAGTTGCTATTTAGAAGTAGACATGGCACGGGAATGTGTGATAGGAGTTCAAATATCTCTAATTTTGGGTTTAATCCTCTGTTTTTCTTTCTATCCTTAATAAGTCTTCCTCTTGAGATCCAGCTCTAAGATGGAACAATACATGCCTCCCACAACTAAACTTGGCTTCCAAAGCAATAAGAGGTATCATGTGTTTTTGAGTTTCAGGGGAGAAGATATGAGAAAGACTCTGGTTGATCATCCCTTCCAACCTCTCTCTGCTGCAGGACTGAATGTCTTTTTAGACAGTCACAAATTGGAAAAGGGGGAAAGGATTGGGTTGAGCTTGGAAAGAGCAATCAAGACCAGTGTCATTCGCATTCCTATATTTTCCAAAGGCTATGCAGACTCACCATGGTGTCTCAAAGAGGCCGTTGCAATGTTGAGCACCCCTGACTTGATTATTCCTCTCTTTTATCATTAGCCTATCCAACTCAAGTTATATATCCTGAAAAGGACTCCAGTTCCTATAACCAGTCATTTCTCAAACATTATGGCCATTCAAATCAATACTAACACCTAAGAGAAGAGATTGATGGGTGGAACACCAAGGAAGCACGCCCTTCAGAAGATCTGTTCTCGCTCAGGCTGGTCCATGGATATAACTCAGGTATGAGTAATGAGCCTCACTTCCTGCTTGATTTTCTATATTTTTGGTTAATTATTTCATGGTTGCCGCTGGATAATAGATGAGATATGTGCCTCCACCCAAATATAATTATCTAAGAATAGGATTTTAGGTAACGGGCTTGGGAACAATGTAGTAGTTAGTTACTGAAACAAAATGAATCTATCCTTCTAAAATATGGGCCCCGGGTTTTATTTCTATGTTGCAGTTACTGAAATAAAATGAATCTATCCCTATAAAATCTTAAGCTAAGGAGGGGACTAAAAGTTTTCCCATGACTTTTATTTAATTTATCCCTATAAAATGTAGACCTCCATTCAACCCTCCTCCTCCTGCAGTTTTTGAAATATAATTATTTAATTTTAAAACTTTATTTTAGATTGACATGCTAAGAACGATAGCTTAACTTTAAATTTTTTGGTTTGCTTTTCTGTATTTTTGGTTTGGCTATATTGAAGGTTGTGAATGAAATAAAATACAATATCACAATCAGAAGCTCAGCTCTACAAAGTCACTTGGCCCGGGAAACAACCAACCCTACATGACTCACGAGTGGACCCCCCAAAAAACCCAAACCCTTGGCTATAAAAACAGAAGAACAGTTGTTAATTATTTTGAATGATAGGTGAAATTGATGCTCCACTGAGCGCCTCTGTCCAACTGTTTTTCAAATATAATTATTTAATTTTGAGACTTCATCTCAAATCACTGTCCAGCTGTTTTTCAACAAATATAATTATTTCATTTTGAAACTTCATCTCAAATTACTGTTCAGCTGTTTTTCAACAAATATAATTATTTAACTTTGAGACTTTATCTCAAATTAGCAAGTCAATAAATTTCTTTTCGGAAGACTGATTAGCAACTACTTTTGATGTTGTATTGTATTAAATTTTTATAGATTGTAAATGAGTGCTTCAGGATTAAACTGTGTGATAGTTTTTCCCTCAACGTTTCCAATCACACTCAGGAGAATAGAAAGCAAGAGAGGAGAAATAAAATGATTAAGACTGGAACTTAAAACCTCTTATAAAATGCTATAGGCTTCTCTATTGAAGCATCAGGAATGTTTTATTTTCAGCTTTTCTCTTTCATATTATAGGTGAGCTTTATTTTCCAACTTTTCTTCGAACCCTTTGCAGAGAAGTAGAATGAGGATAATAAGTAGTAGTTTTGCAATTTCTATTGACCTCCTCTGGTCATGTTACTAAATCGGCTATCGCAGCTTCAAAGCTGGGCTAATAAAGACTGTGATGAATGACATGATTAAGACAGCGTTGCTGGATACTTCCCAAACCCTGTCTGGATATATGTATCCAAGTATTGGACACTTGATACGGATATGATACAACCGAATAACGGCATGGATACCGTATCCAGATGTATCCATAAACAAGCCTATATTTGGGCTGTATCCTATACATTTGGATACGGCAACACACTATTTGGTGCCGTATCTGGCTTAGGGTTTATAAAAATAATAGACATCAGATTTCCACAGTCCAGGATAGACATCTTGAGTGTTTCAGAATTGAACTGTGTGAGAATTTTTGATCCATCATCAGGAAGAAGAGCTTAGATTATATACCAAAACTTGGAAACAATTTTTTTTAAAAATGTACACAAGGCTTGGATTTTTTTTTTTAAAAGCTCTTGAAAATACCCTCTATTCAGAGATGATACATTTGTACCAAATCTCTGGTGCCCAATGATTCTTCAGAAATGGGAACTGCTTAGTGCGATGGATATTACAGAGGGCTGATGGACAATCAGGTGGGTTTGGAGTTGAGTAAATTTTGCTTAAACATTTTGATGTGTAACACATGGGATTAGCTAGTCTTTCTTGCCATTCCCTGATGCATAAATTAAACTGTATTTAATAAGAATTTGTAGCAGAAAAGTTTGTTATTGTTCTTTCTCTAGAAGAACAAGAATCAAAGTGCAAATAAATTGTTTAGGACAGCACCTGATATCCAAACAAACCTTGGAAATTCTTGCTTCCAGAGTCTGCAGGGTACCATTCTACTGCACGCTTGTGAATTAGGGGTCACATAACAACCCAGGAGATAATTGCCCCAAACATGATAGAACCTGCACGGAAACAGTAAACAGCATTAGCCCCTTAGGAATCTATAAAAATAACGAAAGACGGAGAAATTTAAATTTGATTTTCACAAATCAAAGAATAAAGACAGATGATGAATGGATCAAAATACAAATTGAACAGTAATTCAACAATCAAAGGATCATACGTGTTTTTGAATGCTGTCATTCCAAGACTAGGAAAGTTAAATAGAAAATGTCAGAGGCTGTTAGAGCTTAATCTGTCTACCTAGGTAGCATTCCTTGATCATTCTTCCCAAGCACCAGAGAGCCATTCCGTAGATTACATATTTATACTGATATTGTGACGAAGTATTAAGCATGCTTTTAATTAAGTACCCATTATAGTGATTAACTGCACAACATTTTAGCAAATATGCTTACCAACCCACCATGTTGAAGGAACATTTCAAGGCACGTGTCAAATGGTGGCAATATAAAATTTACACTTAGCAATCGTAGAAGTTATTGAATGTTGATAAACTATTGAATGACTTTAAATGCCAGCTTAAAAATTTATATGAAAATGATACCCTCCATATTTAAATTAAAAAATATTCCTGCACATTTAAGGTTTTAAAAGGACTACAAAATTATTTAATAGAAATAATCTTATTCATCCCAACCAAAAATATAACATTACATTTGAAATTAAGTATAAGTACTTTAAAGTTATGTTAGTGTTTTAATTTGAATATTATTTGGTTTAATGGTTTAGTAATTTTATATTTCATCCTTTTATATTTCATCCAAATTTAAAAGTGATAAATAGTTGTTTTATTTTTAATGGTCAAAATTTATTTTTAACTAAAATTTATAATAAAAATAAGATGTATTTATAAATTGTCTTCAATAATACTAACAATCATTCCTTCTATAAATTTTTAAGAGAAATTTTGTATTGGCACATATAAAAGAATGACAAGATGAATTATTCAAATTCAGACAGGTTACTTTGCTTGGTGGATAATTCATGCGAGATCAAACCACATGGTATTATGTCGAATTGTTATTTATTAAAAATTTAAAAAAATGCAATTGACTTGAAACTTACAAATGTTTTGTTGGCAACTCGATTTTAAAACTAGTGATGAGATCGCAACAATGATTATGTCTAGGGGACAAGTTCACACTAATAATCATGTCCAAGATGAGTTTTGATCGTGCTCATGTATGTGGATTGGGAAGAAATTGCTCCAACTCTTAGGCACACTAATAGATATCAAACATTATACCCATCCAAATGCTTTAACCAAACCTAACATTATTGGCAATGGTCATTGTTGTCCTATTTTGCCTTTAGGCCTAATAGCCCAAGGATCCCCTAAATCCTACAAAATGTTGTAAAAATGCCTTCAGTTATGTTGTGGACATGCTATGTGTCTCGCCTTGTAAAGTTATCCCCAAAAATTCCAAGTATTTTCCTTTCAAGATTTGTCTTATCAACAAACTCGGCAATTCGTGAACCATCCTATTCGTCGATCAGCCAATTCATCGATAAGTGAATTGGTCGATAAAGAGGGAAGGGTTTTCTTTTAAGGCACGAGGTAGAAGATAAAGGAAATTCTCTAAGGCAAAAGGAAGAAAACTAAGTATTTTTCGGTAAACTTGGTAGTTCGCCGACAAGCCAAAGCACTGATTGGGAACAAGGCAAAAGGAGAAGTTGTTTTCTAAGGAAGGTCAAATTGAAGGAATCATCAAAGTATCGACAAAATATGCACTTCGCGAACCTCTTGGTTCACCAATTGGAAAGTTTGTCGACTAGCGAACTCACCGATGAAGACAAGATAGAAGATGGTTCACAAAAGTAGAGAATCACCAACAAGGAAAGGAGAAGGTTCATGGGGGCTGAGTGGATCACCAATAAAGGAGCAAGGTAGAAGAAATATGAAGCATGGTTCACAAATAGAGTGTTTTGTCGACTAGCAAACCTGCCGATATAAAAGGGAATGTTTCATCAAATGAAGAAAAGCTAGATGGCATAAAGTGAAAATCAAATGGCAAAGGGCGCCAAAAGTAAATTCAAAAGTTGAACACTTTTTAAAGTGTTGTAAAATCTTTAAAAAGGCATGATTTCTTGGGTGCTCCAAGTCACGCCTCGACATGAAACCATTGTTACAGGTTAAGGTAAATTGTAGGTGGATGAAACAGTGTCTAGAGATTAATTTTGCAGACCAGTCAACGTGGAATAGCTGGAATAGTGCAAACCCTTAATGCACAAGTACCCGAATTTAATGAGGTGGGTGAAGAAATTACATAGTGTGTGCAAGCTCCCAAACTGACGGATTTCCTAGGGGCACATTTGACTAAAGGCCCTCCTGCATTAAAATCTAGTACCAAAAGACATGGGCATCACCAAAAATTTTACAGATCTTCTGACAGGGCCATGGGCTGATTTTAATGCAATATGGGCGATCTGGGTACCTACAAAATGTGTTGATTAGGTTTTCCTACGCCCAAAGTTGCACCGTGAATGGAAAAAGCTATATATGCATGTGGATAAGATGTATTTCTGGGGGGTGTTTTCCTAGGTCATCACACGGGTAGAGGGATTCTTTAGCAACAACAAACCTTGTGATATCTTCTAGAACTAAGTGGATTTGATGCATTGTGCTCTATTTTGAGCCTTTGACATCTCCATTTTCAATTCACCTATGAATGGGAGTTCTCATTTTGTGTTTATATCTTATGTGTAGTGAATCTTTCTTCTTTTGTAATGGCTTTCTAGCCTTCATGATCAATATAAACTATTCTTTTTCTTCTCTCTAAAGCTTTACACTATGTTTATTTGAAGATGGTAGGCTTATCTTGTGGATAAAGCAGTCCCTTTTGCGGCTATAGTCTTCTACCCTAACCTTTTTGATAGCTTCTATGAGTCTGTGTGAGTCTGTTTCAATTTTGAGATCATTGTTGTGCTAATTAAGGATCGACTAAACACTAAATATAGGTGCATCACCATTCCCTTTTTTTGTTTTCCTTCTTCCCCTTTTTCTTGGTGATTGGTTGCATAGATTTAGTTATTTTGCTCTAAACCTTAAGTTCAGAATGAGGAACCAGCCTTCTCTAGAGGTCTGATCTCATCTACAAGGTCCCACACCTTGAGATCAGTCCCATTGTATCATTGGAATGCTTGAACATGCTTCAAGCAGGGTGTAATTCTAGGCGACAACAATTTCTAGCATGCCCGATGGGACCAATTTGATTATCCTTATCATCCATTGAATGATTTGGTGTGTTCTTCAATGTATCTCACCATCCAGGGTAGCTTCTTCAACACCATGGTGACTCCAAGACTCAAATCTACTAGTTTAAGCAACCCAAGTGCTTAAAAGAACTTCAAAGGTTAAGATTTTGGTGATATTCTTGATCTCACTTGCTTTCAAAAGCATTTCAATCACCCGGTGACTCTCTTCTAGTATGTACTTAGTTTCTCAAGGGTGCAGACTTGTTAGCTCACATTTTAAAAAAGTATTTGAATGAGTTTTCATGTTATATGATGTTAAATTTCTATGGAAGTTATGGTTATTCCCCTCCACCTGGTCAGAGTACAAATTGCATGCCTCCATATCAGCCATAGCAGGCCCAATATGCCCTTATTTCAATAGGTTATCAACATCCTCACAATGCTTACCTCCCTCCCACCCCTACTCAGTCTTCTTGGCATCCTAATCATGCATATTATCAACCCCAATAAGACCACTTCATCTCTAATCAACATATCTACCCTACTGAGCAACCTCAAGATGTCAACAATATTGAGTTTCAAAGATATCATGTTGAATTTTCAAAGGGAATTCGATGACATCAAGAGAGAAAAAATGTATAACCAGTAGCTTGATGAGCTTGCTCATCAAGCGTTCCTTCACCAGCAGCAAATGGAGATGCAAGAAAGAGCTTATCAAGAGAACCTAGCTTTGCATATTGCAGCTAAGAAGAATAGATGAGGCAGCTACTTGCCAAAGTCTATGGAATGGAATCTCAATCAACACCTTCCATTCCAAGCTTCAAGAAACCCCCTCCTGGAGCTACAAATCCACCTATCATAGAGGGGGTTTCCACTTTCAAGGTCCCAAGCTTTAGGCAAGGGAATCCTCTTGAAGCCCCACGAAATTCTCCTCAATTCAAGATCCCTAGCTTCAAGGAGCTACATCTTATGCAGGAGCCCTCTAAAACCGCAGAGCAGCCTCGATGTTAAAATTTTCCAAGTTTTAGAGATCCTTATCATGCGCAAAAGCATGTTCCTATGCAAACCCAACTTATCATTCCCCAGGAACAATATTTTCAAGAACCCTCTTCTCTCCAAGAAATTCAAGAGGATATTCAAGCCCTTGTTCCACATAACTCTTCTTGCCCTAGTACCATTTCACTCTTCAAGGGTGGACCTATTGTTTGGTGAGAAAATCATTTGGGTGAGTCAGAAGTGGAGGTGGAAGAGAAATAAATTAATGAGGAACAATTTGTTCTTCCTATGCTCACAAGAGTGGAATTCTTTGAACCACTTACACTTGTGAGTAATGTTAGTTCAAATAAAGGGTTGAATCCTCTGGATTTTAGTTCTTTTAAAGCATTTTCCCATGCTTTTAATGAATTGAATAAGAATGAAATGCAAATATTGCATGGGGAGAGTCTTCAGCTGCAGAGACAGCTCAAGAAAAATCTAGTGGAGTTGCAGTCAAATGATGAGGGCATTGAGGAGGAGACTGCTATAGTAGCTCCAGAGGTCGATGATGTTGCCATGTTTCATGAACTACCCAGTTACATTGAAGATGAAAAAGGCATGTGTCATGCCCGCATTTCCCATGCGGTCACGACACACAACACACGTGTCATGTCCACATTTGCCATGTGGTCATGACACGAACTACGAAAAAACTTTCCTATCTATCCCTAGGAACCCCCTCGCACGCGTCTGCGTGCTCGGTGGCATTACGCATAAGGCGTAAACATGTCAACATAACCGTGAAGGTGATGGTCGTCTAGGGGGTATGCGACACGTAGTGTGTCGCTTCTAGGGTTAGACCAATTTAAATCTGAACCCCTAGTTTCCTAGGTGAAGATGATTCTGCCAACAACGCACCCTAATTTAGCTTAAGCCAAAAAGTGATTTAAGTAACATGATGGAAAGATGGTGCATGATTAAAGTGGAATGATGGATCGAAGAATAGCACGAAGAATAAATAATCACTGCATAAAAATTACACCCTAGGAATCTCGCAAAATTTCGGCAGCATAACGCATTTTCAACAAACGCAAAATAAATTTAAAAATAAACACCAAGAAGGGATTTAATAAAATTTAGAATAAAATATAAAAATTAAAATTAGAACTTAAGAACAAAATCAAACGATTTAAAATAGAATAATAAAATTAAATTAGAAGATAAGACGTCAAATAAAACCAAAAGGCAAGTTGAGTCCGTTATTAAATATAATTCTGGCATTATATTTAGTAACCTACTCGAAAATTTAATAAATGAGGGAGGAGGGTTTAAATAACCCTCCCTGTAAAATAATAATAAAATAACTCAATACCTTAAAATGGTAAAAGAATACCCCCGCCAAGAAAAGACTAAATCAAAAGCTCTATTAGAGTGAAATTAAATACAAGGGAAGATAAATACACCTCCCCAAATAAATAAGACTAATTTCCCAAATTAAAATTTAGTGCACAAGGAAAAAATTTAAAATGCAAAACCCTCAATAAAATTCCATAAAAAAAAATATCAGGAACTCCAAGTTTTCTTTTAAAAAAAGTCAAAAGGTAAAAGGGGAGATAAAAGGAGGAATTAAAAATATCTACTCACAATAAAATATCCTCTTAAAGAAAATAAGAAAAGTCCTATTAACATATAAAATTGTTTTCTAAAAAAAACAAGTTGCCCTAATCCCTCTTTTCTATTGTTTCTTCTTTACCCTAATCCCCTTTTATTTTTCTCTTATTTTCCTTTGTTTTGCTTTCTTTTGTTGTTTTGTCTCTCACACATGCAGGTTAGGGTTTATATGAACCAGTGATGCCATGAAAAGGAATTCCTTCACCTCTCACGGAGGTAAAAACTTCTAAATTGCTGTGATATTTTAACAATGTATTTCATGCCTTTTTTTTATTTTAAGCAAATACATATCTATGAACATCAATAGATGGCTAAGCTGGGTCGAACACTCACAGCAGGGTTGTAGGGTGGAGAAACTGGTGGCGGCGGCGGCGACCGGGGGTTTGGGGTCAGAGAGTGAGGTGGAGTGGTGTAGGAGGCGGTGGAATTGACGGCGCTGTGTTGAGGGAACACCGGGGTCACAGAGGATAAGGAGGGGGCGGAGCTGTGGCCATGGTGTGGCGGGAGGCGTGTCTACGGGCGGCGCACGGGGCTCGGACTGTGGTTTGGGGGGGTGTGGGGGAGGAGGCTTAGCCTCCTCCCCCACACCCCTTTCATAAAAACAGCGATACTGCGCCGCCCACAGTCCCTCACAAGTTTGTTTTTTTGTTTTTTTTTAATAAGAAAACAGAACCTAGCATATGCAGTCCGCCCTTCGAGTTATATATATATATATATTATTAACTCTCGAATCTATACTTAATAAGTATTTGCTATTTATATATATACACGTCTATACATGTATATATATTTATATATATATGTATATGTATATACACTCAGAATGGTACAGCCCAGTCAAAATTTCACATAACAACTTCCCTTCTTTTTTTTTTACAAAATATACACTCAACAAATATATATCTCTAACATAAATGTATATGCATTCTATAATATACACAGCACATGTATTATAAATTCTACAACTACACACATTGAATATTGACAGAATGCTAACCTACCCCTTTATAACATAAGTAGTTCAATAGCACTTCACACCCCTTTTTTTTTTTAACAGCATAAAATGTATACAGAATATATTATCTCTTTTGTTTTGACAGCAATAAGGTAGGAGGCTAAATGTCATAAATTTTTTAGATAGTTTTCTTTTCTTTTTCAACAATAACCATTAGTAATATAACAATCCAATAATCGACAAAAACTAATAAATTATTCTCTTCCTTTCCTTTGCATTCACTAAAATTCTTCAACAACTTTCATATGGATATATTTTTTTTTGTAAATATTAATGATAGATTTGTAAAATACATTTTCCCTTTCTTTCATCTACAACAAAATCTAGACAGCAACCTGACAACTTTTGCTTTTTTTTTTATTAATAACAGAAATTCAAATAACATCTTTATATTTATTTATTTTTGCAGAAAAGATAATGGCAGAAAACTATTTGTATCTTCACAAACATTTCACAACTTCACAGCTCCACAAAAACAGAGGTAAACATCATTAAATTAAAATGACAGAAATATAAATAACTTTTCTCATACATAGCTCAAACTTCACAAATGAGGGAATAGACACCTTTAATTAAAATAATTAGAAGTTTACATTACATCAAAAATCAAAGCCAACTCCATGGTAAATATCTTAGCAGCCCCTTACAACATTACAACACACTAAGGCCAAAATGGCCATGGCTCCAACAACCATTAAAACACTACAACACCACACAAGAGAAGCTCTTCAACCACTTCATTTTTTTTCCACTCTAATCCTCCAATAAACACAACAACAAGAACAAAACCAGCCATTTCGAAAGCTCTCCTCCCTACCGTAGACCCGCAAGTGGGTCACCCCTGAGCTAGGGAGGTAGGGATTCACACAGGTATACATTCCACAACAAGAAAAAGCATCAACAACACAAATCAGCCCATAGGATTGTCACAAAACTCAACTCATAAAAATGAGTTGTAGAGGGTAAGGAATGGACCCCTCAACTTCAAAGGGCTCCCAAAAAATAAAATACCATGCTCATGGCCTCAAGCCAAATAAAATCTCCAAAACACCATTCTCCACAAAATCACAATGATCTCCATGGCATTCTTGCCATTTTAATAGACTTCTCCACAAATAAAAGCCCTCAAGGCAAAAATACATAATGTGGGAGAGACCTCAAGGAGGTTCATTTCCCCTACCCAAACTAGTTGAGCATTACCTCCATTGGAGGTGCTCTCACCATAACTCCCATCCCAACAAAACAAAACAATGCAACAACAAAACAACCAAAAACTATAACATAACACATTAAATAAGCTAGGGTGAGAAAACAAGTAAGAGGCCTGTTAGTGCCTGAATTGACTGGTAGTTTTCTGAGCATTTTTCATTCAGGCACTCTCCCTAAGTATCCAAAAAATGTTCTAAGTGATGGACCTCCTCAGCATTTTTCAGCTGCATCATCATATTTTCTTGAGGAGGAGGTCATCATCATCATGTTTGTTTCGATGAAGGTCATCATCATCTTGTTCTCCGTCGACCGGTTTCTCAACGTCATCATCATATTTTGCTGTCGGGTGATGTTTGGGTTTTATCCTGATGATGCTGATGAGCTACAGTGCGCCCTGATCTGCTTGCGAGGGTGATTCTTCAAAGTCTCCGGTGATCTTCCATTTATCACCGTGCGCAGGCATGATGATGATGTTACTTATTCTTTGAGTTGCTCGACCTAACTTGTTTTATCCTAAGGGTCGTCGTCATCATCATCATATTTCCTTTTATCACCGTGTTGCTTGCGGGAGTCATCATATCATCTGCATCATGATATCTCGCCGGGGTGATATTTCTATCATCGGGTGATCTTGGTTATGATCATCCTGATGATGTTGTTGAAGAGTTCTAAGTGCGACCCGATGTTCACTAGGGTCATCATATTTTGAACGTCAGGATGATCTTAGTCAATATCATCCTGATGATGTTGTATCACCTTGTTCTTTGTTTCTCATCCTGATGATGCTGACGTCATCCTTGTATCAGGGTGATATCTTTCTTTCTGCCTTTCTGCATCATGATATTTCCGAAGGAGGGGGTGATATTTTCATATCACTCGAGTGTGTTTGTTCCAGCATCATGATGATGCTGATATCAAGGAGATATCCGCCTGCCGGCTTCGCGCATTATCTACTGGGGGTGATCTTTTCAAGCAGCATCATCATATTCAGTTATCGCCCCGATCTTATAGTGGAGCTACAGTGCAACCTGATATTTGAGCATCAGGAGGATATTTCCAAATATCCGGTTGTCTTCCGAATATCATGATGATGTTAATATGATGATGACGTCATCAAGGTCCGGGGGGGGTCATATTTCTAACACTGATCATCTTGAAGAGACCTCCTGATATTTGCAAACATGATGATGACGTCATCCGGATATGAGGAGGTGCGCAGTAGGCGGATATGATGATGACGTCAGCAGGATATGATGTGACGTCATCAGGATGTTCATCGGCCAGACTTTTGGAATAGGCTCAGCAGGAGGATGTTTCTCCAATGGATCCGGTTGTGCGGGTGAAGGCGAATATCGTGCGGTTGTATTGCGAGATCATGATGACGTCAGGGTGATATTTCGGGCAACAGGATATCATGCTGCTAGAGGATGATGATGATGAAGTCTTATACTGGTGTCGTCAGGAGCAAAAGCGCCGACATGATATATGCTCATGACCTAGTATATAAAGTGTTTATGAGGTTGCTGCAGGGTGCATGTGGGATAATGTTATCCTGCATATTCAAAATATCATGATGATGAATCTCGGCAGGAAGTGGTTGCGATTAACTGTTTGATGATCTTACCAAGTTCGCGGGTTGGTGCGCCATCAATGGCGATTGTTGCAGAGGTATGGGCGATGGCGTGGACGGATGTAGTACCTGATTGAAGATCTGGATCCCGAGGCAGTGGCGCAGGGCTCGAAAAATCTTCCTGTCTCCTCCCCTACCTGCTGCATTAATGTTTGAGCGCCATTTCTATGATACTGTATATCTGGCGGGATTTTTGGTCAACCTGGTAGTTAATGCTGAAAGCACCTTCCTGCTATATAATGCAGATGGTGTCATTCATTCAAGGTTGTTGAAAGTTGTGGATTTTTGGCTCTGTAATCCAAAACCAGCTGATCTGGTTGCTCTGTACAGCTTGATCTTGTGAGTTTATGTATCTCCTGTTGTATGACTTGGCATGAATCCACTGATTTCATGGTTGATCTTGTATGAGTAATGCTGTCTTAGCATGTGTTGTGTTAATTCTGTCTCCAGTATTGCATGTATCCTTTTTCTGGGTCTGGATGTTTGCTTATGTTTGGATTCTAGAGCATAGAATTCCTATGTTGAATGTCTGATCTTTTAACCTCTGCTCAAGGGGCAGATTAAACTGTTTTCAGGTTGAACATTGGGAAGGGTATACTGCAGTAGGGATGCCATAAGTAGAGATAGCTCAACACTCTATATTGGGAGATATCTGTGAGGCAGATATCATGTGTATCCCCCTGAAATCCAGTTTTAGCTATTCATGCTGATCATTCACAGGTGTATGTCTACCGACTCCAAGCCCTGGATAGGCACCAATCATGCTATGTTCTTGTGTTATACACCATGTCCAGCTTTGCATCCAAATTCATATCAAAACATTTCATACCTCCACCTGTTAGTTGTAGGAGTAGGATTAGGAACCCCCTGCATGCTCTCATACCCAACCAGACATCATGTCCAAGAATGTTGCCAGCCTTGTGATCTATCATGCAGATCTTGGTCCATACATGAGAGTATTCTGCCTGTTGTTGTCAAGTTAGATCCTTCTATCTTTGAGCTAGTCAAGGTTACATCTTGAGTTATAGGGATACCCCCCTTGGTGCGGCAGAACCAGAAGTGAAGGGGAGGAGCTCACGCAACCTCCTGTATTCAGTTGGCCTGAATCTGCCTGTGCGTTAGAAGTGGCAAACCCTAATGCTGATTCAGAAGAAATGTCAACAAAATGGCGACTCCACTGGGGAGATCAATGTCATATCCATGAAAGCTTGAGTCTACAAGATTAAAAAATTAGACCTGGAAACTGTTTGTTGCAGCAGAGAAAAAAGGTTGTATATGTGACTCTGCTGGTGGATGACCCAGAAAGAAAGAAACCAATTTGCAGCTTCAGCTTGTTTGAAGCTCATTCCTCTTCAAGGAGGTGGCGACTCTGCATCAAAGAACCTGGTAAAAGAACAAAATCAACCAGAGAAGAATTTGCAGCTTCTGCAACATATCCAGGTATTTCATATTGTTTGACAGTTTCCCTATTTGGTGAGAAAGCACTGGTTAAAAGGGAACATTGGTGAAAACAGAGCTTGCATGCTTCTATTAGAACTTATACTGTATTTCAAAGGGCATGCAATGTTGTTCAAAAGACTCATTTAAAGGACTTTAGGCAGGTTTGAAAAAACAGTCTGAACTTTGAGTGCCTAAAGTCATTGTTTCTAGAAAATCTGAGTAGGGAGGAGGGTTGCAATAACATAAAGGATGTATTATCTGCCTATGCACCCCTGTGAAGTGTCAAATGCAAGAATGCATAGTAGTCAGTCCCAACAATGTAATAAAAGAAATTTCAACATAGACAGATATAAGCCCATAGATTTCAATGGCATTTGTGGCTATCCAAATGCCTTTCCACCTAAAATCAGAAATTTTTTGCCTAAATTTAAGGGTATAAAGGATGAATCAGCTGAGAGACACTTGCAGCAGTTCATGAATGTGATAGATGACTTTGAGATTGACCATGAGGATGTGGTTATGAGATTATTTGTTCAATCTCTAGATGCAGATGCAAGGGACTGGTTTTCCTACCTTCCAGCTCACTCTGTCAACTCTTGGCATGGTTTTAAATCTGCATTTCTAGTACAGTATGGTGAAAGAGTTTCTGAATATGCAGCTATTAGTGACTTCATGTACATCCATATTGAAGAAGATGAGTTGATCCCAGCCTTTAACCTCAGATTTATGAGGGCATTGAATAGAATTCCAGAATGCATGAGACCTAATGATGCACTGTGCTTAGTTACCTACTTGGGAGCCTTTGATGGGAAAATGAGTTACAGATTAAGAGACAAGGAGCCCACCACATTGCATCAGGCACATCAGTTTGCATTAGATATTGAAAACAATTGGAGGTATGGAATACAAAAGGGTTATTTCTCTGAAAATTTTTGTTGTCCTGCAGCCCCCAGTGTTAATGAAGGATTTAATTCAGGAATTGATAATGAATGTCATAGCACTCACACCCCTGTTGTCCCAGTTTTTGCATCATTCCAAGTGGATGATGTTTCTATCATAGAGGAGGATGTCCTTTTTTGCCCAGCAAGTGAAGTTGAAAATAATAATTTTTCAAGTAAAATTTGCATACCAGTCCTAAACAAAGAGCCTTCATGTTTAAGTGATCCAGTTGTGCAGAGTTGTGATCATATGGATCAAGAATCAATATCAGTTTCATCAGGAAGTATTAGAGGGCTGGAAAATGATGCAGATTGTTCAACTTCAGAGTGCATTGAAATAGTAGCAATCTTGTATATGGGGCAATCAATTGATAAAAATGATATCCATGACCAGTGCATGGATCAGGTTTGTTTTTCTTATGACTCTGAATCTGATAGTAATGAAGAAGAATTGGAATGTCATGAAGAAGAAGCAGAGGCCTTTGCAATGAATGTTAATCCCCTTTATGATGAGCCTGCTGATGTATATGATGTTGTGAGTCTTGATTTTCAATGGTGCAGGATTAACCCTTTGTTTGAGGATGATGATACTGATTTGCAAGTTGTGAATAATGAATGTTCATCATCACCTGATTCAGACATGTGTAACATTGGGTGTGTGGATCAGGATTTGTTTTCAATATCAGTAGATATCAGGGGTCTCATATTTTCTGAATATTTTGAATTATTGGATCAGCTGGATGAGTACTTGATAATGTGCAGCAGCCAGATAAATGATAAAGAATGCCAAGAGCAATATGATGTACTGCCTGAGGGATATAACATGCATGTGTTGCCTAAGGTTGAAGAATATTATGTGTATGGTTATATGTCTACTTCTGAAATCCAAAATGACAGAGCTGAAAATGATGGTGGCAAGCTTTCAAAACTGGTGGAATATCTTTTTAAGCAGGTGACATTATGGGCAGATTATGCCAATCTTTTCAGTTGGGATTGGGATCTTTCAGCTTGGAATCAGGTGTTTGACAAGAAAAAATTATGGTTCTTCCTTTTTGGTTGCCCGGGGCCGCCAAAATGATGTTTAAAAATATTGTGTTTGGTGATGCTGATCATGATAACTTCATGACTCTATGCCCAATGGACAAGGGACTGGTCTGCATCCCAGAGATCTAGAGTTCTCGCTGCAGGTTTTCACCTGCACGTCCCCAGACAGAGCCACTGTTAGTGCCTGAATTGACTGGTAGTTTTCTGAGCATTTTTCATTCAGGCACTCTCCCTAAGTATCCAAAAAATGTTCTAAGTGATGGACCTCCTCAGCATTTTTCAGCTGCATCATCATATTTTCTTGAGGAGGAGGTCATCATCATCATGTTTGTTTCGATGAAGGTCATCATCATCTTGTTCTCCGTCGACCGGTTTCTCAACGTCATCATCATATTTTGCTGTCGGGTGATGTTTGGGTTTTATCCTGATGATGCTGATGAGCTACAGTGCGCCCTGATCTGCTTGCGAGGGTGATTCTTCAAAGTCTCCGGTGATCTTCCATTTATCACCGTGCGCAGGCATGATGATGATGTTACTTATTCTTTGAGTTGCTCGACCTAACTTGTTTTATCCTAAGGGTCGTCGTCATCATCATCATATTTCCTTTTATCACCGTGTTGCTTGCGGGAGTCATCATATCATCTGCATCATGATATCTCGCCGGGGTGATATTTCTATCATCGGGTGATCTTGGTTATGATCATCCTGATGATGTTGTTGAAGAGTTCTAAGTGCGACCCGATGTTCACTAGGGTCATCATATTTTGAACGTCAGGATGATCTTAGTCAATATCATCCTGATGATGTTGTATCACCTTGTTCTTTGTTTCTCATCCTGATGATGCTGACGTCATCCTTGTATCAGGGTGATATCTTTCTTTCTGCCTTTCTGCATCATGATATTTCCGAAGGAGGGGGTGATATTTTCATATCACTCGAGTGTGTTTGTTCCAGCATCATGATGATGCTGATATCAAGGAGATATCCGCCTGCCGGCTTCGCGCATTATCTACTGGGGGTGATCTTTTCAAGCAGCATCATCATATTCAGTTATCGCCCCGATCTTATAGTGGAGCTACAGTGCAACCTGATATTTGAGCATCAGGAGGATATTTCCAAATATCCGGTTGTCTTCCGAATATCATGATGATGTTAATATGATGATGACGTCATCAAGGTCCGGGGGGGGTCATATTTCTAACACTGATCATCTTGAAGAGACCTCCTGATATTTGCAAACATGATGATGACGTCATCCGGATATGAGGAGGTGCGCAGTAGGCGGATATGATGATGACGTCAGCAGGATATGATGTGACGTCATCAGGATGTTCATCGGCCAGACTTTTGGAATAGGCTCAGCAGGAGGATGTTTCTCCAATGGATCCGGTTGTGCGGGTGAAGGCGAATATCGTGCGGTTGTATTGCGAGATCATGATGACGTCAGGGTGATATTTCGGGCAACAGGATATCATGCTGCTAGAGGATGATGATGATGAAGTCTTATACTGGTGTCGTCAGGAGCAAAAGCGCCGACATGATATATGCTCATGACCTAGTATATAAAGTGTTTATGAGGTTGCTGCAGGGTGCATGTGGGATAATGTTATCCTGCATATTCAAAATATCATGATGATGAATCTCGGCGGGAAGTGGTTGCGATTAACTGTTTGATGATCTTACCAAGTTCGCGGGTTGGTGCGCCATCAATGGCGATTGTTGCAGAGGTATGGGCGATGGCGTGGACGGATGTAGTACCTGATTGAAGATCTGGATCCCGAGGCAGTGGCGCAGGGCTCGAAAAATCTTCCTGTCTCCTCCCCTACCTGCTGCATTAATGTTTGAGCGCCATTTCTATGATACTGTATATCTGGCGGGATTTTTGGTCAACCTGGTAGTTAATGCTGAAAGCACCTTCCTGCTATATAATGCAGATGGTGTCATTCATTCAAGGTTGTTGAAAGTTGTGGATTTTTGGCTCTGTAATCCAAAACCAGCTGATCTGGTTGCTCTGTACAGCTTGATCTTGTGAGTTTATGTATCTCCTGTTGTATGACTTGGCATGAATCCACTGATTTCATGGTTGATCTTGTATGAGTAATGCTGTCTTAGCATGTGTTGTGTTAATTCTGTCTCCAGTATTGCATGTATCCTTTTTCTGGGTCTGGATGTTTGCTTATGTTTGGATTCTAGAGCATAGAATTCCTATGTTGAATGTCTGATCTTTTAACCTCTGCTCAAGGGGCAGATTAAACTGTTTTCAGGTTGAACATTGGGAAGGGTATACTGCAGTAGGGATGCCATAAGTAGAGATAGCTCAACACTCTATATTGGGAGATATCTGTGAGGCAGATATCATGTGTATCCCCCTGAAATCCAGTTTTAGCTATTCATGCTGATCATTCACAGGTGTATGTCTACCGACTCCAAGCCCTGGATAGGCACCAATCATGCTGTGTTCTTGTGTTATACACCATGTCCAGCTTTGCATCCAAATTCATATCAAAACATTTCATACCTCCACCTGTTAGTTGTAGGAGTAGGATTAGGAACCCCCTGCATGCTCTCATACCCAACCAGACATCATGTCCAAGAATGTTGCCAGCCTTGTGATCTATCATGCAGATCTTGGTCCATACATGAGAGTATTCTGCCTGTTGTTGTCAAGTTAGATCCTTCTATCTTTGAGCTAGTCAAGGTTACATCTTGAGTTATAGGGATACCCCCCTTGGTGCGGCAGAACCAGAAGTGAAGGGGAGGAGCTCACGCAACCTCCTGTATTCAGTTGGCCTGAATCTGCCTGTGCATTAGAAGTGGCAAACCCTAATGCTGATTCAGAATAAATGTCAACAAGGCCTACCTTCAAAGCCCTTATGATGGAAGCAAGTTAGTGAAGAGCTCCAAGCCTTCCCAAGCCTTCCAATCCTTCAAGCAATCCTCTAACTCTCCCAAACTCCTCCAAATATAGCAAATAAGAATAAAATTGAAGAACCCCACACTCCTCAACAAGAGGAGATAATATAGGCCATGAATTTGGCCTTGAGGAATGAAAAGGTGACACTTGTCACCTTCTCCTTCCTCTTCCCATGCCACTTGCAAGGGAGAGGAAGTGTGAGGATGACAAGTGTCGTCCTCTCATTCCCTCTCAATCCTCACCTTATCCACTTGTGCTCTCACACATGTGTGAGAGGACAAGTGGTGAGGTGGCAATCCCACTCACACCCTCAAGAGGATAAGGGATGCCATATGGCATCCTCCTATTCTCGCAAGGAGTCATCTTCCTCCAAGATGCTCTCACACGTGTGTGAGAGTCTTGGGGGAAGCTCCCACACACTTGGGAGTCTTGGAGACCTCCCAAGTCTTCCTTGGGGAAGGGTTCCCAAACATTGGGAAGGGAGATGAGTCTTTTCCAAGGCATGACTCATCTCCCACTTCCCTTATTTCAAATTTTCGTCACTTTTACCAAACCATGGTTTAGAGTGACCAAACTTGAGTCAAACTAGGGTTAGATAGTCCAAGTTGACCCTAGACTCATGGGTAACCACCCAAGGTAGCTTTTGGGACTCTAGGGTTCACAAAGGGGGTTAAAAATCACATTTAAATGGCCTCAAAATAAAATAAATACCAAGTGGTGTAAATCAAGTAAAATTATACAACACTCATTATTAAATAAATAGACAAGGGGTACTAAGGCCAAAATAATAAAAATTAAATCAATTACTTAAATCAACATTCAAATTCAAACGTGATCTTGATCCCTCTTGGGAATGGATCGGATTTACACGGGATAACATAGTGTGAATTCTACCTCTGATTTTCCTGTGGCTAGGGAATGTGAAACCTGCACATCTCGATCAAGTGTTAGTCATATCATGGAATCATAGCCGAAGCAACTAGAATTAAATTCACGCAATTCAAATACATCAATAATCATCAATACATAACTCCAATTTAAACTGCATTTTAAATCATATGTCAAATAGTCAACATCACATAATTAATTAGAACTCATCACGAAATATCATCTAATATATGCCATGTGTCAAATCACAAAAATATCATCCACTATGATCGAATCAAATCACATATGTCAAATCAAAGTCCTATCATAATCAGGAGATAATAAACAAGTCTGCATAATAAAACCATAGTCACTAAAGGTCTGATAATGTCATCACAAAATAGCATAATCGATCAAAATAAGGGAGGTGAAATAATTGGCCTCACAGCATGCACTTGCCTAGGTTAGGTGTAGTTCTGGAACAACATGAAGATGTTGAAGGCCATGGTGAGTTGTTGGCATGTGCAGACAAGCATGGGAATGAGGTCTCAGTTCATGAAGAAAAGAGTGAGGGAAGCCCTATATTAAGAAGTGCAGAAGTTGATGATATAGACCTATTTGAGGAGCTCACATCTTTTATAGAAGATAATGATGTGGAGATTGAGCATGGGCAAGAACAAATTGAAGATTTGTTCTTAATTATCTAGCAGGGATATCAACTTTTTGGTGAAGGATATTTCACCATTGAATAGCTTCAAAGGGCTCATTTTCAGAGCCTATTTCAGATGGCCTTCCTAAATAACATGAGCATAAGGTAGAGGTAGCCATATTTTTAAATGACGCGTGAGAACTAGAGCATTAAGACCAGCAGTAGAACAATGAAAAATTAGAGCCAAAGCATGAAGTAACTGATTGTTTGAGCTCTATTTCAAGGGGATGCCCTGTCAGGCATCTGGCCCAGCTGGAGACATATGAGAAGGAGTCCCTACATGTTGTGCTTACTTCAAAGCATGAGATTGAGTATCAAGAAGGGCTATATCAACCCATTTGTCCACTTCCAAGTAGTTGCATCTCCAATCACTACAAGTGGATAGGTGAGTTTTTCTTTGTCCTTGGGGAAGCATTTCACCCCTTTGTTGTATGCACATCCCTTCCCCACCTCTTTGTTAACTGCCCATAGGCATGTAAAGTATTGTAAATTATTAAAAAAGAGTAGTTACTTTAAAAAAACTAATTAATGTATTTGTATAAGTCCTCTTCTAGTTGGTTAGTTTAGGTTTAGGATAGGTTTGTTTTGTGTTGTTTTTCTTTCTTCCAAGTGCTCTTGCACAAGTTGCATCCTCATTAGGAGTTTGTTTGCCTTGCTTATTTTTGTTGTTGTTTTATTGTTGGTGGAGGCAGTATTCAATTCTATATGGTCATGTTGTTATACTCCCCTTTGACTCTATACCCAATGGATTGATAAGGCCACTAGATCCTTGTATTTAGCAAGCAAACACCCTTGCATAGTTGCCAAAATGTTGTCCCATTTTGCCTTTAGGCCCAATAGCCCAAGGATCCCCTGAATCATTCAAAATGTTGTAAAAAAACCTTTAGTTATGTTGCAGACATGTTATGTGTCTCTCCTTGTTAAGTTATCCCTAAAAAATTCTAAGTATTTTCCTTTGAAGATTTGCCTTATCGACAAACTTGGCAATTTGTGAACCATCCAGTTAGTCGATAAAGAGGGAAGGGTTTCTTTTAAGGCACGAGGCAAAAGATAAAGGAAATTCTCTAAGGCAAAACGAAGAAAACTAAGTGTTTGTCAACAAACTTGGCCGACAAGCCAAAGTGCTGATTGGGAATAAGGCAAAAGGAGAAGTTTTCTAAGGAAGGTCAAATTTAAGAAATCGTCAAAGTATTGACAAAATATGCACTTCACGAACCTCTTGGTTTGTCGATCGACAAGTTCACCGACTGATGAACTTGTCGATGAAGACAAGATAGAAGATGGTTCACAAAAGTAGATAATCACCAACAAGGAAAGGAGAAGGTTTGTGGGGGTCGTGGATCACCGATAAAGGAGCAAGGCAGAAGAAAGATAAAGCATGGTTCACAAACATAGTGTTTTGCCGATGGTTAGGTTCATCGGATGGCAAACCTACCGATATAAAAGGGTATGTTTCATCAAATGAAGAAAGCCGGATGGCATAAAGTGAAAATTTGTAACATCCACGTTCCAAAAACATAATAAAATCGAGAATTTACCATAGAGTAAATCAACAAGGTAAAAATGACAGAGAAAATTTTTCTTTTATTCAACCTTAAAATCAAGTTACAACAAATTGCATAATTTCTTTTCTTAAATAATCAACATGAAACAAATATGACATATTGTCTTTTACAAGTATAAATATCTGCAATAGATAATCATTTACATAGCCTTTTTAAAACATGAGTCGCAAAGAATTATTCCATTCAGAAATCTGACATCTTTATCACAAGCCTCGGCATGTCTTCTGCTAGAGACAGAGAGAGCATCTTCCTAGTGCTTTACCTCCATCTACAGACCGACGGTCTCCCACACATCTTCCACATAGTAAGTGGCCCTACCCTTCACGAGGAATATAGACCAAAGGTGACCAATGGTAATTTGCCTTTTGAGTACATAATGTTGTATCCTACATAACTCTATTGATCATACAACCCTAGATACCCTCTAGTTAAGTATGATCATTCTAATAGGTTATGCAATCCAGATACGGTGAACTGACAATGCACATAGAGACGTATGCATTACTTTGGCCAAAGATTCAATATTAATAGACGTTCACAATGAACGTAGTCGTAATGTTCACCCACCCCAACTCGACTTGGATACTATCATATTCCTACAGTTTTGACTTGGTCAACTATGTTTTACCATGTAGTCTTGACAACTTCATTATTCTAGTCTTCCCAACTTAGACGGGTTTATTCCATAGATCTCATGGATTTACTTTTATACAAGAATATCTCTTTGCATCCTTGCATTATCTAGGTTCCTTGACTTATCGACAGTTATTTAAACCTAAGTCAATTTGTAAACAATCTAATAGGTAATCAAAACAAGGATAAACTTTATCGATAAGGACACATCATCCTTTCGACAAGTGCATAAAATGAACATTATTATTTAGGGTACTTGACCTTCTTTGTCGACCCATATATAAACAACTAAAACAAATTGTAACCCAAAAGGTATATTTAATAACCTTACCCTACTGAGTCAATCTACAGTTTGCCTTTCCTTTTCCATAATAATGAAGTAAACATTCTTTTACAAGTTGGAATGAGGTTTTAGGTAAATGATTGTCCTATAGTCTCTTTCTAACTAAAAAGGTCTTTTCAAAATACTCAAAACAAGACTATTTCTCTTTTACAAGAAAATCTTAATTAAAACCAACCAAAAGGTTCTAATCTAGTTTATACATCAACTATAGTCGACTTGGTACCACTAGGTAGGTAAGTCTATAAGTTTGAGTATCGATTCCTTACCATGATAATGTAAAACAATGTGAAATATTTAACCCAAAACTAAGATCAAGTTTTATTTACCCTTTTCCGACTCAATGGCTTAATAGACATTTCTTATACTTGAAAGTAAGAATATCATAAGAAGATTATCTACTAGTCTTCTTTCGACTATAGGGTCTTATAAGTCTTTTAATCCATGACTAGAACCTTTAACACATCAACATTTACAACCTTAAGTTGTTTTATAAACCATTAAATAGGTTTTTAACTCAACTCTAAAATGTCATAGCTTGGGGTAAATATCCCCTTTTGACAAGAGTCAGAATATCTTCACAACTAGGAATTCCTATTTCCTCATTATTGTTCTATTTGAAATAGCTATCAAAATACAGAAATAATAAGGTTTTTAGAATAGTTATCACCCTACTGGGTTATTTAAGGGTTTTGTCCTTCCCTTTATCATAATTACAAATAAGCATTTCTAACTTTAGAAAGTAAAAGAGTTTAGAAAAACAACTGTACTCTAGAGTCCTAACCTCTAAGTGGTTATTCAAATCTTCAACACAAGGTTGTTCTCCCTTACAAAAGAAATATTGACACTAATAAACCCTAGGATTCCAAATGAATCCAGGTTATGGACTAAGATTTGGTTAGATATCATTGATATACAAAGACTAGTTCCAAATGATGTCAACCTAGTCTCAATGTCTAATGGTTTTCCACAGACTTAGAATATATATATGTAATGTATTAAAAAAAAACATACTATTTACTATTGGGTGCCTATTTGCACTAAACAAGCTAAAGTTTTCATTAGCTATTATAGGTATTTGAAGCATGATCTCACCTATTATGGTGGGATAACTTTATCATGAATGAGTATAGTAAACCCATGATTCACAGATTATGATTTCATTTAGTCAAGAATATTTTGCTCACGTTTAATAAGAAATGGTTCTACTGTGTGCAGTTATGGATGTCGATTAGTAAAGAGAAAAGAGACATTTCTACCGTGCACAAATAACAGAGTCTTCAAACACTTCGCATACAAATTTAGGAATGAATATATAAGAAATATACTCTCAGCTTCATAAAAGCCTACACAAGAATTATGTTTCAGATATGCTATTGGACTATACCAATTGCCAAGATAACCTATAATGGTAATTCTTTCTGGTCAAAATAGTGACTCTAAACACGAAAAAAAAAACAATATTCCTTAATAACGTATCTTATTAGACTTTGAAACCTCGGCCTTGCTTCCCTCCATGGACATCAACCTTACAAGATAAAACAGAAGCTTCTGGATTTACGAACATATGTATAATGATTAGCAGAGACAAACATGAAATAGATAAGCTTGTGGTTTTAACATAGGTAGCTTTTAACATAACAATTTTCATGTTTCTACCATTATTCCTTTATTCGTAATAAACAGTAAAAACAATTTCCTACAGTTGAGATTACAACTCAAATCACAATGTAAACCATTGTTCATATCTAGCAGAGCTTGCAAGTCGTTTAAGCTTTGGCTGTTATGACATCAATCTAAACAATGATTCTAAGTTTAGAAAGAAGCTAACATATAAATTGAATATCTGAACTATGCAAATGCCTTGAAAAGGGGATAAGAACCTATTCCAGACACTACAAAAAGTCCTAAGACTGGGTGTGCTCACACTGGTTCACTTACTCCTCCTTGCTACGCTTCCTTCTCTGTCCATTCACTAATGACTTTAAAATCTTTATTCTATTTTTCCCCCTCTCATTCTATGATAGTCATTTCCTTTTATAGCACCTCCATGACTCAATAACGAGTCCGTATCCTTAACCATGACTAACTACTATTATAAGGATAGGCATACTAAAGTAACTCCACGTCTTTAGGTTATTAAGTCTCCACTAAAAGTTAGTTTAAAACTTTCATAACTGTCAAAATGACCCACAACAAAGTTGGAGACAATTCTCTTTAAAACCACGGACATCAACACTTGGTAGACTTAAGACGTTTGAGCCAGCAAACATGAGAGGTTACGTGGTATAAAACACCACTATCTCTCCCATAAAGGTCATCGCCTAATGTATCATGAATCAAGTTACCGTTTAGTTATCTCATAGTTAATTAAAACCTCTACCCAAAGTTGTTAAAAACCCCTCTAACAAAATAATAAACATAATAATAACAATAATAGTCCTTGACCATATTTAAGCTTTGATCAAAATATGATAATAAAAATAAGTCGAAAGGCTTACGAAAAATGTGAAAGGGTCGAGTTTGTCTCCCCTTCACAGACTCTCATTAAATCACATTAACTTGACTTGATAAGATCGTCATATGATGTTAATGTCAACAAATTTAACCTTCTAATACTTAAGGATGCTAACTCAACAATTTTGTGACAATGTCGACGTAAGATTATGTTAATCGTAAATGGACATGGTTCTACTCTGAAGACGTCATTTTCTTTTACGAACGACAATGTCAACACACACACGACAAGCCCAGAAAAGAATCAAAAGATATCGACTACTTGTAAATAGATCCAAGAGTTATACTGACAAAACATGACTCATCTCTATCAATATCGATTCACGATTTGTTAAACACTTATACTCGGTTGGGAAATGAACACTCGTAACCTGAGGTCTGTATTCCTCTCCTTGAAAGATACTCTCTCTCTCTCTTTTCTCTGAGAGTCATCCGCAATTTGCAATCCTGTATAAAACTTGAAATTAATAGTTTATGATCAGTGCATCATTATTCAAACGATAAACCAACTTCTCATAATGTAAATTATTAAATCAATATAACATATGCATATCCATGATTTCATAAATGACATTCAATATAATCTATGTTTTTCCTTAATATTAATCTAAACATCAAAATAGATTTACTTATGTCCAAGTAAAAGTAAAAAGTAATAACAAGACAAAATTAGGGATGTAACATATCCCTCCCCTAAAGATTCATCGTCCTCGATGATATAAAGCATCAAATGTAACTAGAAGCAAGTTTATTGTTTTTGACTGGTAAAAGTATTAAATAAATGAGGAAACTTGTATAAAATTCATGGTAGTCCCCCCAGATAGCATTTTCCTCAGCATATTGGTCCCGTTGGACCTTGCATTACAAAGCTTCTCTGATACACAAGCGGAGCTTGCGAACTTTAAGCATTGTAAGAAGCTCGATGATAACCATCATGCGTTCTGTACTTGTAAAACATTCTAAGAATATAATATTCATATATTATATGTATATATATATATATCACAAAAAGCATTATGCCTCCTAGCAATAACTAGTAATAGATTGATTATTGTAATCAATCCTTTATATCTAGGAGCTGGTTTGGATTAAATTCTATACTTTATGAAACTTTTCCAGGATTTGACCCTCAAGAGAACTTTTTCTTCTCTATCCGAGAATTATCTTAATGTATGCTTAACATTAACATAACTTTTCTATTTATTAATAGTTTCCACCGATCTTTTTTGATCAGCTTAATCCGTTCATCCATTTCTGACAACATTTTTGGACTAATGCTAATCCTATCTTCTAGCTTACTCAGCTTATAGGAATTCGGCATCTTTTATGTCCAATGTTTCAATTCAAGCCATCTTAATAGCAAAAAGTTAGGTATTGTTATAAGAAAATTCCACAAGTGGTAAGTAGTCTTCCCACTTAAATTGTTGATCCATGTAATACAGTTGTAATAAATCCTCCAAAAACCTGGTTAATTCTCTCAATTTAAGCATTTGTTCTTAGAATGATAAGTTGTATTCTTATTAAGTTTAGTCCCTAGCGCAAAGAACAAAGTTTGCCAAAACCTTGATGTTACACGCGCATCTCTATCCGAGATAATCTTTAAAGTTTGTGAGCCAATACTAGTGCTCCTTCAGTTAAATTCCCCCGTATGGAATGTGCTACCTTTGTGAGTTATCAACCATAACTAAAATGGCATCATGTCTATTCCTATACATTGGCAGACTTTGAACAAAGTCCATACTTATGACTTGCCACTTCCATTCTGGTATATCATGTGGATACATTAATCCTACGGAGTGTTGATGTTCTGCTTTTACCTTTTGGCACTCCAGACAAATTGCTACAAATCCCGCAGCATCATTCTTCATTCCTTTCTAGTATTAAAGAGGTTTAACATCCACTAGAAGTTTGGTTACTATTGGATGTCCGGAATATGGTGTGGTATGAACTTCTTTCCATACTAGATTGCTTAATTCAACAGAATTAGTAACACATATTCTTCCTCTGAAACTCAATAATCCATCAAACTCAAAATGAAACCTATCATACCTTGAATCTTTAGGATTTACCATAAGAGCTTACTTGACTTGCTCATACTACTCATCATCTAATAAATTTTGCAACACTTAATCTTTAAAGTTTGCATGAATAGAGACAATTGAAGAAATATATCCCCTTCGACTTAGAGCATCAACTACTGTATTCTCTTTTAATAGATCAATTGCCTCTTGACATTTATATGTCCACTAAAAACCGCTTCTCTTAACCATTGCAGAACCACTTGCACATGTTGGTAATGTTCTCCTTCATTCTTAGAATAAATAAGTATATCTTCTAGAAAGTCTAGAACAAACTTGTCTAAACAATCTCTAAACACAATGTTCATGAGATTCATGAATACGACAGAGGCATTTGTAAGTCCAAAAGGCAACACTGCAAACTCATAGTGCTCATTTCTTGTCCTTAAAGTTGTTTTATGGGTATCCTCATCCTTTAATCTTAACTGATGATATATCATTCGCCAATCGATCTTTGAAAATGCTACAACTCCACGCATCTGATTGAAGAGATCATCAATACGTGGTAAAGGATATTTGTTCTTTATCGTTGCTTTAATGAGCATACGATACTAAATACACAATTGCAGAGTTATGTCCTTTTTCTTGACAAAGATAACTAGTGCACCCCATGGTGAAATACTGGATCTAATCAAACCTTTAGCCAATAATTCTTGTAATGGGGCTTTTGATTCCATTAATTTTGTAGTTGTCATTCAGTAGTAAGGTACTTTTCTAGGTAACTTAGCCCAAAACTCTAGGAGGAATAAAATTTTCAGTTGCCCCAATCACCCGTTCCATCAAACTTTGGTGGAATGACTTTGTTCATATCTAGGAAAGTTCTAAGGCAAGCCTATCCTTTGCTTCCTTTTTGGGTCTATGGTTTTAGGGTTTTTCATTACTCACAGTATATTCTTCTTGATTTTTCTTGATCGTCCCATGAGAAATCTAATTTTCCCCCTTCAGGCTTTCCTTGATCTCTTTCTTTCTTTTTTCCAAAATACCAGGTCTCTCCTTGGTTTTTACAAACATGGTTAGGATTGCTCCAATTTGTTCAAGAGATTAATTGATGGTTTATTCTCTTCTAGACTCTCACCATGGTTTGTTCTTGTATGAAACATGTCATTTTTCTCATGCCAGAAAATAAGTTATCTAATAGTTTTATGCAACTCAAAACATAAAAACATATTTAACTCATAACAATCTATAAATTGATACAAAACATTCTCATTTTTATTATAATTTATTCAGGAGTAACTACATCCTTATTTATATAGTTGATATGACAAAACTATATGTCACTGTCAATTAAAGGTTCTTCTGATTAAACAATCCTAGAGGGTGGATGTACACACAGATACTCCTCCATCACCTCTTTTCCTAAAATAGAAGTTTCGCAACAACCTCCAAGTGACATGTCATGACTGGCTACAATTTACTAGGTTTAACTACACAAGTAGAAATAGTAGGATTCTTGGCCAGTTCAAAACGTTGTTTTCTATCTAGTCGAATATGCTTAAGTGCATCAACAAAAGTCTCTAAATCCTCCAGCCATGCACCCTCAGTGTAATTAATATGCTCTTTAAGTTTCACTTCCTCGATAGGTTCCTTCTTAACTACTAATTCAGGTAAAAGCTGGGGAACAAACTTTCTTGTAGTTTTCTTGGTTCTTCTCCATGCCATTCTAGCACAAGAAATTCAAACATTATCTAACCACATAATGTTGACTATAGGTTAGCATAGTTGACTCATAAGTGTTAGTGCCAAACCTGGAAGCTCTCATAGCATATGTAACATCCACGTTCCAAAAACATAATAAAATCAAGAATTTACCATAGAGTAAATCAACAAGGTAAAAATGAGAGAGAAATTTTTTCTTTTATTCAACCTTAAAATCAAGTTACAACAAATTACATAATTTCTTTTCTTAAATAATCAACATGAAACAAATATGACATATTGTCTTTTACAAGTACAAATATCTGCAATAGATAATCATTTACATAGCCTTTTTAAAACATAAGTCACAAATAATTACTGCATTCAAAAATCTAACATCTTTATCACAAGCCTCGGCATGTCTTCTTCTAGAGACAAAGAGAGCATCTTCCCAGTGCTTTACCTCCATCCATAGACCAGCGGTCTCCCACACATCTTCCACATAGGAAGTGGCCCTACCCTTCATGAGGAATATAAACCAAAGGTGACCAGTGGTAATTTGCCTTTCGAGTACATAGTGTTGTATCCTACATAACTCTATTGATCATACAACCCTAGATACCCTCTAGCTAAGTATGATCATTCCAATAGGTTATGCAATCCAGATACGGTGAACCGACAATGCACGCAAAGATGTATGCATTACTTTGGCCAAAGATTCAATATGAATAGACATTCATAATTAACGTAGTCGTAATGTTCACCCACCCCAACTCGACTTGGATACTATCATATTCCTACAGTTTTGACTTGGTCAACTATGTTTTACCATGTAGTCTTGACAACTTCATTATTCTAGTCTTCCCAACTTAGACAGGTTTATTCCATAGATCTCATGGATTTACTTTTATACAAGAATATCCCTTTGCATCCTTGCATTATCTAGGTTCCTTGACTTGTCGACACTTATTTAAACCTAATTCGATTTGTAAACAATCTAATAGGTAATCAAAACAAGGATAAACTTTATCAATAAGGATACATCATCCTTTCAACAAGTGCATAAAATGAATATTATTATTTAGGGTACTTGACCTTCTTTGTCGACCCATATATAAATAGCTAAAACAAGTTGTAACCCAAAAGGTATATTTAATAACCTTACCCTACTGAGTCAATCTAGTGTTTGCCTTTCCTTTTCCATAATAACGAAGTACACATTCTTTTACAAGTTGGAATGAGGTCTTAGGTAAATGATTGTCCTATAGTCTCTTTCTGACTAAAAAGGTCTTTTCAAAATACTCTAAACAAGACTATTTCTCTTTTACAAGAAAATCTTAATTAAAACCAACCAAAAGGTTCTAATCTAGTTTATACATCAACTATAGTCGACTTGGTACCACTAGGTGGGTAAGTCTATAAGTTTGAGTATCGATTCCTTACCATGATAATGTAAAACAATGTGAAATATTTAACCCAAAACTAAGATCAAGTTTTATTTACCCTTTTCTGACTTAATGGGTTAGCAGACATTTCTTATACTTGAAAGTAAGAATATCGTAAGAAGATTATCTACTAGTCTTCTTTCAACTATAGGGTCTTATAAGTCTTTTAATCCAAGACTAGAACTTTTAACACATCAACATTTACAACCTTAAGTTGTTTTATAAACCATTAAATAGGTTTTTAACCCAACTCTAAAATGTCATCGCTTGGAGTAAATATCTCCTTTTGACAAGAGTCAGAATATCTTCACAACTAGGAATTCCTATTTCCTCATTATTGTTCTATTTGGAATAGCTATCAAAATACGGAAATAATAAGGTTTTTAGAATAGTTATCACCCTACTGGGTTATTTAAGGGTTTTGTCCTTCCCTTTATCATAATTACAAATAAGCATTTCTAATTCTAGAAAGTAAAAGAGTTGAGAAAAACAATTGTACTCTAGAGTCCTAACCTCGAAGTGGTTATTCAAATCTTCACCACAAGGTTGTTCTCCCTTACAAAAGAAATCTTGACAATAATAAACCCTTGGATTCCAAATGAATCTAGATTATGGACTAAGATTTGGTTAGATATCATTGATATACTTGAAGACTAATTCCAAATGATGTCAACCTAGTCTCAATGTCTAATGGTTTTCCGCAGACTTAGAATATATATCTAATGTATTAAAAATAACACACTATTTACTATTGGGTGCCTATTTGCACTAAACAAGCTAAAGTTTTCATTAGCTATTCTAGGTATTTGAAGCATGATCTCACCTATTACGACAGGATAACTTTGTCATCAATGAGTATAGTAAACCCATGCTTCACAGATTATGATTTCATTTAGTCAAGAATCTTCTGCTCACGTTTAATAAGAAATGGTTCTACTGTGTTCGTAAATGGATGTCGATTAGTAAAAAGAAAAGAGACATTTCTACCGCACAAATAATAGAGTCTTCAAACACTTCACATACAAATTTAGGAATGAATATATAAGAAATATACTCTCAGCTTCATAAAAGCCTACGTAAGACTTATGTTTCAGATATGCTATTGGACTATACCAATTGCCATGATAATCTATAATGGTAATTCTTTCTAGTCAAAACAATGACTCTAAACACGGGAAAAAAAATAATATCCCTCAATAACATATCTTATTAGACTTTGAAACCTTAGCCTTACTTCCCTCCATGGACGTCGACCTTACAAGATAAAACAGAGGCTTCTGGATTTATGAACATATGTATAATGATTAGCAAAGACAAACATGAAATACATAAGTTTGCGGCTTTAACAGAGGTATGTTTTAACATAACTATTTTCATGTTTCTACCATTATTCCTTTATTCACAATAAATGATAAGAATAATTTTCTACTGTAAAGATTACAACTCAAATCACAATGTAAACCATTATTCATATTTAGTAGAGCTTGCAAGTCGTTTAAGCTTTGGCCGCTATGACATTGGTCTAAACAACGATTCTAAGTTTGGAAAGAAGCTAACATATAAATCAAATATCTAAACTATGCAAATGCCTCGAAAAGGGGATAAGCACATGTTCCAGACACTACAGAAAGTCCTAAGGCTGGGTGTGCTCGCACTGGTTCACTTACTCCTCCTTGCTATGCTCCTTCTCTGTCCGTTCACTAATGACTTTAAAATCTTTATTCTATTTTTATTTTCCCCCCTCTCATTCTATGATAGTCATTTCCTTATATAGCACCTCCATGACTCAATAACGAGTCCTTATCCTTAACCACGACTAACTACTATCATAAGGATCAGCATACTAAAGTAACTCCACGTCTTCAGGTTATTAAGTCTCCACTAAAAGTTAGTTTAAACCTTTCATCATTGCCAAAATGACCCACAACAAAGTTGGAGATAGTTCTCTTTAAAACCGCGGACATCAACACTTGGTAGACTTAAGACATTTGAGCCAGCAAACATGAGAGGTTACGTGGTATAAAACACCACTATCTCTCTCATAAAGGCCGTCACCTAATGGATCACGACTCAAGATACCATTTAGTTATCTCATAGTTAATTAAAACCTCTACCCAAAGTTGTTAAAAACCCCTCTAACAAAATAATAAACATAATAATAACAATAATAGTCCTTGACCATATTTAAGCTTTGATCAAAATATGATAATAATAATAAGTCAAAAGGCTTATGAAAAATGTGAAAGGGTCGAGTTTGTCTCCCCTTCACAGACTCTCGTTAAATCACGTCAACTTGACTTGATAAGATCGTCATATGATGTTAATGTCAACAAATTTAACCTTCTAATACTTAAGGATGCTAACTCAACAATTTTGTGACAATGTCGACGTAAGATTACGTCAATCATAAACAGACATCGTTCTACTATGAAGAAGTCATTTTATTTTACGAACGACAATGTCGACACACACAGGACAAGCCCAGAAAAGAATCAAAAGATATTGACTACTTGTCGAATAGATCCAAGAGTTATACTGACAAAACATGACTCACCTCTATCAATATCGATTCACGATTTGTTAAACACTTATTCCCAGTTTGCAAATGAACACTCGTAACCTGAGGTCTATATTCCTCTCCTTGAAAGATACTCTCTCTCTCTCTCTCTCTTTTCTCTGAGAGTCATCTGTAATCTGCAATCCTGTATAAAACTTAAAATTAACAGATTATGATCAGTGCATCATTATTCAAATGATAAACCAAATTCTCATAATGCAAATTATTAAATCGATATAACATATGCATATCCATGATTTCATAAATGACATTCAATAGAATCTATGTTTTTCCTTGATATTAATCTAAACATCAAAATAGATTTACTTATGTCCAAGTAAAAGTAAAAAGCAATAACAAGACAAAATTAGGGATGTAACATATCGCTCCCCTAAAGATTCATCGTCCTCGATGATATAAAGTATAAATGTAACTAGAAGCAAGTTTATTGTTTTTGACTAGTAAAAGTATTAAATAAATGAGGAAACTTCTGATAAAATTCATAGCAGTCCTCTCAGATAGCATTTTCCTTAGCATATTGGTCCCATTGGACCTTGCACTGCAAAGCTTTTTTGATACACAAGTAGAGCTTGTGAACTTTAAGCATTTTAAGAAGCTTGATGATAACCATCCTAGGTTCTGTACTTGTAAAACATTCTCAGAATATAATATTCATATATATATATATATGAATCACAAAAACCATTATGCCTCCTAGCAATAACTGGTAATAGATTGATTCTTGTAATCAATAGAATTGAAATCTTTGAAAATTTAGAAGATTCCTTTATATCTAGGAGTTGGGTTGGAATAAATTCTATACTTTATGAAACTTTTTTAGGATTTGATCCTCAAAAGAACTTTTTCTTCTCTATCTGAGAATTGTCTTAATGTACGCTTAACATTAACATAACTTTTCTATATATTAATAGTTTCCATTGATATTTTCTGATCAACTTAATTTGTTCATCCATTTTTGACAACATTTTTGGACTAATGCTAATCCTATATTCTAGCTTACTCAGCTTATAGGAATTTGGCATCTTTTCTATCCAATGTTTCAATTCAAGCCATCTTAATAGGAAAAAGTTAGGTATTGTTATAAGAAAATTCCACAAGTGGTAAGTAGTCTTCCCACTTAAATTGTTGATCCATGTAATACAGTTGTAATAAATCCTCCAAAAACTTGGTTAATTCTCTCAATTTAAGTTGTACTCTTATTAAGTTTAGTCCCTAGTATAGAGAACAAAGTTTTCCAAAACCTTGATGTTACACGCGCATCTCTATCCTGTTAGGAAAAGTGTCTCAACCTTGCAACTTCAAAAGGTTACTATTCTTCCTAGTTTTGGTCTTTTTGAATACCCTTTATCTTGAGTAATGGTCTAGAACTTTCAAAGTTTCCAGAAGTTTCCAAGGGAGCTAAAAATAGTGAGACTTACTATTTTTAGTAAGTTCTTTGATTGAGCTCGGAATGACCTAAAATTTTTCCCAGAAGGTGTGGAATAGCTAAGTGAACATCTTAGGTGAGTTTCGTCTCAAGATCATATCTGGATTGCGAGATATTAAAGGTTCTATTTTTTGAAACTACTAGAAAAATCTTCGAACTCAAATACCAGAATCAAAATTTCCCTAAACATCCCAAAAATTGGGATAACTGGTGTAGCAGGTTATAGGGTGATAGATCTCTTCACGAGCTTTCTGACTCATAAAACAGTTCATCAATCGAACACCTAGATCAAAAGTTATGGCCTTTGGAAGTTGGACCTTCTGTTTTGGGAAATGTAAAAACGTGTTGGACACATAAAAGACCTGTAAAGGGGAGAGTTACACATGTTGGCGTGTGGTTTCGTACATCACAATGCATCTTTGATTGGAGATAATTTGGGCACCACTTTTGGGTGGTTTTAGCTCATGGTTTTGTAATTACTGTTGGCGGTGTGCTGTATTGTATCTCCTATATATCAGAAACTTGAGATGGAGGTTGTATGTAGAATCTTATAGATGTTGAATTACCTCCTAGATCTCTAGTTGGACATACTCTTGTAAAAGCTTGCTCTGCAAGTATATTGTAATCTTTGTGATTCCTGAATAATATATTGGGTAGCTTTGGAGTGTGGGGTTTTTACCTGTAAGGGTTTTCCCCATGTATATCTTGTGTTGTGAGTTTTGTGTTTGCATTTGGAAATTGTTATTATTTTCTGTTAATGTGCATCTTAATCTGTAACTGTGATAGAAATTTGCATAAATCTCTCCTAATTAGATCAGTGTAGGAAGCATTTTCTGCATACTTTGCTTCCTTTCAGTTAGTATCAGAGCCTTATCACTTTTGGTTCTAGTTGTTAGGTAGAGGGTTTTTTGAGCTAATCTTCGTTTGAGTGGGAGCTTGTGCAGAGGATTTTGAAATCTTTGTTGCAAGTAAGAGATGGCGAGAACAATTGGGAGGTTTGAGATAGAGAAGTTTAATGGTAGTAATTTTGAGTTGTGGAAACTCAAAATGGAGGACATGCTTGGAGATTAGGATTTATGGGAAGCCGTATCTAGTACAAAACCAATAGCAATGTCTCAAGAAGACTGGGATCTCAAAGATCGAAAAGCTAAGGGTTTGATAAGACTCTTTTTGGTTGATTCAGTGCTCCTAAATATCCATGAAGAGAAGACTACAAAGGATCTTTGGAAGAAGCTTGGAGATATTTATCAGGCTAAATCCCTGGTGAACAAGCTATTTTTGCGAAAGAAATTGTATTCTCTAAAGATGGAAGATGGAGGATCTGTCCCTGATCACCTGAATACATTCAATATTCTTATTTCCTAGTTGACTTCTGTTGGTGTGAAGATGGAGGAGGAGGATCATTATATGACATTACTGTGTTCCTTACCAGATTCATGGGACCACCTTGTTATGGCCATTGGGAGTACCACTTCCACCTTCAAGATGGAAGATGTGGTTTCTTCACTGTTGTCTGAAGAGATGCGGAGAAAGACTTCCGAATCAGCTAAGGAGGCTCTTGCGGTTCATGGTAGATCTAAAGAGAAGGGAAAGAAAAAGGATAAGAAGAAGGAAGAAAAAGGAAGATCCAAATCCTGTGGGAGATCTAAGTCTCCTGGAAAGTCCAAGGCCCTGTGTTGGAACTACAGCAAACCTGATCACTTCTGCAAGGAGTGCAAGGAGGAGAAAAAGAAAAAGAAGAATAATGATTCAGATTCTGACAAGTCCTCTTAGGATGAAGTGTTTGTTGTTGCCTTGGAAATGCATGCATCTAAGGATGTGTGGCTAATTGACTCTGGTGCATCTTTTCACATGACCTCACATCAGGGCTGGTTTTTAAAGTATGAAGAATACGATGGTGGAAAGGTGTACTTGGGTGATGATTCTCACCTGGATATTGTTGGTCATGGAAGAGTCTTGATTTGATTTCCTGATGGATGAGTAAAGGGAATCAATGGTGTTCTGCATATCCTTGGTTTGACACGGAACCTTCTTTCTGTAAGAAAACTGAATGATGCGGGTGTGCAGGTTGTTTTCTCGAATAGAGGATGCAAGATGACTAGAGGATCTATGGTGTTGGCTAAGGGTGTTTGGATTGGCACTATGTTTCATCTTGATGCATGCGTAGTACAATGCAATAGTGCCTTTGTTTCAAAGAAGAGAACTTTAGAGTCTTCATCCTCACCATTGGAACCAACAGTGAAGAAGACTGTTGCATCTACTTTTGATGGTCATGCTTTCTGGGTACCTAAGGGTGCTCATTCTATGGAGATGAAACTTCCAACTAAGAAGACAATGTTATGGCATCAAAGGATTGGTCACATTGGTGAAAAGGGTTTAAGGACCCTGAAGAATGAAAATCTTGTTGAGGGTATGAATGATTGTAATCTTGAGTTCAATTTTGTGAACATTGCATTTATGGAAAATAAAACCGTGTTCAGTTTTATTCCAATTCTCACAAATCTTCTGAAGTGTTGGACTTGATTCATTCTTATGTGTTTGGTCCTGTTAATGTTCCTTCGATTTCAAAATCTATTTACTTTGTTTCATTCATTGACGATTACAGTAGAAGGACATGGGTGTATTTCCTTAGAAGTAAATATGAAGTCTTTAATAGATTCAAAGAGTTCAAAGCTCTTGTAGAGAATCAAAAGGATAGAAAGATTAATTGTTTGAGGACTAACAATGGTGGTGAGTACTGTTCAGCAGATTTCTACAAGTTCTGTAAAGAATAGGGGATTGAGAGGCACAAGACAACTCCGTATACCCCGCAGTAGAATGGAGTTATAGAGAGGATGAATAGAACGTTGATGGAGAGGGCAAAGAGTATGCTAAGTGGAGCTGGTCTTGAACAAAATTTTTGGGCTGAGGTTGTTGCTACCGCTTGTTACCTGATTAACAAGTCTCCTACATCAATGCTCGTTGATAAGACACCTATGGAGGCATGGTCTGGTAAAAAGCCTTCATTGAGACACATTCGAGTATTTGGTTGTGAGGCATATGCACATGTGCCTAAGGAGAAGAGGTCCAAGTTGGAGAACAAGGCTGTAAAATGTATCTTCATCAGTTATGGCATCGATGTGAAAGGGTACAAGCTTTGGGATCCAGTAGCTGAAAGAGTTTTGTATAGAAGAAGTGTGATCTTCAAAGAGCTCAATCCTTCTTATGTTGTCTTGCAGCCAGAAAAAGAAGAGAAGAAAGATGATGTGGTTCAACTTCCTTCTACCCTTGAGAAAGTTGAACCAAAAACATCTATTGGACCTGATAATGAGGAGAGCTCTAGTAGCTCTGAAAGTTCAGGAGAAGATGAAGAACCTCAACCTCAACCTTTGAGGAGGTCCATGCGGATAAGGCAACAACCTGATAGGTTTGGTTATTCATTGCATGATTCTAGCTGTATTTTTTCTTTGATTTCTAACACTGATGAGCCTAGAATTGTGAAAGAGGCTATGGGTATGAAAGATGTAGGTTCCTGGAAGGAGGCCATGGAAGAGGAGATAGCTTCTTTGGAAAAGAATAATACTTGGGACTTGGTGCCTTTGCCTGAAGGATGAAAACCTGTTGGATGCAAATGGGTGTTCAAAAAGAAATTTGGTGTAGATGGAAGTGTTGAGAAATATAAGGCTAGATTGGTTATAGGTGGAGGGGATTGACTATGGTGAGATTTTCTCTCCTATTGCAAAGCTGACAGCTATTCATTTCCTGTTATCTCTTGCAGCAGCGTATGATCTAGAAGTGGAACAGATGGATGTGAAGACAACATTCCTTCATGGTGACTTGGAGGAGGAAATCTATATGTCACATCCAAAGCACTATATGGTGAAAGGTAAAGAAAATCTAGTTTGCAAGTTGAAAAAATCTTTGTATGGTTTGAAACAGTCTCCTAGGATGTGGTACCAGAAGTTTGATGCCTTTGTGTTGAGTATTGGATTTCAGAGATCGAAATCAGATCATTGTGTTTACTACAAGGTTGACAATGATCGCATTCTCATTATTACATTGTATGTCGATGATATGTTACTCATTGGGAATGGATAAAGTGTGATTTCTGATTTGAAGTCTAAGTTGTCAACATAGTTTGAGATGAAAAATCTAGGCGCAACTTGTAACATTTTAGGAATGGAAATTAGAAGAGACAGAGCAAATAGAAAACTTTGGTTAGGCCAGAGTAAGTATATTAAGACTATGTTGGAGACATTCAACATGATGGATTGTAGAACTTTAACTATTCCTATTACAATGGGGAAAAAGTTATCCGTTGAAGATTATCTAAAGTCTCCTTCTGAGACAGAGGATATGAGCAGAGTTCCTTATGCTAGTGCAGTTGGCAGTTTGATGTATGCAATGGTCTGCACAAGACCAGACATTGCCCAAGCAGTGGGAGTCCTTAGTTGATTTATGGCTAATCCTGGACGGGTACATTGGGATGCAGTGAAGAGAGTGTTCAGATATTTGTGGGGTACTTCTAAGTATTCCTTATGTTATCATAGTTATCCTACAAGACCTCGGCATTCACTTTGTATTCGTATTGGGCAAGTGCAATTAACAGCAGGAGATCCACCGGTGCTTATGTGTTCACTATGTTTGGTGGTGCTATTAGTTGGATGAGTAAGAAGCAACCTATGGTCGCTTTGTCCACTATTGAAGCTGAGTACATGGCAGCAACTCATGCTCATAAAGAAGCCATTTGGCTTAAAAGATTGTGTTATGATGTTAGGTTTGATGTAGGGAAAATTACTATTTGTTGTGACAGTCAGAGTGCCATATGTTTGGCGAAGAATCCTACTTTCCATGCAAGAACTAAGCATATTAATGTCCAGTACCATCTTGTTCATGACATGGTAGAGGATGGGAAGGTAAACTTGGAAAAAGTTGAAACTTTGATGAATGTTACAAATTCCTTGACAAAACCTGTGAGCACAGAGAAGTTTAGATGGTGTTCAGAATCTATGGGCCTCACGGCCCCTAACAATTAAATCATGGTATTAATACTCCCTTTGCTCTTGCAAGGTGTTCAACAAGTGGGAGAATGTTAGGAAAAGTGTCTCAACCTTGCAACTTTGAAAGGTTACTATTCTTCCCAGTTTTAGTCTTTTTGAATACCCTTTATCTTGAATAATGGTCGGGAACTTTCAAAGTTTCCAAAAGTTTCCAAGAGAGCTAAAAATAGTGAGACTTACTATTTTTAGTAAGTTATTCAATTGATCTAAGAATGACCTAAAATTTTTCCCAGAAGGTGCAGAACAACTAAGTGAACATCTCAGGTGAGTTTCATCTCAAGATCATATCTGGATCGCGAGATATTAAAGTTTCTATTTTTTGAAACTGTCGAAAAAATCTTCAAATTCAAATACCAGAATTGAAACTTCTCTAAATGTCCTAAAAATTTGGATAACCAGCGTAGCGGGTTGTACGGTGATAGATCTCTTAACAAGCTTTCCGATGCATAAAACAGTTCGTCAATCAGACACCCGGATCAAAAGCTATGGCCTCCAAAAGTTGGACCTTCTATTTTGGGAAATGTAAAAACATGTTGGAAACATAAAAGAGCTGTAAAGGGGAGAGTTACACGTGTTGGTGTGTGGTTTGGTACATCACAAGGCATCTTTGATTGGAGATAATTTGGGCACCACTTTTGGGTGGTTTTAGCTCATGGTTTTGTAATTATCGTTGGCAGTGTGTTGTATTGTATCTCCTATATATCAGGAACTTGAGATGGAGGTTGTATGTAGAATCTTATAGATGTCGAATTACCTCCTGGATCTTTGGTTGGATATAATCCTATAAAAGCTTGCTCTGTAAGTATATTGTAATCTTCGTGAGTCCTAAATAATATATTTGGCAGCTTTGGAGTGTGGGGTTTTTACCTGTAAGGGTTTTCCCCATGTATATCTTGTGTTGTGAGTTTTGTGTTTGCATTTGTAAATTGTTATTATTTTCTATTAATGTGTATCTTAATCTATAACTGTAAAAGAAATTTGCATAAATATCTCTTCATTAGATCAATGTAGGAAGTATTTTCTGCATACCTTGCTTCCTTTCATATTTGAGATAATCTTTAAAGTTTGCGAGCCAATACTAGTGCTCCTTCAGTTAAATTCCCTCGTATGGAATGTGCTACCTTTGTGAGTTATCAACCATAACTAAAATGGCATCATGTCTACTCCTAGACATTGGAAGACTCTGAGCGAAGTCCATACTTATGACTTGCCACTTCTATTCTGGTATATCATGTGGATACATCAGTCCTACGGAGTGTTGATGTTCTAATTTTCCCTTTTGGCACTCGAGACAACTTGCTACAAATCTTGCAACATCATTCTTCATTCCTTTCTAGTATTAAAGAGGTTTAACATCCGCTAGAAGTTTGGTTACAATTGGAAGTCCGGAATATGGTGCGGTATGAACTTCTTTCCATACTAGATTCCTTAATTCAATAGAATTAGAAACACATATTCTTCTTCTAAAACTGAATAATCCATTAGACTCAAAATGAAACCTATCATACCTTGAATCTTTAGGATTTACTATAAGAGATTGCTTGACTTGCTCATACTAATCATCACCTAATAAATTTTGCAACACTTAATCTTTAAAGTTTGCATCAATAGAGACAATCAAAGAAATATATCCCCTCCGACTCAAACCATCAGCTACTCTATTCTCTTTTAATAGATCAATTGCCTCTCGACATTTATCTGTCCACTAAAAACTGCTTCTCTTAACCATTGCATAACCACTTGCACATGTTGGTAATGTTCTCCTTCATTCTTAGATTAAATAAGTATATCTTCCAGAAAGTCTAGAACAAACTTGTCTAAACAATTTCTAAACACACTGTTCATGAGATTCATGAATACAACAGAGACATTTGTAAGTCCAAAAGGCAACACTGCAAACTCATAGTGCCCATTTATTGTCCTTAAAGTTGTTTTATGGTTATCCTCGTCCTTTAATCTTAACTGATGATATATTGTTCGCCAATCGATCTTTGAAAATGCACAACTCCATGCATTTGATCGAAGAGATCATCAATACATGGTAAAGGATATTTGTTCTTTATCGTTGCTTTAATGAGCATACGATACTAAATACACAATTGCAAAGTTATGTCCTTTTTCTTGACAAAGATAACTAGTGCACCCCATGGTGAAATATTGGATCTAATCAAACCTTTAGCCAATAATTCTTGTAATGGGGCTTTTGATTCCATTAATTTTGTAGTTGTCATTCAGTAAGATACTTTTCTAGGTAACTTATCCCAAAACTCTAGGAGGAATAAAATTTTTAGTTGCCCCAATCACCCATTCCATCAAACTTTGGTGAAATGACTTTCTTCATATCTAGGAAAGTTCTAAGGCAAGCCTATCCTTTGCTTCCTTTTAGAATCTATGGTTTCAGGGTTTTTCATTACTCACATTATATTCTTGGTGATTTTCCTTGCTCGTCCTATGAGAAATCTCATTTTCCCCCTTCAGGGTTTCCTTGATCTCTTTCTTTCTTTTTTCCAAAATACCAGGTCTCTCCTTGGTTTTTACAAACATGGTTAGGATTGCTTCAATTTATTCAAGAGATTAATTGGTGGTTTATTCTCTTCTAGACTCTCACCCTAGTTTGTTCTTGTATGAAACATGTTGTCATTTTTCTCATGCCAGAAAATAAGTTATCTAATAGTTTCTGCAACTCAAAACATAAAAACATATTTAACTCATAACAATCAATAAATTGATACAAAACATTCTCATTTTTTTTTTAATTTATTCAGGAGTAACTACATCCTTATTTATATAGTTAATATGACAAGACTACATGTCACTACCGATTAAAGGTTCTTCCGATTAAATAATCCTAGAGGGTGGAAGTACACACAAATACTCCTCCATCACCTCTTTTCGTAAAATAGAAGTTTTGCAACAACCTCCAAGTGACATGTCGTGACTGGCTACAGTTTACTAGGTTTAACTACACAAGTAGAAATAGTAGGATTCTTAGCCAATTCAAAATGTTGTTTTATTTCTAGTTGAATACACTTAAGTGCATCAATAAAAGTCTCTGAATCCTACAGCCATGCACCCTTGGTGTAATTAATATGCTATTTAAGTTTCACTTCCTCGATAGGTTCCTTCTTAACTACTAATTCAGGCAAAAGTTGGGGAACATACTTTCTAGCAGTTTTCTTGGTTCTTCTCCACACCATTCTGGCACAAGAAATTCAAACATTAGCTAAATGCATAATGTTGACTACAGGTTAGCATAGTGGACTCATAAGCCCTATTTCTGAACCTGGTAGCTCTGACACCATATGTAACATCCACGTTCCAAAAATATAATAAAATAGAGAATTTACCAGAGTAAATCAACAAGGTAACAATGATAGAGAATTTTTTTCTTTTATTCAACCTTAAAATCAAGTTACAACAAATTGCATAATTTCTTTTCTTAAATAATCAACATGAAACAAATATGACATATTGTCTTTTACAAGTACAAATATCTGCAATAGATAATCATTTACATAGCCTTTTTAAAACATGAGTCACAAAGAATTACTACATTCAGAAATCTAACATCTTTATCACAAGCCTCGACATGTCTTCTGCTAGAGAGAGAGAGTATCTTCCCAGTGCTTTACATCCATCCACAGACCAACGGTCTCTCACACATCTTCCACATAGGAAGTGGCCCTACCCTTCATGAGGAATATAGACCAAAGGTGACCAGTAGTAATTTGCCTTTTGAGTACATAGTGTTGTATCCTACACAACTCTATTGATAATACAACCCTAGATACCCTCTAGCTAAGTATGATCATTCCAATAGGTTATGCAATCTAGATACGGTGAACCGATAATGCACGCAGAGAGGTATGCATTACTTTGGCCAAAGATTCAATATGAATAGACATTCACAATGAATGTAGCCGTAATGTTCACCCACCCCAACTTGACTTGGATACTATCATATTCCTATAGTTTTGACTTGGTCAACTATGTTTTACCATGTAGTCTTGACAACTTCATTATTCTAGTCTTCTCGACTTAGACAGGTTTATTCCATAGATCTCATGGATTTACTTGTATACAAGAATATCCCTTTGCATCCTTGCATTATCTAGGTTCATTGACTTATCAACACTTATTTAAACCTAAGTCAATTTGTCAACAATCTAATAGGTAATCAAAACAAGGATAAACTTTATCAATAAGCACACATCATCCTTTTGACAAGTGCATAAAATGAACATTATTATTTAGGGTACTTGACCTTCTTTGTCGACCCATATATAAACAGCTAAAACAAGTTGTAACCCAAAAGGTATATTTAATAACCTTACCCTACTGAGTCAATCTAGGGTTTACCTTTCCTTTTCCATAATAATGAAGTAAACATTCTTTTACAAGTTGGAATGAGGTTTTAGGTAAATGATTGTGCTATAGTCTCTTTCTGACTAAAAAGGTTGTTTCAAAATACTCAAAACAAGACTATTTCTCTTTTACAAGAAAATCTTAATTAAAACCAACCAAAAGGTTCTAATCTAGTTTATACATCAACTATAGTCGACTTGGTATCACTAGGTGGGTAAGTCTATAAGTTTGACTATTGATTCCTTACCATGATAATGTAAAACAATGTGAAATATTTAACCCAAAACTAAGATCAAGTTTTATTTACCCTTTTCCGACTCAATGGATTAACAGACATTCCTTATACTTGAAAGTAAGATTATCGTAAGAAGATTATCTACTAGTCTTCTTTCGACTATAGGGTCTTATAAGTCTTTTAATCCAAGACTAGAACTTTTAACACATCAATATTTACAACCTTTAGTTGTTTTATAAACCATTAAATAGGTTTTTAACCTAACTCTAAAATGTCATCCCTTGGGGTAAATATCCCCTTTTGACAAGAGTCAAAATATCTTCACAACTAGGAATTCCTATTTCGTCATTATTGTTCTATTTGAAATAGCTATCAAAATACGGAAATAATAAGTGTATACACCTAAAAATGGTAAATACAAATTAAATAAATATTAATTATTTATTTAATTCCCATTCTTCTATCATTTAATAAATTAATCAATTTATCTATTTGATTCACGTTCATAATCCAAATATTAAATAAATATCAAGTTATTTAATTAAATCAATTTAAACCTATTCTTCTAATGTCATTCCTCAATTAAATAATAATCAAATTATTTAATTCTCAAATCATCCTATTCCAAAGTCCTAAGTCCCTATTTCCATGTCACCTTTCCACCTCACCTTGTTGCACATGTAATTAAATATATTAATATTTAATTAATCTATTTTCCCTCACCCACATGGCCTATTATCTCTCCAACCATCCCTATTCCAAAGGGCATGGTCTCTCCATGTCATCATGGTCAAAGGGATGCTTTTTGACACGTATTCCATAGTCCCTAGAATCTTTCCAACCTCCCTATAATCATGTATCCTTGTTTGACCTTCTCTGTTGGGTCATTGTGAGCCTTGTGACATGTGGACTCATTTCACTCTTTTCTCTCCTCCATGTCAAGGTGAGAGGAACATCTCCCCCTTTCTCTCCCTCATCTCAACCAACTCAATCCTTACCGTACACCTCTCAAGACTAAGTCTCCACCATTGATCTTGTGACACATGGATTTGGCCCCTCCTTGGCCTATAAAAGGAAGCTTTTTCCCTCATTCTATCATCCACAAGCTATTGCAAAGTTACTCTATACGAATCCCAACGTGCCTTTGGAAAAACCTTCATATTGCTCATTGCATTTTATCCATTATCCTCACATCCATACAACCATGGCTTCAATCATCCATTTTTCATCCTCATGATAGTTTCATTGTAGGTAACCTTCATTGCATTTGTCCAATCATAGCCATTCAAGTATTGTCATCTTTAAACAACGAGGAAGCACGCTTCTGAGAGCTATATTCATCAAGATCAATGCAAGATAGGTGACAATGAAAGCTTCAAGGTAAATTAGTCTTCAAGGTAATTTGCTTTGTTTATTTGATTTGCATCATATTTCGTTGAGATTATTGGATTATTAGTAGTTTATACTGTTGACAATATTTCTATTAACATTTTTGGAGACCACATGGGGCCTTGCCCCATTTTTAACTTCCATCTGAGTGTTTTGTGAAGGTTCAATCACAACAGGTCATTTCTGCGCATGCATCTTCCAGTTCAGCGCATATAACACTTTTTGTTGCGCTTTTACGTTTCAGCGCATTCAAATAGTTATGCTACGCATCTGATACATTTTGCAGTGCATTTGATATTTCTACACATATAACACACAGTATTGCACATCTAGTCATTTCTGCTGCACATTTGCCAAACTGTGCATACATGACATAGTGCTGCGCATATAAATCATAGATCTGCGCATCTGATTTGTAACAGAGAGTTGTAGCATTTTCATGAGTTTTTCCATACTAACCTTCACTTGCAGGTACTAGGAGCTGGATTTAGTCATTTAGATGCATTGTTAAGCCGCTTAGAATTAATTAAGGAGTAATCGTATCGTATTCATGCAACTTGCACCTAGTTTCTAAGTAGGGGAGTAATCTTATCATCTTGCATACAATCTTCACTTAGATTTTTAATTAGGGGAGAGTAATCATATCATGTTCATGTAAATTTCATCTAGCATCTAAATAGGTGGAGTAATCTTGTTATCTTACATTACAACTTGCATTACAAATTTCACATAGTCCCAACCTAGGGGTAAAATTGAACAATTTCTTTATGCTTTTTCACTATCTTGCACTACAAATCTTTCACATAACATAATAGGGGAAGTAATACTTGTTGTTTTTCCTTCAAAACAACAATCTACATCTAGATTTGTTAGAGGGTTGAAAAGAACAACAATCTCTTCCAAGTTATTGCTATCTCGTTATCAAATTTTTGTGCTTGGTAGACTTAAATCATTTAGTTATTTTTCTTTTAACTAGGAGGTTAAAGAACCATTGTCTTTTGTGCTTAGAAAAATCATAACAAGCCTATGCTCTCCCCTTAACTAGGTGACCAAAATGCCAAACCTATCATTTTCCATGTATAACCTTTAGAGAGGCCTGCCCTTGGAATTCCTTCCTTCCAAGTGGGACGACCTTAAGTGATAATGGGCTAAAGCCAAGCCACCTCCAAGTCACTATAAATAAATTGCATTTGTAACGAAAGTTGTAAACGATGGGTGCTATTGTATTACACCGACCAATGTTTCCCCCAAAACCCTATGGAGCCTAACCTCTATAGGCTGGGAAGCCTTCTTAATGAAGCGAATGGCCGCACGTGTAATCACCCGAATGGATGCCTTGACTAAAACCTCTTTGTTCTAGTAAACCAAAAACCCCTATTTGGTGATGTAGGAGGTCAGACCTTTGAAGCCATCCATCATCATACACTCATCTAGTGTGGAGATAGGAAGTTCAACTCTTCGGAGGAACTGTACTTGATATGCGTGAGAAGTGAGTGCTGTGGAGAGGAGCCGGTGCTATCAAGTACTATCTGTCCAACCTTTATGCAAGTGGATGGGGAAACCCAAGTTGGAATTCATCGAATATTGTTATTGCCATCCCTAGGATTGTAATTGTTTGTTTTTAAATTTGTCAAGTAATCATGGAAGCCTTTTGTTCTCTATGTTTTCTAGTAATAACTTGAACCCAAATCAACATTGTAAACCTTAGATTGACTTAGGTAAAACATTTCAAACAAGTCAAACTATCAAAAACTCAAACAAAAAACCAAGTACATGCAGTTCTACTCTTCTGAAACATCCTGCTACGCATATAACCATTTTTGCTATGCATACAATCCTGCTGCACATTTAACCAGTTCTACTGCACATATAAACCATTTTGTTGTGCGTATAATCCTGCTGCACTTTTGACACGCAGGATGACGCAATTGAAACATAGTGCTGCACATTTAACCCATAGAGTTGTGCATTTGACTAGTATTCTTGCGCTTTTGAAGCTATGCATCCAAAACAGAGGGATATTCTGTACAGTTTGGGGTGAAAACATAATTAGTTTTAGGTACCCATTTTGCTATAGTTTCACTTTGAAAAATTAGTTGTACCTTGAAAACACCTTTTCATATCATTTTCATGAACATCATCCTTTCACGTCATTGCCTTGCTAACAAAACACAACAAAATTAAACCACAACTTGCTTTTAGGACCTAGTTGATACTTTACCACTCCAAATAAGAGCTAGTTGGTTTTCATAACATGATTTAACATTATCCTTCCCAACTAAACTATACTAGTGTAACCTTGACAAGAAAATAGTCCTCATCAAATAGCGGTGTCAATCTATCCCTATTTTAGACTATCACTTGTATCGAAACCTCGATTGCTATTAGACATTATAGCACAAGAATTACCTTGTTTGAAGCTAACATAGAATCAACAACAACCTTAACAAAAATCTATTACATCAAACTTATATTTTACCATATCACACTTTCAATTCAAAATCCACCCAAAACTCGCAATCCCATTTCATTTCATCCAAAAAATCTTGCATGGTGCAAACTAGATCTCAATCAAGAGAAAAGTAAAACATGGAGAATCTTAACAATACTATACCCGATCTAGATGATGTGGAAGTCGCTCAAGAGAAAATTCTTGAACACCTCCAAGATCCCAAGTTCCAAAGGGTGATGGATAGAGTTGTTGCCACAGACCCTCAAAAGTACTTCCTAATGCTTGGTCAACAAGGAGCAAAGCTACCCATAGGCTTCGATATCTCTAATCTCTTGGAGACTAATGCCTCAAATGAACTTGAGTTGTCTAAAGATGGATCCAAAACTAACCAAGAGATTTTGAAAACAGAAAAGGCTAAGGATACAATCAATCCCTTGGATGCATTGACAACCCAAATCCAATCCTTACAACAACAATTGGTAGATATTCAAAGTGGAACCACAACGAAACATTATTCACTTGAAGATATCTCACCTTACCCATTCGATAGATCCTTGAACATGATATGTTTCCCTATGAGATTTGAAGTGCCAAAATTTGACAAGTATAGAGGAAAAAAAGACCTTAGAGATCATATCAGGGAATTCAGTGCCGCTTGTCTTGAAGTCGCCCACAATGAAACTTATCTAATGCGACTATTTCTTAGAAGTCTAGGAGGACAAGCTATGGAGTGGTTTTCACCTCTACCTCCTGGCATCTGCACCTTTAACGAATTACTGGACAAATTTGTAACACATTTCTCTTATAACATAGAACATGAAATCTCCATGCTAGACCTTTGCAATAATAAACAAAAGGGAGGAGAATCATTTGCATATTTCCTACAAAGGTGGAGATAACTTGTGAGCAAGTGTCCCTATCACATACCTAAAAAACAAATGATGGAAATGTCCGTGCATAATTTGTCCACCGAGCTTAGCTATCAAATATAGATTCAATGTCCCTCCACTTTCAGCAAGGTCATTAAGATGGGGCTTCTCATTGAGAAAGCCTTGATAGTGAAGGGGCAAGTAAAGATACACAAAGACACCCCAAGCTCCAACAACAATGCAGATAAGTCGTGGTTTTGGAGTAAAAGCACACCCATAGTGAATGATGGTGTGGTAGATGCAAAACATGTGGCACCAAAGCAACCTATTTTCAACCTATACAATTTGCCAAATAGCACACCATCTACCAAGCCTCAAGGCACTAAACAAAAGCAAAACAACTTCCCTCCAAGGAGAAAATTCACACAACTTGGGGAATCACTTGAATCCGCACTTAGAAAGATAATTGGGGGCAACCTCATCACACTTCCACTTGTGCATGAGTGCGAACCCAAATTCAAATCTCCTTGGTGGAATGAAAATGACTTTTTAGAATACCATAGGAGCAAAGGTCATAATACCAATGATTGTATGAAACTCAAGCATGTCATTCAAGACCTTCTTGACCAAAAGCACATATCCCTTAATGAAGGACATACCACCAATGATGAACACTTAGCATTCAAGAATCCTCTTCCTCATTATGAGAAAGGAGTATCTTCAAACCAAAACAACAAAAATGGTGCTGACAAAGTAAGCTATAATAATGCTTCTTTTGAGTACATCAACGTGATCATCATTAATAACCATCCTGAATGTAATGTGACCACACGTCATGGAAACATAACTTTGCAAGGTGCTCAACCAAAGCCATCTTCCACATCCAAGTCATCCTCCACCTCAAACCAGTACAACATCATTGACCAACGTCACAAAACACCCACGCATATATCCATCTTGGAGTTATTGCGTTTATCACCTTCCCATAAGGCCATTTTAGAAAAAGCCCTCTTAGAGACAATGGTTCCTATGAACCTTGCTCAAGATCAATTTCAGGCTATGGTAGGCCATCTCACCACACCGCATTTCCTAACCTTCACTGAGAAGGATGACATGTTGATAAATCAACCACACAATGCATCTCTACACATTGAGGCCCAAATACATAAGCACAAAATAAAGAGAGTCCTAATAGATGGAGGGGTTGGTTTGATTATTTGTACACTAAAGTTAATCCTTGTATTGGGGTTTTATGAAAATGCCATGGATCCCAAGAAAAAGATAACCATCAAGGCATATGATGAGGAAGAAAGGACCTCCAAAGGAATGGTGGTTTTGCCAATACGAGTTGGACCTGTAGAAAAATATGTGCTATGTCAATTTCTCGACATGGAGCTTGCATATAACATTCTTCTAGGCAGACCTTGGATTTATGCAATGAAGGTTGTCCCATCTACATATCACCAATGTATCAAATTCCCACATAACGGTCAAGAAATAAACATACAAGGGGATCCCGATCCATTTCAATATTGTAATACCATACATTCCAAACCAGAAGTTGAGATACCCACCAATAGAGCAGCTTCTTCTTCCTCCAACCAAGGGGTTCCAAGTTCCTTAGCTTCCACCTCAAAAACATTAGAGCTTAAGATCAAAGTTAAAGACAAAGGTGTTGGGGAGTGTGTTATTAAACAATCTTTCTCTCTAGCACAATTACCACTATCACCAAAGTCTTATGGGAAACTATCCCTGAACAAAGCTAAGTCACTTAAGACTCCTATGGGTCCTTTCATTAAATGGGGAAGCCTATCCAATGAGAGAGATGAGAAAGATGTCTTACAATGGCTTTTCAAAGATGAAGATAGTCAAACCCTACTAGAGGACCAACAACCTAAGCTTCCTTGAGAGTAGTATGGTCAAGGTTTTTCCATGTTGCAAAGGATGGGATACAATGGTCATGGTCCCATAGGACTAAGAAAGGATAGTATCATAGAACCTATCAGACCCTCTACTCAAATAGCTCGAGATACTACTGGGTTAGGATACCAAGGTCAGCAGATGAACAAAGGCAAGGGTAAACAAAAGGTTGAAGATAGACAAGCAGTTACCACTAACTTAGTGGAGCAAATTCACCGCTTGCAAGAGGCTAGTGAAACTGATTCAATGAGTATGAGTGGGACAACCTCTCTGAGATGTCTTGTGAAGACAAGAGAATTGATGTGATCCAATGATATAGCAATACTCCAATAATGCATGAGGGACAAAGCTAAAGAGCTAGACCGTTAGAGTCTGAACCGCAACATGATGAGAATGAACCTCACGAAGAGAGTACAATATCAAGCTTGACGAACCAACTTGAGGAGAGTATCGTAATAGACCTCATCAATACCTCATCCTATTCACATGAATCCTCTGTCCTAACCATAACTATCCTTGAGCTTGATCAACCTGATGATCCCTTACCTCTAGTACACCCTGAATTAATAGATTGGGATCTATCGGAAACATCACATGAGCTTGACACCTTTGAAAATGATGATGCCATCATCGACTACCTAGAACTTAGATAGCACTTACTTGTAGGAGACCATAAGGCTGGCTTCCCCATCAACCTTAACGATAGGGCATACTTTAGAGAGAGTGCCAATCCTTTCAGTCGTAAAAATGTAAACATAAAAATGAGATCTAATGGTGAAAACCACTCTGCGGTAGTATTAGATCATGAAAAAGTAAAAAGAAAAGACGTATCTGAAGGTAAAAACCTCTCTAAGGCACCAACGGATGAAAGGCTTGACCCTCTCCCCCTTTATGCACATCTAGAGAGATCTTCAGTATTGATTGAACCAGTAGAACCAATCAACATCAGCATAGAGGCAAATCCAAGACTCCTTTATCAAGTAGAGTCCTTAACAACACAAGAAAGAATAGAATTTGCTGAGTTCTATAGAAGAAAATAGATAAACTTTGTTTGGTCTTATGCTGATATGCCAGGTATTGATCTTGATCTAATCATGCACCATCTGTCACTAGCTCCGTGAGCTAAGCCAGTTAAATAGAAGCTGAGGAAAATGCACCCCCACATAGCTTTAATGGTAAAAGAAGAGCTCAAGAAGTTACTAGATGTGGGGTTCATTAGAGCCATTGACTACCCAGAGTGGGTCTGTAATATTGTACCTATTTCAAAGCCTGACAAGAAAATCAGACTATGCAACGACTTTAGAGATGTAAATAAAGCATTTCCGAAAGATGATTTTCCTTTACCAAACATTGATATCATTGTTGACCTCACAACAGTTCACACCATGTTGTTCTTAATGGATGGTTTCTCCGGATATAACCAAATCAAGATAGCACTAGAGGATAAACATAAAACAACATTCACATGTCCATGTGGCACCTATTGTTGGTGCGTTATGCCATTCGGTCTCAAGACTGCAGGGGCAACATATCAGCAAGAAATGACCACAATCTTTCATGACATGATGCATACCATCATGGAAGATTATGTTGATGATATCCTAGGGAAATCACTCACTAGAGAAAGACATCTTGAGGTCCTAGACAAAATATTCATAAGACTTGAGCAGTTTAATGTATGGTTGAACCCTAAAAAGTGTGTTTTCAGAGTGACATTCAAAAAATTACTTGGGTACATCGTATCAACAAATGGAATAGAGGTGGAACCGACAAAGGTCAAAGCAATTATGGAGATACCGCCACCAAAGAATCTGAGTCAACTACGGTCTTTACAGGGAAAGTTACAATCAATTAGAAGGTTCGTCTCCCAACTGGTAGACAAGTTCTATCCATTCTCACATTTCCTGCATAAAAATGTTCCATTCAAATGGGATGATAACTGTGAGCAAGCATTTTAGCACCTAAAAGAATATTTGATGAATCCACCTGTATTAACGCCTCCAACTCAAGGCAAACCTCTACTATTATATATATTAGAGCTCTACACCCACAGCTTTGGGAGCACTACTAGTGCAAGAAAACCATGAAGGAAAGGAGCAAGCAATCTACTATATCAGCAGGACATTAGTAGGTTATGAGCTTCAGTACACACCAATTGAAAGGGCATGCCTTGCAGTTGTCTTCGCTTCACAAAAGTGGAGACACTACATGCTCTCTCACTCCATGAAGCTGGTAGCAAAGATCGACCCATTAAAGTATCTACTCAACAAAGCTACCCTAACAAGTAGAATATCCAAATGGGTTATGATTCTCAGTGAATTTGACATTGAGTATGTGGATAGAAGAGCCATAAAAGGATAGGTCATCATAGATCAGTTGGTAGATGTACGTTTCATTGATAAGAACCCCTTAAATTTTGAGTTTCCTGATGAATCTATATTCAACATCACAACAATAGCTTGGAAGCTCTATTTTGATGGGTCATACACGCAACATGGATCAGGAGTAGGTATCTTGCTAGTAACATCGCAGGGGGATACAATCCCTAAATCATACAGACTTTTGTTCCCATGCACCAACAATGTGGCTAAGTATGAGGCCCTAGTTATCGACATAAAGATGGCAGTCGAGTGGAAGATCAAAGAGCTTCATGTGTATGGGGATTCACAACTAGTCATTAATCAAATAAATGATGAGTACCAAACAAAGGAAAAGAAGTTGATACCATACAAGCGTATGGTGGACAACTTCAAAGAATATTTCATTATGATTTCCTTTGAACAAATACCAAGGCTAGACAACAAAGTAGTAGATGCAATGGCCACTATTGCATCCCTTCTAGATATCCCTGAGAATCAATCGCATTATGAGTTTTTGGTGGAGCCAGTCTCTCACCCAGCCTATGAAAGCCCAGACAATAACACCATTTACCACCTTGTAGGAGCTGATTCTCCTTTATATGGCAAGGTTTACACCTACCTTAAAAAGAATGTCCTACCTCCTGACCTGTCAAACAACCAAAAACACACATTCATATGCCAATCCTCTAGATATACCATTATTGCTGACACCCTATATAGACGAGGTTTGGATGGTACTCTCCTTAGGTGTTTAGATAGTGATGAATATTAAACCACTCTAAGGGAGGTTCACGAAGGCATATGCAGGACACACTCTAGTGGTCCTACTTTGGCTAGGAAACTCATGCATTTAGGATATTACTGACTGAGCATGGAAACAAATGCCTATCACTTTGTCAAGAGGTGTAAGAAATGTTAGATTCATGGTAATCTGATACATGCACCTGCTTAGGAGTTACAACCTTTAACAACACCCTGGCCCTTTTGTCAATGGGGATTGGATCTAGTAGGCAAGATTCACCCTTCCTCCTCCAACGACCACAAGTTCATTATTATAACCACATAGTATTTTACAAAGTGTATTGAGGCTGTTCCACTACCCACCATCATAGGGAAACAAATTTCAACCTTCATCCTTAATTATATCATATGCAGATATGGTATACCATTATCAATTGTAATAGATAATGGAAGATCCTTCAAGAATCAGGATGTATAGGAACTCTGTGACAAATTCCATAACCAACATCGTTTCTCAACTCCTTACTATCTGCAAGGTAACGGACAAGCCGAGGCATCGAATAAAACCATTCTAAAAATACTTAAGAAGACTGTCGATGATGCTGGTCGGGACTAGCACATGCAGTTGAACCCCGCACTGTGGGCCTACAGAACCAGTATACGCACACCCATAGGTGCGACACCATACGCCCTTGTCTATGGCTCTGAAGCCATATTGCCTATCAAAGTTGAAATTCCTTCCCTTAGGGTGTCGTTAAAGGGACTCATCAATGATGAAGGGTATAGAGTATCAAGGCTCCAAGAACTAGAACTACTAGAAGAACGAAGACAACATGCCTTCAACCATCTCAAGGCATACCAGAAGCAAATGTCAAGGAGCTACAATCACAAGGTTAAGCCATGGGTTTTTCAAGTAGGTGATCTGGTCTTAAGAGAAAATCCACGCAATCAGTTCAGGATAGAGAGAAGAAGGGGAAGTTTGAACCTAACTGGTTGGGTCCCTATGTTATAATCGCAACCTTTGGATCGGGTGTTTATCAACTCTCTACATCAGAAGGTGAAGTGTTTAATGATCCCATCAATAGTTTGCACCTTCGAAGGTTCTATACCTAATAAACCCTAATACAAGGGATATATAATAATAAAAAAGAAAAAGGAACAAAGTGGTACAAATAGAAGAAAGTAGTGAAAACCTGGAAACATGTGCTATTTGCGACTAACCGCTACCTCCATCTGTTAGTACAACCCAAATCCGCATCCATCTTTCCTATCATACTTATCTAGTAAACACATCCATTTCACATCTACCTAACAATGACCTACCATAGCTTGGTGTTTTGTCATTCCTATCACCTTATCCAATAGGGTCATCCCATCGCATTACCCTATTGCGAATCCATTGCTAGTATCAATCATTCCGAACTACGTCACCTCTGAGTTATCATGTAGGCAAGGCCATTTAGCAATGTGCCCCCTAGGCTGCTCCTTTTCCATCAGTTTCACTCCATGTCATCCATCCGGTGGTCCATTTGAGTCTACAACATTTTTCATCACCTAGGTCTTTAGGTCCACATAGGTCCACCTTGAACTACGTTGCCTCTGCGTCATCATGTAGGCAAGGCCATTTAGCAATGAGCCCTTGAGACACTAGGTCAGTCCTCTAGGGCTTGTCACATTGTTCATCGTTAGTTCATCCATAATAAATAAACCCTCTATTTGACTGGGGGCAAATCCTCGACCTAGTCAAAGAATAGGATTCTTGAATGCTATAAATTTAGAGGGTAAAACAATTGGATCATGGTTTTATCACTAGACAATAAGCAGCACGACAAGCAAGTTTTCAACATCATCTTGATGCAAAAGACAAGACTACACTTGACAAATCCCTTTTGGCCTAAGACATCAAACTGATTCTATCAAGTTATTGCAAGAAAACATGTTTTTGGACAAGAAAGTTTTACAGTGGTTGTTTTAAAAGTCTTATATCATGATTTTTGTTATTATGTCTTTCTACGCTACTCAAGGATGTTTCAAACTAGAGAAGCTATGATGGGGGCATAATCATTTTATTTGTCTGCTGTTTGTGGGTTTTATCTTTAGTAATGTGAGAGCCCTGTCTAAAGACATGATCAACACAATGATCATCGAGGAGATCAAAGGTTTAAACATGAAACAGGTTTAATCCTTGTTTGTTGATACACAAGCAATACTCAGGTCATCTTGGTTCAATTATACTTAGATGCTTGTATTAACTTGCTAAATCAAAATCCATGTAAGAAATACTCAGGTCATCTTGGTTCAATTATACCTAGATGCTTATATTTTCTTTCAACATTTTAAATGCTCAACGATGAAACAAAGTACTTCAAATACTTGCACAATCGAAGATGACAAGAATCAAATTCCATACTTATCTCGTTGCATTCCATTTCATTATAAACATTTTTTATCATAATACCAAAATCAACGTGTCTTAGTGATCAAGTGTTTATCCAATTTCTTATCTTTCATTACCATTTCCATTCATTATGCAATTCATTTTTCTAATAATTTCTTCTAAAAAGTGTATTGTTATTAAGATTGAGTATACTTGGCATCAAAAAAAATAAATCATAGTGTGTCATTAGGTTCATCATCATAGATACACATCACTTTGATCATTAGAATGCATAAACATAAAGTACATCATAAGTGATCCATAGCAAGAGTCATAAATTCACATCGTTCATTCATTTTAGTTTCACATGTATATCATGATAGAAATGCAAAAACATAAATAGCATAATCAACAGCTAAACCATTTTAGTACATGCATACACTACAACAAATCCCTATGATTAGCTCTCTTTTTTGCTCCATTTTTTGCTTCCACCCATTGTTTTAATGTATTTTTCTCCAATTTTTTGAAAAAGTCAGAGCTATTTATCGGGATGGCACTATTTTGGACATTTTTTGCATCGATCAGAACAAGTAGGCACTAAATTCAGTGCTAATTTGTGCTGAATTTAGTGCCTACTTTAGCACCTACGTTAGTGCATACTTTAGTGCCTAATGTAGCACCTACTTTAGCACCTAAAACAAACACTTAGGTGTTGATTTGGGTTGATAACAAAATATCGAAAGAACAAATGAGATCGAAGTATCAGAGTGAGTCTCTCTGCAGTCTCTTCGATATAACGAGCAAACATAAGTGACATATAATTTGAAGATTCAGAATATCAGAATGACTTAAGTTCCAGCCCTGCCGAAAAGCCGTCAGTAAGATGCCAAATAAAGAAATACAAAGGAAGAGGATTCGAGATGTCGAAGGGAGGTGATAACTTGTCCCTTCGAAAAAGTGAATATGATAATAAAGAGAACATATTGAAGGGATAAGCAGATATTGATGAGACATAACAATATGGGATTTCGGCATGACACCCATTTGGGTCATAACGAAACCCCAACAACCCATCGTAAACCTAAAAGAGTAAACCCTAATCAGTCACTTTCATTTGAAAATAAAAAAAGCCACATTTAATACCATGCCATGCAAAAGGCTCATGACATATCGAAGTGACCAGCTTAGAGGTCTCATCGACACCCCGAAAAGGGTTAAAGATATATATGGAGATCAGTGTGACACTTGAATGTGTCACATCGATAAAGCAACGATGGAATATAAAAACACATTGAGAAGTAATCACCATTTCGGGGAGACTCATCTTGTAGTCACTTCAATAATCCAAAAACAAACACTTAGACATTGTTTCAGGCTGATAACAAAATATCGAAGGAACAAATGAGATCAGAGTATCAGAGTGAGTCTTTCTGCAGTCTCTTTGATATTCTGAGCAAACATAAGTGATATAATTTGAAGATTTGAAATATCAGAATGACTTAAGTTCCAGTCCTGCTGAAAAGCCGTCAGTAAGATGTCAAATAAAGAAATACAAAGAGGATTCGGGATGTCAAAGGGAGGTGATAACTTGTCCCTTTGAAAAGGGAATATGATAATAAAGAGAACATATTGAAGGGATGAGAAGATATCGATGAGACTTAACAATAGGGGATTTCAACGTGACACCCATTTGGGTCATAACAAAATCCCGACAATAATAAAAAATGATAAAACTTTTTAAGTATGATTTATTGATTCGAGGAGGTGACAAGACATTCCCGTTATGAGAATTTAATGTCTTCCCGACATTGTGAAATATGCCATTAATACACAGAATAGAGTATATTAAAAACAAATCGAAAGGAATTTTGATTCATTAACCATACACGGGAGCAACGGAAGCCTCTGCAACAAATGCAACTCAAAATTCAAGTAAGTATTCTGAGCTTGTAACATGTAGCTACTAAATCAAATTGCATATTAAAGAAGTAGAAGTCTCTTGCATTGCATTATGGAAGACATATTTGAAAGCCCTAGGGTTAAAAGACAAAAGTTAGATGAGAGACACCTGAATCAAGACCTAATCGACCAATGCCCAAAATCTAGTCAAAGGTCTAGAAGAAATGCTCAATTGAATCCCAATGTAGAGAAAATGGAAGACATTTACAAACATGTAGGGGATGTATGGACATGCATTAGAGGTTATGACCTCTTAATGTATCATTACAGAAGAATGTATAGGCGAGCACCAGTGTCAAACCCTTGTAGAATGAATTTAGGAAAACTTATAGTGCCTACTGTGTTCATAAATTTTGAACTTTTGAAAGTCAGCTCAAATCTACAACCCTCAGAACCATATGGTGGAATTGAGAGATGGCACAAGTTTTTTCCTTGTCACTAGAGACTATATATCAATGGTCTTTCAGTTGGATTGTAGTTTTGATGTGAAGTTCAAACTCTGAGATTTAATCAGTGAATATTATAACATGAGCAACAAATACAAATGGTGGAGGCTACCCCTGCATAGACCCCGAGATGCAGAAAACAAACTTAAAGTGTTTTCAGTGACTAAAGATCCCCCATATTGTGTAGAATTGTTTTAAGTGTATTTCCAATACACCTATTACTCTTTGTGTCAATTGCTTGGGGTTGAGGCTTCCTTGTTTATGGAGATTGCTCCTATGGTTTTAGTTGATGATGTGCAAAGTCAACAAGCATTGTGTTTTGATTATTATAAGTTCCTGGCTAATGCCCTTCATAATGAATTGGTCTCCCTGAAAGGAGGAGGTAGTAAGTTCAGTCACTATTATGTACTTATGCACCTTGTCCTATATGAAGGGCAGAATTCTGGAATGTGGAGTGAATGTCTAAGGGTAAGAGATTTAGACAAGAATGGTGACATTAAACCTATTCAGATGTGGACCACTATTTGGGATAGCCTATGTGAGAAGTCTCATTATCTCTATTTTGAAGAATTCTTTGTGAAACCTGTCTATAGAAAGCTAGGCCACCCTTGTGACTACAACTTGTCACCAGAAATAAAAAAGATTTCTAAGGCCTAAGGACAAGCATGAACAAGGAAAATTCAGTCATAACTGGGGTGACTGGTACTCCTACAATGATTGCACAAAGATAAGGGTATTTGGATTTGAAGGCCCACCTCTCTTATTACCTAAAACTTGTCCAGATAGGATTGCCTATTTAGAAATTGTGAGACAACTTGCCTACTCAGATTACATACATTTAAAAGGTTCCAATAAATAATCTTTTATGTCTGGGACATTATGTTTTTGAGATGTCACAGTCATGTCAGATAAAGGATATCAGTTAATTGAGGAAAGATTGGAATATTTTAGGTTGCCTGTAGGAAATGCTTGAACAAATTTTGATCCAGAGAACTTTATATGCATAGTCAGAAAAAAGAAGAAGATGAAAAGTTATAATCATGTGTTGTTTGTTGATGATGACCTAATTAGAAACCAAGATGAGCATAATGCAGTTGAAAGAAGAAGCTTGTAGCACAAGATAATGTTGGCTGAGGCTTGGAGGGTAGCCAAAAACCCCAGTTACATAGGTGCTTTTGTGAACATAGATGATCCTGTCAAGAGACTAGATGCATTAACTGAAAATGCTTCAGAATTAATTGAAGATGTTCCTCCTCATATCTTTGAAAAAAAGGGAAAAGTTGTCTGAGAAACATAGGTAGAGGATGAAATTCCAATGGCTCATTTGTCTCCTCAACCAACTCCTGATATTTCTTTTGATCTTGAAGAAGAAAAGGAAGGGGAAAATAAAGACTTGCAAGCATCCTGGCCCCACATAGGAGAATATGAACCTCCAAAGGAAAGAGAAGAGGTTGAAATAGAGACCTCTGATGAACTAACAGAGGATGTAAGGTATCTGGCTAGTAAAAAATTTATTTCAGATGATGAATTCATTAAGGCTGCCAAATTTAAGATGTTTTTATATGAGTACAAAGGAAAATAGGCCAGGGAAAGAATGAAAAACATCACTCTTGAAATCCAAGATGAAGTTTTGCAACTCTAGTCAGAAATTGACAAAGCCTTGGAAGATATCACTCCTGACAAGGGAAGGGAATTGCTCCAAGAAGTAGGAGTGTTACTGATACCTGGATGGGATATGACCTCTGCAATTATGTTTGACACTTTCAAAAAAAACCAAGACAAAAAGATGCATGTTAGCATTGAGGCCCTAGACAAGATCAAATCTAGATCAGGGTATGATCCTAATAAGTAAACATTGCTAATATGGTCACTATATCCTCCACACGAGAAGCCTCAAGTTATAAGTAATCCTAATGAAGCTTTTGGCCACCTAATGATTCAAAGGGTTGAAGAAGCATACCCTATTGAAACTGCTAACCTGAATGTAAATGTTGCAAGATTCACCAAGGCACAAATTGAGCAGTTGGTAAGGAGAAATAATGCTATATGGCAAAGAATGCAAGGTTCAGGCTGGAAATTGCCACCTACAAAGATAAACTACCTTCATCTAGTAGCTATTCACCATACCTAGTGTAGACACCCAAATTTGTCCCAACTTTGTCCATGACTAGCAACACCTTGTCAAAAACATTATCTTAGACATCATGTAGCATTTTGTCCTAAACCCATTCTTAATCCCATTAATTAAATAAATTTTATTTATTTAATTAAAATCCCATTCAATCCCATCCTCATCCTACTTAGCCAATTAATTAAATAAATTTTATTTATTTAATTAATTTCACATGGATAATCCCATCTTATTCATCTACCTAATTAATTAAATAAATTTTATTTATTTAATTAATTTCCACATCATATTGGGCAGGGGCCCTGGCTCGATTGGCTAAGTAATTCCGTTGCGGTAAAGATGGTCACGAGGTCCAGTCTCCCCCCTGCCCACCTGATAATTGTAACCGGTTCATAGCTCCGGTCAAAAGCGTTTACCCATGAATAAAAAAAAAATTTCCACATCATATCTTATCCCATCCTATTCATCTACCCAATTAATTAAATAAATTTTATTTATTTAATTAATATCCAACTCATATCCCAACTAATTCAAATATTTTATTTGAATTAAGCCCTCATCTTTCATCACATTCCAACACTTGTCCATTTCCCCTTAATCATGTGTTGTAGTACAACTTTTATTTTTCACATGCACAACTATTGGGACCTAATTTTAGTATTTATCTACACAAGCACACCTAAGCCTTATCTTCCCTTGCCACATGTCAATTGATTACAATTTCTTGATGTGCAAGGAAACCTAACTTAATCCTATCCATCCATTTCATCTAAAGCCCTAATTGATCCTAGCCATCCATTTGAACTAAGCCAAGCCTATAAATCAAACCCCTCACAAGCCATTAATAATGCATTGAGCCTCAAGTACCCTTATTCTGCCAAATTTTCTAAAAGGCATTGATCCTCAAGTATCCACATGCTGTTGAAATATCATTCGAGCCTTTGCATCCTTCAACTATCATCCTCATGTCATCTTCATCTTAATGTTATGCTGCAGAAGTGAGCACCCAACATTCTTCCAACAATAATCCTTCAAAATCTTGCATGCTCATGCGAGGTGGAGAAGAGCAATGGAGATAAATCGAGCATAGCGTGGAGATCGATTTGCATTCATATTTGTTATTTTGATTTTCATGTTGTCTTGTGCTTCATTGTGCATTGCTAGGGTTTTTATCATTACCGTTCTTTCATTTGCCCTGATTTGCAATTTTACCCTAACTACACCTAGAAGCTGACCATAGGGTTATGGAGGCCAAAGCAGATGCTAATTAATGGAAGATGAAGGCAAAGAAGTTTTAGAAGAAAAGTGTGTAGTTGGAGACTGAATTGAAAATAGTCAAATACAATATGGCTTCTGAATTGATTCAAAAAAGATTTGACAAAATGATGGAAAATAGTGACAAAGTTTGGGACTTGCATAAGAGGACTCATCAGATGTATCAAGAACACAAAAGGCTGCACCTTAGGATGTTGGAGACAAAAGAAAAATTGAATGCTAAGTCTGATGTTGAGAAACAAGTGCTCAAAGAATATGAAGACCTAATCAATGAGCATGAAAGATTTAATGGTATACTTACAAAAGATTTGAATGACTTTGGCCAACATCCTGACATGTCATTTCTAATTTTTTTCAATGCTGATGGGAGTTTGCGAGACAAGGATCCTTGGAAAGATGAATTGAATGGGTTATTGCCACAACTACTTCAGAATATAAACAATAAGGAACAAGTTACAAAAAATACTTACACATGCTTGGGAAAGATATTCTCTATAGAGTTAATTATAAAAAATGTAATTTCTACAGATACGTGTGTTGATCAAGATTACATTAATCATATTGGTAGAATAAATCTATTCATATCTAGGGCAGTGTGAGGAGGTGGTTGTAGTACAATTTTGTCATTTAACAAGCAATGCAGGTATATCAATCAATACCATGGAGATGAGGACAATCTTGCCAGACCTATGGGTCACGGATCACTCTACGATGATTAACAGAGCCAGAATTTGATCACTGCATATGCTTGTGTTTCTCTTTATGTTCTTAATTACACATTAGTTAGTTGAAAGGTGACATTTATGAAATGACACAATGTTTTGGGCCTAAAGCTTATTTGCATCCTATTTAATAGGATACCAAGGCCATTTTATAAGATATCATCTCATCTATTTTTACAAACTTATATGCAATATAAAAGCAGAACTTGAAGAATCTATCTATATACATTTATGTTTTCAAAACAGTATGAGCTTCTAAATTAATAAAAGAATCAAAGTTATTTGGTGAATCTAAAAATTGATGTTTAATTGTTGTGTTGAATTTAATATTTATGGGCTGCATGGTTGTCTCTAGAATGGTTTTTCAAGTTGTTTAAATTAATATATCAAGCATATAGTTAATTTATTAGTACACATTTGCTGTCACTATATGATTTGTGTGATTGGTTTATGAGGGAAGTTGATATAAGTCTTACTAAGTAGTCTATGTTTATTAGTATCTGCCCATCATTAAAATCCTTTGAACAGGCTGTCTTAGTTGATTTCCTTCCTATTAGAATGAAAATCCTTTCTATTGGTCATAGCAATTTGACCTATATGACTTAATACTTCCATCACATAAGGATTATCCATTAACAAGTTATGAAGAACATCAATCAAATTTGAATAATTAACATTATTGCTCAAATTTGTAAAGGTTTGATATAAGTATTTGTGTAGTAAGATTCATGTCTTGCCTATCCATATGTGCAACATGTGCATCATGATGAAAAACATATTCCCCATTAAAATATGTAATAGTCATCAAATCCTCAATCATAACTTCCTCGCAATGAATTGAGGCCATTATAGAGTTAAGCCTAAGGTTTCTTCTTAGTGCAAAATGAGGATCAAGTTGAGACCTTGACATTCAAGAAAAATATAAAGCAATGAAAAGGAAATTGCACCCAAGTAATCCTAATTTTTTCTGCCAACAATTCATACCAAAGATTGAACAATTTAAGGATATTGCAATGGGTAATTTGTATCGACACAAATAATATTACTGAATCATTTCAAAGTTTAGGCCATAAGAATCATCCTTTTTTAAACATGGATTGTAAATAATTCTGAAAATTTAAAAGTCTTGGTCATTAACATTATTGTCTGCTACAATATCATCCAGTGTATCATTGTCAATGTTCATATGTTCTTTCAAGTATTTAATAGTGTCATCATCCTCATCTTGACCTGCATCATCTTCATCATCATTGAAATCTAACTGTAGACCATCTATATTGTTACCAGATGTATTTGGATCATCATTTTGTATACCATCCATATTGTTGTGTTCCATAACATCATCCAACTCTGGATTGTTGTCTTCTTGTGCTTGAACATAACCATCTTCAACATCATCATGGATGTCAATTTCTTTGATGTTCTCTAATCCCTCTCTCTCATTTTGTTAGCCATCATTGTTTTGCTCAGTATCCACTAATGCATCATCAAATACATGCCTTAATCTTGGATCATAATATATGACAAATATCCATTTCGGGTCCAAAATATCTTCATAGAAAAATACCTGCACATGAATAACATACATATATTAGATGTATGGTATAACAATTTTATTGATTAATAAACACATGTATATATTTGCAATAAACTATGAATTAATAGATTAATGATCACTACCGCTTCTTGTTTGAGTTAAAGAAATACTTGCTCACAATGAATTGGTAGAACATAAGGCTCCTTATCCTCCGGTAGGAAACATGAGGAATCTATAGAAAACAATCCACTATGGGTATCATGTCTTTGTGTCCTCTCAAATGCTTCATACCATCTACACTTAAAAATACAACATTTAAAAGAGTGGTAATCCAACTCAATAATTTCTTGTATTTTCCCAACATATTGTAGATTCCCTTCAATTATATTCTTATCTTTTAAGCTTGATCAACTGGATTGCTTGAAGTCAACCATGATGCCACAATCGAAGGATCGTCTCTTTACATCTACCTTTTCTACACGATAATGTCAACCATATGCCCACATTGCTAGATATTTCCTCGCTTGTGAAAGACCATTTTTTCAGTGAAAACAAATATAATGATGAATATTAAAATAGTTAATAGTGTCAAAACTATAAGGAAACAACATTTTGTAAAATTCCAACTGTACCTTTCTTTCACATCTTCTAGACATGTTGATTTCATCTTCTGTTATGTTTGAATCTATACCTGCATCTTCTATTTGATTTTGAATTTGTTCAGTAACCCATTCTAGTGTGCAATCTTTGCCCCATTCCCCAAGTAGATCAGTGGGAAGTGGAGTATTCCTTGGGTTTGATCTCTTAAACTGTCTCCTTGCATCTAACACTTCTTCTCTCTTTTTATCATACAGATAAATCCATTTGTTCATAAAGTCCATGTGGTATAGAATGAACTTGTCGAGTATAGCACTTTCGTCTACACCTATTACATGTCAACATTTTTATTTCAAACTCCAAATGTCATGCTGTTAATTTGACAAATAAATTATAGAGTAAATTAATGATTGCAAGAAAAACAACCATACTGATCATGAATTTACTTACTAATTTCTACTTAAACACCATTAGATTGTGGTTTTTCTCCATCAATAATATCTGATGCTCATTCTTCATCCCAAAAGCATGGCCCATCTTCAAAATCCTTACCAAGGAATTCACACAGAAAGAAAAATGCTTCATTCAATACATACCCTTCAACCATGCAACCCTTTGGATGTGCCTTTTGTCGGACATATCTTTTTAGAGTTTTCATATACCTCTCAAAGAAAAACATCCACCTTGTTGATACGACACCCGCCAATTCAATGTCATCGACTAGGTGTATAAGTAAACGGACTTGTAGGTCCATGAAACTTGTAGGGAGCGCCTTCTTAAATATGCGTACAATTTCTGTAATTTCCTTCTTCCATTTTGGCACTTCACATTCGTGGATCTCCTTGGAGGTCACCCACCTAATATAAGAATAGTAAATTAGTATGAACCTTTAGTCAAAAATTAAAATGCAATATAATATCTCTATGTCTCTCACACATGAACATTTCATGTAACCACATACCTTGTAAATGCTGACAATCGATTTATGGCATTCCTTAAGTCAATTGTAAGACATGAATCCCCTCTAATTGCTAATGGCATGATATGCTATCAAACACATTTATGAAAAGGTCATTAGTAATTTTTTCTCACACAACAAAATATCAAAATATATTTAGTACTTAATCAATGTTACCAGTAAATGTTAAATGATGATAAATAATACCTTGATAAAATTATGAAAATCATGTGTTTTAAATCCTGTGATATGTCCATCAACTGTAAAAGCTTTAGCCAATGATGACCCATAGCCACTAGGTGTCCTTATTGAACGGATGACATTTTTAAGTTGGTCTAGCTCTTTTTTTTTTCAAAATCCATGGAGCTTCTACATATGTTTCATTTTCCCTATTTGGCCACAAATGTTTTCTATCAATTTTGGTATGTGAAAGAGCAATATCTCTCCTCGAAGACAAGTTGTCCTTCTCTTTGCCTGATATATGTCAAAATATAGAATCTGGGACATTTTTGAAGATGTGCATAGGATCTAATAGGTGAGATATTAATAGATCCTTCGAGTAAGGGAGCTCATAAAATATGGATTTCCTTTTCATTCCTTCTGGCATATTAACTACAACTTGTTCTGGTTCTTCAATTGAATCACCCCGATCAAAAAAATCATCCCAAGCTTTCAATTCAGCATCTTTATACTTCTTAAGGCAATCACCTGGACCCATAATCATGGGAGGGCCTCTATTTTCAACTTTTCCATCAAATTGATTCTTCAAGCGATTTCTAAACTTATAATCTAGTGGTAGAAAAACCATGTTGTTGTGTAAATAAATTTATGTAGATCTTAAACATAAATCTGTTGAAGTGAACTTAAACATTATGTGCAATTTTCATTGCTCATATTAAGCACCTACCTCCCTTCTTAGTGGTCCCACATGTGTGATGTATGTGAATGAGTCATATGGTACCTATGCTACATGTTTAAAGTTTGAATTTTGCTCATATTGTTGGAAAAAAGCCCAAAAAGACCTTTGATTTTTGAGTTTTATACTCTATAACATGCATCTCCTTGATCTTTTCATCTAATCTATGACTGGTTTCTATTCTTTCAAACCATATATGCAATAAGTCATTAGTTTGAGAGAGGGAAGTTTTGAGTTACCATGAAATCCAACATTTATTCTAGTTTTTTTCCCTCAAATGTGAGAGTTTTGTCACCTAGGGTTTGATATTTTGGAGTTTTAGTAGAGGGTTTGATGTTATAATTTATGTATAGATATATTGAAAGACTTAATGATCCTTTTTTTGGCTTGTAGGGTTTGTAACAATTAAGAAGATAAAGGGCATGGTGTAAGAGAGAGGCAAAGACCCTTTGAGTACTAAGATTTGATTGCCTAATGGGCAATCCATCAAATCTTGGTAACATGCTTTCCTAGGTGATGAAATTATGAGCCCTTGACATTGATGTGACAAGCCTGTGATCTATGTCACAAAGGATGAAGGAGGAGTATGCAGTCATGGTAGGAAAGTGAAATTGCAATGAAATTTTGATATGATTGAGATGTAGTTGGGCTATTTAGGGATGTTGTCATCATGCCTTAAGGATTGACACGATCTAAGGAATAACTAGATGTATAAATAGGACTATCATAGGTATGTGAGGAAGTGGAAGGTTGTTGGATAGTGGAGGAGATAGTTCATGGCCTCTTAAACCAGGCCTCAATATTATAGTGAAGTCACATAATATAAACAAACATTGTCATGACTTAGCTAAAATGTTGTCAATCTCCTATCACATATCTTAAGGTTGTCCTTAATCCCAAATCCAACTCTCAAATGTTAGATGGAAGGTCATGGCTCCAACTAAAATAATTGGTGTCAAAATGATAAGTCAGGGGACCATCATAGTGTTGATCTACTATTGTAGTGGGATCATGAGGATTCAAAGGTTGTCATATCATTGCTATCGTCCAAATACCACCTAATGTTGTACTAACAATGATTTAGAATCTTTTTTAGCAAGTCAATGGACTGATATGGGAATAAAGGGTAGCCACCACATGATATAGGACTATGACTAAAAAAAATAAGCAAAGGCATTGCTAACATTATAAGTTAGGTAATCATTTATTATTAAAAGATTACATTTAGGCCTAAAAGTCGGTGCTATAGTCAGAGCAGTAGTTGGCCCTATTTTTCACTGATACACGCTAAATTAGGCGCACTTTGCACCGCCTTTTGCACCCCAAAAAGATTACATTTAGGCCTAAAAGTCAGCGCTATAGTTGGAGTAGTAGTTGGCACTAAAGCCGACGATAATTGTTCTGACTATAGCGCCAACTAATGGATTAAAAAAATTAAAAAATTCCCGCCTGCACATACCCCAAAACAAAACTTTTTTTTAATTTTTGGTGTTCATTTTGTGTTTGGAGATCGAGCGTTTGGCGTGTAGAGATCGAGCTTTTGGGTTTTTTGTGTTCGCCCTTATTTTGGGTAGATCCTTGGCAAGGTTTTTTGTGTTCGCCCTTATTTTGGGTAGAGCCTTTACTTCCAAATATCTCATCCTTTCAATTCATGCTACTCTTCTTCTATTCATGTCAGGTAAGGGCTTCACCTCTTCTATTCATGTCAGGTAAGGGCATCGCCTCTCTTTTTTTCCTGTCAGATGTAATATTATAAATGTGGACAAATGCGGGTCTTGTAATATTCATAGGGCATCTGTTGAAGATAATTCTGAGCAAGGATTTTCATAATAGATGACAAATTTCCACATTCCATAATATTATAAATGTGTGCTTTAGGATTAAACTGTGTGAATAAGATATCTTAGCCTTTGCTTAAAGGAAATTATTGTCTATCTTGATATGGATGAAATCACATTTTGCCACTAGTTGATAAAATTTCTCTCCCAAGGCACCAATTGATTCATAGGAAAACAACTTCATGATTTTCTCTACAAAGTAAAGGTCAAAAACCTTGAGGAATATAGAAAAACTGGATGAAAACTTTCATACCTGGCAGTGTGTACTTCATTTGCCTCCACAGACTGAACGAAAATAATTTGCCCTAGGTCACCTCAAAATGTCAAGCAATAGAGGGTAGAGAGCAAAGGGAGCAAACTTTGGCCACAATGAGGTAATTCATTGTCAATTTATAGATTTGTAAATGTTTCCATTGCTTCTTTGATTTTTAGTTTTTAGTTTTTTATTTGTAAATTTAAAAGAAGAAATTTATTATATATATATAGGGACATGAGACTGACAAAGATAAAGAGGCATTGGCTTCCATATTGGGGGTAGAGGCAGTGAAGAAATTGGATGGTGTGGACTTGACGATGCTTGCTAGATACATAGAAAAATGATCTGGGAAAGCCCCTAAAACATTACAACCAAATCAACAGTGTCAAAGGGAATCAATTGATTCCCCAACCAGTCCTGGATCAAGCAAAAGATCTAGGAGGAAATCAATAATAATAACCTCTAAGAATGTGGAACACAGAATAAAGTCTTCCAATGTCCCACCCACTCCTGGGACACAGACTTCTTCGACCACCATGCCATGTTGTGCATCTTGCATTGGTACCTACGATACCGAGATAGAATACGATGTGGTTTTAGGGGAAGTCCGAATGACAGATGCTGGAAAAACATTTGTGAATAGGTTGAAGCAATCATGCCTTCAACGGTTCAAAGACATCTACATTTTCCATTCTCAAAGATACCCATGCACTTGCAAAAAGCAGTTATCCAAGACATGGAGATTGAATTTGGCATAGGTTGGTTTGTAAAGAAGATAAAGCTATGAATATCTCAAAACTACAAGAGATTTCGATGCAACCAAACAAAGAAGATAAAAAAACTCCCTCCTGAGCTAAGGCTCAAAAAAAGGCCAATTGATGTAAGTTTGAAAGTATGGAAAGAGTTTGTAAAAGCATATGAGAAGTCTGATGCATAGAGGAAGTCCGTTGAGGAGAGTACATAGGTATTTGAATTTTCTCATAAGATTATATCAAATTTATTAAATAATTTTTAAATTTTATTTGTGCATAGTTAAATTGAATTAGTATATGTTTCAGGACAAGGTCTCCAAGGCTAGGCTTGACAAACTTCGTGCCACGCATCACAGTGGCCAAAAAGGTTTACAGGCCTTGATATGTACATTTGTAAGTATATTTAATAAGTTAAATGATATTTTTTTTATTTCCTAGGAAAAAGTAAATGATTGCATATTAATTACTTTAACTAGTCCATGTGCCATGTTTTGACAGGAGGAGAAATATGGCCGACATCCAAGCCAATTTGAAAAGGAAATGTTACAAAGCAAAAAATGGACCGATTTTGTAATCTGGATGGAGAACGAGGTATCAATAGTTGACTTTCACTAACTTAGTTGGATATTATTGTGTTAATATGTCAATTTGCATTTCTTGTGTTGAGTTGTTTATTGATGTGTAGGATGAGTTCTAAAGTGCTTCTCTGTTGGCCCTAGCACCCTTAAATGTAAGATTTCTCTTAGATGACAAATGATTACTCTTATATCATTGGGGACCCTTCTTGGTGCCATTAGGATCATAATGAGTATACTAGTCTTGTGCTTGCTTACAAAAAGTGGTTGCAATTAACCTAATCTTGTGGTCATTATCCACAACATTTTGTGTGTGCCATGCTATCTCATATGCTTAAGTTTAATTGGCTAATAATGAATAGAAAACCATTGTTTGCCTGCCTCCAACTAATGGACTTGTTGGAACCTAAAATTTCCTACCATTTTTTGCAAAAAAATTAGGTTCCCTTGATGAAAAATCTGACTGTAGCACTCAAAAATGCACCTGTACAATATACTCTAGTGGCCTACTTTGAAGTTTATAATTTGAAGCCTATTAATTTTTATGCCAAACCACTTGGTAGGCATACTTATCTATCATATGTGAGTGTACATGCTTGATTTCAGCTTCCCATGATCAGATTGGACAAAATGGATTTGTTGAAATGGACAAAATGGACTGCAATGACTGCAGGATATGTACAAAATGGATTTGTTGAAAAGGCTTTAGAAATTTTAAAGCAAATGCAATTGGCTGGTGTAAAGACAAATTCCACAACCTTTGCCACCATCCTCCCTGCCTGTGTCAAAATGGGAGCTTTGGAATAGGGTATGGACATCCTATTAGTATACATTGTTGGCTAACGAAACAGGGTTTATGTAATTGAAAACCCCCTACTCTTTAGGCTCTGCAAACCTAGGCGGGTGTACCTGAATGATAAAGCAAATTTTGAAAGCCTGAAAGTGATTCTGATTTTGAGCAATCTACTCACTATGGCACATAGGTGTGAGGTAGATGCAGAGTTTTACCTATTAGTTCCTAATGAAAGTGTTTGAAGTGTGAAAATTATGAATAGGATTGTGAAATGATATTTGTGATGACCAGTGCTTTCATCTATTGGGCAATAGAGTCAAAAGTTAATGGTATATGGATCCCTGTAATTGGTTTAACTCAGATTATTGGGCACTTAGGTGAATCTACACCTTGTGTAGATGTGCAAAGATGTTGAGTTGTAAGGTTCTTCTTACTGGTCCCAATGATATTTTCTTAAATCGTTGTGTGATCGTAGGAAAGGATTTTTATTCAAGTGGAAAGGAAACCTATCAAGATGACCAGTCTTAAAGGATTTTTAACTCGTAGGTAGAGACCAATAAACACAGGCAACTTTAGTAGGAATTAAATCAATTTTCCACAGAAAACAATCAAATTGATCACACACAAACAACAATTGTGCTTTGACAAATTAAACATACCCTTGATATATTAATTTGAACTGATTTAAGAAATCATTCTAGAGACAACCACATAGCTCATAAACATGAAATTCCACACAACAATTGAACACCAAAAATATAATCCACCAGATAACTTCTACTCCTTTGCATTAAATTATAAGTTCAAAGCACATGAGAATATAACATAACATAAGTATTGCAGGTTTTAGATTTGTATATATATATTAAAGAGTCTTGTAATTGTTCTCATAATTTGAAGCGGCCTTGTTATCCCTTATTTATGGGATGCGAAACAAGCTTCAGGCCAAAATGACATGCCTTTTCATAAACATACTCCTAACTAATGCAACGATTAAGGAAATAAGAAAATAATTTGTAGATACGCAAGGCAATCAATACTATGCTCGGTTATTCATCGGAGGTAGACTCGCGACCCATAGGTCTGGCAAAGTCATCTCTTCAAGATCAGTTTTGACATGTCCAAGGTATCTGCTAAAAAATGTATCTCTGTACTCATGTATATTCACTATGTCCTAGATATAAACATGTTTACTCTATCCAGGTGATCAATGTACTCCTGTTCAACACATGTATCTGAAGCAATTATATCACTTATAGAAAATTCCAGGCTGAACATCTTCTTGAGGCACTGATAGGTATTATCCAATACTTTTTCTTCATCATTCACATTATCCAGAAGTGGTTGCAGCATCTAGCTCATTTCCCTTACCCAGTCATCCTTATCTTGAAGATCACTTCTAGAAAAGAAGTTTGGAAATGTTAACTCAAGGTTTTGATCAAAATCATTTAGGTCATCAGTCAATGTAGTGTTATACTTTTCATGCTCAACAATTAAGTTGTTATATTCCTCAATTATTTGACCCTGGAGACCTGACTTAGTGCTCAATTCTTCTTTCATTTCTAATAGCCTAAAATGAAGCCTTTTATGCTCTTGATGTGCAAGATATGTCTTGTTATGCATACTCCAGGTTTGATCACTGAACTTCATTATTTTATCAAATCTTCTTTTGATCAATGTTGAGGCCATGTGGTATTTGATTGATTTTATCTTGACCTCAAGCTATTCACTTTTCTTTTGAAACTTTTCTGCTTTGATCTTCCAGTAATTTGAATAAGCTTTTGCTTCAAGGATCTTTTGATCTTTTTCCAGGTAGGGTGAATAAGAACTTGAAGGCAATCTATCCTTATAAGTGGCCATCTCTTGTCTTAGTTTTGCATTCTTAGCCAAATAAGCATTGTTTTTCTTTATCAACTGCTCAATCTAAGCCTTAGTAAATCTTGCCACATTGATATTGAGGTCAGTAGTTTCAAGAGGGTCTGCGTCCTCAACTCTCTGGATCAACAAATGGCCAAATGCTTCATTAGGATTATTTATAACCTGAGGTTTCTTATGTGAAGGATAGAGGGACCATATTAGCAATATCTTTTTATCAGGGTCATAGGCTGATCCATTCTTAATCTTATCCAATGCCTCAATACTAAGCTGCATTTTCTTTTCTTGATTCTTTCTAAAGGTATCAAAAACAATGGCTGAAGTCATGTCCCACCCAGGGACCAATACTACTGCTTATTTGAGCAATTGTCTACCTTTTTCTGGTGTCATGTCATTCATGCATTGTCTATTTCTGACTGAAGTTCTTGTAGAACTTCCTCTTGAACTTCAAGAGTAATGTCCTTCATCCTTTCCCTGGCTTGTTTTCCTTTGTACTCATAAAGGAAGGCTTTGAATTCTGAGGTTTTAATGAAATCACCATCTGCAATGAATTTCTGACTGGCCAAATATCTCACATCATATGTTAATTTGTTAGAAGTTTCTATTCTGACTTCCTCTCTATCCACAGGGGGTTCATATTCCTCAATAAGTGAAGAGGATGCTTGCAAGTCTTTATTTTTCCCCTCTTCACTTTCTTCTTCAAAAGAAATTTATGGAGTTTGTTGAGGAGATAATTGGCAAATAGGAATCTCATCTTCTGCTTGAGTTCCTTTAATAGCTTTTCCTTTTCTTTCAAAAACATAGGAAGGGACATTTTGAATCAAATCTGTAGCATTTATTATCAATGTATCCAGCCTTTCAATAGGATCATTCACATCCATGAAGGCTCCGCTATAAGTGGGGTTTTTGGCTACCCTCCAAGCCTTAGCAAGTGTTATCTTATAATACAAATCTCTTCTTTCAATTGCAGCTTGCTCATCACAGTTTCTAGCCAGGTCATCATCGATAAATAAATCATGGTCATATCCTCTAAGCTTTTGTTTTGTCTTGACACTATTTATGAAACCTTCTGGATCAAAGCTTTCTCTGCAACTCCCTGATGGTAGCCTATAATGTTCCAATTTTTGTCAATTAACTGGTACCCCTTGTTAGACATAACTATGAAATCACCAAAACATAGAGTGCCTGGCATAAAAGACTACTTATTATGTCTTTTTAAGTGCATAAAATTAGAAAGAGCAAGCTGTCTTACAATCTCCAGATAAGCCACCCTATCAGGACAAGTTTTTGGTAGTAGCAGAGGAGACCCTTAAAACCCAAAAACTGTTATTTTTGTATAGTCAGTGTAAGAATACCAATCTCCCCAATTATGAGCAAATTTTCCAGTCTCATACTTGTCCTTTGGTCTCAAAAACTTCTAAATTTCAAGTAATAGGTTGTAATTATAAGGATGCCCTAAGTGTTTATACACTGGTTTCACGAAGTACTCTTCAAAATATATATAATGGGATTTGTCACACCTGCTATCCCATATGGCAGTCCATCTTTGGACGGGCTTCACATCTCCATTTATATCCAAGTCCCTTACTCCCAGGCATTTGTCCTACAATCCCAAGTTTTGGCCTTCATACAAAACAAGATGCATTAATAGGGAGTAATGCCTAAATTTACTACCTTCTCCCTTGATGGAAACCAGTTCATTGTGAAGGGTACTAGCTAAGAACTCAGCATAATCAAAATGCAGAGATTGTTGGCTTTGGATATTAGCTGTTAAAACCATGGGAGCTACTTCCATAAACATTGAGGCCTCCACTCCTAACAATTGGCATACAGAGTAATAAGTATACTGAAAGTATTCTTCAAACAGTTCAATGGAAAATGGGGGATCCTCTGCAACTAAAAAAACCCTTAATTTGTTGTTTCCATCAAGAGGTCGGTGCATAGGCAACCTCCATCTTTTGTAATTGTTACTCAAGTTATAATATTCACCAATTAAATCCCTAATTTTGAGTTTCACATCAAAGCTACTATCTAGTTGGAACACCATTGAAATGTAGTTCCAGGTGACAAGGAAAAATCTTGTACCATCCTTCAATTCAATCATGCAGTTCTACGGGTTGTAGCTTTCAGCTAACATTTTTAGGAATTCCACATTCAAAAAAACATTTGGCACTACCAACTTTCCTAAATTCAACCACCATGGGTTTGACACAGGGGAACGCCTATGCATTTTCTTATAGTGGTAGATGAAAAGATCATACCCCTTATGGGAGTACTTGTTTGTATTCATCCTCTAATTTCTCTGCGTTTGGATTTAATTGGGCATTCCTCCAGGATTTTTGCCCTGATTTTGGACATTGGTCTATTAAGTACTTGTTTAGGTGTCTTTCATTTAACTTTTGCCTTTTAGCCTTATGGTTATCAGATGTTTCTTCCATGATGGAATGCAAGAGATTTTTCTTAGATGCAATTCCAAATTAGAAAGCTTAAGCTTCAGAATACTTACTTGGAAAACCAAACTGTATCAATTGCAGATGCTTTCCCCAGCTCCCGTGCTTGCATACTGAACCAAATATTTCAAGATTTCCCCTTTTACTCTACTCTGATCATTAATGGCGGCTTTCAAATCATCAGGAAAACATTAAATTTTTTGCAACATATCAGCTCCTATCACCTTGCCAAAATAATCATTTCGTTTGAAGGATTTATTATTTATTTATTTATCGGGACCTCATTATAGCTCAAATGGTGGTCTTACCAAAATCCCCTCCTTTCAATATATGTGCCTTTCCTTAATGTTTTCTTAATTATTGACGTGTTCATTTTTTTAGGGAGATTGAATATGGACTCCCTTCAACACTTCAAAATATCAGTCGTTCGGTAGGACATATCTCTAAGTCACCTCGTCATGCCAAAATGGAATGTTAATTCTATATTTTGAAATCTCATCAATAGGTTCCTTTCGGGCCAAAATGTCGAAGAGACCTCATAAAGATTGATCTTGACACTTCGATATCTTTGTCTCTTCGAACTCAAATGTCAGCTCGAAATACTTGTCAAGTGTTCATGTGTGCGAATATTGATTTAATCATTTTATCGGTGTGACACATTAAAGGTGTCACATCGACCTCCCAATCACCTTTTAACATTTTTTGGGGTGTCAAAGTGATTTTTGAAGAAGTCATGCCAATATGTTGAAGGTTCTTCCATAAAGACTAAGGCTTTGACACACCATATATGAATTTTTCATGGGTCGAAGGTGGATATGGTGGGGACGCTAATTAAATAAATGAAAAGTACATGGCAGGAAATGGATCTTATGGGTGAATTCTTTAGGGTTTGAATTTTTGTCCCAACACATCCATCAATACATAAATGATAGAGGAATTTTGTTAGATGTTGTAGTTGCAACTACCCTGTTAGACATGTATGCAAAATGTGGAAGCATAGACAAGGCACATGAACTGTTTGACAGAATGCCTCAAAGAAATGTGGTCTCATGGACTGCAATGACTGCAGGATATGCACAAAATGGATTTGTTGAAAAGGCTTCATAAATTTTAAAGCAAATGCAATTGGTTGGTGTAAAGCCAAATTCCACAAACTTTGCCACCATCCTCCCTGCCTATGTCAAAATGGGAGCTTTGGAATAGGGTATGGACATCCATCAATACATAAAGGATAGAGGAATTTTGTCAGATGTTATAGTTGCAACTGCCCTGTTAGACATGCATGCAAAATGTGGAAGCAAAGGCAAGGCACGTGAACTGTTTGACAGAATGCCTCAAAGAAATGTGGTCTCATGGACTGCAATGACTGCAGGATATGCACAAAATGGATTTGTTGAAAAGGCTTCAAAATTTTTAAAGCAAATGCAATTGGCTGGTGTAAAGCCAAATTCCACAACCTTTTCCAGCATCCTCCTTGCCTATGTCAAAATGGGAGCTTTGGAATAGGGTATGGACATCCATCAATACATAAAGGATAGAGGAATTTTGTTAGATGTTGTAGTTGCAACTACCCTGTTAGACATGTATGCAAAATGCGGAAGCATAGACAAGGCACATGAACTATTTGATAGAATGCCTCAAAGAAATGTGGTCTCATGGACTGCAATGACTACAAGATATGCACAAAATGGATTTGTTGAAAAGGCTTCAGAAACTTTAAAGTAAATGCAATTGGCTGGTGTAAAGCCAAATTCCACAACCTTTGCCAGCATCCTCCCTGCCTATGTCAAAATGGGAGCTTTGTAATAGGGTATGGACATCCATCAAACATAAAGGATAGAGGAATTTTGTTAGATGTTGTAGTTGCAACTGTCTTGTTAGACAAGTATGCAAAATGTGGAAGCATAGACAAGGCACATGAATTGTTTGACAGAATGCCTCAAAGAAATGTGGTCTCATGGACTACAATGATTGCAGGATATGCACAAAATATGGAATCATAGACAAAAAACGTGAATTGTTTGACATAATTCCTCAAAGAGTTGTCATCTCATGGAATGTAATGATTGCAGGATATGCACAAAATGGATTTTGCAAGGGTGCTCTCAAAATCTTTGAATTAATTAAGCACTCTAGAACATATCCTAACATTGTAAGATTTTCTTTTATTCTAGGTGCATGCAACCATGCAGGTTTAGTGGATGAGAGATGTACATACTTCAATCACATTTGTAACCCTTATTGCATTACACCTACACTTGATCATTATGTGTGCATGGTTGACCTCCTTGCCCATGATGGCTATCTTGAAGACACCCTAAACTTTATCTTTCTTTCTAAATCCCCAAATTTGCCCTATTGCTACTCACATTGAAGACCTGTGAGCAGGAATAGGGCTAACATTTTTTCTTTCTAAAATCGGCCGGATAAAGCCATATTGCTAACTTTATTTTTTTTTTCAAACAAAATAGACCTTTATCTTAAGGCTACTCATGAACCTTAAGATAAATAATTATTGAAAAAAAAACTGTGCATTCCTTAATGACATGTAAGAGAATTTAATCAACTGTTATTTAAAAACTCTTTAATGTTTCTGTCTAATGGAGGTTATTAGATTAATAGTGAAAAAGAACATACATCGACCAAGCAATTTGTGGCACTTAAGGTTATGTAATAGAATTTACAATTGATAGTTAAATTGATAACAATTTTTTTATGATCTTTACTAACGTTTATTAGAATTGTTGCATGTTTTACATCATTGGAATGGCATATTAGTTGTAACTTTTTTGAAATTTTATTATGGTATGTGCATTTTGATGTGATGTAATATGATTATGGTTTCGTTTCATATGTTGTAATATTAAATATATGATAGAAAAATAAATTATTGCATGAAATAAATAATAACTTTTCATTTTAAATATTAATTTTTACAGAACATGGGTCTTCCAGAAGATCAAGATGATCCTCATGACAAAGATCTAGATTATGTTGGTTCTGGTACAGATCACATGGTAGAGAATGATGATGACACAGATACATAAGACACTAAGGCCGATGACGACGACGACGACGATGATGATCATGATGATGATGATCACGATGGTGATGATGATGATGAGGCAGTTGCTGGTAGTAGCCAATGACATTCATGATCATATATACTGCATCATGGATCACTGTTGATATATCATTATGATGCCTCTTTTCATGCTTACTATCATATGTATCATTTTCATAGCTTGCAGTACCATATTAATGAGTTGTATCATAAATTTATGTATCATTTTGACTTATATGATTTGGACATGTATCATCTTGACTTGTATTATTTTGAGTTACATAATTTATCATTTTTACTTATATCATTTGTACATGTATCATTTTGACTTATGTCGACTGTTGGACATGTATCATTTTGACATGTTATTGATCTACTGACATATTTGACTTTCACTTGTTTTAGTTATATATGATGATGATTTTATCAGTATTGACTTGTCAATTTATATATATTGAAAGTGGTCGATGATTTTTGGATGGATATTTATTACATATGATGATTTTAATTTACTGCTCAGGATGGATGTTGTCAAATTCAATTAAATTATAGATATTTGACTCACTTATTTTAATTATAGATGATGATCATGTTATAATAGTTATCTTGTTATTTAATCATATGAGTTAAATAATTAAATTACTTACTCTATAATCATATGAGTTATTTAAGAGGCATGCTATATTTAACTAATTAAATTGAAATAAAATATATTAAATTAATAAATGTAAGCAAAACAAGAAGCATTTTTATAAGCAAAAAAGGAAGCAACAATGGAAGCCAAACTAGAAGCAAACCAGAAGCAATCTTGGAAGCAAAACTTGGCATTATCTAGGAAGCAAAAATAGAAGCAATTCAAGTAGCAAACAAAGAAGTAATAATGGAAGCAATTTTATAAGCAACAAAAGATGCAATAATAGAAGACATATTAGAAGCAACAAAAGACACAAAATTGGAAGCAAAAGTGGAAGCAAAATTGGAAGCAAAATCGGAAGCAAAACTGGATGTCAAATTGGAAGCCAAACTGGAAGTAAAACTGGAAGCAAAATTGGAAGCAAAATTGGAAGCAAAACTGGAAGCAAAATTTGAAGCAAAACCAGAAGCAAAATTGGAAGCAAAAGTGGAAGCAAAATTGGAAGCAAAATCGGAAGCAAACTTGGAAGCAAAATTGGAAGCAAAACTGGAAGCAAAATCGGAAGCAAACTTGGAAGCAAAACTGGAAGCAAAATTGGAAACAAAAGTGGAAGCAAAGCTGGAAGTAAACTTGGAAGCAAAATCAGAAGCAAAACTGGAAGCAAACTTGGAAGCAACATAAGAAGCAAGAGAAGCAAAATTGGAAGCCAAACTAGAAGCAACAAAATCTGAGGCTAAATCCAGCGCTAAACCCGGCACTAAAACCCGACACTAATCATGGTGCTAAAACCAACGCTAAACCCAGCGTTAAACCTAGGGCTAAATCTGACACAAAATTGAAATGCAATTGGGCGACGAGTTTGGTGTTGGCAGAAGTGTCCAATTCATGAACTCAAATACACTAAATTCTGGCATTATTTTAGGTGCTAATTACCTCTTTTGTTGTAGTGATACATTGTCCATGTCATTTAGCACTGTATAAATCAAAACATGTAAAAACTGTTTGTTTCAGGATACACAACTGAGAGGGGGGGTGAATCAGTTGTATCAAAAACTTTTCTTTTATTAACCACTCAAATCCCTTTTGTAATTCAATAGCATAATAATAAATCAACCATGAAAAACACAATGCAATAGTTTAAGAGCAGACGCACATTAACACATAAGACACCAAGATTTTAACGTGGAAAACTTGATTAAGGGAAAAACCACGTGGTGACTAACCCAAGATTGTATTCTCTGTTAAAAGAATAAAAGGAACAAAATGGCACATGCTAATTAGGGCTCATTGCCCGAGCACACTGCTCACAAGAGGCCCACTGCCTATAGAAGACACACTGTCTATAGAATAATAAATGTTATCTACTTGAACTGAAGAATAGCATCTTCACCATGCTTGAGTTAGTTCCATTTAAGCCTAATACTTCTGCTCTACCTTTCGCACTTCTCCTCTCTACCACACTCTCATCTCCACCAAGATACCATTGAAGTGAATTTACAATTCTTATTTATACAAGACATCGACTGATCAGGAAAGTACTGTACACTAGCCATGTATCCTCGCTGGGGTTCGGGGGCGGTAGCCCTCGAGAAATTTTTTTTAGGGCCAACATAAAAAATCCTATTTTTTTATGACCGACATAAGAAAACCCTAATTTTTGCAACTGACAAAAAGGCTTGATAAAAGCGGCTAAGGGCTAGGGTTTTGATAGATTGTATTGTAGCATTTGCAACGAGATTGAGTTGTAGGGATTGCTGATTGTAATTGGTTTGATTTACTGGATAATAATATTAGACTCTCTGTTTGGTGGATGTAGCCCGAGTTTGGGTGAACCATGTTAAAACTTGTCTCTCGTTGTTATTATTTCTGTGTATTTCCATTCCTCTGTTTAATCTTTATTTGCATTTAATTGATATCTTCTGCCAGCTAACCCTAACACTCCTCTCTACCACACTCTCATCTCCACCAAGATACCATTGAAGTGAATTTACAATTCTTATTTATACAAGACATCAACTTTGGGATAATCATCAAAGGCAGCAAACTTTACAAAGAAAATACACAAATACAACTTGATTTGTTACAAAAGACTTTATGCAAATCACCACACTATCGGCCACATATATCTGGGACCCAAATTTCCTTTGAGGAACATGCCATCCTTCTCATAACATCTTCAAGATCATCTATAAGATGTGTAAATCATCTGGTTGGCCAGACTTAGGAAGAACACCATCATCCGGAAGTAAATCTTCAATTACGAGTTCAATCTTCAATGCGGACCGCCAACATAAACTGGACATAATCTAGAGACCCCCACAAGCTTTCCTGAATCACCAGGAACATCCACACTACTTCTGCTTACTAAAATCATTCTCTTCTTCATCCGGAACCTCAAGAACATAGTCTGTTGCCACTGTCATATTAAAATAGATGCTTGTGGACCTCCAGACCATGAACCAATTGAGTTGTCCATTCTCATTGACTTCCTAAACACTCCACCAAATCCGCAGAACAAGATATTGCATTTCTAGATCTCACTGGACCTATTTGTGTCGCTCTGTCACTTCTGCACATCTGCCAGAATCAGTTTTACTAATATGGCCATAACTTCTTCAAATCTTCATGCGGACCTCTCAAATCTTTACTGGATCACCTTTACACACATATCTACAAACTCTTTGATTTGCATGCTCTGATCTTCATCTTAGCTAGGATCTTTACTTCATAGATCTTCACTGTCTTCACTGTTCTTCTCTATTTCTGACAGGACTAATTTTCTCAATATCCTCAGCACACAACTCATCCAATCCTTGACATCAATGCAATAGGAGTATGTTGACATCAATGACAACACTGGTTAGGCCCATACTTGCAACAATCTCCCCTTTTGTCATTGATGGCAACATATGATGTGAAAAACTATTTTAACCATCAAGACAAGAACTTCTCCTTACTGATAGACATAACTCCCCCTATCAACAACAACCATTCACAAGTCTTCTCTTCCTTTACTGCTCCCCCTTTGATCAACAACCATTTTTTTTTCACATGTCTTCTCTCCCCCTTTGACATCAATGGATAAGGGTACATACTTGCAACCACTTGTCATGCTTCAGATTCATACTGGCTGCTCCCCCTGAGTAGCAGCCACCTAGCATCAATCCGGACCACAAGATATGACTGTGAGATCTACCAAATTGATGCACATCAGTGCACCTTAATTCAGATCCAGAGGGGTAATAACCCCTAACTTCTCCCTGAGATACTCAAAAGAGTCCTTAGGTAAAGGTTTAGTAAAAATGTCTGCAATCTGATCCTTGGAGGGCACAAACTCCAATCTGACTTCATTCTTGTTCACATGCTCTCTCAAAAAGTGAAACTTGATGGATATATGTTTTGTCTTTGAATGTAACACTGGATTCTTTGAAATGTTTATTGCACTTGAGTTATCACAGAAGATTGTGATAGGTTCCTCATACTCCACTCTGATGTCTCTTAACATTTGCTTCATCCACAATACTTGAGTGCAACTGCCTGCTGCTGCAATATATTCTACTTTTGCAGTGGATAAAGATATTGCCTCTTGTTTCTTGCTTAACTAAGAAACCAATAAAAAGAATGCTTGACCACTGGTACTCTTCCGTTCATCCACATCTCCTGCCCAATCCGCATTTGTATATGCATGAAGAGAGAAATCATGATCTCTAGGATACCATAAACCATACTCAACTATTCCTTTTAGATATCTGAAAATCCTCTTGATTGCCATGACATGAGATTCTCTAGGATCAACTTGGAATCTAGCAACAAGACCAATAGCATTCATAATGTCAGGTCTAGTTTGAGTAAGATACAATAGTCCTCCAATCATTGACCTGTATGTTTTCTAATCAGCCTTAGGAGAGTCATCATCTTTGCTCAGTTTACATCCGGTTGCCATGGGAGTATTCATTGGTTTTGAATCTTCCATTCCAAATTTCTTCAACAATTCTTTCACATATTTGGTCTAAGATATGAAGATTCCTTTCTTTATTTGAGTGATTTGCAAACCCAAGAAGAAATTCATTTCCCCAAACATAGACATCTCAAATTCACTTTTCATTTGATTTGCAAAAGTCTTGCACATACTATCTCTTCCTCCAAAAATAATATCATCAACAAATACTTCAACAATCAAGATATTTTCATGTTCAATCTTGAAGTATAAGTTACTATCAGTAGTACCTTTGTTGAAACCAATCTTCAAAAGATGCTTATCTAGTCTTTCATACCAGGCTCTTGGGGCTTGTTTGCGTCCATACAATGCTTTCTTCAACTTGCAGACCATATCACCATGATCAGACAAGTGAAATTCATCTGGTTCCTCAATGTATACTTCTTCTTCCAAGTCACCATTCAAGAAGGCTGACTTGACATCCATTTGATATACTTTAAAATCCTTGAAGGCAAAAAAGGCAAGAAATAATCTGACTGCTTCAATTCTTGCCACCGGAACAAAAGTTTCTTCAAAATCAACTCCTTCTACTTGGGAATAACCCTTACAGACCAATCTGGCTTTGTTTATGACTACTTGACCATCTTCATTCAGTTTATTTCAGAAGACCCATTTGGTTCCAATCACATTTTTGTTTCTAGGTCTGGGAACAAGATCCCAAGTGTGATTTTTCTCAATTTACATCAGCTCTTCCTTCATTGCTTTAGTCCAGATTTCATCATTGCATGCTTCATTCACTGTCTTTGGTTCAATCTTTGAAATCAGACAATACTTTTCTAAATCTTGAGCAATCTTTCTTCTTGTTTGAACACCTTTGCTTTTATCACCTATGATCTGATCTTCAAAGTGATTCAGTCTTACATACCTGGGAATTTTGGGAGTTTCTTACATTTCTATTTCTTGAACAGGTTCATTCAAACTTATCTCTTCTTCCTGATTCTCTGGGTCAATCTGGATCTGAATTTTAGAAGGGGCTTGGACCAAAACATCATTATGATCATCCTCATCAAATTCATAAAACCTTGAGGGTTTTTCAACACATTCATCAACCTTCACATTTGTAATTTCTATAATCTTTCTCAATCTCTTGTTATAACACCGATATGCTTTGCTTTGAGTAGAATAACCCAAGAATATTCCTTCATCACTTCTAGCATCAATTTTTTCAAGGTCTTCATCTCTTTTAATGTAACATTTGCTACCAAAGACTCTGAAATTCTTCACAGTGGGAGTGATGCCAAACCATAGTTCATAAGGGGTCTTACCAGTATTGTTTCTGATTTGTACTCTATTAAGAGTATAGACAGCCGTGCTTACAGCTTCTCTCCAGTAGATCCAAGGAACATTTGCTTCTATCATCATGGTTCTAGATGCTTCCTGGATGGTCTGGTTCTTTCTCTCTACTACTCCATTCTGCTATGGAGTCCTTGGAGCAGACAACTATCTTTTTATCCCATGTTTCTCACAGAATTCTATGAACTCTCTGGATGTGAATTCTCCACCTCTATCAGACCTAAGACATTTTATGTTTAATCCGGTTTCATTCTCTACCATAGCTTTGACTATTTTGAATTTCTCAAGAGCCTCAAATTTTTCTTTTAGAAAAGTCACCCACATCATCTGGGAGTGGTCATCAATTAATAACATGAAGTATCTATCACCTTGCAAACTCCTGATTCTTGCTGGTCCACATAGACCAGTATGTACTAAGACCAACAATCTGGTAGAAGATTGTTCCTTACTTTTGAATGTGACTGCTCTGTTTACCCAACTGATATTCTTTGCACAAACTATTAGAGGGTTTTACCAGTCTTGGAAGATCTCTTATAGCCTGAGTGTTGCTAATCTTGATGATATTATCAAAGTTCACATGACACATTCTCCTATGCCACAACCAACTCTGATCAATTTGAACAAATAAACAACTTTTGCCAGTGCCAACCAATTGGAAGATGTTACCTTTTGTTTGTGTACTGGATGCAATCTTTGTACCAGAACTTTCAAAGATCTTACATTTTCCATTTTTGAATCGGAGATCATAGCCTTTGTCCACTAACTATCCAACACTAAGAAGATTGTGCTTCAGACCTTCAACATACAACACATCACTGGTTTTGTTCTTTCCATCAAAAGAAATAGTTCCTCTACGTCTGATTCTACTAGCAAAATTATCACCAAATTTTACGACTCCTCCTTCATATCTTTCCAAATCTATAAACTTGTTTTTGTCACCTGTCATATGGTGTGAGTATCCACTGTCAATGACCCAATCATCATTTTCTTCAACTTGGGCAGCCAGAGCTTTTTCTATCATTTTATGATTGACAAATTTAGAGGACATTTGATCTTCTTCCTTGATGGCAATAAACACCCAGTCACTTCCGGATTTGTTTCCTATCTCTGATTCATCATCTGTTACTCCTTCATCATCATCATCTTCATGAACATAGTAACACTTCTTTTGAAATATTGATCTATTAGGGTTTGGCCTAGAAAATCTTTCCAGACACCTTGAGGAAAAATGACCAATCTTATTGCAGTTAAAACATTTGAAAGGCAATTTTCCTTCATACTTACCAGATCCTCTTGGAAGTCTTTTTGCAATGAGTGCCTCAAGTTGTTCAGCTTCTACTTCATCCTCTTCCAGATCTTTCCTTGCTTTCTCATACCAAGATGATTTTCTTGAGGAACATTCTCCTGGATATCTTTGTTTGCCTTTTGTAGAGGCACTAGCGTTGAATGCAGATTTAGTCTTGGGAAGTGCATCACCAAACTCAGCTAACTCAAATGTAGATATCTTACCAACCAATTGATCCCTTGAGATAGTTGTTAAGGATCTAATTTCCTCAATAGTAGCAACTTTGTGTTTATAAGTAAGAGGTAAGGATCTGAGAACCTTAGCAACAATTTCATCTTCATCTAGAATTCCACCAGCACATCTGATGCCACAAACAAGCTCATTTACTTTTGTCATGTAAGAAGTGGTATTCTCATCTTCACTCATCTTTAGGTTTTCAAATTTTCCTTTCAGACTCTGTAGCTTGGCACATTTAACATACTTGTCTCCTTCATGCAGAATTTCCAATTTTTCCCAAATCTCATATGCATTTTTTAGATCAATAACATTTGTTAGCTCTGAATCAGATAAGGCACTTAGTAGAGCTTCTTTGGCCCAAAGATTATTTTCAGCATCTCTGATTTCATCTATGGTTCTCAGACCATTCTGAGGAGGAACATACTTCTTTGAAGCCATGAACCAATATTGCATTCCCATACATTGCAAGTGACATTCCATGCGGCTTTTCCAAAGAGTGTAATTGGTTCCATCAAACCTCAGACTATCCTTCTTGTAGGAAGACATTCTAGATCTCCTCAAGCGGTTAAGCTCTTTCAGAGGAACTTAGATCTAATACCAATTATTAGTTTTAGGATATACAACTGAGAGTCGGGGTGAATCAGTTGTATCAAAAACTTTTCTTTTATTAACCACTCAAATCCCTTTTGTAATTCAACAACATAATAATAAATCAACCATGAAAAACACAATGCAATAGTTTAAGAGCAAACACACATTAACACATAAGACACCAAGATTTTAATGTGGAAAACTCAGTTAAGGGAAAAACCACAGGGTGACTAACCCAAGATTGTATTCTCTATTAAAAGAATAAAAGGAACAAAATGGCACATGCCAATTAGGGCTCACTGCCCGAGCACACTGCTCACAAGAGGCCCATTGCCTACATGAGACACACTGTCTACAGAATAATAAATGTTACATACTTGAACTGAAGAATAGCATCTTCACCATGCTTGAGTTAGTTCCATTTAAGCCCAATACTTCTGCTCTGCCTTTCGCACTTCTCCTCTCTACCACGCTCTCATCTCCGCCAAGATACCATTGAAGTGACTTTACAATTCTTATTTATACAAGACATTAACTTTGGGATAATCATCAAAGTTTGCAAACTTTATAGAGCAAATACACAAATACAACTTGATTTGTTACAAAAGACTTCATGCGAATCACCACACTGTTGGCCACATATATCTAGGACCCAAATCTCCTTTGAGGAGCATGCCATCCTTCTCATAACATCTTCAAGATCATCTGCAAGATGTGTAAATCATCCGGTCGGCCAAACTTAGGAAGAACATCATCATCCGGAAATACATCTTCAATTACGAGTTCAATCTGCAATGCGGACCACCAACATAAACTGGACATAATCTAGAGACCCCCACAAGCTTTCCTGAATCACCAGGAACATCCACACTACTTCTACTTACTAAAATCATTCTCTTCTTCATCTGGAACCTCAAGAACATAGTCTGGTACCACTATCATATTAAAATAGATGCTTGCGGACCTCCAAACCATGAACTAATTGAGTTGTCAATTCTCATTGACTTCTTAAACACTCCACCAAATCCCTAGAACAAGATATTGCATTTCCAGATGTCAACATACCTATTTGTGTCGCTCTGTCACTTCTGAACATCTGCTAGAACCAGTTTTACTAATATGGCCATAACTTCTTCAAATCTTCATGCGGACCTCTCAAATCTTTACTGGATCACCTTTAGACACATATCTACAAACTCTTTGTTTTGCATCTTCTGATCTTCATCTTAGCTAGGATCTTTACTTCATAGATCTTCACTATCTTCACTATTCTTCTCTGTTTTTGATAGGACTAATTTTCTCAATATCCTTAGCACACAACTCATCCAATCCTTGACATCAATGCAATAGGAGTATGTTGACATTAATGACAACACCGGTTAGGCCCATACTTGCAACAAAAACAACCATCACGTATAGATAAATCATCACATATAGCATAGGACATCATAAGCATGTAGAAGCATCATGTCTAAATCATAGTCTATAGAAACATCAACATAATCATCATAAGATTGCATCATACAAGTCATCATATAGAACATTAGGTCCATCATAAAACATAAACATGTGCATCAAATTCGTAAACCATGTAGATCATCTATAAGCATAACACATCATAATAACATAGCATAATAGCATAAATCATGTCCATCATAGAAGATCATAACATAGTCTGTCAAAGTCATGATATCATATCATCATCAAAAAATAATAAGAGTGTCTAAGCATACAATAATGTCAAAATAATAATACATCTGTAAATGTCTAAACCAAGGTGGCGTATACATGTCCACATAAAAGTACTAAAGTCTGATACATATCAGGAAACAACTAGGAGTGACTCCCTCCTGATGGTGCTGGCTGTGGTGGTATGATCCCTAGTGCTCCACCTCCTCTACCTACTGACCCTGTCCTTGGTGCTCCACCTTCTCCACCTAATGGCCCAGTGCCTGGTGCTCCTCCTCCTCCTGATGGTCCCTACGGTGGACCCATAGGCCCCATCACCCCGCCACTCTCTGCTGGTGCCCTCTATGACCTGTTGTGGTAGCTAGGTCTGTAACTGCTTGCTCTACACTTTAGAGGTACCACCTACTCATATAAAGACCACTAGTAAAAGATCTCCTAGCCTACCCTAACCATCTCTGCAACCATCTGTCTAGTACCACCCTGTGTTACAGTCTACTACACTTGCTCCAAGAGGGCCTTTGCTCTGTCATACCTTTGGATAGCTATGTCTCTCTCTAATTGTGCAGTCTAGAGCTCACCTTGTAGCTGTGTAATCTGGGCCTACATATGCCTTATCTGTCCCTGTTACTACTGTTGCATAGACTGTGCCTGAGCCAACTGGGCTCATAACCCTACTATAACCCCGTCATCAGGCTCCTGTCCCTATGGCTGCATTGGAGGCTGCACCTGTACCTATACAACTAGCTGTGCATGTTGGGTAGGATCAATCTACCACCGAACCCTCCTCCCATCTCCATCTCCACCGTCATCACCACCATCACCACCATCACCGTCACCACCATCTCCTCCTCCTCCTCCTCCGCCACCACCATTGTGACCTCCATCTCCTCCTCCTAATCTACCATCACCTCCATCCCCACCTTGGCCACCTCTACCTCCTCATCCTTATCTCCTCTTGGGCTACCTCTGTGGCCCCTCATTATCATCCTCCCGATCATCCAAAATCAGGGCTCACTCTATTAGTCTAGAGTAGCTTGGAAATGGATGCGTGATAAACCAATCAAAGTAGTCCTGCATCATGCCTGCATCTCCCACTACTCTATGCATCATCCAAGGCTGATGTAGAGGTAGGAGGACCAAAACTATCCTTAATAACATTAAAAAATCAAAGAACTAATCCAATTGATTTTGTTAGATTAAAGAGAACATTAATATATACTTTTCATCCAATTTTCATGAAGATCCAATAGTAGGAGAGAAAGTTATGACTCTTTTCCCAAAACTACAAACCCTAGGCAGCATTCAGACCTGCCCTCACCAAAAATGCCATAACTTATTCAAATCTTAATAAAATTTGATGCAACAAAAAGAAATGGAAAGTAGACTCAATACGCTTTCCAACCATATATAGCTTGCTCCTGTATATGTCCGTACAAAACCGTACCAAATGCTGCAATGGGACTGTTGCAGGAAAAATCAGAAAATTACAGTCCATAAAACACTCATATCTTTCACAAAACTAAATAAAAATGCATGGGACAAGAAGAAAATGGAAGGTGGTTGAAGGATATAAAATTTTCAATCTATTAGACATCCATTCAATTCCATATAGGGCCGTACAATAGCAAAAGACAACAAATTTATGAAGGAAAATACAGGAAAACATTATTTTTTCTCATTCCATGCTCAAATCTTCAACCACCCACCCATTCTTCATGGTTACAAGGCCTTTTAAAGGAATTAAAACATGTCTCTTCAGTTCATAATTGATTTAGAGTGAACCAAGAGCCAAATGACTCTTTACCTTCCAAGTTTGCATCTTTTTTCTAATTTTACATTGACAACCTTTACATGGTTTGCAATATTTTGCATTTTTGAAACTCCTAATGACCTAAACACATAAAAATGACTTGATGGACCTCAATACAATGATGAATCATTACAATATTGGATTATTTGAATCAAACTCCTATGGAAGTCTCAGTTTGTCAAGGTGCTCCTGCACCATACAACCAACCAACAAAATTTCTAAGTCCCTTGGAAATGTATCTGTAACAAAAGTCTCTTTCCTCTGTCTTTATCTTCAATCTTCTCAGCTACAATCTTCCAATCTATAGAAATGGTGACCAACCAACCAACAAAACAAACTACCATCTTCACAGAGCATCCTCAGGCTCCTTCTACTCCCATCAGTGGAGTACTCTTCGGGCTGCAACATCAAGTGCTTCTTCAGTCAAGTATCCATCTCTCTCACTGCTTCACAACAAACCAACTCACCAAACCATTCATCTCACCCAATAGAAGATCTTGGTGATGCACCTACCACTCTCTTCTTAGTGGTTTTTCTATGCATCCTTCTCCAGCCAAATCTCTATTAGAGAATGGTCATGACAGACCTCATCTTGTCTGCCCACACACAACCTCAGAAAACATCTTTCTGCAGCTAGATGGATAAGCACCTGCAACCAAACAAATGAGCAACACAAAATCCAAAAGGTATAGATTGCCTCCCTCGGCGATCTATCTACATAATCAAGATCTTCTCGCTCTTCACCTGCCTTCTCAATGACAGGAACAAATACAACACCCAAATCTTTCGCCAGCTCTGATACCAAAATGATGCAGAGGTAGGAGGACCAAAACTATCCTCAATAACATTAACAAATCAAAGAACTAATCCAATTGCTTTTGTTAGATTGAAGAGAACATTAATACATACTTTTCATCCAATTTTCATGAAGATCCAATAGTAGGAGAGAAAGTTATGACTCTTTTCCCAAAACTACGAACCCTAGGCAGCATTCAGACCTGCCCTCACCAAAAATGCCATAACTTATTCAAATCTTAATAAAATTTGATGAAACAAAAATAAATGGAAAGTAGACTCAATACGCTTTCCAACCATATATAGCTTGCTCCTGTATATGTCCGTACAAAACCGTACCAAACGCTGCAATGGGACTGTTGCAGGAAAAATCAGAAAATTACAGTCCATAAAACACTCATATCTTTCACAAAACTAAATAAAAATGCATGGGACAAGAAGCAAATGGAAGGTGGTTGAAGGATATAACATTTTCAATCCATTAGACATCCATTCAATTCCATATAGGGCTGTACAATAGCAAAAGACAACAAATTTATGAAGGAAAATACAGGAAAACATTGTTTTTTCTCATTCCATGCTCAAATCTTCAACCACCCACCCATTCTTCATGGTTACAAGGCCTTTTAAAGGCATTAAAACATGTCTCTTCAGTTCATAATTGATTTAGAGTGAACCAAGAGCTAAATGACTCTTTACCTTCCAAGTTTGCATCTTTTTTCTAATTTTACATTGACAACCTTTACATGGTTTGCAATATTTTGCATTTTTGAAACTCCTAATGACCTAAACACATAAAAATGACTTGATGGACCTCAATACAATGATGAATCATTACAATATTGGATCATTTTAATCAAACTCCTATGGAAGTCTCAGTTTGTCAAGGTGCTCCTGCACCATATATAGACTCAATACGCTTTCCAACCATATATAGCTTGCTCCTGTATATGTCCATACAAAACCGTACCAAACGCTGCAATGGGACTGTTGCAGGAAAAATCAGAAAATTACAGTCCATAAAACACTCATATCTTTCACAAAACTAAATAAAAATGCATGGGACAAGAAGCAAATGGAAGGTGGTTGAAGGATATAACATTTTCAATCCATTAGATATCCATTCAATTCCATATAGGGCAAGATAGACGAACTAGACAAGGTTCTACTTCACCTACAAGCCCAAAAATGAAGACCTTTATGCAAAAGTGGGAACAACAGAAGGAAACTCCAATATGATCATGGAAAGGTTGTATTGGGGTACCAAATGACTCATCCCACCCATTGGTTAAGGCAGATCACTCCCGGAACATGCACTTGCTTCACAAATCCTCTAAATGGCTTGTCTCCCTAGAAAAAGAGAACAGTCCTCTTATCTTTTTGCACAGACCTTCAAATGTCAACCTAAGACATGTATTGGATACCCATTATGCCTCCCCATAGCATAATCTAAGATGGGTATAGGTTACTTTGGAAAATATGCTCTAAAAACGGACTGGTAATTCTGCTACAAGGGTTCTAACTCAGAAATGTCACTGTGAAATGCCACGAACAGTCATGCATAACTTCCACACAACACAAAATAAGATCGATCGCTTCAGTCAAATTGTAGATAACATAGTTACAGACATTTCCCCAAGTTACATAAAGATCCAATGGTGGAAACAAAAGTTATGACATTTTTCCCAACACAGGTTACCCTAAATCAGGGTTTTGACAGTTTTTACAAGAATTGACATATCTTACACAAAACAACACGAAAATACATGCAACAAAAAGGAAATGGAGGGTGATTGATAGGACTATCACTTACAACCAATTTTGCATCAGTCCTTGTCCATACAGGTCTGTACAACTACAGGAAACAGTCAATTTCTGTTGAAATACATGAAAATAATGTTTTCTCTATTGATCAAAACCTACTAATCAACCACCCACCAATTCTTCATGGTTACAAGGCCTTTTAAAGGCATTAAAACATGTCTCTTCAGTTCATAATTGATTTAGAGTGAACCAAGAGCCAAATGACTCTTTACCTTCCAAGTTTGCATCTTTTTTCTAATTTTACATTGACAACCTTTACATGGTTTGCAATATTTTGCATTTTTGAAACTCCTAATGACCTAAACACATAAAAATGACTTGATGGACCTCAATACAATGATGAATCATTACAATATTGGATCATTTTAATCAAACTCCTATGGAAGTCTCAGTTTGTCAAGGTGCTCCTGCACCAAAGGTTGATAAGGGATGTGAATGAACTCATCTCGTGCTGTCTCATAGGACAGGCTGGGTCCCCATTGTGCCCTCTCCTTGTGCGTACGGGAAAATATGGCATTACCCTAGGGCATCCCCTAGATTCTGCCAAACTGCTTGTACACATGTGATACTATGTGCCGCTCCAGTATATAGGGTGTCCTCCCTATAAGCCATCTAGTCTGGAAACAGAAGGGAAGCTCAGATGCATCATCATCCCATACCTCATAGTCCAGGTATGGTTGCCATACAAGAAAATCTACATTGTCGAAGGCATGTCTCCAGTACTCCAACTTTCCCAGCTTGGGCTGGGAAAGAATCTCCTAAAACATATATGAGTAAGGCTGGCCCCTACCCCGAGTGCCAATGCCAATAAGACAGGTGATAGCTGTTTTGCAGAAAATTGGATTTGTCAATGTTTTAATTTTTAGGTGTTTAAATCCGCCTCTCCACTATACATTGAAGGATCTAGGGTTGAATGACAAGCACTATCATACCCTAGACTTTCAGATGTAGGGAAACTTGGATTAGGGAATTAATTATCAATTTTTCCTTCTCCTATGCTCAATTGACCATTAAAACCCTAATTATGCAAATACGACAACAAATTAATGAATTATGGAAAAAGCTCTTGCAGATGGGAGTAAAATGCCAAATTATAGAATACCTATTTTTGGGGTTCCAAAGTGGAACAGTCGGGGACACTGGAGTGGGCACCCAAGCCCAAGGTACTTGCTTTTTCAGGGAATCCAGACCTCCTTCGGACACTAATCAACCCTGTAATTTCTATTTTCTGGAACTATCTGTGGAGGACACTGGAGCGAGCACCCTAGTCCTGGAAGTGCTCCTTTTTCTAACTTTTCTTCAGATCTTGAATCCTTGATGTCTTCCCAGCCTTCCTGCAACTCCATTTTTTCTGAATGCGACACTTGTAACCTGCACTCACAAGACTTGGTTTGGGGGTTGTGGTGTTTAGAGGTTTGCCTTAGTTAAACCCCAGAGGACACTTATGTCTCTGAACACCATTGTCAGATAAAGAGGGTGTGCCCTTGTGAGGTAGAGGCCAAAAACCAAAGAAATCAATGATAAAAACACAATGATATGTCACCTTGTAGTGAAGCTTTCATGGAGGAAGATGCTCTTCATGCCATGAAGGAATTGATGCTCAAATCTACAAATATCAACACACAAAACACACAAGTCTGCTCTTGCAACATAATAGAAAGCCTTAAATCACCTTGAGAACACAATAGCTTGCTAGTAATCATCTAGTTTACAAATGAATGCCTACACATGCTTATATATGCATCTACAAGCTTTCCCGCCAAGATTTTAAAAATCTAACTTTACCGTGTCGAAAAAATAACCTCCTAATGGTTATAAACTGACACCTGAAAATTGGGGCTGCCCTAAAATAGGGTAGGACTAGGGCGCGGGCGCCCAAGTCCTCCCCCCTATTTTAGGTAGGGTATAGCTCAAGGGGTCCTCCTAGGTCCTATTTGCCATGGGACTTAGGTCTCATTCCATTGGGATGCTAAAATATGAACTACAATGTCCTAAATGCACTCTAAAGACTCGGGAGCTAAACCTTATGAGGGAAAAGCCCCCAAGGGGACATTTTCTAACGTTACATTTAGCCTTCACTTTAATGTATGTATAAATGTGAGGCCAATACATGCATTAAAGTAAGGTCACAAACATAACAAACACACCAAACACACAAAAGAACACACCAATCACATAGAAGGCAGTAATAGGCATGCAAAACACAGAGAAGATAGTTATAGTCACACATAACATAGAGCAGATAGTTAATGCATGGAAGACACACTAATGCATGGAAGACATAAATGATATCCTTTCTTTTCTTTTTCTCATTTATATATGAAATGCAAATGCAAGTATTAGAAAGTAAACAAACCTCCCAAAATGCAGGAAGCACTACTCGAAGGCACTGGTCTCTGCATATGGGGCAACACACACGCAAGACACGCAAAATCTCTCAAAATGAATACCACATATGGGGCAATAGACACACCAAACAAAACAAGCATGCTAAAACACACACACTTGAAGACACGGAGAAAATGAGGCAGACAAGCGATGGTGTGTTCCCTATTTCTAGGCTCATCACCATTTCAGGCACATTACAGGCACACACTGATGATTGGGCTTCACTACAACAATCACTGAAAACATGCTTAAGGGTTGAGTTAGTCACAGAACTGCTCCCCGCCTCTGCAGAGGACTTTTGAAAATGCAACCCCACCCACGTCATGGAGATGCCTTATAGTGAAAAGGAAGCATGACATACCACCCCACCCACATCACGGAGATGTCTTATAGTGAAAAGGAGGTATGAGATCAAAAGTATACAACCCCACCTGCATCATGGAGACGCCTTACGATGAAAATAAGGTATATGCAATAGATAGATTGATTGATTGCAAACAAACTCAGGATGCAGGAAGTACTCATCGTGCTAGCCTATACTTGAGGACAAGCACATTGCTAACATCTATAATAGACAGCTTACCTTATATGCACCCACCTTAAGGTGGTTGATATCAGTTATCAATATCAAGCATGTTAAGGTAGGAAGAAAACACACAAGGGAACACTAACTTTTGCAAAGGCCATGCCCCCCGGAGGTGACATGTACTTTATGATCGCCAAATATTCCCACAAACACATCCCTGCAAGAAACATGTTAGTGTCTACAACATCATGATAAACAACAACATCAATGCATATGATTAACCACACAAAGAGCCAAGGTTATACAACGAATTCAGAGTTCAAGGATAACCAGGGGCTATATCATGAAGCTCTTCGAATCGAGTACCACCAAGGCTAGATTCAAAGGCAAACAAAGGTGCATAGAGCAGCAGTATTGTTAAGGTTTGTAAGTGCGATAGAAACATCATAGAATTCACTATGCAAAAAGCACAAGTGCTTCCACTAGCCAAGCGTTGGATAAAATATACAACCCCATCGTCATATTAGAAACTATAGTCCATTTTTTGATTTCTCTTGAAAGGGACACTAGGTCCACATCAGTATAAATGTTTGTCGTCATCCTCCCGCTAGGTGGAAACACTAGAGGAAGGGAAACAATAAATAAGAGAGGAGAAACAAGTGTCTTAGGGACAATCATGTAGGAGGGTGCCCCCAAGTCACCAACCACGACGCTATGTCCATAAGACACAACACACAACAATGAAATCAGAGAGAAAGGCAATTTGGAAGAATGATGATACAAAAGAAGGTCACAACAGAGGCTATCTCCTGGTATCCCGACCCTTACAAGAGAATCCAAGGTCATCCCAGGAGGCCTAAACAACATATAACACATCACAGGGGAAGCACATCACAAGAGAGATAAAGGGTTAGAGATACTTATCTGTAGGGTCTTCATGCTAAGTCTTATCATCGAGTAAATCGACATCCTCCCACTCCCTAATGTTAGAGTAAGGTGGGATAGAAGGTATCATAGACATATGCATATCTTGCTCATCATGTTGTTCATCATTAGGATCATTATTGTTTGGTTGAATTTTGGGATTGATGTTTTCTTGTTGAGATCTAAGGTAAGCCCGTCGCCTTGCCTTCCTCCTTTTTGCAAGTTGGCGTTGATGTATTTTATGACTCAGTTTTTGTAACATAGGGCTTTGGTTTGTTATGGATTTTTGTGTTGTAGAGGAAGCACCAAGATCAAAGGTCCTTTGTCTAGGTGGAATGTTCTCTTGTTGAAGCTTACTATCGTACTTATTCTCTATCCTCTTAGTGATGTCCAAATGACTTGAATATTCAAACAAAGGAGGGACATTAAAGGTCTTCTCTTCCTTAGTGAAATCCAAGGTGTGTGAACAGTCTACTAAAGGAAGAAGATTGGTGGGATGATCCACAGAGGTAGGAATTTGATTATTGTTAAATGAATGCTTATTTTCTACCCTTGGAATATGCTTTGTTAAAGGGAGCTCTTCATTCACTATCGCTTCATCTTGGCCAAGGAGAGTAGTGGAATTACTAAAGCTATCCCTAGTCTTCTCATTTGAGTATTCAGTTATAGGGGAAGTAGGATAACTTATGGGATCATCATCAGCTTTTTCCTTGCTACTCATGGAGAAGAACTTAGTTAAGCTTTCTAAAATCATAGGATGTTCACTCATGAGAGTTAAAAATTGGTCAAAATCAAGGTTTTTGATAAATGCATGCAAAGATACCATTGCAAAATGACATGGAGGTTCCATTTCAATGTAACATCATATTTTTAGAAGCTTTTCAAATTGATGCAAAAGACAAGTGCAAAACTATATGGAAAAATAGCCTTAAATGCTTGATTTTTTGTACTTTTTTCAATGCAAATGAATGGAACAAGGAATGTTGTAAGGATTTTGATCAAGGGAAGTGAGGTATATGTCTGATATCTATCAAAAATAGAAATAATATCACTCTCAACACACTCTTGATGCGAATCCAAGATAATGCCAAGTCGATTATAGTGAAAATATGTCAAAATAGGCACTTTTTTCACCGAAATTCAATGCAAAATAGCATAACAAAGGGTGTTGTGAGGAAAATGATGATGGAAAGAAAATAATATCAGTAATAACAGCCACTTGGTGCCAAAATACCCAACACAACATGATTTTAGTGCAATTTAAGGTCAAACCCTAGTGAAAATATAGCAAAAATAGGCTATTTTTCACGGTTTTTCAATTCCAAGACCTAGCAAAAGAGGTGTTGTAAGAAATTATTGGAGGGAAAGTGAATAATATCAATAATATCAGTCACCTCAATCCATAAAATTGATCACAACACGCTTGGAGTGCAAACTAGGTCAAACCCTAGGGCTAAAATAGCCAAAATGTGTAGTTTTTTACAAAATTTTTACTACAAGAGCCCGTTAAAAGGGTGTTGTGAATCTTTATATGAGGGGAAGAAAATTATTACCCTGATAATAGAAAATTAATTCAAAAATAGCTTTCACAACACACATATGGTACAATTTTATGAAGTAGTTAAGGCCAAAATTAGTGAAAATCGTTGTTTTCAAAGCCCTAGGTTTGAGATTTTGGGACAAAATGCTATGAGAATGGTTTGAAGTCTGATTTATGATGGAAATTAAATAATCTTAGATATGAAAATGATTTTCAAGCTTAAACATGCAAAATGTCCATGCAAATTTAATGAAATTGCACCAAAATTGCTAGTTTTTGTTGAAATTTTCAATGCAAAAATGCAAATAATTTAAATTTAAATGCAAATTCACACTAAAATGAAAGAATACAGCCAAATTAAAATTTTAATGAGCCTCTAAAATCAGTAGAAAAATCTGATAAAATATTTTTGCCTACAAACCTTAGATTTTGGAATTACTAGGTTATATAAAATTGACAAAATTTCCACAAAACCCTAGCAATTAGATGATGAAAATGCAAGGAAAAATGTTGAATTTTTGTATTTTTATGTATTTTATATCAGATCTGATGAAAAAATCATGAATTAGGAAAATTTAGGAAGAATTGACACAATTTAGTAAGCCCAACAATGTAATTTTTTTGTATTTTTCCAATTTTTCATTTTTAAAATTTTTTTCTCAATGCAATAAATTAAATAACCAAATGAATTAATGAAATCACACCAAATCTGTAGAAAAACACTTAGTAAGTTTCAATTTAAGTTCAAAGACACGGGTTCACCAAAATGTTTAGCAGAAAATTGGATTTGTCAATGTTTTAATGTTTAGGTGTTTAAATCTGCCTCTCCACTATACATTGAAGGATCTAGGGTTGAATGGCAAGCACTATCATACCCTAGAGTCACTTTCAGATGTAGGGAAACTTGGATTAGGGAATTAATTATCAAATTTCCTTCTCCTATGCTTAATTGACCATTAAAACCCTAATTATGCAAATACGACAACAAATTAATGAATTGCAGAAAAAGCTCTTGCAGACAGGAGTAAAATGCCAAATTACAGAATACCTATTTTTGGGGGTCCAAAGTGGAACAGTCAGGCACACTGGAGCGGGCACCCAAGTCCAAGGTACCTAATTTTTTGGGGAATCTGGACCTCCTTCAGACACTGATCAACCCTGTAACTTTTGTTTTCCAGAATCTGTCTGCGGAGGACACTGGAGCAAGTGCCCTAGTCCCAGAAGTGCTCCTTTGTTTGAATTTTCTTTAGATCCCAAATCCTTGATGTCTTCCCAGCCTTCCTGCAACTCCACTTTTCCCGGATGCGACACTTGTAACCTGCAATCACAAGACTTAGTTTGGGAGTTGTGGTGTTTAGAGGTTTGCCTCAGTCAAACCCCAGAGGACACTTAAGTCTCCGAACACCATTGTCAGATAAAGAGGGCATGCCCTTGTGAGGCAGAGGCCAAAAACCAAAGGAATCAATGATAAAAACACAATGATATGTCACCTTGTAGTGAAGATTTCATGGAGGAAGATGCTCTTCATGCCATGAAGGAATTGATGCTCAAATCTACAAATATCAACACACAAAACACACAAGTCTGCTCTTGCAACACAATAGAAAGCCTTGAATCACCTTGAGAACATAATAGCTTTCTAGTAATCATCTAGTTTACAAATGAATGCCTACACATGCTTATGTATGCATCTACAAGCTTTCCCACCAAGATTTTAAAAATCAAACTTTACCGTGTCGGCAAAATAACCTCCTAACGGTCATAAATCGACACCTAGAAATTGGGGCTGCCCTAAAATAGGGTAGGACTAGGGCGTGGGCGCCCAAGTCCTCCCCCATTTTTTAGGTGGGGTACAGCTCAAGGGGTCTTCTTAGGTCCTATTTTCCATGGGACTTAGGTCTCATTCCATCGGGATGCTAAAATATGAACTACAATGTCCTAAATGCACTCTAAAGACCCAAGAGCTAAACCTTATGAGGGAAAAGCCCCCAAGGGGACATTTTCTAATGTTACAATAGCTATATCAGTCCATGCCCATATCTATAGTAGTGAAACCCCGCAAGACAAACTAGAAGAACCATCATATACGAATTGGTGCAAATCATGGTATAAATGTGCCAAGATGTAGACTCCCCAAGCATATCTAGTACCCTCTGTAGTAATACGCTCTAGTACTCATCCCCATCCAACTGCAAAACCACGCGATCGTCTAGCAGGGCACATAATACCTCTGATCAACCCAACCACAACTGCAGGAAGCGGCTCATAGTATGCCAGCATGTCAGCCCAGCTGATCTTGGTGCCCTCAATCTCATCGTCATCGAAGACCCGTCTACACTCGTCTAATCCTTCCCTAGTTTGTGACTCGTACTCCATGAGCTCTCCATTAATAGGTACATGCAGAATCCTATGAATATCCTCTAAAGTCACTGTAATCTCTCTAGTGGGAAGGTGAAAGGTCCCGTCCTCACTGTGGAATCTCTCAACCAGAGTAGTCAGCATGCCGAGATTAGCCCTAATCTCGGGCGAGAAGCACACGTATGATAACCCTGCCGATCCAAGAACAATAAGATTAGTCTCCATGAGATATGGTCTTAGCATCTAAGTAACTAGGTAGTGCTCCCTCGACATGAGGACATCATCTAACTCCTCCTGCAAACAAGCAAGCGTGTGTTAATCAATCAAAAAGCAACTAAAACTGCAAGTCTATCTATCCAACAACAAAAACTTAGTTATTTCAACAACAAAACAATCCTATCATCTCTCCAAAGATTCAAGCAATCTCAAAGATGACCTAACAGTTGACTAGCATCCATCGCCCAGTCAACATAATCTAATTTCTAAGTGTTTGTTAAAACCAGATTTTTATACGCAATTCTGACTATCAGAAGCGCAATTTTTATACTATATGTGTAGCTTAAACTCAAAAGTACAAGACTGTTCTTTATATGCACAGTAGCATTTTGTATGCACAGGGGCATTTTAAATGCACAACTTCAATTTGCATGCATAGTGTTGTTTGTCATTTGCGCAGCATCAACTTGCTTGCGCAACATGTCAGATGTGTAGGAAGAAATTAAATGCGCAAGAACCCTATTTGAATGTGCAGGATAAATTTAAAAGCACAGAAACCCAAGTCAAATGCGAAAATAATGTATATGCACCGATTCTACCATCATATGCGTTGTATCGTGCGTCATATGTGCATAAAGGCCTTTCGACACATTTAAAACAACAAATTTTGACCTACAATTAATTCTATAATAAATATGCCTAACCTAAAATCAAAGTAGTACTTACCGATGGGCCCGTACTCTGCTGGACGGTTGAACCGTCAGATCCGCTCATACCGATGAGACTCAATGGGAAACTGTTGCATCTTCATTGGCTGCTCTATGCTCAAAAGGATTTGCTCTCCTAAAAGATCTCTCTCAATGACAAGTGTACAAATGACTAGGATTGTAACCCAACACTCCTATATATAGTGCATGGAACCCTAATGAGAGGTGCTTGACCTTGTCCATGCTGGGGCATAATTTTCACCTATTTTTTCTTCCATGTCAACCAATTTCCTCACTCATTTATCCAGTCAACCTATCTCATCGTGGGATCATCCGTCATCATGTCGTCACATTCTTCCCGTCCAATCTCTCGAGGGGGCATCCTATCATCATCAACCTATACCAGGGGCAAACTGGGGCATGTGTCAATTGCAGAAAATTATTGTTCTTTGAAACAACGTGTTAAAACACATTGTCTCAAACATGGGTAAAATGTATACACCTAAAAATGGTAAAGACAAATTAAATAAATATTAATTATTTATTTAATTCCCATTCTTCTATCATTTAATAAATTAATCAATTTATCTATTTGATTCACATTCATAATCCAAATATTAAATAAATCTCAATTTATTTAATTAAATCAATTTAAACCTATTCTAATGTCATTCCTCAATTAAATAATAATCAAATTATTTAATTCTCAAATCATCCTATTCCAAAGTCCAAAGTCCCTATTTCCATGTCAACTTTCCACCTCACCTTGTTGCACATGTAATTAAATATATTAATATTTAATTAATCTATTCCCCTCACCCACATGGCCTATTATCTCTCCAACCATCCCTATTCCAAAAGGCATGGTCTCTCCATGTCATCATGGTCAAAGGGACACTTTGTGACACTTGTTCCATAGTCCCTAGAATCTTTCCAACCTCCCTATAATCATGTATCCTTGTTTGACCTTCTCTCTTGGGTCATTGTGAGCCTTGTGACATGTGGACCCATGTCACTCTTTTCTCTCCTCCATGTCAAGGTGAGAGGAACATCTCCCCCATTTCTCTCCCTCATCTCAACCAACTCAATCCTCACCGTACACCTCTCAATACTAAGTCTCCACCATTGATCTTGTGACACATGGATTTGGCCCCTCCTTGGCCTATAAAAGGAAGCTTATTCCCTCATTCTATCATCCACAAGCTATTGCAAAGTTACTCTGCAGGAATCCCAACGTGCCTTTGGCAAAACCTTCATATTGGTCATTGCATTTTATCCATTATCCTCACATCCATACAACCATGGCTTCAATCATCCATCTTTCATCCTCATGATAGTTACATTGTAGGTAACCTTCATTGCATTTGTCCAATCATATCCATTCAAGTATTGTCATCTTTAAACAATGAGGAAGCACGGTTCTGAAAGCTATATTCATCAAGATCAATGCAAGATAGGCAATAATGAAAGCTTCAAGGTAAATCAGTCTTCAAGGTAATTTTCTTTGTTTATTTGATTTGCATCATATTTCATTGAGATTATTGGATTATTAGTAATTTATACTATTGACAATATTTCCATTGACAATAAGGTCTTTAGAATAGTTATCACCCTACTGGGTTATTTAAGGGTTTTGTCCTTCCCTTTATCATAACTACAAATAAGCATTTCTAATTCTAGAAAGTAAAAGAGTTTAGAAAAACAATTGTACTCTAGAGTCCTAACCTCTAAATGGTTATTCAAATCTTCACCACAAGGTTGTTCAACCTTACAAAAGAAATATTGACAATAATAAACCCTAGGATTCCAAATGAATCTAGATTATGGACTAAGATTTGGTTAGATATCATTGATATACAAAGACTAGTTCCAAATGATGTCAACCTAGACTCAATGTCTAATGGTTTTCCACAGACTTAGAATATATATCTAATGTATTAAAAAAAAGCACACTATTTACTATTGGGTGCCTATTTACACTAAACAAGCTAAAGTTTTCATTAGCTATTCTAGGTATTCGAAGCATGATCTCACCTCTTACGGCGGGATAACTTTGTCATGAATGAGTATAGTAAACCCATGCTTCACAGATTATGATTTCATTTAGTCAAGAATCTTCTACTCACATTTAATAAGAAATAGTTCTACTGTGTGTAGAAATGGATATCAATTAGTAAAGAGAAAAGAGACATTTCTACTGCACAAATAACAGAGTCTTCAAACACTTCACATACAAATTTAGGAATGAATATATAAGAAATATACTCTCAGCTTCATAAAAGCCTATGTAAGACTTATGTTTCAGATATGCTATTGGACTATACCAATTGCCAAGATAACTTATAATGGTAATTCTTTCTGATCAAAAGAATGACTCTAAACATGGGAAAAAAACAATATTCCTCAATAACGTATCTTATTAGACTTTGAAACCTTGACCTTACTTCCCTCCATGGACGTCGACCTTACAAGATAAAACAAAGGCTTCTAGATTTATGAACATATGTATAATGATTAGGAGAGAGAAACATGAAATAGGTAAGCTTGCAGTTTTAACAGAGGTATCTTTTAAGATAACAATTTTCATGTTTCTACCATTATTCCTTTATTTGCAATAAACGGTAAAAACAATTTCCTATAGTTGAGATTACAACTCAAATCACAATGTAAACCATTATTCATATCTAGCAGATCTTGCAAGTCGTTTAAGCTTTGGCTGCTATGACATCGGTCTAAACAATGATTCTAAGTTTGGAAAGAAGATAACATATAAATCAAATATTTAAACTATGCAAATACCTTAAAAAGGGGATAAGAACCTGTTTCAGACACTATAAAAAGTCCTAAGACTAGGTGTGCTCACACTGGTTCACTTACTCCTCCTTGCTACGCTTCCTTTTCTTTCCATTCACTAATGACTTTAAAATCTTTATTCTATTTTTCCCCCCTCTCATTCTATGATAGTCGTTTCCTTTTATAGCACCTCCATGACTCAATAACGAGTCCTTATCCTTAACCACGACTAACTACTATCATAAGGATTGGCATACTAAAGTAACTCCACGTCTTTAGGTTATTAAGTCTCCACTAAAAGTTAGTTTAAACCTTTCATAACTGTCAAAATGACCCACAACAAAGTTGGAGATAGTTCTCTTTAAAACCACAGACATCAACACTTGGTAGACTTAAGACATTTGGGCCAGCAAACATGAGAGGTTACATGGTATAAAACACCACTATCTCTCTCATAAAGGCCATTGCCTAATGGATCAAGACTCAAGATACTGTTTAGTTATCTCATAGTTAATTAAAACCTCTACCCAAAGTTGTTAAAAACTCCTCTAACAAAATAATAAACATAATAATAACAATAATAGTCCTTGACCATATTTAAGCTTTGATCAAAATATGATAATAATAATAAGTCGAAAGGCTTACAAAAAATGTGAAAGGGTCAATTTTGTCTCCCCTTCATAGACTCTCATTAAATCACGTCAACTTGACTTTATAAGATCGTCATATGATGTTAATGTCAACAAATTTAACCTTCTAATACTTAAGAATGCTAACTTAACAAGTTTACAACAATGTCGACGTAAGATTATGTTAATCGTAAACATACATCGTTCTACTCTGAAGACGTCAGTTTATTTTATGAACGATAATGTCGACACACACAAAACAAGCCTAGAAAATAATCAAAAGATATCGACTACTTGTCGAATAGATCCAAGAGTTATACTGACAAAACATGACTCACCTCTATCAATATCGATTCACGATTTGTTAAACACTTATACCCGGTTGGCAAATGAAGACTCGTAACCTGAGGTCTATATTCCTCTCCTTGAAAGATACTCTCTCTCTCTTTTCTCTGAGAGTCATCTACAATTTGCAATCCTATATAAAACTTGAAATTAACAGATTATGATCAGTGCATCATTATTCAAACGATAAACCAAATTCTCATAATGCAAATTATTAAATCGATATAACATATGCATATCCATGATTTCATAAATGACATTCAATAGAATATATGTTTTTCCTTGATACTAATCTAAACATCAAAATAGATTTACTTATGTCCAAGTAAAAGTAAAAAGTAATAACAAGACAAAATTAGGGATGTAACAAAATCAAATGGCAAAGGGCACCAAAAGTAAATTCAAAAGTTTAACATTTTTTAAAGTATTGTAAAAGATTTAAAGAGGCAAGAATTCCTGGGTGCTCCAAGTCACGCCTCCACATGACACCATTGTTACAGGTTGACGTAAATTGCAAGTGGATGAAATAGTGCCTAGAAAATAATTTTGTAGACAAGCCAACATGTAATAGCTAGAATAGTGCAAATCCTTAATGCACAAGTACCTGAATTTAATGAGGTGGATGAAGAAATGACATGTAGTGTGTGCAGGCTCCCAAACTGATAGATTTCCCAGGGGTGCATTTGACTAAAGCCCCTCTTGCATTAAAATCTGGTACCAAAAGACATGGGCATCACCAAAATTTTTGCAGATCTCCTAACAGGGCCATGGGTTGATTTCAATGCAATATGGGCGATCTCGATACCTGCAAAATGTGTTAACTAGGTTTTCTCGTGCCCAGAGTTGCATCGTGAATGGAAAAATCTATATATGTATGTGTTGAATATGTATTTCTGGAGGGTTGTTTTTCTAGGTCATCACACGGGTAGAGGGATTCTTTAGTAGCAACAAACCTTGTGATATCTTCAAGAAATGAGTGGATTTGATGCACTATGCTCTATTTTGAGCCTTTGACATCTCCATTTTCAATTCACCTATGAATGGGAGTTCTCATTTTGTGTTTATATCTTTTGTGTAGTGAATCTTTCTTCTTTTGTAATGCCTTTCTAGCCTTCATGATCAATATAAACTATTATTTTTCCTCTTTCTAATGCTTTGTACTATGTTTATTTGAAGATGGTAGGTTTATCTTGTGGATAAAGTGGTCCCTTTTTCAAATATAGTCTTCTACCCTAGTTAACCTCTGTGATAGATTCTATGAGTCTCTGTGAGTCTGTTTCAGTTTTGAGATCATTATTGTGTTAATTCAGGGTTGACTAAACACTAAATATGGGTGCATCACCATTTCCATTTCTATTTTATTTCTTCCCCTTTTCCTTGGTGATCAGTAGCATAGGTTTAATTATTTTTTTCTGAACCTTAAGTTTAGAATGAGGAACCAACCTTGTCTAGAGGTCTGATCTCATCTATAAGGTCCCACACCATAAGATCAGTCCCATTGTGTCATTGGAAATCTTGAACAGACTTCAAGAAGGGTTCAATTCTAGGTGACAACAGTTACTTTATATTATAGATACACAAGGAGGCTAGAGATACACTGTAGGGAGACTTAAATCAAAATTTTGAACAATCTCTACACAGTGGAGTCTAAACATGTGAGAAAAAATTATTCTCAATTGTAAAATGTAAAACATCCAAGTCTTGCAACTTCTATCTAAAAGGTAGAAAAATCAATCTCCTAATGCTAAGCAAAATAGAAAGAACCAATTCAACTAGATTCTAGATAAGAACATAGACACACAAATACAATCTAATGAAGATAAACAAGTATAATGTTTGGTTTTATCTAAATGTATTTCACCTATGTTGGAGTCCATGACAATACTGAGAGGGGGGGTGAATCAGTGTTGTGTAAACTTTTAACTTTTCACAACTTTTAATTTACAAAACAGAGAGAGATGAGGACATCAATAATTTGTTAAACATATATGTACAAGTATGAATTAACACAAGACATGAGATCAAGACACAAAATATTATATGAGAGGAAAACCCTCTTGGGGTAGAAAAACCTCTCAAAGTTGCCTCACTGGCTTATTCAAAACCTCACTGGTTACAAGTAGGTCTCATTGACCAAAGAAGCTTCACTAGCTTTACAAAATGCCTCACTGGCATACACTGTGCCTCACTGGCATACACTATGCCTCACTGGCTGATACAAGTGTACTTAAGAAAACAAATTAGTTCAGGGGGTTACCCTATTTCATTCCATCACAAAACTTATCTCCCTTTTGTTTTCACTCAACAAACCTTTTACACTATGTCTCTTTCAATTTACAAATCACAAGTCAGACTTATTTCAATCTCTGCAAGAATCAAATTCATTTATCTGATCAAACATTAGCCACTGTATATCCTTTCTTGAATAGAAGATAATCTATAAGCATAAAAAAATCTTCAATCTTCAAACACTGTAATTTCTATGATTTCCTGCATAAAATTCAAACATCTATGCAATAATTTCTCTGGTCCACATCATACAAATTCCACTTCTGCAAAACCTTCAGACTTCTCTCTGCAATACCTTCAAACATCTCATATACACAGAAAATCTTATTTCAATTTGTGCCATTTAAAACCACACATCAACCTCATTTTTCAATACCTGCAAATATATTAGATTTCAAACAATAAGACCTTTGATCTTCCATCTTCAAAGTCTGTCTGCATTTTCATCATCTTCAAAAACCCATCCACCTGCAATAAGAAATACTTTTCAAATTCATTTTCTCTCTATGAAGAACCTGCAAGACCAAAATAAGATCAAATTCATATTCTTTGTATGACCATTTAAATTCTTCTTTTTCTTCATTTTCAAACAAATCTCCAATCTATTCATCTTCTTTCATTTGAAATCCATCTTTTTGCAATAAAGATTTCTTATCTGCAAGAAGACCTTTCATTTTTCAAAACTCTTTAATACTTTTAATCTGCAATTTTTGTCTTGAAAAAATATCACAATGACCCTGCAATAAAAAATAAATTGACCTTTCATTTTTATTTCTCTTTAATTTCCTTCTCTAAAAAACCTTTCATCTTCTCCAATTTGTAAAGATAAATATTTTCATCTTCTCTACTATGAATAATATCCATCATATCAAAACTTCAATGAATTAATCACTCTACAAATAAAAAGAATAAAACCTTTCTATATTTTCTGCCATGGCATGTATTAAAAAAAGGAAGGAATCTCTTTAAAATCTCACAAAAAAATCTTCTCAAAAGCAACTTTAAAAATCCCCAAAAACTGCCTTATAATCGGGCTAAAATTAGCCTTTAAACATCCACTTTCTGCAGTTTTAAAAACTGTCCAAAAATATCTTTAAGAAACCTTATCTCTGCAGGATCAATGTTTATGACATTCACGAGGCCTTCAACTTTAATATAAGGAGTGTCTGTTGTAATCTTTTGTAAGTTTAAACAAAGACCTTTGATCTTCATTCTCCTGCTTACAAACCTTTCAAACCTGACCTTAGATTTAGTTATGTCGCTCACACGCCCATATGGAAACCTTGTGCCATCAGTGATAAAGAGAGGAGGGGCCGATTACTATAATAATAAAGTACCCCTTTCTACAGGTTCCTTTAAGTGAGGTGACCTGTATTTGCAGGTCAACATACTTTTAAAACAAAAAGTGCAATAAGAGTATGATGGGTAGCTTAGAGATTAATATAGGTTTTTAGAATTTCAACCTAATTTTTAGGATTTTCTTCTTTGACAACTTTTAAGTCTAATGCTTCACTTGTATGAATAAGTGAATAACACAAAAGAAGCATTATTCATTAATCATCACATGAATCCAACATTACCATGTTCCACTATACCTTATGAAGGCATGACAACTGTTTGTATAAAGTCATAAATAAGATTGATGATAAACTTTGACATCATTTACCAAATCATCATCAAACTTGATGAAGTACCTTGAGCACCTTATCATTTTATATCAACTGTAACATACATTGTGTTGGTAATCATTTATGTTTAGGGTTTTAAGCCAGAGCCGCTGGTGGTGCTTGCATAAGCAATCAGGTTTTAAGCATTTAAATATGCAGGCCCCTTCCTGAGAATCCATAAATTCCAACACTTTTGACCCCTGCAATTGTAAAAAATTACAAAAATCAGTTAAGGTGCAGGTATTTTTATATATACAAGGGTGTTTGTATATACATGCAGGCAAAATATGCATTGGCGGGTCAGAAAACTCTATCACCCTTTGAAAAAAATCAGTTAGATGCATTTCTGAATGCATATCGGGCTTAGAATGTGCATATACAAAGGGGGAATCTTTCGCAGATTCCCAAGAATATTCCTTGTTTGTATATCGAGTTGCATGTATATTTGGTTTGTATGTTCAGACATACAATGGCTATGTGCAAGAGAAAAGATACATTGCGGGCATATTCCAGGAAAGATTCGCTGTTTGTATGCAGAGGAAATATACATTGCAGATATACAAAGAAAAAATATACAAGGGCCAACATACATTTGTTACAGTGCGGCCGAGATACATGTGGTAGGGCCCGCAGGTATATATAAACGAGTTTGTATATGCGACATACAAGCAAATATACAAAGGTAAATATGCAAGCCGGATCCGATGCGAAGATCAAATTCAACAAATTCAGGGTTGGCATCCGTGGCTTGTATGTTTGAATGTTTGTATATGTGCCGATATACAAGAGGAGCTAGAGGCAAGCCAGATTTCAAAGCAACTTCAGCATGCCTCATTAAAATTTGAAATCCACCTTGTATGTATGAGGCAAATGTACATGCACATATACAAGGAAGTATGTAGGAAAAGAGGATACAAGCCGGACCCGAATTGAATTTCAATTTGTTCTAAACAGGTTTGGGGTCTGCCTTGTATATCAAATGGATGTATATGCATTTTGCATATACAAGGGATTTTTGAAAGGCAAAGGTAAGCGATTGTATATGCATCCTTTCATGCATATACAAGGGCAAAAAAGGCAAAATGATGAGGCGAAAGGCTAGTGATAGAATCATGGGGTGCCTACGTGACACGTTTTCACTGGCTGACGACTAGTCAGTGTGATTTTGAGCCATGGATCTCAGCGATAGGAGTGGATCGATGGCCTTGTTTTGAACCTATAGCATTGGTTTTTCCTGAGCGTGTGCAGCCATTTTTGAGCAGGAAAATCTCCAGATGCAGCTGCTGTTGCGTCCCGCGGGTAGTTGAAGCATTGATGCCAGATATGCAGCGGTATAGGTCGACAGAAAGGACATGCCAAATACTAGATTTAAGATGCAAGTCTTTGAGTGGCGGCTCAGATCTCGAGCCCACCTGCTCTCTTCCTCTACTTCCCAGCTGCATTCAATTTTGAGCGCCATTTCTCATGATGCATTGTATCTGGCAGATTTTTGTCTGGCCTTGTAATTAATTTTGCCGAGTACACTTTCTTACTGTAAAAGCCAGACTGTGTTACTCATTGTGTTGTTGAAGACTTGGACATTTTTTTTGTGTGAATAATGAAATACAGAGCATTTCCTTGTTGTTCTATCTCTTTGGAGTTTATGAGTTGCATGATGAATGTATTTTGCACATATGTTTAGTTTCATTGTTGCTTCATATGAAAAATGTTGTAATGCATGTGTTTACCTATCTGTCTCCTTTGTTGCATGCCTTCCTTCTTTTGAATCTGGTTGCTAAGGGTTTCATAGATTCTAGGGTATAGATTTCTATACTACATGCTTGATCTTTAGACTTCCATTCAACGAGTGGATTAAACTATTTTAGGTCAAAGTATGGAGAAGGTTGTATGTCAGTAGGGATATCTGTAAGTATAGGAAGCTAAATACCAATTCCTGGGTGGTATTTGTAAGGCAGATACTAGTTCCAACCCCTTGAAACTTGATTGCTAGTTGCAAACCATCTCTTGTATACATCTAGTTGACTCTGTTTCCCTGAGATAGGCACCGGTCTGCTTCTGGATTAGTAGTTATGATCCAAAACCCCTGTCTTGCATCCAAAACATCAAATTCAAACCATTCTATTATTTCAACCTGTTAGTTGTAGGAGTAGGATAAGGAACCCCCTACATGCTCTCATACCTAACCAGACAAATATGTCCAAGAATGTTGCCAACCTTATGAAAAATCACACAAATCTTGGTCCATGCATGAGAGTATTCTGCCTGTTACTGTCAAGCTAAATCATTCTTCCACTTGGGTGAGTCAAGTTACATCATTAGCTATAGGGATACCCCCTTGGTGTGGCAGAACCAGAAGTGAAGGGGAGGCAGCTCACGCAACCTCCCTTATCTGTTGGCCGAATCTGCCCGTGCATTGGAACTGGCAAACCCTCTGCCGATTCAGGAAAAATAACCAATACATTGTGCCACCAAGAAGAATGATGATAGACCGCAATGCAAATCTTAAAGCCAATATGATTGCCTTTAATTAATAGTCTTGTAAAAGTCCTGATACTGCAAAGGCAACTATGAAGAGGAGCAACCATATCATGTAGCATCTTCTGACATAGAGAGTAAAACAACTCCTAAAAAAAACATGCCTTCTATCCCAATGAATGTCTTTACTCCTTTGATATTAACATGATCAACATCACCAAAGAAAACAATAATGAATTCAACTCAACTTCTGAGAATATCAACACCATGAAGCATTGCTTGTGATGACACCATCCTGACCAACATGACATAATAATCAGACTCAACAAAATCTCATCTTTGATTACCTTTGAACACCTTGCTACTCCTCACTTGAAGACATCCATAACATAATGATCCTGATTGAAGACCACATCTAAATTTTCCTCAACCATATGAAGACCAATTGTGAGTTCTCTTGGTAACACATTATGAAGACCAATTACATCTTGATCATCCTGAGCATGAACCTAAACATGAACATACTATCAACACCAAAACTCCATGAACTTCAAACATGTGACATAATCAACTCCAAAACACCATAAAGGACAAACCTATGAAGACATAATCAACATGAAGATCAAATCTTTGCATATCTTATCATGACAACTCAACACCTTTTTGACATCAATGACAACCAATCTCCATCAATCTCCCCCTTTGTCATTGATGGAAAAACTACATGATGCATTTTTTTCTCCCTCCCCCTTTTTGACATCAGATGACAAAGGATGAATTAACTCCCCCTTGAAAAAACTCTTCAACTTGAGTGCAACAAGTCATCTGAAAACATACATCCTGAAACACAAAACCTGAGAGAAATATCATGTGAGACACATCAAACAAAGCATCAAACCTCTATTATAAAATTCCCATTAACTGTACCATATTCTACATACATAAAATGAGATCTATTACATCATAAAATTTGCATAAAAGAGCACTGTCTTGATAGAATGAAGCATGCATATCTATCTCAACACAATACCACTTCATGTCACTACACCAATATGAAGATGAAAAACTGAAATCATTGAAATCCTATGAACACTTCTTTTGATAAGATGAAGATTGAGATACCTTTGCTATCAAATACAAACTCCTGACACCACTTGTGGTTGCAAAACAAATTTTTATAACAAACAATTCTTTCACAGTCATCAACCATTTTTGACCTGAAATGACAAATCTCCAAGATCTCCCAACCAATGAAGGCATAAAATTGACTCCTTTGATATGAATCATATGAACTTGACCTCCATGCAAAGATATCATAATCACATCAACACTTATGATGAACAATAATGCAGACTCAACAAGCAAAAAAAATCATGAAAACTACTCATCACACTATTCACAACTCATGATTGCATGATGACCACTCTTGAGAAGACCTTGCCAAGAATTCCATGATAATGACTACAAGATGAACAATCAATCTGCAACCAATTTACTTCTGCACACACATCTTGACATGATAAAGAATGAAGATCATCTTGTAAGGAATGAAGATGAAGACTATCCTTCTGTTCCTGCACATGACACTTTTTACAACACCATGTCAAATATGATATATATAGAACCACTATTGATACCTTTGCAAAACCAAATGGAGAGACATGTGCTATAAAATGATTTCTTCCATTTGCAACTTTCTCAGCAAACATATGCTAACATATGATGAGAAGTCCTTGAGTACACCCAAGATCCTGTCTTTCAAATCCTAAGACCTGCCAATCTTCATTCATCAAGTTCTTCCTGCAACAACACTTCACATTTTCTCAAACATATCAAGCACACTTTGAGCTGCAACATCATGACAACTCAACCTTTGTAAGTATCAACATGATATGAACAAGATCATTTATAAACCAAGTCACTCAACATCATCAAACTCTCTATGCAATGAACCCTTAAATATCTTTTCAACATCTTGTATGCATAATAGCAACATGAACCATTGATCACCTGCATCACTGACATACATTGAAGAGCAACATAGTTATCAACACCATTATGAACTTCATTTCAAACATTATTAGGCAAGAATCGAATAGCATGATAATGATCTCTTCCTAAAACTTATTGGGGATAATTGATAGAACATGAACAAATTCCCTTAACTTCATGTTATCTGTTATGCAACTGATGAAGTGACTTGTGCAAGATGCACAAGTTTAGAATCTGTCTTCTCTTCTCTTTGTTTTATTCTCTAAACTTTTACAGTTTCTTTCTTTTTCCAACTTTTCAAATCAAGTGATGCTTTTCTGCAACTATGTGCTTTGTGTCCAAGAGAGTTGCAATTATAATAAATTATGTTGTGATTCCATGTATGAACATACCTTTCATGCATTTTGCAATTTCTTTGTATATGACCAAGAGAGTTGCACTTGAAACATACAAGATTAGTATTCCTTATTGAAGCAAATTGACTTCTTCTGCAATTAACTACTTTGTGTCCAAAGTGATTACAAGTGTAACAATAACCATTAAAAGAATAATTATACCTATACATATAGGCTTGTCTTGCTGGAGTAGTTCTTCTGAATTTTCTCCTTTGATTGTGCATTTTGCCTTTAGGAGCATGATAACTTAAAACAATTTTCTTTCTAGGAGTCTCTTTGACTTTGGAACACTCTCCTTCTTCATAACCAAGTCTAGTAGTGTCTCCACGTTGTTATTGTTTACCAAGCATCTCATGCAACTTGTTTGTGCTTTCTTCAAACTCCTAATATTTCTTGGACAAAACTTTGAGTTCTTCATAATCTTTTCTAAGATTGATAATTTCAGCCTCTAATCTCAGATTTTCAATTCTTTTAATCTCAAGATCAGATTTGGTTACATCAACTATCCTCTTAGCTTCCTCAACCTCTATTTTTAGATTGATAATTAACTTGTCTGATTCATCAACATGTGTCCTTAAATTCACAATCTGATTTCTTGCTTCTTCAAGATCAGAAGATACTTTTTCAAGTTCTGAAAGTGCATTGTCTTTGGATTCTTTTTCCTATTGTAGTTGCACCTTTAGTCCCTGATTCTCCTTTTTGCATTTCTTGATTGCACTCAGAGCACATATGAGCTCTCCTTCTATGTCAATTTCATATTCTTGCTCATCATACTCTCGATTGTGATCACTCATAATGTTACCTCCTTTTGAAATAGATTGAACCTCATCTTCTTCATGTGAAAGTTTCCTATCATTGCCACTTTCTTCAAACACTAAGCAGTCCTCTACGTTATCATTACCTTGATAGATTCTCATCAATTCCTTCCAGACATCATGTGCTATTTCACAATGTAGAACTTTACAAGCAACTTCATTAGATAATCCTAATAGAATAGCTTTCTTTGCTATATGATTGCATTTAAAAGCCTCTATGTTATTTACAGAATTAGGTGATTGAGAAGAATTAAAATATCCATTCTCAATAGACATCCATACACCATACCCTAAATAGGATAAATAGACTTGCATTCTCATACACCAAACTGAGAAATCTGAACCATCAAAGAAAGGAGCTCTTGAAACCTTTTCCTCTAATTCAATACAAGATTCAACTTGTGAGACATTTCTATCAATAGGTTCTATATCAATATTTGAATTTGATAAAGATGGAGTCTTTTGACTAGTCTGAGACTTCACATTTTTCTTTTCTTTATTTCTTTTACACTTACCCATGGTACTCCACTAATAGGACCTACCCAAGCCGGTTAGACTTTCAATAGTGAACGTATTCTTTAATACCACTTGTTGGAGTCCAGGACAACACTGAGAGGGGGAGGAGGTGAATCAATGTTGTGTAAACTTTTAACTTTTCACAACTTTTAATTTACAAAATAGAGAGAGATGAGGACATCAATAATTTGTTAAACACATATGTACAAGTATGAATTAACACAAGACATGAGACCAAGACACAAAAGATTATATGAGAGGAAAACCCTCCTGGGGTAGAAAAACCTCTCAAAATTGCCTCACTGGCTGATACAAGTGTACTTAAGAAAACAAATTAGTTTAGGGGGTTACCCTGTTTCATTCCATCACAAAACTTATATCTCCCTTTTGTTTTCACTCAACAAACCTTTTACACTATGTCTCTTTCAATTTACAAATCACAACAAGTCAGACTTATTTCAATCTCTGCAAGAATCAAATTCATTTATCTGATCAAACATTAGCCACTGTATATCCTTTCTTGAATAGAAGATAATCTATAAGCATAAAAAAATCTTCAATCTTTAAACACTGTAATTTCTATGATTTCCTGCATAAAATTCAAACATCTATGCAATAATTTCTCTGGTCCACATCATACAAATTCCACTTCTGCAAAACCTTCAGACTTCTCTCTGCAATACCTTCAAACATCTCATATACACAGAAAATCTTATTTCAATTTGTACCATTTAAAACCACACCATCAACCTCATTTTTCAACACCTGCATATATATTAGATTTCAAACAATAAAGCCTTTGATCTTCCATCTTCAAAGTCTGTCTGCATTTTCATCATCTTCAAAAACCCATCCCCTACAATAAGAAAGACTTTTCAAATTCATTTTCTCTCTGATTCATTTTCCCTCTATGACGAACCTGCAAGACCAAAATAAGATCAAATTCATATTCTTTGTATGACCATTGACATTCTTCTTTTTCTTCATTTTCGAACAAATCTCTAATCTGTTCATCTTCTTTCATTTGAAATCCATCTTTTTGCAATAAAGATTTCTTATCTGCAAGAAGACCTTTCATTTTTCAAAACTCTTCAATACTTTCAATCTGCAATTTTTGTCTTGAAAAAATATCACAATGACCTTGCAATAAAAAATAAATTGACCTTTCATTTTTATTTCTCTTCAATTTCCTTCTCTAAAAAACCTTTCATCTTCTCCAATCTGCAAACATAAATATTTTAATCTTCTCTAATATGAATAATATCCATCATATCAGAACCTCAATGAATTAATCACTCTACAAATAAAAAGAATAAAACCTTTCTATCTTTTTTGCCACGACATGTATTAAAAAAAATAGGAAGGAATCTCTTTAAAATTTCACAAAAAAAATTCTCAAAAGCAACTTTAAAAATCCCCCAAAACTGCCTTATAATCGGGCTAAAATTAGCCTTTAAACATCCACTTTTTGCAGTTTTAAAAACTGTCCAAAAATATCTTTAAGAAACCTTATCTCTGCAGGATCAATGTTTATGACATTCACAAGGCCTTCAACTTTAATATAAGGATTGTCCGTTGTAAGCTTTTGTAAGTTTAAACAAAGACCTTTGATCTTCATTCTCCCGCTTACAAACCTTTCAAACCTGACCTTAGATTTAGTTATGGTGCCCACGCGCCCATATGGAAACCTTGTGCCATCGGTGATAAAGAGAGGAGGGGCCAGTTACTATAACAATAAAGTACCCCTTCTGCAGGTTCCTTTAAGTGAGGTGACCTGTATTTGCAGGTCAACATACTTTTAAAACAAAAAGTTCAATAAGAGTATGACGGGTAGCTTAGAGATTAATATAGGCTTTTAGAATTTCAACCTAATTTTTAGGATTTTATTCTTTGAAAACTTTTAAGTCTAATGCTTCACTTGTATGAATAAGTGAATAACATAGAAGAAGCATTATTCATCAATCATCAGACGAATCCAACATTACCATGTTCCACTATACCTTATGAAGGCATGACAACTCTTTGTATAAAGTCATAAATAAGATTGAAGATCAACTTTGACATCATTTACCAAATCATCATCAAACTTGATGAAGTACCTTGAGCACCTTATCATTTTATATCAATTGTAACATACATTGTGCCACTAAGAAGAATGATGATAAACCGCAATGTAAATCTTAAAGCCAATATGATTGCCTTTAATTAATAGTCTTGTAAAAGTCCTGATACTGCAAAGGAAACTATGAAGAGGAGAAACCATATCATGTAGCATCTTTTGACATAGAGAGTAAAACAACTCCTAAAAAAAACATATCTTCTATCCCAATGAATGTCTTTACTCCTTTGATATTAACATGATCAACATCAACAAAGGAAACAATAACAAAATCTCATCTTTTATTACCCTTGAACACCTTGCTGCTCCTCACTTGAAGACATCCATAGCATAATGATCTTGATTGAAGATCACATCTGAATTTTCCTTAACCATATGAAGACCAATTGTGAGTTCTCTTGGTAACACATTATGAAGACCAATTACATCTTGATCATCCTGAGCATGAACCTAAACATGAACATACTATCAACACCAAAACTCCATGAACTTCAAACATGTGAAATAATCAACTCCAAAACACCATAAAGGCCAAACCTATGAAGACATAATCAACATGAAGATCAAATCTTTGCATATCTTGTCATGACAACTCAACACCTTTTTGACATCAATAACAACCAATCTCCATCAACCTAGATAAACTACATTTATTCCCTAGTCAACAATACTATGTTTTATGTTTTAGATTTTGAAATAGATAAGTAAAAAGAAACTTAAAACAAATGAAGGAAGTATTACAACAATGAGAAATGTGAAACCTGGTTCGATGGTTAATGAAGTAGATGCCAATATGAAATCAAGAGTGTCACACCCCATTTTTGGACAATATATAAATCTGGACAAATTTTAATTATTTAAATATTCATTAAGTAGGTGATGCATATATAAGGCATTATTTTCTTATGCTATAAATGGAAATAATTTGATTAGATGATAATGTGTGTTAATTGTTTTCAAAACAATCATGTGATTGTAAAACTTAGGTATCTGATTTATTTATGTGATTGATGTAAATATTAACCCTTACTTGGAAACATTATTGAAGCATTTGTTAATTTGATGATATGTTTATTTGATAATATAATGGCAAGATTTTGATGAATAGTTGATAATATTTGTTTACATATATATGTTGTTTCACTACATCTATTTATTTTCTAAATGTTGAGTTAGAGAAAGAGCATGGACAGGTGTCAAATATGGAGCTACAGAGAAGGGTAGGTTTCTATTCATAACCTATCTGCCTATCAGTGGCTCAAAAGATGCTTTGGCCAAAACTTGTTAATCAATTTAGTATTAATTACTATTTGACTTATTTTTCACTCTTTGTCATATCATGATATAAGTATGTATATGCACTTTATATATGGTAGAAGTATTAGATATATCATGTTGCACCATATTCCTTCACGTATGTCAGGCTTCTCCATTCAGGAGTAAGACTGGGGAGGCATAAGCCTTGTGGCTGGGCGGTAAATCGCCTTGATGATGCTCTCTCTCCACTAGGTTCAGTGTCGAAGATATGATATAATATCAAAGACATTGAATGGTGTGACATTATTTTGTTATGAGCCTATATGGCTAGATGTTGTAAAGGACTTAGTCCTATTTGTAAGCTATTTGACTAGCTGTTGTAATGTTCTTTAATTATAACTAGATTGATGAAAGTTATTTATTTCTTGAGTTGTATTTAATGGGAAAAATTTTAATTCTTTCCCTTTTTCTGCATTAATTTAATTTTAAAAATATTATTTTATTCTAGTTAATTAGAGAGGATGTTACACACTCGAGCATATTAAGAATTGGCTTCAAATATTATGATTCATCTTAATTGATTTTATTAAATGTGATAACCATGTTCATTTGATCTAATTTAACTAAACTCACTCATCTATACCGACATGTTGCATACTAATGAAGATGAGAGAGTGAGGCCACTCCATACCTTCTTAAACCTCAATTCCAATGTATGATAAGACAACCATTTGATTGGCATTTAGGAGAATGATAATTTACAATTTTCAAACAAAAAAATAAAAACTGAATGCAAATATATACATGTATCTTTAAAACTCCAAGGGGAAAAGAGCCATAAGCACAGTAAACACAAATTATACTTCATTTATGAAGTATTACAAGCCCACAAGCTATCTTCAGCTGTATCACAAATACACCTAAGATAAAATGAAATAAATCCTATAATATAATTTTTAGTGAGTAAGGTTTTCCATTTAAAAAAATGGAAACATAAAGTTCAATTTAATGAAAATGAGCATAGCACTATGAGGGTTTATCCAAACAAATCACATAGATTGCACCATAAAACTTCCTCTAGATTACACACATGGTTTGCAACATCCAAATTTCTTCTTGGCATATAAAATTTGGCTTATAATATTTCATGTAGTTTAATTAATGATGAATAACAAGACAAAGGGCTAGCTTAAAACTGTTCACTTTTCCTTTTGTTGACAACTTTTAGATCAATTTTCCTTTCTCCCAACACTCTCTGATTCAACAAATTCAATCAGTAATTTATCTATGTTTCCTATTTTTCTGAACCTATGTGCCATTTTTTTTGTTTGCAGATTTCACCTGCCTCCTTTTTTTTCTCTCTTTAAAAAAAAAAATTCTTTAGCACCCTTTTCACCCAAAATTCTCCTCTTTTCCCAAAAGGGCAATGTACCCATCCATTCCCCCTTTTCCCATTTTCTTTGTATCTCCTTAACCCCCCATAGAGGATGAGAATAAAATCTTAAATGATATCAAATCTATTCTTTGTTTTCTTTTTATTTTCAATATCAATTTATTTTCTATTTTCTATTTTTCTCTTTTATTTTGATTTTTCAAGAAGCATAAAATAAATAAACAAGTATACTAAACATATAATTAAATTAATCTTAAAAAATAACTTAAATAAACTCTTTTTCTAAGAAACAATAGAACAAAGTAAACAATTTATGAGTTTTGTACAATAAAAAAATCTAGAATTACAGATGATAGATCAATGGTTCATAGATCTAACACAAGGTCATACCTTATTACTTTAAACCAAGTGTTTAATGGTGAAAAAAGGAGGGTGTTGATTTTGTTGTTGTATGGGGGTTTTAGTTTGAATCCTCCTTTCCACTAAACATTCCAAGGGCTTTTCAACTGAGTTGCTTCTCCACTCGAGAGGAGAGTCACCTATCAGGTTGGGTTGTCACAAGGGAAACTGTGAAATTTAGAAGTTATCATACAATGTTGCTAATTAATGCTCTTATGCTCTTGAAACCCTAATTTAAGCAAAACAGTAAGTAAATCTATGAATTATGATTGATGCTATTGAAATAAGACCAAGGGTAGAGAACCTTAACTCACTATTTTTTGCAGTCCAAAAAATAGAAATGTCAGGGACAATGGTGATGGTGCCCAAGTCCAAGGTATAGGTTTTTCTGTGGAATCCCGATATCCTCTCGACACTGATTTCTACTGTATCTTCAGTTTCTAGTAATTTAGATGCAGAGGACACTGTTGATGGCACCCTAGTCCACTGAGGAATCTTCTGCCAGATGTTAGAAGCTCTACAAACCCTGATTATCACTGTTTAGTTTGTTTCTGTAGCTTCGGATGCGAAGGACAATGTTGATAGCGCTCATGTCTTGAAATCTCACACAGTGTCCACTTCTTTTCGGATCCTGAATCTTCAATGTCCTCTAATCTTCCTTGCAACTCCACTTTCTCCAAATCCAATACATGTAACCTACAATCACAAGGAGTGTGGGAAGGGGTTGTGGTGTTTAGAGGCTTGCCTTGGTCAAGCCCCGAAGAGACATTCAAGTCTTCTGAACACCGTTGTTAGAGAGAGTATGTATCCTTGTGGGTTAGAGGGAAAAATTGAAATGATAATAATGATAAAACACAATAGATGTCACCTTGATGATGAAGCTCTCATGGAAGGAAGATGCTCTTCAATGCCATGAGGAGAAGATGTAATCCAACTTGCAAAAACAAACACAATAACAATGCTATGCTCTGCAACACAATGAAAATCACAAGTATGCGAATAGCTTTCAATCATAAACACCTTCTAGTTTCTAAATGATAACCTACATATGCTTATATATGTAACTACTAAGATTCCCGCTAAGAATTTCATAATTAAAACTTATGATGTCGACTTGGGACCCAAATAACGGTCACAAACCTGACATTTGAATTTAGGGTAGACCAAAAATATGGCTGGACTAGGGTGCTACCACCCTTGTCCACCCCCTATCTTTGTTCTGAGATCATTAAAATAGTCCCCCTTAGGTCCCATTTGTCACAAGGTCCAAGGGTTTTCTTATTGGGAGTCTGAATTATTATGCAAGATGCTCTAAATGCAATCTAAAGGCCCAAGAGCTAAACCTTAAAAGGAAAAAGCCCCCAAGGGTGCATTTTTCTGACATAACATTTAGCCCCCACTTTAATGTATGTATAAATGCAAGGCCAATACATGCATTAAAGTAAGGTCAACAAACACAACAAACATGTCAAGCATGGAGAAGACATGCCAAACATATTGAAGACAATAACAAGCACACAAAACACGGAGAAGACAAATACAATCATGCAAAACATGGAGAATACAACATTGAAGACACGTAGAGCACAAAGAATACAGTGAATGTAGTGATTATTTTCTTTTTGATTTTCCCATATTAAATGCAAAATGCAAGTACAAGGAAAGTAAACAAACAAATCCCAAAAGAGTGTAGAGGAACTCATCGCCACCGGTATTGCATGTTTTGAGAATAGACATGCCAAACAAAATCCCAAGGTGTAGAGGAGCTTATCGCCATCGGTCTTGCACCTTGAGAACAAACATGCCAAACAAATCCCAAAGTGTAGAGGAGCTCATCACCACTGGTCTTGCACTTTGAGAAAAAACATGTCATACACACACACATGGAAGACACAGAGAAAGCACGGAAAACAAGTGATGGAGTGAAACTATTGCTAGGTTCATCACCATCTCAGGCACATTACAGGCACACACTGACGATTGGGCTTCGGCACAACAACTACCAAAAACATGCTTAAGGGTTGAGTTAGTCACAGAATCGCTTCCCACCTCGTGATGAGGACTTTTGAAAATCATAGGATGTGCACTCTCCATGAGAAATACACCATCCCTGCCTCGTGATAAGGGCTTAAGATAAAATGATATGCTCAATATCCCAAGTCTGTAGAGGGCTTAAATGATTGTGATTGATTTTCAAATTGTTCAAACACACTTTACTATCATCTAAAGCAGACAACTTACCTTATATATGCCCCCACCTTAAGGTGATTGATATCACATACCGATATCAAGCACATTAAGGTAGGAAGAAATTACACAAGGGAACATGAGTTCTCGCAAAGTCCATGCCCCCTAGAGGTGACATGTATTTTACGATCACCAAATGTTCCCACAAACACAATTTCCTACAAGAAAGGTGTTAGTGTCCAAATAATCATGATAAACAACAATGCATATGATCAACTACATGAAAGAGACATGTAGGGCAAAAGACAAAGTGCACGGAGCAATGGTATTGTTAAAGTGTTGTTAGCAAGATAAGATAATATCGACATCAACATCAAGATAGAGAAATCACATGGAGTGATTCTACTAGCCAATCGTCAGATAATACGTAACAACCACGTCGTCATGTATGAACTAGGTCCATTTTTTTATTTACTCACTAAAGGGACACTAGGTCCGCATCAGTATAATATGTTTTCCGTCATTTGCCAGCTAGGTGGAAACACTAGAGGAAGGAAAATAATAAATTAAAGAGGAGAACAAGAGCCTTAGGGATAGTCACGTAGGAGGGTGCCCCCAAGTCACCAATCACAATGCTATGTCCATAAGACACAACACACAACAATGAAAACAGAGGAGAGACAATATACAAGAATAATGATACAAATAGAAGAAGGTTACGACAGAGGCAGTCTCCTAGTATCCTTGACCTTACAAGAGAATCAAGGGTAATCCTGTTGATATGCACCGGACAACTGAGAGGGGGGGTGAATTAGTTATCTCAAAAAATTAAACACTTCTACAATTTAAACATTAATTACTTATCCACAATTATTATGTTTTAACAATGAATGCATGAAATCAAAAAATTAACCACAGATACAACATCAAACACAAGAGACACCACATTTTACGTGGAAAACTCCAAGGAGGGGAAAAACCATGGAGAGGATTAGCTCTCAATATATATTGCAATCTTGAAATAATGATGTTCATGTAAGGAAATAAGAGCATCTCAGAACGTATTTCTAAGAACAGTGGTGTCTTCGACAGGTTTAAATTCTTTCAATCTCTTAAAAAACACTCACAACTATGCCACAAAGTGGAATCAGACATAGTTCATTTCCAACACTAACCCTTATAGGAAAGTACAAGCAACATTAACCAATTTCAACAGCAGAAATATTAAACATGAAAGACAGAACAAGAACACAAATTTACGTGGGGAAAACCCTTACGGGTAAAAAACCACACTCCAAATCACAGAGCCATTGTATTAATCAACAACCAAATAGTTACAATACAATTACAGGCTCATAGCCTTTATAGGAGATTAACATCTTGTTCCATCTGGAGATAATCTGACAGTCTTTCCTCCTCTATCTATCTTGCCTGGTTCCAGGTATCACACTCATCTAGCATTCAGAATTGCATGTCCATGCATGAGTGTCAAGACTACTCTTCTTCGTCTCTAATCACCAACCGAATAGAACAACCTGAACTCTCTATGTCTACCTCTCTCTAACGTAATCCTCTGTTACAAATGCGTTTAACATCACATTACAGAAGAGAACATTCGGTTACTATCTCAGATCGTTACAACTTCCAAAAGGTCGTTAGTTCATTTTTAACCATTCACAACCGTTCGTATTCATGAGGATTAAATAGTCCCACATGCATCAGTTGACAAACACAACAGTAGTATATATCCACGAACACATGGTAAGTCTATAATTAGTGCTTTTGCCATCGACGACCCCAGCCGATCAAACATCAATGAACCATCAGAGTGACCAAGACCTTCAGTGAGACTTCATCCTTCTTCACCGACAAAGTTCCTTCTACCAATGCCAAACTCCATCAGACAGAGCAAGCTCATTGGAGTAAGAATTCCATCGAAGACTGATAGCGTTAGTCCCATTGATACCAAACCTCCATCGGTAACACATATAACAGTCGAAGTGACATCTTAGAGCTTAGCCGATAGTTCAAGCTAGGCCAAACACCTTTCCATCGGAGAGACACCAACTATCGCAGAGACTACACAAACCTTCACCGATAGTTATAGTTACACCGATCGGTGTAGCACAGGCGATTGGAGAGAGAACTTAAGACAATGCCGACAACGATAGTCAAGCTGATGGACAAAACACCATTGGTGAAACATACTCCATCACTGGAACACAAACAAGTTACACCGAAGACCCCCATTTTGCCGATAGCACATCGTAGGAACACCCCATCGGGAAGACACAAACAGTCAGAGTAACAAACAAATCACTGAGACAAAGAGCAGCACAAGCTGATGCCTGTAATTTGAGTTACAAGTACTCAACATTCTCCCACTTGATGAAGGAATTACAGGAAACCATCAACGCTCGAAGTCACTGTATCAGCTTAGATACTGCCACCATTTCACTGTGCTCACAAGCTATACAGAAGCATCAATATTATCAACTTCAAAGCTTCATCCTGAACACAACCACGAAGTCATCCTCTAGAAAGAAGATAGAACGTCAGCTAGAACAACAATCAGAAAACTGACTGCTTCCATCCAACTGAACATAACCCACGTGACTGAAAATAGCACACACAACAAGTGCTAATCCATCCAATCATCCATACCTTGAAGGTATTCATATCAGCAGACTCATGCCACCTACATATACACCCATCTACTGCAAATACAAGCTCTACGTGTCAACCAGTCAAAAAAGACCAAACACATCCAAGAACTCCCATTGCATGGGTAATGCAGATCTGAAAAAGATCACGACATACAAGTCTATCAATAGCATAACATAGAAGGTGTAAGTAGCAACATCATGTAGTACCAAGGAAACATCCACAATGATACGCAACACTTGTAATCAAATAACCTACAAGAACAACTCCTCACCACCAGTCCATAACTCTCCCAAGTTCTCCACACCCAACAAAGGAAGGAGATAATAGAACTTCCATGTCATCACCCAAGAACATAAGTGAAAACATATGACCACAAACTAGTGATCACCTCATCTCCAATAAAACTTCAAACCAATGTAGTGTGAAACAAACCATCTAGGAAGATAACCAGGACCATAGAGAGTAACTCTGCACATCATATACTTGTAGATAATCCTTCTACATACACCTCTGAATGCCAACTATGTCAAGTATGATCTCCTTCAAAACACCCCAAAGAGAACAACATAACAACACCCACCCATTCAATCTCCAATATCAAATACACCATATATATCATGTAATTATAAAATATGGATGTAAGCTTCTCTAAGAAGATCAAACTACTCCATTTCCCGTTTCAGGAAATCAGCCCACAAAACCATCTCCTAACAATCCTCATCAATGAATGATATCTTAAACTCAAATGCAAAAGGAGATAATCATGCTATTCATCTCTCACAATGAATCCTCTAGAACCATCTATGAGCAGTTTAAGATCCATGTCTATGAAAGAAAGCATAAAACACTTGAGAGAGACAATGGGCAATACCTCTCAAGTAATAAACTGCTGAGTAGACCATGAGAGGGGATAAGAATGCTCCTCCAAGATATACAAGCCATCATGACTCCTCCAAGAATATTCTCCTCATAGGTCTCTGTTTAACTCACGTCCAACCAAGGTGTAGGCTCCTCAGACTTTCTGCTGAAATCAACAACACTTCTCTCATCTCAAGAGAATTACAGCCTCACCTTATTCTCCATGTACCCATGAGCATCTATAAATAATCATTTCATGCTAAACTCCAAATGCATCACTACACCAACATGAAGTAATCAAGCAAAAGATCAATGCACCCAACACACATAGAATCACCAGACCATTGTCAAAGCTCCAATCATCTAAATCAAGGACTTATCATGACATCATGATCTTACCATCCCCCTTTGGAGATTCCATGCTCCAGGTGAACATAACCATGGTCTCAAGAGCAATGTATCATGCCAAAACTCAAATGCAGAAATCAAGAAAATATCATGACATGAAACAAACCAAACTCTAAACCAACATCACCTGTCAAGCACCACCAACACCTTAGCCAAGGATTTCATGAATCCTCCATGACTCCAAGATGTTACACATCCTCAAATAGTGCCCTTGCAAATTGATGTAGAGCGCATAGAGGAAGCGAACAACTTGTCACAAACTTGATCAGTGAGAGGGTGGCCTCTGTCTTGGCGATCTACTCCTATCAGCCAAACATACCCCGTCGGCCACCTTGCAATTTCTTTGACCGATCTCTCAACTCTCCCCGATAGCTCAACTTCCTTGTCTTCAGAGAGACTTCTCCTATCAGTGGCGTCTTCTAACCTCTTGTCGATATCCTGATGGTGGTTAAGATTCCTCGTGCCTTAACCGTGGCGGTTAGTCGTGACCTTATCGGTAAGAATTAGAACATCGGCAAACTCAAACCAAGGTCTACCGATATGCCGATACAACCATTGTCAGTGAGACTATATACCATTGGTGAGTTTGAAAACTACTCTGCCGATACACACCAATCATGCCGATACACATCGATCACTTCGAACCATACTTGTCAGCAAGTCTTACTTTGTCGGTGAGCTCCTTGTGTGTCTTCCTGATATGCTGATATACCAACTTGTATATGCTTGACTTGACTTGCTATTACCAGTGGGCTAAAGTATCTTTACCCTGATTTCACCGTTACGGCCAATCACCGTTTGTATCTGACGAAAGATACATTCTCAACATACATTTCCAACATGCTTTTGCAATAAGCATACACAATGTACATTCGGTGAAATGATGCGAAACTTACGCTGATATATGTTTCTTCGGTGAGACTCCCTTCACTCTTCACCGATACACCTCCTATCAGTCTAACTCCGTTAATCGGTGTAACGTCCAAAAGCTTCCCCGAGGGTCGTGTTACACCGATGGCAACTTCAGTTACTCTGTAACTTGCGCAGACACCAATCCAGTATACAAAAACAAATTCAACAGAACAGAAGGAGTCTAAAATCCTCTGCAAACACTTGGTCACCATCAATTTGGCCACTTCACTAACTGTTCACATAACAACACTTTTCAATGACTAGTCACATAGAGATGCCTAGTCAAACTCATGCCAAACTCCTTGGATCCTTGAGTGCTTGATCCAGAACTATAGAAAACACAAAATATACATTGTATTCCTCCATCACACTAAAAATGAGAATCTTGCTTTCAGCGGACAGAGGAAATATAGTCCATCTATTCACAAAACCCTAGTTTCTAGGTTTTCAGACCAGTCTTTGCAAGAAGAACAATATCTTACAAACTACAACACTTCAAGACACTAGACTACCTCTAAATAAAATCTACTTCAAAATAGGAACATTTCCAGTTAGTTTCAGATGATCAACTATCTATACAGACCGTACAGAAATGACTGTTACAATGGATTACTCAGAAAAAAACAATGTTTCGACACACCCAAAAATCTAGATCTTCATTTATTCATTCCTTGTCTGTAGTTACATCCAAATTCTCACCTATAAAAGGCTTGAGACCTTTGTTTACATCCCTCCCAACCATACAAACTAATTTTGAATGTTCGTTAGCCATTGGGTTTCTCCTCTCACAAGAAAACTACCAGTTTTCATTGTGTTATTACATCAAACTTGACCGAAACATGGTCTACATAGGTCTAGTGACTAAATTGACATAAAGTCCTTATTATAAACATGATGTGGCTTAAAAATCCTTATTGAAAACATAAACAAAACATGACATGCATAGGAATTCAAATGATCCAAGATTGGATCCACCGTAGAGAAGGTGCTCCTGCACCATACTCCCCCTGCAAGAAAAACTCAAGTCCCTTGAGTTGCCAACTATTGAAGTGTCTTTCCATGCTTCAAAATGTCTACCTCACTCATCCATGTAGCCTCTGAATCAGAAACATCTTGCCACTTGACTAGTACTCATTGTACACACCCTTTCTTGTCTTTTTGACAACATTGGAATCTAAGATGCATTCCAATTGTAAAGGCTTACTTGGAGGTAGATCTCTGACCCAATCTTCATCTTCAATCACAACATCTGATCCATCTTTAGCATTCAAAGGTCTATATGGAAAGAGATCTAAAACATTGAATATGGGAGAAATACCAAAACCAGATGGCAGTTCTATTTCATAAGCATTTGGGCTGAACTTATGCACTACCTTGCATGGTCCTATTTTTTTCATCAGAAGCTTGTTTGGCTGTCCTTTAGGCAGTCTTTCATTCCTTAGATAGGCCATCACCAAATCTCCCACCTTGAACTGTACATCTCTCCTTTTGAGATCTGCCCTATCCTTGTATTTAGGGACTATTTTTTCCAACTAAACTTTGACTTGATCATGAACTGCCTTCATGGTGGCAGCAAAATCTTCTCCTAGAGCACTTCTCTTATCCTAACCTTGTAGGTCTTTGAGTTCAAGTGGTCCTCTTGGATGGAAACCATAAACAATTTCAAATGGACTCTTCCCAGTGCTTCTATTCACTGAATCATTGTAAGCATACTCAGCTTGACTGATAACCAAGTCCCATGCCAACCCATGCTTCTTGGTTGGCTCTAGAGGACAAACAATGGTCCCTACTATGATAGCATCTTCTTCTTTCCAATCACCTTGTGGCTACTTGTAGACTTGCTCCTTGACCTTCTGCTGATCCATCATCATTTGATCTCCATCATTCAAAACTGAAACCACCTTCAAACTTTTGTCTTTGACAACCCCACTCCTTGAGGTATCCTCAACTTTCCTTGTCTCTTCTTCATTGATCTTCACAAATTCTTTCTTACCCACCAAGATGACCTTGGCTGCCTTCTTTGCTTCAACATCCTCCAGCAATGGTGTCATCAAAAAAGTCCTCCCATCCTTCTTGATGGTGTATGTGTTAGCATATCCATCATATAATGCTTGCCTATCAAATTGCCATGGCCTACCTAAAAGTAGGTGACAACATTCCATGGGTAAAATGTCACATAAAACTCTATCCTTATATTCTCCAATTTCAAAATCAACATATGCTTGTTCATCTACCAAAAGTGATTGACTATCACTTACCCAAGATGCTTTGTAAGGAGTTCGATGAGGAATCCTTTCTATGTTCAATTTATCCACCATTTCCCTAGACACCATATTATCTGTTGAACCAGAATCTATTACTACCTTGCATATTTTACCTTTGCTTTTGCAATTGGTCCTGAAAAGTGATCTCCTTTGTATCATCTCCTTGGATGTCCTCAAGAATGTTCTCCTTAGCATCAATGCTTCTCCATCTTGAACTAGGGCTGCACTCCCAATTGGAGAGTTAACACTTTCATCTACCTCCTCTTCTTGCACATATTGAACCCTCGGTTCATTCCTCTTTTCACTACCACTGGATGTAGAACTTTGTTTCAATGGACACTTGTATGCTGTATGACCAATCTCATTGCAATGATAACATCTCCTAGTGAAAACATTAGAACCTCTACCTCCACCTCTTGTGCCTCTAAATCCCCCTCTAAAATCAAAAACTTGGCTCTTACCTCTGCTTGTGTCTCCTTGGTCTTCTTGGGACTGATTTCTGTCCTCAAAACTGTCCTTACCTCTAAAATTTCTACCACCTCTTCCTCTGGTGTTTTGATCACTTTTTCTTTTCAACTTCTCCTCTGCCCTAGAGGCTAATCGAAAACACTCATCTACTGTTTTAGGAACCACCATATTGAATTCATCTTGTATGTTATACCTCAAGCCATCAAGATATCTGGCCACCATCTCTTTCTCCTCCTCCTTGTGATTGACTCTCATGCTCAATCTATGAAATTCTTTAGTATATGTAGCCACATCCATATCCTTTTGTCTGAGATGATTAAACTTCCTAATGGTCTGCAACTCATAATCAGATGGCATGAACTTGTCTCTTAGCATGACCACCATTCTACTCCATTTGGTGATAGGGTTCTTTCCAACTTTCTCTCTTTCACCTTACATATAGTTCCACCAAACTAGGGCAGAACCTCTCAATCTTGTCCTAGCAAACTTGACTTTCATGCTGTCACTATACTCCTTGAAGTCAAAATAGTTGCACATGGCCTCAATCTAATCCACGAGGGCATCTCCATCTAGTTTCCCATTGAATGTAGGAACATCCATCTTTGGATCGCCCCTATCTCCATGAGCACCTTTGAGTGCATTCAAGAATGCCTTTTGTTTTGCAAACATATCTTGTTCTTGAGGGCTCTCCTCTGCCTCTTCTTCTTCTTCTGCATCAGAAGCACTTCCATCCTCTTTACTCTTACCCTTGGGCCTCTCTTCTTTCAACCTTGCTTCAAGAATCTCCTCTACCATCTTCTTGATGGCTTCTTTGCTCACAGACTTGGGAGGCATTGTGCTAGCCTCAGTTTCTATCTCCTCATCTGACATACACGGTTCCAATTCAAATGTTGGCTCTGATACCAATATGATGCAGAGTACACAGAGGAAGCGAGCAACTTGTCACAAACTTGATCAGTGAGAGGGTGGCCTATGTCTTGGCGATCTACTCCTATCGGCCAAACATACCCCATCAGCCACCTTGTAATTTCTCTGACTGATCTCTCAACTCTCCCTGACAGCTCAACTTCCTTGTCTTCAGAGAGACTTCTCCTATCAACGGCGTCTTCTAACCTCCTGTCGATATCCCGATGGTAGTTAAGATTCCCCGCGCCTTAACCGTGGCGGTTAGTCATGACCTTGTCGGTAAGACTTAGATCATCAACAAACTCAAACCAAGGTCTGCCGATACGCTGATACAATCATCGTCGGTGAGACTATATACCATCGGCAAGTTTGAAAACTACTTCACCGATACACAACGATCACACCGATACACACCGATCACTTCGAACCATACTTGTCTGCAAGACTTACTTCATCAGCGAGCTCCTTGTGTGTCTTCCTGATACGCTGATATACCAACTTGTATATGCTTGACTTGACTTGCTAGTACCAGTGGGCTAAAGTATCTTTACCTTGATTTCACCATTATAGCTGGTCACTGTTTGTATCCGACGAAAGATACATTCTCAACATACATTCCCAACATGCTTTTGCAATAAGCATACATAATGTACATTTGGTGAAATGATGCAAAACTTACACTAATATATGTTTCTTCGGTGAGACTCCCTTCGCTCTTCACCGATACACCTCCTATCGGTCTAACTCTGTTAATCGGTGTAACATCAAAAAGCTTCCTTGAGGGCCGTGTTACGCCGATGACAACTTCAGTTACTCTGTAACTTGCGCAGACACCAAACTAGTATACAAAAACAAATTCAACAAAATGGAAGGAGTCTAAAATCCTCTGCAAACACTTGGTCACCATCAATTTGGCCACTTCACTAACTATTCACATAACAACACTTTTCAATGACTAGTCACATAGAGATGCCTAGTCAAACTCATGCCAAACTCCTTGGATCCTTGAGTACTTGATCCAAAACTACAGAAAACACAAAATATACACTATATTCCTCCATCACACTAAAAATGAGAATCTTGCTTTCAGCAAACAGAGGAAATACAGTCCATCTATTCACAAAACCCTAGTTTCTAGGTTTTCAGACTAGTCTTTGCAAGAAGAACAATATCTTACAAACTACAACACTTCAAGACACCAGACTACTTCTAAATGAAAGCTACTTCAACACAGGAACATCTCCAATCAGTTTCAGATGATCAACTATCTGTACAGACTGTACATAAATGACTGTTATAATGGATTACTCAGAAAAAATAATATTTCAACACACCCAAAAATCTAGATCTTCATTCATTCATTCCTTGTCTGTAGTTACATCCAACTTCTCACCTATAAAAGGCTTGAGGCATTTGTTTACATCCCTCCCAACTGTACAAACTGATTTTGAAAGTCAGTTAGCTGTTGGGTTTCTCCTCTCACAAGAAAACTACCAGTTTTCATTGTGTTATTACATCAAACTTGACCGAAACATGGTCTACATAGGTCTAGTGACCAAATTGACATAAAGTCCTTATTACAAACATGATGTGGCTTAAAAAGCCTTATTGAAAACATAAACAAAACATGACATGCATAGGAATTCAAATGATCCAAGATTGGATCCACCATAGAGAAGGTGCTCCTGCACCACAAATGTGAAAGAATCCTTCTGCGGCAATAGGATCAAAGAGCTCCTCCTAGTAACATCTGCAACACTAAAGAAGATCATTCACCTCTAAGTGATGCACACACAGTCAATGCTAAAGCTCCCACTGAACTATGACAACCAAGCTTTCCAAGCATCATGACCAAATTTCTCCTAATCTGAAAATCCTCCAGGTCCACACATTAACATGTCCATGTGACAATAAAACCAAGTGGCACCAAGATCTCCAAAACAAGGAAATACACTATCACTATCAGTAGCTTACACAAACCTGTGTATCCAAGCTATTCATGACATCATGATACACATGCTACAAGTCTCCTTAATCGACTATTCAGGTACTTTATAACATCCATCCTCTCATCTTGAAGCAGTCACACCAATGCACAAGTGACCACAGACAAGGCCAACTAACAAATCTGCATAAACACTGAAATAATCTTGTGGATAAAGATAGTCCACATCCGAGTCATCTCACTGTAGCTTAATAGGTGATCAGCCCACAAAACTACATAACTCGTAGATCCAACCAATGTACCATGCAAACTCACTATCACATTGGAAACTTCAAAACTGAGATCTCAAGGAATAGATAACAATGTAGACAACATGACTCAAGCACCAGATTACTTACAAATCTGATTCACCAAACATGTCCACAACCTGAGCACCATAGTCTAGAAAACCAAAGGTATTACCATAGAAAGGTTGAGTGACATATCACATACCAGCACTCCCATGCAGAGAAAGCATTTCACCTCCTCACACCATGCACAGAGCATGCATGCAAAACTGCAACTATATCATCTAGCAACACCCAAAAAGCCAGGGTCTAGAAATAGCTTAAATGTAGCTTCACAAAACCACAAGTTTTTCTCTTGACTATGTAAAACCTGCAAAACCACTGTGTTTGAAAAACACCCATGCACATCCATACACACTTCACATATGGAAGACCAAGAATATGAATCAAGAAACACCATAACGGTTAAACCAGAAAAATGGATCATCATGAATATGCATAACCATAGATTTTAGGAAAAACTATGAAACCCTTCAAAACCAAGGAACATGATTTTGAGACATACAAGTACAAGGCATCCATCAAAGGAAACAACAGTTCAGGAACTTCAGGCCCACTTGTAGGCCATTTCCACAACCACCAACATCCACACGCATCCGAGGGAGACATGCTATTACAGAAGCTCTCAAACCATCCAATGATCAACTCCATAGCCTACATGCAATCAAGGTAACAAAAATTATGCCTTCCAATACCAGGACAAAACACCCAGCATAAGCACATTTCTCCATAGCTGAAAAACAACCCAAGCTTCTCCATATCATCAGGGAGCCTCTCACACAGACACCCAAAGAGATTTGCTGCATCTCAACCATAAAGTAAATAATTCCACCCCATGCATCAGGAATATATCGCTGCCAACTAGGAGCCTCAAATCACATCATTTCAATATGACTAGCTCCAGTTTCTCCATCTTCACCATCCTTCAAGCGCCTACTGTAACATGAAGACAAGATCAACTACCAGATTTGACTCAAAACAAGGATCAAACATCAGACAATTCCTTCAGATTTCCTCAAGCCTGTCACACTAAGAAATCATCACAGAAGGAATACCTAGACCTTATACACCAGGAAATCTTACATGCAAACACATGTAGCACACAAACGTACATATGTGAGCAACAAAGCAGATCCCAGAAGAAGGCTCTAATACCACTTGTAAGGAAATGAGAGCATCTAAGAACGTATTTCTAAGAATAGTGGTGTCTTCAACAGGTTTAAATTCTTTCAATCTCTTCAAAAACACTCACAACTATGCCACAAAGCAGAATCAGACATAGTTCATTTCCAACATTAACCCTTAGAGGAAAGTACAAGCAACATTAACCAATTTCAATAGCAAAAATATTAAACATGAAAGACAAAACAAGAACATAGCTTTACGTGGGGAAAACCCTTACGGGTAAAAAACCCCACAATCCAAATCACAGAGCCATTGTATTAATCAACAATCAAACAGTTACAATACAATTACAGGCTCATAGCCTTTATAGGAGATTAACATCTTGTTCCATCTGGAGACAATCCGACAGTCTCTCCTCCTCTGTCTATCTTGCCTGGTTCCAGGTATCACACTCATCCAGCATTCAAAACTACATGTCCATGCATGAGTGTCGAGACTACTCTTCTTCGTCTCTAATCACCAACCGAACAGAACAACCTGAACTCTCTATGTCTACCTCTCTCTAATGTAATCCTCTGTTACAAATGTGTTTAACATATCACATTACAAAAGAGAACATTCGGTTACTATCTCAGACTGTTGCAACTTCCAAAAGGTCATCAGTTTGTTTTTAACCATTCGCAACCGTTCGTATTCATGAGGACTAAAGAGTCCCACATGCATCAGTTGACAAACACAATAGTAGTATATATCCACGAACATGCATTATGTCTATCATCGGTGCTTTTTCTGCTGACGATCCCAGCCGGTCAAACATCAACGAACCATCAGAGTGACCAAGACCTTCGGTGAGACTTCATCCTTCTTCACCGACAAAGTTCCTTCTGCCAATGCCAAACTCCATCAGACAGACCAAGCTCATCGGAGTAAGAATTCCACCGAAGATCGATAGCGTTAGTCCCGTTGATACCAAACCTCCATCGGTAACACACATAACAGTCAAAGTGACATCTTAGAGCTTAGCCGATAGTTCAAGCTAGACCGAACTCCTTTCCATTGGAGAGACACCAACTATCACAGAGACTACACAAACCTTCACCGATAGTTATAGTTACACCGATCGGTGTAGCACAGGTGATCAGAGAGAGAACCTAAGACAAGGCTGACAACAATAGTCAAGATGATGGATAGAACACCATTGGTGAAACATACTCCATCGCTGGAACACAAACAAGTTATGCCGAAGACCCCCGTTTCGCCGATAACACATCACAGGAACACCACCATCAGGAAGACACAAACGGTCGGAGTAATAAACAAATCGCTGAGACAAAGAGTAGCATAAGATGATACCTGTAATCTAAGTCACAAGTACTCAACAGCTCAGGCTTGGTCACTCCACGAGCCTAAACATACTGGCTCACTGCCATGAAGAACAACTAGGTCTAGCAGGCTCACTGCCTCAACCCTAAACCTAGCAAGATTATAATAAGGGCTGTTAAACCCTGAGGGTTGTTAAACCCTACTGGTGGTTCACTGCCATGATCAACACCTTTTATGTCTATGATTGAAGTACAATAATTCCTCTACTCTACTTTGCCTCTACTCTACTCTGCCTCTTATATGCTCTACCTCTTCTTTGCTCCGCCTTTTGGACCTTTCTTATTATCTTTCCATCTTCTCTAAAGGACATCTTTTCCATGACTCAACTACAAGTATTTATACACTTCAACAACCTTGGAATAATCATCAAGGTTGGCATTACAATCATCAACCATTGGAGCAATCTCCAAGGTCAGAATTACAAACATTTACAAAATAGGTCTTGACCTATTACAACATTATGCAAAGGGGATGAAGTAAAAGTGTACATGGATCATGCCATGCCTTAGATGGGACTTAAACATAATCTTCCATGCTTCATCATGCTTCCACAATCTTCTAGAGATCTCCGTAATCACTAGGATTAACTAGGTTGGCCAGAACTGGTTACACAATATGCTATCCGAGAATAATCTTCAAAAACCTTCACAATTATTCCACACGGACCAATGTAATGATAGGAACATGATCAGGAGGTATCCACAAGCACGTTGTAATCATCAGGAGCAACCGCACAAACCTTAACCACTTTAACAAAAGTAGCTTCACACCAGAACACATGAACTTCACTATCTTCAACTGTCATAAAAGAAAGATAGCTTGCAGACCACTAGAACATGAACAATTGCAATTGTAGGAACCTATAATCATCCCAAACTTCCCTCTAGAATGACAGAGAAAAATAATTTATTGCGGAGCAGAATACTGTCCCTGTCCCAACTAAACTTACAGAAAAGGCAGGTTTTACTCTGGTGAATGCAACTGTCTCAATTCTTCACACTGGAGGCTCAAACTCAGGATTTAGCATCTTCAGACATTCCTTTAAGTAAATTCCAATCCACAGACCAAGATCTTCATTCAACAAGAAATGCGCGGAGCAATCTACTGAACTGTTCTTTCACTGTCTATACTGCACTTTACTGTAACTCACTTGTTTCTTCCGGAGAGGTTAATTTTCTCAATATCCTCAACATACAAAGCTTCTAAACAAGTAATAGAGTAAGATACAATTGACACCAATGACAACAAAGATATGTTGACATCAATGACAACACCAATTAGGCACATACTTGCAACAAGCTCCCCCTTTGTCATTGATGGCAACATATGATGTGAAAAACTACAACAACCATCAAGACACGGTTCTCTCCCTTTCTCTTTACACACCTGCACTCTTTCTTTCTACAAGATTCTCTCCCTTTCTCTTGACACATCTGTACTCTTTGTCTATCTAAGTTTTTCACATGACTTTTCTCCCCCTTTGACATCAATGGCAAAGGGCACATACTTGCACTCTTCTGCTTTGATCCAATCTTTCTTCTAAACTCTCTAACTACTCCCCCTAAGAAGTAGCCCTAAAAGGCATCAATCTAGATCTTTGAGCACCTCTGGACTAATGCACTATTGTGCATTTAGTTTAGAGAAGGAGGGGTGATAACCCCTAACTTTTCTCTGAGATACTCAAAGGTATCCTTAGGTAGAGGCTTGGTGAAAATGTCTGTAATCTGATCTTTGGTAGAAACATACTCCAACTTGATTTCATTCTCTATCACCTTTTCTCTTAGAAAATGATACCTAATGGATATGTGCTTTGTCCTTGAATGTATCACTGGATTCTTTGATATGTTTATGGCACTTGTGTTGTCACAAAAGATTATGATTGGATCCTCATACACAACTCTAATGTCCTTCAAAGTCTGCTTCATCCATAACGCTTGAGTGCAACTGCATGCTGCTACAATGTATTCTGCTTCTGTAGTAGACAGGGATATTGAATCCTATTTCTTGCTCAACCAAGATACTAACCTTTTTCCCAAGAAGAATGCACCTCCACTTGTACTTTTTCTATCATCCACATCTCTGGCCCAATCTGCATCAGTATATGCACTGAGAGTAAAGTCACATCCTTAGGGTACCACAAATAATAATCCATTGTACCTTTTAAATATCTCAGAATTCTCTTGACTACCATCACATGTGATTCCTTGGGTTCTGCTTCAAATCTTGCCACAAGACATACTGCATGCATTATGTCAGGTCTGGTTTGGGTCAGATAAAGTAATCCTCCAATCATAGATCTGTACCTTTTCTAATCTGCCATGGGTGAGTTATCATCTTTACTCAACTTACAACCAGTTATCATAGGTGTGCAAACTGGTTTAGAGTCTTCCATCCCAAATTTCTTTAACAACTCTTTCATATACTTATACTGAGAAATGAAGATACCTTTATTTGATTGACTTATTTGCAGACCTAAAAAGAAGTTCATCTCTCCAAACACGGACATTTCAAATTCACTTTGCATTTCTCCAGCCAAAACTAAGCACATACCTTCATTGCCTCCAAAAATAATATCATCAATAAAGACTGCAACAATTAGGATTTGTTCATCATTGATCTTGAAGTAGAGATTGCTATCTATAGTACCTTTACTGAACCCTATTTGTATCAGATACCTGTCCAACCATGCATACCATGCCATAGGGGCTTGTTTTAATCCATACAAAGATTTCTTCAATCTACATGCCATGTCACCCCAATCTAATTTTTAAAATCCTTCTGGTTGTTTAATATAGACTTCTTCTTCCAACCCTCCATTTAAGAAAGCAGACTTCACATCCATTTGGTAAACCTTGAAATCTTTGTAGGCTACAAAGGCCAAAAATATCCTTATTGCTTCAATCCTTGCCACTGGAGCAAAAGTTTCTTCAAAGTCTATTCCTTCAACTTGAGCATATCCTTTGCATACCAACCTTGCTTTGTTTCTTACCACTTCACCATTCTCATTCATCTTGTTTCTGAAGACCCACTTTGTGCCTATAACATTTTTATCTGTTGGTCTGGGAACAAGATCCCAAGTCTGATTCTTCTCTATCTACATCAATTCTTCTTCCATAGCCTTTGCCTAATTCTCATCTTTGCAAGCCTCATCCACAGTTTTAGGTTTAATCTTGGAAATTAGACAGAATTTTACTTGTTCCTCTACAACTTTTCTTTTGGTTAAGATCCCTTTGCTCTTATCTCCTATGATTTGATCTTCAGAATGGCTGAGTCTTACATACCTTGGAGTTTTGGTAGCACTTACTAGAGCTTGTTTTTCTTCATCTGAACTGTCTTCATGTTGGACCACTTCTGAAACATCTAGTTCATATGATTCATATCCACTTGATTCTGAAGACCTTTCCTTACATTCATCAACTTTAACATTTGCACTTTCAATAATCTTATTTAGTCTGTAGGCCTTGCTCTTAGTGGAATAACCAAGGAAGATTCCTTCATCACATCTAGCATCAAACTTGCCTAAATCTTCTTCTCTTTTGACATAACATTTGCTACCAAAAAGTTTGAAATATTTCACTGTAGGAACTTTACCATGCCACAATTCATAAGGAGTCTTAGAACTGTTACCTTTTACTTGGACTCTGTTTAGGATATATACAACGGTATGAATTGTCTCTCTCCAATATGCTTCTAGAAGATCAGATTCCTTCATCATGGTTCTAGCGGCTTCTTGAACTATTCTATTTTTCCTTTCAACAACTCCATTTCGTTGTGGAGTTTTAGGCGTAGATAGCTGTCTCTTTATTCCATATTCTTCACAAAAGAAATTAAATTCATTTGATGTGAACTCTCATCCTCTATCTGACCTCAGGCATTTGATTTTCAAATCCATTTCATTTTCAACCATTGCCTTAAATGCCTTGAACTTATCTAGAGTTTTAGCTTTTTCTTTCAAAAAGGTGACTCAAGTCATTTTAGAATAATCATCAATAAGCAACATGAAATACCTATCTCCTTGCAAACTTCTTACTCTGGTAGGTCCACACAAATATGTATGCACTAGCTCAAGTAGTCCTCCGACTGATTGGTCCTTGCTTTTGAAACTTGTTCTTGTTTGTTTCCCAAATTGACACTCCTTGCAAATAGGATTAGCAGGCTTCACAAGCTTAGGCAGATCTCTAATAGCTTGTGCAGTACTTATCTTCATAATGTTATCAAAATTTATTTGAAACCTTCTATGCCATAACCAACTCTCATCAGTCTAAGCCAACAAGCAATAGCTATCAGTTCCTTTCAAGTGATAGATATTACAACTAGTCTTCTTACCAGTTGCAATGACTATTTTGGAGCTTTCCCTGATCTTGCATCCATTGTCCTTGAAGTTTAAATCATAGCCCTTGTCACACATCTGACCCATACTCAAAAGATTGTGCTTTAATCCTTTCACATACAAGACGTCTTCAGTATTATGCTTTCCATCAAAAGAGATAGATCCTTTTCCACAAATCTTACCAGCTGTATCATCTCCAAACCTAACTAGTCCACCATCATATCTTTTCAAACTCACAAACTTACTTTTGTCACCAGTCATGTGGTGAGAGCAGCCACTATCAATAACCCATTCATCCTTGTCCTTAATGACTTGAGCATCCAAAGCACTTTCCACTGGTTTTTCTTCCTTCACACAGCTAGTAGAATTTGTATTCACGAGATCTTCCTTAATAGTAATAAATAAACATTTATTTCCAAAAGTACTAGCATTATCTGGTTCACCATTATCTTATACTCCTTCATCATTATCAAAATATTCAACATAATAACACTTCTTTTGGGTCCTAGGCTTGTTCTCATATCTTTTTCTATTTCTTTCAATTCTTTTAGGACATCTGGAAGCAAAATGACCTATTTTACCACAAGAAAAACATTTGAAAGGTAATTTGCCTTTATACTTACTGGATCCTCTTTGCAGTCTGTCCACAAAGTTGGCTTCAATTTCATCAAACTCATCATCATATTTTGCCTTGTACTTTTCTGATTTGGAAGTTCTTCCAGGAGTACTGGCTTTGAAGGCCGTCTCAACTTTCAGCAGAGCATCGCTAAACTCTCTCATTTCAAAGGTAGTACACTTACCAAGTAGCTGATCCCTATCAACTTTTTTTACTTGCATGAATTCTTCAATTGCAACTACCTTGTGACAGTAGGACTTGGGCAGAGATCTAAGAATTTTCATCACAATTTCCTTATCATCGAGAGTTCCCCCCATGGCTTTTATCCCTGTGACAAGTTAATCAACTCTTTGCATAAAGGTTGATACGTTTTCATCTTCATTCATCTTCAAACTTTCATATTTCACTTTCAGACTTTGTAACTTGGCTTCCTTCATAGAATCATCTCCTTCATATAGATTTTTCAACTTTTCCCATACCTCATTTTTAGTTTCAAGATCCACAACTTTTGTTAGTATTGAGTCAGTTAATGAGCTTAGCAGAGCATCTTTTTCCTTGACATCCATCCCATATTCTTTGGTTTCATCTTCAGTCATCAGACCATTTTGAGACATGGTGTATTGTGTTTATGTAGCTTTCCATACTTTGTAACCAAGACAAAGAAGATGGCTTTTCATCTGAGCCTTCCAGAGAGCATAATTTGTTCCATCAAAATGCGACGCTTCCTTCTTGTAAGACATTTTGGATCTTCCTCAAGTTGTTAAACTTTCTTCAGAGGAACTTGGCTCTGATACCAATTATTGATATGCACCAAACAACTGAGAGGGGGGGGTGAATTAGTTGTCTCAAAAACTTAAACACTTCTGCAATTTAAACATTAATCACTTATCCACAATTATTATGTTTTAACAATGAAAGCATGAAATCATAAACTTAACCATAGATACAACATCAAACACAAGAGACACCATATTTTACATGGAAAACCTCAAGGAGGGGAAAAACTATGGAGAGGATTAGCTCTTAGTATATATTGCAATCTTGAAATAATGATGTTCAGGCTTGGTCACTTCACAGGCCTAAACATACTGGCTCACTGCCATGAAGAACAACTAGGTCTAGTACGCTCATTGCCTCAACCCTAAACCTAGCAATATTACAATAAGGGCTGTTAAACCTTGCTGGTGGCTCACTACCAGGCTCACTGCCATGATCAACACCTTTTTATGTCTGTGATTGAAGTACAATAATTCCTCTGCTCTGCTCTACCTCTACTCTGCTTTACCTCTTCTCTACTCTGCCTCTTCTCTGCTATGCCTTTTGGACCTTTCTTATTATCTTTCCATCTTCACTCAAGGACATATTTTTCCATGACTCAACTACAAGTATTTATACACTTCAACAACCTTGGAATGATCATCAAGGTTGGCATTACAATCATCAACCATTGGAGCAATCTCCAAGGTCAGAATTACAAATATTTACAAATAGGTCTTGACCTATTACAACATTATGCAAAGGGGATAAAATAAAAGTGTACATGGATCATGCCACGCCTTAGCTGGGACTCAAACATAATCTTCCATGCTTCATCATGCTTCCACAATCTTCTAAAGATCTCTGCAATCACTGGGATTAACTAGGTCGGCCAGAACTGGTTACACAATACGCTATCTAGGAATAATCTTCAAACACCTTCACAATTAATCCATGTGGACCAATATAATGATAGGAACATGATTAGGAGGTATCCACAAGCATGTTGTAATCATTAGGAGCATCCACACAAACCTTAACCACTTTAACAATAGGATCTTCACACCAGAACACATGGACTTCACTTTCTTCAATTGCCATAAAAGAAAGGTAGCTTGCGGACCACTAGAACATGAACCATTGCAATTGTAGGCACCTATAATCATCCTAGACTTCCCTCCAGAACCGCAGAGAAAAATACTTTATTGCAGAGAAATGTGGAGAAGAATACTTTCTCCCTATCCTAGCTGAACTTACAAAAAAAGGTAGGTTTTACTCTGGTGAATGCAACTCTCTCAATTCTTCACATTGAAGGCTCAAACTTAGGATTTAGCATATCCAAACATTTCTTTAAGTAACTTCCAATCTGTAGACCAAGATCTTCATTCAGCGAGAAATGCAGAGCAATCTACCGAACTGTTCTTTCACTGTCTCTACTGCACTTTACTGTAACTCACTTGTTTCTTCCAGAAAGGCTAATTTTCTCAATATCCTCAACATAAAAAGATTCTAAACAAGTAATAGAATAAGATACAGTTGACACCAATGACAACATCGATTAGGCACATACTTTCAACACATAACACATCACGGGGGAAACACAACATGAAGGTAAAGGGTTAGAGATACTTACCTGTAGAAAGGTTCATGCTAGAAGTCATCATTGAGGAGGTCATCATCCTCCCGATATTGAATTGTAGATGAAAGAGGTGTGTAAGGCACTAAAGCCCAACTGTTGTTCTTTTTTTGCTCATCTTTAAGATCTTCTTGATTTGTTTCAACATTAGGTGGAATGTTCTCTTGTTCATTTGCGATCCATTGGGCAAAGGCCTGTCTCCTCCTCCTCCTTTCTTTTTCTAGTCTATTCCTTCTTGCCTTAGTGCCTATTTTGTCATTGTTATGCTTTTCTATAGTTTGCACAGTAGAGGAGGAAGCACTGTGTTCAAATCTCATTGGTCTTGGTGGAATATTTTGTTGTCAATGAAAGACTCCCGATCCATGTAAGGATGACGGGGGAGGGAGGACCTCAACATAAATTCCATCTCTCCATGGACAAGGTAGGTTATGGAACCTTTCCTTATCCACATTTCTCATGCCAAAAATTTTATCAAAGTCGTAATAATCTTGTTTTATGTTTGTTTCTTGTTCTTCTCTTATTGGTTGCAAAGGAGACCTGGCCACTCAAGCTAGTTGTTAGCTTTCGTTGCACCAAAAGATCAACCTATTAATGCTTGATACAACCACTTGATTTAACAAGCACATGAGGCAGTTAAGCCCTTGTCGCAAACCATTGCAGTGCAGCACTGAACAAAGAGACCAAGGGCCACACCTTGCAACAATCCTCCTCCCAGTGCAAGCGCGGGGTTTGAACTCGTGACCTCATCTCTGATACCAATTGTTAGATTTAGGATAGACAACTGAGAGGGGGGTGAATCAGTTGTTAGAAACTTTCTTTCAATTAATCACTTTAAATTCTTTTCTTAATCCACCAACATAATAATAAATCAATCATGGAAATGTAATGTAACAATTCAAGAGTAGAAACACATTAACACATATGACACCAAGATTTTGATGTGGAAAACCTGGTTAAGGGAAAAACCACGGTGTGACTAACCCAAGATTGTATTCTCTATTAGAAGAATAGAAAGAACAAAATGGCACATGCCAATTAGGGCTCACTACCTGAGCACACTACTCACAAGAGGCCCACTTCCTACAGGAGACACACTATCTAAAAAATAATAAGTATTACATACTTGAATTGAAGAATAACATCTTCACCATGCTTGAGTTAGTTCCATTTAAGCCCAACACTTTTGCTCTATTTTTTCACTTTCTGCCTCTCTACCACACTCTCATCTCCATAAGACACTCTTTGAAATGACTTTACAACTCCTTATTTATACAAGACATCGACTTAGGAATTATCATCCAAGTCGGCATACATTACATAGTAAGTACATAAATACAACATGACTTATTACAAAATGACTTCACGCGGATCAACACACTGTCGGCTACACAGATGTGAGACTTCAATCTTTCTTTGGGAACACACCATTCTTCATAGGACACCTTCCAGATCATCTGCAGGATGTGCAACTCATCCAGTCAGCCAGACTTAAGAAGAACATCATCATCCAGAAGTAAATCTTTAATTGCGAACTCAATATTCAATGCGGACCATCAAAATGAACTGGATACAATCCAAAGACCTCCACAAGCTTGCCTGAGACATCAAGAACATCCACACTACTTCTGCTTACTGAAATCATTCTCTCCTTCATCTGGAACCTCAAGAACACAGTCTGTCATCACTGTCATATTGGAATAGATGCTTGCGGACCTCCAGACCACAAACCAATTGAGTTGTCACTTCACATTGACTTCCTAAACACTCCATCAAATCCGTAGAACAGGATATTGCATTTTCAGATCTCACCGGACCTATTTGTATCACTCTGTTACCTCTGAACATATGGTAGAACCAGTTTTACTTAAGTGGCCATAACTTCTTTAGATCTTCATGCAGACCTTTGAGATCTTTACCAAAACATCTTAAGACACATATATACAAACCCTTTGAAGCGCACCCTCTGTCTTCATCTTAACTAGGATCTTTACTTCACTGTCTTTACTGTTCTTCTCTGTTTCTGATTAGGACTAATTTTCTCAATATCCTCAGCACACAGCTCATCCAATCCTTATAATTAATGAAACAGGAGTATGTTGACATCAATGACAACATCGATTAGGCTCATACTTGCAACAATCTCCCCCTTTGTCATTGATGGCAACATATGATGTGAAAAACTATTTTAACCATCAAGACAAGAACTTCTCCATACTGTCACAACTCCCCCTATCAACAACAACCACTCACATGTCTTCTCTTCCTTTACTGCTTCCCCTTTGATCAACAATCACTTGTTTTTCACATGTCTTCTCTCCCCCTTGACATCAATGGCAAAGGGCACATACTTGCATTACTTCAGAAATATATCAGCTACTCCCCCTGAGTAGTAGCTTCCCAAACATCAATCCAGACCACAAGATATGACTGTGATATCCATTAGATTGATGCACATCAGTGCACCTTAATTCAGAACTGGAGGGTAACCCCTAACTTCTCCTTGAGATACTCAAAAGAGTCCTTAGGTAGAGGTTTAGTAAAAATATCTGTAATTTGATCTTTGGAAGGCACAAACTCCAATCTAACTTCATTTTTGTTCACTTGCTCTCTCAAAAAGTGAAACTTGATGGATATGTGTTTAGTCTTTGAAAGCAACACCGGATTCTTTGATATGTTTAGTGCACTTGAATTATCACAGAAGATTGTGATAGGTTCCTTATACTCCACTCTGATGTCCTTTAGCATTTGCTTCATCCACAATACTTGAGTGCAGCTACCTGCTGCTGCAATATATTCTTCTTCTGCAGTGGACAGAGATATTGCCTCTTATTTCTTGCTCAGCCAAGAAACCAATCTTTTCTCCAAAAAGAATGCTCCACCACTGGTGCTCTTCCGGTCATCCACATCTCCTGCCCAATCCACATCTGTATATGCATGAAGAGAGAAATCATGATCTCTAGGATACCACAAACCATACTCAACTGTCCCTTTTAGGTATCTAAAAATCCTCTTGATTGCCATGACATGAGATTCTCTAGGATCAGCTTGGAATCTGGAAACAAGACCAACAACATTCATAATGTCAGGTCTAGTTTAAGTGAGATACAATAGTCCTCCAATGATTGACCTGTACTTTTTTTGATAAGCCTTAGGAGAGTCATCATCTTTGTTCAATTTACATCTGGTTGCCATGGGAGTATTCATTGGTTTTGAGTCTTCCATCCCAAATTTCTTCAACAGTTCTTTCACATATTTGGTCTGAGAAATGAAGATTTCTTTCTTTGTTTGAGTGATTTGCAGACCCAAGAAGAAATTCATTTCCCCAAACATGGACATCTTAAATTCACTTTTCATTTCATTTGCAAAGGTTTTGCACATACTATCTCTTCCTCCAAAAATGATATCATCAACAAACACTTCAACAATCAAGATATTTTCATGATCAATTTTGAAGTACAAATTACTGTCAACAGTGCCTTTGTTGAAACCAATCTTCAAAAGATGCTTATCTAATCTTTCATACTAGGCTCTTGAGGTTTGCTTGAGTCCATACAGTGCTTTCTTCAATTTGCAGACCATATCACCATGATCAGACAATTGAAATCCATCCGGTTGCTCAATGTAAACTTCTTCTTCCAAGTCACCATTTAGGAAGGAAGACTTGACATCCATCTGATATACTTTGAAATCCTTGAAGGTAGCAAAAATAAGAAATAATCTGACTGCTTCAATTCTTGCCATCGGAGCAAAAGTTTCTTCAAAATCAACTCCTTCTACTTGGGAGTAACCCTTGCAGACCAATCTGGCTTTGTTTCTGACTACTTCACCATCTTCATTCAGTTTATTCCGGAAGACCCATTTGGTTCCAATCACATTCTTTTTTTTAGGTCTAGGAACAAGATCCCAAGTGTGATTTTTCTCAATTTGCATTAGCTCTTCCTCCATTGCTTTAGTCCAGTTTTCACCATTGCAAGCTTCATTCACTATTTTAGGTTCAATCTTTGAAATTAGATAATACTCTTCTGAATCTTGGGCAATCCTTCTTCTTGTTTGTACACCTTTGCTTTTATCACCTATGATTTGATCTTCAGAGTGATTCAGTCTTACATACCTGGGAACTTTGGGAGTTTCTTGCACTTCTGATTCTTAAATAGGTTCATTCAAACTTAACTCTTCTTCCTGATTTATCGGATCAGTCTGAATCTAAATTTCAGAGGGAACTTGGACTTCTTGAACAAAAACATCATTTTGATCATCTTCATCATATTCATAAAACCTTGAGGGTTTTTCAACACCTTTATCAACCTTCACATTTGTACTTTCAACAATCTTCCTTAATCTCTTGTTATAACACCGGTATGCTTTGCTTTGAGTAGAATAACCCAAGAATATTCCTTCATCACTTCTAGCATCAAATTTTCCTAGATCTTCATCTCTTTTAATGTAACATTTGCTACCAAAGACTTTGAAATACCTCACAGTGGGAGTAATGCCAAACCAAAGTTCATAGGGAGTCTTACCGGTATTGCTTCTGATTTGTACTCGATTGAGAGTATAGACTGTAGTGCTTACAACTTCTCTCCAATAGACCTAAGGAACATTTGCTTCCATCATCATGGTTCTAGATGCTTCCTGGATGGTCCGGTTCTTTCTCTCCACTACTCCATTCTGCTGTGGAGTCCTAGGAGCAGACAACTATCTTTTTATTCCATGTTTCTCACAGAATTCTATGAATTCACCGGATGTGAATTCTCCACCTCTATCAGACCTTAGATATTTTAATTTTAATCTAGTTTCATTCTCTACCATAGCTTTGAATATTTTGGATTTCTCAAGAGCTTCTGATTTCTCTTTCATAAAAGTCACCCACATCATCCAGGAATGGTCATCAATTAATAACATGAAGTATCTATCACCTTACACACTCCTGATTCTTGCCGGACCACATAGATCAGTATGAACTAAGTCCAATAATCTGGTAGAAGATTGTTCCTTGCTTTTGAATGAGACTCTACTTTGTTTTCCCAACTGACATTCCTTGCACAAACTATTTGTAGGTTTTACCAATCTTGGAAGATCTCTTACAGCTTGAGTGTTGCTTATCTTGATGATATTATCAAAATTCACATGACACATTCTCCTATGCCACAACCAACTCTGATCAATTTGAACAAATAAGCAACTTTTACCAGTACCAACCAAGTGGAAGATATTACCTTTAGTTTGAGTACCAGATGTAATCTATGTTCCTGAAGTTTCAAAGATCTTGTATTTTCCATTTTTGAATCAGAGATCATAGCCTTTGTCCACCAACTGTCCAACACTGAGAAGATTGTGCTTCAGGCCTTCAACATATAGTACATTACTAGTTTTGTTCTTTCCATCAAAAGAAATAGTTCCTCTACCATTGATTCTGCCAGCAGAATTATCACCAAATTTTACCACTCCTCCTTCATACCTTTCCAAATCTATGAATTTATTTTTGTCACTTGTCATATGGTGAGAGCATCCACTGTCAATGACCCAATCATTCTTTTCTTCAACTTGGGCAGCTAGAGCTCTTTCTACAATTTTATGATTAACAGATTCAGAGGGTATTAGATCTTCTTCCTTGATGGCAATAAACACCCAGTCACTTCCAGATTTGTTTCCTGTTTTTGATTCATCATCTGTTACTCCTTCATCATCATCATCTTCATGAACATAGTAACATTTCTTTTGGAACCTTGATCTATTAGGATTTGACCTTGAAAATCTTTCCAGACACTTTGAGGCAAAATGACCAATCTTGTTGCAGTTAAAACACTTAAAAGGTAGTTTCCCTTCATACTTACCGGATCCTCTTGGCAGTCTTTTTGCAATAAGGGCTTCAAGTTGAGAAGCTTCTGCTTCATCTTCTTCCAGGTCTTTTCTTGCTTTCTCATACCATGATAGTTTCTTTGAAGAGTTCTCTCCTGGATCAAACTTTTGTTTTCCTTTAACATAAGCACTAGCTTTGAATGCAGATTCAGTCTTGGGGGGGCATCTCCAAACTTAGTCAATTCAAATGCAGCCAATTTACCCACCAATTGATCTCTTGTGATACCTGAAATAGATCTGAATTCTTCAATAGCAGCAACTTTGTACTTGTAAGAATCAGGAAGGGACTTGAGAACTTTGCCAACAATCTCATCTTCATCCAAGACTCCACCAACACATCTAATACCACAAACAAGCTCATTTACTCTTGGCATAAAAGTAGTGATATTTTCATCTTCTCTCATCTTCAGATTTTCAAATTTTCCTTTCAAACTTTGCAACTTGGCACATTTAACATACTTGTCTCCTTCATGCAAAAGTTCCAGTTTTTCCCAAATCTCAAAAGTAGTTTGTAGATTAACAACATTTGTCAGCTTTGAATCAGACAAGGCACTTAGAAGAGCTTCTTTAGTCTGTAGATTGTTTTCAGCATCTCTGATTTCATCTACAGATTTTAGACCATTCTATGGAGGAGTATACTTCTTTGAAGCCATGATCCAATACTGCATTCCCATACATTGCAAGTGACATTCCATGCGACTTTTCCAAAGGGTGAAATTGGTTCCATCAAACCTCAGACTATTCTTTTTGTAGGATGACATTCTAGATCTCCTCAAGCGGTTAAGCTATTTTAGAGGAACTTAGCTCTGATACCAATTGTTAGCTGTCGTTGCACCAAAAGATCGACCTATTAATTCTCGATACAACCACTTGATTTAACAAGCACATGAGGTGGTTAAGCCCTTGTTGCAAACCACTGCAGCGCAGCGCTGAACAAAGAGACCAAGGGTCACACCTTGCAATAATGGAACCTTTCCTTATCCACATTTCTCATGCCAAATTTTTTATCAAAGTCATAATAATCTTGTTTTATGCTTGTTTCTTGTTCTTCTCTTATTGGTTGCAAAGGAGACCTGGCCACTCAAGCTAGTTGTTTTACTTTGTATTTTCTGTATTCCATGAAAGTTCTATCTCTTCATGGCTTGTGATCTATCTTAGGTTGCGGCCAAAAGTAATCAAGAATAAAGTTCTTGTCCTTAGCCGAAGGTTGATAATCATTACAACGGACAGTACGGATCTCTCCACACAAAGGAAATTTTATACATTTGTGAATAGTAGAAGGAACAACATTCATAGCTTTAAGCCAAGGATGTCTAGGTTTTATATGGAAGAGGTCAGATAAGGGGATTGTATCAAATTACTGATCCATAGATTTATCATAGACTGAGACCATTAGAGTTATCTTGCCAATTGGTTTCATTAAAGCTCCATTATGTGTTTTAATTCTCAAATTTGACAGTTCATAAGATTCTTGCACCATTTCATGTTTAAGGAGGAAATCTTCCATGACCACATTGGTCATGCAATTAGGGTCTATGAGTGTTCCATGCACAAGTTGTTTCATTATCTTTACCATGATATAAAGAGGCCCTTCGGTATCTACCATTTCTTTGTCATGAGGTGTGAATGTTATTTCAAGCTCAGGGGCTCTTCTTTTCAAATGAGGCCTAAGAACAAACCTGGCATTATTATTGTATTGAGAAGTCATGTGTAAGTTTACTAAGGAGTGTCAAATCAAATTTTCAAGATCTTCCAAGACTTATGCAAAAAGCAAATGCAAAAGTGATGTCGAATATGCTCTAAAATGCTTTTGATTTTTCAACTTTTCTCAATGCAAATGAATGAAAGAAGAGGTGTTGTAAAGATTTTCAAGAGGGGCATCACATGATATGCCTAAAAATAGTCCACTAATGCAAAAATACTTTTTACAACATGATTTTGAAACAACTCTAGAGAGTCGATAATTCAAAACCTAGTGAAAATAGGCCAAAATATGCAATTTTTCACCAAATCTCAATGCAAAAAGAGTAGGGCAATGGGTGTTGTAAGGAAAATGATGATGGACATCAACTTATAATCTAGCAATAACAACCACCTAATGAAAAAAGATCCATTACAACACACCTATAGTGCCACTCTAGATCAAACCCTAGTGAAAAGATATCAAAAATATGCAAATTTTCCCAAAATTTTAATGCAAAAGTCCAAAAGAAAGGGTGTTGTAAGGAAATTGAGAAGGAAAACTGATAATAACCCTAATAATAGCCAATTAGTACAACAAAGTCTTGTTAGGGTTCTGGCAGATCAAAACAATAAACACAAACAATTATATGTAGATTAAATAACCCAAATTTAACAATCAAGAATAACACAAAAGAGATCAACACAGAAATATAACGTGGTTCACCCAATATGGGTTACATCCACAGAAACTCATCCATCCAAAGATTTTATTATCCAGTGCAAAATAGATTACAATCTCATGAATACATCACCATGACATACATCCCAGCCGCTTATAACAAGCTTTTTGGTAGAATTAGGGTTTTACAATGTCATTTTTCTTTTTGTCGGTTAACAAAAATTAACAACCAACTTTGATTGTGCAAAAAAAGGGATACACAACTTGTGTACAGTACTTGCATGATTAGTCACCACGTACCAACAATCTCCCACTTGGAGACTGATTAGGCTCCACACCAAATAATCTCCCACTTGGAGACTGATCCTGGACGACACTGCTGCACTTGCAACTCCCACTGGATTATAGGCCTAGCTGGTTTCTTACATCCACCATTATCAATCATGAAGGCCAATAGGAAATCAGTTTCTCCCGTGTAATTGCCTTTGTGAACATATCTGTAGGATTCTAACTTGTGTGAATTTTCTCTAGCTTCAACTGCCTATCCTCCAAAATTGACCAGATGAAGTGGTATCTGAGCTGTATGTGCTTAGTTTTTTAATGCAAAGCTGAATTCTTAGCAAGATGAATGGCACTCTGGCTATCAGTGTACAAAGGGCTATCTTCTTGTTGTTGCCCCAATTCCTCCAGAAAATGTTGTAACCAAATCATCTCTTTGCTAGCTTCTGTAGCAGCAACATACTCAACTTCAGTGGTCAAAAGAGAATCAACCTTTTGCAGCCTTGAAATCCAATTGACTACAATACCTTCTACAATAAAAACATACCCTGTAGTACTCCTCCTGATATCAATATCACCTGCCAGATCAGAGTCAACATATCCTTTTAGAGTAGAATTTGTTCCTCCAAAACATAGTTTCTTTGAAGTATTACCTCTCAAATATCGGAGAATCCATTTTACTGCATTCCAATGTTCCAGTCTCGGATTGCTCATATACCTGCTCAAAATTCCCACTGCATGTGCAATATTTGGCCTTGTGCATACCATTGCATATATCAAGCTGCCAACTGTTGATGCATATGGTATCTTAGGCATTTTGTCTTCCTCCTCTTGTGTCTTTGGACACATCTCCTTAGTCAACTTAAAATGACTAGGCAAAGGTATACTAACTGCTTTTGCATTTTGCATGTTAAACCTTTTCAACACCTTCTCTACATAATCACTTTGAGACAAAAACAATTTTTTGTTTGTCCTGTCCTGTGTGATCCTCATACCAAGGATTTGTTTTGCTGCACCTAAATTCTTCATAGCAAATGAATTTGCTAATTTTTTCTTAAGTTCATTAATATTTTGCATGTTAGACCCAGAAACAAGCATGTCATCAACATAAAGCAATAGGATAATATAGCTGTCATTACCCAATTTCTTGGAATAAACACAATAATTAGAATGACATCTTTTGTAACCTTGTTTAGCCATAAAACTATCAAATTTCAAATACCATTGCCGAGGTGCTTGCTTCAGGCCATACAAACTCTTCTTTAACCTGCACACAAATTCCTCCTTACCCTTGACCTCATATCCCTGTGGTTGCTACATGTATATTTCCTCTTCCAAATCCCCATGGAGAAAAGTTGTTTTCACATCTAGCTGTGCAAGATGTAAGTCTTCTGTAGCCACAAGACTTAGAATAGTTCTAATAGAAGTCATCTTTACAATTGAAGAAAATATTTCATCAAAATCTATACCTTTTTTCTGTGCAAAACCTTTTACCACGAGTCTGGCCTTATATCTTTTCTTGCCTCCATCTTCTTCCTTCAACTTGTAAACCCATTTATTTGGCAAGGCTCTTTTACCTGCAGGCAATTCGACTAAGTCCCAAGTCTGATTCTATAGCAAGGAATCCATTTCCTCTTTCATGCCTAGCTCCCACTACTTTTTGGTATCTACCTGCATTACTTCTTCATAACTTTCAGGTTCACTAGAATCAGTTAATAATATAGAATATAATGATGGAGAAAATCTTTCTGGAGGTCTAGATATCCTTGTAGAATGTCTAACACTTGCAGGAGTCTATGGGATAACTTGTCATTGCTAAGCATCAGGTACCACTAGTATTTTATTTTCTAGAATCTCATCCAGCACCACATATTCCTTTTTAGCTTGTTCATGCTTCTTTTCCTGTAGCTGATCTTTATACATGACCTTCTCATTGAATATAACATCTCTGCTCCTAATGATTTTACGATTTTCATAATCCCATAACCGATAACCAAACTCATCTACTCCATATCCAATGAAGGTACATTTTTTAGACTTAGCCTCAAGCTTGGTTCTATTTTCAATATCAACATGGACAAAAGATTCACAACCAAAGGTTTTTACAAATGAATAGTTTACCTTTTTACTCGTCCATTCCTCCTTTGGAATACCAGCATCCAAAGGATTTGAAGGTCCCCTGTTTATTAAATAAACATCAGTATGTACAACATCTGCCAACAAGTGTAAGGGTAGTCCAGTATGCAATCTCATGCTCCTTGCACACTCCATAATGGTCCTATCCATCCTCTCAAACACACCATTTTCTTGTGGGGTTCCAAGAACCATTTTCTGCCTACGGATTTCATTGTATGAACAATAGTTCTCAAATTTTCTGTTGCAATACTCGCCTCCATTATCAGATCTGAGACACTTCAACTTTTTTCCTGTCTCATTCTCAACCAAAGCTTTCCACTTTTTAAAAGTTTCAAATACTTCTAATTTTTGTTTTAGGAAATACACACATGTTTTTCGAGTTGCATCATCAATAAAAGTAACATAATAGCAAGAGCCACCAAGAGAAGATACCTGAGCTGGTCCCCATACATCTAAATGCACAAGCTCTAATTTCTCACTCTTCTTCTCTTTCCCAACTTTGAGAAATTGGACTCTTTTCTGTTTTCCATAAACACAATTTTTGCAGAACTCTAAGTCAATCTTCTTTAGACCTGGTAGCAACTTTCTGGAGTGAAGGATCTTCATCCTTTCTCACACATGTGCCCAAGTCTATGGTGCCATAATTCTATTTTTGTCCCTGTAGCAAGTGTTATAACTGTCTCAGTAGCAACTATTTCTGTAGCAGCTAAGGTAGAATAAGTATTACCAATACACAAATACAATGTGCATACCTTTTCACCTTTAGCTACTACTAATGCACCTTTAGTGACCTTCCATATTTTGTCTGAAAAGGTAACTATGCAATCTTCACTACCCAGTTGTTCTGCAGAAATTAAATTCCTTCTCAAATTTGGAACATGCCTTGCCTCCTGTAGCAACCATTCATTTCCATTCTGCAACTTGATTTTTATCTTTCCTTTTCCAACAATTTGACAGGGTTCATCATCAGCCAAATATACCTGTCCAAAATCACATTGAACATAATCTACAAAATATTTCCTATGGGGTGTGGCATCAAATGCAGCCCCTGAATCTATTACCCAAGAATCATTAGCATTATCTAAACATAGAATTAAAGCCTCCTGTAATTTATTACTTGCAACATTAGCTTCCTTACTGTCATCATGTTGTCCGTCTCCTTGTTTGCTCTTTTGAGACTAGCAATCCTTCTTCAAGTGTCCTAGCTTTCCACAATGCCAGCAATCCATTCTTCCTCTAGACTTAGATCTACCTTTCTTCAACTTCCCTTGTGACTTCTCGTGATTTGTTGGGATTTTTACTCTCTCCTTTGTTCTTCCCCTGTTCTCTACAGTCAAAGCATTACCAGATGTTGAAGTCTCACATGTGCTTTTCTGTCGCATTTCCTTGCTAAGGATAACACCAACAACATCATCAAATTTCAAAGTTTTTGAACCAGAGACAGAGTTACTTACAACCATTACCAAGCTATTCCATCTTTCTGGCAAAGAACATAAAACCAAGAGATCCCTCACCTCTTCATCAAATTTAACTTTTACAGAAGTTAATTGACTGGTAATTGTATTAAACTCATTTAAATGATCTGACACAGATCCACCTTCAATCATTTTAAGATTAAACAAATGCTTCATAAGAAATACCTTATTAGAGGCTGAGGATTTTTTATACAATTTGGCCAAAGATTTCATCAGTTCACTTGTTGTCTTCACTTCTGTAATATTGAATGCCACAGATGTTGCCAGGCATAGCCGAATGGTTTCTAGTGTCTTTCTGTCCAGAAGTTCCCAATCCTCATTAGTCATTGCTGCTGGTTTCTTGGCTATTCCTTCCAACGGCCTCCATAAATCCTTCTGATAGAGATAATCCTCCATCTACATTTTCCATAATTGATAGTTCTGCCCATTGAATTTATCTACCATTAATTTGCCCTCGTCCGCCATTGCTACCACTTAACTATGAGACTCCCACTCAATTGTGAGACCTTCCTGTAGACAATAAACAAACACAACCCACTCTGATACCAGTTGTTAGGGTTCTATAAGATCAAAGCAATAAACACTAACAATTATATGCAGATTAAATAACCCAAATATAACAATGAGGAATAACACAAAAGAGATCAACACAAAAATTTAACATGGTTCACCTAATATGACCTACATCCATAGAAACTCAGCCATCCAAAGATTTTATTATCCAGTGCAAAATAGATTACAATCTCATGAATACATCACTGTAACATACATCCCAGCTGCTTATAACAAACTTTTTGGAAGCTTCTAGAATTAGGGTTTTGCAATGTCATTTTTCTTTTTGTCGGTTAACAAAAATTAACAACCGACTTCGATCATGCAAAAAAGAGGGAAAAAATACATAACTTGTGTACAGTACTTGCATGATTAGTTGCCACATACCAACAAGTCCCTTACAACACGCTTGGAGTGAAAATCTAACAAGACAATAAGGCCAAATCTAGTGAAAAAATACAAGTTTTCAATCCCTAGACATGAAATTTTGCAAGGAGGCCACTATGATGCAACACTACAATTAGAAATCATACCTAATGAGTGTTTTAACAAGGTAGCAAAATTTGAAACAAGATTTTGACTACAACCCTAGCTCATGCAAAACTAGGTTTTCATGAAAAATGAAAAATTTTAAGCAATTTCTGTAATGCCCCTCACTTTTTGGGCTTTTGATAGATGTTAGTTTCATATTTCTCTCTGACAGTTCTGAAATAGTTGATAGTCTTTCATTGCATTTTTACAGTTCCAAGACATTTGGATTAGTATGTTATGGTTTATGTTCACTTTGACCTTGATGGACTATGTTCGATGGATATATTTAGACATGTGTTATGAGTTATGATGACATTAGTATTACTTCAGTTATGATATGTTGGACATGATTAGTAATGGATTAATATTTGCATGTTTTATTAGATTCGTTGATATCTGGTTTCAAATGTTATGGTTATAATCTTGTTCAAGAGCAGGGACGGTGTAGCATTACTCGCTTCGAGTACCCTGCTACGCCGTGATTCTCTGACTCTTTGTGTGTAGACATATATATTTGATCGTATACAACCAATTGTTTATGCAGGCTGCAGGTACCGAACCTCGACTCCACCTGATATAGCAGGTTTGAGCAGGTTCTTGCACCAATGGGTATCAGTGATGGGAGATAATGCGAGGTCTATTCCACTAGGTCGGTCCTTGTCTTCTGTTGTGGTCTCGAGTCGTGTTGTGACGCTTGGTCCTTTCCTTGTATGTTGGTAATCTTGTGTTGTGGTGTATAGTTGAGTTGTGTTAATTATGTTCATGTGTGGTTGGAAAATACTTTAATGATTTATTATTAACTAATAATGCTCCTATTATATTTATTGGATAATATTTGTTTGGCTTTGAACTTGGATTGATACCTTGGCTAAATTTTTTAACAATCTAGAATTAATTATCTGCTACCCAAGAGTAATTGTGTCATAAATTGTAGTTGCGGGTAATTAGTATATATTTGGTTAAGAATAATTTCTGGTAAGTGAATTAATGCCTTGAGTTGTCAATTTTGAATTGTAAGATTTAGAGAATCTCTTTTTATAGCAAGATTTTGAATCCTCAGAGGAGTGGGATGCAGGGTAACGGATGCATGTCTACATTTATTTTATGAGTTGAATCATTTTTATATGGGGAAATTTTTTGTTCAGAAGGGGGTTGGAAAAAGAATGGGGATTTTGGGGAGAAGAACAGAGAATTGGTAGCAGGAATTGGAGAAATTTTTGAGGAGGGACTGAATTTTGGGTATGTGATTTGTCTCTCTCTGTAAAAATTTGCAATTGTTGTAGCTTATAATTTAAAATTTATTGCAGCTTGTTCCGTGTGTGTGTATTTGCTTGTCCTGTAGATTGGAATCTGTATATCTTTGTGGCTTGTAATGTCTTGTGCCTGTGTGGTCGAATGTTGATCCAACCTCTGTAGATTCCTCCAAGATGTATTCTTCTGGTTTAGCCTTTGCCTAAATTCATCTTGAAATCATGTGCCATCATCTGTAACCCTGTATTGTGATTTCAATCTTATGAAATAGATGACTCAATGTTAAGCTTTTAACAGTCTCTTGTCCTTGTCGTTCTTGCATTTTACCTCACATTTGTATCTCTCTGATAGATGGTGAAATGCCCAGAAAGAAGTGATTTGGCCTTTTTATATAATTTCCATGCAACCTATTAGTGCTCGCAACCATGCAATTGGCTCTCATATTATTCATATTACCTTTTTTATCTTGGATTCCTTGCTTCTATCTGTGTAACCCTGATGAAGATTTTGTGTCTCCAACACTACTTCCTCTAGAAAGCTACCTTGCAAGCATGTCTAGGAATCTGACCAAATTTTGGTGAAGTTTCTTCACAATTTCCTTCACATCTGCATCAAAAATTTTCTTGTTGGTTGAAAGATACCATGTAATTCTTCATTTGCATTAGAAGTAATACCCAGCTTGAAGCATGTAGAAAAAAATGAATAATGTTAGATAGTAAGTCAAGGTTACAGAAGACTAATTAGGTTTATAATGATTTGAAATTGGAATATGTTAGTTATTAGGTTTACTTAAAGGAAATTATAGTAATAAATGTTGTTTCTACATTTGATAGTTATTAGAAATTGAAATAGGAAAATATATTTTCCTAGTTGTGGTTAATAGGAATTAAACGTGTATGTGTAATTGTTTCATGAGGACTTCATAGTGGTAAGATGTTTACGTTTATAGGTAACAATTGATATTAGTTAGTTGTTATCTCTATTAAAGTTGAAGGTAGTAAACATGTTGACATAAAGTAGGTTATATATTTATAGTTGTTCTTGGAAATTATAGTTGGTTAAAATTAATGGGCTATATGCTCTTGGTAACATATGATTATATTTATAGTTTGTTTTAATGGTAGTCATTAAAGGATAGTTAGGAAAAGATTATAGTTGGAGTTGTAAGAGTTGTTGCTTTTGTAAGCTAAAATTTCTTCTAAAGAAGTTATAACCTCATATGTATTTCCATGTTTTAAGTTATGAATTATTGAATCTCATTGCTCGATCTTCTCCTTGGTCATATCTTATGTTTGTATTGGAGCATTATGTTTACTTGGGGTGGAGTTTTTGTCTATGTTTTGGTCATTTATGATGTGTGAATCTTGAGGGATGTCCTGTGTACTTGGTGTCAAATGCAGAAGCATTGTCCCTGTCAGGTAATGGTTACCTTTTTCATTGGGTTAGTACCTAACTCCAGAGGTGTAGTTTCTTTTGTTTCGGATAGTGGTATGTCAATGCAATGGGTTTTGTATTGTCGAGGGCAAGTGAATGGCATGAGTAATGGTTGAATCCATTTTGTACCTTATCTTTGCTTGTGGTGGTTTGGTTGTTTGTTTAGAGATTGCTAAGGAAGTGGCTTCTATGGTGGGGCCGGTGCCTAGTGAGAGGCCGCCTAGGTAACCCCATGGAAGTTATGAGAAAGAGGAAACTTAATAACTTATTAGGAGGGTTGGGGTAGTAAAACACATAACAAGATAAGTAAGATACCTCACCCATGCCTTGAGTGCTCTCGCAGGCCAAGGATGGTATGAGAGGGCCTGGTTGGCAAGGCCAACCTCCTTGTCTCCATGAAAAGACCTGTCAGCTCCGCATGTGTCACCCTATGGGGCCGGTGCCTAGTGAGAGGCTGCCAGGGTAACCATAGATGGGGGCCGGCTTCTGGTGATAGATAGCCTGGGTAACCCATGCTAGGACCATGCGATGACACTCTCCTTACACAACTTAATTACTTTCTCTTTATTTGTTGATATCTCTGGAGTATAGTCTTGGCTTCTTGTTTGATCTTGGTTGGATGTTTGATTTGTCTAGTGGATTACTGTCATTTTTGTGCAGTCATGTTATCCTAGTTGTCTGCAAGGAGTCTGGTTTTAGTTTTGTGTTCTTGGCTGTAACCTTGACTTGGTGGTAAACCTCTTTGTTATCTCCTAGCTTGGTGGGGTGGACCTCAGGGTTCCACATGGTTGGGAGGCAGAGCTATCCATTGGTCTTCTTGGAGATTCGATTCGAGTCTTGTGCAGAGGTGTTCCAGTTCCAGATTCCTTTTCCACCTTCAGTGATGTTGTATACTTTCATTTGTACTCATTTGTAAACTAACAAGATCGGTCTTCTAATCTTGTACTGAAACTTTGTAATGAAACTATCTTGCAATTGTAAAAGTTATTTTTATCTAATGTAGTAGTTTAATGTTTATCACTTGTGAGGGTTAACTTGCATTGCACTGATGTAGTTATGTTTCCCTAGAGGAGTTAGAGGTGCATTTTCCTTTATGTTGTGTACTTTGATATCTTTGGTTACTAATAATGCAATTTCTTGCTTTCAAAAAAAAATATTTTCTGTAATTTTTGCACTTTCAGTCTAGCACTCTGGGGTTGCATAACGGGGCATCACAATTTCTAACAAATCAAGCATGCAAATGCAATGAAAATGAATTGTAAATGATGAATTTCTATATTTTATATCAGATCTAATGCAAATAATAGAAACTTATTTAAATTAGATGCCAATTAATTCAAATTTTACAAAAATGTAAGCTTAATATGCCAATTTTTTTTCAATTTTTTGTAATTTTTCAAATGCAATATAATGAATGAATGCAAATTTATCAAACAACACTCAGTAAGGTGCTAAAAAGTCCAAAAACATGGGTTCACTAAAATGTTTAATATGAAAAAAGGAGGGTGTTGATTTTGTTGTTGTATGGGGGTGTAATATAGTAACATTTGGATAGGGTTGACTAGATGGTTTGTTAAGTGTCTCCCTCCTTTCACCACTTACATTCAAGGACTTCGGGTCGAGTGGACATGCACTATTATACCCTTGGTCAGTATGAGATGTAGGGAAGATTGGATTTGTATGATTTTATTACCAATTATGTTCTTTAATGCTTAATTATACCTCAAAATCCTCATTATGTAAATACGACAGTAAACGGACAAATTATTCAGAATGCTACTATAGAGAGATGTAAAATAACAAATAGAAATGAACCTATTTTTAGAGTTCAGAGGCAGAAAAGTTGAGGACTAATGAGCAGGCACCCAAATCTAAGGCCCTGCTTTTTGTCGGGATCTGCAAACAAGATCTGCAACCTGTTCCTGTTGCACCAAAGGTTTTTCTGTCACAAAACTTTAAGGACTAATGAGTGAATGCCCTAGTCTAGGGAGCTATTTTCTTCTCTGATCTGCAAATCCAACACTTTGTTGTACCCTACTACAACTTCACTTTTCCTGTGTCCTCAACCTGTAACCTGCAATCATGAAAACTTTGGGAGGCGGTTGTGGTGTTTAGAGGCTTGCCTCAGTCAATCCCCAGAGAGACATTAAAGTATTCTGAACACTGTTTTTAGATAGAGAGTGCGTGCCCTTGGGAGGTAGAGGCAAAAACCAAATGATAAATGCTCACAAATAAAATAGATGTCACCTTGTAGTGAAGATCTCATGGAAGGAAGAAGCTCTTCATGCCATGAGGAGATGATTGCTCAAATCTACAAATATAAACACATAGACAACACAAATCTACTCTTGCAACACAATGAAAGCCTTGAATCACCTTTAGAACACAATAGCTTGCCAGTAATCATCTAGTAGTCATCTAGTTTACAAATGAATGCCTAAACATGCTTATATATGCAACTACAAACATTCTCGCCAAGAATTTCATAATGCAAACTTGTCATGTCGGCATAAGACCTAATTAATGGTCACAAGATGACATTCAAAATTTGGGACTGACCCAAAATAGGGCAGGACTAGGGTGTAGGCACTCAAGTCCTCCCCCCTATTTTGGGTAGGGTTAGGTTCAAGGGGTCCCCATAGGTCCCATTTGACATGAAACCCAGGGTTCATTCTATCGGGATGTTGAAATATGATGCAAGATGTCCTAAATGTAGATAAAACACCCAGGAGCTAAACCTTATGAAGGAAAAGCCCCCAAGGGGATATTTTTTGATGTTACATTTAGCCCCCACTTTAATGTATGTATAAATGTGAGCCCAATACATGCATTAAAGTACGGTCAACAAACACAACAAACACGCCAAGCACGGAGAAGACACGCCAATCACAAAGAAGACAGTAATAGGCACACAAAACACGGAGAAGACATCAAATGCATAGAAGACAGTTAATGCATGGAAGACAGGAATGATTTCTTTTCTTTTCTTTTTCTCATATATATGAAATGCAAATGCAAGTACAGAAAATTAAGCACACCTCCCATAATGCAGGAAGCACTCATCGCACTGGTCTTTAAACTGCATATATGGGGCAACACACACGCAAGACACACAAAACCTCCCAAAATTTAGGAAGCATTCATCGCGTCGGTCTTTAGAATTCATATGGGGTGACAAACACACCAAGCAAAGAAAGCACACCAAACACACACACTTTGAAGATATGGAGAAAACACATCAGACAAGCGTCGATGGAGTGTTCCTATTTCGAGGCTCATCAACATCTCAGGCACATTACAAGCACAGACCAATGATTATGATTCACCACAACAATCACCAAAGACACACTTAAGGGTTGAGTTAGTCACATAACCTCTCCCCGCCTCTGCAGAGGACTTTTGAAAAATGACAGGATGTGCAATCTACTCCGAGAAATACACCATCCCCGCCTCTGCAGAGGGCTTAAGATGATTGATTGATTGATTGATTGCAAACAAACTCAAAGTGCAGGAGGGACTCAGAGCCACCAGTCTTTAAATTACTAAGGACAAGCACATTGCTAACATCTACAATAGACAACTTACCTTATATATGCCCCCACCTTAAGGTGGTTGATATCATGCATCGATATCAAGCACGTTAAGATAGGAAGAAAACACACAAGAGAACACAGACTCTCGCAAAACCCATGCCCCCTGGAGGTGACATGTACTTTACGATCGTCAAATGTTCCCACAAACACATCTCCGCAAGAAACATGTTAGTGTCCACATAATCATGATAATGCATATGCAATTTGAGACATGCAAGATTCAAGATAAACAAAGTGCACGGAGCAGCAGTATTGTTATGGTTTGTAAATGAGATAAAACACCATCAAAATCACTCTACAGAAAGCACGAGTGCTTCTACTAGCCAAGCATCGGATAAAATATACAACCCCATCGTCATATTAGGAACTAAGTCCAATTTTTGATTTCTCGCTAAAGGGATGCTAGGTCCGCATCAGTATAAATGTTTTTCGTCATTCACCTGCTAGATAGAAACACTAGAGGAAGGGAAACAATAAATAAGAGAGGAGAAACAAGTGTCTTAGGGACAGTCACGTAGGAGGGTGCCCCCAATTCACCAATCGCAATGCTATGTCCGTAAGACACAACACACAACAATGAAATCAGAAAGAGAGGCAATATAGAAGAATGATGATACAAATAGAAGAAGGTCACAGCACAGATGATCTCCTGGTATCCCAGACCTTACAAGAGAATCAGGGGTCATCCCAGGAGGCCTAAACAACACATAACACATCACAAGGGAAGCACATCACGAGAGAGATAAAGGGTTAGAAATACTTACCTATAGCACCATCGTTAAGAACATACATATCTAGGATATCTCTCATGTTGTTTTGGTTTTGTTGAAATTTCATTAACATTGAGTTTAGGACGACGAGATGCTTTCTTTTCTTTAAAAGGATTATATCCAATGTTGCTTGAGTAATGTGTTGAAGCGGATTCTATAGGTACCTAAATTCCTTGTTGATTTACACCACATCCCTTGCCTACATAGTCATTATGTTTGTACAAAATTTGAAATCCACGACCATATAGAGAGTCCAGTTCCTTAGAAGAAGGTGAAACCTCGTAGGTATCATAATTTGTAGTATAAGTGAGAGTATTGTCTTTATTTTCAACCAAGGAGACTTTGTTTTTCTCAGATGCTTCAAAAGATTGCTTAGACGAGATCGATGCTACTTTTGATGTGTCAAGGTTATTAAGTTTATACTCCCCTATACCGTAAGGATTAAAATCTAATGAAACCCAATCATAACCAAAAAGTGCATTCGATGGTTCAGAGTCTTGCACAACATTATTCGTGGTAAGAGGCATTAATGGATCAATTCACAAATTATATAAGCTCATATGATTGTAAACTGGTTTTTGCATTTCAATATGTAAATAGCTATCTAGTTCAGGATCGACATGAATAGTGTGTAACTTTTCTTTGAATATGAATTTAATTGAATGATGTAGGGTAGAGGGAATTGCCCCCAATTCATGAATACAAGGTCTACCAAGAATCATGTTGTAAGATAGAGAACAAGGCATGACATGAATCAGGGTAGGCACAATCACAGGTCCCACTTGTATATGTAAAGTTATAGTGCCCACGGATTGTCATCCAACATTGTCAAAACCACAGATACTTAACAGTTCCAGCTTGATGGTAGATGTATCAAATTTAATCTTATGTAATAAGTCCATGCCACAAACATTAAGAGCTGATCCATTATCAATCATAACTCTCTTAACCAATGTTTTGTTTATTGTCACAAAGATTACAAGAGGATCATATTGGTTTTGAACTTCAATTGACGATAATTCATGTGGTTGAAAGAGTATATCCATTTTTTTCGCATGCATACTATCCAATACGACTGCTACATCATGTTGGCACTCATTTTGGTCTGAAACTGAACGCTGATGTTGGAGGGTTTTTCTCTTTAAGCCCTAAGTCTTCTTGTCCATTGGAGTAACTTGGCATTTCGGCGAAAGTCCTTTTTGAAGTGCTTCGATTGTGTCTTTGAACTTTCGGTTTGAACTTGAACCGCGTTGAACCCTTTTCTTCAAGGTTCAAGCGGAAGGTTCAAGGTTCAAGGTTCAACGGTTCGTGGGCTTTGGTTCATACTTTCTGTCAGTTCATCCTTTGTTCGTCTATATGATCCAATCGGTATGGTTGAACCACCACGTTGAACCCTTTTCTTCAAGGTTCAACGGTTCAATGGTTCCATGGTTCAATGCTTTATGGTTTTGGTCTTATCGGAGTGATCGGCATCATCGGCAAAGCATTTTCTTGTTCAGCCGACAATGGATGTTTGGCCGATGAGGTGTCATCGGCATGTGTCTCGCCGAGGGATGTGTGTATCAGGGTGATCGTTGTTATTGGCAAGCTTCATTTGTTTTTGGCCGATATGGATGGTCTAGCCGACGGGAGCATAGTGACTTTGTGCATCGGCTAGATTGTATGTTTGGTCTCACCGATGAAGTGTTCATCGGCATGACGTTGGCTATCGGGTGAGCGGGCAGATGTTGGACCGACTGTCGTGGGTCTGGCCGATGGTGGATGGCTTGAGGTTGGCCATCGGGGTGACTTATACTATTGGCCAGGGAATTTCTTGTTGTTCCGAGGGATGGTGGTCTCGCCGAAGACCTTGGATGTTGTGTTCATCAGCGTAACATGTGCGATCGGCGGATGATTTCTAGGTTGGGCCGATAGTTAGGGGTTTTGCCGATGAAGAGTCATCGGCGTATGTCTTGCCGATGACCCGGATTTGAGTAGGCGTCGGCGTAACATTTGAGATCAGCGTGGAAGCTTTTGGGTTGGCCGATAGACTATCTTTGGCCAATATAGGGGAATGTGATGGTGCGGTCGGCGAGACTTTTGATGTCGGGGTGAGTTTTTTGGGGTGAGCCGATGGTGTTAGTCTTGGCGATGGGCTTTTGGCGAAGACTTGTGTGTCGAGTGCGGCAAAACACTCGACATCTATTATGCAAGTGACTATGCTTTTAAACTACTAGGGTGGTCTCCGCACCATGCATGTGGGACTTTTCTCCCTACATTATCTTGAACATGCGAAGAAGCGCTTTTTGGCAGGAAGCTCCATTTTGAACAGTACGACGGTTTCCAAGTAGGCCGCAGGTGGTTGAGCCATCAATGGCGATTATAGCAGGGGTATGGGCGATGGTACACATGATCAGGTTGCCTGATTTTTGGATGAAGACTTCCAGATGGCAGCACAGGGCTCGAGGCCACCCTTGTCTACTTTCTGTCTGATGCAGCAATAACTTCTAGGCGCCATTCCTTTGGGGGTCTGTATCTGACATTTTTTGGTGTCCATCATGTAATTAATTGTTGTGGGTACACTTTTTGGCCGATATAGGCAGACTGTGTTACCATTTTTTAGGTTGTTGAAAGTTGAACATTTGGCTCTGTAATGCAATACAGCTGATTTGGTTGCTCTGTGCAGCAAAACTTGTGAGTTTATGTATCTCCTGTAGTATGTTTTTTGCATGAATCCACTGATTTCATGGTTAATCTTATATGAATAATGCTATGTTTGCATGTGTTTTGTTAATTCTGTCTCCAATATTGCATGTATCTTTCTTCTGAGCCTGGATATTTAAGGAATGTCTGAGATTCTAGAACATAGAATTCCTATGTTGAATGTCTGATCTCTTAACTTCTGCTCAAGGGGTAGATTAAATTGTTCTCAGATTGAACATTGGGAAGGGTATACTGCAATAGGGATGCCATAAGTATAGATAGCTTAACACTTTGTATTGGGAGATATCTGTAAGGCAAATATCATATGTATCCCCCTGAAATCCAGTTTTAGTTGTTCATGCATATCATTCACAGGTGTATGTCTACTGACTCCAGGACCTGGATAGGCACCAATCTTGCTTTGTGTTTGTGTTACATACCATGTTCAGCTCTGCATCCAAATATAAAATCAAAATCAAAACTCCAAAACAACCATTAGGACAATAGAATTAGTTTTAGGATCCAAGTCCTCTGTCTACAACTGTAAATAGGCCCAAAGCCAGCCCCTTTGCTCTTATCTTACAGTTTTGGTCTACTTACAGGAGGACTTATCTGCTTTCTGTCAGCATCCCAGCCTTTGTATGCATATCCTCATGGATGTTGAGTAGGGAATACCCCCCTAGGTTTTGCAGAGCCTGAAGAAGAAGAGGAGATAAAATATACAGTCTATCTCCTACACTGTTGGCCCCTGGCTCAGAGATCCTGTTGATCATTGATGGCTACTTTGTAGGGAAATCTGGGACTAAGCATCCAGTTTGGGAAAAAACCAATAGAAATTGGTGACTCTACTAGGGAGTTTGTGAAACAACCCTGATTTTCAAAAGAAAACAGTTCCTAGTAATAGGTGGCGACTCTGAAGTAATCTCCCAACCGGTCAAAGTAAAATTTATATGTAGGGGAGAAGATCCCAATAGAATCCTTTATTTGAAGAGTTACCAGTAACAAGAAGAATGATGTATAGAAGAAAGGGAGCTATCTCAGTTAGTCATGAGGGTTCCCCCAGAAAAAATGATGATATGCAGGATAACCCTAGGCCATCAGGACAGCATGTGCCTTACTTTTCAAATGCAGAAGCTGATATTCAGGGTGCATATGAGAGGCAACAGGGTGGTAGCGTGAGAATGAGGTCAGAGGTGTTCCAAGAATGCCCATTTCTAGACCCTAGTGAAAGGTTTGAAGAGGTAGAGTCTCTGAGGGATGATGAAGATGATGACCAGAATGGTATGAGACCATCTACCTCTATGCCTAAAGAAGAATAGTTAGTTGAAGAAATCAGAAATTTGAGAGCAGAACTAGAATATCTACAAGCTATGAAAATCAGAGATGACATGAGGCAGAAAGTGCAAGCTTTAAGGACTGCCCAAAATGATTCAATTCCTACCTTGGAGAATGCAAATGTGTAGAGATATCAACAAAGAAATGAAGTGCAACATTAGCATAATGATCAAAGACAAAATGTGAATGATGCTAGGATACCACTGAACAATGTAAGAAACCAGAATGAAAACAGAAACATTAATGCTAATCAGTTTGACAGACAGCCCATGCAGCTAGATATATTCAGACAGCTGGTGTTTGATGGTATTCCTGGGTATCCTAACCCCATTGACAAGCATCTAAGGCTGCAAGTGCCTAAATTTTTAGGAAACAACACAATGTCAGGAGAAGATCATCTAAAGGCTTTTCAAAATGTCATGGATAACTTTGAGGTTGAACATGAGGATGTTTTCATGAAGTCATTCATGCAATCTTTAGTAGATGAGGCAAGAGAATGGTACAAGAATCTGCCTGACCGGAGTATTTCATCATGGGATGATTTTAAAAGGATGTTTAAGGAGCAATATGGTGACAAAACTGACCCTAGCTTTTTTGTAAATGAGTTTACCAGTATTACTAAAGGGTCAAATGAGCAGGTTGCAGATTTTAATGCAAGATTTACTAAAGTGTTAAACAAATTGCCACATCACATGAGGCCAAATGAACCAATGTGCATAATATTGTATATCAATGCCTTTGATGCAAAAACTGCATATGGATTAAGAGATAAAAGTCTTGCTACTCTCAGGGATGCTTTCAGAATTGCAGTGAATATTGAGAACAATAGGGAGGCATCAGGAAAGACAAACAGAAGGGATGATGTGGAAATTTTGCAGAATCCAAACAAGCCTCAGAACATTCAAGGTAATACATCTGCCCCTGAAGATAAGATAGACAAATTGGCAAATCTTGTTAAGGACCTAAGCTATAGACTAGCTAGAAGTGAAAAAGGGATAGGTCCTGATAGGCAAGTTTACCAAAGACAAGAAAAGAGACCATCATTGCATGATATGCCTTATAATACCAATTGGCATAATGGTAAGCCTATATTTCCACATAACAACACAAATCAAAGAGCTCAACATGTCAAAGAAACTCCTAATCCTCTAAAGAAAGCTATAAATATTGTTGATGATACTCCATGGTGTATAATTTGTCAGATGCCACATTCATAGTCACAGTGTATGATTGCTCAGTCCTTGTATGATAATGCTGCATCTTGTAATGAATGTAATGATCCACATTATGCGCAAGATGATGATGTTAATATGATGTCCATAAGCAATGGATACCCTCTTTATGATGCTGATGAGAGTACAGATGATGGAATTCAGGCCTGTCAATAGGATTCTTATGATGAAGGTAATGGAGATAGCTATGTGTATGCTCAGAGCTCACACAATTTTTTGAGTAACTTACAACGACCTTCTGATGAGGAAATTAGGGCCCTCACAGCTGCAGCAGTGGCCCAAGTCAAGAGTAACTACAATCTCAGAGGTAAAACTTAGATAAGCAGCCCATGTCAGCTAGAAGGTATTTCTGCAGAGATCAGCCAGTGCATGGTCATAGGGGGATGGAATTACAAAAGAGGTAGTGGGTTAATAACAAGTAGAATTTTAGACATAGAACAGGTCATGAATCTCAAGGACCAAACAATAGAATCCCCCAGGATGAAGATCAAAGTAAAGGATCCCAAGACAAGAATGATGATCAGGGAACTATGAAAGTAAAAGCTAAATCAGTTCTGGATAAAAATAAGATTGTGGAGCAAGCTACAACTGTTATACAAAATTATGCTCCATTTGATATAGCTCAAGTCCTCTCCCAGGTAAAAGTCTCTATCCCACTTATGGAACTGATGAAGGTTGAAGAGATCAAGAATAGGACAGTATCCCTAATTTCAGGGGTACCTTCTCAAGCTAAACAAAATGTTCAGATCCAGGGTGAAAAGCATGTCTTATGTAATGAAGAAGATGAGGCTCCTGAGGTTTATTTAGGAGTGACTATGACAAAGTGCCCTTCACAAGTGGAACCATTTTATGTATCCCTGGTTATAAATGGAAAAATAATCAGAAATTATATGCTTGACTCTGGAGCATCTACAAATATCATGCCTTTAGCCATCATGCAACAAGCTGGATTGAAAATTGATAGGGCATGTGGAAAATGTTATGCTATGGATGCTAGAGAGGTACCAGTTATTGGAATCATGAAGGATGTAGATTTCAAACTGGCAGCATTTCCTAAAAAAATATATAAAATGAATATAACAGTGGTTGACATCAAGCCACAGCATGGTATGTTGCTGTCAAGAAGATGGGCAACACTAATTGGTGGAAGTATGCAGCTGGACCTGTCATATGCTATGATTCCAATGAATGGCAGGGATGTTAAGCTAATCAGAGAACAAAGATCATCAGAGACAGTGGAAGACCAAGAAGTAGAGGAACAGATATGCTTTGTAAACACTAACTGTGATAACTTCAAGGTTGTCTCAGATGATAGAGAAGATAAGGAGAAAAATGTCTGCATTGAAGAGCTGGACTAGCAAGGTTTATGGACTATGTTTTTTGATGGAGCTTATGCAAAAGAAGGCTCTGGAGCTGGAGTTGTTTTCCTGTCTCCAAATGGTAAGCTCCTCAAATTCTCTTTCTTGCTAAGGTTTGTTTGCACAAACAACATTGCAGAATATGAGGCTTTACTCTTAGGCCTAAATATAGCTCTCAAACATGGAATCAAAATGCTAAGAGTATTTGGGGATTCTGAGCTGATTGTATCCCAAATTAGAGATAGATATGCTTCAAAAAACAAAAGATTGAAACAATACAAGCATGCTGTTTGGGATACCATTGAACTATTTGATGCATTTTCAATAGGCTGGGTAGATAGATCAAAGAATGTTATGGCTGATTTCTTAGCTAATGTTGCAATAAGACCAAATGACATCACTCTGTCAGATGTTACAAATGTAGAAGTTAAAATCAGGCCTGCAGTACCAGAGAATATATGCAGTTGGCAAGTGTTTAATGATGATAGGGATTTGTTAAAATTTTTGCACTGCATAGATGAATATGAGAATCAAGAAATTGATTTCCAAGCTTTTGTAGAGACTATAGATGGAAAAGAAACTCTTGTGGGGAAAGAGATAATTCAATTGAAGACTAATAAAATCCCTAGAGGGTTAGTAGCTTTGGAAAGAACTTTTGACTGTAGAGACCAATTGGTCACAAAGACATCTCCCACAAACAAGGAAGATTTAGAAGAGATAAATTTGGGGACATCTCAGGCCCCTAAGAAGGTATACATTGGTAAGCAGCTCAAACCACACATCAGGAGTATGCTGATTGCATTACTGAAAAGGTATAAACATGTTTTTGCTTGGTCATATGAGGACCTAAAAGCCTATAGGGAAGATCTATTCCAGCATGAGATCCCATTGAAGCCTGGAGCTAAGCCATTTAGACAAAGGCAAAGACCTATTAATCCTACCTTAGCTCCAAAGATGCAAGAAGAACTCAAAAAGCTTAGGGAAGCTGGAATAATTATGCCAATCAAACATTCAACTTGGGTGTCTAACCTTATCCCAGTCAGAAAAAAGAATGGTGATATTAGGCTTTGTGTTGACTTCAGGAACTTAAATGTATCCTCTTTAAAGGATAACTATCCACTGCCTAATATGGAAGCTATGTTGCAGAGAGTGACTGGTTGTGAACTCTTATCCATGATGGATGGATTTTCAGGTTATAATCAGGTGAAGGTAAAGGAATCAGAACAGTATAAGGTTGCCTTCACCACTCCATGGGGAACTTATGTATATGTTAGAATGCCATTTGGACTAACAAATGCAGGTGCTACATTTCAAAGAGCAATGGATGTTGCTTTTGCAAGGTTGATTGATTCAATCCTGGCTGTGTATCAGGATGATCTGACTGCCTTTTCAAAGAAAGAAGAGCAACATTGTTTGCATCTAGAGCAGATTTTTATAAGAGCACTGGAGTATGGCATTTCTTTAAATCCAAAGAAGTGTGCCTTTGGGGTAGTTGAAGGAAAGCTCCTGGGACACATTGTTTCCAAGGATGGGGTTAGGATAGACCTAGAGAGAGTAGCTACTATTGACAGAATTCAAATGCCAAAGACTGTAAAAGGAGTTCAGTCCTTCTTTGGATAGATAAATTTTGTTAGGAGATTTGTTCCCAACTTTGCAGAAACCACAAGGAACATTTCTAAGATGATGAAGAAGGATGCAACTGTCCACTGGGAAAGTGAAGCAATTGAATCATTTCAGAGTATCAAAGAGGCAATCAAGATGGCCCCTGTTCTTAAATCTCTTGATTTTTCTAGGCCATTCCAAGTGTTTTCATTTGCTTCCTTTCACACTGTTGCTGCATGTTTGCTACAAAAAAATGAGGATGGTTTTGAACAACCCATAGCTTTCTTTAGTATGTCCTTGCAGGCTTCTGAGTTGAAATATGATATTATGGAAAAATAGGCATATGCACTAGTCAGAGCCATCAAAAGTTTCAGACCATACCTGGTAGGATCGCATATAATTGCATATATACCCCATGCAGCAGTCAAAGACATTCACTCAATAGGAGGTGACTGGAAGAAGGTGCAGATGGATAAACAAACTGCAAGAGTTCAACATAGAGATACAAATTACCAAGTTGGTAAGAGGACAAGGATTAGCCAAGATGATGGCACAGTCAAACTTGGAAGCATGCCAAGTTAATGCAGTCCAAAATGAGAATGTAAATGTATCAAAATCTGAATGGTACAAGGATATTATATACTACTTGCAAAATCTAAATTGTCCTTCCCATTTCAGTGACAGTCAAAGGAGGACTTTAAAGTTACATGCAATCAGGTATGTTATTGTTCAAGGTGAGCTATACTGGAAAAACCCTGATGGTGTGCTGCTGAGGTGTGTGGATGAAGATGTAGCTAACAATGTTTTGATTGACATGCATAAGGGATTGTGTGGTGGACATTATACTGCCCCAACAACAGCCCATAAGGTTCTCAGAGCAGGATATTGGTGGCCCACTCTTTTCTCAGATGCACAAAGGTTAGTGAGGAAGTGTGACCCTTGCTAAAGATTCTTAGGAAAGTTGAGATATGATGGTGCTTTACCCCTCAGAACTGTAACTGTGGATGCTCCATTTCAGCAATGGGGAATTAACTTCATAGGGGAAATTGCAGACAAGTCAAGTGGGGGACACAGTTGGATCTTGGTGGCAACTGATTATTTTACCAAATGGATTGAGGCCATTCCAACTAAGAGAGATACAAGTAAGGTGGTGACGGATTTCATACTGAAAAATGTTATCATCAGGTCTGGAGTACCATTCAAGATAGTCACTGATAATGCTATGTGCTTCAGATCAGGTGAGTTTGTTGATTTTTGCAACAGGTATGGGATAAATCTATCATATGCATCACCATACCACCCACAAGGAAATGGTCAAGCAAAATCAAGCAATAAAAGCATCATGAAAATTATCAAGAGGATACTGGACAAGAATAAGAGAGCTTGGGACTCAAAATTAAAGTTAGCAATATGGGCTGACAGGGTGATAGTAAAAAAGGCTATTGGGATGTCACCCTTTGAAATAGTATATGGTGCATCAGCCAGATTGTCCATAAACAATCTCCTACCAGTTTACAAATTTATCCAAGATAATGATGAGGAGATTGAAGATTCCATGACAGAAAGAGTGAACTAGCTGGTTGCACTGGATGAAAACAGAAGGAAAGCACACCAGATCAACCTCAAGAGACAACAAGATGTGAAATATCTGTTTGACAAGAGAGCTACTAAAAGAACGTTTCAAATCAATGATCTGGTACTCATTTGGAATGCAAAAAATCAGGACAAGGGTAAACATGGTAAGTTTGAACCCTTATGGATGGGCCCATATCAGATTTGCAGTACTCATGGGGAGGATTCTTATTTCCTCCAGGCCCTAGATGGTGAAGTTCTGGAATTGCCTGTGCATGGCCAATTCCTTAAGTTTTATTTTGCATAGATGGCCCATCTCTGTGCACATGTGTAAAATATGTATATATTGTAAATGTCTTGTACAGTTCGTGCTTTTTTGGTTTTTTGCCTGGTCTGCCCAGAGATCTGGTTCTCGCTGCAGGTTTTTGCACCTACACGTCCCCATTCGGAGCTAGTGTTGGCACTCATTTTGGTCTGAAACTGAAGGCTGATGTTGGAGGGTTTTTCTCTTTAAGCCCTAAGTCTTCTTGTTCATTGGAGTAACTTGGCATTTCGGCGAAAGTCCTTTTTGAAGTGCTCCGATTGTGTCTTTGAACTTTCGGTTTGAACTTGAACCGCGTTGAACCCTTTTCTTCAAGGTTCAAGCGGGAGGTTCAAGGTTCAAGGTTCAACGGTTCGTGGGCTTTGGTTCATACTTTCCATCAGTTAATCCTTTGTTCATCTGTATGATCCAATTGGTATGGTTGAACCATCGCGTTGAACCCTTTTCTTCAAGGTTCAACGGTTCAATGGTTCCATGGTTCAATGCTTTATGGTTTTGGTCTTATCGGAGTGATCGGCATCATCAGCGAAGCATTTTCTTGTTCGGAAGACAATGGATGTTTGGCCGATGACGTGTCACCGGCATGTGTCTTGCCGAGGGATGTGTGTATCGGGGTGATCATTGTTATCGGCAAGCTTCATTTATTTTTGGCCAATATGGATGGTCTGGCCAACGGGAGCATAGTGACTTTGTGTATCGACTGGACTGTATGTTTGGTCTCGCCGATGAAGTGTTCATCAGCATGACTTTGGCTATCGGGTGAGTGGGCAGATGTTGGACCAACTGTCGTGGGTCTAGCCGATGGTGGATGGCTTGAGGTTGGCCATCAGGGTGACTTATACTATCGGCCAGGGAATTTCTTGTTGTTCTGAGGGATGGTGGTCTCGCCGAAGACCTTGGATGTTGTGTTCATCGGCGTAACATGTGCGATCGGTGGATGATTTCTAGGTTGGGCCGACAGTTAGGGGTTTTGCCGATGAAGAGTCATCGGCGTATGTCTTACCGATGACCCGGATTTGAGTAGGCATCGGCGTAACATTTGAGATCAGCGTGGAAGCTTTTGGGTTGGCCGATAGACTATCTCTAGCCAATACAGGGGAATGTGATGGTGCGGTCGGCGAGACTTTTGATGTCGGGGTGAGTTTTTTGGGGTGAGCTGATGGTGTTAGTCTTGGCGATGGGCTTTTGGCGAAGACTTGTGTGTCGAGCACGGCAAAACGCTCGACACCTATTATGCAAGTGACTATGCTTTTAAACTACTAGGGTGGTCTCCGCACCATGCATGTGGGACTTTTCTCCCTACATTATTTTGAACCTGTGAAGAAGCGCTTTTTGGCGGGAAGCTCCATTTTGAACAGTGCGACGGTTTCCAAGTAGGCCGCGGGTGGTTGAGACATCAATGGCGATTGTAGCAGGGGTATGGGCGATGGTACACATGATTAGGTTGCCCGATTTTTGGATGAAGACTTCCAGATGGCAACACAGGGCTCGAGGCCACCCTTGTCTACTTTCTGTCTGATGCAGCAATAACTTCTGGGTGCCATTCCTTTGGGGGTCTGTATCTGACGTTTTTTGGTGTCCATCATGTAATTAATTACTATGGGTACACTTTCTGGCTGATATAGGCAGACTGTGTTACCATTTTTTAGGTTGTTGAAAGTTGAACATTTGGCTTTGTAATGCAATACAGCTGATTTGGTTGCTCTGTGCAGCAAAACTTGTGAGTTTATGTATCTCCTGTAGTATGTTTTTTGCATGAATCCACTGATTTCATGGTTAATCTTATATGAATAATGCTATGTTTGCATGTGTTTTGTTAATTCTGTCTCCAGTATTGCATGTATCTTTCTTCTGAGTCTGGATATTTAAGGAATGTCTGAGATTCTAGAACATAGAATTCCTGTGTTGAATGTCTGATCTCTTAACTTCTGCTCAAGGGGTAGATTAAATTGTTCTCAGATTGAACATTGGGAAGGGTATACTGCAATAGGGATGCCATAAGTATAGATAGCTTAACACTTTGTATTGGGAGATATCTGTAAGGCAAATATCATATGTATCCCCCTGAAATCCAGTTTTAGTTGTTCATGCATATCATTCACAGGTGTATGTCTACTGACTCCAGGCCCTGGATAGGCACCAATCTTGCTTTGTGTTTGTGTTACATACCATGTTTAGCTCTGCATCCAAATATAAAATCAAAATCAAAGCTCCAAAACAACCATTAGGACGTTAGAATTAGTTTTAGGATCCAAGTCCTCTGTCTACAACTGCAAATAGGCCCAAAGCCAGCCCCTTTGCTCTTATCTTACAGTTTTGGTCTACTTACAGGAGGACTTATCTACTTTCTATCAATATCCCAGCCTTTGTATGCATATCCTCATGGATGTTGAGTAGGGAATACCCCCCTAGGTTTTGCAGAGCCTGAAGAAGAAGAGGAGATAAAATATACAGTCTATCTCCTACACTGTTGGCCCCTGGCTCAAAGATCCTGTTGATCATTGATGGCTACTTTGTAGGGAAATCTGGGAGTAAGCATTCAGTCTGGGAAAAAACCAACACATCATTAGGCTTAGTAGTAGGTGGGACAATCACCTTTTGTAAATCTTTTTGAAGCATTCCATGTTATGTAGGTGATGTTTGTATTAAATCCCAAAGGGAGATCTTAGCCTGAGTAGCGCGGAGTTGCTCGACAAGATCATATTCTTGACCAATTTTATGAGTAAGATGAGGTGGTGGAGGAAGCATAGGTTGAGAACATAGAAGAGAGACATGCACATGTGGTGCTTGTTTACTTTTCTTATTAATACGGGTGTTGTATGTATGAGCTATTACATTTTGAACACTGTGATTTCTTTGAGTAATTTGCTTTGCATAGTTGAAGAGGTCATAGGGAGGTTTACCTTGAATTGTAAGCACTGGATTTAAGCAAGAGGGTGTACTAAGTGCCCCTCATACAATCATCTTAGGAATATTACTACCAAGTCTATTAATGAAGATTGAATTAACATTGTTTCCCTCTTGATTGCACCCAACATCTATCCCTAAAGGATTTATTGTGAGAGACTTTTTATCATCCACTAATGCTACATCTTGGCCAGGGAGCAATGGTATGAGAGGAAGGTACTATGTTGTTAGGAAGAGTAGAGCTATCCATAATCTTCTCATCGAAGGTTATCGAGTTTTCAATCAAAGGTGTAAGATCTAATGGGTTTTCATGCACCATATGATCATTAGGTGAATATGCTTTTTCTACCCATGAAGAATCCTTCTTGAGAGGGAGCCCTTTATGCATTGATGTTTCATTTTCCAAAGAGAGTAGGGTAATGTTTAGGAACATTTCAATGATTTCATCCTCTTGTGCAAGTATATCCTCATAGGAGGACTCATTTTTTATGTTGTCATCACATGTTTTAGCTATGAATTCCAAAGTGTTAGGAGAAACTTCACATTCATCGTTCTCAATATGTTTTGTTAAATCTACTATTACCCAAGAGTATGTATTCATGAGAGATGTGAAGTTGTCATAATCAGATACATAGTCAAGGATTTCAAATGAAGTGCATTTAAATATATCCTTGTAATACATAGCTTGTAAGTAAGTGAGAACATGAGGATTCATATTAAGAAATTTATAGAAACTCTCGAAGTTTTTGATATATGCATGTAAAGATACCAAAGATTAATGAGATGAAGATTCCATGGTGGAATTTCTTGTAACATCAATGCAAAATCAGATCTTTAAATATTTTCAAAATTTATGCCAAAGACAAGTGCAAGACTGTGCACAAAAATGACCTAAAATGCTTTATTTTTTGTACTTTTTCAATACAAATATATGAAAGAAAAGGTGTTGTAAATATTTTTATAAGGGGAATAAAATAATATGTCTATTTTCATTCCAATGAAACAATAAAACCCTTTAAAACATGCTTTTGATGCAAGTCTAGGATGATAACTAATCAAAAGCTAGTGAAAATACCCAAAAATATGCAATTTATCACAATTTTTCAATCCCAAGACCTAATGAAAGAGGTGTTGTAAGGAATTTTATGAGGTGAAGCAAATAATATCAATAATATCAGTTACCTAGAAGCATAAAATATTTTACAACACGCTTGGAGTGCAAACTAGGTCAAACCCTAGGGCAAATATAGCGAAAATATGCAAATTTTCACTAAATTTTCAATACAAGAGGCCAATAACAAGGTGTTGTAAATAATTTTAGGAGGGGAAGAAGATAATACCCCTTATATCAGTCAATTAATGCAAAAATATTCTTTACAACACGCCTATAGTGTAAACTTGGAGAGTCGATAATGCCAAATCTAGTGAAAATCAATGTTTTTCAAGCCCTAGGTTTGAGATCTTGATGTAAAATGTTGTATGAATGTTTTTCAAACTGATGTATGATGAGAATTAAATTTATTCAGATCTGAATATTATTTCCAAGCCTTAAGATGCAAAATGCAAGTGCAAATCTAGTGAAAAATCAATGAAAATGCTAGTTTTTGTTGAAATTTTCTATGCAAAAATGCAAATTTTTTATATCTAAATGCAAATTTGTACTAAAATGCAAGACTACAGACAAATAAAAATTTGAATGAGCTTCTAAAATTAGTAGAAAAATCTAAAACAAGATTTTACCTACAAATCCTAGATTTTGGAATTACTAGGTTATATGCAAAATTCCCAATTTTCAACAAAACCCTAGCAATTTTATGATGAAAATGCAATGCAAACTAATGGATTTTTGTAATTTTCTTTAATTTAACTTAAATCTAATGCAAAAATTAGAAATTTGATAAAATTTAAATTAATTGATGCAACATGCAAACCCTAGCATGCAATTTTTTTCTAATTTTTCTAATTTTTCAATTTTTTTGTAATTTTTCCAATGCAATAAGATGAATGATAATGAAAATCAATGCAAATATGAAGTGAAACACTCAGAAAGGTGCAAACAAGTCCAACAACACAGGTTCACCAAAATGTAATAGGTAAAATTTGGATAGGGTTGACTAGATGGTTTGTTAAGTGTCTATCCTCATTTCACCACTTACATTCAAGGACTTCAGGTTGAGTGGACATGCACTATCATACTCTTGGTGACTATGAGATGTAGGAAAGATTGGATTTGTATGATTTTATTACCAATTATGTTCCCTTATTGATGCAGAGTGGGACGCAACGGAGGCTAACTAACAGGAAGGAGTGGCCAACAATACAAACAGCATGATAAAATTCTCTATCGGCTGAACATCATCATCATATTTCCTAGAGACACCAACAGCATCATCACACTTCAACAGCATCATCATATTTCGGATGATCACAAATATCCTCCTGTCGACTACTATTTACCTCCTCCGTTTGTCGCCTATCATCATCATCATGATAATCAACGGGCGCAAACATCCTCCGGTTGCACTGTTCATCGGGTGCCAAATACAAGCGGCATCATCATGATATTCAATATCACCTTTGTCAGCAGGATATCCAAATATCCGGTTGCTCCAAATATCCTGATGACGTTGCACTTCAACAACTTGCCTTCGATGCTCCACTGCCCGACGATACAAGCAACAACATCCTGATATTGTTCATCTGGTTCCTCGAAACCTCCTGATGATGCTACTACGACTTCCTGCCTACGCCGATACCTTACCACTTAGTGACAACAGGATAAACTCACATTGAGGGATTTCTTAATATCCTGATGACGATGACGTCATATCCTGATGACGATGACGTCACACATCATCCTGATGAACTCTTCAACACTTAGCCAAAAAAACTTAACTTTCACACCCGCATCCGTTAGCGATATGCGGATGATGAACTTCCCCGAGAGATGATCCTGACTGCGATATATACACTGAGTATATATCCAACTCAAAACATCATGATGCACTTGCAACATGCAAACTTCAACAACTTCATGACCCGATCCTGATGGCGATGGATCTGCAGATGATGATGCGGCTCGTTCCGACTGGAAACGCACATGCAGACTCCTGTGTATCCTTCCACTGCATGTAAGCACTCCGAACCACTCTATTTCACAAAGATCATGTGACGACCGGGCTGGATCACCTTCAAACCAAAATCTAACAACTTATCTTCTAGACCTAGCACATGAGGATGCTAGGCTGATTCACAGCATGCTCCTAACTGATCTCCTGAACAATGCAATGCATAAACAGAAAACACAAATGCAAACTAAACTATGATACAGGACCATTCCACCGATTTGCAGGATCAACCGGTGGAAGGGTTGAAAATACCCATCAACTTGCAAACGGAAAGGAAATCAACACAGATACAACTGATACAACCAGATACTGCAAAAGATGAGATCTTATTCACTTGAAATTCAAAAGTCCTGAATACAGATTCACAATGTCTGAACTGCGCTCAACTCAACACAACACCAATACATCTATCAACAGCAATCTCAATATCAATATGAACTGTCAATATGAACTCAATGTCTCTAAACCCTAACAGATCGAAGGTATATATAACAAATCCTTCGAGTACTACCAACTCACTTCCCAGCGGCTGGGAGCTTCCAAGCGGCTGGGAGAGAGGACAACTCAGACTATCTTATCCCGATCTCTAACTGCCTACACATACTCCTAGGCTGAACTAATACATAGCATCGGTCCAGTGGACCTTATTACATGAAGAAGTCAAACATACTAAAAATAGACTATCCTGTCATCATGCTGATAATTATCCTACATCCTGATCATGTATGTCATCATGCGGACCTATATCCTGATCATGTGCGGGTGCTCCTGCACCACTTATGCTCAATTATACCTCAAAACCCTAATTATGCAAATACGATAGTAAACGTACAAATTATTCAGAATACTGCTACAGAGAGATGTAAAATAACAAATATAAATGCACCTATTATCAGAGTTTAGAGGCAGAAAAGTTGGGGACTAATGAGCAGGTGCCCAAGTCCAAGGCCCTATTTTTTGTCAGGATCTGTAAACAAGATCTGCAACCTGTTCCTGCTGCACCAAAGGTTTTTCCGTCACAGAATTTTGAGGACTAATGAGCGGGCACCCTAGTCCAGGGAGCTATTTTCTTCTCTAATCTATAATTATGACACTCTATTGTACCCTCCTACAACTTCACTTTTCCTATGTCCTCAACCTGTATCCTGTAATCATGAAAAATTTGGGAGGGGGTTGTGGTGTTTAGAGGCTTGCTTTAGTTAAGCCCTGGAGAGACATTCAAGTCTTCCGAACACCGTTGTCAGATAGGGAGTGCTTGCCCTTAGGAGGCAGAGGAAAAAACTAAATGATAAATGCTCACAAATCAAATAGATGTCACCTTGTAGTGAAGATCTCATGGAAGGAAGAAGCTCTTCATGCCATGAGGAGATGATTGCTCAAATCTGCAAATATAAACACATAGACAACACAAATCTGCTCTTGCAACACAATGAAAGCCTTGAATCACCTTTAGAACACAATAGCTTTCTAGTAATCATCTAGTAGTCATCTAGTTTACAAATGAATGCTTAAACATGCTTATATATGCAACTACAAACATTCCCACCAAGAATTTCATAATGCAAACTTATCATGTCGGCAGAGGACCTAATTAACAGTCACAAACTGACAGTCAAAATTTGGGACTGACAAAATAGGGCAGGACTAGGGCGCGGGCGATCAATTCCTCCCCCCTATTTTGGGCAGGGTTAGGTTCAAGGGGTCCCCCTAGGTCCCATTTGACATGAAACCCAGGGTTCATTCCATCAGGATGTTAAAATATGATGCAAGATGTCCTAAATGCAAATAAAAGACCCGGGAGCTAAACCTTATGAAGGAAAAGCCCCCAAGGGGACATTTTTCAATGTTACAGGGGGTTTTAGTTTGAATCCTCCTTTCCACTAAACATTCCAAGGGTTTTTCAACTGAGTTGCTTCTCCACTTGAGAGGAGAGTCACCTATTAGGTTGAGTTGCCACAAGGGAAGCTGAGAAATTCAGAAGATATCATACAATGTTACTAATTAATGCTCTTATTCTCTTGGAACCCTAATTTAAGAAAAATAGTAAGTAAATATGTGAATTACGACTGATGCTATTGAAATAATACCAAGGGAAAAGAACCTTAACTCAATTTTTCACAATCTGGAAAATGGAAATGTCAGGGACAATGGTGATGGCACCCAAGTCCAAGGTACAGGTTTTTCTGTGGAATCTCAATCTCCTCCCGACACTGATTTCTATTGTATCTTCAGTTTCTGATAATTTAGATGCAGAGGACACTGTTGATGGTACCCTAGTGCACTAAGGAATCTTCTGCCAGATGTCAGAAGCTCTGCAAACCCTGATTATCACTGTTCAGTCTGTGTTTGTAGCTTTGGATGTGGAGGACAATGTTGATAGCGCATGTGCCCCAAAATCTCACACATTGTCTGCTTCTTTTCGGATCCCAAATCTTCAATGTCTGCCAATCTTCCCTGCAACTCCACTTTATCTAGATCCAATACCTGTAACCTACAATCACAAGGAGTGTGGGAAGGGGTTGTGGTGTTTAGAGGCTTGCCTCGATCAAGCCCCAGAGAGACATTCAAGTCTTCCGAACATCGTTGTTAGAGAGAGTGCGTATCCTTGTGGGATAGAGGAAAAAATCCAAATGATAATGATGATAAAACACAATAGATGTCACCTTGATGATGAAACTCTCATGGAAGGAAGATGCTCTTCAATGCCATGAGGAGAAGATGTAATCCAACCTGCAAAAATAAACACAATAACAATGCTATGCTCTGCAACACAATGAAAATCACAAGTATGCCAATATCTTTCAATCATAAACATCTAGTTTCTAAATGATAACCTACATATGCTTATATATGCAACTACTAAGATTCTTGCCAAGAATTTTGTAATTAAAACTTATGATGTCGGCCTGTGACCCAAATACCAGTCACAAACCTGACATTTAAATTTAGGGTAGACCCAAAATAGGGCTGGACTAGGGCACTAGCGCCCTTGTCCATCCCCCTGTTTTTGTTCTGGGATCATCAAAATAGTCCCCCTTAGGTCCCATTTGTCACAAGGCCCAAGGGTTTTCTCATCGGGAGTCTAAATTATTATGCAAGATGCTCTAAATGCAATCTAAAGGCCCGAGAGCTAAACCTTAAAAGGAAAAAGCCCCCAAGGGTGCATTTTTCTGACATAACACCAAGTAAGACATAATACACATACACAAACATACCCATTTGGTTGTCACTCAATTAATTTTTTGTTGCTCAAATCTTGTATCTACATATCACAACCCTAAATTCTTAATATTTAATATAATGTGATTAGTACACAACTATGCAATATTAATATTAATTATCTTTAATTTGAGAATTATTAAAAGGTTTTAATTATGATTATTTTTAATCAACTAACTTTGTTTTGTGAGTGCGACAGGAATGACACTCTCTTGGCGTTATAGAGAGAGTATAATTAGAGGGAGCCTAGCATTTTGAAAGCGAATGGTCGTGATGGAACACACACAAGCACTTAGGACTATATTAAATATTTTCTAATTAGTTGTTTTTATGATGTGTATGTCGTTAATTTATATTTGCAAAGATTAAAAAAATTAGATTTGAATGTTAGTTAAAAATGAAATAATAATGATAGGAGGAAATTATTCTCTTAATTAAAAAGTTGAATAATTATTTAATATTGGAACTTTCTAAAATAGAAAAAGGAGAATCTTCTTTTATTATTTGTTTTCAATTATAATGAAGGATAGTGGAGTGAGTGGGATAATGGGGATAGTAATAGCATTTAATTAAATTGCTAAGTTAAGGGAGAGGATTCACAGATATAGAGAAATGAAAGACAAGAGGGAAAATAGGGGAAAAACAAAGGAATAAAATCATAGAGGAAGAAAATGAAATCACACAGGTATGTTTTGCAATTTCTGAATTTTCCTATGGTTTGTGGATGTTTGTGCTTTTCAATTATCTAAAAGAATTTATAATTTTTTAAATTAGAAGCAATGTGTTTGTTTAAAATGATTTTTATTTACAAATGGTTACAATCCAAATACTACATCAGTATTTTTGATTACCTTCATTTGATGAGCTCCTCACTTTCCCAGGGTTATTTTAAATCTTTTGAACCTCTCAAAACAATGGATTTATCTTTTTTTTCAAACAAATATTTTATTTTATATGTCAGATTTTTCTTCACCCTCGATTCTGAGCGCTGGATGAAATCTTGACTATAACTCCTTGCATTTCCTAAACTTGTGCATTTATGGGCATCATTAAGCTTTGAATCCTATTCTATGAATTTTGCATGATTCCATTATTATTTACTACACCATATGCACATCCATGTGCTTTATCCTTACTTCATGATTCATGTTTACTATGTCCTCATACATGGCCGATTGCACCTTGATTCATTCTTGAAAACATAGCATCTTCATTGAGCACCATTGCACGCCTATGCTTGCACCTACATGGGTTACTCTTTGCTAAAACTTATATTATTCAAGTCCATGGAGACTCCACTTACCTTCAATGTTATGCATAGTGATAAATTCTATGTTTTAGCGCTACTCTTAGCATCTTCCAGCAATAGCTTCGATGAAGCTTGGCTTCCGATTACATGTGTTATGAATTGAAACTAATGCATGGTTGATTGCACCATTCCATTCTTAATGTATATGAATTTGATGTCACATGTTTGATGAGTTTCCATACAAGGCTAATTGTGCCACCCAAATGTAATGTGTTTAAATGTTTATGTTGCTGTGAATGTTTAGTGTTTAAGGTTGTCATGACTTCTTGCATGGCCGAATGTGCCTCTATGTTGTATGTTCCTTTGATGTATTATTTAAAATGTATCTTTATTAATATTTAACTCCCATCGTATGTATAGTGCCTCTTTTCTTCTAATAAGACTAATTCTTATTTTGTGACTTCTTCCAATGCCTATGAGGTGTCCTCAACGCGCCTTGGCAGCGTACCTTATTGTGGCTTAATTCACAGAGGACTTAACTCATAACTAATTGTTTTGTGTTTAGTTTTTTTTACATTGGCAACTATCATTTCTTTCTTAATGCCAAAACAAGTTTGTATACTCAAGAAAATTTGCTCTTTCCATTTTATGTTTCTCTTCTCTATCACTTATGCTCAAAAATTTATTAGATTATGACACCTTCCATTTCTAACTAGAATGAATTATACTTGTCTGCAATATGTTGAAATTCTTAATTTAATGAGTGGAAGAGTAATGATTGTTGTAGATTGAATGTTCGAAATGCAATTTAATAATACAATGCCATTATTCAAAATTATGGTTAAACTTAGTAAAATATACATATACTAGAAAATATGTTTATAAGGTTTAGACTTTTCATATATATATATATATATATATATATATGTACATACACACACACACACACACATATATATATATACATATATACATATATGTACATACATATATATATATACATATATGTATATATATGTGTGTGTGTGTGTGTGTGTGTGTGTGTGTTAGGAACTCATGTTTAACCCTTCTCTTTACTTTGTTAGTATATTGTTGTTGGACACATATGCTTTGTAAGTCATCCCGTGAGTATATTGTATTATCCCACATTCATGGGAAGTAATAGTTGTTTAGATTAGACTTAGTATATAAGTACGTGTTGAGGCCAATTAAGGCATCTACGAATTTATTGTATTGAGCTTGCTCAAAGGAGGTTTCCCCCTCGAAGTGGCCTATGATCAATAAATTCCTTCTGTGTTTCTACTATTTCTGTTATTTCATGAATTTTTCATTATATTGTTGTAGGAGGTTCCTCTCATCTGGTATCAGAGCGCTTTCTTAGGCTTGCTGGGTGTAATTTTTTTTTTTTTTTTTTCCTGTGGTGGCCTCCAGGTGCTGTGATTATTACAGTAGCTCTTTCTTTTTTGCACCTGTATTATTCATTTCAATTGCAGGTTCAGATCAGGGAATAACCCTATCCACTTAACTGTGGGAAGTGCCTAGGCATAGCCCTAAAACTCATTGTGAGGAGTACCACAAGAACCTTGAAGTAGCTGGCCCATTGAGAGGACCTGCCAGCAAAAAGGGCAATGACCCCTACCTGATTGACTAGTTCTTATCCGTGAGGTAAATCAAGAGCTATCATTTGTGGCAAAACGGTTATCCATTTTACCTGAGCCGTGGAGTGAGGGGTACTACCGCAATACGCAAGTCGTTAGATAGCATTGGTGGCCGAGTGACTCCCCTGAACCTTTAGGCAGACGAACATACCTGGGGCCCATATCTATTGACAGCCGACTAATCGTAGATTGAATCTATCCAGAGTCGTTTGTAGATTGTTTCCAGAAAAAAAATTCCAGTAAAAAAAATTACCGTTTTTTCGCCATATCTTCCTTGCTTTAGCTCCGTTTCCTCCCAAACTCTGTTGGAACCCCTAAAATTTCATTCTGCATATTTCCTTCCTTGAGGACCCTATCCCAAATTCCACTTATCGATGCTAGAAATCCCACATTTGTCTATTTTTTAGGGTTTGCCATAACTTCTTCGATTCTCAGGGTTTGCCATAACTTTTTCGATTCTCACCCAATCGCCTTCAAATTTTTGCCACAGTGTTCATTTCCTATTTCTGCTCCTTTGTCCCTCTTGGACAAATTTTCCCACTTTTTCACCCCGCTTATGAAATCCTTATTTTCTGCTTCCCTGTCCCTCAGAAAGTGTCCAAAACCTAGTTAAACCCCAATTACCCATCAGAGTTTTTCCCAAATCCAAAATTTCCTTTACTAAAAAAGTTTTTGTTTTTGTTTTTCAACCCATTCCCCCCCAAAAAAAAATCTCCTGGTAATGGTTGTCACCCATGCAGGAGGAAAAAACATGGAGGATGAACTTACAACCCTCAAGACCAAACTCCAAGATTTGGATGAAAAAATTCTTGGCCTCAATCTTCAGCATTCAACCATGAACACTAGACGGCAGCCAGAGTCTGCTACAGACACTGGGTTCTGTTCTTCCAGCAATTTTCGTGGGGCAAAGCTTGATTTTCCTCGCTTCAATGGTGATGATCCGACTGGATGGATATACCGGGAAGAACAATATTTTAGTCTGCATAATACTTTTGATGTCAACAAAGTCCCACTTGCATCCTTTCATTTAGAACATGAAGCCCTTCAATAGTTCTGTTGGTACATCAAGGCTCATGAAGAGCTAAAATGGACAGATTTTTGCAAACTCATTTTGCAATGATTTGGCCCTAGCGCTTTTGATGACTTCACAGGAGCACTCACTAAACTACGCCAAACTAGCATTGTGAGAGAATATCAGACATAATTTGAAAAACTGGCCAATTACACAGAGGGATTGTCTAATGAATTCTTTAGGAGTTGTTTTGTCAATGGTCTGAAGGTTGCAATCCGATTTGAGGTTAAAATGTACCGTCCCAACATAATGAAGGAAGCCCTACGGTTGGCTAAGTTGGCGGAGGACAAGATCATAGCGCAACAATGCTCCAAATCTAATTTTGTTTCATTTAGAAATGTGGTTTCCCAAAGACCTCCAATCACGCCAGCTCCTAGAACAACTCCTATCAAGCATTTGACTGAAGCTGACATGCGGGCATGTAGAGAAAAAGGGGTTTTTTATAATTATGATGAGAAATTCACTTGGGGACATAGATGTGTTGAGCAAAAGCTCTATCTCTTGGATGTGGATTCTCTGCCTGCAACTGAAGTTTATGAAGATGATTAGGATATAGTAGATGATCAAGTCAAAACTCAACAGCCACTTGTTGACCCTACTTCTTAGGAAGACCACCTAGAGATCTCTCTCCATGTTTTAGCAGGAGTCAACACCCCACAAACCATGCGGGTCAAGGGTTACTTCAAGAAGCTCCCTCTTACAATACTGATTGATTCTGGTAGCACTCATAACTTCATTGACCCTCAGATCGCCAAACAACCTGATTGATTTGTCCATCCTTGCTCCAGCTTTGAAGTCATGATTGCCAATGGGGGCACATTACCTTGCAAAGGGAAGTGTCACAATGTGCATATCTCTATTGAAGATTATAACCTGTGCTCTGACATGTTTACCTTGCCCTTAGGCAGATGTGATGTGGTTTTGGGCGCTCAATGGTTATACACACTTGGACCCATCTTATGGGATTTTGCTGAACTTTGGATGCAGTTTTCAGACAATGGGCAAACACACACATTGAAGGGCTTACAAGGAGGTTCTCTCAGCATCATCAACTCACATCGCATGGAAAAACTTCTTAAGAAGAATTCACATGGTGTCATCGCTTAGCTCCATTCCATTCAGATGCAACCATTAGCGGTCTCCACTACTCCTTTCAGATCTACAACCTATTTTGGATAGGTATGCATGTGTCTTTGTTGAACCAGTTGGATTGCCACCTTCACGACTAGAGGACCATCATATTCAGCTCCTTCCTAGAAGCATTCCTCTCAACATCAGGCCCTACCGCTAGCCATTTTACCAAAAGACAGAGATTGAGATGCTCGTTCGAGACTTACTGAAGCAAGGTATTATTCGCCCTAGTACTAGTTCCTTTTCTTCACCAGTTCTTCTTGTTCGGAAGAAAGATGGGTCATGACACATCTGCATTGACTTCTGAGCACTTAATCACATCACAATCAAGGATAAGTTTCTAATTCCTGTTGTTGATGAGCTTCTTGATGAGCTTGATGGCGCTCATTTTTTCTCCAAGTTGGATCTTCATTCTGGGTATCACCAAATTCGGGTTCATGAGGATGATATCCCTAAAACGGCTTTCCGCACGCATGATGGCCACTATGAGTTTTTGGTCATGCCCTTTGGCCTCACTAATGCTCCTTCAACATTCCAGGCATTAATGAATAAAATATTCCGGCCTTACCTGCATAAATTCATTCTGATCTTCTTCGATGATATCCTCATCTATAGTAAAACATGGGATGAGCATCTCCAACATCTAGATCTTGTACTGCAACTTTTCTCTAATCATCATCTTTGTGCAAAACAGTCTAAATGTGTTTTTGGCCAGGAAGAAGTGGAGTATCTCGGGCATATTGTTTCAGCCCAAGGGGTTCAAGTGGATCTTACAAAAATAGATGCCATGAAAAATTGGCCGCATCCTCAGACACTCAAGAGCCTCCGTGGTTTTTTGGGATTGACTGGATACTATTGCAAGTTTGTCAAGGATTATGGGAAGATTACAGCTCCATTAACAACTATGTTGAAAAAGGATGCTTTTCAATGGACACATGCTGCTGAGTGTGCATTTGAAAATCTGAAACAAGCTATGTGTACTACACCTTTTCTAGCTATGCCAGATTTTTCCAAGACCTTCACTATTGAGAGTGATGTTTGCAGCTATGGACTTGGTGTTGTTCTCCTTCAAGATGAACATCCCATTGCATTCACTAGCAAAGCTCTTTCTGGTAAGAATTTAGTACTCTCTACATATGAGAAGGAAATGATGGTTATTTTGCATGCAATACAGAAGTGGTGGCCATACCTACTAGGGAATCATTTCTACATCAAGATTGATCACCAGAGTCTGAAATATTTCTTGGAACAATGAGTCTCCTCCCTAGCACAACATAAATGGGTTAGCAAACTCATGGGTTATGACTATGAGATCACTTACAAGAAGGGTAAGGACAATATTGATGACCAAGCTTCTTTTTCAGCTATTTCTATGCCTATTCCAAATTGGTTGGAATCTATCCAATAGGGCTATGTCAATGACTCTTCATTATCTCAAATCATCCAACAGTTGGCCAATAACCCTTCTTCTGTACCGCATTACTCTTGGGATGGTGCTTCTCTGAGATACAAGGGTCATCTGGTGCTTCCCCAGAGCACAAATCTTCAACAGGCTGTCTTCTATGAACTCCATGCTTCTCCATTAGCAGGGCACTCTGGGTTCCTCAAAACTTATGAGCGAGCACGACGTAACTTATTTTGGAAGGGAATGAAAAGGGTAATTCAACAGATGGTGGTTGAATGTGATACCTGCCAATGTAACAAGGGTGAAACGACACTCCTTCCTAGATTGCTCGAACCCTTGCCCATCCCTACATGGATTTGGACATATATTTCTATGGATTTCATTGAGGGGCTCCCTAAATCTATTGATCGCCTCTCCAAATATAATTATTTTTGTGCCCTCAACCATCCCTATACCGCCTCCTCAGTCGCACAAATTTTCATGGACCAGATCTTCTGTCTTCATGGCATCCCTTCTTCCATTGTCTTCGATCGTGATGCAACCTTCACCAGTCATTTTTGGATAGAACTATTTTGACACACTGGCACTAAACTAAAGATGAGTTTCAGGTATCACCCACAAACAGATGGTCAGACTGAAATTATCAACAAATGTTTGGAAACTTATCTTCGTTGCTTCACCTCAAAACAACAACATCAGTGGGCAAAGTGGCTCCCTCTCGCTGAATGGTGGTACAATACCTCCTACCACACTACATCTAAAATGACCCCATATGAAGTAGTCTATGGGCAGTGACTACCAGTGCTCCTTCCATACACCCCCAATAGTTCACCAGTTTAGGTAGTCAACATGGTTCTCTGAACCCAAGATCAGATTCTTTGCATCTTGTAGGACAATCTTCACATGACAAGAAATTGAATGAAATAACAAGCCGATCAGCACCGTTCTAAGTGCACTTTTCAAGTAGGTGACATGGTTTTTCTTCATCTACATCCATACAAGCAATCATCCCTCAAACACAAAGGGCATCATAAGTTGGCTCCAAAGTTCTATGGGCCATATAAGGTTCTTTAGAAGATTGGGTCAGTTGCTTATAAATTGGAGCTTCCTCCTTCCTGTGTTTATCCAGTATTTCATGTCTCTTGTTTAAAGAAAGTTCTTGGCACCAACATCAGAGCACAAACTATTTTACTAGAACTGGATAATGAAGGATCCATCATTTTGGAGCCGGAGGCAATCCTTGATAGGTGCACTCATCAGCTTCACTCTCGATCCATCACAGAGGTATTAATTCAGTGGCGCGGAATGAAACCAGAGGATGCTACATGGGAACCACTCCTTCAGATTCAACAACAATTTCCACATGTTAAGCTTTGAGGACAAAGCTTTTCTAAGAGGGAGGGGATGTTAGGAACTCGTGTTTAACCCTTCTTTTTACTTTGTTATTATATTGTTGTTGGACGCATATGCTTTGTAAGTCATCCCATGAGTATTTTGTATTATCCCACATTCATGGGAAGTAATAGTTGTTTAAATTAGACTTAGTATATAAGTATGTGTTGAGGCCAATGAAGGCATCCAAAAATTTATTGTATTGAGCTTGCTCAAAGGAGGTTGCCCCCTCAAAGTGGCTTGCGATCAATAAATTCCTTCTGTGTTTCTGCTATTTCTATTATTTCGTGCATTTTTCATTATATTGTTGCAGGAGGTTCCTCTCAATATATATATATATTAGTTTTAGAAAAAAAAAATTATCTTATTGTATTGAGAAAATCACTAATGATTGATTAAATAATAATGTGAGTGATGTGTTACAACTAATCATTCTTACCTTGAATTTTGACTTAGAAGTAAAAATGAATTTAGTTATTGTGTCTATGAATGATTGCATCAGACAAGTGTTGACTATGGAATAAAGGAGAAGGGTAGGTTTCTATTCGTAACCTATCTGCCGCACATAGCTCAAAAAGATGCTTTAGCCAAAATGTCACAACCCTCTCGTCCTACCAAAAACAATTTAACCTAATAAACCTTCCTGATAAAATAAAATATAGGGGTAATTAATTAAATATTGACAATAGCAAAGGTAAAAATAAAATAAATAATAAACAATGATAATTTTTAATTTTTACAAATAAATGAATAATACAATTAAATTAATTAAATTAAATCATAAAATATATTAGAATTTACTTTAATTTTAAATTTATCATGCACAAATAATTCTCTTAAAATTTTACTAATTTTAAATTTTAAATGTGAGCTAATTTTGGAGATTAATTTTAAATTCTCTTTGTTAAATATTTACATGCAAAAATAACTCAACTAAATTTCTTTATTTAAGTGTAATTTTCTATTTGAATTCTAGTTATGTGACGCATGACTAAGATAATAAGAGAGTTTGCATGTCCTCTCATGAGTTCAGAGGAAGTTAACAACCTCTTAGTGTAAGATATCTATCCTTGATTGATCAGTTAAGTTACTCAATTTGTGGAGGCATTTCCTCCTCAAAATAAAATTAAAATGAATAGATTAGATTTCCTAGAACACTATAAAAGAAGACTAGAAGTGTATGGAAGAGGAGATGCAAAAAATTGGGAGCAAAAGCACACGAGATTAGAGGGAAGATTAGAGGAAGGGAAATAGTGAAGGAGCTAAGGAAGCCAACGACAGGAACAAGTAGGTGATTCTATCCTACCTGAATGTGACAGATGAATAACATTTATTAAATCTATTTCTATTCTTGTTAAAGTATGTGATTGAATACTGCTGCTTAGTCAACTTCTTGAAATGTTGAGTTTGTGAAATATTTTGATATTTTTACAATTACCAGAATCAGTTTAGCACTTTTCCACTTACTTCTGTTATTAAAGTTTTATCTGCTCCAATCAGAGTGTAGCAAGTTGCTATTGCATTTTGCAGGCTGGTCATTTGATGTATTATAGAATCCATTGCATTTTGTGGTTTTTTTGTTGTGCCCAGTTATTGATATTTGTAGAATATGAGTGTAGCTTATTGATTTTGTGTTTTAGAGTTTTGTTCTTTTGCAGAATCCATTGCATTTCATGAATGGTTTGTTTTTTTGTTTAATGTGATAAGTGTAGACACCTAATATTTGCCAATGCATCCTTCATGTCACTACATCACATTTGCATCACTTCCCACTTAACTATTAAATTAATGTTCTTCCATATTAATTAAATAATTCATAGATATCTCCATCATATTCCTCCATATTAATTAAATAATTCTAATTATTTAATTAAGATAATTTCCCTCCACACTTTAATTAAATAAATTCAAATTATTTATTTAATAAAATATTCCATTCCCTCCAAATAAATAAAATTTAAATATTTTATCTATTTATCCATGTGCACATGAAATTAAATAATTAATTTATTTAGTTTCCCGATTTTTCCCTCTCACCATAATTTCCTTTGATCAAGTCAGTTAACAGATCAATCGAAGCAGTTGACTCCTCAATCTATTCTGTTAACAAATCAATCAATTTTGTTAACAACCCAATCAATTCAGTCAACTCATAAATCAAATCTGTTAGCTCCCCTAATTTATGAGAGGATAAAGACACTTGTCACTCTCTCATTCATTTAAATCATCTCATCCAATTCCAACCTCTCTCTGATCATTCTCCACCATTGATCTTCATTTCTAGAAATCTATAAATAAAGCATCTTCTCAACCTCTCATCCATCTCTTATTTTCGTAAAATTATGTTGTTGCAATTCACTCGTTCATTTTGGGAGATCAAAGTTATGCTATTGAGTTAAACAATCCACATATCAAAGGAGCATATCCATTGGAGTTCAGGTGCATTCCAATCCAGTCAATTGGTGAGGTTGAATTTGTGTGCGAAGGAAGGTATAATTGATGTGTAATTTGATTTCTTTCATTTATCTTCGTATTGCATATTTTATCTATCACATTCTAGCACGCCCGATGGGACCCATGTCCCTTTAATTTAACCTTTTTTGGAAGAAATTCCTTGTGTTTGTGTAACAGGTTCAGAAACGTACTTCTGGCTACAACAACGTGCCTCCGGTTTAGGCTAGTGCGATTATGAGTTTATGAATAGACATTGACATTTGTGTTGGTTAGGGCTGATTTTTTAGGTTTTCTAACTAGATTTGATTGTTGTGACTAGGCTAAGCCTCAAATTTCTATATCCAATCACCTGGTGTTCTATTTTTCAAGGTCTAAGATAGATTTGTTTTTAGGTTTTAGATACTGTTTACAGAAATGCGCCTGTGGTTCATAATGGCGTACCTTTGGTTTCTTTGACAGTTGGCATCTTCTACTTGACCAGATCTAACCCTCTAGGCCTATGGATTACCCCTATTAGTGATTTCCTATTTTCTGTAAGACCCAAGTTCTATGAGCCCACAATGCAAATTTTAGTTGTGTGTGCCAATCCTTAGGGTTTCTTTCTAAAAGCTTCCAAAATAACATCAATCACATTTTTGTTTGTGGATTCAGAAACACCATTCCCTTGGGGATAATAATTGGAAGAAAACTTAATAATCACCTCATGCTCAAGATTACTTCCAGAGCAAAAGCATACCAAACCTAGAAATGATGTGTTCTTCCAAAAACTTGATGACTATGTCAGTAGTGTAGTCCTTGCAAGCCAATGCCTCCTTCCATCGTGTATAATAGTATGTTGCTTTCAAGACGAACCTATGTCCTATAGAATAATTTGGGTTAATCATACCAATTTATCTAGGCCCCATTGGGAAAATAGTCTTACCTCATACACAAGTTGTAGGGACATAGCAGGGTTCCTTTCCCTTGAAGTTGAAGTTTGGAAAATATGGAATCTTCTGACATGTTGATGGGCATCTTTGAAAATATCAGTGTAGTAGTACCCTACTCTGAGTATCTAGTGTAATGTAGCATCTCCTGATCCATGTCCGGTTCCAAATTTACCTTGAAATTTAGTCAATACATGTTCTGCCTCATGTTTGATCAAACATCAGAGATATAATCCCTTGAAATTTCTCTTGTACAAGACTCCTGATTTGATCATATATTTATGACTTTAATTCTCAATGCTTTCCTCTGAGTGGAGTTCATATGATTAGGACACCTATTGCTCAACAAATATTACACTATGTCCTGGTACCAAGGATCAGTAGTGATACTTTCCACTAAGTAATGATGACAATAATAAGCAGATCTAGTTCCACTAGGGTTTTAGACAATCCCTGTCCCCTAACCAACTTCGTTGGATGTATTTCCAAATCAAACTCTTGTAGGGTTGTCATCTATTTTCCTCTCTTTTCTCCCAACTCATTCTACATCAGCATAGACTTAAAAATTGGGTTTGGGACGATAGCCACAACTTTGCTCCTTAATATGTAATGCCTAAATATTTTAACAACTTTGATTAGGGCATACACCTGCTTTTCTACGTATTGATACCTGACCTCTATATCCTTGAAAGGGGCACTCATGAATGCTATGGGACTTTTGTCTCCTCCTTTCTTCTAAGTTAGAATGATTGCACAAGAAGCTTCAGATGCAAAATAATCGATGTAAAAAGGGAGCGTATAATTAGGACTAGTTAATATAGGTGCTTGAGAAATAGAAACCTTGATCTTAAAAAAGGCTTGTTTGGCTTCAACGGGCCACTCCTCCTTAGCATCCTTCTTTGATATATCATTCAATGGGTTAACCATCTTAGCGAATCTTGTGATGAACTTTCTGACAAAATTGATCTTACCAAAGAAGGATTTGAGTTCTTTTTTGCTATTAGGTAAGGGGATCTTTCAGATAGCTTCAACTCTTTCAAGATCAATGGAGATTCCTTCTTCAGATATGACATGTCCTAGGAGTTTCCCTTCTGTTACTCTGAATATGCATTTCTTAGGGTTCAAGGAGATCCCATAATGCCTACACCTTCAAAGTATTTTCCTTAAATCATTTACATGGTCATCTCGATTCTTAGAAAAGACAATCAGGTCATCCATGTAGGTGATGATGCACTTTCCAACCAAACCTTTAAAATCCATATCCATAGCTCTCTGGAAATTGGCACCTACATTGATTAGACCGAAGGGCATCCTTCTATAAGCATAATTACCCCACTTACAGGTGAAAGTGGTCTTTAGTCGATCTTCTTCTTCAATCATAACCTGGTTATATCCTAAAAATCCATCAAGGAAGGACATCATCTAGGAGCCATTGATGATTTACAAAACCTCATCGAGAGAAGGAAGTGGGTGGTTATCTTTCTTAGAGTCTCTATTCAAGTTTCAAAAATCTACATAGAGCCTTATCTCTCCATTCTTCTTTCTCACTGGAACCAAGTTGGCTACCCAAGTGGAATGTCTAACAAGGAAGATAATCCTAGTGGATAGTAGTTTTTGTACTTCTTTGTATATCATTGGTTCCAATAGGGTGTTAATTGGCCCGAGTTTCTATCTAAATAGCTTGGAGTTAGGCTTCAAAGGAAGAGTATGCTGGAAGATGGAAGTATCAAAAGTGTTAATATCTTCGTAACTCCATGCTATTACATCTCTTAATTCCTTTAGCGCTTGAATGAATCATTCTCTTTCTTCATGGCAGCAAGCCTTCCCAATAAAAACATTCTTGACCTGATGCTCATCTCTGAGGTTGATAGTGTCAAACTTACCACCTTCCAAATTGTCCTGTGTTCTTTTCTTTGATTTCTAGTCCATGTCAGACAACCTTTCCAATGTTACCAGTCCTTTGGGAATATTGTTGGTCTTCAGGTTGATGATCTCACTTTCATTGATCTCAAAGGGATCTCGGTCACTTTCATCAATGATTTATGTTTCAAAGACACCAGTATTAGTAATGAACTCAAGAATATGTTTATCATCTTCAAATACCTGAAAGTGCCTGACATTGTCTAGGATTCTAGACACGAGACTGACTCTATTGAGAATGTCTTCAACTTCAAACCTGTCATGGGTTCTAGGGTACTAACTGTTGTATACACCTAAAAATGACATGACTCTGTCTAAATAAATATTTTAAATATCTATGTCATCTTAATATTCTTCTATCAATAAATAAATAAATAAATAAATTTATTTATTTGATTCATTTTCCTCCAATTAATTGAATAAATTACATTTATTTAATTAATTTCGTCAGTGTCAACTTTATTCTTCTAAACTGTATACACCTAAAAATTACATGACTCTATAAAATAAATATTTTAAATATTTATTTCATCTTCATAGTCCTCTATCAATAAATAAATAAATTTATTTATTTATTTGATTCATCTCCTCTCATTTAATTAAATAAATTACATTTATTTAATTAATTAAAGTTTCATCCACATCAACTTCATTCTTCTAAAATAATTAAATAATTTTAATTATTTAATTAAATCTTTTATTCTTCCAAATTTAAATAAAATGTAATTTTATTTAAATAAAATCTTAAATCTCCACAAAATAAAATATATTTAATATTTTATTTATTCCTCCAAATTATCTACAAAAGTAATTAAATAAATTCATTTATTTAATTATGCTTTCTTATCTTAAAAAATCCTTCTTATCTTCTAAAAATATATTCTTCTTGTCATACAAAAGAAAAAGCTGAGTTAAAGCAACTTTAAAGCAACTTTGCTCTTAAATTAGAAAAATAAATTCTAATTTAAGAAAACAAAAACTCATCCTCATCAACAAAGTAGTTAACTCAAACATAGCTTCTTTTTGAATGACACATGTCCTTCTATTGGTTGCACGTTCCTCAACCATCCCCCTCTGTTGATCTTCTCATTTCTTCTCAACCATTGATCTTCTCCCACACAACTCTATAAATACAACCCTCTTCTTCTTCATTTAAGATCCATCGTTTGAGCAAACTTATGCTGCAGGAAATATAGCGCGCCATTGGTACCCATCTCCATAGCACTTCATTATCATCCATCAATATTGTGTTGAAGCTCATCTTCAACACATCAAATATCATAGCCATTCTATTCTTGTCATCTTCAACAAGCAAGGGAGCATACGTTTCTGAGGGCTTCATTATTATCAAGATCAAGAATAGATAGGCGAACAATGGAAGGCGTAAGGTAAAGGTTGTAAGTATCTTCATTTGTTATTTTAAATCTCCTTTTCCTTCATATTTCATTGATGTATTGGGTTTATTATTGTTATTGATTAATCCACATTTCACCCATTCACATTTTGGCACCCACTGTGGGGCCCTTGCCCCTTTATCTAATAAAAAATATGAGTTTTTGAGACGCAGGTTCCGTACAGGTTTCGTATAGGCTTCTGACAGGTTGATATGGCACATCTGAGAAATCCCATGACGCATATACCTCTTGTCCCGACGCATGCATAAGTTTGGCGCATTCAATCTCTGAATCGACACTTTTACCTTCTGCTCCAGCGCTTTTGTAGATACCACGCATACACACTATATTTCGGTGCTTATACTCCCTATTCTAGCGCCTGTGTAACTCCGACGCATCTACCCGGGTTTATGGCACTTTTATATTGTATAACGCATTTGTTAAAATAGCGCATATGTCTCCTATTACAGTGCTTTTGACACTTGTCTTAGCGCATCTATAAAACGGCGCATGCAATCTTTGTTTCTGCGCATTCAGACTGCATAGCGGTGCTTCTGTTCTGCACTGTGTTTTTAGGGTTTCATCTGGTTTTTTATGTTTGAGCTAACATTGTCTTGCAGGATTAGAGGTTGGATTAGATCATTTAGTTGCATTGATTAGTTCATTTAGATTAATTAGGGGAAAAAGTAACAAAAAAATGCATGCATGCAAATTTCACAGTCTTTAACTAGGATGGAGAGTAACTGAACCACTACTATCTTTGCATTGTTGATTTCTTTTCCTAGTTAGATCATTGCTATCTTACAAACAGGAAAATGAACATTGCTATCTTTTTAAACACTTCAAAGTTAACAAATGCGTGAGTGCACAAATAGATAGCTCATTTAGTTGTTCTCTTTTTAACTAGGATTAGATAAATCAGTGTCTTCTGTGATTGTTGAATGACAATAGGCTTATGCTCTCCCCTTAACTGGGTGACCAGAATGCTAGACTTGTTATTCCATTTGTTTAACCTTTAGAGGGGCCTGCCCTTGGATGCACACCTATCCAAGTGGGAACAACCCTGAGTGGTAACAGGCTAAAGCCAAGCCCTACCAATCCACTTAAAATAAATTGTGTTTGAGGTGAAAATCTCCTGCAACGAGTGCTGTTGTGTTACACTGACGGCCAACCTCCCCCAAAACCCTCTAAGGCATAACCCTTAGAGGCTGGGAGACTCCATAACGGAGAGTAGTGCCATCGCATGTGTAACCACTCAAACGGTTGTCTTGACTATGAACCACTTGTTTAGTATACCAAAAACCCCTATTTGTTGATGCAAAGGGCGGAGCCTTTGAAACGGCCTCGATTCATGTGATTCTTAGTAGAGGTAGCAGGGACAATCCTATGGTTTGGTGGGGGTATGAGCCTAAGGAAACCCAGCTATGGTATGCATGAGAAGTGAGTGTCGTGGAGGGGAGCCGGGCTACCAGATCCTAGAGCTACACACTTTGAATTTGCACAGCTAGAGGATTCAACGAATATTGTCCTATACAGCCTAGGGTGTACTTGCTTTTGAGTCAAAAAGTCCAAAAATACAAAAAAAATAACAAAAGATAAAAATCATGAAACTTCTATGTGTTTGTTGTGTCTTTTCCATAATTGAATATTAATTCTCAAAAACACCAAGTTTTCAAACCAAAAATAGAAAAATCTTGAAAAACGTTCCAAAATTCTGCAAAACCAAGACAAAAATTAGAATTGCGCATTTGTCCCGACTAGCGGCGCATTTGATCAGACTTGCAGCGCTTTTAAACTCTATTGCAATGCATTTAAAACATTGCCAGTGTTGTGCATTTGATCTGACTTGTGGCGCATTCACACTCTGTTGCAGCGCATTTACTTCTACGCATCCAACCCAGAGAGCAAATCCGTACCTTCCAAAAGCAAAATTTGCAACTTTTTCAAAAAACCATTTCAAACCTATCTCAATTTTTCCAGAATCTGATTAAAATCTTGCAAGACAACCATTTTCCTCTTTTTCCATATCATAGCTACTTTTTCCACACCATATCATCCAAAATCTTGCAAAACTCTTCCAAAACCCAACAAGGTTAGAACTGAGTTATTCTTGATCACATCACATCTCAAACAAACCTAGTGAGTCTCCCCTATCAAGGATCACTTATCCTTTTCTCTTAGAACTCCACTATGGGATTGTACAAGACTAGTCCACATCAAGTAAACTGATTTCTATCATCCTTGCTTCAACTATCATTTTGTCCATCCACTTGTTTCACACCAATTGATCTAAGGAGAACCTTGCTAAAATCTTGTCGCATTCTAGCACCTTGCTCAAAAGCTCACTTCATCCCATCTCTAGTCACCTTGCATGGTCTTAACAAGATTACAAAAACAAAAGCAGATTGAAATGGATGAGAAAATTGTTCCAAACGCTCACGAAAGTGATGAAGGAATTTCTATGGAAGAGATCCGTCAAACGCAGCATGACCCCAAATTTCAACGCCTATTGGAAAAGGTACTTGCCCAAGACCCTACCAAATTCTTTTTAGACCTAGCACATCTAGGAGTCAAGCTCCCTAAAGATTTTGACATAGAGGCTCTAAAAGAAACCGAGGATGAAAGAAACCCTGAGGGAAGTAGACATGAGAAAGAAACACCTTCAGACAAAAGCAAAACAACCACTGATGCTACGGATGCCCTAAGTCTAGTGAACCAACAAATCCAACCTTTACAACAATAATTCACAGACATGAAAATAGGAGCATCGACTAAACATTACACCCTAGAGGATATTTCACCATATCCTTTTGATAGGACCTTAATCGTGATACCTTTCCCCTCTAAATTTGAGGTGCCAAAATTTGATAAATATCGAGGAAAGGGTGATCCAAGGGACCACATTAGGGAATTCAATGCTGCATGCCTTGAGGTCTCACACAATGACACTTACCTTATGCGACTATTTCCAAGGAGCTTGGGAGGACAAGCCATGAATGGTTTTCTAGACTACCACCTGGCATTAAAACATTCAACGAACTTGTAGACAAATTTGTCACCCACTTCTCTTACGATATTGAGCACGACACCTCAATATTGGATCTTTGTAACACCAAGCAAAAAGGTGGAGAATCTTTCGCCACCTTCCTACAAAGATGGAGATAGTTAGCAAGTAAGTGTCCACACCAAATGCCTGAAAAACAAATGTTGGAAATGTTCGTCCATAACTTACAAACTGACCTAAGCTATCAGATACAAATCCAATGTCCTACTTCCTTTAGCAAGGTCATTGAGATGGGTCTCATCATTGAAAAAGCTTTAATTGCCAAGGGTCAAATAAAGCTCTATAAGGACACTCCTAGTACCAACACCAACACAGATAAACCATGATTCTGGACAAAGAACAAAAACATTGTGAATGATGGGGTGGTGGATGCCAAGAATGTGGCACCTAAGCAACCAATCTTCAACTTATCAACTCCTCAAAACAACCCCCCGCAAAACAAACCAAGGAACACTGAATCACGGTTTACCAACTTTCAACCTAGGAGAAAGTTTACACCTTTGGGAGAATCATTGGAGACAGCCCTACGAAAGTTAATCACAAACAAGATCATAACACTTCCCTTGGTAAGAGAGTATGAACCAAAAGTCAAACCCCATTGGTGGAACGACAACGATTTCTGTGAGTACCACCAAAATAGGGGGCACAAAACCAACGATTGGATTGCGCTCAAGCACACTATCCAAGATTTGATTGAGCAAAACAAAATATCACTTGATGGGCATACCTCTAACAATGATCACCAGGCATTCAAGGATCCTCTTCCCAACTACGAACAGGGAGGACCTTCCAACTGAAACAACGGTGGATCTAACAACTCAAATTACACAAATGTCACCTTTGACTATGTTGTTAATCATATCGCGGAAGGTGATTCACGCATCAATGTGATCATTATAAACAAAGATCCAGATTGCAATGTTACCACATGCAGTAACAGAGTCACTCTTAGAGGATCCCCCGCCACGCCGGCTAATCAGTACAATATCTTGGATCAACTCCATAAGACACTTGCACATATCTCCATCCTGGAACTTTTGCGTCTATCCCCGTCCCATAGGGCCATTCTTGACAAAGATTTAGAGGAGGCCTCTGTCCCTACAAACCTCGCTGAAGAACAATTCTAAACCATGGTAGGTCACATTACCTCGCCTCATTCCCTATCATTCACTGAAAAGGATGATATGTCAATCACCCAACCCCATAACGCCTCTCTTCATATCAAAGCCTTCATACACAAACACAAGATAAAGAGAGTCCTAATTGATGGAGGAGCTGGTTTGAATATTTGCACCTTGAAGCTAATCCTTACATTGGGGTTTTTAGAAAAGGCTATAGATCCAAAAAAGAAAATCACTATCAAAGCCTATGATGAGGAGGAGAGAACTTCCAAGGGAATTGTCATTTTACCAATCAGAGTGGGACCTATAGTAAAAGATGTGGCTTGCCAAGTCCTCGATATGGAGCTAGCATACAACATTCTTCTTGGGAGACCATGGATACATGCTCTGAAAGCAGTGTCATCAACATACCATCAATGTATCAAATTCCCTTACGAAGGTCAAGAGATCACCATTCAAGGTGACCCCAACCCATTTCAGTACTGTAACTCCATTCATCCTAAACCTGAAGTGGTAATTCCTAACAACCATGCTTCTGCTTCATCCTCATCTCGTATTGACCCAGCTACACTTGCTTCCTCTTCAAAGATGTCCCAACCTGACCTCAAACTCAAGGATAAAGGCTTGGGTGAGTACACAATCTCCCAATCCCTCTGCTTGGCACAGCTCCCCCTATCTCCAAAATCATATGGAAGACCTACTCTGAGAAAACCCAAAGCAGACATAGCTACCAAAGGACCCTTTGTCAAATGGGGCAGCCTCAAAGATGAGAGTGATGAGAAAGATATCCTGCAGTGGTTATACAAGGATGAAGACAGTTCATCAACACAACATGACCAGCACACTATACCAACTAAACAATATGGTCAAGGATTCCAAATGCTACAAAGAATGGGGTATGAGGGACATGGTTCACTCGGTTCAAGAAAGGATGGTATCATTGAACCCATCCAACCTCATACCTTAACAGTTCGAGACACTACAGGGCTAGGTTAAAATGGCACATCAAGAACCAATAGAGCCAAGAGGAATAAAGGTAAACAACCAGAAACATCCACTAGTAATCTGGTTGAGCAAATTTAGCAACTGCTATTGGGGAGTGAGACCAATTCTAACGAATACGAATGGGATAACCTCTCTGAGCTATCTTGTGATGATAAAGGTATCGATGTTCTCCACGAATATGACCCAACCCATGCTAATGAGAGATAAGGCCCAAGGGCTAGACCGCTAGAGTCTGACCCGCGTAATAAAAATAGTGAATGTCGCGAGGAAAGAATGATACCTCCCTTGACGGACCCGTTAATAGAGAGTACCATCGCAGACTTTATTCGTGCTTTTAACAAATCTATCCTAACCATCAACACCATCAAACCAGACCAACCCAATGATCCCTTACCACTAGTGCACCCTAAACTCATAGACTGGGACCTACAAGGCACTACCCCTGAGCTCGATACCTTTGAGAACGATGAAGCCATCATAGACTATCTTGAGCTTAGAGATCACATACCCGCAGGAGACCACAGAGTTGGCTATGCTATAGAACTCAATGAGAAGGCCTATTTTGGAGAGAGTGCCAAGCCTTTCAGTCTCAAAAATATCAAAATAAAAGAAAGATCTAATGGTGAAAACTGTTCTGCGACAGTGTTAGATCATGAAAAAAGTAAAAATATAGACATATCTAATGGTGAAAACCTCTATGAGGTGTCGAAGGATGAAAGGCTTGACCCTCTACCCAATCTTACACATCAGGAGAGATCTTCAATCTTGATAGAACCAGTAGAACCGATCAATGTCAGTACAGGTGATGATCTTAGAATGATCCACATGGCAAAGGATTTAATAGAATAGGAAAAACCAACATTTACTGACTTCTTCAAAAGAAAACAAATCAACTTTGCTTGGACATATGCAGACATGCTAGGGCTAGATCTGAATCTTATAACACATCACTTATCTCTAGCTCCAGGAGCTAAACTAGTAAAGCAAAAACTCAGAAAGATGCACCCACATGTGGCCCTCATGGTAAAAGAAGATCTAAAGAAACTGTTGGATGTCGGATTCATCAGACCCATAGACTATCCTGAGTGGGTTTCGAACATAGTACCAGTCGCTAAACCAGATGGTAGAGTCTGAATATGTAATGACTTCAGGGACCTGAACAAAGCTTGTCTGAAAGATGATTTCCCCCTGCCAAACATTGACATGATTGTAGATCTCACGACAGGGCACACCATGTTGTCACTAATGGATGGTTTTTCTGGATATAACCAGATAAAAATTGCACCTGAAGACCAACACAAGACTGCATTTACATGTCCTTGGGGCACCAATTGTTGGTGTTTCATGCCATTTGGTTTGAAAAATGCCGGTGCAACATATCAGAGAGCTATGACCACAATCTTCCACGACATGATGCACACTATAATGGAAGACTATGTTGATGACATTCTGGCAAAATCACTCACAAGAGAAGGACACCTGGCCGTACTAGACAAAATCTTTAATAGACTGGAAAAGTTTAATGTGCACCTCAATCCAAAGAAGTGCATGTTTGGAGTTACCTCAGGTAAGCTACTGGGATACATAGTGTCTGCCAATGGAATTGAAGTCGACCTTGCTAAAGTGAAGGCCATAATGGAAATGCCACCTCCTAAGAATCTCACTCAGCTAAGGTCTCTACAAGGAAAATTACAATCTATCAAAAGATTCATTTCTCAATTGGCAGACAAGTGCCACCCATTTTCTCACCTTCTATATAAGAATGTCCCTTTCAAATGGAATGATTCATGTGAGCAGACATTTCAGTAGTTAAAAGAATATCTCATGAAGCCACCTATATTGATGCCACTGATTCAGGGTAAACCTCTGCTATTGTATATCTCAGCCACACCAATAGCTCTAAGAGCTCTCCTTGCACAACAAAATTATGATGGGAAAGAACAAGCAATATACTATATTAGTCGAACACTTGTTGGATACGAACTACAATATACACCAATCGAAAGAGCATGTCTAGCTGTTGTCTTCGCTTCACAAAAGTGGAGACATTACATGCTGTCACATTCTGTCAAACTGGTAGCAAAAATTGATCCACTCAAGTACCTACTCAACAAGGTAGCCCTTACAGGTAGATTGTCCAAATGGGTCATACTTCTTAGTGAGTTCGATATCGAATATGTAGACAAGAAAGCAATAAAAGGCTAAGTACTTGCAGATCAACTGGTAGATGCACCCCTAACAGATGATAGCCCTTTGAGCTTTGAATTTCCATATGAATTTATCTTTCACATAGCCACAACAATCTAGAAAATGTACTTTGATGGATCATACACTCAGCATGGATCAGGACTAGGTATCTTGTTGATCACACCTAGTGGCGACACCATTCCTAAATCATACAGACTACTCTTTCCCTGCACTAACAACGTGGCAGAGTATGCAGCCCTAGTCATTGGTATCAAGCTAGCAGTTGAATGGAATATCCGAGAACTTCAGGTATATGGTGACTCATAGTTGGTCATAAATCAAGTAAATAATGACTACCAGATAAAAGATGAGAAACTAATCCCTTACAAATGGATGGTAGATGATTTCAAAGAATACTTCGTCAAGATCTCTTTTGAACAGATACCAAGGATTGAGAACAAAGATGCAGACGCCATGGCCACGATTGCATCTCTCCTCAATATTCCAGATAATCAATCACGTTATGAGTTCTTGGTAGAGCCAGTATCCTGTCCTGCATATGACACCCCTGAATCCCATATCATTTGCCACATTATTGGAGCTGATTCCCCCCTCTATGGAAAAATATTTGCCTATCTTAAAGAGAATACCCTCCCACCTGATCTATCTAGTAACCAAAAACAAACCTTCATCCATCAGGCATCCCAGTATGCCATTGTCGCCAATACCCTATATCACAGAGGTCTCGATGGTACTCTCCTTAGATGTCTCAATAGTGAGGACTATCAAACTACCCTGAGCAAAGTACACGACGGTATATGCGGGACTCACTCTAGTGGCCCTACCCTATCTAAGAAACTCATACGCATGGGGTACTACTGGCCAACAATGGAACAAGATTCCTATCATTTTGTAAAGAAGTGCAAAAAGTGCCAAATCCATGGAAACCTGATACATGCACCAGCACAGGAGCTACAGCCATTAATGACTCCTTGGCCTTTCTGTCAGTGGGGACTCAACTTAGTGGGAAGGATTCACCCTTCTTCATCCAGTGGCCATAAATTCATAATCACTGCCACCGAGTACTTCACGAAGTGGATTGAAACCGTGCCTCTAGCCAATATCACAGGCAAGCATATTGCCTCGTTTATCTTGAACTATATCATTTGTCGCTATGGTATCCCTTCGTCTATTGTCACGGATAATGGAGGACCCTTCAAAAATCAAGATGTCAGGGAATTATGTGACAAATTCCATATCCAGCACCACTTTTCAACCACCTACTACCCCCAAGGAAATGGCCAGGCAGAGGCATCTAATAAAACCATTTTGAAAATCCTAAAGAAGACTGTCAATGATGCCAGCTGAGACTGGCATATCCAACTGAATCCCACGTTGTGGGTCTACCGTACAAGCATCCACACACCCATAGGGGCAACACCATACTCCCTAGTCTATGGATTTGAAGCTATCTTTCCCATTGAAGTCAAGATCCCATCCTTGCAAGTTTCGTTAAAAGGTCTCATATTTGATGAAGAATATAGAGTGTCCAAACTTCAAGAATTAGAGTTGCTCGAAGAGAGAAGGCAACAGGCCTTTAACCACCTAAAAGCATATCAACAATGAATGTCCAAAAGCTGTAACCATAGGGTAAAGCCCCGAGTATTCCAAGTTGGTGACCTAGTCCTCAGAGGAAATCCCAGAAATCGGCAAGATAGAGAAAAGAAAGGCAAATTCAAGCCTAATTGGCTAGGTCCCTATGTCATCATCGCAGCTTATGGATTAGGGGCATATCAATTGGCTACATCTGAAGGTGAACTATTTGATGATCTTATCAACATCATGCATCTTCGCAAGTTCTATACCTGAAAACCCCAATATAAGGGAGTCCTAAAAAATTCCAAAAAAATAAAAAAATGATAAAAAAAATAGAACAAAAAAAAATCAAAAAAATAGAAAAGTAACAAAAAAATTGTCCTCTGGTGAAAACCTGGCAAACAGGTGCCTTGGATAGGTACCATGATGAAAACCTAGCAAACAGGCATCATGTGTACTTTTAGCTTTCGTGCAAATAAAAGCAAGTGGTGAAAACCTGGTAAACAGGTGCTATCTGCGACAAACCACTTCCTCCATCTATTATGACTTCACGTCTCTTGTCGTTTGTCTTGAACCAATCCTTTGAACCATTGTTGAACTACGTCGCCTATGAGTTATCATGTAGGCAAGGCCATTCTTAATGCACCCTTGAGGCTCCACTCCACTCCACTCCCCTTCCTTTCTGTCCATTCGTTCCAGTGTCATCTGTCTTTCTGTCCATACCATTTATGCATCTTGGCCATCGCCTAGGTCTTAGGTCCATTAGGTTCACCTCGAACTATGTTGCCTCTGTGTCGTCACGTAGGTAAGGCCATTTAGTAATGAGGCCCCGAGGCACTAGGTTAGTCCCCTAGGGTCCGTCTCTCCATGTCTGTTTGTCCTATCGCCCATAATAAGTCGATCCTTGTCTAAACTGGGGGTAACTCCTCAACCTAGTTACAGATTTGGATTCTTGAAGTGCCACATTTTCTAAGAGGATACCAATAAAGGATTGTGATACCTTTCACTAGACAAGCAAGCGCAACAAAACAAAGCAAAAATCTTGACCCAAAACATCAACCTGTCCAAAACAGAACACTGTACCAAAACACTCAAACCAATTTTGTATCAATTATGGCAAAAAGACACATCTAATGCAAGAATGTTTTGTGAGTAGGTTAACTTACAAAGTCTTGGATTTTTGTCATTGTGTCTTCCTATGCTACTCAAAGATGCCAAAAGCTAGAGATGCTATGATGGGGGCATAATCTTTTTCTTTGTCTATTGCTTGTGGATTAAACTTTAGTAATGTGATGACCTTTGTCTAATGACATGATCAACAAAAGATCATCGAGGACTCCAAGGTCTGAACATGAAAAGGGGCAATCCTTGTCTAGTGAAACGCAAGAAGTACTCAGGTCATCTAGATTCAAGTTTGACTAGATGCTTGTATCAACTTGCTATATCAAAATCCATGTAAGGAATACTCAGGTCATCTCGGTGTAATTATACCTAGATGCTTGTATTTTCTTACAACATTTCAAAAAGAGAAAAATACCAAAAAGTGCCCAATGATGAAAGCAAAAGACTTGCAAAATATTAAGATGACAATCCGTATCCATCCCATATCATCCATGCAATAAGAACATCCTGCAGTATATCAAAATGAAATCCTATACCTCTTCATTTCTTCTCTTCCACCTATCTATATCATCTCTGTGTCAATTGAGTACATTTGGACATATCAAAAACATAACATAGGTCACATATCACATCACATGAGATAGTCATTAACATAATTAAATCATTTTGCATACATCAGAAGTGCATTAGGTCATCCACATACATTTGCATCCATATACCACAACAAAAACAAAAAACATAGACATATCCATATAGAGCTGCATAATCATATCCATAAACATTTGCATATCATATCACCCTAATCCATCTAGTATGCATCACATACACAAACACATCATAAAATAGATTGCATCCATAACATATCAACATAAAAAACATGAGCATATAGAACATCCATAATTGCATCATCGTATAGAGTGTAAAAACATGTCCAAATGTACAATATGTCAAAAATATCTGTCCAAATCTCTCAATCATATCATAAAAATGTATACAAAGTACAACAAAATGGTGATACATGTCTTAGGGCAAAAATGGTACATATGCAGGCTATCTCAGCCATAAAAAATGTGTATATCAACTCAAAAATGGTACAAGTGTCCAGGTCTAGCTAACCCTGCTGCCATGGAGCACTGCTCCCTGCGCTGCCCTCTCCTCTATCTCCCCCTGACTGCTGGGGACCCCTCACTGATCCTATAGATCAAGACCCACCTGCCCTCTAGGATGCCACAGACTGGCTCCTGAAATTGGTCGCCCGTTGATCCGCTGCCACTGCCCCGTGGTATAACCCTCTATAGTATTGAGCCTACGCCTGCGCTCTACCAAGCTCACTCTGTACCTAGGCTAACTGTGTTTGGGCCTGCTGCACCTGTGATACCAAAAATCTAGAGGTACAATCTGTACCCATAGCTATCATTGCTGCATCCCTCTCTTCCCTCATCGCCCTCGCACTAGCCAAAGCTGCGTCTCTCTCTGGATATCTCTGATATCCGCCCTGCATTCACATCTCTTCGAGAGTCTGCTGCTCTTAGATGAGCCCTCAGCTGCCTAATCTGACCCTGTAGTGTCGTAATGGCCTGTTGCTGTAAATCAGGCTGCGGAGCCTGTTGTGCTGACACCTGCCCCTATACCTGCTGCTGTGCCACCTATTGTGGTGGTGACGTCTGCCTCTACTGTGCTGCCACCGGCTATACTAGCCCTTGTGCCTGCACCTATCCCACAGCCTGCGGCTGTACAACTGCCTGTTGACCCAAAGGACTCTCCCCAAACCTCCTCCTCTATCTAGGTCGGCCACCTCCTTCTCCATCTGCTCCTCCTCCTCCATCATCCCCCTACCTCCCTCTCCTCCTCCTCCATCCTCCCCTCCTCCTGCTGGCTGCACCCTCGTCATCTGAATCATCCTCGTCTATACGAGGAGCTAACTCTTCGGGCCCTGAGTATTTGGGAAATGGATGCCCCGCAAACCACTCCTCATAATCTGGCGTCATGCCCGCATCCACAATGTCCCTCCTCATGGACTAACCTGCATGAGGAATCTGCTAAAAGTCTGTCAAAGCCTCCTCATATGAGCCACAAGACCCCACCTATATCTCTCTGCATGAGTCCTCGCAAAATGTGTTTGTCCCTGTGGTCTACCCTGTACTCGGCCAAACTATCTCTGCACTCGGCTCACAATCTATCACTCCAGAATATACCTAGTCCTATCAATGAGCCACTGAGTCTAGAAGCAATATGGAAGCTTGTCTGCCTCATCATCCCATACCTCGCAGTCTAGGTATGGGCGCTAGATAACCAAATCTACATTATCAAACGCGTGCCTCTAGTACTCTAGCTTCCCCAGCTTGTGCTGGGAAATCACACCTGCGTAACCATAAATGTAGGGCTCATCCCTCTGCCTATGAAATAGACATACTGGCCGTGTGATAGCTATGTGCTCCCACAACCAAAACTGCAAGAGAGACACGCCTGCTGACAAACTGGCTCCTCTATGGTACACCACCTGGTGCATATCTCTGTATAAGTGTGCAAGCACGCACACACCCCATGCATACCGGGTCTCATCCATGATCATACTCTCTAGCACCCTCCCACAGCCAATCGGGAAGCCGTGTGACCTCCTATCAGGCATACTATGCCATCGATCAATCCTGCCACTATGCCTGGGAAGTAGTCATAACAGTCATGAATATCCTGCCACGAAATCACCTGCTCCACCAACTCTGGGTCATCAAACACCTGTCTGCACTCGGCTAATCCAGCATCCCATTGTGACTCATACTCGACCAACTCTCCCTGAATAGGGAGGTGTAGAATCTGATATACGTCCTCAAGAGTGATCGCCATCTCCCCCATCAGAAGATAGAATGTACCATCCTCGCTGTGGAATCGCTCCACTACTGCAGTCAACATAGCTTGGTTCGCGTGAACCTCAGGCATGAAACAAACATAGTGCAAACCCATCGCACCAAGCACCTCACAGTTAATCTCAGTCAACATGTACCGCTGCAACAACGGCAATGGGAACTGCTCTCGTGACATAAGGGTATCCCAAATATCCTCCTGCAACCAAACCAAGCATAACATCAGAGAAATCCATATCCAAGAAAGCCTACTCAAAGCAATCAAACTATCCTATCATTGGCTTAACATATCAAATTAATCAAAACAACATATCATCTCTTGACCAGATTCTCGGTAATCTCAGAGATCGCTTATCAATTGATGCATCGATCAAGGTGCCAATTGGGTTCATTTCGTTAAGTCAACTGGTTTTCCTAGTGCAAATGCGTCGATCCAGGTGGCAAATGCACTGGTCCATATCACATGTGCCGCTTCACCGTGAATGCACCACCCTTTGACGTGTATGCACCATTCTGGCACATGCGCCGCTTATTATGTCACATGCGCCGTTCCAACATAGATGCGCCAATTCATAGCTTGTATGTGCTAAACTACCATATGCACCGTAGTATATCTCAAATGCGTCATTTAGCAGCATAGGCACCATTTTGGAGTGTGTCGTTCGGCGCATCTGTCCTAGTATTTTTCCCTAAGCATTTATTGCCCTAATAAATGACTTTTAGTGAGTTTTGATGAACTACATACCGGGGGTCCTCCCTCTGCTGGCCGATCGAACTATCAGACTCGCTCAAACTAGTGCTCCTCATGCGGAATATCTATCTCTCTGGCTGCCATGCTCTCCTAAGCTCTCAAAAGACCAATCAAGTAAGGACAAGTGTGCAAATGAATAGAACTTGTGGACCCAGCTCCTATTTATAGCAAGTGAACCATATCTGACTATATGACAACTGCGACTACTTTCCATGTCTGTTTTCTCTGAACCATATCCCATTTTTCTCCATCCTAACCCGCTTTTCACCTTCTTCTTCGTGATATTGTCCATCTCACGCCTTCTGCCTTCTTCCTGTCCAATCTCCCGAGGGGGCATCCTATCGTTAAACTTGTACCAGGGGCAAACTGGGGCATGTATCACTGTCAAAAATTCTTATTCTTTGAAACAACGTGATAAAACACATTGCATCAAAGAGGGGCAAAATGTATACACCTAAAAATGACATGACTCTACTAAAATAAATATTTTAAATATTTATTTCATCTTCATAGTCCTCTATCAATAAATAAATAAATTTATTTATTTATTTGATTCATCTCCTCTCATTTAATTAAATAAATTATATTTATTTAATTAATTAAAGTTTCATCCACATCAACTTCATTCTTCTAAAATAATTAAATAATTTTAATTATTTAATTAAATCTTTTATTCTTCCAAATTTAAATAAAATGTAATTTTATTTAAATAAAATCTTAAATCTCCACAAAATAAAATATATTTAATATTTTATTTATTCCTCCAAATTATCTACAAGTAATTAAATAAATTCATTTATTTAATTATGCTTTCTTATCTTCAAAAATCCTTCTTATCTTCTAAAAATATATTATTCTTGTCATACAAAAGCAAAAGCTAAGTTAAAGCAACTTTGCTCTTGAATTAGAAAAATAAATTCTAATTTAAGAAAATAAAAACTCATCCTCATCAACAAAGCAGTTAACTCAAACATAGTTTCTTTTTGAATGACACATGTCCTTCTTCTATTGGTTGCACGTTCCTCAACCATCCTCCTCCATTGATCTTCTCATTTCTTCTCAACCATTGATCTTCTCCCACACAACTCTATAAATACAACCCTCTTCTTCTTCATTTAAGATCCATCGTTTGAGCAAACTTATGCTGCAGGAAATATAGCGCGCCATTGGCACCCATCTCCATAGAACTTTATTATCATCCATCAATATTGTGTTGAAGCTCATCTTCAACACATCAAATATCATAGCCATTCTATTCTTGTCATCTTCAACAAGCAAGGGAGCATACATTTCTGAGGGCTTCATTATTATCAAGATCAAGAACAGATAGGCGAACAATGGAAGCCGTAAGGTAAAGGTTGTAAGTATCTTCATTTGTTATTTTAAATCTCCTTTTACTTCATATTTCATTGATGTATTAGGTTTTTTATTGTTATTGCTTAATCCACATTTCACCCATTCACATAAACAATTAAATAATTTTAATTATTTAATTAAAATCATTCATTCTCCCTAATTTAAATAAAATGCAAATTTATTTAAATTAAATCTAACTCTCAAAAAAATAAAATATAATAAAATATTTTATTTATTCTTCCAAATCATGTGCAAGTAATTAAATAAATTTATTTATTTAATTTGCTTTCTTATCTTCCAAATCTTCTAAAAGTAAATCTTTCTTGTCATGCAAAAGCAAAAGCTGAGTTAACTGATTTAAAACAACTTTGTTTTTATCAACAAAACTCTTAAATTAGAAAAATATATTCTAATTTATGAAATCAAAGCTCATCCTCATCAAGAAAGCAGTTAACTCAACAAAGCATCTTTTTGAATGACACATGTCCTTCTTCTATTCGCGCACATTCCCTCAAACATTCTCTACCATTGATCTTCTTATTTCTTCTACACCATTGATCTTCTCTCACAAAGTCTATAAATACCATTCTATTCTTCCATTCTGATATCAAGAAGCTTTCAAGTAAGATTACTCTGTCGAATCCATAGTGCGCCATTGGCACCCCCACTCTCACATCATTCATTATCTATTTCCCAATTGTGTTGAAGCTCATCTTCTACACAATAAGTATCCTAGCCATTTCTCCTTTGTCATCTTGAGGAATCAAAGCAAGGAAGCAAGCTTCCTGAGGGCTACATTCATCACTAAAGATCAAATAAGAATAGGCGAACAATGGAAACTACTGGGTAACAAAAGCACTGTAAGTTGTTTAATTGTTTTATTCTTTGTTATTTGCATATTCCATCGAAGTTATTGGGTTTTACATTTACTTTAAATACCATCCAATTTTCCTGATAACATTTTTGGCACCCACTGTGGGGCCTTTGCCCCAAATCTAATAAAAAAATTGAGTTCTTGAGTGACAAGTTCCGTACAGTATTCAAACAGGTTCATTCGGCACATCTGATCAATCTCGCAGCGCATCTGATCACTATTCCCGCGTATACAACCTTTCGACGCATACATCCTCCAAGGCTGCACATATATCACCTGTTCCATAGCATACAATTTTACTGTGCATCCATCTTCAGATACTACGCATCTGACATCTGATCCTGCGCTTTTGATTTTTCTGCGCATACACTCTTTCTTTCTGTGCTTAAAGTCCATTCTACTATGTATTTGTGATTATTGCGCTTTTGAGTATTGTTTCTGTGCATTTGTGATTATTGCATTGTTGAGTATTGGTTTTGCGCATTCAGTCTCTTAAGCTGCGCATATGATTTCAGGAGTCGTCTAGGGATTTCTTGCAGGTTTTCTAATGCTAACACTTGATTTGTAGGATTGATTCTTTGATTTTCATGCAGGGTTAAGAGCTGGATAGTTTCATTTTCCTTAAAACACACATCATAGATTAACTAGGAGGAAAAGTAAAAAATGTGTGCATACAAATCTCACATAGTTCTTAACTAGGAGGGTAGTAACGAACATCATTGCTATCTCTTTTAGTTTAGAACATTGCTATATTGCAAAAGGAAAGAACCATTGCTATCTTTAATCACTTCAAAGTTAACAACTGTGTGTGTGCCCAAGTAGAATAACGCATATAGTTTTTCTCATTTTAAATAGGATTGGATAAACCACCATTTACTGTGTCTTCCGAATGGAAATAGGCTTATGCTCTCCCCTTTACTAGGTGACTAGAACGCTAGACTTGTCATTCTTTGTGTATAACCTTTAGAGGGGCCTACCTTTGGATGCTCACCTATCGAAGTGGGAATGACCCTAAGTGGAAACAGGCTAAAGCCAAGCCCTACCGATCCATTATAGATAAATTTTGCTTGAGGTGAAAGCTTCCTGCAACGAGTGTCGTTGTGTTACACCGAGAACCAACCTCCCCCAAAACCCTTCAAGGCCTAACCCTTGGAGGCTGGGAGACTCCATAACGGAGAGTAGTGTTGCCGCACATGTAACCACTCGAACGGTTGCCCTGACTACTTGGCCATTGTATAGTATACCAAAAACCTTCTATTTGTTGGTGCAAAAGGTGGGACCTTTGAAGCCGCCCCGATTCATGTGATTCTTAGTAGAGGTAGTAGGGACAATCCTAAGGTTCGGTGGGGGAACGAGCCTAAGGAAACCCGGATCTAGTATGCATGAAAAGTGAGTACCGTGGAGAGGAGCCAATGCTACCAGATCCTAGAGCTACATGCTTTGAATATGCACAGCTAGGGGACTCAACAAATACTGTCTCTTCCAACCTAGGTTGTAATTGTTCTTGTGTCAAAAAATCCACAAAAATACAAAAAAATAATAAAAGATAAAAATCATGAAAACTTCTTTATGCTTGCTATGTCATTATCTGCCACAATTGAAAATCAAAAGCAAAAAAGACTAAGTTTTCAACCAAAAAAACAAATTTTTTGAAAAACATGCCAAAAAACTCTCCAAAAACAAACAAAAAACTAGAATTGTGCATACATTGCGACCTACTGCACTTTTATTGTGACTTACTGCACATTTACTTGCTATTGTTGCGCATAAAAACTTTGCCAGAACTGCGCATCTGTTGCGACCTGTTGCGCATACCTTGAGACCTACTGTGCATTTGCTTACTGTTACTGCGCATTTAAAATTTGCCAGATCTGTGCATGTGCTTTGACTTACTGCACTTTTGCCTTCTGTTCCTACGCATTTACTGCTGCGCATCCATTCTAGAGAGTTGTTTCGTACCTTTTCTGAGAAAAACATTCGACTTTTCAAACACCCATCTCAAACTTGTTTTAGTTTTCCAGACCTGATTAAAACCATGCAAAACAATCCTTTTCCACAACATAGTTGCCTTTCCCACACCACATCATCCAAAACTTCGTAGAACTTTTCCAAAATCAAAACTAGATATCCAAAAAAAAACTAGGTTAGTACCAAGCTATTCTTGATCCCATCAACCTCAAACAAAAGTAGCGAGTCTCCACTATCAAGGATTAATCATCTTTTTCTCTCGAAACTCCACTAGTGGTTGGTCCAGAACTAGTCTACATCAAGTAACCAGATTTATATCATCCTTGCTTTTGACTATTGTTTTGTTCCAACCAACTTGTTTGACACCAGTAGATCTAAGGAAAAACTTTGTGCAAACCTTGACACGTTCTATCACCTCATGTTCAAAACTTTCAAACTCACTCCATCCCATCCCAAGTCACCTTGGATGGTCTTAACAAGATCCCAAAAACAAAAGCAAATTGAAATGGAAGACAAAACTATTCCATCCCCTCATGAAAGTGACGAGGAAATTTCTCAAGAAGAGATTCTACAAACTCAGCAAGATCGAAGGTTTCAATGCATAATGGACAAGGTACTTGCCCAAGACCCTACTAGATTCTTTCTTCACTTAGCACACCAAGGAGTCAAGCTTCCTAAATATTTCAATGTGGAAGCATTAAAAGAACCTAAGGAAGAAAGAAACCCTGAAGGAAGCACATGAGAGGAAATGACCCTAGACAAAGCAACCATTGATTCTACAAATGCCCTAAGCTTAATAACCCAACAGATCCAAGCTTTACAACAACAATTCACAGACATGCAAATAGGAGCATCAACTAGAGGATATTTCACCATATCCTTTTGATAGGACCTTGATCATGATACCTTTCCCCTCAAAATTTGACGTGCCAAAATTTGACAAATATCGTGGAAAAGGTGATCCAAGGGACCACATCAGGGAATTTAATGTTGCATGCCTTGAAGTCGCCCACAATGATACTTATATTATGTGACTTTTTCCAAGAAGCTTAGGAGAACAAGCCATGGAATGGTTTTCTAGACTACCTCCTGGCATTAGAACATTTAATGAACTTGTGGACAAATTTGTCATGCACTTCTCCTACAATATTGAGCATGATATCTCAATTTTGGATCTTTGTAACACCAAGCAAAAAGGTGGAGAATCTTTTGCCGCCTTCCTACAAAGATGGAGATAGCTGGCAAGTAAATGCCCACATCAAATGCCTGAAAAGCAAATGCTGGAGATGTTTGTCCATAAATTACAAACTGACCTAAGCTATTAGATACAAATCCAATGTCCTACTTCCTTTAGTAAGGTCATTAAGATGGGTCTATTCATCGAAAACGCTTTAATCGCCAAACGTCAAATAAAGCTCTATAAGGATACTCCTAGTACTAATACCAACAGAGATAAACCAAGATTCTGGACAAAGAACAAGAACATTGTAAATGATGGGGTGGTGGATGCCAAAAATGTGGCACCAAAACAACCAATCTTCAACTTGTCAAATCCACAAAACAACCCCCCACCAAATAAACCAAGAAACACTGAATCACGGTTTATGAGTTATCAACCTAGGAGAAAATTTACACCTTTGGGAAAATCATTGGAAACTGCCCTACGGAAGTCAATCACAAGTAAAATCATAACACTTCCAATAGCGTGGGAATATGAACCAAATGTCAAACCTCCTTGGTGGAATGACAATGATTTCTATGAGTACCACCGAAACAAGGAGCACAAAACCAATGACTACATTGCACTCAAACATACTATCCAAGATTTAATAGAGAAAAACAAAGTATCACTTGATGGACACACCTCTAATAATGATCACCAGGCATTCAAGGATCCACTTCCCAACTATGAGCAAGGAGGGCCTTCCAATCATAACAAAGGTGGAACTAACAATGCCAATTACACAAACGTATCTTTTGACTATGTTGTTAATCACATCTCGGAGAAGGATTCACATGTCAACATGATCACTATAAACAAAGACTCAGATTGTAATGCTACCACCCACAATAATAAAGTCACTCTTAGAGGAGCCCCAGTCCCTCTGGCTAATCAATATAATGTCCTAGATCAACTCCATAAAACACCTGCTCATATCTCCATCTTGGAAAATCTGCGTCTATCCTCGTCTCACAGGGCCATACTTGACAAAGCTCTTTTAGAAGCCTTCGTTCCCACGAACCTTGCTGAAGAAGATTTTCAACACATGGTAGGTCACATTACCTCGCCTCACTCTATAATTCATTGAAAAGGATGATATGTCAATTACCCAAGCTCATAATGCCTCTCTTCATATCGAAGCCTTCATCCACAAACATAAGATAAAAAGGGTTCTAATCGATGGAGGAGCTGATTTGAATATTTGCTCCTTGAAGCTAATCCTTGCATTGGGGTTTTCAGAGAAAGCTATTGATCCAAAAAAAAAATCACTATCAAAGCCTATGATGAGGAAGAGAGAACTTCCAAAGGAATTGTGGTTTTACCAATCAGAGTTGGACCTGTAGTAAAAGATGTGGCATGCCAAGTCCTTGACATGGAGCTAGCATATAACATTCTTCTTGGGAGACCCTGGATACATGCTCTAAAAGCGGTCCCTTCCACATACCACCAGTGTATTAAATTCCCCTATGAAGGCCAAGAGATCACCGTCCAAGGTGATCCCAATCCATTTCAGTATTGCAACTCCATTCAATCTAAACCTGAAGTTGTGATTCCTCATAACCATGCTTCTGCTTCTTCTTCATCCCGAGTTGACCCAACTTCGCTTGCTTTCACATCAACAGCTTCCCAACTTGACCTCAGACTCAAAGATAAGGGACTAGGTGAATACACAATTTCCCAATCCTTGTGCTTAACATAGCTCCCTATATCTCCTAGATCACATGGAAGGCCTTCCATGAACAAATCCCAGACAATTGAAACTACCAAAGGTCCTTTTATCAAATGGGGAAGCCTAGAAGATGAGAGCCATGAAAAGGACATCCTTCAATGGTTGTACAAGGATGAAGTCAGTCTATCAAATCAACAAGACCATCACTCCACGATACAAACTGAGCAATATGGTCAAGGGTTCCAAATGCTACAAAGAATGGGGTATGAAGGACATGGTCCCCTCGGTTTGAGAAAGGAAGGTATCACTAAACCCATCCAACCTCATACCTTGATAGCCCAAGACACTACAGGGCTAGGTTACACTGGCACAACAAGAACCAATAGAGCAAACAAGCATAAAGGCAAACAACCAGAAACATCTGCCACTAATCTGGTTGATCAAATTCACCGACTGCAAATAGGGAGTGAGACTGACTCCAATGAATATGAGTGGGATAGCCTCTCTGAGCTATCTTGCAATGAAAATGAGATTGATGTGGTCCACGAGTATGACCCAACCAATGCAACTGAAGGACAAAGTTCAAGGGCTAGACCGCTAGAGTCTGACCCACATACTAACAATAGTGAAAGTCATGAGGAAAGAATGATACCCCCCTTGATAGATCAACTAATGGAGAGTACCATCACAGGCATTGTCCATGCCTATAATGACCACCATAACACTTCTATCTTGACCATCAATGCCATCGAACCAGACCAACCCAATGACCCTTTGCCACTATTACACCTAGAACTCATAGATTGGGTCTTACAAGACACTCCCCTTGAGCTCGATACCTTCCAAGATGATGAAGCCATCATAGATTATCTTGAGTTCAGAGATCACATACCCATAGGGGACCACAGAACGACAAGGCCTATTTTGGAGAGAGTGCCAAGCCTTTCAGTCTCAAAAATGTGAAAATGAAAGAAAGATCTAATGGTGAAAACTGCTCCGCGGCAGTGTTAGATTGTGAAAAAAGTAAAAATATAGATGTATCCAACGGTGAAAACCTCTCTGAGGTGTTGAAGGATGGAAGACTTGACCCTCTACCCAATCTCACACATCAGGAGCGATCGTCAATCTTGATAGAACCAGCAGAGCCGATCAATGTCAGCACAGGGGACAATCCTAGAATGATTCACATGGCATAGTCTTTAACCACACAAGAAAAGCCAGCATTCACTGAATTCTTCAAGAGAAAACAAATTAACTTTGCTTGGACATATGCGGATATGCCAGGGCTAGATCCAAATATCATAATGCATCACTTATCCTTAACTCCAGGAGCTAAGCCAGTAAAGCAAAAACTCGAGAAGATGCACCTGCATGTAGCCCTCATGGTGAAAGAACTAAAGAAACTGTTAGAGGTTGGCTTCATCAGACCAATTGACTATCCTGAGTGGATTTCAAACATAGTACCAGTTGCCAAACCAGATGGAAGAGTCCGAATATGTAATGACTTTAGAGACCTGAATAAAGCTTATCCAAAAGATGATTTCCCCCTGCCAAACATTGACATTATTGTAGATCTCACAGCAGGGCACACCATGTTGTCACTACTGGATGGTTTCTCTGGATACAACTAGATAAAAATTGCACCTGAAGACCAACACAAGATTGCGTTCACATGTCCACGGGGCACCTATTGTTGGTGTGTCATGCCATTTGGTTTGAAAAATGCCGATGCAACATATTAGAGAGCTATGACCATAATCTTCCATGACATGATGCACACTATAATGGAAGATTATGTTGATGACATATTGGCAAAATCACTCACAAGAGGACACTTAGCAGTATTGGATAAAATCTTCACAAGACTGGAACAATTTAATGTGTGCCTCACCCGAAGAAGTGCGTGTTTGGAGTAACATCAGGCAAGCTACTAGGATACATAGTGTCTGCTAATAGATTCAAAGTCAACCTAGCTAAAGTAAAGGCCATCATGGAAATGATGCCTCCTAAGAATCTCACCCAACTAAGGTCTCTACAGGGAAAACTACAGTCTATCCAAAGATTCATTTCTCAATTGGTAGACAAGTGCCACCCATTTTCCCACCTTCTACATAAGAATGTTCCTTTCAAATGGAATGATTCATGTGAACAGGCATTTCAGCAGTTAAAAGAGTACCTCATGAAAGCACCTGTATTGATGCCACCAATTCAGGGTAAACCTTTGCTACTGTATATCTCAGCCACACCAACAGATTTGGGAGTTCTCCTAGCACAACAAAATTATGAAGGAAAAGAACAAGTAATTTACTATATCAGCTAAACACTTGTTGGGTATGAACTCCAATACACGCCAATTGAAATAGCATGCCTCACTGTGGTCTTCGCTTCACAAAAGTGGAGACATTACATGTTGTCACATTCTGTCAAACTAGTAGCAAAGATTGATCCACTCAAGTATTTACTCAACAAAGCTGCCCTTACAGGTAGATTGTCCAAATGGGTCATGCTCCTCAGTGAGTTCAACATCGAATATATAGACAGGAGAGCAATAAAAGGCCAAGTACTTGCAGATCAACTAGCAGAGGCACCTCTAACAGATGATAACCCTTTGAGCTTCGAATTTCCAGACGAATCTATCTTTCACATAACCACAACAACCTAGAAAATGTACTTCGATGGCTCATACACTCAGCATGGGTCGGGAGCAGGTATCTTGTTGATCACCCCTAGTGGCAACATTATTTCTAAATCATACAGATTACTCTTTCCCTACACTAACAACGTGGCAGAATATGAGGCCCTAGTCATTGGCATTAAGCTAGCAGTGGAATGGAATATTAAAGAACTTCAGGTATATGGTGACTCACAGCTGGTCATAAATCAAGTAAATGATGACTACCAGACAAAAGATGAGAAATTAATTCCTTACAAATGGATGGTCGATGATTTCAAGGAATACTTTGTCGAGATCTCTTTTGAGCAGATACCAAGGATTGAGAACAAAGCTGCGGATGCCATGGCCATGATTGCATCTCTCCTCGACATTCCAAATAAACAATCACATTATGAGTTCTTGGTAGAGCCAGTGTTCTGTCCTGCATATGACACCCCTGAATCCCATATCATTTGCCACATTGTCAGAACTGATTCCCCCCTCTATGGAAAAATATTTGCCTATCTTAAAGAGAATACCCTCCCACCTAATCTCTCCAGTAACCAAAAATGAACCTTTATTCATTAGGCATCCCGGTATGCCATTGTAGCCAGTACCCTATATCATAGAGGTCTCGATGGTACTCTCTTTAGGTGTCTCGATAGTGAGGAATATCAAACTGCCCTGAGCGAAATGCACGACGGTATATGCGGGACCCACTCTAGTGGTCCTACCCTAGCTAAAAACGTCATACAAATGGGATACTACTAGACAACCATGGAACAAGATTCCTATCATTTTGTAAAGAAGTACAAGAAGTGCCAAATCCATGGTAACTTGATACATGCACCAGCACAAGAGCTGTAGCCATTAACAACTCCTTGGCCTTTCTGTTAGTGGGGACTCGACTTAGTGGGCAAGATCCACCCTCCTTCATCTAGCAGCCATAAATTCATAATCACTGCCACCGAGTACTTTACGAAGTGGATTGAAGCCGTGCCCCTAGCCAATATCACAGGCAAGTAAATTGCCTCCTTTATCTTGAACTATATCATTTGTCGCTATGGTATCCCTTCATTCATTATCACAGATAATGGATGACCATTCAAAAATTAGGATGTCAGGGAACTATGTGACAAATTCCATATCCAGCACCACTTTTCTACCCCCTATTACCCCCAAGGCAATGGCCAGGCGGAGGCATCAAATAAAACTATATTGAAAATCCTGAAAAAGATTGTCAGTGATGCCAGCCGTGATTAGCATGTTCAATTAAATCCAGCGTTGTGGACCTATCATACAAGTATCCACACACCCATAGGTGTAACACCATACTCCCTGGTCTACGGATCTGAAGCCATCTTTCCCATTGAAGTCGAGATCCCATCCTTGCGAGTTTCGTTAAAAGGTCTCATATCTGATAAAGAATACAGAGTGTCCAAACTTCAAGAGTTAGAGCTGCTCGAAGAGAGAAGGCAGCATGCGTTTAACCATCTCAAAGTGTATCAACAATGAATGTCCAGAAGATACAACCACATGGTAAAGCCCTGAATATTCCAGGTTGGTGATCTAGTCCTCAGAGAAAATCCCAGAAATCAGCAAGATTGAGAGAAAAAAAGCAAGTTCGAACCCAACTGGCTGGGTCCCTATGTCATCATTGCAGCCTATGGGTCAGGAGCTTATCAATTAACTACATCTGAAGGTGAACTGTTCGATGAACCCATCCACAGCATGCATCTTTGCAAGTTCTACACCTCAATCCCAATGCAAGGGTGTCAAAAATAGCAAAAAAAAAGTCAAAAAATGTCAAAAATAGCAAAAAAATCAAACAATTGAAAAAATAGCAAAAAAATAAAAAAATTGAAAAAATAGCAAAAAAATTTAAAAAAAAGGAAAAGTAACAAAAAAATCGTCCTCTGGTGAAAACCTGGAAAATAGGCAACTGGGATAGATACCATGATGAAAACCTGGCAAATAGGCATCATGCATATTCTTAGCTATTTGTGCAAATAAAAGCAAGTGGTGAAAACCTGGTAAACAGGCGCTATCTGCGACAAACCACTTCTTCCATCTGTTGTGACCTCACTTCTCTTATGTCCATATTACCGTTCATCTTAAACCGATCTATTGAACCATTGTCGAACTACGTCGCCTTTGAGCTACCACGTAGGCAAGGCCATTCTCAATGAGCCCCTGAGGCTCCGCTTCGCTTATTTTGTCTCATTCCTTCAAGTGTCGTATGTCCTGCTATCCATACCAATTCTGCATCTTTGTCATCGCCTAGGTCCTAGGTCTATTAGGGTCACCCTGAACTACATTGCCTCTACATCGTCACATAGGCAAGGCCATTTAGAAATGAGCCCTCGAGGCACTAGGTCAGTCCCTTAGGGTCCATCTCTCTGTATCTATTTTTTATGTCATCCATAATAAGTCGATCCTTTGTCTAAAACTGGGGGCAACTCCTCGCCCTGGTTGCAGATTTGGATTCTTGAATGTCACATGTTCTAAGAGGATACCAATAAAGGATTATGATACTTTTCACTGGACAAGCACACGCAGCAAAACAAGCTTCCCAAAATAGGAAAAATCTTGGCACAGAACATCAACCTATCCAAACGTAAAGTAGAACATATACCAAAACACTCAAACTGATTCTATATCAATTATGGCAAGAAGACACATCTAATGCAAGAATGCTTTGTGTTTTGTATCGGTTAACTTACAAGGTCTTGATTTTTTGTCATTATGTCTTCTGATGCTACTCAAGGATGCCAAAAGCTAGAGATACTATGATGGGGGCATAATCATTTTCTTTGTCTGCTATTTGTGGATCAAACTTTAGCAATGTGACGACTTGGGTCTAAAGAAATGATCAGAAAAAGATCATTGAGGACTTTGAAGGTCTGAACATGAAAAGGGGCAATCCTTGTCTGTTGAAATGCAAGAGGTACTTAGGTCATCTAGATTCAAGTTTGACTAGATTCTTGTCTCAACTTGCTATATCAAAATCCATGTCAGGAATACTCAGGTCATCTCAGTTTAATTATACCTAGATGCTTGTATTTCCTTACAACATTTCAAAAAGAGAAAAAAGAAGCACCCAATGATGAAAGCAAAACACTTGCGCTCTAATGATGACAACATATCCACATCCATCTCATATCCAGACATTCATATCATCCCTGCAATAAGCAAATCCTATAGAGTATCCGTATTGAAATCCTGTGATCTTTTCATTTTTCTTCTCCCGCTTGTCACTTTGTCATCTCTGTGTTGATTGAGTACATTTGGACATAACAAAAACATAGCATCAATTGCCTATCATATCATATGAGATGGTCATTCACATAGTTAAATCATTTGCATACATAATAAGTGCATCAGATCATCCATATGCATCCACATCAGTACATCATATCAACAACAAAATAAAAACATAGAGAAATACATATAGATCATCTAGCAAAAGTTGCATAATCATATCAACCACCTTCACAGTTGCATTTGCATATCAGATCATTGTAATCCATCTAAGACTGCATTAACATCATATAAACATAATCAAAGTATGCATAACATGTGAAAACATCATAAGATAGATTGCATCCATGGCATATAAACATAGAAACAAGTGCATGTAGAAGATCAATAGCTGCATCATCATATAAGCATAAAACATGTCCAAATGTACAATCTATCAAAATATCTGTCCATCTCTCAGAATCATGTCATGAAATATATACATAATACAAAAAGATAGTGATACATGTCTCGGGATACAATAATACAAATCAGGCTATCTGAGCCATCAAAAATGTGTATACATAATGCCATAAAATCGGTACAAAAAGCCAAAAATTAGCTAACCCTAATGCCATGGAGCACTGCTCCCTACACTGCCCTCTCCTTTGTCACCCCCTGACTACTGGGGGCCTCTCACTGATGCCCTAGTCAGGATCCACTTGCCCTCTGAGAAGCCATAGACTGACTCCTATAGCTAGGTGTGTGCTAGTCCGCTAGCACTGCCCCATGGTATAGTCCCCTGTAATACTGTGTCTGAGCCTGTGCTCTAGCAAGCTCACCTTGTACCTGTGCCAGCTGCGTCTGCAACTAGTGGACTTGAGCCTGTCCCTGTTGTACCTATGTAACCAAAAATATGGTCGTATCATCTGTCCCCAAGGCTGCTAACACTGAGTCCCTCTCTAACCTCAAGGCCTGCACACTCACTAGTGCTGCATCTCTCTCTAGTAAGCCCTGAGATGACACCTGCATCTGTGTCTCTCCGAGACTCTGTTGCTCTAAGATGTGCCCTCAACTACCTCACCTGACCCTGTAGTGCAGTCATAGCCTGTTGCTGTAAATCAGGGTGTGGAACCTGCTGTCCATGCACTTGCTATGCCTGACCCTGTCCCTATACCTACTGTGGTGCAGCTGGCTGCTGCACTACCTGTTGGGACACCTGCTGTGGTGCTGGTACCTGAATCTGCTACTGCCCTACCTGCTGCTGACCTGAGGGTCCCTCTCCAACCCTCCTCCTCTGCCTCTATCCATCTCCCCCATCACTCCCATCCCCTCGGCCTCCTCTCCTCCTCCTTCGTCTCCCCCACCTTTGACTGCCTACGTCATCATCATCTAAATCCTCCTTGTCTATCTGAGGAGCTAGCTCTCTAGGCCTTGAGTATCTCAAAAAAGTATGGGCCGCAAACCACTCCTCGTAGTCAGGGGTCATCCCTACATCAACTATCTCCCTCCACATTGGCCAAGCTGCATATAGAATCTGCTGAAAATCTACCAAGGCCTCATCATATGATGCCACTGGACCCCACCTCAGCCTCTCTACATGGGTCCTCACAAATCAAGCTTGCCCCTATGGCCTTCCTTGTACTCTACTGAACTGCCTCTACACTCTACTCAAAATCTGACGCTCTAGTATGTACCACGTCCTGCCAATAAGCCACCGAGTCTAGAAACAGTAAGGCAACTCGTCACCCTCATCATCCCATACCTCGCAGTCTAGGTATGGGTGCCAGATAACTGCATCTACATTATCTAGCGCATGTCTCTAGTACTCGAGCTTTCCCAGCTTGTGCTGGGAAATAACTCCTGCATAACCATAACTATATGGCTCTCCCTGCTATCTCACAAAAACACAGATTGACCATGTGATCGCTAAATGCTCCCACAACTAGAATTGCAAAGGAGAAACACCTGCTGACAAGCTAGCCCCTCTGTGATACACAACCTGGTGCATATCTCTATACAAGTGTGCAAGCATGCACACACCCCATGAGTATCAAGCCCCATCGGTAATCATCCTCTCCATCACCCTCCCCCAGCTAATCAAAAACCTATGTGATCTCCTATCGGGGCATACTACACTACCGATCAGTCCTGCCACTATACCCGGGAAGTAGTCATAACAGCCATGTATGTCTTGCCATGAAATCACCTGCTCATCAAGCTCCAGGTCATCAAACACGCGTTTGCACTTTACCAAACCTACATCGCACTGTAGATCATACTCAACCAACTCCCCCTGAATAGGAAGATGCAGAATCCTGTATACATCCTCCAGAGTGATCGCCATCTCCCCGGTTGGTAGATGGAAAGTCTCGTCCTCATTGTGGAATCGCTCCACTGCTGCAGTCAACAGACCAAGGTTCGCGTGAACCTTGGGCATGAAACAAACATAATCCAGCCCCATAGCACTAAGAGCCTTACGGTCCACCTCCGTAAGCATATACTGCTGCAGCAATGGCAAAGGGAACTGCTCCTGCGACATCAGAGTATCGCGAATATCCTCCTGCAACCAAGCAAAGCATAGCATCAAGCCAAAAAACCCATATCTAAACAGACTGAGTCAAAAGCAATCCAGCTATCCTATCACTGACTTAACATATCAAATTAATCAAAAGAGCACATCATCTCTCGACTAGATTCCCAACAATCTTGGAGATCGCTTATCAATTGCCGCATCAATCAAGGTGCCAATTGGGTTAATTTCGTCAAGTCAGCTGACTATCCTAGTACAAATGTGCTGAACCAGGTGGAAAATGCGTCAATTCATATCAAATGCATCGTTTCATTATGAATGTGCTGATCCATGACATATATGCACCGTTCTGGCACATGCGTCGTGTTGATTAGAGTAAAATACTGAGTATCCAACTCTCTCTTGAATAAAGCCTCTCGAATACTAAACAAAGTGATCAATCGAAACGACTCCTAGGTTCCTTTTCTTATGATTTGCGATGGATAACTTAGTGACTTGATGTGATATTGCTGATAAACACAAAGGGACTTACACAATTGTTTGAACAAATCATTGTTTCAATGGGAAAGGCAAACACTTAGAATACCTAAGTTCTACAACTAATGACGTGTGATATGGCAATGAAGTACTTAATCCTAAATTCTAACAAGATGAATAAAAAAAGGACAAAAGATAAAGAGTTCAGTAGAACTAATCTAATCCTAGATGTAAGATGTGATTACTGCTCAGGTGAAATCAACCAACTCTGCTTTGCCAGGTTGAACAACTACACAAAGTCGATGCTATCTTCTAAGGTTATACAAGATATTCAAATCACTTATGCTCATGAAAAATCAACAAACATAAAGATCAAAGTTAAGCTCACTTCGTTCAGACTAACCATACACTGCAATTTGCAAGCCACAAACTACAAATGGTGTGAACATAAAGATTTCACCACGAAACAATAATAAAATCTTCCACCAACTAACATAACACTTAAAAGAAAACTTAATCTAACTTAACATTCGCTTGAAGAAATCATAAACCATGCAACAGTTAGAAACATATAGAGAATCACCAAACAATGAGTCTTATATTATTTCAGAGAGCTCTTGCAACAATTTTTAGAGTCTTCAACCTCCTCAAATGAGAACAAAAGAGCCTTTATATAGGCTTCAAGAATACATGAGTGGTTGAGATCGATTGGCAAAGCCAATGGACCAAATGATGCCACCTAAGTAGGTGGTTACAATAAACTTCTATTTTTAGCATATAAAAGAGGGAACAAAGGCACATTTCCCAAGAAGATAAGGATACCACATCATATCCTATCCTTTAGTAGTACTATGAAGTGCAATGAATTTAGACACAATTTGAGCAACATCTCCCATTGGTACACTTGTAGCAGCATTAATGGATCCTTCTGTAGTCGTCACATCTGACTCACAGATGCCAAGTGTCTTCTCCCAGTCAGCCGTCCAGGACTTGTTTGCTCCAAGATTGAAGGCAAGTGTGAATGTGTTATCTAGTTGTTCTTCATCAACACCATCCCTTTGAAAGTAGAATGCCTTGACCTATTGCTTCATGTTTTCAATAGTGATTTCTCCATATGGATTGCATATCGTGGTCAATGAACTGTGCACAAGATTTTGTGTCATTAAGAGAACACTCCTTATCCTTGACATATCAACCTCAATCTTCTCAACCAGCTATCCTTTGTTGTGAAAAGAGAAATACCAAGTGGTGAAGTCATGCAAAGTATCTTGATCAATCACTTTGTCTTGAACTAGATCCTCTATTAAAGTTTCCATCAAATTCTTGGGATGTGGCATGTATTGTTCTTTGATGGATTTGAACTCAACACATATCTTTAGTAGAGATTGAACTCTATCCTTGAGGCTAAGGATTCTATCATAAACTTGCACAATTTCCTCAAGATAGGTGTATGCTTTTTTCTCTGTTTTTTCTATCCACCCCTTCATTAGATGAGATGAAGCTCTCATATCTTCAACTTGTGATATTGTTTCTTGTGAAAGAATAGATGGAGGTATTGGAGTGGATTCCTTCTATTGGATAGGTTGCATGACTTGTTGAATGTATTTCCTTAGCGTATTGAAGTCTTGCTCCGCCTTTTGCTTAGCTTCTCTTTCTTGTCTTAGCATGATTTTTACACTGTTAACTGATTCTTGAAGTTCTTCTTCTACTTGATCTCCTGTGATTGGACCCATATTAATAGTAGTCACATTGTAGTCTTCAGGTGCCATATCTTCTAGATTCTTCTCGACTCTAGGAATAACTACATGTACTTCTCTATTTCCAGAAGGATCTTGAGTGATTTTTGAAAAGATAACTGCTTTCTTCTTTTGATTATTTTTCTGTGCACTCATAAGTAAATCTTCTACTGGAGCCGGCTGATAAGTTTCTATGACTGTATTCTCTTCAATTCTCTTCCTCAACCAAGGTGGAAATGAGGACATATCCTGTTGTCTTTGTGCTTTCTTCTATTGTACACATGTCGCATCTTCATCAGATTTCGCTTGTACTTCTATTTCTTGATTAGCAACATCATCATCTTCTATTTCAACAGTTGGGCTTGAATGAATCTCTTTAGATGGAACTACTACAGTCTCTTCAACTTCTTGTACTGAAATATTAGCATTTGAAGTACCTTCTTGCAAACTAGATGAAGTAGATTGACTATTCTTCTTCTTGGGCCTCTGACTTGACTCTCCTTGATCTTGATTAAGTCTTTCCCTCTTTCTAGCTTGATTGTCACCTTTATTACTTCCACTATGTTGTCCTGATTCTTCTTCATTCATCTTATCATATGTAAGAATATGTGCTTCCTCATTCATCTCTTGTAGCAACTAATTTATACATACTTGTGTCATAGCTAAGACAGGCTCCATCAATTCTTCTTCAGAGACATCCCTTTTTGACCAATCAACTATATAGGGCAAATCCTTTATTTTCTCCAATTCATCTATTAGTATAGTGTCATCCTCTATAAACTGATCTGGGATTCATAGTACTTTAGTTGCTCTAACTAGATCCCATGTAAGTCTTGAACACTTGAATGTTCAAAGATCATCTTCATATTTTACATTTGCCCAGTGATCTTCTAACTGCATGTCATGTTTGTATTCTCTATTATATTTCCAGCAAACTTTGAAAGGATCAAAATTAAGCCTTTTGGTGCCATGAGTTTGTAGATGATATGCTTGGAGCTTTGTTTCAGAATATTTAGCTGCTGCGAATGATGGACACTCAAGGTTTTGTCCAAGAACAAGTGGAAACTGAATTCCTCCTTTCCTCCTCAACTTTTGCAGCCTGATGAGTTCTAGGAGTTGTCTTGAAACTTCTAACATCACCATCCTATTGGTTGGATATCTTGGTAATTTGTATGGATAAGATGTGAAACCTTAGATCCTTATGTATGTATATCTTTCATGCTGTGTATACCAATGTCCATATATCCCGATAAATTCCTTTGCTGCATTTGACAATCTCTTGTGGAACTCTCCTCTCAATCTCTTCAATATGAACATAGAAAATGCATCATTGAATCGCATATAGTGATTGATGTTCTTGAGATGCAACTGAGGATAACATTGATGTGACAAGTACTTATCCGGTCCAATTCCAACTTCTCCTTTTCTAGGTAAACCTGGATAAACTTCATTCCTTGCTAGAAGATATACTATATAAGAACTCATATGGAATGACTTAGTACTTGAAAAGTTAATGAACTACTCATGCATGCTTTGACTGATGAGTCTAGCCCAATCGATCATCTTTCCTTTGAGAATTAGCTTGATGAAGAAATACATCCATGATTGAAAGGTTACTGATTGCAGCATACTTGTTATTTTGTTGAGGAACATGATCAAGTATCCAATCTCCGGATGAAAATCAGATTTACGAAATTGTGGAGGATTGTTGGTATTGATCTTCATTGACAAATTCACCATCCACTCCCTCTTCATTTCTTGCAATCTCTTCTTTGAATCAACATCATACTCTTGTTGACCCTGGTGTATGGAGATGCCGATCATCCTATCTTTAGTGGGAATGTTAAAAGTGTCTTCAATTGCTTCCTTTTGTAAATAGGCTAACACTGTTCCATCTTTGGCCACAATTTGTCTAGTATCTTTGTCATACTTCTTAACACATTCTATAATCATCTCTTGGCAGGGTAGAACCGGCGGAAAGCAAGCGGCTTCAATGGCTCCATTCCTTGTGATGGCTCTAGCAAGACTACTCCCAGTAGGCTCTTGAAGCACGGCTTTGATATCTTATAGATTGTTGTTGCCCATGTTCGTGTCTCCGATGTTCATCCATCTTGAAATGAGCTTTGAATCCGGGACTTTGCCTTTAGCCTCCATGCGGATCCTTGCTTGTCTTTCCTTCAATGTCATCGCCATGATCCTACAAACTAGACATGAATAAGTAACCTCAAATACAAATGATTAAACAACTTACTTCAGTCTTCTTTATGCATTGGAATTCTGATTTCTAAGATTCTAAAATGGAGTTTCACAAGAATATCATGTCCTTTATCATCATAATTTACTCATCTTCTTATGCATAATTCACCAACATTTGGACAATTTTCTACCTCAAATCAATAAATCTGCTGAAAGTAGAAGAAAATCAGAAAATTATCTTTAAATTAGACTTACCAATGGATTGATTTTAAATGACTACCTTCAACACTTGATCAAAATCAGACTTGTATTGAACTTGACCTTTAACTCTCTAGGATTTGCCTTATTTCTGCTCTTCAAGACACAATCGTTGCTTGGTGAGTGATAAAATGACATCCAAAAAGGCAAATATATATATATATATATAATATGCACTTAAAACTAACTTCCCTGCCTAGGCCGACCTCATTAAATGCCAAAGAAAATCATTTAATTTTTATTTTGTAGTAAATATGGCATGAATTTATATGTAAGTGAGACAAGATTTCAAAAAATTGAATTTTAGTTTTCAAAATGATGTTCTAATGCTTGGCACATTCGTTGAGGGACTAAGTGTTTTGTTTGAATATACTTAACACCTTAGCATTATTCTCTCATAGGTGGTGCATCACTTGAGGCACAATGGTTTGAAGTTTTGATCTTTGTTTAGAAATCACTCATAATCTTGAATTCATCCTCCTTTATAAGGGTGCCTTAGATAGCAAATTGGATCCTCTTTTGACTTGGGTGGACTGGTTGAAGGTTCTTGATCCTGATTTGGAAGTTATCCAAGTGGCGCTTTGGTTAAAGTTTTTGGTCTCTTATTAAAATGCTTTCAAAACTAGATTTTAATTTCTTCCATGAGGTGGCGCATTGCTTGGAGGGTTTTGGATCCTTGTTTTTAAGAGTTACACTTCCCACTCCCCTATCTTAATTACAAATCTTGATCTCTACTTCGAAGGATGCCTTTTTGACCTTGGGCGCATTGCTTAAAGGTTTTGGACTTTGATTGAACTCTTCATAATAAGGGCACTTTGGTTAAAGTTTTCATATCCTCATCCCATTATACCTATAATCTTGACTTCTTTATCATCATTGGCACGGTGGTTGAGGTTTTTGGGCTCCGGTCAAATGCCTCACAAGACTGAACTTAATCTCCTCACATAGGTGGCATTCTCATTGAGGCGCTTTGGTTTCAAAGTTTTGATTCTTCTTGATATACCTCGCTTCATCCTTTGGCGCACCAGTTAGACATTTTAGATTTCATTTGAACTTATCATCATAAGGGCGCTTTGGTTAGGGTAGGTTGGTTCATAATCTTAAGCACTCATCACTCACAATTCCTTCATGCTATTGATGTTTTCACCTTGGCCGCGTGGGATAAGGATTTGAATCCTCTCACTACCTCAATCATGGCGCAATGGTTAAACAATTTACATTTTGATCTAAAATATGTCACAAGACTTAAGTTTAACTTCCTTCATAGGGCAGCACACTATATGACAATTTTGGATCTCCTTCAACATATCTTCAAACTTACTTTTACTTATTCCTCCAAAGTGGCCCATTGGTTTAACATTTTGGTAGCTTCTTGAAAAGTCTTTTGAAACTTGTATTAAACTTGCATTTACCCTTACCTTGAGGTGGTCGCATTGGTGAGGGCACAAGAGATCATCATTTTAGTATTTTCTCCAGCATCTCTTCAAAAACTCACTTCGCCTTGCCTTCCAAAGTGGTGCTTTGGATTAGGAGCATTGGACCCACATTCTTAATACTTTTTGCTTCTCAATTTCAAAACAAATCTCTCTCCTTGCTTGGGTGCATTGGTTTAACATTTCATGCTCTGGTTAAAACTTAACCATTTTTCATATTTCAGTCATTTGATTCCAAGGCAACACATTAAATCACGGTTTTGGATCCTTTCTTAAATTACTTTATCAAGATGCAAATACTTCGTACTTTGATGCACTAGATAGAGATTTTGGGTCCTCTTGAAATATTTCACAAACTTGCAATCAACTTACCTCTTCAAGCGCAATGGTTGAAAATTTTGAAATCTCATAAAGACCATGTCAACACCCTACACATCACAATTTTCAAACATCGTAAATTGTAGAGCAATCACTTTAAATGGTCATGAAGACTTCCAATTCTATCTCAGTTTGATCATATCATGACTGTTTCAAACGAAGCCATAAGTTGAGGCCATGTGTTCTAAAAATAGAGTTGATGTAGAACTCTTGAAAGACTCAATCCAGCGTAAGTTAGAAACTAGGGGGTCCCCAATTTGTAATGGGGTGATGTGTGATTTGGTCACAACACGTCGCTTCTCATGTCAAATGCACGGTTTCCAAGTACATGCACCGATTCATAGGCTATATGAACATATTTATCATATGCGCCATAACATTACTCAAATGCGCGATTTCCTGGCATATGCGCCATTTCAGAGCGCATATAGTTTGGCGCATCTATCCTAGCTATTTTTCGTAAGCATTTATTGCCCTAATAAATGACTTTCAGCGAGTTTTGTCAAACTACATACCGGTGGTCCTGCCTCGGGTGGCCGAACGAACTGTCGAACTCACTCAAAGTGATGCTCCTCGCGTGGAATATCCATATCTCTGTCAACTAATCTAGCTCCTCTGCTCTCCTAAGCTCTCAAAGACAAATCAACTAAAGGCAAGTGTGCAAATGAATAGGACTTGTGGACCCAACTCCTATATATAGCAAGTGAACCATAGCTAACTGTGTGACAACTGTGATTGCTTCCCATGCCTGTTTCTCCTTGTTTCTCCAATACTATGACCTTTTTTTCTTCAATCTAACCTATTTTTCACCTTCTTCTTCATGAGATTGTGTGTCTCATGCCTCCTACCTTTTTCTTGTCCAATCTCCCGAGTGGGCATCCTATCGTTAAACTTGTACCAGAGGCAAACTGGGGCATGTATCATTGTCAAAAATTCTTATTCTTTGAAACAACGTGATAAAACACATTGCTTCAAAGAGGGGCAAAATGTATACACCTAAAAATGACATGACTCTGTCTAAATAAATATTTTAAATATTTATGTCATCTTATATTCTTCTATCAATAAATAAATAAATTTATTTATTTATTTGATTCATTTTTCTCCAATTAATTGAATAAATTACATTTATTTAATTAATTTCGTCAGTGTCAACTTTATTCTTCTAAACAATTAAATAATTTTAATTATTTAATTAAAATCATTCATTCTCCCTAATTTAAATAAAATGCAAATTTATTTAAATTAAATCTCACTCTCCAAAAATAAAATATAATTAAATATTTTATTTATTCTTCCAAATCATGTGCAAGTACTTAAATAAATTTATTTATTTAATTCACTTTCTTATCTTCCAAATCTTCTAAAAATAAATCTTTCTTGTCATGCAAAAGCAAAAGTTGAGTTAATTGATTTAAAGCAACTTTGTTTTTATCAACAAAACTCTTAAATTAGAAAAATATATTCTAATTTATGAAATTGAAGCTCATCCTCATCAAGAAAGTAGTTAACTCAACAAAGCATCTTTTTTAATGACACATGTCCTTCTTCTATTCGCGCATATTCCCTCAAACATCCTCTACCATTGATCTTATTTCTTCTACACCATTGATCTTCTCTCACAAAGTCTATAAATACCATTCTATTCTTCCATTCTAATGTCAAGAAGCTTTCAAGTAAGATTACTCTGTCGAATCCATAGCGCACCATTGGCACCCCCACTCTCACATCATTCATTATCCATTTCCCAATTGTGTTGAAGATCATCTTCTACACAATAAGTATCCTAGCCATTTCTCCTTTGTCATCTTGAGGAATCAACGCAAGGAAGTAAGATTCCTGAGGGCTACATTCATCACTAAAGATCAAACGAGAATAGGCGAACGATGGAAAAAGCCAGGTAACAAAAGCACTGTAAGTTGTTTAATTGTTTTATTCTTTGTTATTTGCACATTCCATTGAAGTTATTGGGTTTTATATTTACTTTAAATATCATCCAATTTTCCTGATAACAACTGCTATTGCCAATGAGTCCGCTATTTGATTCTTCCATCTGGGTATAGATCTTATATCAAAAGCATCAAAATCCTCAATGAGATCCCAAACTCTGTTTCTATAAGCAACTAGCCTCTTGTCATGATAGGCATATCTATTCCTCACTTGTCTAATCACTAATTGGGAATCTCCTCGTACCAATAGAAGTTTCGCTCCCTTTTGATGAGCTAACAACAACCCTCTAATTAAGGCTTCATACTCAGACATATTGTTAGTATAAGGAAATTGTAGCCTATATGTGCGAAGAATGTCCTACCCTTTGGGTTTACCAATTTGACCCCAGCCCCACAACCTGTATAATTACATTTTGAATCATCAAACCTGAGGGTCCATATGTCATTATTGTAGGAAGGGTACATTTTTTGGACAGACTTTATTTGAGGAGGAGCCTCTTCAACTTCTTCGGTTATCCTTTCAATCTCACTGTGTAGGACTGTTACTTTTTCCTTTGGGGATTCCAAAGGCATCTCTATAGCGTTGGTTCCATCTTCTTCAATTTCATCATGTACTTTTGTCCCTGCTTCAATGATGTTGACTGTTGTGAGGCATTCATGACTAGATAGCTCGGATTGGGAGTCTTGATGTATCCTGCAAAAATTTGGTAGTAAGAGCTTAGTTGTCTGGGTATGTGGGCCTATGACTTTTTTTGTCCTGGGATAGCCTCTGTATGAATTCTTGTAGGTATTCCTTGTCATTTCTCTCGATAGTGAGTCCCATCAAGATTTCTCTATAGATGCCTAAGTCAACATCTTCAAAGATCACTTCGTTAGGAGCATTATATTTGGTGATCACATGCTTTAACTTGAGCTCACTAAGGACTTGAATCTGATTAGAATTTCCCTTCCAAGGAACCCACATATGATAGAAGTCTGTAGCAAAGTAACCTTTCATACTCCTAGTCCAATCTCTACTTAACAACATACCATATACCTCCACCTGGATATCAATGTGACTCTGAATGCAAGGGTATGATATCAATTGAATATGAACATCTTTGACTTCTCCCATAACTTTCACCTTTGTTTTATATAACTACACCACCTTTATGTTAGTCTTAATGGGAGTGAGGCTAAGCTTCTAAGATATAGAATAGGGCATGACATTCCCAGAAGCTCCAGAATCAACCAGACAATTGTGAAGATTCTTCCCACCCATCCTGACACTAAGAAAGAATGGTGGTGCACCTAATTTTTCTTTATATAATGTTGTTAAAACATCCTTAGCAGTAGTCTTTCTATCTATACTTTCATGCTTTGGTTGATCTTTCTCTTGTAAGAACTTAAGTAATGCCTCCATTTGAGTAGGTCACTCCTACACTACATCCAACATGGACATATCAGCCTTAATTTTCTTCATGTCATCTACCAGATCATACTTGGAATTGGTTGTGTCCTGCCCCTTATATTGGTTGGATTTAGATGACCTAGCCGCTGGCCCTATTGGGGGAGTTGGGTTGCTATCTGTATTAGGGTCAGGTGGAACACAATTATAACTTGGGGGAATGGATGTAGTGAGGGGTTCTTTACCTCTATTTCTCAGGTAATAGTTGCTTTTAACTTGCTGATAGGCTTGAGCTTAAGTCTCAAGCTCATTATCTTCTTCGTAGGGGAAATCAAAAGTGTCAAACTACATAGCAGTTGCTATCCTTAGGGTGTGAGTCACTTTCCTCTTGTTGTATTTTTTGATTAACTTGAAAAATCTGGGTCATTTTGGACATATCAGATCAACTAAGTTTAAAATGATCAAAAGTATCATGGAATCTACACCAGTGTGGTAAACATTTTGTAGAAACTGACAAGATCATGGAGAATCAACAAGCATGAGTTTGCAAGTGAAAACGAATGATTTGTATTAACAAATAATAGGTATAAATAGTAGAGATTGCATACCCAACTCTCCATGAAACAAGGATTGGTGGCGATATTCAAAGCAAGAGAATAGCGTAACTACCCTAGGAAATAGAGGCGATGTGTCAAGTATATTGACACCTATTACAAACGACTCACCAAGTTGAAAATGTCAATTGGCATGTGCTATAAGTCGCCTAACTATGATTGAGTTAGTGTTAACTCATGGAGTTATACACCAACACCCCCCTTAAGAATAGCTTAGGTGAGTTTATGAATGATGAGTCCTGACAGTGTGTCATTTTAGGTACTCTTTTACAAATGTATCTCTCAGAAAAACGGAGAAAGAAAGAAAACCTTGTGGGAAAAAACTTTCCTCCAAAAAGAGAGAAAACAAAGAGAGGACTAGATAGTCCCCCCAGAAGATGATGATGCCGATGTCAATTCTGATGTAGATATGTAGAACTCCTGAAGCATGTCGAAGTTGTAAAACTTGCCCTTCTCTTGATTTCAAGAGATTTTAGCAAACTGATTGAAGTAAGTAGTGTTTTAAATGATAAAGAGCGGGATGTAGATCTAAGAAATGTACAAAATAACTGAAGACAAGGATGTGCATATGCACACATACGAATGAGGTAAGAATCAATGTGATTCAAGTTGTAATGTTGCAACCTCCCCACTACACTTTCTAGATCAGTGTGCTTACATTTCACTTTTACACTTTCAATATCTTGACACTATATGAGTGTTTTTACAAACTAAGAATGCAGGTAGGGTTCAAATTTTCTACTATATAGAACCAACTGAGCTGAGCCGAGAATTTACACTAGGCTCTGAAGTTGCATCATGATTGTCTTCTTCACCAAATGTGAAATGCAAAAAAGATGAAGGTGCAGTCAAAGTTGCAAACCTTGCCTACTGCAACAAGTCTTCGATCTTTTGCTTCTCGAATGAAGGTCGATTTAGTAGTGAACTCAACTATCTTGTTAGATTGTGTGAGTGCATATACTAAAAGGTAATTTTTTAATAATTCAGGAATGAAGTAGACATTATGGACATATCCATTTCCCAATTTAATAGTACCTTTGCCAAGGACGTTATGGTAGACTTGGTTCATTAATATTTTGGTAGTATTGCAGTGTTTGATCCTTACAAATAATTCCATGAATGGTGACATGTGATCACCTACTAATGAACTTAGAACCCATTTGTTGACCTCTACTTTTGGTGATGCCATTAACTTTTGACCTTCTTTTAGGTAATGAAATGGTGCAATTTAAACTTCTTGATGCTTAGTTTTGAATTTTAAAGTGGTACTTTAGTGTAGTTTGAGTGTTTTTGAGCACTCTAGCTTAATACCCCCCTTAAAGTGACACTTTATAATTGAGTACACTTGACATCTGTTTACATCTTTGAGTGGATTTTTCCTTTTAGTTTTATTTCCCCCCAAATTGTGCAATTAATGGAATGAGTGCTTATCATTTCCCTACAAAAGTGTGATTAGACACTTTATAATGATAGTGCAATATCAGCTTTGTTGGATAGAGGACGAAAAAAGAACCACCTTTGCAAAAGGAATGACTCAATTTCAAGTCAATTTGCAAAAGTTATGGCCCTTCAAAATTTTGTATATGAAAAAAAACACTTCCAGAAAATAATTTTCCACTGTGTTTGGAAAAAATTGCATACAAAGAGTGAAGGAAAAAAACTTATGTGTGAGGGAGAAATTTAAGCCCCCTTGTGGTAGAGCGTGGCCAAGAGCTTATCTGCCCATGTGACCAAGGGCTTAGCTCTTAAAATTTTGCCCCCTCCCTTCTTGGCTTTTTGCCTTTGATGATGTCACCCCCCTGATTTTCTTATGTCACATGAATAGTGACTTATTAGACTGCATAAAACTTGACAGTCATCATGAGTTTTGTCTTTGCCAAAACATGGCCAAAATGACCATTTGAAATCCACTTTTCCTGCCTCCTTTGGGGAGATTTGACCCTGCTTGTGGTAGTTTTGACTACGTTTGAGGGTGATGTGTGCGCTGATAGGGAGGTCTTGGCGGTGGACCAGGTCGCAGGCACCAAAGACTACCTCCGCTATGTTGATGAATGCCACATAGGAGCTTATAACGAGCCTTTTATGGCCGCGTGTAATGGTCGATGGGGGCCAGTGCGGCCTACGAATTGAAACATGTTCGACCTCTGCCAAGAGGCATCGAGATGGGCATTGAGGAGGGACGTCAAGGGCCTGCCAATGTGTAGGTTCAGCCTGATGAGTGGCACCTCTATTGAGGCTTTTAGCAATGCAAGATATCACTTGAGGATGCCATCGAGGGCTCCTATGAAGGGCATTGAAACCTCTGAGATATGCACTGCCTCTGGTGAGGCGTCGATGTAGCGACAAGGTTCTTCTCCGTTGTAGTGATGTAGGCCGAATGATGGCCTTCCTGTGATGTTGAGATAATGTCCTCTATGGGCAAATCAAGATCACAACTAAAACATAGAATAGATGTTATATAATAACAAAAAACAAATACAAACGAAGCTGTAGAGATGAAAAAAAGGCAACAATGGAAGAAATTCAAACTATGAGCAAAAGCAACTTGAGGCCAACCACTCCAGCTCTGCTACCATGTAGAAACTGACAAGATCGTGGAGAATCAACAAGCACGAGTTTGCAAGTGAAAACAAACAATTTGTATTAACAAATAACAGGTATAAATAGTAGAGATTGCATACCCAACTCTCCACGAAACAAGGATAGGTGGTGATATTCAAAGAAAGAGAATAGCGTTAACTACCCTAGGAAATAAAGGCGATTTGTCAAGTATATTGACACCTATTACAAATGACTTACCAAGTTGAAAATGTCAATTAGCATGTGCTATAAGTCGCCTAACTATGATTGAGCTAGTGTTAACTCATGGAGTTATACACCAACAGGTTTTATTTTGGTGCAATTTACTAAGTTTGTTTGCTCCAGAGGGGATGGTACCCCATCATTATTTGGCCTTGTATTCCAAGGTCTATTTTGCCTTTGAGAATTGAAAGTCCTCTTGTGACCACTGTTTTGTTGGTGTTGGTTATTTTGATTTTGGTGGGAATCCCCTTGGTTATATGTGTGTGGGGTTGTCTTTTAACCTAGTGAGTTCATTTGTGACCTAGGCTAGTGCCTTCTCTACAGCTTCTAACTCTGAGGTTAGATGTGAAGTTTGAGGTAAGCAGGGTTGGGGTATCCCTGCAAGCGTACCAACCTAATGTGCATACTGAGAGTTGACTATATTTGCTTGATTTGCACTAACTGATCAAAATAAGAATTACCTGCATACTGAGGGGTAGCTTGGTTATTATAAACTTGTCCAAGACCAAGCAACATAGGATGTGGGCCAATTTGGTTCAGAGGTTGGGCATAACTGATCTATGGTCCCCCTTGCAGATTACTACTTGGGAGTGGGTTCATCAAGGGGGTGTTGTTGGTAAGGGCATTATTTATGGTAGGAATCTGATTTGGCACTCCAGGGAAACCTACAAAAGGTAAATTTTTGAATGCCCCTCTAGTGATAGGGTACATCTCCCTATGCACTTCAAGGGCCTCAATATAAACAATTGCAAGGGAGGTAGGGTTCTGTTGAGTCCTACTAATTAATACTATTGTAAAAGGGTCATTGGCCCTAAGGTAAGTCTAAATAGCAATTGCCTCATTGACCACATAAGGTTGAGCAAGCCTCTTGTAGAGTTTTTGAAATCTAGTGTTAAACATGGTTAAAGGTTCATTCAATTGTATTTTACAAGTGGCAAACTATTGGTATATGGTTACAAGATTTGTATATACCCTAAATTGGTCTATGAAAGTAGTCTCCAAATTCTCCCATGTGATGATGGATCCTGAGGGGTAAACTTAAATGCCATGAATAAGCAACATCTCCCATGGAGTAGGGGAAGAGTCTCAAGACCACATCTAGATGGGGGATGCTAGCCCTACTAATGGCTTCCTTGAAAGCCTGAACATTCTCTTTTGTGCTTCTACTCTCTCCATAAATAAACTCAGGGTAGAACTTCTCATGGTTTTTAGGCATATCATGGAGGGACCCTACAAGTCGTAAGGCTGAATGGTCTACTCCGAAAAAGGCAACCATTGGTACTTGAGGTGGTTATTTAGGGAAGGCTTCTAGGTCTTTATATCTAACAGGGTTGACTGACCTAGTGTTTATCCTCCTCTTACCATAGTCGCTCCTAATTTTTTGGTGGTATTGGAGCTCTTGAAATTTAGTTTCTCCAACTGACCTAGATCTAGTTAATCTTCTTCTTTCAAAAGCTAGAGGAAACCTAAGTGAATCCAGATTGATTAGACCCTCCTTCTAGCACCATTTTTGTTGATGGATATTTTTGCACATCAACTCTAAGTAGAACGAATGACACTCTACTTCTCCTAAAAGGCAACTTAATGATGTTATATGATTACCCCGAGGTCCTTGTAAGTTGGGTCACAACAGTGTTGGAATAGCTGAGTGGATAATGTAATTGTTCATTCAAGGGGCATGTACTGGTAGAATCAATCTAGATGTTTGATAACCTCTCATAAATGGATATTTATTTAGAGTTTGGGATTCTAAAACCTACTCTTAACTATATGTGTATATAAAAAAGGGAAAAAGGAGATTAGGGTTTAGAAGAAAAATAAAATGCAAACAATCGGACAGCCTTTGCACCTGGATTTTCACTTCACATGACAAAGTTAACGAGATCAAATTAAACAAGCAATAGATATCTAGTATTCCACACAATCATGTACATTGTAAGTGCAAGATTCTAAGGAAAGAGAGTAGAAGAATAGGAATATGAAAACACCATATTGCATATGTAGAATTTAAATCCTATCCAACCACTATATTGAAGATTTAGCAATTAAGTACAAGATTCATCAACATAAATCATATGTAAGGAAAATAAAACATAGATACATTACCACCAACGGGTAGGAACACATGAATAGTATATTTCTCCTTATTAATAGGCAATATCATGGCAGATTACAAATGAGCAGGATTTCCCACACGTTAAATGCATATCAAATTTGCCCCTTACATGCCATTAGAATTACAAAATTGCTTGTCCAAGCACACGTACCCTATATTCCCCCACTTTAAATGACACAACTTCCCTTCTTTTATAGGGAGCCTCTCAAAATTATAATGTGAAATATGCATATGTCAACCTAAAATCCCTTATGTGGTTTGGCCTCAAAAGATAAAATGGCATCAATTTCCTATTGGTATATGAGTTTGAAAAATCTGGATAGCAGCAACAATTTCCCCTATACCCAATCCTTTATGGTATTTATCCTTCATTCTTATGGAAAGGTGAGATCTCTTGACATTGTCCTACAACTTTACCATCTTGGCCAATTGGACCTGGAATCCCACAAATAGGGCCTTCATCTTCATCAAGTCATCGATTCCTTTCTCAGTAAGGTGATGTTGTAATAGCCCTTGGAACTCCTTGATTAAGTGGGAAGAAGGAAAAACAATGGTAGAAGGATCCTTGAAAGTGCAAGGGATGGATGAAATCAGTGATTCTACCTTAGCCAATCTTTCCTTAACTGCCTCCATCTTGGTCTTCAACTTCTCCTTACACCCCTTCAGCACTTTGGATCTAAGTTTCCCCGCGAGTAGCCATTCATTGGGCAACCCCACAATATTATTGCTAATCACACCCATCTGAATGAGTTGTGTGGAGGTAGTGCTTTGCATCTTCTGCAAGATGGGGAGGTGTTGTTCCCACATAGTCTGTTCATTTTTTATGGAGCTTTTTGATACCACCATTTCTTCATTCTTAGCATCTAAAGTGTGATAGGCCTTCATGGCCTTCTTGATGGTCTCCACCCATAGGGTCTCCAATGAATTTTTCCAAGTTGTTGCTGCAGGAAGGAGCCCTTGAGGGTTAGCGGGCTGCTAATCTTTATCGAGGGCCTTTAGAAAGGATGGTGTAGATGGCCCTGAATCAATGGGCCCAACCAGATGTTTGATATAAGTTGTTAATTGAGTGATTTTCCCTCTAAGATCCTCCTTGGTGTCTTCATCTTTATTCATCCAGGCCAAGATTGCTGAGACAGACTCAGTGAGGATGTACTTCTACTCATCTCTAGTTTGGTGCACCAAGTTCACCTATTGTATGTTATAGTCAGTCAGGATCATGGCTTCTTCTTCCTTATCAATCATAGGTGTGGCTATATGAGTTGTTCTAACTCCCTGTTGATCCACTGTGACATGGGACAGGACCCTAGCCCTCTTCTTCTTAGGTTTGTCTTGAAGGGCTTCAACAACAGTGGTTAAGTCCTTGTCCTCTATGTACACCTTCTTTCTCTTCACCATCACCTCACTCAACCAAGTGGGGAGGCCTTGACCTGCATTGTTAATTGGTGGTAGTGATGACACATGTGGTGGAGATCTTGTTGGCGACGGTGTCAATACCACTATTTTCATGGACTCTTCAGATGCCTCACCTTCCAATGAAGAACATGTAGCCAAGTTAACAATTTTTTGCAAGTTCAATGTGTTTTGTGACCCTACCTCTTCTTACGAAGATGGAGATAGTACCTTTTGATCACTACTTTGTTGTGCCCTTGGTGATGCAATTGAGGTGGAAGGTGGCCCTTGGGGAGGAGTAGCCACAGAAGGAGGAGGTGAGGCCTCGTGAGTATTTGGCTGAGAGGGAGGAGTGGTCTGCCCAACTGCAGGGGTAGATGCAATAGTTACCCCTTCAGTGGAGAGGTGAACTCTTCCACTGACTTTCCTTACCAAGGGGATATGATCCTCCTCCTTTGTTTCACTAGAGTCTGCCAGCACTGCCTTAGGTTTTTCCTTCTCCTTAGCAACAACAACCTTGGTACTCCTCTTCTCTTTAGGGATAGTGGGAATTTCCTTGGTCCCCTTTACAGCCTGTGAAGATTCACCCTAACTTGCTTTCTTGGGCTTGTCCTTTTTATTGGAGGTATAGGGGTCCACCATAGGATAAGGCTTGAACAACCATTTTTTTGTTTGCACTAGGACTACTTGGGCCCTATCCTCCAAAGAAGCAATTTCATCCTAACCCCACTTTACATCATCCAAGGGTTGATTATATACTTTGTTTTGCTCATAGACAGGGTCTAGAATCTTACATTCTTCTTTTATGCCCTTTGGGACCTTCAAGAGGTCGAGCAGGTTCAAACTTTTCACCAAGTGTAGGTTTAGCCTAAAGTGATCTCTTAGCCTAACCTCATGATCATCCATGCAGTCAGCTCAATGGTCCTTGACAACATCTTCATGTTTGTACCAAGCCCCAATGAGGGGGTTGATCCATCCAATCAGATCAAAACCTTGCCCTAGTGACATCAAATAAGTCCAAGGTCCATGGGGCCATCTCTAACTCTACAAATTTTGCCTATGTGATGCTTTGGTAGGTGTAGCCCCCTATCTTGATAGGGAACTTAAGCTAGTTTTATGCTTGCCAACAATGAGCTTATATACTTTAGATACTTACCTACAAATTTCTAGTAATATATCTTTATCACTAAGGTACTTGGGGAGATTGTATGGAGGCTTTCAACAATCCATCACCCTGATATATGAAAAGGTCTTGAATTGTATATACCAATGTCCCCAGTTAGCCATTTCATCACAAGCCTCTAGAGACAGCCTTTGAGAGTAGCCATTCTCTAGAGTTCTAACAATAGCATAGATGAAGGCATCATTAACTATCTTATAATGTTTCTGGCTCTCAAGGAGCTCCAGCTGTGGAAAATGCTGATAAACCAATATTTCTCCCTTTTGGAGGGATCCAACCTATTGCAACCCTGAGAAATTGGCTTGATAAGCTAATAAGTAAACAAGGTATGAAGTCATAGAATTCCCCTATCTTCACTAATGTGGACAATTGCTCATCTATCTTGTTGCTAATGAAGGACCCCCAATCAATATTCTTCCCCTCAATTACCTTCATGCAAAAGTAACACATCCAAGGGTGCCACTTGTTTGAAGAGGGGAGGCCAAACACCCAGCTAAGAAGTGAAATAAATTCCTTACCATCCTCTCTAAATTCACCCCTTGGTTGTACCACCGCCATCTTCATTGGATGCTTCCATTGAGTTGCCAGCAATTATTGATTGATATAAGTGGTGGTAGTTTTGGGTTTGCTGGAGTAGAAGGTCTCTGTTGAGGTAAGTGTTATCCTCTCATACTGCTCAAAGATAGGGATACCAAAGACCGTGTCAATCATGTCAGAGGAAATGTCTAGGATGACTTGTCCATCTGGCCCAATGATCTTCTTATTCTTAGGTTTGTAGGCCTTGGCACATGCTTGGACCAACTATGGGGATTAGAGAGAGAGATGGGAAAGGTTGTTGCTTGAATTAATCCAGATATGGCCATCTATTGGTCCTAGAAGGATCTCCCTTCTGCTACATTAACCTTCTTCAGAAAAGCTTGTATGTTTGGAGCCCCTAAGTCTGTATCTCCAATTTTGGAGAACTGGCCAAGCGTTTTAGATGGTGGAAGGTACCCCTTGTAATCATGCTTGATCTCTTTGACTGGTGCATCCTCCTCCATGATTATTGTTCTGAAAGCAAAGGTGAGAGATTTAATCAAATCACATGAAATGAACTTATTCTTATTATAGAAAACAACATATCTGGGATCAGGTTTTGGGCCTGATCCCTTCCTCATCCCATAGACAGTAAAGAGTAAAGAGTAAATGGCCACCCCGTGATTCTGAATCTGCTAAGGTCATACAAAGGTAACTGGTCGTGGATCGGGGGTGCCCATTAAATGATGATTTCTGATTCGCAAGGAGTAAGGTAAACCTTGTGAATTTGACCCGCCAGAGTTATACAAAGGTAATCACTGGGAATCAAGGTTTGGGGCTGACTTGGTATCCCTAACTTCTGTTCCACAAACACTAAGTGGAAATATCACAAACCTAACCTTGTCGGGGTTATACAAAGGTAATCGTCGAGGATTAGGGGTTAGCGATGACTTGGTTCTCTTGACCTCTAATTCATAAAGAGTAAAGGGAAAACCCATGAACCCAATTCTGATAGAGTTACACAAGGTAACTATTAGGAGTAGGGATCAGGCATGACTTCTAACTCATGACTCTAGGGAATGTATTTAAGTTAAGTGCCACAAGGCTGATCTTGATAAAGGTAAAGGGAACAGAGACCAAGGATTGGGACTTCGATGGGGATAATGGCTAGGGCATCCGTTTTAGACAAATTTAAGACAACACTCAAGGGTTTTTTAGTGGATCCTCAACCCAGTATCACACTACCTAAGAGAAAACATAAAATATGTTGCACCTAAAGGGGATCATTAAGGAAATCATTCTTTTAAAAGGAACCCCTAAGATAGAAAGAAAACAGGGAAAACACCAAGTGAATGCAACCTAAATCCAAGCTAGGAGAGAGAAAAGACTAAATACAAATGCAATAAAAACACCACATTCTAATTATCTTTGTGCAAAATTGAATGGAAACAACTGTGAAAACCCTACCTGGTTTGAAGAAGTGGTAAACTTGACACGACGGTTAGAGAAATTCTTTTCTAGAAAAGCTTAATGCATATGATACTTTCTTACAGACCGAATTTCTTTGGCAAATGCTCGAATTAGGAACTTAAACTTTAGCATAAGCTTTATAGGGGAGCTTAGATCACAAAATGTAAAGACAAAATAAGGGAATGAGTGGCCAAAACATAATAAAAACCCTCCTCTGACACGTGGGAACCCAGCCAAAAATGCATCGCCAGGAGTAGATAGGGTGTCGGTCAAACCTTGCATCAGGGATAACCCTCGAAGTTGCACCCATGATCATGCCAAGAGGATAAACTCCAAAGCTTGAACACCAGTGACACACAACATTATACCTATTGTCCCTTAGAGCGGGGAAAATAAAATTAACCAAAGCCAAAAATGGAACCCATGAAAGCATCACCTTCTATTGCAAACTTCTAGAGGTAAGTCATGCTCAAGAGTCTTGTTTCTGTCATAAGATTATGAGGTTTTTCTACAACTCAACCTGTAGTAGGGGCCACAACACATACCTTGAAAACCTATATATTATATATACAAAATCTAAGTGGTGAATCCCACCAAATTTTAATTTCAAATTGAATATGGCCTCAAAAACAAGTGGGAATTTAATAGTAATGGTGATTGTGATTTAGAGTTGTAATGTGTATTTTAAATTTCAAGCAATTGGATGCCAATCATGCATCATTTACTATGGACAAATATTTCAATGTAAAATTTTAATTAAATAAGGTGGGGTAATTTAACTAGTGATAAACTAAATTTTCATAAAATTATGATGATTTAAAGTACCCCTTATAGTCTAGCTTGTTCACTAAAAATTGAGATTTTAGTTTAAACTATTTAGCAATTGGAAAATATTTGCCACTAAAATAATCTATGGATGTGGCACTTTAGTGGAAGAAAAGAGAGATTGAGAAATGGGTTCATGACTCTTAGCAAGTGGGACTTAAAGGACAAATCATTGATTGAACCTCTTCATACACTTAATAGAGGATAGGGACATTATTTCCTCATCTCATTTCGTAATAAGATTTTGAGTGACCAAAATCCTTTATATGAAAGGAGGTATAATACAAAAAGGATCAAGAAGGTATGTAACTTCCATAAAAGTGACCAATTCAAAAATTAGACTAGTGCAACTACTTGTTATTTTGTTAAAAAAAAACTATTTATTTTGTCAAGCTATGGTTTTGAAAACAGTAGTGGAAAAAAAATTAATCGTTGGTGTGGTTATGTAACTATTGGAGTGATTCTATAATAAGTGGTGGTATTGAAATTGACAAGAATAGTCTTAGAAGTGCTAGTGCAATTTCAAAAATGGCATGTGGTAGTTTTGATCGAAAGTAGTAGTTTTGTTGTGCTTCAAACCATAACAGAATGGGAACAAAATAACATTACTTTTTAAATGATTAGGACTATTGGGCTACTGCATTGCACCTGATTAGAGCCTAGTATCATGTACAAAAGTGAAGAAGGAAGTTGACAATTGGTTGTTCAAGTAAGAAGCACAAAGTACTTGACACAAACTCAAGATGAACATACAATTTGATTCACAAAGTAGACATGATGGATAGAAAACAAACATGAAGGATAACAATAGTATCAACATTGTATCCCTCTTCTTGTACTAAATGTTTACTACTCCATGAGATAGGCTTGTTTAACACCTATCAAGTTGGGGTTTTCCTCTCAAATTGGGACTTAACAGGTGAAAATGTGCAATGTCTTTAATTGTGTTTGCTTGCATTTTACCAATGGTATTTGAGCATAGATTCATTCCAATTTACATTGAAAATAATAATTATTATTATATGTAAGTATTTGAATGACTTCATAGCCACAATCACAATTTTTGTAGTGATTACATTTTATTAGGCATGACACTAGTAGCGAGTCTAAGGTAATAAATAGATGGAAGACTAGTAGGGTGAGAACTAGTCATGGCACTAGAAGAAGGAACATGAACAATAGGTACCACACTAGTAGGAATGGCATGATAAACTTTGGAAGGAGGTGTGATAATAGATGAACAAGCTTGGGTGGGATGGAAGAAAGATTCATAATGCAAAGAACTTGAAGAGCCAACCATAGAACTAGTAACTTTTGAAGAGAGTCAACCAACTATAAATAGGAGAAGAAACACTAGGTAAAATGGTATAATTTCTTGAGAAAGTAACTATGCAGTGAAAGCAAAATTTTGCCTATCAATTTGTTCCAAGTGTGCATCATAATCAAATCATTCTCATCATTATGATTGTTATCCATAATACTAGAAAATATGTCATGATCAGATGAATTTTAAGCCATGTTGGAGGATTGAGACAAGGATTTTTTTGCAAAGGGAACTTAGGATAATGATGATACTTTGGCATCTACTCAATACATAGACCCTAAATGGATGAACAAGATAAAATAATAGAAAGGGTATTAATATACATCTTAGAAAATCATAAAGTCTAAGATCTAAAAAGTAATTTAGAAATAAAGCTCTAAGGCCAAACCTAAGGGGGTGTAAGATTGGATAGAAACACCAATAAACGATAAAGGAAAATATTACCCTATATGAATAAACTAGGGCAAAGCAATAACTTAACACAAACAATCAATTAGCCCTAGTTTAAAGAGTTGTGACTACAAATCTAAACCTTGCACGTATGGATCTAAACCTCATATGGGACCTAAACTTCATTGATTCTGATGTCTAGAAACTATTCACCTTGATGTCTACTACCTGCATATGCAAGGGATTGGTGTTAATAGATGTGTCATTTAGGAGTTTTCTAGATAAGGATTGTTCTCTTTTGATCAAATCCTTGTTACCAAGTCAATAGTACATGAAAATGATTGAAGACAATGGATAAGCACATAAGAATACCTAAGATGCGTAAGCTATTTTTTTAAAAGGTGTCCCTTTTTTAATGGTGTTATTGAATGGCTAAAAAAGAGTCCATGAAGGATCAAATCTTACTAAATGCAAAGACTAACTCCTTAAAACTATAAGAAAGAATTATATTTTAGTTGAGGTAAAAAAATTAATTGATGTTGTTAAAACTCCAAAAATTCTTGCCTTATAAAACTATAAAAGATGTGACCTTTAAATGAACCTCTCTTCTCAACTTATATTTTGATGTAAAAGCTATCCAATAAAATTTAACTTAATTTACCATAAAAAATCAACTAACCATTATTAAATTTTTATCCCCAAATACAAAGTGAAATGGAAAATATGCAAACTTCAAACTTTTATTGACCAAGATTCAAATATCATATATTTCTCCAATGAAGCACAAGATCTTCCCAATAAATCTACTCTGATGTGCATATATTTTCTTTGAACACTAACAAGACACCTTTACAATGGAGGTGGCACTAAGATGGAACACTTACACATTAAAATCCTTAAAAATTGCTCACAAACTCCATAAAATTATAAATACACATTAAAAATGAGAAGGTGATTGGTTTGTTTACTTAAAAAACTAAATAGGTAGCAACTAATAATGCGCTATCGGACGACATTAAAATTTTAGAAGTTGGAAAGCACCAAATAATAATCACCGGACCGGTAAAATAGCATTTGAAGTCTAAGCCATGCTCGAAGCTGTACTAAAATGTTTGTCCCATAGATTTCAATGTAAACCCATCAATCATAACAGTGTCACAAGACCACTCTACTTAAATATCATCCACTTTAAATATTTATCCTATTTTTATTGGCCAAAATTGACCTTTGACTGTTGAAATGGATGATATTTAAGAATAGCCCCACAAGACATATTCTAAATCATATTTTTTGCAGAGATCACATCCTTTTGCATTTCCGTGCAAACTTTGAAAAACAAAATTTGAATATTGTTAAATCATTAAGGATTTAATACACCATGTACAAGGACTAAGATTGTTTCAACTTCTTCTTTGCAATACTTGAAGCTCTATTGGAGTCCTTCAAAGCTACAACTGAGGTAGTTCTTCAATGAATGGCAGTTCTTCCACATCTTTCCATCCTTCCACCTTAAGTATTGCAGTTGTGGTAGGTTGCCAATGGTATCAGGGATGTTCTTTAAGTTTGTACACCATTTCAAGTCCAAGTGTTGTAGCTGTGATAGGTTGCCAATGGTGTTAGGGAGATTATTTACACTTTCACACCATCCCAACTCTAAGTGCTCCAGCTGTGACAGGTTGCCAATGGTATCTGGGAGGCTATTTAAGTTGTAACACCATTTTAAGTTCAAGTACTGCAGTTGGGACAGGTTCCCAATGGTGTCGGGAAGGTTATTTAAATTTATACACCCTTGCAAGTCCAAGTGTTGCAGCTGTGATAGGTTGCCAATGGTGTTTAGGTTATTTAAGCTTCTACACCCTTGCAAGAACAAGTGCTGAAGCTGTGACAGGTTGTCAATGGTCTTAGGGAGGTAATTTAACCTTGTACACCGTTCCAAGCTTAAGTGCTGCAGCTGTGACAGGTTGCCAATGGTATCAGGTAGTTATTTAATCTTCTACACCCTTTCAAGTTCAATTGCCGCAGCTGTGATAGGTTGCCAATGGTATCAGGAAGGTTATTTAGTTTTCTACAGCCTCCCAAGTTCAAGTACTGTAGCTATGACAAGTTGCCAATGGTATGAGGAAGGTTATTTAAGCTGTAGCACAGTTTCAAGTCCAAATGCTGCAGCTGTGACAGGTTGCTAATAGTATTAGGGAGATTATTTAACCTATCACACCATCCCAAGTCCAAGTGCTGCAGCTATGCCAGGTTGCCAATGATATCAGAGAGGTTATCTAAGCATCTACACCCTTCCAAGTCCAAGTGCTGCAGCTGTGACAGATTGCCGATGGTATCTGGAAGGTTATTTAAGCTGTAACACATTTTTAAGTCCAAGTGCTGCAAATCTGATAGGTTCCTAATAATATCAGGGAGGTTATTTAAGTTGTAACACATTTTCAAATTCAAGTGCTGCAGCTGTGAGAGGTTACCAATAGTATGAGGGAGGTTATTTAAGCTGTAACACATTTTCAAATCCAAGTGCTGCAGCTGTGACAGGTTACCAATAGTATGAGGGAGGTTATTTAAGTTGTAACACATTTTCAAGTCCAAGTGCTGCAGTTGTGATAAGTTACCAATGATAGCAGGGAGGTTATCTAAGCCTCTACACTCTTTCAAGTTCAAGTGCTGAAGCTGCATATTAGGAAGTGAAAACATGGAAGAGAGAGAAAGGTTGTCCAAGTCAGAGCAGCCTTTTAGTTGCATAATCTTCAATTGCCAAATGTCACCCACAAATCCTTGCCAAATGTCACCCAGGAATCCGGAGTGACGTGGCTTCTTTACTGCTCTATTCATCCCAATTGCAAACGGACAATATTCCAACATTAACCATATCAAACTTCTAGGAAGCATGGCTAGTGTGTCTTCTATCATGCCTTCAATGGGCACATTCTGCAAATGAAGATAGCGAAGACCAGGTATGTACAACATTTCGAGCCTTTGCGGATTGCCTCCATTGAGTCGAAGGTGAGAGAACTTGATGTTGTTGGATATGGTGCTTAAATGGGCAGCCTCCCATAGTCGGGTACCCTTCTTTTATTTTTCAGCAATAGCTCGCCCCATATCTCGCAAATGGTCATGCATATCAAATACACCTTTATCATCAATCTTTATTAATAACTTCATCACAAGATTACAGACAACTGTGTCTACCATCTTATACAAGGATTTCCAGAAAATGATGGGAAATCTTTTGTGTTCTCCAATGAAGAAGCAAGCAACATCCACGAATATTTCTTTTTCATCATCACTGAGATCACTATAACTGATTTTGAGTCTTGTGTGAATTTCTGGGTTGAGGGTAATGTTGTGAAGAGCTTCTGTCTTGTGTCATCCTGCTTATCATACAAGAAAGATCCAATCACTTCCAATGAAAGAGGATGCCCCTTACAGGCGTCCACTATGCTTTTGGACAGATCTTCATATCTGAGACTTGGAGATGCTCTGAGAAAAGCATGCCAACTAAATAACTGGAGGCTTTCATTTATCTCCAATCCACTCATCTCGTGGATGCATTCGGATGAGACGCGATTGAGAATGTATTTGTCTCTAGAAGTTATAATAATTCTGATGCCAGGGGCTAGCCAATCTCCAACCAAAGCATTCAATTGTTCAACAGCATCCACATCATCCAAAATAAGCAGCACACGTTTTCCTCCCAAACGATCTCTGAACAAAGATGTCATGTCCCAACATTAAGACATTATTTGTCATCATCAAATTGGACGATAATTATGTATATAATAATACTTAATAAACATATATAATATTATTAAGTAATATTATAATATATTTATTGTACTTATATATAATAAATATAAAGACAATTATAATATTATATATGATATATATATTATATAAATATAAATATGTATATTAATATTAATATAAATATAAATAAATGTTATTATAATATAATTATCATATAATATATATAAGACAAATGTCTTATAATATATAAATATAAATAAGAAATATTATTATAATCATTTATAATATAATAAATATAAATATAAATATTAATATTATTATTATATAATAATTATAATTATCAATGTAAATATTAAATCAAATATTAGTATAAAGTATGATCATTATAAATATAATATTATAAGTATATATAAAATTAATATTAACTAATATCTTTGGAAGATATCAATAAAGATAGACCAAGTTTATTAAAAGACAAAGTTTATTAAAACAAAGATAAATGCAACAATTATGTTAGAGGAAGCAAGTTAGATTATTAGTAAATAAAAGAGGTACATATTAATTAAAGGTTATTTTCTATAAGACACATCCCTTCATTAAAGGAGGGTATAAAGATGGGAAGAAGATAACATAAAGGGGAGAAAAAGAAAGGAATGAGAAATATATATATCTGGAGAGGGTAAGGAAAATAGAAAAGAATACATAAGAAATATAATTCTGATTTATAAATATAACAACAAGAAGGATATAATATAGAATTTTTGGAAATGGTAAATATATTCATGGCATATTTAAATCTGGAATATATAAGGAATAATATATTTTGAGTTGTAATATACCATTTCAGAGATAGTTATGTACACTAACAGCCTTATAAGAACATCAGATATATCTGAGATATAATATATATGGTTTGAGTTAAAGAAAAGAAATATATTAAAAGGGAATAATTCTCTTTATGAAGTGTTGCCTCTCTTGGCAATAGTTGCAGCCATACACCATTGAAGATATAAAAAGGAAGTGTGAAGTAAAAAAGATCACATAGTAATATAAATCACCAGACAACAGATTGGTCTTCCATTAAATACAAGTATTAGATCAGCACAAGGTATTATATCAACAAGTATTACTAAGAGCAATCAATCATACAAGAAGTAAAATTGTGTGCAGGATTAATAAATTTTGTTCTTCCTAAAAGGGGACATTACAAGTGGTATCAGAGCAGTGTATCCTGCCATCCTGTGAAACAATCTTATGCAAGCATACACTAAGGAAAATTTTGAACCAAAAGAAAAGATAGAAATATAATGAAAAAGAAAGTTTATAATTGCTTGAGTATGAGAAAACCAGGTCAAGACATGATAGGTAGGGAGAATGTCCTCCATCGTGCTCTTGTCTAATTATGTTAAGAGGATGATAGGTAGGGAGAATGTCCTCCATCATACCTCAACAAGACACGATAGGTAGGGAGAATGTCCTCCATCGTGCTCTTGTCTAATTATGTTAAGAGGATGATAGGTAGGGAGAATGTCCTCCATCATACCTCAACAAGACACGATAGGTAGGGAGAATGTCCTCCATCGTGCTCTCATCAAATTATGTTAAAGGGATGCTAGGTAGGATGAATGCCCTCCATCATCAAGACATGATAGGTAGGAAGTATGCCCTCCATCATGCTCTTGTCAAGATGTGATAGGTAGGAAGTGTGCCCTCCATCACACTCTTGATCCTTAATGTTAAAGAGATGATAGGTAGGAAGAATGCCCTCCATCATGCTCTCATCAAATTATGTTAAAGGGATGATAGGTAGGAAGAATGCCCTCCATCATCAAGACATGATAGATAGGAAGTATGCCCTCCACCATGCTCTTATCAAGATGTGATAGGTAGGAAGTGTGCCCTCCATCACACTCTTGATCCTTAATGTTAAAGAGATGATAGGTAGGAAGAATGCCTTCCATCATGCTCTCATCAAATTATGTTAAAGGGATGATAGGTAGGAAGAATGCCCTCCATCATCAAGACATGATAGGTAGGAAGTGTGCCCTCCATCATGTTCTTGTCAAGATGTGATAGGTAGGAGGTGTGCCCTCCATCACACTCTTGATCCGTAATGTTATAAAGGTGATAGGTAGGAGGTGTGCCCTCCATCACTCTAAATTGCAAGTATTTCTATGGATTCTATCAAAGGATCAATTGAGGTATGGATAACTATATGTTGAAATTGAATGTTATTTATGTTATATCATTAATTATATTATGATGTATTGATTTCATTACTGATTTATTGATCTTTAATATTGCTAATGTCCCTTTCAAGAGTTATTCTTGTGTGCAGGTGAAGAAATCAGTATAACCTACAAGTGGACATTGGAGAAGTATAGAACATAAAAGTTAATTTTATTAATCACAAAGACCCATAAACCAAATTCATCTTAGATCAATTCTTCCAACCTCCTTGAGTTCTTCTCTTGAAACCGATACTAAGTTATATTATGGGCCTATAACCCACAAATTCCTAGGATCATTTTTCATAATCATCTATAACACTTATATTTCATCAAGCACATCGCTATTTAAATAAAAGCTTACCAAATCTTCTTTGATCATAAAATTTCTCTCCATGACATCATATAAGCAATTACTCCTCAAAAATATGACTCTTCTCAATTTTGAGGTCAATAACATATGATAAGTATAAGACCAAATCTCGTAATCAAAGATCAAGATATCTTCATCATTGATTGGAATCTTGGAATCTCAATGCTCCCAAAATCTTCTTTAGCATTGAAAATATTTTCATTGCCTAATGTCTTCATCTATGATACTTGCATCACTTTATTATTAAAAACATCAAACAAATGCTTACCTAAACATTTGTTTTCATTAAACATTTCAAGTATTCTTTGGTCACAAATTCTCTTTCATGAATCACAATCATTTTCTCTTCACCAAAGCATGTTCATTCTGAATAAAAACTATGACTTTGTCTCAACACATCGGAAGGTAACACAAAGTAATGAAAGAACTCACTGTGATTGCTTGAGGACAAGCAATTTGAAGTGGGGAGGGCTGTCATGTCCCAACATTAAGACATTATTTGTCATCATCAAATTGGACGATAATTATGTATATAATAATACTTAATAAACATATATAATATTATTAAGTAATATTATAATATATTTATTGTACTTATATATAATAAATATAAAGACAATTATAATATTATATATGATATATATATTATATAAATATAAATATGTATATTAATATTAATATAAATATAAATAAATGTTATTATAATATAATTATCATATAATATATATAAGACAAATGTCTTATAATATATAAATATAAATAAGAAATATTATTATAATTATTTATAATATAATAAATATAAATATAAATATTAATATTATTATTATATAATAATTATAATTATCAATGTAAATATTAAATCAAATATTAGTATAAAGTATGATCATTATAAATATAATATTATAAGTATATATAAGATTAATATTAACTAATATCTTTGGAAGATATCAATAAAGATAGACCAAGTTTATTAAAAGATAAAGTTTATTAAAACAAAGATAAATGCAACAGTTATGTTAGAGGAAGCAAGTTAGATTATTAGTAAATAAAAGAGGTGCATATTAATTAAAGGTTATTTTCTATAAGACACATCCCTTCACTAAAGGAGGGTATAAAGATGGGAAGAAGATAACATAAAGGGGAGAAAAAAAAAGGAATGAGAAATATATATATTTGGGGAGGGTAAGGAAAATAGAAAAGAATACACAAGGAATATAATTCTGATTTATAAATATAACAGCAAGAAGGATATAATATAGAATTTTTGGAAATGGTAAATATATTCATGGCATATTTAAATCTGTAATATATAAGGAATAATATATTTTGAGTTGTAATATACCATTTCAGAGATAGTTATGTACACTAACAGCGTTATAAGAACATCAGATATATCTGAGATATAATATATATGGTTTGAATTAAAGAAAAGAAATATATTAAAAGGGAATAATTCTCTTTATGAAATGTTGCCTCTCTTGGCAATAGTTGCAGCCATACACCATTGAAGATATAAAAAGGAAGTGTGAAGTAAAAAAAGATCACATAGTAATATAAATCACCAGACAACAGATTGGTCTTCCATTAAATACAAGTATTAGATCAGCACAAGGTATTATATCAACAAGCATTACTAAGAGCAATCAATCACACAAGAAATAAAATTGTGTGCAAGATTAATAAATTTTGTTCTTCCTAGAAGGGGACATTACCAAAGATTTGCCCTGAAGAACACTGTACACTTTTCCATCATATTTGACCAATTCTTTAAGAACTTGCTTCTGCAATTTTGTGAGGTGTGGCATCTGCGGCATTGGCGCGGACATTAAATACAAATGAAGCAGCATCAAAAGCATCATACACTTGATTGTACAGGGCCGTGGCAACTGTGGTCTTGCCAATACCACCAATACCCCATATTCCAACTTTAACCACCTCTTTCACTGAATTGAGATTTAATTTCTGAATGAGAGCAGTCTTCGCGCTGTCCAATCGCACTGGATGCTTGGCAACTTCTAACGGCACTCTGTCCAATGTTTTAATGAGGTCATTCACCACGGTCTTTACTAGCCGAGCTTCGAAACTGCAATGGGCAGAGGATGTCAATAGAAATTGCAGAAGTACTACTTATCATCCTACTACACCTTTGCAAAGAGTAGAAAGAAAGTTGGAAAATAAAACCAAGAGAAAAGTTGGAAAACCCAACATTCTTGTGGAGATATTAAGTGAAGAGGCGTGTAAGAAAAATTTGGTTCAAGTCTTTCTCTCTGCTTTTTCTTGTGCTCTGCTTGGGCTGATTCCCCGACTAGTAGCTTTGTTCTGTTTCTGGAGATGCTGACAGCAATTATTTGTTTTGTAATTTTAATCTTAATGCAGTTAAAAAAAATTGATAGTGTGAGAAATAATTTATATGAATTATTTGAGTTAATAAAGCAACCCAGAATTTTATAAGTGTATGAGAGGTCTTAAAATTGATGAGGATTTTTAAAAAGTTAAAAGTTAAAAAATAAATTATTTATTAATTTTTTGATTTGAGATAAAATTTAAAATTAAATAATTATGTTTGAAAAAGTGTGGGTAGAAGGATTGATCATTTATTATTAACCATTAAATAATTAACTAAGAGGACAAAGGGAAATAAAAATTTAAAATTTGATTACAATTTTAATATCTTAAATGTAAGATAAAATTTTAAAATTAAATAAATATGTGAAAAATTGTTTACTTGGTCTAAATAAAATATAGATTAGCAAGAAGGGGCTGAAAGCCCATAAACATGTAAATTAAATTAAAAAAAATTCAAGAAATTAAATTTCTTTAAATTGTTTTATTTTTTATTTTTTTAATTATTTTAAATTCTATTACATTATTTCTATTATACTAATTTCAGTAAAAAGTGATGGATAAATTTTATATTTAATTGGTAAATTTTATATTTGATATCTCTCTGTGTACTTTAGATATATTTTTTAAAATATAAATTTCAAAACATTCATCATATGTTAGTCAATCTGCAATCTGTTACTAAGTACTTGATTAATCACAGTATCTGAGTTCTTTGATATTTTCATATTACTTATGGTCTCCCATATATTCTGATTCTGGTGGTTTCCCTGCTTCTCACATGCTAGAGGTGCTAGCCTTGTTCATGTTGTGATCAACCTGTCCACATCATATATTCTTTGTTCAACATGTATAATCAATTGCCCCTCTCACTAACCATGCTTTCTTGCATACCCTTTAAAAGTCCCTCTTGTCAGAATTATCAAAAGATTAATGTAATGTCCCCAACTGTAATCTGCCTTGATAAAAAGAAATAAGACTACATTGCATGATGAGAGAAGCAGTTATGCTGGTGCCAATTTCAAATTCATAAGGCTTAAGGAATGAGACGCTAATCTCATAATAGCAATTTAAACAAAGTCAAATCGAATTACCAAGGGCAGTGGCTGCTTTAAGATAATTCAAATTACATTTAAACTACAATTATCAAAAGGCAGTGGTTGAACTATTAAAAGATAGTTTATATGGGTATTGAGATATGGGCAAGAAAAAGCTATAGTGAAAAAATTGCAGACACCCACTTTCTTATGTACATTCTGCCAATACAATATTTTCTAGTCCTGAGCTATGGTGATGTGCATACCTGTTTGATCTATTCTTTAGAGTTTCTTTAATCTAGAGAAAATGAATTTTCCCTTGTAACATGTCAACTCATATTACTTTGATTATCAATTCAATTTCCCATCAAGTAAATAGTCATGATCAATATAATCATTTTTTTGTTTAACAATAATGAATTTCATAATCAATAATTAAAATGCATATATTTTTTGAAGAATTTTAAAACTAAAATTTGCAACATATTCAAAGATAACATAATAGTGAATTCCTCACTTTACAATCATAATGTTTTGCTCATGGCAATAATGATAAGTTTTACATAAAATTTTAACTGTCAATTCATATAATAGAATATACTGCATCTGGAGTATTGATATCGATCTTCATAAGTCTCGGCTTGTCATCTTCTTGGGAATGAGAGCATCACCCGAGTGATTTTCCTCCAACCACAGACCAACAATCCCCCGCACAACTATCTACCTGGAAGTGATCCTATCCTTCATGAAAGAAGTAGATATAAGGAACCATAAGGTTTGCCATCTGAGTTCTAGTGTTGTGTCCTTCATAACTCATCACGGTTATACAACTATAGATCCACTCTAACTATAAATAACACTACTGGATGGTTATGCCATCTAGAGCACAGTAAACCAACTAATGCATGCAGAGACGGATGCATAATTTTGGCCAAAGTTTTAATATAAATAAACATTTTGCAATAAATGTAGATGAATGTTCACACACCTCTAACTCAACTTAGAAGTTATCTCATCCTACAATGTTTTTTGGTTGACCATTCCTGGCCATAAATTTAGTCCATCCTCTTGGACTTCCAACTCTATTTCCTAGAGTATATTTCATTGGTTTTTTTGTTGCATCTACAACATGGAACTTGTGACTCTTTGTCACTATATTCCATTCTTAAATGTATAAGTTCTTGGTTTCTTACCACAAAATCAGTTGTGGATAACACCTCTATGAGATGAGTTTGAATAATTGTTTAGGTTAATGGATCTCCATCTGATCCTTGTCGACTAAAACATGACCCTTTCAAATCGACAGTACCTTTACAAAACAAGTTTCACCCTTTGCCAAAGGTGTCGGGGTGTATTTAAAGACCTGTCATCTCCAATCCCACATCACAATAAATCATTTGTTACCTCAAGATAACAATATATATCATCTTTTGTCATAAAAATATTCATTGTCTACTAAAGACTTAATAGGTAATACTAATACCCACCATCTTTATAAATAGTTATTAAAAATGATAACACAATTATTGAGCTACCCAGTTATATTGATTTCTTTCCAAGATAATGAACCTTGGATATGAGATAAGATGCATAGATATAATCTTATAGTGTGATAATATTATCGTTACCAACTTAGTCATCCTTAATGATTAAAGAAGAGCCTATTGCGCTCTTTCTATCAAGAGACAACTGAAGGCACGTACAAAAAGAATCTATGAAGAAATCTTTATATTATATATCTTATGCCAAGAACCTTAAAGTTCAGTCTACAACATTTTTTTTTGAGAAAGATATAACAAACAAAATAAGTGGAGTGGCTCTCGACCAACTTCCAGATAAACAAAATAACACACCATCTTTCCTTAGCTCGAAAGCATGGCAAGTGTTAGGCTTTCGACTCAACCTTTTATAAAGACATCACTGTCTTGAGTAAAGATTAATTGAATACCAGCCATTACCATGGATGAGGTCATATTTGTATACTGCTATAGCAGTAGGATACACTATTGGCCTTATCAATCTCCACAGTTTCCATTGAAGTATCATATGACTTAGACATAAAGGCATTGACAAGTTTCTATATGATATTAACAAGATTTCAAGTCCTCGGCCTCATGGCCTCGACGGACTAATACAATATAAACAAAATTGCTAGTCATTGGCCTCATGGCCTCGATGGACTAACACAGTATAAACAAGATTACTAAAGCTTTCAGCCCTTAAGGCCAATAGTAACAACTTAGTATTATTGTAATATAATGAATGTAATACACAGCCATTGGAGTACCTGAGTATAATGAGAAGTCTGTCAACTTGTATTCAAAGCTATGCCTCTCTTTGAGCTAAACACTGCTCTCGACTTCCAACTCTTCACCTAGAGCTCTGTTCTTCTTTTCCTTTTTCTCACATACACAAAAACTAACTCCAAGTTTCCTTTTGGCTGTGGTATCGAGAGTCTCCACTCCCATTCCCACTCCCATGGGAATCATTCAACCATAACCTGGATGTCCTCCCATCAAACACATGCAACACTTGACATCCTATAAACATGGTCGGTTGGGATTTCATAAGCACTACTCCCACTCCTCCATACTTCGAGGAACATGGGTTGCATAAGCTATGAGTACGCAGTGATAATAAATCACTAGATAATTATCATAGCAAAAGGTGGTGAAAATAATGATAAACCACATAATACATATATATACATACATCACAAAAATATACTATAAGTATAATATGATAATCTATACTATCACTAAGATAGCATTACCAACAACATGGTATAGCATCAAGAAGCACCAAATTGCCAACAAGATCGAAGTTCATTCCCCCACTTTGCAATCTTAGCAAAATATCTATAGAGTAAATAAATAGATATACACAAACATAATAAATAAACATATAGGATAACCCTGACAAAGTCAAAGGCTAACTCCAACTAATTATAATTGAGCCACAATAAAACCGAAAAAAAAAAAATAGTTAGATCAACATATTTACATGGACATTCATACCCAGAAATAAATATATCTCAAGCTAAATTTTATCAATTTTTTTACAAGCGGCCAGAATTATTTGAGATAAGTCAACAGCCGGATTTTTTTGGAGATAAAGATTGTACTCAATAGATTCAAATCTCTCACAGCTGTGTACATTGGAGTGGTTAAGACAAGATTTTTCAGGATTTCGAAGTGACGTTTTCCACCATCTCATGCCTCGTTCTACTCTGCGTGTGACATTTATTTCTTTATTCTATTACAGGTACCATTGTTACTGCATTGGAATAAAAAAACTGCGTCCATTAAGTTTAAACTTCCACCTTGCGTTACTCTCCAACTGGAATGCTAAATGTGCAATTCGAATGTTAAATGTGTGCTGCCAGCACACATTGCTCTACAATAAAATGGAAGATAGCAGGCTCAATTGATAAGCTAGGTTTTTACTCACATTTGTAAGTTATGTACAATTAAGTTGGTAATTGTCAATTATAAATATTAGAATCATATTGGTATAAGTTTATAACAGTATATATTACAATTTAATTATAATTTTAATTAAAAGAATTATAGAAACCAAGTTGAAAAGTGGAAGGAATGGTACCATCAAAAGAATTAGATAACTTATTAAACACAAAAGACATATTCTTACACTTTTATATATTCTTTTTATATTTATTAACATTAATCACATAAATCATTATTTACTTATGAGATGAATTGTAAAGAGGTGATCATAGTAACCATGTTTTTCCTTTCATCAGAATCAATCTTTTATTCATTATATGTATTATGACGGTTAATGGGGTCAACAGAAACAGATGAAAGCAGCTCTCGACCACCTTTATAATACGATGGGAAAAAGATTTTCTTTCCCACTCATTCTATAGGATATTGGTAATCGTCATCTCAAAAGAGAATAGAGATGAATTGTAAAGAGGTGATCATAGTAATCATGTTTTTCCTTTCATTAGAATCAATCTGTTATTCATTATATGTATTATGACAGTTATTGGGGTCAAGAGAAAAAGCTGGGAAAAAGATTTTCTTTCCCACTCATTCTATAGGTAATCGTCATCTCAAAAGAGAATAGATTTAACACTAATAAGTTATAATTGTAAATAGGAACTTCTGCGTGTGTTTGAGAGAAGTGAAAGGTAAGTTCATTCTCCAATTACCACCCATTATGTGAAACCCCCCTCCAATAGATGTTCAACTTGTAAATGCGTATATTAACATTGTAATCTAGGGAAATCTGTTCTATCAATTAAATGAAAAAAGGAGTACAGAACCAGCAGCAAGTACAATTTAGAGAAATGTAACTATATTTGGTATCAAAAGTCTCATCTATCTAATATTTAAACAAATTTTACTTTCTTAATATTTTAACATTTCAGCTTTTGGGTGTAGACCAGATGGTTAAGCCATTGAAAGATACAAACAATGGTCACTCAAGCTTGACTCTAGATCGTTAGGCTATCGATTCCTCTAGTTATATATATAAACATTTCAGCAGAGAAAGGACTGAAGGGCTAATTGATACAAGTAGATTAGATGTAGTCACTGAAGAAATTAGTTTGAACATTATTCATCTTGGCACCTTTTAAGTATAAAATTTTCTATATTCACAACATCATAGGAAAGTCCAAAGAAAAGTCATTGTTTATGGTGATAAGAATTTGGTTGTTCCAAACAACTTTCTATACTATTTAAATTTTTTGATTCTTTAATTTGCCAATTCTATGTATTGTTTCCTAAATTTAAAAGCTTTACTAAAATTTATTACATAACTTTCAAGTGACAACCTCTTAGATGCTTATTGTTGTCATCATATTGTATCTTTTTTATTTCTATGTATCTTATTCCATTATTTAATGTGTATTCTCTAATATATATTCCACCACATCCCCATCTATAACTTGTAACATATTACTTAAATTATAATTTAATTGACTTAACCATTACACCTGGTTACCTCCTTCAGGTGCAAATGCTAGTTATATTTGAGTGGAGATACATATGCCATCCATTATCCAGTGGCAAAATAATAAATCAAAAATATAGAAAAGCAAGCAGAAAAGTGAGGCTCATTACTTACCCTTGAGTTATATCCATGGACCAGCCTGAGCGTTTACAGATCTCTAGAAGGGCAGTCTTCCAGCCGTCAACATCTTCTCTCGGGTATCGATTTGAATAGCCATAACGTTTGAGAAATGATTGTTTATAGGGACTGGACTCATTTTCAGGATATCTAACATCAGTTGGATTCACATCATAAAAGAGAGGAATAATCAAGCTGGGGGTGCTCCACATTGCAGTGGCCTCCTTGAGACACCAAACCGAGTCTGCATAGCCTTTGGAAAATATAGGAATACGTATAGCACTGCTCTTGATTGCTTCAAAGAGATGATCAATCATTTCCCCCTTTTCCAATTTGTCACTGTCTAAGAAGACATTCAGTCTTGCCGCGGAGAGAGCTTGAAAGAGATGATCAACCCGAGTCTTTCTCGCATCTTTTCCCCTGAAACTCAGAAACACATGATACCTCTTATTGCTTTGAAAGGCAAGTTTAGTTGTGGAAGGCTTGTATTTAACAAAGGCAGGCATTGAGGATCCTAAAGAAGTAGAAGTAGATGGTGCAGATTCTTCAAACTGTGGGTGCGTGCTAGTGCTAGAAGTAGATGCCATGAAATTGGATCGAACTGAACACAAAGAAAGAATAAAGGATAGAGCAATGAAAAAAGGCTTGTTTGTTGAGCAGGCGAGGAGGTAAGGGGCTAAAGAATAGAAAAGGGCAGAGGGAGCAGATAGGTAGTGACAAAGACAACAAATGACCAAACGCTAGATTGCGTGGCTGACAGCCTGTGTAACGTGTTTGCACAATAACCACCTGAAGGAGTGAAGGAGAGAAGAAGCATGTGAGAGGTGGAGCCCACTCCCACTTTATAAGGGAAAGCAGTCTGAGTGGAGGAGGAATCTCGTGCAAGTTGCTGCCATCACCATCCGGATGCGTACCTCATAAATCTTGTTTTAACTAAGAGTTGAATCTCAAGAGGGAGGGTTACAACCGATAGAAAGAAAATAGAACACAAAATTTTAGATCTTGAACTCAACTAGGTACCTATAGAGATCTTCGAACTCTTACGACACATTCAACTTGTAAATTGCAAATGACAGCCACGGCCAACATTGAGTAAGTGAAGTCAATGCAGACGGGTCCACTTTTATTAATCCTACGTTTCTTCTCCCACTTAACTGCCAAGTAATGGCACGGCAGGCGCGCCCACTTTTATTAATTTGATTTTTTATATATTTTTTTCATTTTTTATACTTTTTTAATATTATTTTTGTGTTTTATAGTTTTCATGTTCAAGAGGGTGTAAACTCAACTACGCTGTCTCAATCATCTATGCACACAGGTTGTAAACTCAACTACACCATCTCAATCATCTATGCACACAACTACAATGAGTTTATTTCCCTCTCTCTAATAAGGGAGAGCGTTGCATAGGGGAAAGGGTCCAGTAGCCCCCCACCCTGACTTTGGGCACCTTAAGCTCATAGCTATGTATATCGAATTTCGACAATTTTGTTTGGGATTCCTTATGTGTGGGGAGAGAGCTGCATAGGGGAAAGGGACCAGTAGCCGCCCACCCTAACTTCGTGCACATTAAGCTCGTAGCAACGTATATTGGATAATTTCGACGATTTTTTTTGGGTTTCTCTGTATGCGATTTAAGAGCTTAAAGCTATTCTTTCAGCTCGTGGGTACTGCTAAGGTAAATTCTTGTTGAGATCAATTATGATACCAAATTCAAATTTGTACCACTGGAGGACGCATTATGACCTTATTGTGTCAATATCACTGGAGGATGCATTATGTGCACAGGGGTCCAAAAATGGTGATTTCAACGTGTCGCCCTGTACACACCCAAGGATGCCCCAATACCTGTGTACTGTGACCACCAAAAAAATTTACTCCTCCTCTAATTAACTTTTACACTTGGTCCTATATATACTTAAGGACCTAAAAATAAATCATTATTATGCCACCTTAAATCATCACGACGGGGCCTTAAATCATATTGACACATTTATATTTCATATTTTATATTTCATGTTGATAGATTTTCAAAAATGGTTCATTTTATTCCATGTCAAAAGAGTAATGATGCTTCCTACATAGCTACATTATTTTTCAACGAGGTAGTTAAGTTGCATGGTTTGCCTAAGAGTGTAGTTTTAGATCGTGATGTGAAGTTTTTTGGTTATTTTTGGCGTACCTTGTGGAAGAAATTAGGTACACAATTGGGTTTTAGTTTAGTGTACCATCCTCAAACTGATGGTCAAACCGAAGTTGTTAATAAAACTTTGGGTAATTTGTTTAGATGTTTGGTAGGTGATAAACCAAGCCATTGGGATTTGGTATTGGCTTAGGCAGAGTTTGCTTATAATAATTCAATCAATAGAAATTTAGGGAAAAGTCCTTTTCATATTGTCTATGGGTATAGCCCGAGAGGTGTTGATGAGTTGAGGGATAGTGCTGATTTGTATAGGAAGAGCATAGTTGCTGAAGATTTTATTGAGTATATTCATGATTTGCATAAGGAAGTGAAAGAAACTTTGGAGAAGAGTGCCACTAGGTATAAAGAGCGTCCTGATATGCACATGAGAGAGCATGAGTTTCAGGTTGGTGATTTTGTATTGGCACATCTATGAAAGGAGAGGTTCCCATAGGGAGCATATAATAAATTGAAATGAAAAAAGATAGGACCTTGTAAGGTATTGAGAAGTTTTCATTCAATGCTTATGAGATTAAACTTCCAGTAGGAATAGATATTTCTCCCATCTTCAATGTTGTTGATTTGTACAAATATTATGAAGGATAATTGAGTTGTACACAAGAGAATTCAAATTTAGATTTTCAGGATGCACATGGATGGATTTATCAACTGCCTAAGAAAAAAATTGAATAGGTAGATAGGGTGATTGATTTTTGAATGGCCAAAGGAACAACTTGAGAAAGAAATACATGGAGTATCTTGTCCGTTGGAAGGAGAGGCTAGCATATGAAGCCTCTTGGATGCAAGCTTCATAATTGGTTAAGTATGGAATATCCATTCTAGACTTACCTAAATGTTCATGAGTTGCAACCTCATGGAACATTTCACTTACCCAGTGTGTTCAATGCAGAAGCATCCAGGTTCATGAGCGATCCTACATTGCCAAAAAAAATTATTTTCTAAGTTTTGTTGTTCCTTTTGTTGTAGTGTTGCAATGGTTTCGCTCAAAGGAAGATTCTATTTTATTTTGGCTTTAAGTAAAGAGCATTTTGGCCACGGTTGGAGTCTTTGTGTCGATAGCTCTCACAGTTTGCAAACTACTTCATTTGCCAACAATATTTCGAAAAGTTAAATTTTTGCCAACATGATGAGCACATTTCCTTTATTGGTGTGACTCTAGGTTAGCAAACTCTTAAGTTTACCAACAAAGAATAAAGACTTTGAAGAGAAAGTTTAAAATTTCAGTTGGTTCCCTGAAGTGGTTCGTTGCCAATAGAGTTCGCCAATTCCACGATTCGTCGATGACACAGTCCTCCGATTATATGATCTGTCGATTGCATTGTATCACCAAAAATAACTTTGGGCAATGCCTTCATTGTTATCGACAAAGTTGGAAGTTTGAAAAATTGGTCTTTCACCGACAAGTTTCAATGTCGGCCAACTCATTGGTTTGTGAACTCTTTAGTTCGTCGATCATTTACATTGCCGACAAAGATTTTATAAAGAGAGTTCAAGGTTTCTTGAACCACGTGTGTTAGTGTTTTGGGTGAATCCATGTGGTCACACGTGTCATTATTTTATTGCTTTGCATTCCTTCAGCTTTTCGCATGCACATGTTTTCAGTCCGACCTAAGTTCATGAGGTGGCATGGTGTTGATATGTGTCACACTCCCTTACTGTCTTAAGCACATTGTTAGTATATGAGTTCTTTCCACTTGGTGTTGTCTTATTGCATTGCGTGAATCCTTCATTTCGCAAGCTTCATAAAGAGCCTTCGGGAAGCATTTACGAAATGCGATGTCCAAAGCTTGTGGACCTACCGGCGTTGACATATGGCATTATCTTATTGCATCACATGATTTACATCTTTCACAAGTTTCATAAAGTGTCTACGGGGAGTGGTTGCAATATGCGATGAAAGTTAAGTCCATCTTCGCTAGGATACATTGTAAGGTGGATGTGACATTGAATGTTTCGTTGGAGATACCGACTATTCAGTTAACATAACTGAAATATGGCAACTATTCAACTTCTACGCAGAAGGATATAAATTGATTCAGTGTTCTTTGTTTAGGGTTTGACTATCCTGGAAGATAGCATGATGAATCATGGCTATTCTTAAATATCATCCACTTCAACACTCAAAGGTCAATTTTGGTCAATAAAATTAGGACAAATATTTACCACATTTTATTGTGAATGAGGTGTAAAATTACTATTGACCGTCTGACCATTGAAGTGGATGATATTTAAGTAGAGTGATGAATCATTGATTGTAATTTCCGTAGAAGATTGTACTCCTCCATAATTACATTGCTGCAAATAATAAAACATTTAGTTCTATTATGTGAATTCTTGTGTGTGTATTTTGATTTGCTGCTCATCCTGATTGTTTGATAAGGCACTTAGGGTTTGTCCTTCACCATGCTCCCTTATCAAGGTATGTAGATTTCATATAGAACCCTCCAAGAAAAAAACTTGGGACACTACCATTAAGCTACCCGTAAATCTTTGTTTTGTGTCTCATTTTCCAACATTTACATTGAGGAAGGAAGCGGTGGGATTGCTCCACCAAGCAATGGGGGCTTGGGTGTGTGCGATCCTTATGGTGACAACGTGTGTGATGATTATCGTTATGATGTTTGGAAGTTAAGTTGGATTTAATCTCTATGCAGCATGTAAATAAAGCCAAGAAGCTCTCCCCTCAGCTTCTTCCATTAACAAGCTTTCAGTAGAATTCGAAGGAAAGGATTGCTTCAACTTCGAGTAGTGAGAAAGGAAAAGGGTGAGGATGAAAATTGAAGGCAGTGTAGGAAAATGTCAGTGATCGTAGGACCAATGCCGACAGAGTGGCTGAGGATTTTGCAAATTGCATCGAACAGGAAATTACCATTCCTAAGCTTCGTATATGGGTAATGCGGATATGGAGACTGACAAAAAAATGGATGGAGAGCTGGTTGTGAGTATTCGCAAGGCAGTGACATCTCGCCCTGTTGGACCCAGGACAATCCATCGAGAGGAAGAATGTATTTGAGGGTGGCACAATCGCTTTCTAATGTGGTGGGGTCGTTCTTGCTCCACCAAGATATTTGCAGCATTACTGACCAATCAGAAAAGTTTTTTAATAGCATTCTAGATCATTTCCACACCCTGATGGATGCATTGGCCCGGTTATGCCGCAGTATGAAAGACATCGTTGGAGCTCTGAATATCAAGCTTTCCAAGAATGTGTGCATGCTACAGTCTAAATGTTGTGACTCCTCTTTGGACGAGCCATCCATGGAGGTTAAAAAGGATATGTATTGTTCATGGGCCTGTAGTCGAGGGGGCTTGTGTAATTTGCCCCTCCTAGCTTTTGTGTGTGATTATTTGCAGCATGTGTTTTGGGGACGGACTGAAAAACTGAAGCAATGAAGTTTGCGAACTTTTAATAGTAGTTAAATAAATGATTCTTTTTACTGTTAATGGTAGAACAAGACGAACTTTCTATTATAATGGATCTAGTGACCTATATGTTATTTGAATCTTACACTTAATATATATGTACTTGAAAAACCTTCCAAAAATCTTGAAAAAATTCATCGAAATGAAAGAGATATGCATTTCTCAAAATGATTTATTTTTTTACCTTCAAGGTGTCAAGATCATGCTGTGATACCACTTGTAATGAAATAACTTGTATACTTGACTTATTCTTTTTACCTTTCACGGTGTCAAGATCATGCTGTGATACCACTTGTAATGAAACAACTTATCAGCAAATACTTGATAATAATATGCCACTTCAATGGGGCAACCTCATAATCCACTTCGAAAGAGATACCTCCAATAATCTTCAATAAGAACACAATACTCACTATAATGATAATAACTAACCTTTACCTCCTATATATACCATACTTATGCCATGGATGCCGCTCAGACCGACCTAACTACCTATATAAGAATATATTGATGATTATATAACTTAATTAAGAGTTAAGGTAACCACAAGCCCACTACTCATAATCATATACACAATATAGGATTAGGGGTGTAGCAATTAAAAATTTGCAACTATGAGCATATCTAAACTTAATATGGGACTTGAACTTCACTTATTTTTAAGTTTGGAGACTATTCATCTTGATGTCTTCTACCTACATCTACAAGAGAGTGGTGTCAATAAACACTATTTAGGGGGTTCCTAGGCAAGGATTGTTCTCCTTTGGTCAATCTATATTACCAAGTCAATTATAGAACAATGATCAAAGACAACAAACGAGCATGCAATAATGCCTAAGCATGTAGCAATGCTTCTTTTTTCTAAATGTGCCAAGTGACCCTTTTTATAATGGCAAAATTGAATGGCATAGAAAAAATCCAACAAGGATCAAGTTTTATCGAATGCAAAAACTCAACCCTCTAAAACTATCAAAGAGTATTAGATTTAACTTGAAATAAAAAATTAATTGATGTTATTGAATCTTCTTCCTCAAATTCAAAGTAAAATGAGAAAACATAAAAACTCCAAGCAATTCTTACCTCTATAAAAACATAAAAGATATGACCTTTTTTTCTTTTTGGATATGTAACTTGTAAAGTTTTAGTCCAACCCAAACCAATGAAGCCACAAATAGGGGCCTCATCCCTGAACCTTTGTCCATTAAAAATCAACTCAACCAACACATCAATTTAATTAAATTTATTTAAAGATAAAAAATTAATTAATATTATTAAATTTTCTTCCCCAAATTCAAATTGAAAACTAAAAAACTATATAATTGAACCCTATATAAAATATCATAAAATTTATACTAATCAAGATTCACACTCAAGCATTAAAACCCTTAAAAGCTCATTTCCTAATAAAATTATATAATTGCTCACAAACCCTATAAAGGTTAGAATGAGAAAGGTGATTGATTTGTTGCGCTATAAAAACTAAGTAGGCAGTACTTAAGAAAGCGCTATTGGATAGGATTAAAAAATTCTAAAGTTGGGAAGTACCAAATAATAATCACCGTGGGTAAAACAACATTTAAAGTCTAAGCAATGCTCGAAGTTGCACTAAAAAGTTTTTCAATCTAAACCCATGAATCATAACACTGGCTGAAAGATATAGATTATTATTGGGATTAACATGGAGATTATAATTTTGCAGGGAACGCATCAAATTACATTTCCGTACAAACATTGAAAAATGACATTTGAATACAATTAAATCATGAGAGGATTTAATACAGCATGTAAAGCATGTAAAAGTTTAAAGGACTAAGATTGTCTCAATTTCTCCCCTGCTATACGTGAATCTCTATTAGATTCCTTCAAAGCTACAATTGAGGAGGTGGTCCTTTAAATGAATATTACAGTACTTCATCCAAACACTCTTCCAGCTTAAGTATTGCAGCTGTGACAACTTGCAAATGGTATCAGGGAGGCTAATTAAGCTATTACAAAATTCCAAATTCAAGTGCTGCAGCTGTGATAAGTTGCCAATGGTGCAAGGGAGGTTATTTAAGCTTTTACATAATCTCAAGTCCAAGTGTTGCAGCTGTGACAGGTTGCCAATGGTATCAGGGAGATTTTTTAAGCTTGTACACCATCCCAAGTGCAAGTGCTGAAGCTTTGACAGGTTGCCAATCGTACAAGGAAGGCTATTTAAGCTTTTACACACTCTCAAGTCCAAGTGCTGCAGCTGTGACAGGTTGCCAATGGTATCAGGGAGATTTTTTAAGCTTGTACACCATCCCAAGTTCAAGTGCTGCAGCTGTGACAGGTTGCCAATGGTATCAGGGAGATTTTTTAAGCTTGTACACCGTCCCAAGTGCAAGTGTTGCAGCTGTGACAGGTTGCCAATGGTGCAAGGAAGGTCATTTAAGCTTTTACACACTCTCAAGTCCAAGTGCTGCAGCTGTGACAGGTTGCCAATGATATCAGGAAGGTTATTTAAGCCTTCACACCCTTTCAAATTCAAGTGCTGCAGCTGTGACAGGTTGCCAATGGTGGCAGGGAAATTATTTAAACTTTTACACCATCCCAAGCCCAAGTGCTGCAGCTGTGACAGGTTGCCAATGATATCAGGGAGGTTATTTAATCTATCACAAAATCCCAAGTCCAAGTGCTGGAGTTGTGACAGGTTGCCAATGGTATTAGGGAGGTTATTTAAACTTTTACAATACTGCAAGTCTAGGTGTTGCAGCTGTGACAGGTTCCCAATGGTATCAGGAAGGTTATTTAATCTTTTACACCCTTTCAAGTCAAAATGCTGCAACTGTGAGAGGTTGCCAATAGTATCAGGGAGGTTAATTAAGCTATCACACCCTTTCAAATCCAATTGCTTCAGCCGTGATAGGTTGCCAATGGTATCAGGGAGGTTATTTAGGCTTATACACACTCCCAAGTCCAATTGTCGCAGCTGTGACAGGTTGCCAATGGTATCAGGGAGCTTATTTAAGTTTCTACACCATGTCAAGTCCAAGTGCTGCAGCTGTGACAGGTTGTCAATGGTATCAGGGAGGTTATTTAATCGATAACACCTTTTCAAATCCAAGTGTTGCAGCTGTAACATGTTGCCAATGGTATCAGGGAGGTTATTTAAGTCTCTACACCCTTCCAAGTTCAGGTTATGCAGCAGCTGTATATTTGGAACTGAAAATAGGGAGGAGATAGAAAGGCTGTCAACGCCATGACAGAATTTTAATTGCATGGTCTTCAATTGCGGAATGTCACCCACAAATCTAGACCCAATAGCAAAGCGACAATTTTCCAGCCTTAACCATATCAAACTTGATGAAAGCATGGCTAGTGTATCTTCCGTCGTGCCTTCAATGACCAGATTCTGCAAATGAAGATAGCGAAGACCAGGTCTATGGAGCATTTCGAGCCTTTGTGGATTGCCTCCTCCAAGTCGAAGGCGAGATAAATTGATGTTGTTGGATACGGTGCTTAAATGGGCAGCCTCCCATAGTCGGGTACCCTCTTTTTCTTTTTCAGCAATGGTCCGCCCCAAATCTCGCAAATGGTCATGCATAACAAATAATCCTTTGTTGTCAATCTTTATCAATAACTTCATTGAAAGATTACATACAGCAGTGTCTACCATCTTATACTGTAAGGATTTCCAGAAAAGGATGGGAAATCTTTTGTGTTCTCCAATGAAGAAGCAAGCAATGTCAACAAAGATTTCTTTTTCCTCATCACTAAGAGCACTATAACTGATGTAAAGTCTCTTGTGAATTTCTGGGTTGAGGGTAATGTTTTGAAGGGCTTCCATCCAGCAACCTGTGTCATCCTTTTTATCATACAAGAAGGATCCAATCACCTCCAATGAAAGAGGATGCCCCTTACAAGCTTCCACTATTCCTCTGGAGAGAGACTCGTAACTGGGACTTGGGGATGCTCTGAGAAAAGCGTGCCAACTAAATAACTGGAGACCTTCATTTATGTCCAATCCACTCATCTCGTGGGTGCAGTCGGATGAGACCGGAGCAACATTGAGAATGTGTTTGTTTCTAGAAGTTATAATAACTCTGCTGCCAGGCGCCAGCCAATCCCCAATCAAAGCATCCAATTGTACAACACCATCCACATCATCCAAAACAAGCAGCACGCGTTTTCCTCCCAAACGATCTCTGAACAAAGATATGCCCTTGGCAACACTGGGAACTTTTCCATCATATTTGGTTAAATCTTGAAGAATTTGGTTCTGTAAATTTGTAAGGCCTGTGTCGTCTGCAGCAGTGGTGCGAACATTAAATACAAATGAAGCAGCTTCAAAATCAGCATAAACTTGATTGTACACGGTCTTGGCAACTGTGGTCTTGCCAATACCACCAATACCCCATATTCCAACTTTAACTACCTCATCCAATGAATTGAGATTTAATTTCTGAATTAAATCATTCTTCATGCTGTCCATTCCCACTGGATGCTTGGCAACTTCTAAAGGCACTCTGTCTAATGTCCTAATCAGATCATTCACCACCGTCTTCACTAGACGAGCTTCGAAGCTGCAATGGCTAGTGTAGGTCAATAGAAATTTCAAAAATACTACTTATTAGATGGCCAGTGTAGGTCAATAGAAATTTCAAAAATACTACTTATTGGAGTCGTCCTACTACTTTGCAAAGAGGTGGAAAATAAAATTAAATGAAAGGGCGTGTAAGAAAAATTTGGTAGTGTCAGAAATTATTTATATTTAGTAATTGTTAATTAGTAATTGTTTTGGTTAATTAACTAATTTCAAATTTTTAAAGTTTTAATTAAAAGTTTATGTTTAAAAATATTTTTTGATAAATAGTAAAAGTAGGGTTTTTGAAAGGGTCTTAACTCTTCAATACAAAGCAAGAAAGATGAAACAATGGATTCAACCACAAACCTCAAATAACGACTAGCAAACAAGGAAAAATTGTGTAACTACAATGAAACAAAAGCTCAACCCAAGGACCATGAACAAGAGAGCAAGGGCCTAGAACAAAGAACCAAGAAGGAAAAATAATCAAGGAGGTTTAAAATCAAAGCATTTCACAGTAGGAGGAACCTCCCCAACCCAAAGATCCATGCCACCAATATCTTTCCTAGCATGACACCCATGGATTGGAGTCACTGTAGAAGGGCTAAGCACCAAAGTCTTCCTTCTGAAATCCGTTGGAGTGATGGGAACCTGAGTCTCCCTTGGTCCTATATTTTCCTTAATGTTTAAAAAAGTTAATATTTAAGAAAGTAAGTATTTATTAATTTATTAGTTTGAATTAAAATTTATATTTAAATAATTATAATTAAAAATTTGATAGGTAGTGTCTCATAAGGAGTAAGATATAGCACTTATGTCTAGTTATGACAACTAATATATGTATTCACTCAATTGGGGTATAGATCATTATGAAATAGGATAGTTTCAAATTTGGAAGGTATTGTTCATTTGCTCAGTTGACTTAGGCTTTGGTACCTTGTTAAACTTTTCATGGACTAACTAAAAGTCAAACCTCAATGGACTCTTGGTCTACTTATGAAGTTGAATGGTTTTGAATGAGCCCACCAAGGATCAAATCTTGCTGAGTGCAAACCCCGTGCCATAAGTGATGTTATTCGCAAGGCAATGGCATCTCACCTTGTTGGACCCAAGACAATCCATGTTATTTGCAAGGCAATGGCATCTCGCCCTATTGGACCCAAGACAATCCATCTAGAGGAAAAATGTATTTGACGGTGGCACAATCGCTTAATTGTGCCTCTATGCTTTCTAATGTGGTGGGGTCGTTCTTGCTCCACCAAGATATTTGCAGCATTACTGACCAATCAGAAAAGATTTTTAATAGCATTTTAGATCATTTTCACACCCTGATGGATGCATTGGCCCGGTTATACCGAAGTATGAAACACATCGTTGGAGCTCTGAATATCAAGCTTTCCAAGAATGTGTGCATGCTACAGTCTAAATGTTGTGACTCCTCTTTGGACGAGCCATCCATGGAGGTAAAAAAGGATATGTATTGTTCATGGGCCTGTAGTCGAGGGGGCTTGTGTAATTTGCCCCTCCTAGCTTATGTGTGTGATTATGTGCAGCATGTGTTTTGGGGACTGACTGAAAAACTGAAGCAATGAAGTTTGTGAACTTTTAATAGTAGTTAAATAAATGGTTCTTTTTACTGTTAATGGTAGAACAAGACGAACTTTCTATTATAATGGATCTAGTGACCTATATGTTATTTGAATCTTACACTTAATATTTTTAGCAGTTTCGAGTGATTAACTTAAAAAATTTAAGAAGAAAAATTGAGGGACAAAAGAGTTGAGTGAAGACATAAATGTCTATCTTTAGAAAATCTATATAAAAGATATGAAGATATCATTTTTGAGGTTATTTAATTTAAATCACAAATCTAGTAAAAAACACATGTTGGAGAATGATATCTCTGCCCATCTTTTATATAGATTTTCTACAGATAGATATGCTAAATCACAAATCCAAATGATATTTGTAGGTGTCTTTTACATAGGTTTTGTAAAGATAGGTATAATATAGATATTTAAATATATCTATCTAAAAATGTGATTTTATATACTTAAGACTTATTTTATTTTACTTTACAACTATCTAAAAATTATACTATTTTATTTTAATTATTTAAGTTATTTTTATTTATTCTATATGTTAACTATATACTATATCAATAGTTCAATAGTGTCAAAGTTTTATAGAAAAAAGAAAACTTAGTCCCTTCTCATCTTAAAATTTAGGTCATTCTCTTAAAATAAAAACAAAATTAGATACCAAATAGAATAAATATATAAAATTTATGAGTATAATATATTTAATACAATGATTTCTATATTAATTATTAAAAAATTATATATTATTGAACTTTTATTTTTAAAAAATAAATTATTTTTATTAAAGCACTATATTTTTACATTTCAAAATAAAAATATAAGTCATATTTAGATAATCATATTTGAACCAAAGATAAAAATGTCATCCGTTATTTACACATTTCATCTAAATTTTTAAAAAATAATAATTATCTTATTTTTTAACTAAAATTAACCTACTATTATAATCATAATAAACCATAAATATAAAAAAGCAAGCAAAAGTGAGGCTCATTACTCACCCTTCCGTTATATCCATGGACCATCCTGAGCGTTTACAGATCTCTAGGAGGGCATGCTTCCACCCGTCAATCTCTTTTCTTTGATATCGAATTGAGTGGCCACTAATTTTTAGCCAGATCTTCTGAAGGGCACGCTTCCACCACTCGATCTCTTCTTTTGGGTATCCATCTGAATGACAATAATGCTTGAGAAATGATTGTTTATAAGGACTGGACTCGTTTTCAGGATATCTAACATGAGTTGGATTCACATGATAAAATAGAGGAATAATCAAGCCAGGGGTGCTCAACATTGCAGCGGCCTCCCTGAGACACCAAACTGAATCTGCATAGCCTTGGGAAAATATAGGAATGCGTATGGCACTGCTCTCGATTGCTTTTTCCAAGCTTTCCCAAGTCATTTCCCCCTTTTTCAATTTGTCACTGTCTAAGAAGACATTCAGTCCTGCTGCGGAGAGAGCTTCAAAGAGATGATCAACCAGAGTGTTTCTCACATCTGGTCCTCTGAAACTTAGAAACACATGATATCTCTTATCCCTTTGGAAAACAAGTTTAGTTGCAGAAGGCTTGTATTGTTCCATCTTAAAAGCTACAAGGCAAAGAAAACAGAGGACTCAATCGAAAATTTCAGATCTACTTGTAGACCGCAAATGACAGAAAAGACAATGAAGACGTGCCACCACTTTTGTTATATCTTTTCTTCCCTCACACTCCAAGTTTCCAACTCAACATCCACGGCCGGCTTTTTCAAACTTATTTCCCATCATTTTCAGCTTTTTATTATTTAAAATTTCCCCATAACTTTCAACTGCTTTCCGCATCTTTTCCGTGTAGCACACGCTCACTGCAATATTGACGGGACGGAATTTTTCGGAGTTCGCAAGAAAGAGCCATTTCAGTAGACGGAGTAAACTATAATGTTGTAAAATCTAGTGAAGGGGACAAACTTAGACAGACTTAATCTGTCCAATGTGTTGAATTTTTGCCTGCCTAGCCGGATAACATCTGAACATAATATAATATTTTTAAAAGTTTTCAGGTTGGTAGCTAAATATTAAGTAATCGGACATTTTGTAAAATTCCATTATTTTAAATAATTAAATAATCTTTTTATGTTATTTTTTATTTTTTTAAGTTGGAATATTTTTAGTTATGTATTGGTTCTTAAAGAACACAATATAATATTTTAAGAGTTTTCAGGTTGGTAGTTAAATATTAAGTAATGGGACATTTTGTCAAATTCCATTATTTTAAATAATTAAGTCATATTTTATGTTATGTTTTATTTTTTAAGTTGGAATATCTTTAAGTTATGTATTGGTTCTTTTCTTTAAGTGTGTAAGGAAATAAGTAAAATTATTGTTTTTTAGTTGTTTAAAATTTCAATTTTTTTTTGAGCTATGTTGGTTTGATTTGTTTTATTTGATGTTTTATCTAAATTGTTAGTAATTTTTTATTTATAATTGTTGGAAAGTTCTTTTTCTGTTCAAGATATTGGTTTGATTTCTTTCATTTGATCTTTGCTTAAACTATTAGTAATTTATTTTATAGTTGTCTGAAAGTTCTTTTTGTGTTCTATATGTTCGTTTGGTTTGTTTGAAAGCTCTTTTTATGTTCTATATGCTTGTTTGAATTGTTTGATTTGATCTTTGCCCAAATTGTTAGCAATGAAAGCTCTTTTTGTGTTTTATATGTTGGTTTGATTTGTTTCATTTGATATTTGTGCAAATTGTTATTAATTTCTTTTATAGTTGTTGGAAAGCTCTTTTTGTGTTTTGATCTGATACAACCATAAAAAATAACCTCATCATCTTTTTCATATTTATCTCCTTTGAATGATCTCTATTTACTAGTAACAACATCCAAAGGTGCTATTAAATGGTTGATGGGCACAAATATGTGCCTATGGACTATTTGATAGCACCTCTAATGTTGTTACTAATTTTTACGAATTTCCAAGGTGTAATAATTTAAGAGATTTATGCTGATTTTATAAGAAATAAGTAACTTCCAAAGTATTTTAATTTATTAGCATTCATGATGATTTCCAAATTAACATCTCAAATGAAAATACCTAATGTGTGCCTTTAAAAAAACTAAACCACCTTTCTAATTACATTAGTTGACACTACCATGCTCGGTCTTATTAACATAGGCAAGTCATGACAATGTGCTTCTATTAAAGGAAATGCATACAATCATTCAAAATATAACTTGTGATTGCAATTAATCCCACATAAATATGATTATACTTGAATGTTTTTGTTTGCAATTTTTTATGTTTTTATCTCAAGAGTCTTTCTAGATATTCTCTTTAATTATATTTAATGTTTATGGATGTAACTAAATATTTTTTAGTTGTTGCCATAGTTGGTCTCTTAGTGATCTTATCAGCATGAAAATGGGGGACAAAAGGGGGTCAAAAGTGACCACTTATTTTATGAAATGAGCTAAACCTAAATATGGGGCCCTTGATTTGCTGGTGAAGTTTAAAGGTTTTGGATGAGCCCACCAGGGAGATAAAGTCTTATTAAGATGTCATTAGAATAATAATTGTAGTACTCCTATTCTAGTTTCTAAATTACTATAGATTTTTAGAAATGGTTAAGTATTTTTTAAAACCATTTGGTGGAAAGAGCAGTAAGAGTTAGTATTACAAGTATATTTTTAATAATTTTTTAGTTAATATTTTTTGTGTGATTTTTTAATACATATATATTTGAGGAATATGAAGACATTAATAAAAGGAAATAAAAATAAATATCTTAATATATTCAAAATTTAAAAAAATAATATGGATAGATTAGTGGTAGTTCCATCAAATTTTGTTATAAAATGAGTAAATCTAGTGACGCGAAAGTTCAAAAATGATATTTAATATGAAAAACATGTTTTGGGGAGGTACAAAATAGCTCCAATCCTCTCATCCAAGTCTATTCCAAGCCTAAAAGGAAGTGAATAACTTTTAAATACATAACACGAGCACATTATATGTAACATGCTCGCATTATGTAATGCACTTGTGTTAAATGTGTTATGTGTATCACTTAAAAGTGAGACAAATAGACAAAAAAATAGAGAAACCTATGATTTGGTCCCACTTTACAAATCTACACATGCTTTCTATGTTTTTTCTACAAAATTCTATGACATTTTTTGGTTATACGTGATCACAAATAATTGTTTTGCATTGGAAAGCTATAATTGTTCAATTTAATTACATTCTTTATGTTTGATTAGAAATTTTAGTTGTTAATTTTGTTTAATATTAACACAGATTTGTTAATTTGTTAATTTTTATAACCAATAATCCATTTTTATATTTTAAGAGTGGGTAAGTGCATGGAAATGGGGAGTTGAAAGGGGATCAAAAGTGGCCACTTTTTTCCCTAAAATCAGCAAAACTAATATTTGATGAGTAATTTAAGATGCCCATGCTCAAAATTTCAAGATGTGATGAGAACAATATGAATAGTGCTCAAAATCTAATTTTTAAACTACTATTTTTTTGTAAAAATGGTGGAAATTTAAAGGGCCAAATAAGGGGGGTACACAAAGTTGTTAAGTTTTTTTTAGAAAAATATAACATAGTGTTAGGTGTTCTCCTAAAATGTTGATTTTTTTTTTATATTTTGTAAATCCATTTGGTGGAATGCTAGCTAACATCATGTAGTTTATGATAGTTTTTTTAATTAGTTTTTAATTAATATAGTATTTTTTACTAATTTTGAGAAAAATAACCAATTTTTTTTTTAATATGTATAGAATGAAGTCTAGAATATAAAAATTTGATTTCTTTTAAATTTTGATGAACAAATACAAATAACACGGAAAAAACTATACATGAATTTTTGGTGAAAAATGAAGACACTAGAAAAAGTAATTGAAGCTATACATGAATTTTTGGTAAAAAATGAAGACACTAGAAAAAAGATCAAAACCTTAATGTATTTGAATTGTGGAAAAATACATGGTTAGAAAGGCAAGAGAGAGTTTGACATCATCATAACACTTTTGCATAATATTGTCTCAAAATATGCAAACTTAATGGAAAGCATGCTTACCATTTACTTATTTTTTATGTTTTATGCAAAACAATTATTTAGGCACCTTACATGTAGGTCCAACCCTTTGGCTCCTATATACAAACCAAATCCAAGCCTAAGGGTTTGAATTTTCCAAGCAAAGTATATAATGCACATACATTTTGGTTTAAATGAGAAAAACATGGCAAGGATTACCAAAGAGAGAAATTTCAATCATTCTTTGACAAAACCAACTAGTTTTTTTTTCTTATATTGATATGGAACATTCTAATTACATGTCTTTTATGAAATTGATATAGTCAATCCTTGTTTCTATTATTTTGATAAATCATTTATCATTCTTTGTATTTATTTTGACAAATACTTTATCATTTCTTATATTATTTTATAATTGAGTGTTTTTTTTTTTTTAATTCATGGGTAAACGCTTTTGACCGGAGCTATGAACCGGTTACAATTATCAGGTGGGCAGGGGGGAGACTGGACCTTGTGACCATCTTTACCGCAACGGAATTACTTAGCCAATCGAGCCAGGGCCCCTACCCTTATAATTGAGTGTTTTTAACATTTCTTATATTCTCACAATCATAGAACATTTATAAAAATTGTGTTAATTGTGTTATATTGATATAGAATTGTGCATCATGCTAAGGATATAAACAAAAAGGCAAACATTAGAGTATAAAATTAAGAATATGAAAAAAAAAATGGATGAGAAAACTTTGTGAAAATAAGAAATTAAAACTCTGAAATTGAAGAGATATCATCTTTTACAATTAACTTGGATCATCTAGCATCCATTGGAGCCACAAAAGAGAAAAAATTAGAGAAACAAAAGCAATGAATGAAAAAAAATTGTGCAATTAGGAAATCAAACCCCAAATTTGAAGGTACATCATCTTTACCAATAGAATTTGATATTGTAGTAAATTTTCAAACACCAATTGAATCTTGATAAATACTAAACAACAAATCATGATGAAAATTCAAATTTAAACTTAGATGTTACACCAATTGACCAACCTATTCAAAACACATAAAGTTTACCAAATTATGAAAATGAACAAAATTTATTTAATGAACCAAGTTTAGTATTGAAAATATTACCTAATGCAAAAACTTAAGTTTAAATAATTGAATTTGATGAGAATATTTTAAAACCAATAAGTGATAAGATTTATGAATGCGCCTATAGAAGAAGTGCTAATAAAATATGAACAATGTTTTTTGAAAACTTAAATAAAATAGAGACTTAGAAAGATGTCAATTATTTGTTGAAATGATAAAAAATCTTAAGCTTAGAGCCACCATGAAGACCCTTGGTCTAAGAACATCTAATACTGACATTGAAAATTTATTATGAAAAATTTAATCCATGTATGAACCAAACAATGTTACACTATATGTAATTACATCAACTATAGTAAGTAATCAAACGTGCGGAAATATTACTTAATTAAAAAATATATAGAGAACTTAAAATAAATAGAAAAACACTAATAAAATGTTCTGGGAGATGTGGAAGAGTTGAGGATCTAAATAGTTAAATGAACTATGGGTATTCTCTAGAAGATTCCTACAGAAAGACAAAGTCATCATAATTAAAGTCTTTAAATATCTAATTCAAGAATTTTAGAAATATAAGACAAGAGTATCACCTAATCAAAGAGACATAAAAAGAAGAATTGGTTGTCAAAACTATGAACCGCATCCAAAATATATTTTTATATGACTCAGACATTATTTTACTCAAAATTTATTGAGAGTTATCCTCAAATAACAATTAGTCAAGGGTATTTTGAAATGACAAAAACTTCTTATTTTAAAATAAATCACACAATCACACACACACACACACACACACACACACACACACACACACACACACACACACACACACACACACACACACACACACACACACAACTTTTATTGTAGGCTCTGCATTGAATTTGCTATGTATTATGATGTTTTTTGACATACACATGTTACTTTGCATACTAATAATATTTTGTAGGAGTGTATGATAGAAGATTGACCTAGATCAACAAGAGATTTCATCTCAAGTATTTTTCATGAAAGTTAAAGAGTAGATGGATAGTTTGATGCAGGAGCATCTGGAAGTCATTCAGTGAATTGGGACAGTTAATGTTGAGTTGCAGTGTGCCAGAAAGTGATAATGGGGACTACCACATTTTACTGCATCTTCATATCATAGCTCATGAAGCAGGACTTAGCATCTACATAGTGTCATCTATATCATATCAAGATTTCAAGTGATTTGGACTTGTTTCCTAAGAGTTATCGCTATCAGAAGATCATCAGCTTTTACAGAACAGAGCATTCAGGTAGACAGTTGAGAGGAGAAGGTTTGCAGATCACTTTCATGACTTGTAAAGCCAAATGGAACATCACACAAGGTGATATGGGACCAGATAGACCTTCGTTGAGGTCCGCACCAAGTTTCATTCATTTGCGGAGCATTAGCAAGAGTTGTAGGCCGACCTATGTAAGAAGAACTACATGTTTCATATGGCCTAGAGTTATGTGCCACCTTGTAGGCCGACATGGGTAATTTGGGCGACTTGAGAATGATATATATAAGCATGATTGAGATTGTTTCAAGGTAGAGAAGATTCGAAAGGATGAATAATCTAGAGAAGAAGTAGAAGTGTTTTGAGCCTGAAAGATAACAAAGTAGAAGCATAAAACATAGAAGGGAATATAAGATGACACTGAACAGTGAATAGTGAAGGAGAAGAGGAAGGCATGGAAGAATGATGTTTTGTCCTATGAATCTTTTGTAAGCCTAGGTTGCGACCTAGCATATGAATAGCCCTAAAGGCATATGTAATAAGATTTAGAATTCTAATATAATGAGAAGTGATCTTTGAAGGTTAGGTTTTTCCCTTTTAGGGTTTTCCCAAGATAAATCATGTGTCATGTGTTTATAAGCATCTCTTGTCATTCTATTGTTAGCTGTGTGTTTCTGTTGCATCTTTGTTATGATCATGATGTTGGTTGCTTTAGGCTACAAAGCTGGATAGTCCTTACTGGAATTAGAAACTTATCTTTTATGGTGTATTTGTTGAGCTCTTTCTAATTAGGTTGCATCCATCATGTGTCATCTTTCTTATACACCATTACCACTAGAGAGAAGCAAGCACTCTGGCTACATCTAATAATACCTACCTCTAACATATCTTGTACCATCTTCTCAATCTCAATTTTCTATACATATGGGTACATGTAGGGCCTGATGTTGGCGTCTAGCTTTGTGGTACTAGTTGAATCTTGTGATCATGGTCTCTTTTGGGAGAATCATTTTGTCATATCTCCAAAAACTACAAAGTTGGACTATCTATAACAACTTGAAGATCTAGTGGTGTAGGAGCCTTTGACTAATGTGCTTCTAATGGAAATAATTTAGCCACAAACTCATATGCCCCCACATTAAGTATATTTTGCATTTGATGGGAGCTTACCATCTACATAGACTTTGCATGCAAACCTCTTAGTTGAACTATTCTACCCTCTAAGTGAAAATACATGAATAGCTCCTAGAAACTCATCTCAATTGTTTCCAATGTAGTAAGACACTGGACTCCCAAAATAATGTATGTTGCACCCATGAAGGTAGTAAACATAGGGCAATCTAGTTAGTAATCTCCCATGGATAGTTTAATGCTAGGGCATTTCCCTAAACAACTAATTGTACCCCCATCTACAATCATGACCTAAAATTCTAGAGCTAGATAGATAAAACAATTTAAATGAGAAGCTAACTTCTTCTCGTTGATGAAGTTGTGAGTACTACTTGAGTTTGTCAACATTGTTACTTTATTTTTTCAAAAAACCCACTACCTTGAGAGTTTATGGGGTGCTAACTCCATAAAGTGCATGACAAGAAATAGTTGGTTGTGTATCTCATAATTCCTCATCTATCTCATTAACAACATCTAACACTTCTTCACCGTCTTCTTCCTCATTAGGCCCTTCAATATAAAACAACTTTTTTAGCACATTTATGTCCTCAACTATATTTATTAGCATGATCAAAATATAACCCTTTTGCATGTATTTTTAATTAGTTAAATAAATCTAGTAGGCTAGGGGGATGGTTGTGTTGGGAGGCTCTTATCTCTTAAGTTATTGAATCCCTGCCTTCTAGGAGATAAAAAAATTTCCTTTGCCTTGCATGTCATGATAAAAGAATCAAATATAGTAAAAAGATTAAACATGCATACCTCATATTGGATGTAATCCTTATGCTTACCAAGAAATGGGCCATTCAAATTATCCTTTGTAATTGTTTCTACGGACAAGGATAAGTTCATGAATTACTAAATATAATCCTTGATCGATCTTTTTTGCTATGGTTTGGCTAGATGGCTGAAGCATTTCTCTGATTCATTATTGTTATAGTGTGCAGGTGCAACTCCTTTGTAAAAATTACACTAAGAGCCTTTTTATTTCTTTGAGCACATAGCCATCAATACCAAATGAATTGCTCTGGTTCTAAATATAAGGAAGCTACTTGCAATCTAATGTACATTAGAAAAATATATCTATATGATTTATCCAATTAAGTGGATCTTTTCCATCAAACATAAGCATATCCACCTTTGATAGCAACTTTTGAGATCCAAAATGAGTGCTAGCATTTAGATCAAGATTGGCTTGTTGGGAGATCTACCTTATTTGATGGAAATATGGCATTGTGCCTTTGGTTATGAGATTAATATATTTTGAATAAAGTATTGAAGACCAAATATTATTTGACTTGATGCTATCCATTTCTCCTTTCATTTCAGACTTGATACTAGTTATTTCTCCTTTCATTTCAGACTTGATACTAGTCATTTCTCCTTTCATTTCAAACTTGATACTAGTCATTTCTCATGTCATTGTCAACTACATATGGTGCATTTTGTCATCTAATGAAGACATCACATATGAAGTATCATCTGATCCAAACTCAATGATATCCTCCTTGTTAGGAGTTTTTTCCTAGTGTGTAGGAATACTTGCCTCAACCTCTATTTTGTGGCCTTGTCACATTGTGATGCCGCCAAAATATTGTTGATATTAAATTGTGTAAAACAAATCAAAATAAGCTAAAATTTTGTTAATTTGTAGCCTCAAAAGTGAATTTGGTAAAAACCCTAATTTCACAATACTTCCCTCAAAGCTGCTTCAAATGACCTCAATTTTGAATTGTAACAACTTCAATGCGTCTTTAATTAACCTTCAATTTTAGAAAAAAACCCCACCAAATTGAAAGAGAGATGCACTTTGCAATCCAACCTTCTAAATTAAAAAAAAATCACATTATTTCTTACCTTTTGATGCCAATATCATGCTCACATACCACTTGTAATGAAATTACCTACACAAGAGAAGAATAGAATAGGAATAAGCTACAAATTCTTGATAATTATAATCTAATAAGTGACTTTGAGAGGGTGATCCTCCAAAAGTCTCCAATAAGAACAAAATTCACAATATGATGATAATAAATTAACCACTACCTCCCATATATACCATACTTATGATATGGATGCCAACCAAGCCTACCTATACAAGACTATATAAATCATATAACTTAATTAAACATTATGTTAGCCATAACTTGGCCACACATAGCACTAGCTTATATCCCTTATGGGTACTCTCATGTTCCCACCACAACGAGGCTTCTTCATCAAGCTAGAAGACTCCAATTCAAGTCCTTTCATTTGTGACTAACTCTTGCAGTCTAAAATATTTTTTCACATTAACCAACCTAGCTTTAGCTTCATCTCCTATGCCTTTATCAGAAAACTTTAGAGGTGTTTGATTCTTTAGGTCCTAAAGGAATGTTGCTAATTCAATCCTTCTTGGTTTCCTAGGTGCATACAAACTTGCAATGTCTCTATGAAGATCTACATTTTCAACATTGGCCTCATGCCCTTAACTTTGATCATTATTGGCAACTATTTGTTGAATCAAGGTCTCTTGAGCATTTAGGCAAACCTAAATTGCTTCAAGCACCCCCATCACACCTTGCAACCCATTATTAAGTTGTTCATTATTTTGCTCATCATTTCTACGTCGAGGCTTGATCTCTTTTGATTGCATTCTTGCCTTTTTTTTAATTTTATGCAAGTGAGGACATTAACCAAATCAATAATTTGTTTTCTTTTTATGCCCAAAGTCCTAGTGATGCACACAAGAACCCAAGCTCTAATACTAAATGCAATGACCCAAAAACTCAAACCCAATTTTTTTAAAGGTCTTAATGTCAAGACCAAGCATGTCATCAATAAAAGCCATTATTGATCATAGTATCACACTCCTAAATTGCAAACATTGCATAGAGTTCCACACTCTTTCATGTCACCACTACACTCTTGTAGGAGACCATATGAATTAGAGTGTCTCACTCTCACATGACTCTCAATGGATAGAGTGTTACTCTTAGGTCCAATTTTAATCAATGTCGCACTCCACTCATATTGATAGGAAAAGTGCCTCTCTCATATAGGCAAGGATTAGCAAAGTGTCACTCTTGGAGACTTATATAGATAGAGAGTGGCACACTCTTCTAGGCCAAATGTCTAATTCTAGATGAAGTCACTTCATCTTCTTCATATGTCACGTGTTTAACATCAACATTTACTAGCCATAATGGGTTGTTTGTTACAATTTTAGAGCATGAATCCTCTCATGGTTTAAGAGTAAGAACCTATGTATAAAATATTTTAGTTTGAACTTATGTATAAAAGATTTTAATTTGAGCTAAATGTCCTAACCCAATATGCCCATCCATTTACCATGAGATAATTGATAATTCTTATTCAAAGAACCCATGGATAGCTTAAGTGAGTAAAATTAACTCTAAGTGAACCCTAAGCCACCTAGGTTAAGCTTCTTATTCCATTAGAGGGCTAACCCCCTAGAATTATGTAACACAATCCAATACGTCCAAACAAGACCAATGCCACTATTTCTTTATCTACCATTGCTGCTCAACATAGAGATTTACATAGAGTATGGCCCTAGAAAAGAATTCATCATTTTTATGTTCCACACAAGGTTTTCCCTAGCCTATATTCAACTCCAAGTCACTTGTTAATGTTTACATTAGACGGGGTCAGTGTGAGAGTTTATGATTAATTCAGGCCACCAGGATCACTTGCAAAACCTAAGATTTACCTTCCACAAGAGAAAAAAGCAAAGAGGAATAATTTGCACAATAAAGATGAATTAATGAAATAGATTAATGAATTACATGAGAGAACTTGCTTTTATATTTGCAAGTTAGAGAAAACCCTAATATGACTTAAGAATAACCTAAGACTAAAATTAAAGCCCTAAGTAAACTTAATAAAGTGTAATTAAATATTTAATTACACCAACACCGCCCCTTAAGTACAACTTCGAGAGAAATGAAAAACATGCAACTAATGCAAGAATGGGTCCTGGCTACGAAGCCATGTTAGGTACCCATGTACAACAATGAATCTCTTATAAAGTAGATAAAAAGGAGAAAAAACCAGTAGGAGAAAACTCCTCTCCAAAATAGAGAAAATACAAGTACATGAACATGTGATGGAAGAAGGACTAACACTAAGACCCCCCAAGAATGGAATCTGTCACAAAAGTACAATCATGAATACCCCCCATAAGAGAGGAAGAAGAGAGAAGGTCTGATGGCCCCCCATAAGTGAGAAGGATGAAACCCCACGCGAGGAAATGCTCCCTCCCAAAATAGAGATGAGAAGGGAGACCATATAGCCACTCATCAAGATGACTCCTACAATGCTAGAAGATGCTCGACACAGAATGAAGATGAAGACCCATGAATGTCGAACAACATTCCTCCCCTTGGGAAGAAATAGAACTGCAAATGTGTGCATAATGTCTTCTCATTCTGGATAGGAATATATAGGAAGTGTCATCACCTAGGATTGCACCTGTCATGCAAAGTTGTGATGCTCAGTAATCCTTTGTAACATGGGAATACCTTCAGGTTGTGGGTGCCCTATGGTGAAGGTAGACCTCTAGATTGTGGGTTGGTTCCCTTATGATTGATCTAATGGTAAATTGACTTTGCAGGAAAAAGGATAGAAAGAATTGTAATGGAACAATAAACTAAATTTGAAATTGTGGTGATGCACCTATATGATGGTAAAACTTGCAGAATGATTCACAACTATATCCAATAAAACTATTTACATAGTTCACAAATGATGACTTAATCACAAAAGTGTTTCTAAAGTAGGCCAAACAATTTGTTCTTTCAAGAGGAAAATAAATTTTCAGTTTTAAAACCAAAATAAAAAACAAGCACAACTTGAGACCTGTAATGGATGCACAATAATGAGAGACAAACTTAAAGGGCTTTAATGGTTAAAACACAATAATTTCATCAAATCATTCATAAAGGCACTTGAATTAATCTAAAAAGGACAAATTTAATGTATTCTAAATGGAAAAAATAGAAGGAAAAAGCACTGCATAAGACAAAATATGAACCTGTAACCTGCTGCATTGTATAGATCTAAAAACACTGAGTTACAAAACACTCTTGTTCTCTACAATGTGTGTGAGAAAAAAGAAGGCAAGAACTGAGAAAAAACATAAGTTTTTTCTCCTATATACCAAAGATGACTCCAAAGTGCCAAGAGGTGGCACTAACAGCTAACTAAAAGTGAAAAAATCTCCTAGAATATCTCCCACGAGCAAAGATGAAAACCCATGAAAAGGGGGCCAATAACTGATGTAAATTGCAATACCAAATGGTCAAACTCATGCTGCATGATGGTTGACCCCAAAAAGCTCCTAAAAAGACTCCACCAACTGAAAGTGAGACTCAAAACGCATGTTGAACTCCACCTTTAACTCTGCATGATTTGAGGACTGCAAAGGCATTTCAGTTATCTCCACCTCCTAATTTTGTATGATTTTGGGATGAAGGTAATAGTTTGAACAAATAATAAAGTAATCATGATGACTTACTTTATTAGGTGTCATGTATTTGGTCAATTTCTTGCATCTTTATGATAAATAATAAAGTAATTTATACACTACTACTTCATTATTTGTTTACATTATTATTTTTATCTCACACTTATGCAAGATTCAAGGGGAATAATTTTCATCATTTCACATCTCACCCTTGGTCAATAGAAAATAAATACACAATTACCTTATGACTCCCTTTTGTTGGCCCATGATTGTTGTTAAACCAAAAGGTGGACCTGTTAATTTCAATACAAGGGCCAAAGTTAATGAATCCACATGAGGTAGTTAGTCCATGTCACAAATCCCACGTGGAGCGCTGACCATTTTCCAACAAACTCCCCCCAGCATTATGCTGGGGGATTCGAACCCGTGACCTTTCGCTCTAATACCAATTGTTGGCCCACAATAGTCATTAAATCAAAAGGTCGACCTGTTAATTTCTGATACAAGCGCCAAAGTTAATGAATCCATGGGAGGTAGTTAGCCCATGGCACGAATCCCACAGGGAGTGCTAACCATTTTCCAACACCTTTGACCTTTACTTCTTCATCACATGCATCGACCTTTTGCAATGATTTTGTTTTGACTTAAGGTTTATTAAAACCTTAGCATTGTAAAAAGTTATCATATCCTCACGGGCCTCCTTTGGCTTCCTAGTCATTACACTTGATCAAGTGTCTGACCCCAAGGCATTTTTCTCATTTGCAATGATTCTCAATAAAAGATAAGTCAAAACAAATAAAGAAAATGACAAACCTGTGGGTTAGGGCATTCTTAACAAAAGAATCAAACCCTAAAATCATTTCATTCTTCACTTGGTCTTCTTCTGGTGCTGCCATGGCCGAGGGTTTCTATTGCTTTGAGGGTTTTCTTAGCCATTTGAATGACTAAAACAGGCCGCCATGCTGCTCTTGCTTGCATTTTCTCTCACTAGTAAGATTATTCCTCCCTTTATCCTATATTTTCATGGAAAACTTAGAGAAAAATCATTCTTAACTAGTTGTTTCAGTCCTCTTTCTTTGGAAATATGTATGGCTTCATTGTTGCTTTCTTTTTGAGGCATTTCTATGAAAAATATCTACATTTTCTTGTAAACTCTTGGAGTTTCTTGGCAATAAGTTGTTCATAGCACTTCTTTTCTACATATATATTGTTCCAATTTTCTTGAATGCCATGAAAAAGGAGAATATGCTGAGAGCATGCTGAAAAAGAGAGCCAAAACTAAAAACCCTTAACTGTTCTAGCATAAATCTCTGCTTATCTCTTCACATATATATTGTTCTTCTTGTATCTCTGACTATCTTTCTGCTCATTGTTGTGACAATTCTTTACCATGGTCTTCTTTCACTATTGAGCTAGGGTTTTGACAAAAAAATGGCTTGAAATGGAATAAACCATATATGGGTTTTTGGTAAGAACTCGCTGTGATAGCCTCTCTTCACTATAGGTGACTATTTCCTTCATTTGTAGACCCTTTCCTATAGTTTCTCTTGCTCTGAAAACTGTGGTACTTTCATTTGCATTTTCAGTACCTTGATTACTTGGAAGCTCTCATTCATATCTTGACTCATTATTCTTGAAGATGCATAAGTACTTGCTATAGTAACTCTCTTTGCTGTATGTGAACATACTTGTTATTCTAATAGAAAAATTTCTCTCTACATGTTGACAGTGATTGACCATGATTTAGGGTCTCTTTATTCATTGTAATGAAATCCTAAAGAAGATTTTGTTTTTCACTTTCTCAAAACAAGACTCGGGCTTTGATTTTGATTTTCATGTGTGTTGGGCTACTTACTAGCTCTTACCATATACATTTCAATATGTTTGTCTTTTATGAACAATAACTATCATCAACATAAAATATTGCTTTCATCTTCGTTGTTGAACATTGTAGCTCTTAACACCGTATGGGCACATAGAAGAATCTCTTTGTTACCTGTTATGCATCTCTTGTTCTTCATGTAATCACTTGTAAATTGATAGTCTCCTTTTGTATGAAAAAAGTGATTCAAATAATTTGATGAGTTCTCTGTCATTTCACAAAAAATTATGTTGTAGCTTGTTAGAGAATACAATATTACATATATCTGGAATGTTTCATTGAACTGACATATCTATGAACTGTACCATGGTAGCTATGATGATGTCACTCTCCATTATATATGACTATTTTTGATAAACTGCTTTATTGTATGGTTTTCAAAATACAGTTTAATGAAACTTGATACTACATTGTGCAATCTGCACTTTCTCATTCAACTGCCTTGACTTGAATATCCTTTGAATATGACACCTAGATTTCATACTTTGTCATAGGTCCTTTTGATAATTGATGAATGTCATGACTAATGAATGGTGATTGGGATTTAGTTATGACTCTCATACACTTTCATTGTGCTCCGTAACTTCAATAATGAATGAGACCCTTTGATTAGTGACAATTGGGTCACTGTCTCTATTGCCTTGAACAAGACAATCATTGTATTATCATTATATCATTACTTCCTTGCTTAATAATGATACAATTTCATTACATATGTCACATTTTTTGTATTGCTCCATGTTTTGTGTAAGGATGAGTGGCTTGCATACATGATTATCACTATGACAGAATGCTCATTGTCTTAGGGGTTATTAACCACATCTGTTACATGATGCCTTGTTGTTCCAAAACAAGATTGCCTTTTGTTGCATTAGACTCATGTGCATTGTTGGTTGTCTTCATACTGTCCCATGTCTTCTATTTTGTTCTTGATGACTATTTTAAATTACTGTATGACTTTTGTATTTTGACATTGTTAGTTGTTGTCCTTCAGATCTTCTATAAAAGTCTTATGCTACATTTTTATCATACTGTGATCTCCAAAATTCCTTTCAAATATAACATAATAACAATAAGACCTATCACAAATAATTTGCCAGAATTTGTCCTCTCTATATTCTCAGCTTTGTCAAGACTGTGTATCTTCATGGTTATTGCTTCACATTATGCACCTTCTGTTGTTACCTAGTTGTGTTTCTTTTGATATGGTTGTTCATTTGGATGTTTCCAAGCTTGAAACTCTTAAGTTGATCGTGTAACTTTCATACTATATATTCAATCTGCTCTATGTATCTCATGTACTCTTCATGGTCCCTATCCTAATAAGGCATTGTCATAGTCTCAGGTCTTTGTTGCTCTATAAGATTGTCATTGTCACCAATATATATGATTGTTCCTTCATTGTGATTGGTGCATGCATTAAACTATTCTCTTCCTATAATGCAGCCTATATCTTCTCTGATCATTGTTTCACTCTTGTGACTATCACCACTATGGAAAAATAATGTGCTTCATGTTCTTCACTTGGATCAATGTCATCCAAGATATATAGATAATGACAACTGTTACTTGACTGTACCTTTAGGAATGGTATAACAGTTATAGATTTACTCAAGTGTAATGTCTTTAATGATGGACATCAGTGTCCTCTTGCAAGGCTCCTGACTATAATCTTTTCTAAGATCTATGTTCTCTGATGGACGACTGTCTAGAAGACGTGTATGAATATCTTGATGATCAGATTTTTCCATTTTCTTCAAATTTGATTATGTTGATATAATGAAATTTTCTTGATAATAAGAAGTCTTCATTATACCAACATAATTATGATAAATATAAAATTGGTAACTTGTGATTATCCTTTCTTAAATGAAACAAGAGGGTAGCATGTTGGGATCAACCCTTGTGGGAGCCCATTTTAGTCCACATGCTTTGATATCAAAAGAATAGCTTGCAATGGAAATTTCACCTATACCTACTGTTACCTAAATTTCACTAGTAGCTCAATCAGGTTACATTATGAGTGGAGGGAAATGTGGCTTCCACAAGGGTTGAGCCCAACTCATAGACCTTATAGGACTTTTCAGACCAAAGCTGTCTAGAGCAATAACAGTCAGTAGGAAGGCAACCACAGAGACCTTGCACAATGAAGACAGCAGGATAGCAGTCACGTGTTTTCACTATATCTAGAAAAGTACGATTGGGGTTCTTGAGATTTTTGGATATCAATTAGGAAACAAGAAGGAGAAAAAACCCAATAAATTTCTCACAAACTTAGTTTATAGATTTTGAGAACTTTTCACCAGTCCTAAGGCTATTTTTTCATTTTCAGATTTAAATCTCTGTTAAGGGAAGGGACAACCAGCAAAGCTAGAGGTGGCAGCGATACACAATAAGGATAAAAATCAGTCATAAGAGTAGTTAATAGTCCTTGAATGCCTGAAAGTAGTCATATTGTCACTGTCCAAATCAATCCCAAAAAATTAGTCATAAGAGTGATTGTTCCCAGCATCAAAAGTTTGAACAGTAGAAAAAGTTTGAACCTTTGAACCTTCGAACCTTCGAAAGTTCAAAGGTTCAAAGGTTCAAAAATTCGAACATCAAAGAGTTCAAAGGACCAAAAAATCTTCAAAAGTTCGAATAGCAAAGGTTCAAAGGAACTTAGAAAAAGTTTGAACCTTAGAACCTTTGAAAGTTCAAAGGTTCAATGGTTCAAAGGTTCAAAGGTTCAAAGATTTGTTCGCCGAACTTAGAAAAAGTTCAAAAGGTTCAATGGTTCAAAGGTTCAAAAGGTTCGAAAGTTCAAAGGTTCAAAGGTTCAAAAGGTTTGAAGGTTCGAAGGTTCAGAGGTTCAAAGGTTCAAAGGTTCAAGGTTCAAAAGTTCAATTTTTGATCTATTGTCCGTTTCCGCTATGCGCTCCTCATCAGAATTAAATGTTATGTCATAAATGGTTTTATTTTTTGCATGAGTTTGTATAAATTTTGGAATTGTAAAACATTAACTAAGGTGATGTAATTATAAATCACTTAGTCAATGATAAATGAATGCAGAAATTGTGTATTTATGTCATTTATTGTGAAAATATCAAACATTTATGATGCTGTAGGGGAGTTATTGCACAGATTTGACTTATTGTCATGGCCTTAAAGATCATTTAAAGGCATTCAAAGATATTTTTAAGTGCCTTTATGATAGTTGATGTCATGCCTTGACCTTTTCTGCATTGGGAACCCATTTTGGAGGACTTTGGACAGATATTTTGGGGATATTTATGACACCCACGAAAATGGAGATGGTTGATCTTTATCTGATTAAAGTTGTTTTTGGAGAGTATATAGTCATTTTTTTTACTCTTTGTAAAGGAGTTCTTTTCAATGTACATTTTGGAGTTAGTGATTTTTTCTCAATCCTACTCAGTTTGAGCATTTTTTTTGTAACTCTTTGGGCAGATGAAATACAAAGAATACCTTGGATACCACTGACAGTCAAATTTTGCCTTCTTATTTTGCAGTAGTGGGTGTTATTAAGTGTTTGAACTGGTCATTTGTGAGGTAATTCATTTCCTTGTGACTGTCTCATGTTTTTTTTAATACCCTTTTATGCAGAAGCTATGTTTATGCAGGTTACAAACTGTGTCTTAGAGTGTTATAAGGCTTTAAATTGTGAAGTTTAGTTTCCTTTTTAAAGATTTTAATGCAGTTAGACCTCTTTGTGAAGTGCTTTTGCAAACATACAGTGATAAGTTGTGCAGGTTTTATTTTCTGTTGTCTATGGCCAAGTGCATGTAGGTCTAAGTTTCATTCAACCTTATCAAGTTTGGTGAATCACCCTTATTTTGAAGTTTTTCCAGTTTTATCTTTCATTTTATAAGCATTCCTTCTCCTTTCTCCTCTGCAAATCCAGTAGATTTTATGTGATAACCAGTTACAAAGTTGGCCTTCTCCGGAGGTTCTTTCCATCACAGGTGACCCACAAACCTGGAAAGATCCCATGTTTCTCCAGATTGCCAAGTTTTACAACTCAGCAAGGGTGCAAATCTAAGAGACAACAGTTTTGGCACACCTGGTGGGACTGTGAAGTCCATTTTATACATTTTGTTACTGTTGTTTGGTGTGTATAGCAGTAGTTTCAGCCTTTTAGAGGTATTTTCTTTACACATCTGGCGACTCTAGAGAGATCATCTACTGGTTTCAGCAGTTCAAGTGCTGGTATGATTCAAATTTTAATCAAGAAAATGTATTCTATTATGATTTTCTAGCTTTTTGAGTGATAGCCATGTCTATGTTTCATGGGAATATGCCTCATCATCCTCCATTCCATGAAAATCCTGCTTATGCCACTTCTTATCAGCCATACCAAACAGAATATGCTGCTAGTTTTGTCCCGAATAACCCACCAACAGCAGATTATCAGCATAATCATCATGCTTTCCACCCTCCCACCCCTGCTCAGCTTTCTTGGCAACCTATCCATGCCTATAGCCATTTGCAAGAAGTTCATTTTGCTCATGACTAGCATAACTATCCTCTGAATCAGCCCCAATATGTTAACAACATCAGTATCAGGGAGGTAGCATTAGACTTGCAAAAGAAATTAGAGGCTATCACAACAGAGTAGGAGTATAGTATGTAGCAGGAAGAGCTTGCTTATCAATCTCATATTCATCAGAGAGAGGTGGAGGCACGAATGTATAAAGAGGAATGCTTGAGTAGGCAGATTGCTACCAAGGAAGAGCAAATAAGGCAATTAATAGCTCAGGTTCGAGAGCCTAAGGTCCAAAACCCTTCTCTTCCTAATCTCATGCAAATCTGCACTATAGATCAAGATGAGCCTACCAATGAACTTTCTCCAATGTTTGAAATTCCAAGTTTCAGGCAGTCATCTACCTTTAAGGTTCCAAGTTGGAAAGGGCCATCTTTTTCACCCTGTGAAGACCCTCCACCAAACATACAAACGGAACCATGCTCTAGCATCCAGCTAGCAGAAGAAGAGCAAAAGAGGCTTTTGTTGGCTCCATTTCAAAGGTTAGAGAGTCAATCAGTTGTTTGTTTTCCAAATCCATTATTTGAAGAAGAGGTTTCCAAGTTCAGAATACCAAGCTTCAAGCAAGGTGAGTCTCCTAAGTCTATTGAATTAAATATTTCAAGTTTTAGAGGGTCTCATCCACTAAAAAAACCTATACTTGAACAAGAACAACCTATATGTCTACAAGAGACCAGGCCAATTCCTCAGGTTTCCTTGTCAAATCAGCCTTCCTGTCCTTTTACTATTCATCTTTGTCCAGGTGGACCTATTGTCTATCAAGATAGCTGGTTTAGTGGACAAAAGAATGAGTTTCCTGAGATAAAAGAAGAACCTACTTTTCATGAACCTATATGTGATAAAAAAGAGAAAAAATTAGACATCTTGCAAGAAGAAAATGAACATGATCAGTTAGGACTGCAGGTTGAGAAGCTTAAAAAAGATATCAAAAGCAATGATTTCATGTTTTTATTCGATGAACTTCCTTCTTTTATCGAGCTGAATGAGCAGGAAAAGGTTAAACAATCTGACGAGTTGCTGACAGAAGACAATCAATGTGATAATCAAGTCTTGGAGCGGCTGAAAGATGAAAATGAACATGAGGAAAGGATGGTTCATGAGGTAAAAAGCTCTCCTTTTTTATCAAAAAACCAAGAAAGAACTGATGAGGACTCATTTTGGAATGATCTTGAATCCTTTCTATCAAACTTAGATGGCAGACAAGATAAGGTTGAACCTGTTTTGGAGAAGGAAATAGAGGTTGAATCTCAGGATTTAGCTTTTTTGTTTGAGGAATTGCCTGAATATGTAGATGAGAATAAAGATGGCATATGTGTACTAACATTAGTGCCTGTTTTTGAGCAGCAGAATGACAAAGCTCATCTAGATTTAACGCAAAGTTATGAGTTAGATGAGAACATGTTTTCAGGGATCATTGAGGTTTTTTGCTCTAACATCAATGTTAAGCTAGCATCATATGAGCTAGCAACATGCAATCAGCCTGTTCAGATCAAAGAGGCAGGCATTCCTTCATCACATTCATGTGAACCAACTCTTCCACATCAGATTAAAATTGAGATAGAAAGTGAAACATCTTTGGAGGAAGGAAATCTTACACTGCAAATGGGGCATTCCAATCAGCAAGACGAGGAATCGGTAATACATGAGCAAGAAGCCAGCAAAGGGAGATTAAGGTTCATCAGTTCAAATGGATGTCCTATCAGACATCTAGCTCAAGTCAGGCCTAACAAGGTGTTTTCAGTCATGCTCGCACCTGAGGAGAAGATTGAAACTGAGGAGTAGCTTGTCAGTCTTCCTATATGCCTAAGAACAACAGCAAGCATGATCATAATCATGAGGTAGGTGGACTTGTTTTCTCTCTCCAAAGCTCGTTACAGTAGTTGGTTATACTTTTGTCAATTATTCACCTCCTTGAGGCTGCTCATGAGCATGTGATATATTGTAAATTATTGAGGATGGGAAGCTATTTCAAAGAACCAGTAAATGGTCATGTTTGAGCAGCACCTTTGCTGTTTATTTGTATAGTAGATTAGGTTTCTTGCTTTCAATAAGTGTTGCTGCACAATAGTTTAGATACCTTTTGTTTTCCCTAAGTGTTGTCTAGCACAGTTAGATGAGTTGCTTTCAACATTTTGTTTTGGTTTTGGCATTTCAAGTGTTCTTCATTGCGGATATGCTGAGTCACTGAGGTCAAGATTCGTTTGTCAAAGGTATTTTTTAAGTCTTTGTATGACTATGCCCAACGGTTAAGCTTTAGGCAACTGGTTTGATGTTTAGCAGGCAAACATATAGCAGATGTCACCAAAGATGTTACCTAAATTTCACTACTAGCTCAATTAGGTTACATTATGAGTGGAGGGAAATGTGGCTCCCACGAGGGAAATGGGCTGAGCCTATCTCATAGACCTTATAGAACTTTTCAGACCATAGCTATCTAGAGCAATAACAGTCGGCAGGAAGGCAACCACATAGACCTTGCACAATGAAGACAGTAGGACAATAGTCACGTGTTTTCACTATATCTAGAAAAGTACGATCTGGGTTCTTGAGATTTCTAGATAAAAATTAGGAAACAAGAAGATGAAAAAACCCAATAAATTTCTCACAAACCAAGTTTATAGATTTTGAGAACATTTCACCAGTCCTAAGGCTATTTTTTCATTTTCAGATTTAAATCTTTGTTAAGGGAAGGGACAACCAGCAAAGCTAGAGGTGGCAGCGATACACAGTAAGGATAAAAATTAGTCATAAGAGTAGTTAACAGTCTTTGAATGCCTGAAAGTAGTCATATTATCACTGTCTAAATCAATCCCAAAAAATTAGTCATAAGAGTGACCGTTCTCAGCATCAAAAGTTCGAACAGTAGAAAAAGTTTGAACATTTGAACCTTTGAACCTTCAAACCTGCGAAAGTTCAAAGGTTCAAAAGTTTGAACATCAAAGAGTTCAAAGGACTAAAAAATCTTCAAAAGTTTGAATAGCAAAGGTTCAAAGGAACTTAGAAAAAGTTTGAACCTTCGAACCTTCGAAAGTTCAAAGGTTTAAAGGTTCAACGATTCAAAGGTTCAAAGATCTATTCGCCAAACTTAGAAAAAGTTCAAAAGGTTCAACGGTTAAAAGGTTCAAAGGTTCAAAGGTTCAAAAGTTCAATTTTTAATCTATTGTCTATTTCTGTTGTGCGCTTCTCATCAGAATTAAATGTTATGTCATAAATGGTTTTATTTTTTGCATGAGTTTGTATAAATTTTGAAATTGTAAAACATTAACTAAGGTGATGTAATTATAAATCACTTAGTCAATGATAAATGAATGCAAAAATTGTGTATTTATGTCATTTATTGTGAAAATATCAAACATTTATGATGTTGCAGGGGAGTTATTGCACAGATTTGACTTATTTTCATGGCCTTAAAGATCATTTTAAGACATTCAAAGATATTTTCAAGTGCCTTTATGATATTTGATGGTATGCCTTGACCTTTCCTGCATTGGGAACCCATTTTGGAGGACATTGGACAGATATTTTGGGGATATTTATGACACCCACGAAAATGGAGATGGCCAATCTTTATCTGATTACAGCTGTTTTTGGAGAGTATATAGTCATTTTTTTAACACTTTGTAAAGGAGTTCTTTTCAATGTACATTTTGGAGTTAGTGATTTTTTCTCAATCCTACTTAGTTTGAGCATTTTTTTTTGTAACTCTTTGGGCAGACGAAATACAGAGAATACCTTGGATACCACTGACAGTCAGATTTTGCCTTCTTATTTTGCAGTAGTGGGTGTTATTAAATGTTTGAACTAGTCATTTGTGAGGTAATTTATTTCCTTGTGATTGTCTCATTTTTTTTAATACCCTTTTCTGCAAAAGTTGTGTTTATGCAAGGTACAAACTGTGTCGAATGTTATAAGGCTTTAAATTGTGAAGTTTAGCTTCCTTTTTAAAGATTTTAATGCAGTTAGACCTCTTTGTGAAGTGCTTTTGCAACATACAGTGATAAGTTGTGCAGGTTTTATTTTCTGTTGTTTGTGGCCAAGTGTATGTAGGTCTAAGTTTCATTTAACCTTATCAAGTTTGGTGAATCACCCTTATTTTGAAGTTTTTCTAGTTTTATCTTTCATTTTATTCTCATTTTTCCTCTGCAAATCCAGTAGATTTTAGGTGATAACTAGCTAGGAAGCCGGCCTTCTCTGGAGGTTCTTTCCATCACAGGTGACCCACAGACCTAGAAAGATCCCATGTTTCTCCAGATTGCCAAGTTTTACAACTCAACAAGGGTGCAAATCTGAAAGACAACACCTGAACAGTGAACAAACAAGTTAGCAAAAATAATGAACCTTGGTGCTTTTCCTGATGATTTGACTTTTATTTGATGAGTTAATTTAACGCATCCTGAATGAAGGTTATATTTTTGTTGGTAGGACATATGATCAGAGTTTATATCTAGAGCTCTAACCCAATTCTTTCATCATCATGCAGGTTCATCTAAAGATCAGCAACAAGGAGGAGCTGAGAGTAGAGAAAATCAACACAAGACTACCCACAGGGAATGATGGATATACCTTCTACTCATGTGTTTTCTTCTACTTTTACCTTCAATTGTATAGCTTTCCTTTATGTTGTATCAAAGAAATCATGCCCACGGCTTGTGTGGGACATATTTAAACACTCTTTTGAATATAATCAGTTATTTCATTTTATGCAATGACTTCTACATATTTTATTTCTGAATCAATTACATAGCATGAAACAACTGAATCTCATTTAAAGCACATGTTTAAAACATGATGAAGAAATAATAGTTTATAAATACCTCTTTCTTGAAACTACACTAAAATGTACTAAATAATCAGCAACATCATAACTGAAATATGAAGTCAATTAGATACCTGTCATTCTTTGAATGCCTGCTTTCTTACCTTTAAAACATTTTCACTTACTAGGATGGTATGATAGCCCAGTTTGAATTGTTACATGATCCTGATAAGTGATCATGTATTAGTCTTTTGTCAAGACATCAGACATTGACTGGATGATCCTACACATAAAATTTTTTCTTTACCCCCTCTTCAATAACTATTCTCTAGGCTTTACTAAATTAGGTTGTAAACATAATTTAGTAACATTTTTGGCAACCTCTCAGGGGTGTTTGCCTGCTAAACAAAATAGTACCAGTAGCCTTCTAAATCCATTGGGCATATGAGTCTCTTCTTGCCTGAAATCTTGAAAAACCTTCTGCAACTCAGCTACCAGAAATGTACAACAACAAAACAAAACTTGAAAACAAACTACTCTAACCCTGTTTAGGACATGATCAACAAAATGTGCAACTGCACTTCTTGGAAAACAAAAACACAACTGAAAGGAATGTGCTAAAAGTACTTATTTACTACAAACTTCTTATTCATTAATAGCACTATTTGAGGTGAATCCCATTGACAGCGATTGCCAACACCTCTCCATCTAGCTTTGCAAGTTGAAATGCATTATGTTGTTTGCATTCTATGATAATGTATGGGCCATCCCACATGGCATCAAACTTGGTGTGTTTACCATGTTTTCTTTTAAGTTCATCCCATTTAAACACTAAATCTCCTTCTTTGAAAGCTCTTGGAACTACTTTCCTATCAAATGTTCTTTTCATCTAAGCTTGGTGTATCTCTAGATTTCTGAGTGCCTCTTTTCTTGTTTCTTCCAGCTCCATTAGCTATGTAAGGCCAATTTCTATAGGTTGTTCTGCTAACAATTCAAGTTCTTTGATATAACTCAGAGTTGGAAATTCAACAGAAATTGGTAACTTGGCTTCTTTCCCATAAGTAAGAACATAAGGTGAATTGCATGTAGCTCTTTTTGGAGTTATCCTATCATCCCAAAGGGCTAACTTCAGTTTATCATGCCATGTTCTTTGATTATCATCAATTGTTTTTTTGATAATTTTAATCAAGTTCTTATTGGTTGATTCTACTTGTCCATTACCCTGAGGGTAATAATTGGACGAAGTATTCAAAAATGTATTGTTCTTGACAGACCAATCAGAAACTTTTAAACCTACAAATTCTAATGCATTATTAGAAATGATAGAATCAGGAGTGCCAAACCTAGAAACTATATCTTGATAGAAATTCAAAACAGAAATTTCATTTGCTTCCTTCAATGCAACTGCTTCAGCCCACTTTGTAAAGTAATATATTTTTGTAAGTATCCATTTATGACCTGCACTTGAACGTGGGTTAATGGGACCAATGAAATCAAGTCCCCACTTGCCAAAAGGTTGCTCTATCTGAATCGGGTGTAAAGGCATGACTACAAGCTTCCGCTTTCCTACAAATAATGAGCATTTACTGCATTTCTTGACCCAAGCATGTGAATCTTTAAACAAATCCGGCCAATAATAACCAGCTTTCATAATTTTTAGAGTTGTGGTTCTTACTGCAAAATGGCCTCCAGAATGTCCATCATGGAATTCTTTGAGAATTTTATCAATTTGTTTTGGTTCAACACATCTGAGTAAAACACCATGAAAATCTCTTTATACAAAATTCCATCAATTATAGAAAAAGGGATGGCTTGAAGCCTATAATACCTCCTCTTTGATCTGTACAAACCTTCAAGACAGTCTCCAATATGCAAATAATGGATCATTTGATGAATCCAACTGGTAGATGAAACTAGAACATCACCTTGTTCTTGATTTTGAAACACTGTTATAGTTTGCTCTTCACGTTCCTTGTTTTCTTCAATTCCCACAAGCTGCTCACACAAGCCTTTACCTCTGACAAGCTTGGTGACTTTGATCTCTAGAAGACTGATAATGTCTTGTTGCAAAGAATTTGATGTAGCAATAGGTAATACATATGTGATCTCGATAAGAGGAGAAGGAGAAGCAAGTGAAGTCTCTATGTCATCTGAACTAGCAATACCTATCAAATATTCAAGCTACTCAACTGTATCATCATCAAAATGTATGCAATCTGCATCATCAAGGGGTATGTCGTAATCCATAGCAAGATCATCTGGAAATGGAGAGATATGTGGGTCTCCATAAATCTCCCAAATGCTAGTCCAAAGAGCACGTGGGCACTCAATATGTGAGATAGAACACAGTGTGTCAAAATTAACACTAGAACCAATCAATCCTACAATATGATCAATACAATTTCCCCATGTAGATTTCCTCCCATGTGTATCTAGTTCAGGTATGAGTCCATAAAGATAAGACAAGATTAAGGCACCTGAGATGTGTTAAGATGCCCTTTTGTCAAGACTCATAATTATCCTTACCCAATGTTATCACAGAAAGGTGAATAGCAAAACCCATGATATCTCCTCAAAAAAATTAGATTAGAGATCAACAATCTGAATATGTGTCAATGCTGATAAATGAAGCCCAACAAAACAAACATAACTTCTCCAAGTGTCAAAATGTCTAGAATATCAAACAGAAGCCACAAAACTGACAAACTGAATAAAGAATACATGGGGCTGAATCTGAAAAAAGTGCATGGATGGCTATGTAGAGCTCCTTAATACCTTGCCAACATTGCAAGAATCATGAAAATCAGAGATAGTGGTAAAAATATATGAGCTCAAAAGGCAAAAATGGTGAGAGTTGATGATTAACTCAAAACACCAAGATCACTTGCAAAACCTAAGATTTACCTTCCACAAGAGAAAAAAGAAAAGATGAATAATTTTCACAATAAGGATGCAATTAATGAAACGGATTAATGAATTATATGAGAGAACTTGCTTTTATATTTGCAAGTTAGAGAAAACCCTAATATGACTTAAGAATAACCTAGGACTAAAATTAGCCCTATGTAAACTTAATAAAGTGTAATTAAATATTTAATTACACCAACAGTAATGTCTAAACCAAGTTTAAATTCCATGCAATATAGCAGAGAAAATCAATCGAGCATGCTTGAGTTAGTAGCATTCTCATTATTGATAGGCACACAAGATTAGAAAGAAACCATAATCTCCTTAAAATTAGTTGGTAAAGATTTAAAGACTTTCATTCGTAATTAGCAACATTCTCATTAGTGGTAAGCACTCAAGATTAGAAAGAAACCATGATCTCCTTAAAATGAGTTGGTAAAGATTTAATGACTTTCATTCTATTTATAATATTTTAAGGATGATTAGTACTGAGAAAGAAAACCGTAAAGATTTAATGACTTTCATTCTAATATTTCAAGAAGGATTACTAACTCACTTTCCATAGATTTGCCATAGGTTGGAAAAGAAATAGATTTTCAATTTCAGGTTTACTAAATAAATTCATAAGTATATATAACCATTCCTTCAATAATAACAATTACTTTTTGGGTACAAACTTAAGTAGCATTCTAAACTTGATCGGGATTTTGTTTCTTTTAAGAAAATTACCATAATGACTACTTTGACATTATAATGGAACATACCTCAAACAACCGGCATTAACATGAACACAATATAGAAAAGCTGCGAGAATCCCCACATGGCATGTTAGTCTAATCATACAATACCATTTACAATGCAAAATTAACTCCACCAAACTTGAGACTCAAACAGAACTCCCAAAAGCCAAGTCACAATCCTTCTCACCTCGTATCATTGATGAGAATGCCCAACACCTTTGTAAGATTTACTATTAAGAGTTTCCCAAGCTTGCCAATATCTAAAGTGATGTCATATTGGTATATTCCACAAGCACGGATTATGTCCATCAGGGCTTAAATTTGACAGTCCACCTTGCCTGTCAAGGAATTTTTTTCCTACAGTTTAGTCTTCAGTATTCCCTATCATGTGACAATTAATTTTTTTAAATGCAAGTCAAAATTTTATATATAAAGTTGGAGCTTTCTCAATTCAAAACCCAAATTTGTGAATGCCTTACCAAGTGAATATAAAGTGCAGCAAAAGCTTAGAAAGCTTTGTTGAAAAATCCTAGGAATCAGGATAAATTAAATATTTTATAAAAAAAACAAATCTAAGGAAATTTTTTTAAATAATAGAAGTTTCTATTAAAATTTTTAAAAATAAAAACAATAAAACTACAAATTTAGAATGAATATATTCTTAAAAAACAAATCTATTTCTTAAATAATAGAAGTTTCTATTAAAAAAATTAAAAATAAAAGCAAAAAATTCTATAAAAAACAAATCTATTTCTTAAATAATAGAAGTTTCTATTAAAAATTTTAAAAATAAAAACAAAAAACTAGAAATTTAGAATGAATATATTCTATAAAAAATAAATCTATTTGGGAAATTTTTTCTTAAATAATAAAAGTTCCTATTAAAAAATTTAAAAATAAATGGAAGTTCCTATTAATAAATTTTAAAATAAATAGAAAAAATATGTATATTATATAATTTAGAATGAATATATAATTATATTCATAAAAAACAAATCTAAACATTTGGGATATATTCTATATTTAAAATGAATATATAATTATATTCATAAAAAATAAATCTAAAAAGTTGGGATGTATTCTATTAAAAACAAATCTAAAAGAGATATCTATATATAGTCATATTTTCATATTATTTGTTTATTTTTACAGTTTTTAAAATAAATTACTTGTTTATCAATACAATCAAATATTTATTTTCATTGTATTTTATAGTTAAAATCTTTAAATATAGCTATACAATTGTCAAATTTAAGCCCTGATGTCCACCATGCGCTGTTACAGTTTAGACATAGCTAGACTAAGTGTTATGACTATGCTCAAAGTAATAACATTTGTTTACTTGTAACCAACATTAAACAAATGTTCACAATTTATCCTAAATCTCTTTATGATGTCCAAAGGGCTTAATATTATCCTTGAGGGCTTCTTGATTTAATTCTAGTGTATACATTACAGATGCAGCTTATACGGTAAAATCCTCCATTCCAAAATAACTCAAAACATAGATTTCACATTTCAGAGCCTAATCTTCATGATTTCTATACACAAAGCCAAAGCACCAAACCAACAATACTTTATTCTAACTCCTTAACATAGATTACTTAAAGATTAACAAGAATAGACAACTTCATAGCTGTAACTCAAGGATATAGCATCTGACTTTCTTCTTACTTATGCATGAATTAAAAAAAGTGAAAATTAAATGGATAAGGTAAATTCACACATGTAATATTCAAAACTCTCCTTAAATTCAAGGGCTATTGCAAACTTCATCTTAAACATAATAGAGATGCCACAATTTAACCATATCCTTAACTATAGTTTGATCAATCTTAAGTTAGTATATTTGTCACAACCCATTTTGTATATGGCATAGTATTTTCACAACTGTATTATTGCACTAGAAATATATGATGTTATGGTGGAGATTTATGCTATCTTTGAAATAGATTATGATATGTTGTGTTTATGGATGGATATGACTTGTGTATACTTGTTATTAATTGATATTGACTAACTTCAATGGATGTCTGAGTGTGACAAGATCCACCACAATCTCTCTCAACAGGAGAGTATCACAGAGGAGAGGGAATTGACTATTCTAAGGCCATTATGCATAAACTCACACATGCACTAAATCATACTAATATAAGTTGCATATGAGATTGGGATTTATGGTTAGCATAGATGGTTATTGAATGTTAAAATATGAATTTTATGGTCTCAATTTGAATTTTAGGAAAGAAATTACACACACACGTATATATACATTTATGTATGAGCATATATATGACACACTTAACACACACACATATATCTATGTCTGAGAGAGAGATTTTAAATGAATAGATGGTTTATGGAAGTTATTTTTATTAATTAATTGATTTTAAATTATATATACATATATACATTTTGGGTGCAAATATTAATTAAATATTGCATAGGAAAATATATATAATTTGAATTAACAAGGGTAATACTTTGATCATTTACCAATGACTTTGGCTATTGTAATTATCTCATTCAGGAATTTGCAAAGGAATAAAGAATGTTTTCCCTCATATTTTGAGCACAGGGAATAAATTGAACTCCATTATTTTAATGTTTTTGGCAAGAACTCTAAAACTTTGGATGAAACATGTATCCTACTCAAGAATGTTCTTTTAATGAGTTGTCATTTTCTAAATATAAAATGTGCATGGATCTGACCTGGGTAACTGCGAGAGCCATCCCCAAGCATACTTGTCAATAAAAAATATTTTAAACCAACACCTAGAGGTCTCGAAAGGGGGTAGAAAAGAGGATTTGAGAACAAGAAAAAGGGGGATTTTGGAGACAAAGAAGACAAGAGGAAGTTGAGAAGGTTTGTTAAAGGAATTTTAGACTATCCACTTTGAATGGGTGTGCTCAAACTCAATTATAGTGAAATAATGGAATTGTAGCAAACCAATTTCTTTCATGCCTTTACCATGTTTTAATGAGGAACCTTTCTAAAAATAAATTTGGAAACAATTGATCTTCTTCCACTCCTGTAGATTATACATTTATTTAGGCATATGAGTTACTCTATGGAACCGCCAAACAAAGAATTTATGTTTGCATATTTTACTGTAGTGAAACCATTGCAAGAAACTATGATTAGCAAACTAAGGAACCTTGAAAATTTCAGAGCTAGTTAGGCGTATTGTCTGGTCTCAGCCAAATACAACAAAATCAAACTAAGGAAAACAAAAAACATGGGTCTGGCCATAGGTGTCCTAGCTAGAGGAATACGCCTCAAAGGAGGTCACCCCTCTTGATTTAACCCTGCAAACTTCAATGATTTAGGAAATATCAAAAGCAACAAATGTAAGAAGGCCATTGAGGCTCCTGCAATATCTTACAAAAAATATGTAAATTTAAATCACAGGAGAGCCCTTAAGGCGCCTAGTAGAAACTTTGACAGGAAATGAAGAAATAAATCTACAATCAAACTCCCAGCTGTGTTAAATCTACAACAAACAATATAAAAGGAAAAATAAAGAAAACATATGAACTCCAATCCTAGCGCCAAAAGGAAACACACAGCTTCCTATCTCCACTTGACATGAGCAAATGGGTAATGTCATCCATAGTTTCTTATATAGTTTATTTAACCCTAAACTGAAATATTTATAAGCTCTTCTTATCATAAGTTTTACAAAGTATTTCATTTTGGAAAGGAAAGAAAGAATAGAGATATTAATTAGCTTCTTTTCTAATGGGAAGAGAATGATTAAATCTAACCAAGGAATTAAAATCATATTTACATACAGTAAATATTTATTGAGTTCTTACCTAAGATAATCCCTTGTTAATAGGGATGGGGGTGCTGAGAACCAACATAAGAGAAAGGAGATGAAGTGGACTCCGCCTACGAGGGCATGGTCAAAGATGAATTTTGATGGTGCCTCCAAGAGGAATCTAGGTGCTTCTAGTGCAAGTTGCCTAGTACAGGATCACAATGGTGACATCCTAGGAAAGGTGGCAAAAAGCTCCCAGATGGATCTAACAATGAAGTTGAAATATAGGTTCTCATCTTAGGCCTGAATTTATGTTGCATCCTCAAGGTCAAGAAGGTAGAAATAGAAGAGGACTCCCTAGTAGTGATTAATGCCTTGAGAAAAAGGGGTTTATCTAAATGGAAATTAAATGGCCCCTTATTGGAGGCACTAAGTATTTTGGAGGGCTTTGAAAGTGTGGTATTCAACCACGTGTTAAGGGAAGGAAATAAAGAGGCCGACGAGTTGGCTAACACAGAAATCATCTCAAAGCATGCTCTCTTGTGGGAGGTAATATGTAATGAAGTTGCCTATGCTTGTGACTGACAACCAATCTTATCACAATGTTCGAATGATGGAAGCGAAGTGTGCAGCTAGAGTTTTATGGAAGATAGTTGGGCTTTGGCACTAGATAACTCCTTCATTGGATTTTGTGAGAATTGATAGTTGGTGCTCATTTAGAATGGACACTCAAATCAGGTTTACATGCAAGAAATGAAAGATGTCATTCTTGGGGTGTATTACAGAGAAGAGGCTGAGGCAAGTTTTCAAGTTCAAGAGTGGCATCATGCTCTTTGCTATAGAATGGGTGCTGGGAGAGAGGTTTATGGTGGCAAAGCATAGGTATAGGGTCAATTCTGACTTGGTGTCGATGTTTCTTGTTGTTCTTTTGGATGCAAACAAAGATAAGACGTCCATTGCAACAATCATGGAAGCCTTTGTGGAGAAAGACTTTTGCAGCAGTTGGAAAGAGGTGATGAGCATGGCTAGGCAAGGAATGGGAATTCCCTGGGTGGATGAATTCCACAAGATCAATGTGGCAAGAGATGCCGTGACCTAGCTATCATTCGTGGAGGGGGCTAGAGTAGAGAAAATTACAAGGAGGAGGAAGCAGGCTCGAGAGGGCTTTCATTCCTGAAAAAGCTTGTTGGGCTCGTGGCAGAGGACGCCTAGATGATGGAGGTGTTGGAATCTTATTATGTGGAGGATGTCAATGCTTACAAGGGTTTGTTAGTGGTTTTTTGTTCTTTGTATCGGGATGCTTATTTATGCTATTTCCTATTGTTAGCTTCTGGATTAGGCTGGTTGATAGAGTAGTTTGTAGAGATTTTGTTCATCCCCTACTATATGCAATATGGGGTTTTTAATGTATTGTTCAAACTTTGTTAAGTATTTTGTTAAGTTTTAATATAATGGGAGCATGCCCCAAGCCCACAATTTACCAAGCAAAAAAAATATAATAATTACCTAAGATAATTAATTTAATTGTGACTGGAATTAATAATTACATAGGGTAATTATTTAATTGTGGTTGGAATTAATATTTACATACGGTAAATATTTATTTTTTACGTGCATTTAATAATTACCTAAGGTGGTTAATTTATTTGTCATTAAAATTAATAATTACATAGGGTAATTATTTATTTGTGATTTGGAATTAATATTTACTTATGTTAACCATTAATTGAATTGATTTACATATTAGTGATGCTATTGCAACCAAATAATTAAAAAGTCGAAGCATGCATGGTATAGTGAGCTTTGGCCTAATTCCAAGTGGAATACTTTCTGGAGATTGGAATATTAGGTTGTATACCATCACATGGGTTTATAGTTTGCATACCTATAGGTTTGCTTATGGGTAATGGGTAGAATGCATTAGTTAAACCCAATTTTCACTTTCATGGATGTCAGCCTTGAAGAAACTATCTTCTTTGGGACAGGTCGGGCTATTCATGTGGATAGCATGGGGAAGGCTTCCTGGTAGGGTGGAAGTCGCCTCTGTGATGCTCTCTTGGCTTTGGGTTATGAAGAAGGAGCTAGGGGTGAGAGATTGCACTGAAATGCCATTATATTTCTTGGTGCTTACTTCATTAAAATGATTGGTTATAAATGGAAACATTTTAAATTGTAATATGTTCTGCCAATGTGTATTCATCATGACAATGTAATATATAAACAAAGACCACTATGAGTTGAGAATATTGTGATGAACATTGATTTGATATAGAACCTAGATGATATTATAGAGATGTATGACTCTATGATCATAAGGGGTTGAAGATAACTCATAAATGCAATAATATGTTTTACTTTCCTATAAGAATTAAAATTGTGTAGATAGAACTTGTGTATCTGTATGATGTATCATACATTTTCTGACACATAATGATTTTTTGGAGGTTGAGTGTAGCTTAACCTTAAGATGGTTAAATTAACCTTGATACAAGTCTTTTACATGGACTTGGATTTAAATGAGTTTAAAATTAGAGTAATTCATAATGTATTGTTCTATGGTGGAAATTAATTAGGTGAAGCTACATGACAAATTTATGTAAGTTGTGCGATCACTAAGATGTTCCATCATTTGTACCTTCTTCATATGATGTACTTATGGATAATGAGCATAGCTTAATCTATTGTTGATTAGTTCATAATATGTTAATCTCACTTAGACATAGTGTCTAAAGGAATTTTAAATGATAGAATGATATTATATGTAGAGATATTATATTATTTTATTAGGTTTGATATGGGTGTTGTTACATGTGGTATCAGAGCTCTGGGTTAAACTTTGGAGCCTTTTATGTCTACTTGCTTCTAATGTAACTCATGAACTTTCAAGAATTGACATTGAAAGAACATAATGAAACCATTTAACAGTGCAAATCAGAATGAACCTAGGGATGAGAGGGTTCAAAGGGATAAAATAGACCAAATTTTGGCTATGTTGGCAGACACTAGGGCTAGAATGAATGCCCTAGAGCATGAGGTTAGGGCTACTAGGTCCATGCCCAATCAGAATTAACAATAGGAAACCTCAGTGAATAGGAGTCAACTTGAACATATTCAAAATGAAATTGAGTTCATAGTAGGAAGCAAAAAGGCCAAAATTGAGCTAAAATTGGCCAAGGATTTAAAGAAAATTTTCACCACCCAAATTTGATGGTAAAGTTGTAGGGGATGGTGTTGAAGCATGGATAGTGGAGATGGAAAGGTCTTTTGAATTGTGTAACCTCTCCAATGAAACTAAAGCAATGTAGGCATCCTTTCAGTTAAAAGGGGAAGCAGCGCGTGGTGGGATAATGCTAAAATGGAGAAACATCTTTCATCTGAATATTTGACATGGGATATTTTCCTATCCTTATTTCAGAAGTGATGGCTTCCACAACACTACTTTGACAAGAAGATGAATGAGTTCCAAAATCTGAGACAAGGAAATCTTTTGGTAACACAATACTAGGAGAAGTTTATTCAACTTCTCAAATATGTTCCCCTTTACCAGAAAGATGAACGCTTTCGTGTGAGGAAATTTATTTTGGGGTTAAAACCCCAAATTGGTTCAAAGATGGATCTCCATGGTCCACAGTCCATAGATGAAGCCTTTGAGAAAGCAATAAAAAGAGAACAAAAACTTCATAGTATTGCATCTAATACATAAGAGAAAACAAAGAGAAAGGTAAAAGCTATCAAAATCAGTGTTTTGCAAATTTTTCCAAACAAGAGAATTAAAAGGGCAATTAGTTTGGTGATAAGAAAAATAAGAACAAGTTTGCAAAAGGGGGTGAGCAAAGTAAACCTTATGCCAAACCCAAAACTTTCAGTGAAGGGACAAATGATAGCAGTGACAGGAAAATTTATAGGACCCAAAGGACTAAGAGGTGGATGTTTTAACTATGGGGGTGAGCACTATGCTAATAAATGCCCTCAAAGAAGAATTGAAAAGGTAGAAGGAAATCGGCAACAACCCTTCCAACACCACATTCATGCGATAATACATAATAGATAGGCTAATTATCAAGCCGCTCTTATTGAGTTGACAAGTACGATCTATGGCCTTACAGTTAATGTGCTTATAGATACTGGTGCTACTTAATGTTTCATTGATCCTAGAGTAGTAGAAAGATTACCCAAGAAAGTTGGTTTCATGGCTAAGCGTTAGACAATGATGTATAGTAACTGATATGATTGAAAGATAGATCAATGCCTAGCTTTAGTGAATTAACACTACCAAGTTTTGTAACTCGATTTAACCTTTATGTGGCTCCTCTAGGATCATATGATGTAATCCTAGGAATAAATTGGTTAATTCAGCACAAAGCCATAGTAAATTGCTTTGAGAAGACAATAACTTGTAGAGATGATTCTGGACACCCAACCAAAATTTGTGGCATTCAAAGGGGCGTAAGTCTTAGATAAATCTCTGTCATGCAATTAAAGAGAGCTCAAAGGAAGGGGTGTGTTGATAAGTGTTTTTGCACACCACAATGCAGGTGGGATTGCTGGTATCACACCTCTTTTGAAAAGTATCCTACCCTAGGTAAGACTACTCCAAGGTTTCTATAGCTAGGTCTTAGCTTGCTTGAAATTTCTCAGTTAGAATGTCCTAGCTGCACCTACAAGGGGTCTTACATCCAATCTACGGATTCAAAGTTGGAACAACAAATTCATATCAACCCTTATGATTTTAGCTAATAAAATAATGTAGGATGCTGCTAAAAATCCTAAACTAACAGTTTTTTTAAAGAAAATAAAAAAGGATAGGGTTTAGAGAAATCCTAAGTGACATTCACAACACTCGGATTGCTGCTAAGTAGACAAACACTCTTGAACTTAACCAATTTTTTGAGTTACCAAACTAAAAAGAATGTTATATCACTACAGAAAATGATGCTATCTTCAATGAAAATCAAAAGATTTTCATATTACATTCATTCATTAAATACCCAATGATTGGCGTAATCTAATTCATGAAATGTAATTGAACTAAGCACAAGTGATAAGTCCAGATTAACTTTGCACAGCTATCTACTATCAGCAAATAACTAAAAGTATGGACTGGAGCATTCATCAAATACTTTCAGCAAACCATGAATATTGCAAAAGCACAACTAACTAATTATGGGAGAGCAAGAAGCGAACCATGAAAACCAAGTAAAGAACACAGTACACAAATTCTCAGAATAACTGCAGAAACTTGCTTTGTATTACTTCAAATGGCAGAATGTCAACAATTCGGCATCAAGTATTCTCTCTTACAAATAGTGGAAATGGCAACCCTTTATATAGAGGAGGAGCCATACCGAATTTTTCAATGGACAGTGGAGATTAGCTCAACACCAATGGTCCAAATTACATCAATAAATACATTTATAACAGCTCATAGCAAATCCTAGATTACACCTTGTCCTTTATGAAAAAGACAAAAAATAACCCCCAGATACATTGAATCTAGTCAATTTGACTACCCAACTGAATATATTAATAGAAAAGACCATTTTTAAAGCATAATAAAGACAAAATAGTGTCACATGTTGCTCAAAATATAGCATTTTTTTACAAGTAATGGGATTACATTCAAAGAATATTCAAAAAGACATATTAAGATTCTTCATCCAGATTAATTTTGTCTTTTTCTACCAATTTGTTGTGGTAGTTGACCCATGCTTCGAGTGCTGGATTGATTTCTGATAGATTTGAGTCCTTGAGATGGCTAACCCGATATTTGAACATCTCTAATTCCTGGTTGTACCGACCATATATCCTTTCTATTTCTACCCCTACCTTAGGGAATGCATTGAATTCAGCTCTGAGGTCACTGGCCTTATCCAACCTGGTCTCCACATCTAACTCAGCATTCTCCAAAATTATCTTATGCAGCTTTTCCTTGCATTTTTCAACATCATATGGTGCAAAATCATTATAAGCCTCTACTAGACAATCCCTTAATGTATCATTTATATCATAAATTAATGCTAGAATTTCTTCCCTTGTAGGCGTGAAGGCTTCTTTAATATTGTCAAAATTTTCTTTCCTCAGCTTCAATTGCTGGTACCACTCAGTAGATTTTGATAATTTGTCACCAGTTAGAATATTCTCGACCAATAAAGTCTACGCAAGTAAGTCTCTAATACTCTTAACTCTGGGAAACATGTGAGAATAATATTCTTCGAAAGAGTCACATTCCTCCCGTAGATCCTTCTGTTGCTCATGAAGCTCAACTAACTTTTTATGTGCCTTAGCTGCAGCATCAATTGTTTCACACCCTTTTTCACAAACCTTGATCATCCATTTCTGGGTGCCTTGTGACATAGTCCATACTTCACCGTGTTTTGCCATTTCATCCATTGACAAGAAGGTGGGAACAATTCTTATTTCTCTACTAGCATCAACTAGTTTAATAAAAAACTGAAAGCATGTACGAAGCTCCTCATTTTGCTGCTTCAATTCTTTCTTTGACAACTCATCTTTGTCCAACTATTCCAGAATTGAAGTGACTGATCCTTTGAACTCATCAACTCTCTGAGAACGTGTGGTTGGTCCCAAATTAACTATTGAGATGACATAATCATCAGCTCTGACTTGATCTTTGTTTGTGTTGGCCAGTGGGACAGCTATTTCAGCAATCCTGGATCCCATCTCATCCTTATAGATCATCAATTGTACCTTTGCTTTCTTTTGCTTCTTTGGTTTCTGAGCCTGTGATAAGATAGTACTCAAATCCAATTGCATTACTTCTATCTGTGGCTCTGGGTATGCCACTCTACTCTATAGCCACTCAGGTGCTAAAGATGGAAGCTTACTTAATTCATCAATATTTTCACTATCAATCTTCAAAGGATCTTCAAGTAATCCCTGTTCTTGTTCTACCCCCATATCTTTATCTAAATCTTTATCTCCTTCATCAACAAGGTTTCTCCAATTTACCACTACATTTTCCTGAGCTGATTTGAAGATTTCCTCTATTGGACCTTTCTCCGGAGGGCTATCTGATATATCAATAACTTTAGTACTAATTGTCTTAGCCACATGTATATCTAATACTTCATTACTTGCCTCGGTAAATGTGTCTTTATCTAATTCGGGCAATGTTTTTGTCTCAGGCTCAAGCTCTTGTAAACCCATTTTTGCACATACCTTCTCAATTCCTGGTAATAATGGCACAATTAGGGGAGTGGAATCTTAGCTTATTGGTGCCTGAGAAATAGGTGCAATAGAAGATATAGGAACAACCAATGAGGATAGATTTACTTGTGTTCGATTAGAAAATAAGTCTGACCTGAAAGGAGGTGGAATGGGAGAAGTTGGCAAAGTGGAAGAAAGAATTATAGGTGAAGAGATGGAAAAAGATGGTAGGGAAGGCGAAAGAATAGTAGAAATGGGAGATAATGGGATGGAAGTGGAGAGTGGAGCAGAAGATGTAGTAGGGATGGATGAAGAAGTGGGAGGAGGGCATGGTAGTGCAGCAATAGAAGGGATGAGGCTGTCAGGAGCAGTGGAAGCTATTACAAGTGGGGAGGAAATTGCTAAATCATCAGTTGCATGTGGAAGGTCAGTGGAATCACCCTCCTGAATAATAGTGGTAGCTGTGTTAAAACTTGGGGTAGCAGGAGGTGGAGAGGTTGGTAGGGTAGTGTCATCACTGTGAGGTATATCAGTAGCAATTTTTGCAGCCTTAGTGACAATTTTTACCTTAGCCTTCTTTGCTTTTGATCCTTCTCCTGAGCCACTTGGCATATCCCGTTTCTTGGAAGCTCTTGTCCTAGCCGAGGGAGGTTGATCTTTCTTAGAGGTTTTCTTACCCTTTTGTGCCTTAGCCTTCTCTCCCAATAGTATGTGATCTTCACTATCAGATTGTTGTCCTTGAGTAGGCTCTGCCTCATCTGTGATATCTATTGGTTCTTCTTCTTCCCCTCCAGACTCCTTGTCTGACTCCAATGCAATGTAGGTAAGCTGCACTTCTTATCTCTCCAAAGCAGCAATTTGTCCCCTTACCCAAGCTTTACTCAATCTGATAGGTTCTTTCATGACAACTTTGAGAGAGTTTTCCTCAGCATTAGCCCAATTGGGTAGTGGAATAGGTTGTCTATATTGAGTCTCCCAGGACCCTCTGTGCATTACATTATCATCATCCTCCAATTGATCTGGTACTGCAATAATGTGAAACTTTCTTATGAAGGCTAGAGATAACCTTGAATGAGCCTTCTTCATAACCTCATAATCATCCATGCAATTGGCCCAAAAGTCTTCTATGTGCATCTTGTGGAATAACTTCTTGCTTACGAACCTTTCCATCACCTTATTTGGATCAAAGTGATCCCTTGCATTGTAGTAGTGAAGGTTAAGAAGTTGAAGTTCTTTATCTGAATGTTCAGCGGATGCCAATGAAGGGCATGCATAATTTCCTTTGCCTATTAAAATGGGGAATCAAACATTGGTTCTATGCAAGTTCTTGATTTTCTTAGCACAAGTGATCAATTGCCTGGACAGCTCCAAGAGCACTATCTTGCCAGTGGGATATCTAGGGAGTCTATATGCTATCCCAATGAAACCTTGTATCCTCAGATATGTAAACTTCTCAAACAGGATGTACCACCTTCCATATTTGGTTATTTCATTCATTGCTTCTGTAGAAATCCTCAAGGTTGTGTTTCCTTACAATAATCTTTTTATATACATTATGATGGCATCGTTGACTCTTTTGAAGTGCATCAGGGATTGAGACAATGTGAGCTATGTATAGCATTCATATACTTTGACTTGGGTCTGCTCATCATTTCCTACCTCACCCACTTTGGACAACCCAACATAATGGTTTCTTCTTGCCAATGCATAAACAACATAGGAAGTCCATCTAAAGAATTATTTTTCTCTGAAGTTACTAAATGCCTCATGGATGTTGTCACTCAAAACTTGTGCCCAATGAAACTTTGTACCTTTTAATATCTCACTAATTATTACAAACATCCATTCTTCAAAAGTGGAGGCTATGGGTAGTCCATATATCCTAATCAACAAGGTTACAATGTCACCTATTTCATCATGAAAATCAACACTGTAGAGTACTTGAGGGAACTTGCTTAGGGTTGATCTTCTACTTTTTGCTCATTGCTCATTCATATGTTTTTTAAATCCACTCACATCTTTCTTGTAAGTAGCTTCTGACCCAACCTTATCAAGCATGGTCATTACTTGTCACCATGGGATGTCAAAAGTCTTAGCCAAGGAAAGTGGACTTAAATCAGCCAAGATATCCCCATTGGTAGTTTGGATTGTTCTAGTCATGATATCATATCTATCTTCACAGGCCACTATCAGCTCTGCACATTGCACTGATGTGGGGAAGGCAGCAGCCTGTGCTATCCCACTATCCTTTATTGTTTTGGCTCTAGGGGTTGGGTTTGGGCCAAATACTCTGAGTCTGAAGTCATCAAGGTTTATGTGACCAAGATCTGTATCTCCAATGTCCTTCCATCTAGTAGCAATCTTCGTCTCTAGGGGAATGCCCTTGAACTCATACTTCATGGCTTGAGCTCGTGTAGTCATCTAATCTGCAGGATTGAACCTTATAAGTTTGATACCTTGAGAGGTTTCTACTAACTCCTAAGTTTAAAGTTTTATGATTACCAAGCGGACTACTATAATATCCAACCATGTTATAACCAATGAATCTAAAGTGTATCCGGCAAGTTATTAACATGCTTTTAGAAAAAAATAGAAATTTGAAATTCACTATCTATTGCATCCATTACATAACCAAACAATAAGCAATTTAATACCAACATATGCAATAGAATACCCAAATGCTGCAAAAATTTCACTCAAAACATGTAAAATATCATTATTCATAATTTGCAGTCATTATTACATCATATCTGACACTTCTCCTTTTGAAAGTTCTTCAAAAACCATCGTTTTACTCAATTTGCACTAATTTCAGGGTCAACTGACCCACAGGCAGGAAAGCGCTACTTTTGAGGTCAACCGACCTCAGCGGGGAAATCAGGTTCATCTGACTAACTAATCTCCCAATGTTTATAGGTTCTCAAAGCTTTGCATGGATTTCATGGTCAACTGACCTACGTGGATTTCAAAGGGTACCGACTTAAGTTGGTCAGTTAGGTTAGTCGGTTGGAATTTCAGCGCAAAATAATCATGATAGTCTTTCATTGCTTTTGCGTGGGATTAGGCATTGTCAGATCTTGTAGGAATTTTGGGGTCAATCGACTAAGTCAGTGATGGCGCATTTCGGTGCAAAGTCAGATGAGGTTATTTTCAGTGCAAAATCATTTTTTTGTTTCCAGTGAAGGTTTTGATTGTTGCCAACTGGCGGGGATTTCTTAGGCATCTAACCAAAGTCGGACAGAAGGTCTTTTAGTGCAAAGTCGATGCAAGGAAGAATCAGCGCAAAGTAGGCTTCAAAGCTTTGCGGAGCTTTTGGGTCTTCCGACTAAGTCAGATAAAGTGACAAACATCATGAAGGTTGGAAGGTTGAGTTTTTAGCGCTAAGTAAATTCCAAGTTTTAGTGTAGGTTTTCGTAGCTGCCGACCGACTAGATGGATCAAAATTTTGAAGATCAGTCAGACATGCCATCAGTGCAAAACTCATTGTGCTCATTCTATTTTGCAAACCAATTCAAAGGATTTAAAGCTTGTTTCTCTCACAGATCAGTTCAAAGGTACTTAGTGTGCTAAAGTTTGGCCAGTTTTTTCAGTTTGCCTACGGGATTAAAACTACATTTTCCTTAAAGAATTCACACTAGGGTTTACAAACCAAAAGAATAGTTTAATCATGAAACCCTACTTACATGCTCAAATTCATTCCAATTATTCTTGTGTTTTGAAAGAAAATGTGCTTGATTCAAACATGAAACCCTAACTGTACAAAAAAAGCCCTAAATACAAGTCAAGTCCCACCTAGTTTTGCAGGGGCAAGTCAAGTCGAAGTGTGCAGGTAGGAGGGAAAAGGTCACCGGGTCGAATCTGTGCGGTATGCAGAGTGATTACTTGACAAATTGTCGAGAGCTCCAAAAATGTTTGTTCGAGTGAAAATGAGCTTCAAAATGATAAGAAATCCCTTTTATTTCCCCTGCTTAAATTGCCATAAATGCAAAACGTACGTAGTGTCAGACAGGAGGCTCGACAGATTTAGGGTTTGCACGATTTTTTGTTGCCTCTAACTTGGCAGGGATTCGGGATGCGGTGGACCTAGTCGGTGGACTTCATTTTCAGTGTTGCAAAGATCAGTTCAGTTGTATGCCTTTTGCGGGGGCTTAAGGTTCCACAGACCAGCAGGGATTTCACTGCCCTCTGACCTAGTCGGTGATCAAACATTATAGCGTAAGGTCGGAGCATTTGAAAAGTAGCGCTAAGATCAAATGAAAGGCATTTTAGCACTAGGGTCATTTACAAGCAATTTTAGTGCAAAGTTCGGTTAGGACCAGATTTAGCACAAAGGTCAGTTAGGACCAGTTTTAGCACAAAAGGACTCTTAGACTCACTGGGAGAAATGCAAAAAAACTTGACTTAGTAGATTTTGGAATGATTTTTCAACTTCAAACCCTTAACATGGAAAAAGTGTGTTCTAATCACTTGGTTACTTAGGAGATGAGAAAATCTAACTTAACATTCTAGGCCAAATTTGAAGAAAGGGGGGTCCCTATTTTTTGAAATGGGGCGTGTGTTCAAGGCACAACAAGATGCACTCTCTATGCTATTCACATAAAGGATTTGGGAGAAGGTAAGGAACCCTCCGGTGATGATTTTCTAGTGCTCCAAGAATTCTAAGATGTGTTTCCAGAAGAGTTACCTAGATTACCACCTAGGAGGGAATTTGACTTCTCCATTGACCTTCTACCTGGTACCAAACCAAATCAAAAGCCCCCTATAAGATGACCACTTCTGAATTGTATGAGATGAAGGTCTAGTTATAGGAGTTGCTTGATAAGAGTTTGATTCAACCAAGTGTGTCACCTGGGGGAGCACTCGTACTCTTTGTGAACAAGAATGATGGTACCCTCTAAATGTGCATTGACTATAGAATGATCAACAAGGTGAGTATCAAAAATAGGTACCCTTTGCCAAGAATTAGTGAGCTCCTTGATCAAATGAGAGGTGCAACTATGTTCTCTAAAATTGATTTAATATCAGAATACCATCAGTTAAAGATCAAGGAAGAAGACAAACACAAACTGCTTTCAAGACTCGTTATGGACATTATGAATTTATAGTTCTTCCATTTGGCCTTACCATTGCACCTGCAACCTTCATGAACTTGATGAATAGTATGTTTAGGGACTGCTTAGATGATTTCGTTATAGCAATCATTGATGACATCCTCATCTACTCCAAAAATGAGGAGGAACCTGAACGACATTTGAGAATAGTGCTCCAACATTTAAAGAAACATCATTTGTATGGAAAATTGTCTAAGTGTTCCTTCTACTAGAAGAAGGTGCATTATTTGGGTCACATCATGTCAACAAAAGGAATATCAGTTCACCCAACTAAGATCAAAGCCATAATAGAATGGCCAACCCCCTCAAATGTTCAAAAAGTTTGTAGCTTTATGGGCTTGGCAAGATATTATAGAAGATTTGTTAAGGGTTCTCCAAAATAGAAATCTTATCACTACCCTTCATAAAAAAAAGGGAAGAAGTTTGAATGGTCAGACAATGTGAGCAAGCTTTTCAAGTTTTGAAACACAAACTCACCACCACTCCTATTATCATTGTACCAGATTCGAATGGGAGGTTTTCAATTATAACAGATGCTTTAGGAGATGGTTTAGGTGGGGTTCTTATGCAGAATGGATAAGTTGTGAAATATGAATCCTAGAAGCTAAAGTATTATGAGGTAAATTATGTGCCTCACGATCTAGAATTGGTTGTAATAGTGCATGCTCTACAAATGTGGAGGCACTATCTTATTGGTAAACCTTTTGAGCTAAAAAATGACCATTTAGGCCTCAAGTACATATTCACTCAACCAAATTTGAATTCTCGTCAAAGAAGATGGCTTGAATTTCTAAGTGAGTATGACTTTGATATTGATTATATCAAAGAAAAAGAGAACAGGGTAGTTGATGCATTAAGATGAAGATGACACATTATGGCAATTGCAAATTTTTGCTCTACCTTCCAACATCAAGTGATAGAACAACTTCAGAATGATGAGTTCTACGTGAAGGTTAGATCGAGTTTAGAAGAACATACTTCTAAATACTAGTTCAAAGGATACAAACTTGAGCAAGATGGTTTGCTTAGGTTCCATAATAGAATGTATGTACCGGGACATGGTGGGTTGAGATCTAAAATTCTTGAAGAAGCTCACAATGCTCCTTATTCAGATCATCCTGAAGTAACAAAGCTTGTAGATGGCTTAAAACCATTATACTTCTGGCTCAGTATGAAAAGAGAGGTGGCTGAGTATGTGGCAAGATGCCTAGAATGCTAGCGGGTAAAGGCTGAGCATGTTCACCCAACAGGATATTTGTATCCACATGACATACTAGAACAAAAGTGGTAGGTGATCAGTATGGACTTCATACAGGGGTTACCCATGTCCAAATCCAAACATGATTGTAATTGACAAACTAACCAAGGTAGCTCACTTTATACTTGGGAATTTAATAGATGGGTCACTAACCTTGACCAAGAGATTTGTGCAAGAAACATTTAGACTTCATGGGGTACCTAAAACAATTATTTCTGATTGAGATGTAAGGATGACATCTAGGTTCTGGAAAACCTTGCATGTTGATCTGGGTACTTGTCTTAATTTTAGTTCAACATATCATCCACGAACGGATTGGAAAATAGAGCAGGTTAATTAGATTGTTGAAGATTTACTCCAAATGTATTGTATGGACCAATAGAGCAAATGAGAGGAATATCTTCCATTGGTTGAATTTGCATACAAAAATTCTCACCAATCTTCATTAGAAATGGCTCCTTTTGAAGCCCTTTACAACAGGAAATGTTGCACCCCTGTCAGTTGGGATAAAATAGAAGACAAGGTAATTATTGGCCCTAAAATGCTCAAAGAAATGGATGAGCAAATGAATTTGATTAGAGGAAGACTAAAAGAAGCTTCTGATAGACATAAGAGTTACACTAATAAAAATAGGAGTTTTCTTCAGTTTGCATTAGGGAATAAGGTGTTCTTTGGAGTAAAACTGCATAAAAGTTTCATCTCTTTTGGCAAGTTAGCCAAGCTAGCTCTTACATATGTGGGACCTTTCAATGTTTTGGATGTGATAAATATTGTAGCCTATATATTGGCCTTATCGCCATTTCTCTCTTTGTTGCATGATGTTTTTCATGTTTCTTTGTTAAAACCTTATCATCCTAACACCACTCACATTTTGGATGGGCGGGCTTTGCAGGTTCAAGATCCGAGGGTGGTGTAGGTAGAGCCCCTGTGAATCCTTGAGCAACACAAGCTTTAGTTGTGCAACATAGAAGTGGTCCAATGCAAGGGGCAGTGGGACTAGTTCTCTACAGACAGTGCTACTTGGGAGGATGTTGCAGAGATGCAACAATTCTTTCCTCACCTTTTCTAGTTTTGTTTTTGTACATCTTGGATATCATCGGGATGATGACTACTCCTAGGGGGAGGGATGTCATAAGCCATTTTGTATATGGCACAATATTTTTCACAACGATATTATTGCACTAGACATATATGATGTTATGTTGGAGATTTATGTTATCTTCGAACTATTTGTTTAACTATTTTCTACTTCATTATTTGAAATAAATTATGATATGTTATGTTTATGGATAGACATGACTTGTGTATACCTTGTTATTAATGGATATTGACTAACTTCAATGAATGTTTGAGTGCGACAAGATCCACCACAATCTCTCTCAACTGGAGAGTATCACAGAGCAGAGGGAATTAGCTATTCTAAGGCCGTCATGCATGAACTCACACATGCACTAAATCATGCTAGTATAAGTTGCATATGGGATTGGGGTTTATGGTTAGCATAGATGGTTATTAAATTTTAAAATGTGAATGTTATGGTTTCAATTTGAATTTTTAGAAAAAAATTGAAAACACACACACACACACACATGTTACGTCAAAAAATGTCCCCTTGGGGGTTTTTCCCTCTTAAGGTTTATCTCACGGGTCTTGTTTATGTATTTAGGACATCTTGCATGATTTTGATGACTCTCGATGAGAAAACTCTGATATTTCATGACAAATAGGACTCAAGGGATGCACTTGACATAAGTCCTACCTAAAATAGAAGGGAGGACTTGGGTGCCCGCACCCTAGTCCTGCCCTATTTTAGGTCAGGACTAGTTTTGGAGTGTGTCTTATGATTGTTATTTAGGTCCTATGACAACACAGTAAGTTTCAATTACGAAATTCTTGGTGGGAATGTTTGTAGTTGCATATATAAGCATGATTAGTGATTCATTTGTAAACTAGATGACAATTGTGAACTTTATGCATTCTTGTTATTAGATCATTCAAAATATTCATTGTGTGGCAGAGCAGAGCATTGTCCTTGTGTTTGTATTTGTAGATTTGGCATCCATCTCATGGCATGAAGAGCATCTTCCCTCCATGAGATCTTCACTACAAGGTGATATCATTTGTGTTTTCAATCATTTATCATTTAGATTTTGCCTCTATCCCATAGGGATACGCACTCTTTATCTGACAATGGTGCTCGGAAGACTTGAATGTCTCTCCACGGCTTGACTAAGGCAAGCCTCTAAACACCAAAACCTCCAACCCATTTTTTGTGATTGCAAGTTATAGGTTGCAGAAGTAGAAAAAGTGGAGTTGCAGGAGAGCAGTGCAGACTATTGGAATTGCATATCAAAGAAGAAAATAGGGACCTAGACTCGGGCACTCGCTCATTAGTCCTCCAAATCTCACAACTAAAGAATCTCCGGAACAGCAGGAACAAGTTGTAGACAAGATTCCCAGATCCTGACAAAAAGCATGGCATTGGACTAGGTCGCCTGCTCATTAGTCCCTGACTTTTCCATTTTCTAAACTTTAAAATCTGGTATGCATTTGATTGTCATTTGATATCTCTGTGTGCGAGCATTTTCTGTAATTTGTCTGTTTGCTTCCAAATTTGCATTATTAGGGTTTTGAGCATAATTGGACTTAATTGAACAACTAAATCACACAATTCCAATTTTTCCCTGTATTCTGAGCGGTCGAAGGCCTGTAGTAGACTTGCTACTCGGCTGAAGTCCTTGAATGTTTAGTGGAGAAAGAAGGATTTACACAAACTAGCAAAATTAACCCTAAACTAAATTCCCCACATTTTTCCTCTTCAACATTTTTGTGAACCTATGTTTTTGGACTTTTTGGAACCTTTCTGAGTGTTGTGCTTCAGATTTACATTCATTTCATTCATTCATATCATTGTTCATCTTATTTCATTTGAAAAATTACAAAAAAAAATTGAAAAAAATTGCACTTTTAGATTGCATTTTCAAGTAATTTGGATTAACTGGCATTTAATTTCAATAAATTTATGTCATTATCATTAGATCTAATTTAAAATATAGAAATTTTTCATTCATCATTCATTTAGATTGCATTTTCATGCTTAAATTGATAAAAATTGTTTGAAATTGTGTATTTTTCCATATAACCTAGTTTTGCATAGCTAGGGTTTGTAGTCAAAATCTTGTTTCAGATTTTACTAGCATTTTAAAATACTAATTATGACTGATTTCTAACTGTAGTGTTGCATCATAGTGGTTTGCTTGCAAAATTTCATGCCTAGGGTTTGAAAACCTTGATTTTTCACTAGATTTTGGCCTTATCGTCTCTCTAGATTTGCACCATAGGCATGTTGCAAAGGATTTTTCTGCACTAATTGGTTGTTATTAGGGTTATTATCTGTTTCCCTCCTAGAATTCTTTACAACATCTTTTTATTGGGCTCTTACAGTGGAAATTTGGTGAAAATTGCATATTTTGACTATATTTGCCCTAGGGTTTGACTTTTATTTGCACTCTAAGCGTGTTGTGACAGATTTTTTAGAATTAGGTGTTTGTTATTACTATTATAATTTTTTGTCCATCATCATTTTCCTCACTGTAACATCCCTCCTCATACTACTAGAGTAAACTCAATAATTTACAAGAAAGTAAATAAACATGGTAAACATGAGAGATTTTTTTTATTAAATAACATATGCATAAATATAAGAAATAGAGTACAACTTTCTATGTAATTTCAATCTTGAAATCATAACATAATCGAAGATATAATCATAGTGAAATCAATTCACTTAACATTTACAATACATAAAATTCATTTGGCATAAGAATAATTTTACCTCATACATTTGACTATCATAAACCATAACATGGAGTACATCACATCTGGAATGTAGTCATATGTCTTCACGAGCCTTGGTGAGTCTTTTACTTCAGAGGGAGAGCATCATCCGAGTGCTTTTCCTCCAAGCATAGACCGGTGGTGCCCCACTCACCTTCCTTTCTAGAAGTGGCCCTACCCTTCACGAAGGGTATAGATATAAGGAACTTTCATGTTTTTCCATTTGAGTCCTAGTGATGTGTCCTACAAAACTCAATCGACCATACAACTCTAGAACCCTTCTAGCTAAGTTTGATCATTCTGATTGGTCATACCATCTAGAAACACACCACTAACTCGTCTTAGATACTATATCATCCTATAGTTTTACTTACTTTATTTGGTACTCTAGACACAAACTTGTCTGTACTAAAAATCCATTCTAGCCAATCGGACTTAGAACTAATCCTTAACCAAGGATATACATGTAATATATAGATTTAGGTATTTCTAACCTTTTTAAGAGTCCCTCATTGCATACTTGTAATTTCTCAGCTTATGGATTTCTATCATTTTACTCTCTAATTCAAATATCAAACATCTTTGATGCATTAAAGCAAGTTTCGACATTACCATAAAATCTCTTAAGGTTTTACAAAGACTCTTCATGTCTTATTCTATGGTTTTCTCGACCTTTCACTATTGATATTATATAAATATATACAAGTCATATTTGACATAAGAATTATAGGTTTCCTAAAAACCTCCTTGTTTTAATACCAGGGTTTAGCTTCTCTAACCCAATACATGGAAATATCAAACATCATTATTTTCAAAGGTAATAACATAAATGTAACAAAACATGAGAACAAATACCTCTAGTCTTCCCTAGACCTCTTGGATTTGTTCAAAATTCACAATTCACACAACTTGAAAAAGCATAGTATATGAGGAATAATCTCATCCATATAATATCTTGATCGATTCCTATACTTTTCGAAACTAGTCTTTTGACCGAGATCAACAAAATACTTTCAATCTTCTGGTCTATTGAGTCTACTGGCTTTCCACTATGATAGGTTATAGACTCATATGTGTACTCATTCATAACATGACAATAAACTTGTATCAACCATCTATAGTTCAACAATCAAATGGGGTTGTGTTATGAATTCTCCCATCATGCCCAACCTGGAACAAATCACTTCCATTGATGCCCATCCTTGGGCTAACGTTGTCTTCTGTGCATTTAGCACTAGAATAAGTTCTATTGAAAAAAACTGAGGTCAATATCCTTGCATTTCTTAGTTTACTCTCTCTCACTTGAGATATCAAAACATAAGTATTAGATGCTATTAAAAGCTATCTAGGGTTTCACATTCTTGGATCACCTATTTATCTAAAAAAATGAATTACAAAAATTGACAAGGAGAATTCTATTTCCTACAAAGAAATCTTTATCCATGTTGCATCTTTCTTGTTTCAACATCATGATGATATTATCTCACCAAAAGGTCCCTTGAGAGAACTAGCAAGATTTCATTTATGGAACTATTCTAGTCTTTAAAATTGACTACAAGATCTATTTATGAGAACCATAACTACCCATCTCCTAGTATGTATATACTCTTGAGCGGGTTTAATAGTTTCCAATAAGCAAAAATATGTCTTTGGATCAATCAAGTATATTTACTTATGACTTAATCAATCCTTGACAAGCCTAGGTTTACACTATTATTATTAACCTTAATAAGAAATAGGTTTAGCTATCCCAAATAACTTCTCTAAAGTAAAAAGATAATACTTATCATTGTTGAGAATAATTGTGTGAGTCGGTAATACTAACTTTGTTTGATTCAAAGATGTCGTTTTATTTTAGTTAACTCTAAATAAAAGAGTAACTTAACACAGATTCTTGTGTTTCATCTTAGAGTAGACTATCGTAGGGTGGTTTGCTCATATGAATTGATATTACCTCACTTGGTATTTATCAATACCCACATCCTATCTTCATTATAAGATAAGGGTTCGGCTATCACTTTAATCTTTGATAGATCACAACAACATTTATTCATATAACTTTGGAAATGAGAACCTAATTTTGTTTTAACTCCCACAGGTTTACCTCTAGGTAACACTAAAGTCCTCAATAAGTTTGATCTTAGCTCATATATACATCGATACTAATACTTATACTCTACTGAGAAATGTAAGTCAGACACATGTCTAAACTTTCTTTGCTACAGTTGTCTCTGGGCCTTGCCACAACTTTAGCTTAGATAGGAACCCATTTACTAGCTTTCCATAAGAGTACACTATTGACTAACTTGAATCTTCAATTTGTGCTTGGTATTTTTACCAGCATCATGTCCATTCGGCTTTCTCTAAATTAAAACTTACTATAAATATCATACTGACAAGTTTTACTTCAGAAGATAAATTGCACAGCTTACTTGGCCTTTCAGTCTGCCTTGAATGACTAAGTTGTAAACAATATTCAAAGATCTCTTTGGTCTTTTGGCCAACAAGGCTCACTAGTTGGATACTATACATAACTTTCTCCTGGCCTATGGTTCAACGACCAAACAAAATAACACAGAGAGTCTCTTAATATCGTCCTTAGTCTTATAGAGATAGATTAAGTTTTATCTACCATAAAACACTTATATATAAAACTTGTTATATGGAGCCTAATCAGACTCAGAGGTTAAATTTTCCCCACTTTTATCGGCGCGGTTTCCCCCCAAATTATTTAATGGGGGAGTGCAGGGGGCAGAGCCCCTCCTGCGAGGCTCGACGGGCTTATCCCCTCAGCGGGGGCCCGGGGGTAGATCCCACGGTGGGGGTCTGGGGGCAACGCCCCCAACGAGGGCTGTTGGGGGTAGCACCCCCAACCGGGGGCTTGAGGGCAGCGCCCCCGAAGCAAAAATTGCCTATTATTTTATTAAGGCGTTGGGAGTTATTTTTCTATTGGCTGACATTAAAAAACCCTATTTTTGTAACCGACATAAGCTTGATAAAAGCGACTAAGGGTTAGGATTTCCATTGAGATGTATTGTAGCATTTTGTAGCGGTATTGAGTTGCAAGGATTGCTGGTTGTAATCGGTTTGATTTACTGGATAATAATATTGGACTCTCTATTGGTGGATGTAGCTCGAGATTGGGTGAACCATGTTAAAACTTGTCTCTCACTGTTATTATTTGTGTGTATTTTCATTCCTCTGTTTAATCTTTATTTGCATTTAATTGATATCTTCTGCCGGCTAACCCTAACAAAACTTCTAACCCTAACAAAACTTCTATTAGCCAAAGAGATTTACTAAGATAATCAATTATACTGGCCAAAATAAACATATAGTGATAATCTAAATTGTATAATCTATCCTCCACAAATTAATCTTCTATCGACCTTGAAATACACTGAGATTTATATATAGATAGCGTCAAAAGCAAAGAGATTACTCGATCTAAATGAAAGCTTATGAAAGAAAGAAAGAACATGTTGTCTAAAGGAATAAAACCAATCTTTCCTCTCTAAGAAATGGTGTCATCTCCTTGAGCACCTTCCGTACTTGAATCAGTGTCCCTTAATGCCCATCTCCTCTTCATTCACTTCAGGTATTAAGAGTAACATTCACGGTCTCTTGATTAGATGGTATCAGTATTAGCAGAGCTCCTTCTCTTTTACCTCAATCACCACGTATCAAATCCTCTATCAGAGATATCATAAAGCCTGATAACATTCCCTGTTATCTTCGCTCTCCCACAATGATATGGTATTTCTTTAAAGCTCCCTATTCAAGGTTCTTCATATGTAAATCATTTTCTTACAAAGAAAAGACTTTCTGCCTCCCTTCTCCGAGCACGGTGTGGCATACTTCAAACATCTTTGTGCAATATCACAGAACTCATTATGCTCCCATAGAGTTTGTAGTGATCTCACAGAGCTCACTTATTGTTGCATCAACTTAAAACAAACAAAAAACTCTGAGCATTAACACATTATTCCTCAAAGAATGGTCCAAAAATGGTGCAGATGGTCATTACTGTCTAATATAACTGCCCTCCATTCTTAAAGGCTTCACCCAAAATTGTTAAGCAACCTCCCCGCTAAGTCGTGGGTCTGTCCACTAGATTAGCCTGTGAATACTTCTTATGTTGAGCATGCACGAGTTTGGGGGAGAATGTGGGGTACGTGGTCAAGCACTTGATCGAGGTTCAGGGAATCCACCCATAGATAAAACTGATGAGTTTAGAGATTTAAACGGCATGAATCAAATTCTGAGCACTATCTGCTTCACTCTAAAAACCTGTACCTTTTTCTACACTTAAACTTGAATTATAACTGTTCTTGCTAAACCTATCATCCTCTCCAGGCTGCGGAAACCTAGGCAAAGTCTTTGCCTTATAGCAATCTTTTCTCACATGCAAGCAACATGGAGAAGTCGGTCATAATGACCACTCTCTCCTATAACTCAATTCATGAGTAAAATCTACATAACCCACAGAAAACATGAAACTAATAAAGGGTTAAGGTCATAAAAGATTTCTCATACTCCAAGCTTTCATGGAGTAGTGTGAAGTATTTAATGTGCAAGAAACCATGAGGTAGCTAGAATAAAATAGATAACTTAATCATGATCCTTTTTAAAAAAACTCAAATCCTATTGAGTAGAAAATATCCTTATAGATCATGTTAAACATGTAAACACATATATTAATAAAATATTGCATAAATATTATGCATACTAACATCGTTATTCATTATTTGACAAGATATGTGAATCGGGTTGAGGTACTCTCCCCCTTGCAATCTTGCGAGAACATCAAAATCAAATAGATAGGTTAACCTTATGGGATTTCAACTAGAAATTACCAATTATGAGATATTTAACTATTTAATAACATCATCCTTTGAATATAACTATATTCATGTCAAACTAGGTCTAATGACTATCGACCATTTTCATGTCGATAGTCAGACTACATGACTTGGTTTACGACAAAACATAAACCCATTGGGTCTTTGACAAATTGACGACTGTTGAATCAACACCAAACTTAAATTGGTTGAGTCAAACACAACTTACCAACTTGATGACGTCGCTTTTTCCAAAGCGACTAGGTTGTCATCAAATGACATAAAAAGACTCTAAATGACATCGACAACTAGGTTCACCATTTTGCACCAACACAAGACTTAAGATGGCGACAAAATGTTCTTTTCCTTGTATCTATTCCCTTCTCTCTGATGATGCTCTCCCTCCCTTTCTCAGAGGGGTAGAAACTTGTTCCCTGGATGCAACTTGCAATCACCAGCTCGAGATTAGTGTATCAATAATTATTTCATAATCCTTATGAAATCATAACATCTTGACAACTTATAAACACATGTCAATTATAGTTAAATAAACATATTCATGAAAACATTGATTTTTCAAGACATTTTACTAAACATCAAATCATAGAATTATGCGTAGGTCATCTACTAATTACTTCAAAAGTAAAAAGTAAAACAGAGTCAATTTTAGGGATGTAACACTCACAACACCCCTTGTCATACACTTTTGCATTGAAATTTGGTGAAAATTTGCATATTTTGACTATATTTGCCCTACGGTTTGACTTATATTTGCACTCCAAGCGTGTTGTAACAAATTTTATGGCTTTAGGTGACTGATATTACTACTACAATCTATTGCACCTCCTAAAATTCTTTACAAAACCTCTTTTATTAGGTCTTTGCATTCAAAATTTGTGAAAAATCGCATATTTTAGTGTATTTTCACTAGCTTTTGAATAGTCATCATTCTAGATTTGCATCAAAAGTGTGTTGTGAAGGATATTATTGCTTTATTGGACTAATATCAAACATATTATTTTCTGCCCCTGATCACTTTCCTTACAACACCTTTTCTTTTACTTATTTGCTTTGAAAAAAGTTGAAAAAATCAAGCATTTTAGGTCATTTTCACACATAGTTTTGCACTCATGGATTCTCCTAATCGTTCATCTTTGGAAGATTTATTTGAGTATATTGTGAATTATGATCATTTTTGCAAATTCACTGATAAACATCCTCAAGTCTTGCATCAAATATCATACATCTATGGTATTAACATGAACATTAGCACTACCTATGATATCCTTCGAACAATAGCCTATTTTGAAAGCTTTCTTGCTACTATGCATGTTTTCCCTTCAACCTTGGAAAATCTCACTAAGTTCATTGCTGAAAACAATCATGGGGAAAGTAGTAGTGAAAACATTATTCCCTCTCTCCCTTCGTTTCATGATGACATAATGGATATCCTTTCTGAAACCTATAGCAAGGGGTGATTCATCAAACAAAGAGACTTGTTGCAACATAACCCCACTTAGTGACGATATTTTGGCACAAGAAGAAGACATTGTTGATACATTTATTCACACTACTCTGCCATCCCTTTCCGCTCTCCCTAGCCAAGATGATACTTTGGATGATGCAGATTCTCTTTGTGACCATTTGCTTCAACCTGCTAAAACTAAAAATTTACCACCTGATGTTCAAGAACTTCTCAACTACATCTTAAACAAAGAAATTGATCATGCATATTTACCTGAAACTTCACATACCTTGGAAAACAATGAAATTTCACACGACATTAAAAAACAAACCATCCCTCAAACCCAAGGTATTCCAACACCCTATATATGGACTAAAATGGGCACTTTTTCGGGTTCCTCAACAATCTCATTCAAATGGAATTACAAAAGCCCCTATAACTGACATAGAAAATGGCAACATCCCCTCTCTACCATCATCAATGGATACCTTTCCTACAAGGTTACCCTCGCAAACTCATGAACATATGGAAGAGAGAAGAAGAGGTAAAGCCTTAACCATTAAAGTAAAGATCAAGATCCGTGATGATCGCTAGCTCGATTTCCCTGCTAGGTAAGTATTTCTAACCCTTTATCTCTCGTGATGTGTTTCACCCATGATGTGTTATGTGTTGTTTAGGCCTCCTAGGATGACCCTTGATTCTTTTGTAAGGTCCAGGATACTAGGAGACCGCCTCTGTTGTGACCCTTCTATTTGTATCATCATTCTTCTATATTGCTTCTCTTCTATTTTCACTGTTGTATGTTGTGTCTTATGGACATAGCATTGCGGTTGGTGACTTGAGGACACCGTCCTACATGACTGTCCCTAAGGCACTTGTTTCTCCTCTCTTGATTTATTGTTTCCCTTCCTCTATTGTTTCTATCTAGCGGGCAGATGATGAAATTTTTTTTATACTAATGCAAACTTAGTGTCCCTTTAGCGAGAAATCAAAAATTGGACTTAGTTTTTATATGACGATGGGGTTGCTATATATTATCCAACGCTTGGCTAGTAGAAGCACTCTATGTGATCTTGATGGTGTATTATCATACTTACAAAACATAGCAATATTGCTGCTACATGTACTTTGTCTATCTTAAATCTTTCATTCCTCAGTTTTCTATGCATTGTTGTTTATCATGATTACATGGACACTAACACTTTTCTTGCAAGGATGTGTTTGTGGGAACATTTAGCAATCGTAAAGTACATGTCACCTCCGAGGGGCATGGGCTTTGCGAGAGCTCATGTTCCTTTGTGTGTTTTCTTCCTACCTTAATGTGCTTGATATCGATATTTGATATCAACCACCTTAAGGTGGGCGCATATAAGGTAAGATGTCTATTCTAGATGTTAGCAATGTGTTTGTTCTTAGGTGCAGTCTTAAAGACTGGTGGTGATGAGTCCCTCCTGCACTTTGAGATTTGTTTGAAATCAACTGGCAATCATTTAAGCCCTCTGCAAAGGCGGGATATCGCATCCTTTTCTTAAGCCCTCTGCAGAGGCGGGGATGGTGTATTTCTCATGGAGAGTGCACATCTTGTCATTTTCAAAAAGTCCTCTGTGGAGGCAGGGATGATGTATTTCTTGTGGAGAGTGCACATCCTCTGTGACTAACTCAACCTTAAGCGTGTCTTCGACAATTGTTGTGGCAAAGCTCAATTGTCGGTGTGTGCCTGTAATGTGCCTGAGATGGTGATGAACCTAGAAATAGGAACACTCCATTGCTTGTCTACCGTGTTTTCTCCATGTCTTCCAAGTGTGTGTGTATTGTGTGTTTGCTCCCAAGCATAGTCTTAAAGACTGATGGTGATGAGTCCCTCGCATGCATTGGGATTTGTATTTCTTGCTTTGTATGGTGTGTTTGACGTGTGTGTTGTCCCATATGCAGTCTTAAAGACCGGTGGTGATGAGCCCCTCCTATGCATTGGGATTTGTATGGCGTGCTTGCTTTGTATGGCATGTTTGACGTGTGTGTTGTCCCATATGCAGTCTTAAAGACTGGTGGTGATGAGTCCCTCCTGCATTATGGGTGGTGTGTTTACTTTCCTTGTACTTACATCTGCATTTCATATATATGAAAATGAAAAAGAAAATCATTATTGTCTTCACTGCATTCACTATATTCATTGTGTTTTGTGTGTTTTCAATGTTGTCTTCTCAGTGTTTTGTGTGATTGTAACTATCTTCTTCGTGTTTTGTGTGCCTGTAACTGTCTTCTTTATGACTGGTGTGTCTTCTTCGTGCTTAGCGTGTTTGTTGTGTTTGTTGACCGTACTTTAATACATGTATTAGCCTTGTGTTTATACATACATTAAAGTGGGGGCTAAATGTTACGTCAAAAAATGTCCCCTTGGGGGCTTTTCCCTCTTAAGGTTTAGCTCCCGGGTCTTGTTTATGCATTTAAGACATCTTGCATGATTTTGATGACTCCCGATGAGAAAACCCTGATGTTTCATGACAAATAGGACTCAGGGGATGCACTTGACATAAGTCCTGCCTAAAATAGAGGGGAAGACTTGGGCACCCACGCCCTAGTCCTGCCCTATTTTAAGTTAGGACCAATTTTGGAGTGTCGGTTTATGACCGTTATTTAGGTCCTATGCCGACACAGTAACTTTCAATTACAAAATTCTTGGTGGGAATGTTTGTAGTTGCATATATAAGCATGATTAGTGATTCATTTGTAAACTAGATGGCAATTGTGAACTTTATGCATTCTTGTGATTACAGCATTCAAAATATTCATTGTGTGGCAGAGCAGAGCATTGTTCTTATGTTTGTATTTGCAGATTTGGCATCCATCTCCTCATGGCATGAAGAGAATCTTCTTTCCATGAGATCTTCACTACAAGGTGATATCATTTGTGTTTTCAATCATTTATCATTTGGATTTTGCCTCTATCCTGCAAGGATACACACTCTTTATCTGACAACAGTGTTCGGAAGACTTGAATGTCTCTCCAAGGCTTGACTGAGGCAAGCCTATAAACACCACAACCCCCAACCCATTTTTCCATGATTGCAAGTTACAAGTTGCAAGTGTAGAAAAAGTGGAGTTCCAAGAGAGCAATGCAAACTGTCAGAATTGCAGATCAGAGAAAAAAATAGGGACCTAGACTCGGGTGCCCGCTCATTAGTCCTCTAGATTTCGCAACTGAAGAATCTCTAGAACAACAGGAACAAGTTGCAGATAAGATTCCCAGATCCCGACAAAAAGCATGGCATTGGACTAGGGTGCCCGCTCATTAGTCCCCGACTTTTCCATTTTTCAAACTTCGAAATCTAGTACACATTTGATTGTAATTTGATATCTCTGTGTGCGAGCATTTTTGTAATTTGTGTGTTTGCTTCTGAATTTGCATAATTAGGGTTTTGAGCATAATTGGGCTTAATTGAACAAATAAATCACACAATTCCAATTTTCCCTTGTATTCTGAGTGGCCGAATGCCTGTACTAGACATCCTACTCAGCCAAAGTCCTTGAATGTTTAGTGGATAAAGGAGAATTTACACAAACTAGCAAAATCAACCCTAAACTAAATCCCCCACATTTTTCCTCTTAAACAATATATATATATATATATATATATGATTTTACAGTAGTTATTTTTATTAATTAATTGATTTTAAATTATATATAAATATATATATTTTTCATGCAAATATTAATTAAATATTGCACAAGAAAACATATATTATATAATTTGAACTAACAAGGGTAATACTTTGATCATTTACCAATGACTTTGGCTATTGCAATTATCTCATTCCATTAGGAACTTGCAAAGGAATAAAGAATGTTTTCCCTTAGATTGAAATAAATTGAACTCCATTATTTTAATATTTCCGGCAACAACTCTAAAACTTTGGATGAAACATGTCTCCTACTTAGGAATGTTCTTTTAATGAGTTGTCCTTTTCTGAACATAAAATGTGAATGGATTTGACTTAGGTAACCACGAGAGCCATTCAACACCTGGAAGTCTTGAAAGGGGGTAGAAAAGCTAGGATTTGAGACCAAGAAAAAAGGGGATTTTGCAGAGAAAGAAAGACAAGAGGAAGTTGCAAAAGGATTGTGAAAGGAATTTCAGACTATCCACTCTGAATGAGTATGCTCAAACTCAATTATAGTGAAATAATGGAATTGTAGCAAACCAATTTCTTTCATGCCTTTACCATGTTTTAAAGAGGAACCTTTCTCGAAATAAATTTGGAAAACAATTGATCTTCTTCCACTCCTGTAGATTATACATTTATTTAGGCATATGAGATACTTTGTGGAACCACCAAACAAAGAATTTATGTTTGCATATTTTACTATAGTGAAATAATTGCAAGAAACTGTGATCAACAAACTGAGGAACCTTGAAAATTTCAGAGCCAATTAGGCGTATTGTCTAGTTTCAACCAAATACAACAAAACAAACTGAGGAAAATAAAAAAAGGGTTTTGGCCATAGACACCCTAGCCAGAGGAATACGCCTCAAAGGAGGCCGCCCCTCTTGATTTAACCTTGCAAACTTCAATGATTTAGGAAATATAAAAAGCAACAAATGCAAGAAGGCCATTGAGGCACCTACAATATCTTACAAAAATTATGCAAATTTAAATCATAGGAGAGCCATTAAGGCGCCTGGTAGAAACTTTGACAAGAAATGAAGAAAGAAATCTCCAATCAAACTCCCAACTATGTTAAATCTACAACAAACAATATAAAAGGAAAAATATAGAAAACATAAGAACTCCATTCCTGGCGCTAAAAGGAAACACATGGCTTCCTATCTCCTCTTGTGAGCAAAATGGGTAAACACCATCCATGGTTTCTTATATAACTTCTTTAACCCGAAACTGAATCTTTATAAATTGCTTATCATAAGTTTTAGAAAATACTTTGTTTTGGAAAGGAAAGAAAGAATACAAATATTAATTAGCTTCTTTTCTAAGGGGAGGAGAATGATTAAGTCTAACCAAGGAATTAAAATAATATTTACATACAATAAATATTTATGGTAAGATAATTAATTTAATTGTGATTGAAATTAATAATTACATAGGGTAATTATTTAACTATGATTAGAATTAATATTTACACAGTAAATATTTATTGTTTACACATTTAATAATTACTTAAAAGTGGTTAATTTATTTGTGATTGGAATTAATAATTGCATAGGGTAATTATTTATTTGTGATTTGGAATTAATATTTACTTATGTTAAATATTAATTGAGTTAATTTACACATTATTGATGCTATTGTAACCAAATAAATAATAAGTCAAAGCACGCATGGTATAGTGAATCTTAGATTGTATACCATCGCATGGGTTTATAGTCTGCATATATATAGGTTTGCTTGTGGGCAATAGGTAGAATGCAATAGTTAAACCCATTTTTCACTTTCATGCACGTCGGCCTTGAAGAAAGTAACTTCAGGATGGGTCGGGCTATTCATGTGAAAAGCACATGGAAGCCTTTGGCTTCCAAGTAAGGTGGAAGTCGCCTCTGTGATGCTCTCGGCTTCAGGTTATAAAGGAGGAGCTAGGGGCGAGAGATTGCACTGAGATGCCACGATATTTCATGGTACTTCATTAAAATGATTTGTTATAAATGGAAATATTTTAAATTGTAATCTTTGTTCCACCGTTGTGTATTCATCATGACAATGTAATATATAAACAAAGCCCACTATGAGTCGAGAATATTGTGATGAACATTGATTTGATATAGAACCCAAACGATATTATAGAGATGTATGACTATGATCATAAGGGGTTGAAGGTAACTCATAAATGCAATAATATGTTTCAATTTCCTATAAGAATATCTGTATGATGTATCATACTTTTTTGGACACGTCATGATTTTGTGGAGGTTGAGCGTAGCTTAACCTTAAGATGGTTAAATTAACCTTATACCTCTTTTACATTGACTTGGATTTAAATGCGTTTAAAATTAGAGTAATGCATGATGTAGTATTTTTGTATTGTTCTATGCTGGAAATTAAATAGGGGAAGCTACATGACAAATTTATGTAAGTTGTGTGAACACTAAGATGTTCCATCATTTGTACTTTATTCATATGATGTAGTGCCCCGCAATGAAAACCTTAGAGGACAACACATCTATGTTATGCAAAGCAGAATAATTTTTTTTTTGTATAAAATTAATAGGGCAATGTTGAACAAATCAATACACATCATAAACTTAACAACTTGTCTTCTAAGGTTCCATGGTTGCATTACTTGACAACTTAATCAACATAATTTAACATACATGGTTAACTAATCATCAGCAGTTCATTCTACATCTATTGCACTAATGAATATACATATACATCTCCATTCATGTCATATATAGATAATCAACTTTGCTCAAGATTACATGTACATGTTCAAAAGTCTATACATATGAGTACATCATCATGTAGTTTGGATTACATTTGGAATACATACATTATGAATCAACTGCTGCACGGGCTAGTACATGAGCATAGGAACCGTCTTCATAAACAAGTACAAGATCTGAAGTCTGAGACACAAGATATATCCTCCTCGCTCACAAACAACGGCAAGGGAAAACCAATGGATAAAGCTCTTCCACCTGACCATGTGGAACCCTGAGGTCCACCCCCCGAGCTAGGAGTTAACATAAGGTCCCCACTACAACATATGGTCAGGTAGACAGTAGGTTATGAGACAACACATGACTCCAACATCACAAGTCACCATGACAAAACAACACAACAGTATTTCCAGAGGCAACACTTAACAAATGGGGAGAGTACAACTAGGGAGTGTTAGGCTATAGTAAGAAGAGTGTCATCGCATGGTCCTAACATGGGTTACCCAGGCAGTCTCTCTCTAGACCCGGCCCCCATCTATGGTTACTCTAGCAGTCTCTCTCTAGACACCGGCCCCATAGGCATGTGGAATCAACCTTCCTTTCGTGATGACAAGGAAGTAAATCTGCCAATCCCGGCCTTCTCCCCTCATCCTTAGTCTGAACTAGCACTACAGGCATGAGTGAGGAAAATCTTATTATCTTGTTAGTGTGAGAACTGCCCAACCCCTAGGTTTATTATTATGTTATCACTGAATTACCAACTCCCAGTGGGTTACCCTGGCTAGCCACTTGGCACCGGCCCCCACCATGAAAGCCACTCCTTACCTACAACTAGAAAACCCTACTCAACAAGCATATCAGACATCACAACAACGAGGGTACAGGAACCATGCAAGGCATTGACCATCTTGCATCACAACTATCCTTATATCAACATGTATATAACAATGCAAGGCATCAACCCTCCATAACAAAAACATAAGGGCATGACTCCTAAACCATTGCCCATAACAACACATATGCATTACAACTCTATGATCTCCATGCCACCCTGTTCCATAACTCACCACAAAACTAGATACAAAACTAATACAACTAGTTGGATAACAATACATCCACAAGGAAGTGCATTTATCTTTCCCCTTGTCTTTTAGTCCATATATATCTAGGGACGACATACTTCATAGACCATCATGATCTCAAGACATCAATCAACACAACACATGAAATCAAGACATCCCAAGATAAGCCTCTGGAACTCTAGCCACATGGGTAGATATGGAATCAAAAGACTATATGAACAGGGTTATGCCCCACAGATAGAATTAACATATTACAAGAAATTTAAATCTTACTTTCTTTACAACTAATCCACTAAAGCAAATTGCAATTGACTAAGTTATTACAATAGTATACTAATCATTAAAATTTAGCTTGCCATTTGATTGTATTCGTATTAAGAAATAAATCTATATTTACAATAAAGTAAATATTTATTAAATAATCATTTAATTTAATTTACAAGATGCAAATATCGTTAACATAACTAAAGTAGACAACTATTGTCAGTGTTATAAATCAAATTGATTAAATGATAATAATATCATTTTGAATTTAACTCATACGGATAAATTTGAGAGTTCCGATCCAATTTATAACCATATATAAAAATAAAAGAAACAATCTTAATCGCATCTACGTAACAACAATTACAAATACATATAGATCAAATAACATTGGTCTAATTGTCATAACATTTATGAGGAATTAACACACGAACGGGTTCTAGTTCAATAAGTCATTTGTTTTTTAAGAGAAGGTGATAGAGTTTAATACTACACTAAATTTCCTTTATCCAAACTATTATTCCACATATCGAGTTTCCATTAATTTCAATCTAATATGCCATCTTCCTTATCATGATCCAATTACATACTAAGTTTAATAAACCTAATAATTTGATCACATAAATTCCATTAACTTATTTAAACGCGTCACGTGACCAACATATTAATAATAATAATAATAATAATAATAATAATAATAATAATAGTCCACAAATCACTTGGTAACAATTATTTTCATCCGAGATCATTAAATAATTAACGTTACCCCTTTTTAGCACATCTACTATATTTAAATAATCCAACTAATAAAATTATAAAATTGTGTCAACACAACATAATTATAACAACCACATTCCATGACAGAACAATAATCTAATAAATTTAATCCCGTAATATTTCAAAACTTGATCTATTTGCATCAAGTAATTAGTTATAATTTTCATCTCATATTGATTTGAACTAAATTTCAATACTAATAACAAATCAAGACTCAAAACCTAACATTATCACTCAACTTGAACCTCCGTTAAACCTATTTAAATTTATGCATATGGAGCAATATATATAACATCATACAAGGAAAATAATTACAAAGCCTACCTAAATACATTAATTTCGTATCTTCTAATATTACTCTTCATCACCAAAACCCTAACTACGAATTATTAAGGAACCCTAATTAATATTTATTACGGGAAACCCTATTTACTTAGGCCCACAATTGGCTGCTGACCTTCTCGAAGAATCCCTAACATGTCATTGACATCCACTACTCCTCTCAATCACAGAGTAATATGTAGAGAGGCAATGGAGGAATGAGACCAGACCGATCTCTTCAAGGGTGTAATCTCCCGAAAAGCAACGAGTGCAGGATATGTACAAGACGGATTTGGGTGGGACGACTCACTACTAAAGGACAGCGTCCAAGCATTACCACAGCTACAAGGTCTAAGGAAACTCTCCAGATAATATGTTTGGAAATGCTCAGAACATAATGTAGAGGCATTGGCAGAGCGCATAATTGTTGGATAGACGTAGCAATACTGATAACAACGTTAATGGCAAAATGCGAAGCATGATTGCATTGATTGTCAGAGACAATACTTGCATAATGATGTAATTGGCTCATGGATAAGACCCCAGAGAACTTTGTGCAACGCAAGGCGTACACTAACAGAACGAAACCAACTTTAATCATGAGGACTTGCGACAGCATGCCAGAGGATAATAGCAATATGTTGCTGTGGTTGATAGGTTGTCACCAAATAATGGCGAAGACTGCAGAAAGCACACAATGGGTGCCGAGATAGGCATTAGGCTTATAATGAATCTTCACCTTTTAGTTTGTTAAAGCGAATGCAAGGATTACCAGACTGAGTTCGCAAGAAGGACTAGAAACTTCTAAGCAACTGCGACAGATAAGAATGTAATGTCCCCTTTTTAGCTGATGTTGTTTGCGGATGGTTTAGCCTATTCCTGACCCTCGTAGGCTAATGCACATGGTTAGGGGGTCTTCTTAACGCATTCACCTGGTCGATGGTTGGTTTCCTGGATTCAGTTGGATGGAAAAAATAAGGGGAGATAATAATTAAATTAATTATTTGTAAGGTTATTAAATAAATAAATATTATAAAGTGACCTTATATTTAATTAATTTAATAAAGTGACTTAAATAAATATTATTACATAAAGTCACTAAAATAAAATAATATTATTTTTCTAGAAGCTTCTTGAAGTGGGATTGAAAAAGTATAAAGGAAGGGGCAAGGCAAGCTTCCAGGCATCCGATTATTGACATTTACATTTGATGAGTTTTGTGGAGCCAAGGGTTTCTGCATATTTGGTCTTTGGGAACGGAAACTCCCATAGATTAGCATAACTGAGGTGGTGAAATATCCTCTGAAGGGTTGCAAATTGGAAGGGATACTTCAGTCCTTTCATTTGTGCTTAAATCTGCAGTGTTAACAGGGGTTTGGAGGTATCAATTTGCATATCAGAAGTTTTCCTATTGGCTGCTACAGTACGCTACAGTGTTTTTGCTACAGTAGCGCTACAGTGACGCTACAGTGCGCGCTACAGTGATTTGCTACAGTGCGTGCTACAGTATTTTGCTACAGTGATTTGCTACAGTACGCTACAGTGCCGTGAACAGTAACGCTACAGTACGGGGCAGCTAGGAGAGGTTTTCAATTTGGGTTTGGAAGGGACTCCTTCCCTTGGTTGATGAGAAGGTTGGGTGCTACACTTGAGAGGCACGATTGGGGCTTGAGAGGGATGTTTATGAGCTATTTTGAGGCTGCCATTCCTTCATCTTCGTCATCGATTCACAGCAACTTACATTTCCAGGTTCTTTCATGAATTAACATCCTAATATCAGCATTGTTTCATAGTTGTCATTTTAGGAGTTGCATAAAATTGTAGAGCCAAGAATCTTGGCCATTCATATCAGCATTGTATTAGACAATATATCTCAATAAAGGAGTGATAAGTTGTAGGCCATCTATTTGATGTAATGTGCATATTAATATCCATCATGATTAGCATAATAGTATGCATGCCAAGTGTTTGACAAAATGTCAATTGGCTGTAGGTGTGCATTTCATGTCTAATTTTCATGTATATGCATCAAAAATACCAAAAGAGAAGTCATATATGTATTTAGATTAATGCTTAGACATTATAGTTTGGATTTATGAGCATTTAGAATACTCAACTATCATTATCAAGCAAAAATATCAGACTAAAAACACAGACCAGCAAGCATTGGGTTTACATCAGAAGTGTTTGACAATATTCCTTGAGCCTCTAATAAGCAAAATAAGGTCTGAAATAGCAAGGGATATTACAGTGGTATCAGAGCTTTTGTCCTGCCATCCTGTTGGGTAGATTGGACATTGAATCAGCTAGTTAATCATGGTTACTTCAAGTACTCAGAAGCGATGGGACAAGAATATGGAGAAACTTAAACAAAGTTTGAATAAGTTGGAAGAAAACCAAAAGAGGATAAATGAATTGTTTTCACACCTTGCAAACATAGACAAAGCAGCTCGGTTTATGGCATCCATTTTTAAGGCGTCTACATCACAAAACAAAAGGGAGGAACAAAAGGTCTCTATAGGTGAAGTATCTAGAAACCTCTGCAATGAATTTTCAGCAGATAGTGACCAGCATACAGCTGATCCTATGGAGAATAGAATGGACAAAGGTGATGAGCAGGAGATGCCTTCTTTTGGGTTACAGGTTTCATCTTCTCTTCAGGAGGACAGCAATGGTATGGATTCTTTTAATAATTCCTTTGGGGCTGATGTTAAATGGACTCATGAAAATTCAGCGGGAAAAGTAACAGGGGAAGTGTGGACCAGTAGTATTGAGCTTGGGTCTATTTCAGTTGATCTTCACCCAGTTGATGTTATAGAAGGTAGAGAGGAAGAAACAATGGATCCTACAGGACAGGGTTGCATGAGTCTCCTAGTTGGTGACATGGAGGTTATGATTGGGGACTCTTTCGATAGTCCTAAGAGTGATCTTACCTCTTTGCATGAGGTTAGCGATTCATCATCCATTGAGTCTATTTTTTGGAGGGATGATGAGGAGTTTGGGTTGGGAACTACTGCTGCTCTAGTTCCAAACCAGCATGAGGACACTTTAGAAGAATATTTTGATGAGAGTCAAGCTCTCCATTGGCAGCCCACAACTTCAACTAATGAATTTTCCTTGGTCCCTAAGTCTGATTTGGAGAACCAACTAAAGGTTGGTGAAGATAAGATTGTTACAGCACTGTCCCATTTTGATCATTCCCACAAGATGGTGGAAATTCATCTATGGAAGGTCCAACTAGAGGGGAGACATAGAGGTGTTGAAGAGGCTTCATCAATCTCTGATTTGCAAGCATTTAAGACAGCCATGGATATTATGAAAAAAAACTATTTAACTTTTCTTTCCGATAGAGATCACCTACTTGAATTGGGTGTCATATATTCAGATGCATTGAAGAGAAAAGAGGAAGAGGTTGATCAACTCACCGGGGAGCTAGTGAAGACTAGAAAATCTTTGGAAGACTCTCAAATGGCTCTCATGGTGGAAAATCAGATTGAGGAGTTGAATGTGGAGTTGAGTTTGGCTCATGCTTCACCAAAGAAATCAGAAAATCAGTCTTCTATTGCAGCCTCTTTGGATGGGCAAGAATCTTGTGTTGTGCATATGATTGAGGGACAAGGAAATGAGGGAAAAGAAGAGCAAGTGATGGGTGAAGACAAACCAGTTACATTAGAGCAGCTACATGAAGATATGGTTTCTTGTGATGCTTCATTAGGTGAGTCTAGCATTGCTTCATCCTATCATGGTAAAGAATTAGATGGTGCTTCTATGAATATTATTCATACTTATGAAAGTCCATTGAAGGTCCAATATATTAAGGTGGATGTGAAAGTTGATCCTTTGCTTAGTGGAGCAGCCACTAGTGTTTTGAATACCCATGATGAAGGAGACATTTTACAATGGCATGATGTCATCACTAATTTGTTTGAGGATAGCAGCACTATGTCCCATCATTCTCATGAGATAGGAGCTTGTGATCATGAGAAAGCCAATGATATGATATCACACATTGATGGCAGCCCTACACCATTTGGTAGACATGAAGATATCAAGGATAAGAGGACTGATTTTGTATATTTTGACATCGAAGAGGTAAAGAAGTCCAAAAAGATTAACAAAGAATGGTTGCAAAAAGCCAAAGAGGCTAGATTAGTGGCTGCCAATGCAAGACAACATCTTCAAAAAGTGAAAGAAAAGATCAATCTCATCAACATAGCAAGACAAAAAAGGATAGATAACATTAGAAGACTCTTTATTCAAATACGGGATGAATCTGAAAATACACTTGATTCCCCTAAGGTTAGTTCCATGTCAGGTGATAAAAAACAGGACTATGATGGTCAACTATTGACAGAGGTTGGTGCTTTTTACCATGACCACATAGTGAGGAGAGTCCATCACCTTTCTTTTAGTTCACATGCAGAGGATTGGTTGATGCATCAATGTGGATTGATGGGGGGCTTATACCATCCATTGTGGGATGAAGAGTTGTCATCTATAGAAGATGGAACTAGAGCCTGCAAGTACCCGACTCAGTTGTGTATGAGGAATTACTTACAGGGACAGCAGTTAGTTATCCATCATGCTATTATGTATCCGACAAGGTTTGCTACTCCTATGTCACAGAGATTTCACACAGATACATGGTTACAGGATGATTATGGGGGCAGTACGTATGATGGCTTGGTTAGTCAGCACGTCCATAGGAATTGGGCAAAGGATAGAGGTTGTGCTTTCATGCTTGCTAAGCAGTTGTATGGTGCACTCGTGAGGGAAGAGACACAAATATCCACTTCCGTTGATGCTGAGAGGGATCAACCCTCCACATTTGCATTGATTAGTGCAACTGGCTTTATGAGTTGGTGTCAAGAGCACTCTTCTTCTAGCTTTGGCAGTTGGAGTATTGTGGGGACACCAACGTTTGCAGATGAGTTAGGAGATACTCATCTTTTCCAACAGTTGTTTGGGTCCATAACCCACAGGTCTCAATATCAAGGAGCAGCCTCTTGGCAGATTAGTGATTCAGTTGCATACAGTATGGTGCAGCAGGTGCCACCAGTTGTCATTGGTAGTGGATTGTTGATTCTGTTTTGGGATCCTGGTGGTGACGTGTTTGATTCATCACTCTATTTTGGTCCTGATGAGGTGTTCTACCACTCTTGGTGCTATGTCAGTGGTTTATGTAGAATGGTACAGTGGAAGTCAACAGGTGCGCTTTGTGACGGACTTCTAATTTGGCACTGGGACCCAGGGATTGAAATCAGAAGTGATATGTTTATTTCAGCTACAGAATTGCACAGTTTGCTGAGTTTTGGCAGATTCTATGGCTGCAGCTGTTTTCAGCGAGATTCTGATGCAGTTCCTTACAGATTCATTTGGGATCCAGGCATTAGTTGTGGGATACTCTCCAGTATGTTGAGGAATCCTTTGTGTGCATCAGGGTTCCAATCAGGGTTCACTGTTGAGTTTTGTAGCATGTATATGAGCGTGATTACTTGCAGTTGCACTTTTAATCTTTATGTACATGATCTGTTTCCGACGCATAGCTCAGTTGCGTATATGCTAGATAGTGTGTATGACAGCTTAGCTTGCGCAGTTATGGGAAGCAAGCATTGTCAGTATTCAGAGTTGCTTCCACTTAATGCTTATGCTCTTGCGACATCTGGCATTGGTGTTGATTTAATTCAGCAGGTTCAGTTAGTTGTGCTACTGCTGGTGTTACATGAGCTCTTTGGTGACAGCAGGGACATTACACGGATCCTCCCTTGGGATCCAGGTGGGGAGAATTGTCTTTGTAGCCAAGATTGCTTGGGGACAAGCAATTTCAAGGAGGGCGGACTGTAATGTCCCCTTTTTAGCTGATGTTGTTTGCAGATGGTTTAGCCTATTCCTGACCCTCGTAGGCTAATGCACATGGTTAGGGGGTCTTCTTGACGCAGTCACCTGGTCGATGGTTGGTTTCCTGGATTCAGTTGGATGGAAAAAATAAGGGGAGATAATAATTAAATTAATTATTTGTAAGGTTATTAAATAAATAAATATTATAAAGTGACCTTATATTTAATTAATTTAATAAAGTGACTTAAATAAATATTATTACATAAAGTCACTAAAATAAAATAATATTATTTTTCTAGAAGCTTCTTGAAGTGGGATTGAAAAAGTATAAAGGAAGGGGCAAGGCAAGCTTCCAGGCATCCGATTATTGACATTTACATTTGATGAGTTTTGTGGAGCCAAGGGTTTCTGCATATTTGGTCTTTGGGAACAGAAACTCCCATAGATTAGCATAATTGAGGTGGTGAAATATCCTCCGAAGGGTTGCAAATTGGAAGGGATACTTCAGTCCTTTCATTTGTGCTTAAATCTGCAGTGTTAACAGGGGTTTGGAGGTATCAATTTGCATATCAGAAGTTTTCCTATTGGCTGCTACAGTGTTTGCTACAGTGTTTTGCTACAGTACGCTACAATGTTTTTACTACAGTGATTTGCTACAGTGACGCTACAGTGCGTGCTACAGTGATTTGCTACAGTGCGCGCTACAGTATTTTGCTATAGTACGCTACAGTGTTGCTACAGTGCCGTGAACAGTAACGCTACAGTACGGGGCAGCTAGGAGAGGGTTTCAATTTGGGTTTGGAAGGGACTCCTTCCCTTGGTTGATGAGAAGGCTGGGTGCTACACTTGAGAGGCACGATTGGGGCTTGAGAGGGATGTTTATGAGCTATTTTGAGGCTACCATTCCTTCATCTTCGTCATCGATTCACAGCAACTTACATTTCCAGGTTCTTTCATGAATTAGCATCCTAATATCAGCATTGTTTCATAGTTGTCATTTTAGGAGTTGCATAAAATTGTAGAGCCAAGAATCTTGGCCATTCATATCAGCATTGTATTAGACAATAAATCTCAATAAAGGAGTGATAAGTTGTAGGCCATCTATTTGATGTAATGTGCATATTAATATCCATCATGATTAGCATAATAGTATGCATGCCAAGTGTTTGACAAAATGTCAATTGGCCGTAGGTGTGCATTTCATGTCTAATTTTCATGTATATGCATCAAAAATACCAAAAGAGAAGTCATATATGTATTTAGATTAATGCTTAGACATTATAGTTTGGATTTATGAGCATTTAGAATACTCAACTATCATTATCAAGCAAAAATATCAGACTAAAAACACAGACCAGCAAGCATTGGGTTTACATCAGAAGTGTTTGACAATATTCCTTGAGCCTCTAATCAGCAAAATAAGGTTTGAAATAGCAAGGGATATTACAAAGAACTCATGGCATTGCATGGGATTCTACCTAAAACTCAAGGCGTTAATCTTGCCAAAATGAGAACTACCAGGGCGGATAGCTAACAGCCAGTGAGTAAGGAAACACATCCAAGGTTTCGAAGTGTCTGACAACCAACCACCCTAAAGTTGCCCCCAATATTTCTAATTTGCAGACTTAACAATGACATTTCGTTGAGGCCAAGATTAGAATGTCCACAAATATATCAACAGGTTAGGAGATAAATTGCGACCATAGCCAAGAGCCAAACTGGAAACTTAAAAAAAACGGCATGATCGCTCAGCGAGATTTAAAGCAAATATCAACTGGGAAGAATCGATAGGTTGCAGCTAGCATAACGCTTCACAAAGGTGATGAAAGACCCACGGATGTGGATAGCTGTAGGATTCTGAAAGGTAGGAGGTTCTTCCTCCATTACTTCGATTCCACAGGTAGACATAGGATTACAATATGGATGCAGAATTTTACAAAAAGAATATATTGTTAGGCTCAAGGATCTAAAAGCAATTTCATTGACATAAGTTTATGCATATGTATCTCTGCATACCTTTTTATATATTTATATGAATATACAGGGCCGACATGAGCAATACACCAGGGTTCTGAGACAGAAATCAATGAAGACAAAGCAAAGTTCTGTTTAAGCACTAGTCTATGCGCCCTATCAGATGCACAGGTGCAATTTGTTTTGTTTGACAGAATGTTAGGTAAAGAATTACAAAACACAGTAAGAGGTTTCCCACAGAAGGGGTGCAGACTCAGTTTCCATAGAAGGATTTAACTCAGCATTCCAGAATACAAATAGGGGTAAATGGACAAGTCAGATTCGAGACATTCGATTGTATTTGAGGCACATGGAGGATTGTGACAGGTCTCAAACTAGAGATAGAAAGAATTTAAATACCAATTCCTAAATAACTCCCATCAATGGAGGAAAACACAGTTAACCTAGTTCTATTACAATTTCATAAAAAATAAGCATATTTACAGTGCATACCTGAAGTTTTTAAGCTTTTACAAGAGTCTTCTTTTCTCTCTGAATCCAATTCCCTTCTCTTCTCTTCCAGAATTCTTTTTCCCTCCCTCCAACCAAGACTCTATCTCCTCAGATAAATGCACAAGGCCTGCCTCTCTTCCCGACAACCCACTGTCTCAAAACATGGGTCCATTCCTCGGGTAATTGCAAGAGACATGCCTTTCTTCTTCCAACATCCCACATTCTCATGAGATTCTTCAATTTCACTTTACCGAGGGATTCCACACCTCAAACTTGCAATTGACGGCAGAAGACATTAATTTTGCTCATCTCCAAATATTGAACACATAAAACCAGGCGACGACCCAAATATTTAATCCTTAGAATAATTATCCTTATTACCGTCAATTCATTTAATCAAAATGGTAATTGTTTAATCATCTTACTTATGAATCTAATTTTTTTTTTTTTTAATTTAGTCCACTTACAACTTAGGACTTATTATTTCATTTAATCATTTATCTAGTTTATTATTTATTTACTATTTTTCATATTAGTTTTACCAATTATCAATAATTACATCATTTAGAATTAATAAACCACACAATTCCCTAACAATGTTTATTTAATTTAACCTTTAATTTAACCTTATTTAAATGAAATATTAATCATGCATAAATTGACACTTAAATTGGATATACCCTAACTTACAGGACATGACAACAAAATGACGACAACAGTCCCACTGACGGTGACGATAGGATACAACACTGGGAACTCATCCTCCTTGAGGATGTTGACTAAATAGGGAACCTCATGTTAACTCTCATCCACAATTCCATTGGCTAGGGCACACTCAGACTTGGTAATTCAGGTGGAGTCGATGCCCGGTACCTGCATCCTGCAACAAACAACAAGGTTGTGCATATATCCATATATAATCATGTAATCGCAGACACGATGAACAGAAATCGCCACTTGGCAGGGTACTCAAACATGAGTAATGCGACACTGTTCCATTCATGTAAACACATCATTAATTAAACTGCATCCATTACCAATTATACATCATAATCATGATCGAATAACTCATTAACTCAGAGCAACATGAATCTATAATCATCAAATATGTCCATCATGATCAAGGAGAACATAAACCATAACATGCTAGTCCAAATATCTCGAAACTGTAAACATGCAAATATAACACTATCATCTATACCAGAACTGTCATAGAAAACATGAAAATAACATCTATCACAAGCAAAAGGCGAGGGGCATTACATATGATGTACTTTTGGATAATGAGCATAGCTTAATCTATTGTTGATTAGTTTATTCTTGTCAATCTCACCTAGATGATTTGTACTTTCTTCATATGATGTACTTAATGAATAATGAGCATAGCTTAATCTATTGTTGATTAGTTCATACTCTGTTAATCTCACCTAGACGTAGTGTCTGAAGGGATTTTAAATGATAGAACAATATTAGATGTAGAGATCTTATATTGTTTTATTAGGGTTGAAATGGGTGTTATTACAATATTCAAAATGCTTTTAGACTAAATGCTAATTAGGCTTTAGCAGAAGGAATGTGCCCTATTACATAAATATCACCTTCTCATCTGTAGGTTGCATTAGTAAGCACTACCAAAAGGAGAACAGGATAAACATTGTGAATATCCAATTATCTAATCTGAACAGTAGCATCCTTACTCCCATACAAACACTTAATGCTCAATAGTCAAGTGAAATGAGATCCTTAAAGTAAACAGGACTACAAGATAACTTTTGCATGATTCTTGATACACCCAGTCATATTGCAAGTCAGATTACCAGAGTCACTAATACAAAACAATGCACCATATACAGCATGCTCTTTTAAAGAATAATCCCTATACATAGTATGCAACACTTGCCATCACCAGGATAAATTTCAATACACTTACAGCCCTGTCTAAATTCAAGGAATTTCTTTCATAACTGCTTACATATTTTTAAAGAAAAGTTACACCTTTCCTTACAAAAGAAATTTTACTTGATCCACTTCAAAGTCGATGGAGAAATTATTCCAACATTTGAGTTTACATTAAATCCTTACCAGGTATGTTAAACCCTACTCACTGTTTAATAAAAAATGAAAACAACAGAATAACCAGTTTATTCCACCAAGGTCTCATCACCCATGGCTATTAGACAAAGTTTACTTATACCCTTCAGCTCCAAGGATGCTGTCTCTGTATAGATTTCTGAGGGGTAGGGGTGCCAACTAAACCCTGCCTTGGACCACCACCCAGCCCCCTCCCGGGTTCTTTGCAACACACAAGACATGGAGAGCTTGACATCTTACTTTGCAAGTCAAAGGCAAGGACATTCACCATGCACACAGTGGGTATAGTGCCTTAAAGACAACCCCCTGCAACCCATCACTCCTCACAAATGAGTCATGACTTCCAAGGATTTGTATACTCGTAAAATACACTCCTTTGCCCATGATGACAGGGATGTACACAAGTAAGACAACCCAGCAAGAAGCAACACAAAACACAGATTTAATAATATCTTTACGAGGTTAAACAACAACCCAAAGAAAACACTTAGGCCACAGGCACAAGGAAGTCACAGCTGAGATAAATCAGCATTCAAACCAAAAACAATGCCACACCCTGTTATAGGTTCTTCCTTAATCATATATGATGACAAAAGTCAAGGGAAAAGTAAACACCCTATATACAAATGTTGTGTTCTATGTCTATTCACAGTAAAACTTCTAAAAGAATTTGAGAAATCCTAGAAAATTGAAGGTTCCTGAAGCTTACCAAGTTTGCTTCACTTGAATATAGAACAAGAAGTTATCCTATAGCTCCTAGTTCATAGCCTTCCAGCGTCTTTCCCTAGCAATACTAACTGAAAGTTTCTGCATAACCCATCATGCACATTCTTCAAGACTTAAGACAATCAAATAGACTCATGCCAGTTCCCTAATACCCCATGATATCAGAAAGAATGAGTTTCATCCATTATTGTTATCCCTCTTCCTTAATGGTGCTTTTCTATAACAACCATACCAGAGTTCCCGAAATTTTCAGCCCCTGAAACATGATTCCTTATAGGTTTAAGAACCAGAGAGGTTCAAGAAAATACTTCCCAAATTCCCAACTCTTCATCTGTCAAGACAAAAACCCTCGGCCTCCTAGAGCCATCTAAAACAAAAGCCAAGAATATTAATAGCAATTATGCCCACAAATTCCCACATTCCAAAGCCAAAAGCCAAAAATCAGTGACATGTACACTTCACTTGCCAAAAATAAATACAGCATGTGTTTCATTGCCATACAAGAAATTCTCCCGCCACCATCAACATGGCTTGAAGGAGAAAAATAAAACCTTTGAAATCAAAATTTAGGAAAACAATCTTATGCCTAAGTTTTAACACTTAAGATGGGATCTCTAAGACCCATCTCAAAGGTTATAACTTAAACAACTCAATCAACCAATACAAACCACTTGCCCCGAGAGCTAGACTGAATCATACATGAAAAACACCAAGAAAGAATGTCAAAGACCACAAAAATATCACAACCAAAAGAGAGTGAATTTGACAGACACCCAATGACCTGTGTGTTGCAAACCAACCTTATTTAGTGGCACCCCTATGCTCAGTTAGGGAGTGTTTGGCATCACAACGCCTGCAAAATAAAATCAATATTTATAATTAGCAGCATCCGATCAAATCTGAAATTTAGTACATTCAACTTAAAGCAATAACAATACCTTTATCCCCAATAAGTTCTGAATACTGAAATCAAAATCTTTAGATACCAAACCTGTTCAAGTTTTCCAAAGACCATAACCTTTGGTCTGTCACATTAATATCATAATATGAACAAATAAGAGAGACTGAGTATTTATTTTCACAAAAGACTTAATGCTGTTTACTAGTCAAAAAATTGGATTATGAAAGGTATACCGAACAGTGCTAACCCTATTCATCACAATCCAAAAGAACATATTCTCCAATGTGCAAAGTAGCTGCTACACCCTTCCAAGTCCAAGTACCACAGTTGTGACAAGTTGCCAATGGTGTCAGGGAGGTTATTTAAGTTATAACACCTTTCCAAGTCCAAGTGCCGCATCTGTGACAGGTTGCCAATTGTATCAGGGAGTTTGCTTAAGTTTGTACACCATCTCAAGTTCAAGTAATGCAGCTGAGACAGGTTACCAATGGTATTAGGGAGGTTTTTAGGCCTTCATGTTCCACTTCCAGGCACTGCAGCTGTGACAGGTTGCGAATGGTATCAGGGAGGTTATTTAAGTTTCTAGAAAATCTCAAGTCCAAGTGCTGTGCAATGTCCCCAAATTTTCAACACTTTTTTTCAACTCAGATGGCCACAAGTATCCAAACAATTCCCTGGCACCATCAATAGTACTATTACAAAGGTTACTTAAGCCTGATACCTCTTAGGAAGGAAGTCTACATCTCCAACCAAGAAATCACAAGATGGAGCTGGGATTAGCATACCAGCTAGTATTTGCATTGAATTTAACAAAGGTTCATATAACTTATTGGGGAGTAAATTAGATTATAACTCACAATACAATCTTTCTACTCCAATAATCCATTACCCTTAGGCCTTAAGTATACCTATAACTCTCTAGGATTCAAAAGAACGTGGATTCCAGCTTATACCAGTATTAAGGAACATCTCAGATCAGCCCTTAGGAGTATCCATTATCTCTTTGTCCAAAGGCATAGCAAACCAGATCATTTTACAACAGTTCACCTAAAATTGCTTTCCCAGTAATGTTGTCTGATTGAAACTTAGAGCAGAAAGGAAACCATAGTGCAAATTAATCCTTCCATATGACCAAGGATTCTAACCATATGACCTTGATAATGTCTATGGATAAATTCAGTCATACAAAGGTTAGCATTTTCTATTTTTTATATGTTCCAAGGATAGGGCAATCTAATCATTACCCTACCTGCCTTATCCCAGACATTAGGTGGCAGATACAAACATATTCCAAGATCAATTCTAAAACATTTATTTATTGACTTTCAATTACAAGGGAACAATAATTAGCTTTCTTATTTTAGCCTTTCTGCAATCCTTTACAGTTGTGGGTTTCAAAGAATATATTATTCAAAAGGCCTTACTGTTGTTAATTTCTGCAACATAGTGCTAGGCTCTATACTAGAAGAACCTCTTCCATAACTAATCCCTATCCTTTGTTAAGTACTTACCCAGATGGTTAATTTGGAACTTAAAAACAATAGATTAGATAAATCTTTAAACCTTCCTACAAAAATTACATTCTATTATAGCCCTGCTAAGTCTTCCTTAAGATCAGAACTGACATTTTCCAGATGTTGCTCTCAAAGTTTCGACTCCAAAAGTTTTGCCTACCAGGATAGCATGGAATTCCAATTAGTTCCCAATAATTCTGTTACATAGAATCCACTTGCACCATTCCAAGTTAGATGTTAATCATCTAGTATTAACCCCTCAAGACCTTTCTAGAAGACAAGAGGATAGGTTTAACAACTAATTCATGATTAAACATACCTCCCAAAGCAGATAAGGTACCTTCCAGGGTCTGCATGGAACAGTACAAGACTTAAATAGTACCAAGCACATTCACACTTCCTTTTGAGGGCTTAAAAGTCAACCCTACATCTAGTGAGGTCTCAGCATAAGTCCGAAAACACTTGTATATAAGTTCTCCTTCTGCATCAAGGTACAGCAATACATAACCCTGATTATAATTTCTATAGCACAGCTGAAAAAAGTAGAGTGCAATAGCTTTCCATACACTTCTCATGATAACAAGAGATTAATAAGGCATACAATATCCTTGCTATAGAGTTTTACATGCTCATTCCAAAATCAGGTGCAATTGAATCCTTCATAACTGTTTCTGCATACACATCTTGTTAGATATCGGATATCATAAAAAGGACGAGTACATTTCACAATTAAGCCTAGATACTAAACATAACCTTGCAAAAAGGAAGAGACCTGGGTACCCTCTCCTGCAGACTTGATTTTCTTTGGCTTCTTCTGCCACAGGACTGCCTACATGCCCTTGTCCAATGGGATCAAAGTCCAATGTAGTTCTTTGTGATTCACATACAAAAAACACACCATCTAAACATCTCCTAATGGGAATCCCAACCCCCTTCTTACAATTATTATCTCATGTTATCTTCTTGAAATTTGAGATAGCATCACCATCATAGGTCAGTATTCTAGACCTTATTATCCCCATGTTCACAGTTCAAATATCAAGTATTCTGTAGTGAATTTTAAAATGGCCAAACCACAGCCAAGGTGCAGTACCTCATGCAGCAGTATCTTAGTTACTAACATACCCATCCTTTTTCCCAATGAATAGTGACATCAAGACAGACAATCATTTAGTGAACTCATCATTGTTCCACATAACAAGAGTAATGATGTTTTCCAATGATACAATTCAATTTATGACCATTGGTCCATGTAATGATATGACATGATCCAACAGAATGACATCACTCAGTGACAACACGCCCCCTGCACCCCGCTGCCCAGGCCCAGTGTGTAGGGCTATCATGCTTATATCACAGTCAACTAGGGGTATTTCAACCTTATACAACTTATTGTACTAACACCGACTATAAAGACATCACAGCTTAGACGGCCTTTCATGAACAAGACATCTTACATAGAACAGCCCAATATCACAGAGATACATAGCTGCTGTTACCCTTAGTTGCTGATAGAACCCAGCCCCAGCATTCAGAGATTGTTGTATCCCTATCATGCCTGACAAATCTCATACCAGAAAACATATAATGCTTTCATAGGTCAATGCCCAGTACAGTGATCATAACCAAAATATGGTATACAAGTATATCCTTCCCATGAAATCCCAACTATAAACAGTATTATCATGCCGCAATATCACATACACGGTGATATCTTATGTATCAATATTCCAGAACAAGAGAAACATAGACATTAGTGCACAGGATTCTATGATAGTACATTTATTCCTTTCCACTCACAATTATTGCAAGAGATCATGTATAACAGAATTATAATAATTGCAGTTTAACCTATAGAGAACATGTAATGAAAAATACTTAACCCATATATGTGGTTATCTATGCCTTACCACAGTCCATTAAATACCACTTTCCATTCCTAAAGATCTATACATATTACCAAAACTGAGACTCCATGTTAACTTAGGTATCATTGTACAATGCATAGCAGCAAATATCTTTTGGGGAAAAAATGGCAAACCAAAAGTATAAGATTTTTTGAAAAAATCAGGATTTAAACGGAAAAAATTGGATTTAAAAAAAATTTAGAAAAGAAGACAAAAACTTGTTTTTAAAATATAATAGCATTTCCATATCATAGAGATATAGAGAGCAATTAAAATTGAGAGTTTTGCACATGAATTGTAAAATATAGATTTTTGTTGTTTATATTCATATCACTGAATCACTGATTACATTGCATTGTACAAAGCATACTTCATAGTGCATAAATAATAACTAGATGCTGAAAGTTTACAAATTTTCAATTACAATCCAATTTACAAACCAAGTACAAAATTCCAGAAAATTAGACGTAGCCAATGAGTCTTGCTACTACACAGAGAGCTGCACTGGAGGGTTCTAGGTCCTGATGATTTCCACGGTGTTTCGGGGACGGGGATGGGGACGGGGACGGGGACGGGGGAACGGCAGGGGACGCATTTCGAGGACGACAGTCCGAGGGCCAATTTTTGGGGACGGCGGGGGAACAGCGATTTATGAATTTTTCAATATATATATATATATATATGAATTTTTCAAAATATCAATATGTTATATAGAGATAGAAAGAAATAGAGATATCATATATGTCAATAATTGTTATTAAAATATAAATAGATTTTAATTTTTTAATTTAAATATTGTAAATATATCAAATTTTATATATTAAAGATATTCATAAATTAAAAATCTAAATTAAATATTTTAAAATATTAAATTTTAATATAAATAAAAATAAAAACAAAACTATCATTTCACATTTTAATATATTAAATTTTAATTTAAAAAAAGAAAAACAAAATGAAACTATTGTTATACATTTTAATATATTAAACTTTATAAAAAACAAAAATTAAAAAAGACAAGATAAATCATAAGAATAATAAAAAACAAAAATAAAGAAAAAAACCCTAAAATAATAAAAGGTACATGTTCAGGAAACTGGGTCAATTAAATCAATTCCAATCATTATAAAAACTCATAGTCAAAAGACTTGCATGAACTTGGCGCCACTCATGAGTCCAAAATGAAACCATGCTGATCCTCCAAGACTCACACATTGAGACTGTTCCATATACTTACCGTGACTTGCCCAAGTTTAATCAAAAACATGTGGTTTTATAGTTTGACTCGCTATTTTTATAGTTAGGCTCTATGTTTCACAGCTCATAAATTGTGAAGGGTTTTTTGCAGTTTGTGAACTATCACTAGGGTTTTTAAAGTCGCATTGGGTGTCTAAATGTCCCTTCACAACTGCGAATGAAGCTTTTACTGTCTCGAACAAATGAACAGTGTTGAACGTTTTTAACAATCATTGGCAAAAGGGCATCATTTCTCAGTTGCGGGCAAAATGAAATTCAGTGGGCAGAGTAATTTTCTGTTTTGTCTGGGATGCCAAGGGGTCGTCCTCGCTACGTTTCCTGATTTTCTGTTTTGTCAGGGATGCCAAGGGGACGTCCCCTGCCATCCCTCCGTCCCAAAAACCCCACAGAGGACGAGGATGGGGCTAGAACAGCCAGGGACGCGTCCCCGTGTAAGCCCGGTTCAACCTCATCACTATCCACATTGGCCTCCGTTAGGATATCAAAATCCTCAAGTTTGAGAAATTCATCATCATTTGCAATTCACTCAAACTTTGGATCAATTTCATCAAGGTCAATTGGCTCATCATCCTCATCAATCCCTGATTTTGTCCATATAGAAATTAGTCTTGGCGATTGAAAGTGAAAAAAATAATGAATACAATTATAACTATGACTGCAAGTATATTCAAAGTCTAACCTTGAGCTTTTTTAGCTTCAAGCAGAGGTTGTGGTGAACAAACACGACGTCATTCATTTGTTGTTGTGTTAGATGGTTGTGTTTCTTGGAATGTATGTGTTAAAAAACACTCCAAGTACGCTCACAAGCAGATGAACTGCATGGCTGGCTCAATATGCGTCTTGCCATCCATCTAAGATTTTTGGTATCACGGCCAAAAAAATCCCACCATTGCGCTGAAAAACACAAATTATTTTGAGATGATATCACGTAAGATATATTAAAAGCTTAACACCTTTAATCTACATGTCTACAATATAGAGAAATTGTCTAAAACTTATAGAGTCTACCTGGTTGGAAGGTCTTCCTGCCTTGCATGGTAGCCATACTTCAGAAAAAACCCCTTGCCTGCTTGTACATGTTGGCAAGAGACACTATATGTATTCATGGTTGTTGTCATTGATGGCAACAAAGGTCATCCCACATATCCGCAAGTCATGGTGTGTCTCTACCGGAAGTCAGAATGAAGATTGTTGTGGTCTGGTGAACAAGAACAGAGCATGTGGCAAGGTCCGACAGATTGGTCCGGATCTCTTAGAGGAAGTGTCTTGGTGCAGTGCGGATTTGGAGAAGTCAAGAGGACTACCTTGAGTAGTATATTCCAAGGATTTAGCCTCCGGTGATGGACAAGGAAAAAGATATGAATAGTTGAGTACCGGATTCCTGAGAGACAGTGAGAACAGAGGAAGAACTGATTGACAAAGCATCAGACTATTTTCTGGATGTGTTACTGTTGATGGTAAAGATTGTGAAGGCATGAATCATGCTTGGCCGACATGATTAATGATATCTACAAGTATATGCTTGATTCGCATTGCTTGGTGAGCAAGGATTCAGCCGACAGAACAGAGTTTGTGAGAAAATAGACTGTTCCGGATGCCGACTAGAAAGGTGATGAAATTACTTGTGTGGATATATATGCAAGATGGATTTAGTTGTGAGGTGTGTTGTTGTGTAATGTTAATGTGCGAATAAGTGCAGAACAGAGCAGAAACAGCTAGAAAGATCCGGCATGTGAAAGGAAAGCAGAATAAAGAGAAGAGGAAAGATGAAGTGCAGCAGATCAGTGTACTGAGCCTAACCGGAACTGAACTCCAGCATATGTGGATGCTTCCAATCAGTTCAAGTGTTGTATAACATTCTTTTGTAGACAGTGTGTCTCCTTGTAGGCAGTGTGCCTCTTTGTGAGCAGTGTGCTCGGGCAGTGAGCCCTAATTGGCAAGTGCCATTTTGTAATACCTTATTCTTCTAATAGAGAATAATCTTTGGGTTAATCACCCCGTGGTTTTCTCCCTTAACAGGGTTTCCACGTCAAAAATACTGTGTCATGTGTTTTTCATTTCATGGTAATGTTTTTATGTTTGATTCAATGCTGCATTAATTAATAAGAAAGTTCAAAAGAAAAAATAATTAGGATAACTGATTCACCCCCCCCTCTCAGTTATCAACAATTGGTATCAGAGCTAAATTCCTCCTAATAGAGCCTAACAGCTTGAGGAAGATCTGGGAATTCAAATGGATGCATATGGTTTAAGGGAGCAACTCAAGACTGCCCTTGAGAATCTTGAACAGTCAAACTCTGAAGTCAGTGAATTAAAGGAAAGATTCAAACAGGCTGATGAATTCATGAGAGAATTAAAGGACAAATTAAGTCTCTCTATGAAAAAGAGAAAGGAGCTGCTCCAACAATTGGCAAGACAAAGTGAAGAAAGTAATACAAATGAAGAATTGACTGAGAAAACCAAGTTATGTGAAAAGTTATCAAAAGAAGTCATTATGGTAAGACATGAAATGGAATCAAGAGTTATAAAGTTTACTCAAGAGATTGAAGAGAAAAGAAAAACTGAAGACAATCTAAGACAATCTCTTAAAGAGAAATCAGAAGATTGCCACCAGATGGACAGGATCATCAGACATCTTGAATCTGATCTTGAAGATGCCAAAGATAATGAAGAAAAACTTGAGGATCAAATTGTCTCTCTCAAAAGAGATCTTCAAACAGCAAATGAATACAAAGAAAAATTCAAGATAAGTTCTGCTCAACTTGAAGTTCTTCTTGGAAGTCAAAAGAGGGCAGATGACAAGTATGGTTTGGGATATGAGAAAGGAGAAAGCTCCGGATCCGGTCAAAAGAATTTTGGATCAGAAAATCCAAGGAACAAGCCTAGAAGACCTCTGGTAAGACAGCCCAATGCTCAAAGATATCCATCCTTCAATAGATACTGCCACAGCTGCAATCACTTTGGTCACAAAGCTAATCAGTGCAGAAAGAGAATGAATCAGACTAACTCATCCTTCTCCGGACAGTGCTTTAACTGCAAAAGGTATGAACACAAGTCCCATGAATGCAGAAATATGCAAATAAACAAATCATTCAATGGTAGATGCTTTTCATGCAATAGAATAGGTCATATGGCTAATCAATGCAGATCAAGAGGTTATCAGTCAAATATGCAAGGAAATGTTATTTGCCAAATCTGTAATAGGTCCGGTCATAATGCAAAAGTCTGCAGAAGCAAGAATCAGGACAAAAGAGGTCTGGTGTATAATCAGAATCAAGACAAGGGTAAACAAAAGATGAATACGGATGAAGTTAGGAATCAGATGAACAAGATTTGGGTGAAGAAAGGTTTAGAGAATGTAGAGGTTGGATCCGCACCAGACTCTGGTGCTGATATTCCTTCCGGAAATTAAAAAGTGAGCTCTGGCTCAGGGGGAGACTCAAAGAAAATTCTGTTCCCCCAGCCAATCAAGTGGTGCCGGATGTGGCACAAGATGCGGAGTAAAGGGTTTGTAGATATAAGTCTTGAGATGATCCAGATAAGATTTCAGAGGTCCGCATGAAGATGTGAAGAAATTGTGATCGATCAAGTAAGACCTGTTCCGGGAGATACTCCGGAATGACAAAGGATTACCAAAAGGGTACGGAGAGATCCGGAAGTGCATTGTCTTATTCTGCGGATTGGACAGAGTGTTTGGGATGTTCTTGTGATGTGTCATCTTGATTTGGTCATGGTTGGAAGATCCGCATGAGGTTCATAGAACAGGACTGATCTGGTTCTTCAAAATTATCCGAATAAGGCAAACCGGAATAATATAGGTCGAGCATTTATTGCCATCAGATATTAGGGTTTGCGGAGCAATATAAGGGATTTCTCATAAATCACTTGCTCATTCTGCACTCAAGAAGAAGCGAAAAGTGGAGCTCTGCAACAAGATTCATCAAGCACACCAAAGATCTCCTGCCGAAGTCATTACATACAGAAATCAATCCAACCACTCCGTGCAACCAAAGGCGCATAAGGTATTTTCCGTTTTCGACATCTTACTGCAAATCTGTTGAGAAATGGCTACTCCAAATATAGTAAAGATCTCAGATAGGCCCCGACCTGAATTTAAGAAACACCCATACAAGTCATTGGAGGTAGATCCCTTAGGAGCATTCTCTAGTGTTCCTCATGGCGTTTTACACACAGAAGACATTAGGGTTTACATACATGCAAGCATTGAGGAATTCGGGGAATTCAAATTGAGAGATTTCTATCACAAACAACTGATAGACAATGCTTTTGAGCTTAAACCAGAGTATAAGGGTATCCAGAAGAAACAGTTTGATCAATTCATTCATTTCCCCTGCTTTGAAGAAGATGAATGGGTCCGGTATGTATTGAGTAGGATGCATGACAACTTCCTATGGCTGGATAGACCCTGCAAGATCACAAAAGAGGCAATTAGGGCAGTGACTGGTCTATATTCTTCCGGAGGGATACCTATCCTTAAATCCGTCAAAAATAACATTGTAACTGAGGCCACCGGATCAAAATTTGATAAGAGGGCAATGACCATTGAAGATATTTCTGATCCGGATATCAAGTATGCATCCATGATAATAGGATACAAGATCTATCACTCCAGTAGGGAGAATTCTGTATCCGGAACTGCAGTATATACTGCCTATGAAATGTTGAGGAAGAATGCAGATTATGATCTCTGTGAACTTCTCTTAAGCCAATTGATGGAAAATATACAGAAGATCAAAAGGGACAAAAAGAATTCTTTTAAGTATGGTACTCTTATATTATGTCTATTTTTCTACTTCATGAATGAGCTGCCCGGATCAAGTGGATGGGTATGGCAGAATGACAAACCTATTGCAGTCCAGATAAGAGATTATTTACATGGGCTTGGGGATGCCAAAGCAAGAAATACAGCCCTATGGGGATACTTCAAAAACTTCCAGAGCACGATGCAAGCAAGAGAAAGAATTCCCCAGTCTCTTGTTGAAAAATACAAAGACTCAGTTTGTTTTATGGTGGATACTGATCAGTGCCTTATGGAGGCAATGGAGCCAAGGACAGTTTGGATCATGCCCATGGGGTATGAGGTTGATGAACAGATTGTGGAACTGCATGTTCAACACATGCTTAGTCAGCCCAAAGATCCAAAGGCAGAAAGGTTTGGAACCTTTGAGGAGCTGAGTGTGAAGATTCATGTGGAACTCAGAGAACCTGAGATAAAGAGGAAGGTGAGAAAAGAAGTAGAGCATATTGCTCAAGGCCTAGGCATCCCAAAGGAGGCACTTGATGCCAACCGGGAAAAGAGGAGAAAGGCTGAGGAAGAAAAGAAAGAGGCAGAAAAGAAAAGTAAGAAAAGTGCTTCGGTGGAAACCTCAACCCGGACCAGATCATCAAAAGGATCTACACCTGTCAGAACCAAAAGCTCAAAAATATCTAAACCGGAAGGTCAGACATCCGGTAAAGGAGAGAAAAGGTCTAAAATAAAAGCCACAAGGGCTTATACAAGTCAGAAAGATGAAGAGGAAACGGAATCAGATGAGGGGTAAAAGAAATAAAGAAGCAGAAGAAGAAAGGATCCGGTAAACCCTCCACAGGCCAAGACAAGGAAGAAATGGTAGAGGTATTTGTTGAAAAGCCCACCCTGTCTCTAGAGAGTGTAATCAAGTCAGTCACGGTGGATGGAAACCTTCAACCAATGACTGAATTCTATGATGATTACAATGAGGCTGACCAAAAGATTTTGCAGGAAGCCACAATCAAGTATCTGAACATATACAATAAGGCTTTCATTGAGATTATATCTTTAATTCCTAAAAGCCTAGAAAAGGAATTAGAAATAAGAAAGAACAATGCCCAAGCAAAAGATCTTGAGATCCGGGAGCAGATAGCTATTCAGCTATATCCTCAAATTGATCCCAAGACGATGAACATAATATTCAAAGACTGCAAAGATGAGTTCAGAAGTAAAGCAAGGATGAATCAACTCATGCTTGGTGAGACTGACAAGGTGGCCATAGAGACAAAAGAGATCCTCCGGAAGGCTTTCAAAAGGTTTAATCTTCCTGTTGTAGAGGACTTGGGTACTGATCCCTCATCCACAAGTGCTGCAAAAGAAACTTCTGAGAAAGCAACAGAAGAGATGGGCCCTGAACAAACCAACATTTCTCCTCCGGTTTCCCCTACAGTCTCCGGATCCCAAGAAGAAGAGAAATTACAGGAGAAAGAAGCAGCAGTAAAAGAAAAAGAGGTTGACAGCACCAAGGATGCAGAGAAAGAGAAGATTCCAACAGAGAAAACCACAACTGAAAGTGGTAAGAATGTGGAAGGAGAGAAAATTCCAAAGGACAAGACTGCAGAAGAGAAGAAACATCTGTCTCCGGCAAGAGACACTGCACAAACTGTTCAAAAATTTCTGAGCCAAGAAACAATAGAGATTGATGAACTGGAGCTTCTAAAAGGTCCATTCAACTTTGACTCCCCCTCTCCGATACAGACAATGAAGATAGCTTCATTTGCAAATGCCAAGGCAAATGAAAAACTCCTAAAGTCTCATATAGAAGACTGTGAGTTGATAGAGGCTGCTTCCGGAGTACTTGAGAAGATTATGCCATCGGTCCAGATAGATCTGGCAGCCTCCTCTTCCGGTAATCTCAAAACCTTAGTCAGCAGTGTTGATACACATTTTGATTCTCTAGAAAAATCAGCTGAAGAAAAGGTCCGGAAGGAGTTTTTGGATAAGAGACTTTCAGAAGTACTAGGATTAATCTCTAATGATAGGAGAAATATGAGTATTGGAATAAAGAGCTTAGAAAATGCTCTTAAGGATGGCGGTGACATTTACAAATTTTGTATCTCCTGGTCAAAGGCAACAGTAGAAATTGATAAGAAAATAAAAGAGGAACAGGACAAACTACAAAGTTTGTCTCAAAGTTTTGATCCTCTCTCTTCCTCCATAGTAAATCAAGAATGTCAAACTATTGCAATCACAAATGCAATAAAGAACTTTGAGAAGGAAAGGAAGAATATAACTAACCGGATGCGAGAACTTAGAAGGATTATAATCCCTAAGTTAGAAACTATGCATGAGGCCATAAGTGATGCTCAGACTACCGCCCAAACCAATGATCCGATAGATCTCAAGAGGGCAGAAGCTTTTGCATTTTTGTTGAGTGGTCACATTTCAATTTTGGATAGAATGAAGCAAAGTTGGGCTACAGAATTGGTCCAATTGAAGACATCCTTTGCTGACATTCTTCAGTTTATGTGAGTATGAAATATGCGGCTAAGTATAGAAAATTTTTGAAAATTTTGGTGTGCGGACCCTACCCTTTGCCATTGATGTCAAAGGGGGAGTGAGGAGCAGTGAAAAATGAGGAATCCAACAAAGGGGGAGTTCCGGAAATTGTATATAAAGATAGAGCATCAGCCAAGGGGGAGCACAGTATAAACACTTAGTCATTTTTTACTAAGTGTTGCCATCAATGCCAAAGGGGGAGATTGTTGGCAAGAAACACTATATGTATTCATAGTTGTTGTCATTGATGGCAAGAAAGGTCATCCCACATATCCGCAAGTCATGGTGTGTCTCTACCGGAAGTCAGAATGAAGATTGTTGTGGTCCGGTGAACAAGAACAAAGCATGTGGCAAGGTCTGACAGATTGGTCCGGATCTCTCAGAAGAAGTGTCTTGGTACAGTGCGGATTTGGAGAAGTCAAGAGGACTACCTTGAGTAGTATATTCCAAGGATTTAGCCTCCGGTGATGGACAAGGAAAAAGATATGAATAGTTGAGTACCGGATTCCTGAGAGATAGTGAGAACAGAGGAAGAATTGATTGACAAAGCATCAGACTATTTTCCGGATGTGTTACTGTTGATGGCAAAGATTGTGAAGGCATGAATCATGCTTGGCCGACATGATTAATGATATCTACAAGTATATGCTTGATCCGCATTGCTTGGTGAGCAAGGATTCAGCCGACAGAACAGAGTTAGTGAGAAAATAGACTGTTCCGGATGCCGACTAGAAAGGTGATGAAATTACTTGTGCGGATATATATGCACGATGGATTTAGTTGTGAGGTGTGTTGTTGTGTGTTGTTAATGTGCGAATAAGTGCAGAACAGAGCAGAAACAGCTAGAAAGATCCGGCATGTGAAAGGAAAGCAAAATAAAGAGAAGAGGAAAGATGAAGTGCAGCAGATCAGTGTACTGAGCCTAGCCGGAACTGAACTCCAACATATGTGGATGCTTCCAATCAGTTCAAGTGTTGTATAACATTCTTTTGTAGACAGTGTGTCTCCTTGTAGGCAGTGTGCCTCTTTGTGAGCAGTGTGCTCGGACAGTGAGCCCTAATTGGCAAGTGCCATTTTGTAATACCTTATTCTTCTAACAGAGAATAATCTTTGGGTTAATCACCCCGTGGTTTTCTCCCTTAACAGGGTTTCCACATCAAAAATACTGTCATGTGTTTTTCATTTCATGGTAATGTTTTTATGTTTGATTCAATGCTGCATTAATTAATAAGAAAGTTCAAAAGAAGAAATAATTAGGATAACTAATTCACCCCCCCTCTCAGTTATCAACAGTACATTGGTAGCTCTGCCATAACGGCCTGCAACTTTTCTAGGGTAGGGAACATTTTATCCATGCACATGAATAGGCCTTGTGTGACTTCAAAATCATCATCTCTGAATGAGAAGTTATAGAACAAGGTTGGATTCAGATAGTATGTGGCAGGATGGAGAGGGGAGTGCATCTGTCGATCCCATCTCCTCTCAATTATGTCCCATAATGGCATGTACCTATCCGTGTTATTTTCCATCCTATCCCTCATCACCTCCTTGGCCCTGTCCATGGTCTCATACAAATAGCCCATGGGAGATTTCTCCCCATCCACTAGCCTCAAAACTTTTACTAGAGGCTCTGAAAATTCTACAACTTGTTCACCTGCATCCCAAAAACTTGTAGAATAAATGTACTCTGCCACCATTATGCCATTTGTTTCCCTTGTGAAGCCAAACTCCATCCACTCATTTGAAACAAACATTCGTTTCAAATTCATTTTCTACTAGCAAAGAGTTTGCAATGCAAGGAAGTGCATATCAAATCGTGTCACCCCTGGCCGAATTAGCTCCTTGTCCTCTGTGAAGGAGCGCATTAGAGACAACACCCTCGTGTGATTGTAGATGAACTCGATAATTGTGTGAGTCTTTTGCAATACCTCCCTAACCCATTCAAATTTTCCAATGTCCTCTAAGGTTAGATCAAGGCAGTATGCCACGCACGAGCTACAAAACATAGAGGGATACTTGTCCGTCAAGAGTCTCCCAATAGAGACACTAGCAACAACATTGTCTGTAATAAACTGTGCCACATTTGGTGGCCCTACATCCATGACCACCTCGTCAAATAACTCGAACAATGCAGCTGCAAATTTGATCCTATCTAATGCATCCACAGATTTCACAAAAATTGTGCCAATATCACAAGAGACAAGGAAGTTGATGAGGGTTCGATTCCTTCTATCTGTCCATCCATCTGACATTATGGTGCAACCAATCTTTGTCCACTCTAGTCAATGTTCATAAACATCATTAACATCCTGTACTACATCATTGAGCATACCAACCCTCAATGTCTCATAAGATGAGGTTTTGAACCCAAGACTTGCAGCTGCAGTAACATCCACCATACCTTGCCAGTATGGAAATCTGGCAACATGGAACGACAGGCTAGAGCAATACCTGAATTTGCAATTGCCTTCTTCACCTATTCATGGACGTTCTTCCTCCATCCTGTACTCTCTAAAGTGGTATGTGATCCTAGTGTAGTACGAGGTGCAAAGAAAGAATTAATGTACCAACCAAAAGGCATAAGATCTTGGCTAACCTTCCCATAAAACACATGATCTAAATGGCAAGCAAAAACAACAACCATCAAGTAAAAACCCTTGCCTTATCAGCCTTTATGAGCTTTTGAGACTCATCGAAGGTTGGATCATATTTCAAAAAAAAATTCTCCAAAATATCATGACTTAGTAAATCCAAAAACTGTTGAAAGAAAAAGGCAGGAAAACCATTAGGCCCAAGGGCATGGTCTGTAGCTAAATCAAAAACAAATAGATCTAACTTTCTCTAGAGAGCTCTTTTTCATAGGGCTTTGTTATGTGAGGCCTTAATCTTAGTCGAGATGGATTTAATTAATTTAGCAACTACTTTTCTCTTTTGTCCTCCTCTTCTTTAGTTAAGATACTATTCTAGAAGGAAACCAAAGAGCCCTTGATGTGTTAGAAATGAAAGCAACGCTACTTCAATGGAAATCTTATTTGAATAAATTTCAGCAAACTTTAACTGTCTTATTAATGGAGATTGTAATCAAAACATAAACCCACAATACAGAAATATACCAGAAGCAGAATGAAGCACATAACACAAGTGTTTAACGTGGAGACAACCCTTTTGGGTAAAAAACTCCACCAAGAAAAGAGGTCAAGTTGTATTATCTTCACAAAAGGAGATTACAAATACATTCACCTCCTCTGACCTCCAACCTTCACTCCGGCAGAACCTAGGTACCTGTAAATTGTTCTATCGCTCTCATCTACTATGTTATGGATTTTATAGAATTTACACAACCTCAAGACATTAAATGACTTCTTACAAGCACATGACACTCGTCAAGAGTCAACAATACAACCTTGGGCGTCCATGGCCAAGAATAGGCTTTTACGGGGTCATAAATGTTGTCATACATGCATCCTACACTTGGGAAAAAGTGCCCATGCAAGCTTGAACGACTTGGGGCCAAAAATAACCACTTACAGCATCTTATGACGCGTCATATGCTATTATTAGTGTTATAGATTCTTCTCTTACACTTTCTTACAACATCTATAACGTGCGTCATAACACTAAAAATAGATTATTCCTCCACATGTGCACCCTACTTTGACCAATTACCATTTACCATAGTAAATGACATCCTGTAACTACCACCAATAACTCCGGGACTTACCGTGCAGTAACTCCATAATTACCGTGGACAGTAAATAATTTTTACCACTGTCAGTGAAACTCGTACATCCCTTATGGGTAATTACAAATAATAAATGAAATAATACAATAATGGGATTTACAAGGTTAATGGCATCTTATCCCAACATTCTCCCACTTGACATTATACATTGTAAATCAACCCATAAGAAATCAAATGAAAAATAATCAGGTACTAGAAACAAGGCCCATGGTCTCTCTGCACCACACGAACTTCTCTGTGCTCACAGGCTTGGTCAATGAATCTGCAATGTTCTCTTGAGTGTCTATCTTCTTCAACTCAAACTCTCCATTTGCAACTAACTCTCGAACAAAGTGATACTGAACATCAACATGCTTAGTTCGAACATGATACATAGGATTCTTAGCCAAACAAATAGCACTCTGGCTATCACAACCAATTTGAATATTCCTGCAATCAAAACCAACACCTGTACACAATCTCCTCAACCAAACTGCCTCCTTAGAGACATGAGTTGCAGCCATATACTCTGCTTCTGTGGTGGACAAAGCAACTGTGGGCTGCCTTTTACTCCTCCAACTCACTGCACCTCCAAACAAAGTAAACACATAGCCACTAGTAGACCTTCGACTGTCTAAGTCACCTGCCCAATCTGCATCAATAAAACCTTGTATGTCCAAAGATTTATCAGCACTATCAGTACTAGAATAAACCAAACAATGATTAGGAGTACTTGCAAGATATTTAAACACCCTCTTCGCATAGTTCCAATGCTATCTACCAGGGTTAGACATAAATCTGCTCAAAACTCCCACTGCTTGGGCAATGTCTGGTCTAGTGCAAACCATTGCATACATCAAACTCCCTACAGCACTAGCATATGGCACATTAGACATATCCTCAAGATCATCCTCAATCTTTGGACACATATCTAATGAAAGCTTAGTACCAATGGGTAAAGGAACTCTAACTGGATTACAGTCCTGCAAACTAAACCTCTACAAAATAGTATTCACATACTTTGTGACAACCAAAGCTTTCTGTTAACTCTGTCCCTCCTAATCTCCATTCCCAAAATATATTTTGCAGCACCAAGATCCTTCATCTCAAATGCACCTGAAAGTTGGGCTTTAAGCTCACTGACCATACCCTTAGTATTGCTGAAAAACATGTCATCAACATACAAAGCAATAACCAGTATAGAATCATCAACACAATGAATGTAAACACAATGATCCTCCTCGCTTCTAACAAAACCCAATTTCAAAACAAATGAATCAAACTTTTGATACCACATTCTAGGGGACTGTTTCAGACCATAAATGGATCTCTTTAACCTGCAAACCCAATGTTCTTTTCCTTTTACCTCAAAACCTGTAGGCTGTTGCATATAAATTTCTTCTTCAAGATCTCCATGCAAGAACGCAGTCTTAACATCCATTTGCTCAATCTCCCAATCATAAGTTGCAGCAATGGATAAGAGAAATCTAATAGAAGTCAATTTAGCAACAAGAGAGAATATCTCACCAAAATCAACTCCCTCTCTCTAGGAGTAGCCCTTGGCTACCAGTCTAGCCTTGTACTTCTCCAATGACCCGTCTGCTCCAAACTTCTTCTTGAAGACCCACTTACATCCTATGGCCTTTTTTCCTTTGGGCAAACGAACAAGATCCCAGGTGTTATTAGAGTCTGAAGCCATCATCTCCTCCTGCATGACTAGCTGCTAAGACTCACTATCATCTGCGGAAATAGCTTCCCTATAGGATCTAGGTTCATCGTTAGTTCTCAATAAAACATATACACAACGGAAATCTGGTGGGCTATACCTATCAACTAGATTTCGTTGTCTTGTGGATCTCCTCAAGGGTGGAGTAAGAGACTCTACTTGTTCTTTTGCATGATCATCTGCACCAACTTCTTTTGTCACAACAGATTCATCTTCATTAAAACTACTTGAATCTTCTTCTTCTTCACCCCCCAATCCATCATTTTGTTCTTCCTGAGGTGCATCTTGCTGCTCTAAATCAAAGTGCACCTTCTTTACCTTTTTATCTTTCTCTTTTGGCTGCTCAAGTTCAGAAATAGCTCTAAATTCCCTGAAAATAACATCTCTAGAAAAGATAATCTTGCGGGTTAGTGGATTCCAAAGCTTATAACCTGACATTATCAGCATATCCAATGAATGTACATTTTTCAGCTTTTGGATCCAACTTAGATCGCTTTTCCTTAGGCACATGAACAAAATCCTCACAGCCAACAACCCTTAAATGTGAAACAAAAGGTTTCTTACCTGTCCATACTTCATAAGGTGTCGAATCAAGAGCCTTACAAGGAGATCTGTTTATCAAGTAGCAAACAGTACACACAGCTTCTACCCAAAAGCATTTATCCAACAGTGCATCACTAAGCATGCATCACTAATACTTCTGGCCCTTTCCATAATTGTTCGGTTCATCTTTTCTACAACACCATTTTGCTGTGGTGTATATAGAGTTGTCTTTTGTCTGATTATACCTGCATGCTTGCAAAACTCATCAAATTCCTTAGAGCAATATTCCCCTCTATTGTCAGATCTTAATATTTTTATCTTTAAACCTGATTGGTTCTCTACTAAGACTTTGAATTCCTTAAACTTAGTGAAAACTTTAGATTTATGCTTCATAAAATAAATCCATGTAAATCTGGATACGCCATCAATGAAGGTTACAAAATAACGAGATTTTCCACTAGATTCATTATCCACAGGTCCAAACACATCCATACGAATAATTTCTAACTTCTCTTTTGCTCTATTGCTTCTTGAAGGAAATGATTTTCTGTTTTGTTTACCAAACACAATGCTCACAGAAATCAAAGTGCTCATCAAAATAAGAGAAACCGTCCAACAAATTTTTATTCTTAATAGTTTTCAATACATTATTGCTTGTGTGGCTCAATCTACGGTGCCACAACATACATGTATTTTCAGTAGTGGCCTTAGATACATAGGAGGCATTACAAACTGTAGTGGCTTCAAGCTTAAACAAGTTCCTGAATCTCTTCCCTTTCGCTACCACCAAGTTCCCTCTCACCAATCTGCAGCCATGCTTGTCAAATGTCACATGCATTCTCAAATCATTCAACTTCGAAACTGAAATCAGATTTCTAGCTAATCCAGGAACATGCAAAACACTAGGGAGGGTTTTAATCCTCCCATTACTGAAACACAACAATACCTTTCCTTTCTCGACAATCAGATATGTAGAGTTGTCACCAAGGTAAATATTACCTCCATCATATTCCTCATATGAGGAGAACCATTCCTTATGCGGGGTCATATGAAATGAGCATCCTGAGTAAATCAATCAGTGATCATTAGAAACAAGATTACATGCAGAAAGTAAAATTTCTTCACCTGCATTCGAGGACTTATCCGAAGCACTCTCCCACTGTTTCTTGGGATTTCTACACTCCTTCACATGTCCCCTTTTATCGCAGTTCCAACACTTAACTCTGTTCTTTTTACCAGGAGTCTTAGACCGGCCCTTGGACTTGTCCTTAGCCCCTTCCTGATCTCCCTTAGGTCCTCTTTCCTTAGACCTTCCCTTGACACTGAGAGCATCCCCTGAACTATCTGAACCCTTCTTCCTCAATTCTTGTGACAGTAGCACTGAAACAAGAGCATCCAACTTCGGATCCACAAGGTTAGCAGTGATAGCAAGGATAACATTCTCCCAAGACTCAGGCAAAGAACATAGAAGTAAGATACATTTATCTTCCTCACTAACCTCAACATCTACTGAATCAAGTTGACTCATCAATAAATTAAAAGAATTTAAATGCTCTGCAACTGACTCACCCTCTTTCATTTTCATGGAAAACAATTTTCTTTTTAAATAAAGTTTATTTACCATACTCTTGGCTTGATAGATCTCACCCAACCGTTTCCACAACTTGTATGCAATCTCTTCCTTTGCGACATTCAGCAGCACAGAATCTGAAAGACACAAACGGATGGTTCCCTGTGCCTTCTTATCCAGTCTATCCCACTCATCTTGAGAGACATCGTCAGGTTTCTTCTCTTTTTGGACAGCCAACCATTGGCTTCTTTCTTCCAACAAATCTTCCATTTTCAGCTTCGACAACTCATACCCCATTCCGTTGAACTTCTCAATGTCCATTCGAGAGGTTGATGCAACAATGGATGCAGCCATAATAACAACACAAGATCTGCAAAATAAATGCAACCAAATCTTCCACTGCAACTATAGCTTCCACACTACCACCCAAAAGTCAAAGTTGGCCTGGCTCTGATACCAAATGTTAGAAATGAAAGCAACACTACTTCAATGGAAATCTGATTCGAATAAATTTTAGCAAACTTTAACTATGTGTTATTAATGGAGATTGTAATCAAAACATAAACCCACAATACAAAAATATACCAGAAGCAGAATGAAGCACATAACACAAGTGTTTAACGTGGAGAAAACCCTTTCGGGTAAAAAACTCCACCAAAAAAAGAGGTCAAGTTGTATTATCTTCACAAAAGGAGATTACAAATACATTCACTTCCTCCGTCCTCCAACCTTCACTCCGGCAGAAGCTGGGTACCTGTAAACTGTTCTATCGCTCTCATCTACTATGCTATAGTTTTTATAGAATTTACACAACCTCAAGACATTAAATGACTTCTTACAAGCCCATGACACTTGTCAAGAGTCAACAATACAACTTTGGGCGTCCATGGCCAAGAATAGGCTCTTACAGGGTCATAAATGCTATCATACATGCATCCTACACGTGGGAAAAAGTGCCCATGCAAGCTTGAACGACTTGGGGCCAAAAATAACTTATGACGCGTCATATGCTATTATTAGTGTCATAGATTCTTATGACAACTTGCAATTGTCATAGAATCTCTTACACTTTCTTACAACATCTATGACGTGCATCATAACACTAAAAATAGATTATTCCTCCACATGTGCACCCCACTTTGACCAATTACCATTTACCATAGTAAATGACATCCCATAACTACCGCCAGTAACTCCGGGACTTACCGTGCAGTAACTCCGTAATTACTATGGACAGTAAATAATTTTTATCACTACCGGTGAAACTCGTACATCCCTTATGGGTAATTACAAATAATAAATGGAATAATACAATAATGGGATTTACAAGGTTAATGGCACCTTATCCCAACATGATGGTCTCAAGGTTATTCATAATGCAGCCCCCTTCCAATTCTAGCTTGGAGATAAAATTTCTCTAACTTATCATTTTGCAAGAGATATGAAAGAGTTTTGTATTACAGACTATAGTCACCTTAGTTAAGGCTTTTTGTTCTAGATTTTTGTTTCTAGAATATTTCCCAACATGTATAGACTTCCACAAGCTAATAAGCCACCTCTTTCTCTTCATCTTTTAGGGACGTAGAGTTCAAGCTAGCTTGCTTTTCTGTTTAGATTTCAGACATTCTATTTTCCAAAATCATATTTTCTTTGGAAAAGGTTTTTAAACACAGACCTATTCCAATGAAAAATTCAAGTCTTCAAGCTTTTTTGGAAAAAAATATACTTTTTGGTACCAGAATAGGAGTGAGGGTCTTTCCAAAAGTTAGAAATAGCCCATCTAGCTCCCTATGTTCTAACCACAAATTTTCAAACCTAAAGGGAACCTTTCTTGGCAAGCTATCCTTGTCAAAAGTTAACAAGATAGGCCAATGGTCAAAACCCACATTTAAAAGACCATTAGAGCTAAAAATATTATCTGTGTACAACAACTCCAAAAATCTGTCAATTCTAGCTAATATATTATCCTCCCTTTCCTTCTATTTTTCCATGTGAACCAAGCTCTTAAGTTTTATTTCAAATTCACAAGTCAATAAATACTATTAATTTTTTTTGAACTAGTTAACATTTGAACCTAATACTTTTCATTAGTTAGATTTAAAATTACGAACTCTCTATATGAGAAGCGAGATGGGAGAGGAAGACCGAAGAAAAGCAGGTGATTTGGGCGGGAAGGCATGGGGCGACATTGAAGAAGACAGGCGACCGAAGGAAGACGCTACAAGAGGAAGTCGAATCATGGAATGGAAACACATTCCTCAATGGGTCTTCACAAGAGGGTGTTGGGTGGATATGTGTCATCTGAGTTTCAAGACAAGTGAGCGAAGAAGTACAGGGAACCAAGGGCATGACGCGCAATTTAGGCATAAGGTGTGGGGCTCACAGAGAGACCTGCCTTGGATGTAACCCCGAAGGCAGAATATGCAGAGGAATATGAACCAAAAGACTTGCAAACAAAAGGAATTCTGGTAAAAAAAGGGTAGAAGGAATTCCCCATGGAGGAACCCCCCGCAGGGGCGTCATGGATGGTTCAGGGAAAAGTATGTTCACAAAGCAGACATAATGGAGAATTGGTGATCCAAGGGAGAGTACAAAGAAACCTTGGCCTAGAACGAACGACTGAAGACCACATGGAAAGGAAAGGATTTAGCGACTACGGAAGAAGACCCCGCACACAGCCTCAAAAACTCAAGAGGTATGAACCCAAACCCTAATATGCTTAGGCTGCAAATTAATTTGGATAAAAAGCAAATTGAGGAATGCATAAGAAGACTCAAGGAATTGGGGGTCATGGCTAAATGGGGAGGGGGTTGGACTGAGATAGAAAGAATACAAAACTGGTGTTGGGGCTTGTGGGGAAATCAAATTCAAATCATGGCAATTCCAAATGCTTTCTTCTTACTGGAATTTCCCTGAAATGCGGGTAAATAGAAAGCAATCAGTGGAGGGCCATATTTCCTACATGGTGTTGGAATGCATTCGGTGGAGTGGCACCCTAATTTTGACCCCTGGAAGCATAAATTTGAGGAGGGGCCAGTTTGGATACGACTATACAATCTTCCAACAGAGTACTGGTTAGAAGACTTCCTCAAGGAGATTGAGAGAAGTTTGGGCCCGCTTATAACAATTGACAAGATGGTGATGGATAGAATCCAGGGAGCATATGCGAGAATATGCATAGGATTGAAGCCACACCATCCTCTACCGCAGGAAATTTAGAGATTGTTGTAGAAGGAAGATCGTGGATGCAAGCACTATTAAGAGAAGATCAATTGAAGCTATGCCCAACATTTTAATCGAGGGAGCATGGGAACCTGGAGTGCAAGATCTGGGTCAAATCAGACAAAGATGACATTTACAATGGGAAACCCCTACGCACAGAAGAGAGATTGGATGGTCAAGGGGCTCCAAACCCTAATCAGGAAGCCAAGCAAGAGATCGGAAAGCTTACAGAAGATGATATGATAAAGGACATCCTTGAGGGCAAAGAGGATGTAGGATTTGAAAAACAAATCATCAGCCCCAACTCTACAGAGATCTGTGGTGGGATTGAATCTTGGGAGATAGTATCATACAATCCCTGGGATATCGAAAAGTTGGTGACTAGGTATTCGGAAGATACAGGAAACCAGAAGAACTTAGGCAAGGAGGCAAGTCATGTCACCCCTCAAGGAAGGCCAGGAGAAAAGTCAATCACCATAATGTTGGAGGCTCCTGCGGAGTCCAGATGTGTAGGACAGGCAGTTACTCCCTGGAGAATGGAGGAGAGAGAAGAAGACCTAGACTATGAGGATGAAGGTGGATTAGGAGGGGATGAGGAAATAATGTTGGAGGAAGGGATGCTGGAGCAATCACACTCAAAACGCCAAAAACCTAACATCAAGAAGAATGGCAAAAGGGGCCCAAAGACCAACCGAGCAAAATTAGAAATTGCAGCGAATGCAGCAGGACAAATGCAATTGAGATCAGGGAAGGATGTATTCTTTCCCCAGGAACAATGAGGGTAATAACCTGGAATGTTAAGGGCATAATGCCCCTAACAAATGGCACCTAGTCAAGCGCCAAATTGACCACTCAAAAGCAGACATAATTCTCTTACAAGAGACAAAACTGGGAAAGGCGGAAAGTGAGGGGAGACTCAAATGTTAGAGACAATGGAAAGGCCATTTTTGTGAAGCAGAAGGAGCCTCAGGGGGTTTGCGAGTAATGTGGAACCCACTCACAATAGAAGGGGAAATTGTGGAAGTAAGCAAGAGATGGATGATTCTGAGATGCAGGCTGTTGCAAAAGAATGAGAAATTCATCATAATAAATGTATACAGACCGATAGCCACAGCAGACAAGAGATTAGTATGGCACCAAATCTCTGATAAACTAGCTAGACTTAATGGAGAGAAAAGCATTATAGCAGGGGACTTTAACGCCACAACAAACAATGACGAAAAGAGGGGTGGTCTGCTCAGACTAATGAATGTGCAGCAAGATTTCCAGGATTTCATAGACAACAATCAACTCAAAGATGTGCAAACAAGGAATGGAATCTTCGCCTGGACAAATAGGCGAAAAGGGTTTACAAACATAGCAGAGAGATTAGACAGATTCTTGTTGGCCGGTGACTGAGAAGGCTTGGAAAACATAATAGAAGCAGCCATACTACCTTTCTTAGGATCGGACCACTATCCGATCCAATTGACAATTCTTCCAAGGGAACCTCCCAAGGGCATTCCATTCAAATTTGAAAGCATGTGGTTGAAGGATGATTCTTTGCCGAAGATGATGGTAGGTTGGTGGGAGGAAATCAAACTAGTAAACCAGTCTAACCTCTACAAACTAAGCAAAAAGTTGGGCTTTGTCAAGGCCAAACTAAAGGAATGGAATAGAACACATTTCAAGAATATTTTTCAAGAAAAAGATAAGAGTGGAGAAGGAACTGGCCAGCCTAAATGAACACATAATCAGAAATGGTATGAGGGAGGAGGAGTTTGAGTCAGAAAAAGCATTAAAGGAGGAATGGTCATAACTCCTTAAGAGAGGAAAGCTATTGGCAACAAAAATCCAGGAAGACTTGGTTAAAAGGAGATAGGAATACCAAGTTCTTCCATAGAACAACAGTAGCCAACAGGAGTAGAAATAGAATAATAGAGATCAAAAGAATGGATGGAAGCTTAACCCAAAACACAAAAGAGGTAAACCAAGAGGCAGTGGCTTATTTCGAGTCAATATTGAAGAGGGGTGCCCCAACACATAGAGCAGTAAGGGACAAAATTCTAGCCACAATACCCTCACTAATCTCTGAAGAACAGAATCACGCCCTTTTCAAGCAAATAGAGAAAGAGGAAGTGAGAACGGCTACATTTCTCCTCAACCCAGACAAGGCCCCGGGCCCAGATGGCTTCACAGCCTATTTCTTTCAAAAATTCTGGGAGATAGTTGGTGATGATCTAGCTAGAGCGATTGAGGAGTCTAGGAAGAAGATGACCATGCTAAAGTCCTTCAACCATACATTCTTGGCTCTGATACCAAAGAAAAAGAACCCTCAAGAAATGGGAGACTTCAGACCAATTGCACTTTGTAACACAATGTACAAGATAGTAACCAAGATAATAGCCAATAGACTTTGAGAACTTCTGGACTTAGTCATTTCGGAAGAACAAACTAGTTTCGCCACAGGAAAATCCATTGTGGAAGGGATTATAATTGCCCATGAAGCAATCCACTCAGCTAGAAAAACCCGGGAGGCTTACATGATTCTCAAATTAGACATTCTCAAAGCTTATGATCTAGTGGACAAGCAATTTCTAATGGAGGTTCTGGAGAAATTTGGCTTCAGCAACAATTGGAGGGATTGGGTCAACAGCTGCATCTCAACACCCAAATTCTCAATCTTGGTGAATGGTGCTGCACATGGTTTCTTTGCCTCCACTAGAGGCCTCAGGCAGGGAGATCCTTTCTCACCCTTCCTTTTCATTATCATGGTTGAGGCTCTAGGAAGAGGGATTAATGCTCTAAGAAGAGAAAGCAAATGGAAAGGAGTCTCAGTAGTAAATGTAGTGGAGAATGTGACCTGTTGTGACCAAATCACACATCGCCCCATTGCAAATGGGGACCCCCCTTTTTGAGTTCCAGTGCTTTTCATTTAGTTCTCAATGATGTCTTAGGTTCGTTTCCTCTGTCAATCAAATAAGAAGTCTCTCTCCTAGAAGGTCTCCTTTGAACATGAACTTGCAGTAATGAAGAGTCTTGATCAAATTCCATCCAATTCATGGAGTTTTAAAGCCATTCAAGAGGGAAGATCAAAAGTGTTAACTGCTGCGTCGGCCTTTATAAGACTCCAAGACATCTTTCAAGGAGATCTTGAAAATCCAATCTAATGCGCCTTTACAAGAAGAAATCAGATTTCTGATCTAAGTGCGCCAACTTGTAGAAGATCTTGAAGGTGTCATCCAGTGCACCAAGGGTGGGTAAGGTAGAAATGTCAAACTCAGATTCTTGAAGATGTAAGAAGGCTTCAAAACATCTAATCTAGTGCGCTCAAAGGAGTTTGTGGGGGTTTTTAAAGGGTGATCATTCAATTGGGACATGAAACTTGATCTATTGCGCCGAAAGGTATGAGGAATCCTTTAAAGGCAGATCTTATGCATCATCTTCAAACTAATCACAAGAGGACCTTAAAACTTTGATCCAATGCGCCACAATGAAGGGATCAACGTTGAATGAAAGAGAATGATTATAACAAACAGCTAGAGAATTCAAAATGGCTATCTCTTGCCCCACAACTGGTGTGCTAGCTTAGGAAAGTTTAGATTTTTGAATGAGATTCCAACCAAAGCTCAAAAGTTCCATCCAAAGCGCCCTTTAAAGGGCAATGTATGGTGAGTTCTTGGGAGATCTAAAATTGCCATGTAGTGCGCTGCCCTATAAGGAATCTTGAACTTAAGTTTATGAGACAACTTAATGCAGATCCAAAAAAACCTTAACCAATGCGCCACTATTGGTATGAGGTCTGATTCAAGCTGAATGAACAAATGTAAGTGAAGCTTGAATTCCTTATCTAATGTGCTATTTCGAAGGATAAGTTGAAGGAATGTGAAGATATGTTAAGAGGAGAACATCAAGAAGATCCAAAATCTCAGTCTAGTGCGCCAGCCTCAAGAAGAAGATTTAAGAAACTCCATCTAATGCGCTAGTACTTAGATAGCAAGGAGAAATCAGAAGTCTGAACTAGTGCGCCATTAGGAGAAAACAAGCCATATAGAGGACTCAACAACTCAGTCTAGTGCGCCACCTTCCAAATCTGTTTGCAAGAAGAGCTTAAAACTTTGATCCAATGTGCCAAAGAGATGAAAAGTTAAGACTATTTCAAGAGGAACTCAATACCATGAAGTAATGCGCCAAAGTCAAGAAGATCCCTTTATGAGAGGAGGATTCCCAAACCTTTAACCACAGCGCCCTTCTAAGAATGACATCAAGAGGATTTGAAATTCTGATCTCATGCACCACCCTTGTAGAAGTATATTAAGTTTCTAGAAGGAATCAGAGACCCCATCTGCTGCGCCATCCTAAGAGGATTCAAAAAACTGATCCGGTGCGCCATAGGGAAGGATTTAATTTGGTAAAGGGTCAGTTGTCACATCTAGTGCGCCCATGTAAGATGAGAAGAATTTTAAGTTTTAAGTCTGATTTTTGAATGAGGATTTTGATTTCCTTATCTAATGCACCATTATTTGGTAAGTTTTTGGTCATTTTTCAAGAGGATTCTAACATCTAGATCCAATGCGCTTAAAGGGAAAAGACATTTTGCTAAGTGTTTTGAAGACTTTTAGGAGGATCTTGTGACTCTCAACTAATGCGCCTAGCTGATGTAAGAATTCCAAACTGTCAATTGCTGCGCCAGGGGTTGATAAGAGGATTGAAGTATGATAAGATTGTTAAGAAGAACTCAATATCATCATCCAAAGCGCCCTTATAGAGGATGACTTTGTTGGTTTTAGAAGGAAGATCCTAACAACCCAATCCAATGCGCCCATTCTAAAAGGAGAAAATCTTAAGCTTGATCTAGATTCACCATTTCAAGGAGTTTAAGACCTAATCTAATGCACTTTAGTTTTGAATAAGATGAAGATCCTAAAAGTGTCATCCAATGCGCTGGTTTTAAGAAGAAATCAAACCTTCCAACCACTGCGCCAGCCATATAGGAGACATAAAAACTTAATCTAATGCGCTTGAGGAAGGAAAGGGTTCAATACAAGTTTCAAAGATTTTTTTTAAGGAGCTATCAAAATGCTAGACTGCTGCGCCACCTTGTAGAAAAAGTATAACTAGAGTTTAGAGGTTCAATTTCAAGAAGAGGATCTGAAAATCTTATTTGCTGCGCTAGGATATCTATATCTGCTGTGTCAAGAAGGAAGAGTTCAACAGTTAAAGGAGATTCAAAGACTTCATTCAGCGCTCTACTTTCTATGTTGCTTTCATGTTTTGATCTTCTTAGAGTTTAAGCAAGTGATCCTTATGTGTTATGAAATGATATTATAAAGTAAAAGAATTAATGTTGCTGCTTTGTTTGTGTTGTAGGAGTGGAGATGGAGCTGAGGAATTATCAAAGGAGTCAGCAAGCTGTTAGGATTGGAGGAGTCATCAAGTAGCTGTTCTAAGAAGTCACTTCAAGGATACCCTATTTGATCACTTCAAGTATCAACTACTTCATCTTCATCAATCATAGCTTCAAGGCATCAAGTAACTACTCCAAAGGGCTTCCTTCAGGAATCATTGAATTGGAACCTGTCATCATCCTTGTGTTGAAATTCTTTGGCATCATGTTAAGATCATCTAGAAGACATCCATCCAAAGGATATCATCTTCATCAAAACTTCCAAATGCATCCGCTCTACTTCAAGTTCTTCAACCTTCAAGGAAGAGTCATCATGTGGCTGCTCTAAGGAATACTTCAAGATCATCAAGTTGGGACACATCCTCAAACAATCCAAGGCATTCATCCATTCAACTTCAAGACTCTACAATCTTCAAGTCCAAGAGAGATCCTACTTCTAATCATGAATCAAGTATCATCATCTACTCTATACTACAGTCTTCAAGAAGAAGCATCTAAAGAAGATCAAGATCATCATGTATCCTACAAGAAGAAGAAACATCACGAAGTCATACAAGTGAAGCAACATCTATCATACATCCAGTTTACAATTCAAGATCAAGGCAAGATCAACAAAGCATTCCTAAACATACAAGTTCAAGCAATCACATCGAATACATCATTACAAGATGATACAATTTGAGTTTGCCGAGGTGGCACCTATGTGGCAAGTATACATCATTGTTCAATCACAATCAGCCACATCATTTCAACTACATTTAATGTATCATTTAATAAAAGAAGCCAAAAGGACGCCTATGTGGAAGATGTTTTAAATGATTTCATCTTACCTTATCACATTGGAAAACGTGCCTTCATTGCCTCTCTTTTGTACTAAAAATAGAAGGTTGTTGTAACTACCTATTGAGGTGGCATGATCTGAGCCCTTGGCTATTGAATTGATCTAAGCCATTCATTGTAATCTGGAGCACTATATAAAGGCCTTGTTGCCTCATTTGTAATTAATGTAGTTCAATAAATAGGAGTAGAATAGAAGAGACTCTCGAAATTCTCTGAGAGGGCTTGAAATTGTTGTAAATATTTCTCAAGAGTAATGCAAAACATTGGAAATCATTTGGTGTTAAGTGTTGTCTTGTGAAGTGACATGGTTTCTTGTACTTAATGAAATGGAGAGATGTTTCAAGTAGATTAGAAGTAGATTAGTAGTTCTTTGATGTAATGTATGTTGTATTTGAATATTGATCAACTCCTAACTCATGCTTTTAACATTCATCGCTGGTGAAGTGTTGTGTAAAGCTGGTCTGAGCTTAATTTGCATAAGTTCGATTATGGATGCTTGTTTAAGCTGCGCCGTTCAATGGGTGCTTGTATAAGCCTTCATGATTTGAAAACCATTCGCGTAACCTTAGGAGATTGCACCAACTTCATGTAGTTGTAGGCATCTTTGGCGAAGTGGAGTTAGGTTGATTAGGAGTTTGTCTATTCAAGCATCATCATTGCTTCATTGACCTTAGATTAACCTTCCTGAACCCTTACCTTTTTTCCATTTCTTTTAAGACCTTGTACATATTTCATACACACTGAAGGAGAGATAAGTTAAATGAATGAAGAAGAATTCAGCGTAAGTCCCTTTGTGTTTACCAGCAGAATCATACTAAATCACTGAGTTATCCCTCATAAAATCATAAAAAGGAACCTTGGAGTCATCTTGTCTGATCACCTTGTTTAGCATTCGAGAGGCTTTGCTCAAGAGAGGGTTGAATACTTAGTGTTTTCACTCTATTGTTGACTTGTCAAAAAACAATCATCAACATGACCCACCAACAATTTGCAAAGGATACCATTCTCTTCGGAGAAGCTTGCAGAAGAGAAGCAAGAACTATCAAAACCTTCTTGGATGGGTATTGCCTAGCCACTGGACAAAGTGTCAATTGGTGAAAATCAGAGGTCTTCTTCTTGAACATTCAACCCAATGTTCAAAGAGATCTAGCAAGAATTCTCAACCTTCGGGTAGCCAACTTCCCCGAGCGTTACTTGGGAACCCCCCTCTTTGTAGGAGCCAACAAAAAGAGCTACTGGGAGAACCTGGTGAATAGCTGCAAAAATAAAACGGGAACATGGATTGGAAAATGGCTATCCTCTGCGGGAAGACTCCTAATGGTGAAGTTGATTTTGTCTACCATCCCAGTTTACTCGATGGCTTGCTTGAAAATTCCCAAATCAGTGGAAGAAGCAATATCCAAGATTCTCAGTAAATTTTTCTAGAGTGGGATAGGGGATTCATAGAAACTCCCATTGGTAGCCTGGAATAAAGTTTGCACCCCGAAGGAGGCATGGGGAACAGGCATAAGGCAACTTGCAGTAATGAACCTAGCTACGGGAGCTAAGCTGGTATGGAATATTTATGACAAGGGAGAACAGAAGTGGGTAAGGATACTTAGGAGGAAGTATCTGGACTTGGCTGAGGACACAAGAATCCTAACTGAGGTGGAGCCGCCAAGAGGATTGGCAATATGGAATTACACTCTAGAATGCAGGGACATAATTTCAAAGCATGTCACCTAGGAAATCAGGAATGGCCAAAGAGTGGCCTTCTGGAGTGATTCCTGGGGTGGTGGTGAAACTCTGGCCAATCACCCCAACCTAGAGGAAATCAAAATTCAAACCTTGAGAGTCTGGGGAAGTAAAGTATGCAACCATGGAAGAATAAAGATGCAAGATGGGATTCCAGTGTGGGAATGGAAATCCTTGGACGAGATTGAGGCTCCTCAAGATCAAAAAAGAGAATTATCCGCGATCCTGAACAACAGAGCCTTTGCACCTTCGGACCAAATGGATACAATTAAATGGTGTGGATCGACTATAGGATCCTACAGAGTCAAATGCGGATATAGAGTAAAGGAAGATGCAATTGCAAAGCAAAATTGGCCAACAAAACTGACTTGGAACAAAAACAATCTCCCTAAAGCAAGGGTATTTCTTGGCTGGTATTACAAAAGAGAATCTTCACTGAAGATAGATTGGCAAGATTTGGCATAGCAGGGCCGGGGAGATGTGTTCTCTGCAAAAGCGATAATGAAAGTGCCAACCATATCCTCCTGACCTGCCCTTTTGCGGCAAAATGCTGGCATTTCTTCATGAAAAAACTCAACCTTCAAAGCCCTTTTCCCCGGGACATTGATTGATGGTTCAACATGTGGCCAAATATTCATCGGAAGGCAATCTTTGGGAGCATCTAGAACATCCTACCGTCCTCCCTCATCTGGGAAATCTAGAAAGAACGAAACAGGCGTCTCTTCCAAGACAAAGAATTGAGCCCTGAGAATCTATGTAAGAAAACAGAAGACCTTATCATTGAGCTAGTCAATGAAGCCTCCTATAGGAAATCGAACAAAAAGAAAAATTTCTCCAGCTGGGATAATGAAATCACCAAAGCATTTCCTGGCCTAAAGATCCCCACTTTGAGTGGAGAAGGGGAAGAAGGAAAAAGGAAGAGATTGGAGGTGAAATGGGAGCCCACAGAGCCGGGATGGATAAAGGTGAACTTCGATGGAGCCTTGAAAGGCAATCCGAGGCCGAGTGGTGCAGGATGTGTGGCTCGTGATGAGCATGGCAAAAAGTCCTTCGATCTAGGAGAATCAACAAACAATCAAGTAGAATTCAAAGCGGCTCTAATGGGTCTCCAACTAGGGAAAGAACTTGGAGTCAACCGCATCCATCTGGAAGGCGACTCACTCGTCACAATCAACGCAATCAGGCTTAATTCCACCCCAAACTGGAACCTTGGCCAATGGTTGCGCTCTATCAAACAGTTGCTAGATGGGTTTGAAGATTACAAATTGAGCCACGTGCTCAGAGAAGGCAACTCAATTGCAGATGAGTTGGCAAAGACGGTGACAGAGGAAACTCATAGCTAATTAAATAAAGATGACGTAAGATGGTCATTTTTCGAGGTGAGGAATCTAATTATGGCAAGTGTGAGAAATTACACTCGAAAGGATCTTCAAAGAGTATGCAAGACATAACTCCATAGGCCGCAAGGTACAGTACTGGGTTGGCAATCTCGCGGGGTGATGGTATAAAGATTGGTATAGCTGGGACTCGTGCGGAAGGTACCTCTTTGTCAGGGCGATCATCATTGCTTTTCAATGAAGGCCTACAAATTGGGAATTGCGACAACAAATGTGTATCACTCTTCCTTGGAACGGCAAACAGGTGGAAAGCGGAGCGATGGACACCCCGATTTGCTTGAAGTCCACAAAGCAACAGATGGCGTTTCGCAGAGAGGTGACAGATAAAAGGCTCCGAGCCATTTTGGTGTCCGAACATCCTCTGGTGTTGTGGGCCATGAAGAGAGTGTTGGGGGATGAATTTCTCAAGGCTACACACTGCTACTAAGTAAACACGAATATCACTGCAATGTTCCTAGCGATGTTGCTTTACATGAGTAAAGCCAAGGCAAAATTCATGTGCCAAAAGGTTTTTCTGCACTCTCTTCTAGGAGAGATTGATGCGGCAATTGACAACGTAGATGCCAATCTCCTCTCTCCCTTGGCTTAAAACTATTACATGTCCAGGGCACAAGGCGCAAAGGTGAGGAAATACCCAGTTGTGCAAACTCTGAAGCCGAGAGAACTGGAGAAGAGATGGGGTGAAATTGAGAGAAGCATCGACTTCTTGGGCAAGATGGTTGGGGTTGTGCGTGTGGCCGAGGTTGGTTGGGTCAAGCGGTACATGGATGCATAAGGATTGGCAGCAGTCGGCAACACTGGGGATAACCAATCCTAGGGCCTGGGCGTAGGAGAAGACTGGATGGAGAATGATGGTCGTACCCCTGAAGAAATGGCAGAGAGTCCAGCACATCATGCTTGCGGGTCTGAATGCCCAGTGATTGCCCGTGCAATGGTGGCAAGGCGTGTTTGGGAGGAAGAAGAAGATTGATCAAGGAAGTTGTCTAGCAGGTTTTTTGGTGCTGGTATTTCAAATCATGTGTTTTGTCTTAGTTTTGTTTTGGGCCATTTTGTATACATAGGCCCCAATGTAACTAGTATGGGTAGAATGATAGGAAGGATATTATTAGGTAGGGTAATCATGGCTAGAAGGAAGCCTGGTAAGGGATGACTAAAGCAAGCTTTCAATGGAAAATCTTCTGTAATTTTTTTGCTATCAATATAAAGGGTGCTACCCTCGTAGTAGCTATTTACCAAAAAAAAAAATTACTAACTCTCTATTTTAATAATATATTAACTTTTTTACATATTAATTAAAATTGAACTTAAAAGCAATCATAAAATGTTGAGCTGCTTTATTGACCTAAATAGTTCTTAAATGTGAATTATAGGTAGTATGTACCACCAACTAATTTTTCACCAATCCTCTTTAATATGTATTAAAAGAAGGCAAAGTCTATCCAGCATTCTGGATGCACATTCAAGCATATTTATTAATTCACTCAAATTCAAAATCATGTTATATTCTGAATTTCAAATAATTAATAAGTTTTATTTTACAATTTTCTTGCAACTCTTTGCAGATAAGTAGAATGAGGATAGTAAGTAGTACTTTTGGAACTTTTATTGACCTACTCTAGCCATTGTAGCTTGGAAGCTTGGCTAATAAAGATGGTGGTGAATGACCTAATTAAGACATTGAACAAAGTACAGTTAGAAGTTACCAAGCCTCCAGTGGGAATGGACTGTGTGACGAATGCTCTCATTTAAATTTTAAATCTCAATTCAGTGGATGATGTGGTTAAAGTTTGAATATGGGGTATTGGTGGTATTGGCAAGACGACAGTTGCAAAGGCTGTGTACAATCAAGTTTATGCTGATTTTGAGGTTGCTTACTTTGTATTTAATGCCCATGCTACTGCTACAGACCCCACAGGTCTTATAAATTTGTAGAAATAAATTCTTGAAGATTTAGCCAAATATGATGGAAAGTGTTAATCAGGGCATATCTTTGTTCAGAGATCACTTGGGAGGAAAATGTGTGCTGCTTATTTTGGATGATGTGGATGTTGTTATATTATGATTCTTTGCTTAGGGATTAGTTGGTCCCTAACAACAAAGTTATTATAACTTATAGAGACAAACACATTCTCCATGTTGCTCAGGTTTCATCCGAATGCATCCAGGAAATGGCTGGATTAGAGATAAATGAAGGTCTCCAATTATTTAGTTGGCACACTTTCTCAAAGCATTTCCAAGTCCCAATTATGGATATGCATCCAAAAGAATAGAGGAAGCTTGTAGAGGGCATCCTCTTTCATTGGAAGTGATTGGATCCTTCTTATATGAGAAGCAAGAAATATAGGTTATTGGACTGAAGCTCTTCACAACATTACACTCAATCAAGACATTCACAAAAGACTCTACATCAGTTATAGTTCTCTTCATGATGAGGAAAAAAATATATTAGTGGACATTGGTTGCTTCTTCATTCGAGAATACAAAACATTGCCCATTGTTTTCGAGAAATCCTTGTACTATATGGTAAGACACTGTTGTTCTTAATCTTTCGATGAAGTTACTATAAAGATTGACCATTTGGTATGCATGACCATTTGTATGCTCTACTTAAACATCATTTGGTTTAATGGTCAAATAGTTAATAGCAATTTTACACATCATTCACACCAAAATGTAGTAAATAGTTGTCCTATTTTTATTGGACAGAATTTAGTAACTTACTTTTGACTATTGAACTGGATGATATTTAAGAATAGCCCCATTTATGAGATATGAGGTGGACCATTTTGAAAAATAAAAAGAGGGCACCTAGCTGTGGGAGGCTGCCCATTTAAGCCCCATATCCAACAACATTAATTTCTCTCACCTTCGTCTCAATGGAGGCAATATACGAAGACTTAAAATGGGCTATTGTTTTGGCCAATAAAAATAGGACAACTATTTACCATTTTTTGGTGTAGATGAGTTGTAAAATTTCTATAGACTGTTAGACCATATAATAGATGATGTTTAAATAGTGTGCTTAAAATGTTGTACACACCTAGTCTTTGATATCTTTATTTGTAGAATTTGCCCATTGAAGGCATGATAGAAGACACACTAGCCATGCTTCCTAGAAGTTTGATATGGTTACGGTTGGAACATTGTCCCTTTGCAAATTGGGATGGACAGAGCAATAAAGAAGCCATGTCACTTCAGATATGTGGGTAACATTTGGCAATTGAAGATTATTCAACTAAGATTGCTCTGATTTAGAGAACCTTTCTATATCTCCCCTATTTTCACTTCCTAATATACAACTGCAACACTTAGATTTGGAAGGGCGTGAAGATTTAAATAACCTCCTTAAGTCCATCAGCAACTTGTCACAGTTACAACACTTCACCTTAGGAGGGTATACAAGATTAAATAACCATGTTGATGCTATTGGCATTCTGTCGCAGCTATATCACTTAGACTTGAAATGGTGTATAAGCTTAAATAACCTCCTTGATACCATTGGCAACCTGTCACATCTGCAACACTTGGGCTTGAGATGGTGTAGCACTTCAACTTGGGATGGTGTGAGTGGTTAAATAATCACCATGATACCATTGGCAACCTGTAACAGCTGCACCACTTGGACTTGGGATGGTTTGATAGGTTAAATAACATCCCTAATACCATTGGCAATATGTTATAGCTCACTTGTACTTGCGAGAGTGTAAAAGCTTGAATAACTTCCCTAATACCGTTGGCAACTTGTCACAGCTACAACACTTGGACTTGAGATGGGGTAAAAGCTTAAATAACTTCCCTAATACTAGTGGCAGCCTGTCATAGCTACAACACTTGGACTTGAAAGAATGTGGAAGCTTAAATAACTTCCCTGATACCATTGAAAACCTTTCTCAGTTGTAGCACTTGGACTTAAGAGGGTGTGTAACCTTAAATAACCTCCCTAATACATTTGGCTACTTGTCACAATTACAACACTTGGACATGGGAGGGTGTTTGAGGTTAAATAACCTGCTTGATACCAATGGCAACCTGTCAAAGCTGTAGTACTTGGACTTGAAATGATGTTATAGGCTAAATTACCTCCATGATACCACTAGCGACCTATCACAACTGCAACACTTGGAGCTTAATTTACCTCCGTAATACCATTGGTAACCTGTCATATCTGCAACATTTAGACTTGGTGTTGAGAACAAGGTAAACAGATACAATGAATGCATAAACAAATAGTGCTCAAATCTGATTAACTAATTAGATTAGCATGTGATTAACCATCAAATTTGAACTATAACATGGAGAAACACATATAGCAGCAAATTAAATTTAGCAATAACACAACATCAAATGCACATGGAGAAACCCTTTCGAGGAAAAACTCCACCACCAAAGAGACACAGATCTTGTATTAATCTTAAAGAATTAGCTGCATCAATAGAATCCACTCAACTCCTTAGTCCAATAGAACTTTGGCAACATAACACTATGAAGCCTTCATCTAGTGCCTTCAAATTTAGAGAGCAAAGAGAAAAAGGAAAGCACAAGTGGTTTCAGAAAGTAGTGGCCACCAAAACCATGGTCCTACAAGCAAAAACCCATGCCCCAGTATGAAATTAATCAAGCACTCAAGATAGAATCCAACTAATGACAACATCTTTACTTCATAACTCCCAATAGGCACCATTCCCAAGACTAGTGCTCCATGATGAGCATGACAACTAATGAGGGGCCCACCAATTACAACAAGATGCTCCACTCTTTCCAATATAACTCCTAAGTGTTACATGAGAGAGATGGACAATTACATTGATGACGATGACTGCGTAACTCCCACTATTGACCTTTTTCCATAACCTCCTTGTTTAATGCCATTAAACCAATATTCCAAATACCTAGGAAAATAATATTTTCTCTCAACACCTCATTGGCATCCAAGTACCCATTCCAAGAATATTGGAGACATAGACATTAACCATAAGATTACAAGTGACTATCACACTAAATCCTAACATTTTCCCACTTGATATTTACATTGCAATAACATAATAAAAAACTTTAAGTGAATTAATTGTGAGAAGAGGCAAGGGCCATAGCTTCCTTGTACCAAGGAACTTATTCATGCTCTCTGGTTTTGTAAGAGAATCTAAAACATTATCCAAAGTGTCCACCTTCTCTATCATGACTTTACCATCCTCAACCATCTTACAAAGTGATATTATACGTCTGTATGCTTAGTATGAGCATGGTACATGGGATTCATCACTAAATAGATAGCACTCTAGCTCTCACAACCAGTCCCCACCTTCCTGCAGTCAAACCCATTACCTAAACACAACCTTTGTAACCAAACCACCTCCTTACAGGCATGTGTAGTAACCATAGACTCTACTTCTACTATAGATAAAGCAATTGGAATTTGCCTTTTACGCATCCAACTAACAGCACCTCCAAATAGAATGAACATATAATTACTCATGGATCTTATGCTATCCAAATCACCAGCCCAATCTAAATCATATATACATACATACATATAAACTACATATATAGTATATGTATGTTGTGTACATACATACACACATACAATATGTACATATACACATACATGTGTATATAATATGCATACATCCATATTTAGATACACATACATACATATACACATCATACATGTACATACATACACTACGTACATATGTAATGTATGTACATGTAGTATTGTATGTATGTATGTATGTGTGTGTATATATATATATATCACTAGAGACACAAACTTAATATAGCATAAAATATTGTAAATTAAAATATAAAAATCAAAATATATATAAATTAATATTATAAAAGTTATGTTCTATACCCTTAGATATATAAATAATTTTCTTTTTAAAAGATAATGCGCCTGGTAAACTTTTTAACGTGACCAGCGACGCTGGTGCGATACGCCCTCTGGCTCCACGCGAATGCTTTTGTTTGGAGCAATGAACCAGTGAGGCCACAACATGGGGGACCTCATCCCCTAGCAAGAACACTTCAAACCCGTGAGTTCATTGGCCCAGCAAAGGCGTAAAGCCTACGAGCTCGTTGGCCCAGCGAGGGTTTGAACTCTGGTGGCTGCCACTACAACCGAGCAACTTAACCACCGAACCACGCCTTTATCAGCAAAGATATATAAATAATTAAATATATATATATTTTAACAATTGTTGTATCCAGTCGTATGTGTATCACACATCTTGAAAATTTGCCATATCCGTATCAGATATTGTATACGTTTCCATGCAACTCTGTATTAAGACATTGGATAGAATGCCATTAAAAGTTGCCAAACATCTAGTTGGAATGGACAGCATTAAGATTGCTCTCATTCAAAAATTAAATCTCAATTCAGTGGAAGAGGTGCTTAATATGGGTATTGGAGAGGTGCTTAATATGGGTATTGGTGGTATTGGCAATACCATAGTTGCCAAGGCCATGTACAATCAAGTTTATGGTGATTTTGACACTGCTTCCTTTGTATTTAATGTCCATGCCACTGCTGCATACGCCACAGGCCTTAAAATTTGCAGAAACAAATTCTTAATATTTAATCAAATATGATGAAAAAGTATACAGTGTTAATCAGGGCATATCTTGGTTCAGAGATTGTTTGGAAGGAAAACATGTGCTTCTTATTTTGGATGATGTGGATGCTGTTGTACAATTGGATGCTTTGGCTGGGGATTGGCTAGCCCTTGGTGGCAGAGTTATTATAACTTCTAGAGACAAACACATTCTCAAAGTTGGTCAGGTCTCATCTGAATGCATTGAGGAGATGAGTGGATTGGAGATAAATAAAGGTCTTCAGTTATTTAGTTGGCACACTTTTCTCAAAGCATCTCCAAGTCCTAGTTACGAAAATCTGTCTATAAGAATGGTGGAAGCTTGTAAGGGGCATCCTCTTTCTTTAAAAGTAATTGGATCCTTCTTGTATGATAAGCAGAATGACACAGGTTGCTAGACAGAAGCTCTTCACAACATTACTCTCAAACCAAACATTTACAAAAGACTCTACATCAGTTATAGTGTTCTTGTGATGTGGAAAAAGAAATATTTTTCTACATTGCTTGCTTCTCCATTGGAGAAGAAAAAGCATGTCCCATTGTTTTCTGGAAATCCTTGTACAAGATGGTAGACACTGCTGTATCTAATCTTTCAATGAAGTTACTGATAAAGATTCATGACAAAGGAGTCTTTGATATGCATGACTGTTTAAGAGATATAGGACAAACCATTGCTGAAAAAGAAATAAGAGGCTACCCATCTATGGGGGGGCTGCCCATTTAAGCACTGTATCCAACAACATCAATTTCTTTCGCCTTCTACTCAAAGCAGGCAATCCACAAAGGCTTAATGTACAGACCTCCTCTTCGCTATCTTCATTTGCAGAAATTGCCCGTTGAAGGCATGTCAAAAGACATACTAGCCATGCTTCCTCCAAGTTTGATATGGTTTAAGGTTGGACCATTGTCCATCTGTAAGTAGGATGAATAGAGTGATAAGGAAGCCATGCCACTCCAGATTTGTGGGTAACATTCTGGCAATTGAAGATTATCCAACTAAAAGACTGCCATTACTTCGACAGCCTCTCTATCTCCTTCCTATTTTCACTTCCTAATATACAGCTGCAGCATGTCATGATTCTCCCTGTGGCACTGTTTTCTGTATAAGAAAAGGGAAAGAAAATGGTTTAAATTGTTGATTATTGGTAAATAATTGACAATATGAAATTGGGATAATTGACTATTCCAAATATCAATGACTTTTGGTAAGTATGACCATGGATATTATTGATTGGAACTTGTATGGTGGACCATTAATACCTATGGTCATGATACGATTCTCTATGTTATGTATTCAGTGACCAGGGACGAATACTGCTGATTCCACTTTGGAGGGCTGTGCAGGTATTTAACCGGATTCTGAAACATTCACTGATTGTGAAATGTTGATTTCTAGGTTGACCAAATGCACAATTTTGGTTGCAGAGGGTTTACGTGTGACAAATCCTAAAATGTTGAGGTCAGGACTTCGACTAGAGGACAATAGCCCAGGCCCTACCAACAGCATTAGGTGTCAGAGTTAAAAGGACCTAAAATTATGCCACCTAAATTATAAAATTCTTCAGCAACTATTAAAATTAAATTGTGTATTTAGAAATCAAGCCCAAAATAATAACCTAAGCTATTTAAAAAGGATACTAAACGCAGTTTCATGGAAATGGTTACAGTATCAAATTCAAATACGGTATCAGATACAAATACCGCAAATTTTCAAATTCTTCAGCAACTATTAATATTAAATTGTGTATTTAGAAATCAAGCCCAAAATAATAACCTAAGCTATTTAAAAAGGATACTAAATGCAGAGTTTCATGGAAATGGTTACAGTATCAAATTCAAATACAGTATCAGATACAAATACGGCAAATTTTCAAGAACCCATGAATACACATGCTGCTAGATATGACAATTATAGAAATATACATATATTCAATTATTTATATTTCTAAGGGTAGAGGATATAACTTTAGATTACAATATTTATTTTGTTATATTATGTTTGTGCCTCTAGTAATTTTTAATGTGTGTGTGTGTGAGAGAGAGATTCCAAGCTAAGCTCACAACTTCTAGCAATTGAAATACGGAGATGGAAGAAAATAAATGAGTCATACCTGTAAGTGTGAACTGAGGTTGACGATAAAATGCATGTGATGCTTCATTGTCCTTTTTAGATTGGTCGATAAGGGTTGACAAATGGGCCTTTTGCCCTTCTAAATGAGACAAAAGACAACTCATCATTCACAGCCAAGAGTGCAGAATCGAGCACTCAAGATCTTTCAAATAGACATAAGGAAAATAAGAAATGCTTGTTATCCTTGTCTATTAGTATTTTCCGTACCTATTAATACATTACAGCTTGTTGATGACCAATACCAAGGTCATTGAATTTGTGTGCTTCATAGAATTCAACTAGATAATATAGATTGCATCATTAGTGCCATCTTCAATGCTGTCATTTGCTATTTAGAAGTAGACATGGCACTGGAATGTGTGATAGGAGTTCAAAGATCTGCAATTTTGGGTTTAATCCTCTGTTTTTCTTTCTATCCTTAATAAGTCTTCCTCTTGAGATCCAGCTCTAAGATGGAACAATACAAGCCTCCCACAACTAAACTTGGCTTCCAAAGCAATAAGAGGTATCATGTGTTTTTGAGTTTCAAGGAAGAAGATATGAGAAAGACTCTGGTTGATCATCCCTTCCAAGCTCTCTCCGCTGCAGGACTGAATGTCTTTTTAGACAGTCACAAATTGGAAAAGGGGGAAAGGATTGGGTTGAGCTTGGAAAGAGCAATCAAGACCAGTGTCATTCGCATTCCTATATTTTCCAAAGGCTATGCAGACTCACCATGGTGTCTCAAAGAGGCCGCTGCAATGTTGAGCACCCCTGGCTTGATTATTCCTCTCTTTTATCATCAGCCTATCCAACACAAGTTATATATCCTGAAAAGGACTCCAGTTCCTATAACCAGTCATTTCTCAAACATTATGGCCATTCAATCAATAGTAACACCTAAGAGAAGAGATTGATGGGTGGAACTCAGGGCCTAAATTTGACGGTCGACCTTGCCTGTCAATCAATTTTAAATTTTTTTTGTGATGGTCGTCTATTTGAAGTTGCCTTTCAACTATTAAAACATACCTATTTTAGAAAAATATATATAAGAATAATTACATAGAAAATTTGACAGTTTACCTGAAATCTTACCTTTCAAGTGATACAGTCTTCCTAAAATTTTTATTGTATTTTACTGCTAAAATGACTAAATACGGCCATACGGCCATCAAATTTAGGCCGTGTGTGGAAGCACGCCATTCAGAAGATCTGCTCTCGCTCAGGCTGGTCCATGGATATAACTTAGGTGTGAGTAATGAGCCTCACTTTCTGCTTGACTTTCTATATTTTTGGTTAATTATTTCATGGTTGCCGCTGGATAATAGGTGAGATATGTGCCTCCACCCAAATATTTAGGTAACGGGCTTGGGAAAAATGTAGTTAGTTACTGAAACAAAATGAATCTATCCTTATAAAATATGGGCCCCGGATTTTATTCCTATGTTGCAGTTACTGAAATAAAATGAATCTATCCCTATAAAATCTTAAGCTAAGGAGGAGACTAAAAGTTTTCCGTGACTTTTATTTAATTTATCCCTATAAAATGTAAGACCTCAATTCTACCCTCCTATTCCTTCAGTTTTTGAAATATAATTATTTAATTTTAAAACTTTATTTTAGATTGACATGTTAAGAACCATAGCTTAAATTTAATTTTTTTGGTTTGCTTTTCTGTATTTTTGGTTTGGTTAAATTTTTTATATGGAAAGTTGTGAATGAAATAAAATACAATATCATAATCAGAAGCTCAGCTCTACAGAGTCACTTGGTTCGGGAAACAACCAACCCAGAAACCCTACGAGTGGACCCCCCCCCCCCAAAAAAAAGCCAAACCCTTGGCTATAAAAATAGAAGAACAGTTACTTGTTAATTATTTTGAATGAGACATTGATGCTCCACTGAGCGCCTCTGTCCAGCTGTTTTTCAAATATAATTATTTAATTTCGAGACTTTGTCTCAAATTACTGTCCAGCTGTTTTTCAACAAATATAATTATTTAATTTTGAGACTTCATCTCAAATTACCATCCAGCTCTTTTTCAAATATAATTATTTAACTTTGAGACTTCATCTCAAATTAGCAAGTCAATAAATTTTTAAGACTGATTAGCAACTACTTTTGATGTTGTATTGTATTAAATTTTTATAGATTGTAAATGAGTACTTCAGGATTAAACTGTGTGATAGTTTTTCCCTCAACCTTTCGGATCACACTCCATGATCCATCAGGGGAATAGAAAGCAAGAGAGGAGAAATAGAATGATTAAAACTGGAACTTAAAACCTCTTATAAAATGCTATAGGCTTCTCTATTGAAGAATCATAATATATACAAAGGAATGTTTTATTTTCAACTTTTCTCTTTCATATTAAAGGTGAGCTTTATTTTCCAACTTTTCTTCGAACCCTTTGCAGAGAAGTAGAATAAGGATAATAAGTCGTAGTTTTGCAATTTCTATTGACCTACTCTGGTCATGTTACTAAGTCGGCTATCGCAGCTTCAAAGCTCGGCTAATAAAGACGGTGATGAATGACATGATTAAGACAGAGTTGCTGGATACTTCCTAAACCCTGTCTGGATATACGTATCCAAGTATTGGATACTTGATACTGATATGATACAACTGTATCCAGACGTATCCATAAACGAGCCTATATTTGGGCCGTATCATATACATTTGGATACGGCACCACACTATTTGGTGCCGTATCTGGCTTAGGGTTTATAAAAATAATAGACATCAGATTTCCGCAGTCCGTGATAGACATCTTGAGTGTTTCAGAATTTAAGAGGTTTTTGATCCATCATAGGAAGAAGAGCTTGGATTATATACCAAAACTTGCAAACAAATTTTTAAAAAAAGAATTGTACACAAGGCTTGGATTATATACCACTTTTCTTATGCCCAATTTTTTTTTTTTAAGCTCTTGAAAATACTTTCTATTCAGAGATGATAAAACAACATTTTGTCATTAGGTCCCTGCTAAATCTTTCCATCACCTACACTTGTACCAAATCTCTGGTGCCCAATGATTCTTCAGAAATGGGAACTGCTTAGGGCGATGGATATTAAAGAGGGCTGATGGACAATTAGGTGGGCTTGGAGTTTGGTAAATTTTGCTTAAACATTTTGATGTGTAACACATGGGATTAGCTAGTCTTTCTTGCCATTCCCTGATGCATAAATTAAACTGTATTTAATATGAATTTGTAGCAGAAAAGTTTGTTATTGTTCTTTATCTAGAAGAACAAGAATCAAAGTGCAAAAAAATTGTTTAAGACAGCACCTGATATCCAAACAAACCCTGGAAATTCTTGCTTCCAGAGTCTGCAGGGTACCATTCTACTGCACGCTTGTGGATTAGGGGTCACATAACAACCCAGGAGACAATTGCCCCAAACATAATAGAACCTGCACGAAACAGTAAACAGCATTAGCCCCTTAGGAATCTATAAAAATAACGAAAGACGGAGAAATTTAAATTTGATTTTCACAAATCAAAGAATAGCAAGGGCTGCCGTGCAGCTGCAGTCCCTGCCTCACTGCAAGAATTTTTTTGTGCAAAGTAGCTCCTTAGTTCAATTCTAGTTCGAATCGGAGGAGGGAGGTTGAGTAGTAACAGGTTGCCCTAGCAAGCATTCATAAGTAGGAATGGGGTAGTCCCTATCCTACCAGCCGGGGTTTCTAAATATAGCAGAATTTAAATGTACTTTAAAAATAGTTAGCACCGCAGGTGGAAAAGGGCACATAAAGACCAGAAAGATTCAGCATTTGTAGATAATCTTAATTCAAGGTGCAAGTATCATTGTCCCTTGTAAATTTCCATGTCGGCTGCGTAAAATCTGTTAATGTTGTTTGATGTGCCAAAGGGAGGCTTGTGAAAGCTAATACTCAAATTGGGAAATAAATATGTTTAAAGCTGAATTAATTCTAATTACAATGATAAGCCCACCTCAATCTAGGCTCACAATTGGCCCTTCATTACATCACATTATATTCTAGAATGTTTAGAATTAAAGAGAAAGATAATAATCCAATATATACTGTATAACTTTTTGATTTCTTATAAAACCAGCATTATTACTGCACATAAAGATAAATTGATAACAGTGTTTATTGCACCTTTTAAGCTTTCTGAATTCTTCTTGTATTTAAGTCTCTTCTGGATGTGAAGTGCTAAAATATTACTAGTCAGCTGGTGAATCAAATTAAAACAGTTCAGTTTAAGTCTAGTTGTATCCAACTTCTTTGTTTCAATCAGCCACCATAGATCTGCAGGCTCCTCAGCTCTCTGCCCAGGACTATCCCATTTTCACACCTGTAGGTGCTTTATTTTACTTGGATCTTAGTGCTTCTTGCATATTTTGTAATCCTCTAAAATGGTGTATGGCTGCAACTTCTAAAAGTTGTTAGGAAACTGCTTGATAAGGTGTCTATTTTATATAATAAGAGCATAAAGCCTGTATTAGCTGCATTTAGTTTTGAACCTTACATATGTGCATTGTATTAGTATCCTACACTCTCTAGTTATATATAGAGTTGTATTAGTATGTATGTGTTCAACCAAATTGCAAACAGGTATAAAAGAAAATAATCTGGAAGCAATTTTGTTGATAATGTCTGGACATTGAGTGGTAGATTGAAATTGGTTTTTTATCTTTTATTTTACCCTGGAATTAATTAGCATTCTTAGGGAAACCGGGATTGAGTTTTCCTAGACGTGGGTAGGACTGCTATTGACCTGGAGAAAATTACATTGTTAGTTTATAGTGTAAGCTAAAGCCATCTGGGTTTGGATGTTGGATATTCTTCTCATAATCATGAGAGTAAGTTTCTCACTGAAGATTCCGTTTTGGTGTTTGAGTGTGCATTTGCAATTACAAATAAAAGTACACAAATTCCATGAAACACCGAGATGTTTCATGGTTAGGCTAAAATTGATAATCACACATGAACTTTTCAGTTCATGATTCTTTTATGGTTTCCATATTTTGTCCTAAACTACTTTTTTATATCTTACAGACAAACGATGAGGAAACAGTGCCTGTCTACCAGCAAATTCAATTGAGCCCAAGGTGAAAGTCCTTGAACTGGGATGAAGGACAAGAAGATGAGGTTGAAAGCATATGTACAGACAAAGGAAGCCCTTTGGTTGCTGCAAGAAGACCCTCAGGGTTTTTTAGTAGAGGACTTTTTTTTTCAACAACAGAGCAATCTCTAAGCACAAGTTCCTCAACTCACCATGTTGCTGGTTTGCTGACTTCCTTAGGAAATAGTAATCTCCAACTGTCGAGACTTAATGAAATTGATGGCATTGACAGGAAAAGAACACCAAATGAGGTAGAGAGTAGCGTTTCCTGGAATGGATGCAAGCCTGCAGCTCTTGGTAGAGAAAATACAGCTGTGGTCCCTTTAACAGAGTCCCAAGATGTGGTAGAGTTGCCTCGAAAGGACAAAGCTAGCAATAATCTATTCAAATCTTGGCTAGAAAACAAAAAACAAAGCCAATGGGAAGAAATTGCAATGGACCAATGAAAAAATAGTGAGCCAATTTGAATAGTTGAACTGTAGAAAACAGATAAAATAAAGACTTCCTTGTCCTCATCTAAATAAGGTTAGTGGCTCAAAAGAAAATTTATCACCCGGAATCTGAACGGAGATTCTGGTTTTACTGGAATCTGAACAACACCAAGATTGTCCGGTTCATATGAAGAGGAGGTAAATTTAAATGACATATAGAGGTGGCTTGAACTTGAACTTGCAGATATGCCAAAAATTACACTAAGTTTTCAAAACCAACAATTGAACCAACATTAGCCACCTACAATTAAACTTGCATTCTGCAAAACTATCCTAAATTATTCATAATCCATCCAGCACCAGCTACACTAGAACCAACCATGCAAATTGGTAAAATATCCAATATTTTTCGAAACCCACAACTGAACTAGCATTAGCTACCTACAATCAGCCTTCCAGATTAGCTAATTAGATATAAACTTGCAATATGTAAGAATGCCATGAAATTTTCAAAACCTATATTGACCAAAAGATAAATCAGTGGCTATGCTATGCAAATTTCATATGCCTAATATAAAAAATAGACCTGATGATATCAGCAATACATACAACAGCTGGGTAGCAGATTGAAAACATAAAATCACATTTTAGGTCACTGACATCAATTACAGATGTTGACAACAGTAGGCTCATAGATGTCAAAACAGAGCCTCAAACAAGTTTTCTTTAATTAGGTAGATACAAACTGCAAATGGATCGTTTGCAAGAATACTACTCAGACTATGCTTTGATGGATTCCCATACGCTACTTAAAAGTTTCTAAGGCCTTTTCAGCAAAGCCATGTTGAACATACCCTACAATCATGGCATACTGTACAAGCAAAACAATTATCAAGCTCATCATGTACAAGTATTGTGTAGCAAATACATAGGTATAGAGCAACAAATACAGTGAGATAATGGTACAACCTTTTATTTGGTGATACAAAGTGAAATGTAAATAAAACATTGGCATACTTTTCAATATTTTTAGTTCAGTGTAGTAATATCATGGTGCAGCAAATGAATATAGGATGCAACAATGTTAGGTTAAAAGAATGTATAAAGGGGGAATTTGCCATGTAAATTGATATAGTGCATAACATGTATCAAGAAAGAGGGATAGCATACAATGTGAGCAAATATTGAAGCTTCCAGCTTAACCATTGAAAATGGTGATACAATTGACAAACATATTGGCAGGCTTACAAACAATCCATTTACAATATAGGAATCAAGATCAGACATAATGTGCAAAACAGCAGCTTAAGTCCCTGCCAAATGCTGCTGAAACTACATGCAAGAAACAGGCTGGGAGAACGGAAACAGTCAAAGGTAAAAATAAAATTCATGAGAAAAGATGTTTCCCCAATACTAGAGAGTCATGCAAAGAAAGAAGGCTAAGATCAATGCCAATGTTAATTTGCAAAATTGTTTGGCAGCAAGAGCACTCTTAGAGCTAAAGCTTTGACAACTAAAGAACTAGCTGCTAACATATGTCATTGTTCACTGTTTTCAGCCTCAAATATTTCTGTAGGCTATATAAAGTTTGACTTGCTTTCTAGTGCTCCGCAAGGCTCACTTTTTCTTGGCATGAGATTGTTTTCATTTAGATTTTTTGTTTTTTTGAGTTGCTGAAATCTTCCATGACCTTACAAAGGGGGGCCTTGGCTATTAGTCCAACACACCAAATCCAGCTGCTATTCTTTTGATCCATGGTAATAAAAGAGGATAATCCTGCACTTTCTTCACACTTACTCCGTGCTTGGCTTGAATTTCTAGCACACAAAAGCAACATGATGGCCTTGGTACCATATAAGATTTATTATAGATGCACATTTTACATTAATATCGTGCTGCTATATATAAGCCAACAACTGCATAACAATGCAAAAATAAACAAATAATGTAACTTGGTCATAATAGGTGCAACTCTTTATCTAATATAGCATAATTTAACAGCAATTAGCTTACCTAAGCAATGCTGAGATCAACACTCTCGCATTCAACAAAATGTAATAGGTAGAAGAATTTATAATTGTAGGACCATAGTAGACTAGATACAAGCAAAATGGATTTGATGAAAAGGCTTTTAAAACTTCCAACGTAGTCCTGGCTAGCATATACCCTACCTGTGCCAAAATGGGGTTTCTGGAACATGCAAATGCAGCTTGTGAACACAGCTGATTTGTTGAAAAGGATTAGAAACTTTTAAGCAAATGGTAATAACATCTGCTCTTATGCCCTTTGCCAACACATTTCTTAGCTATGCCAAAATGAGATTGTAAAACTCTTGTTTGTAATGCATTGATTGCAGCAAATGCACATAATGGATTTATTAAAAGGTTTTAGAAACTATATACAAATGCATCTGGCAACTATTAATTCAATTTCCATGACCTTTGTTAATATTTCCCATGCCCTAGTAGATAGCCAAGCTAAGTCTCATCCCCGAGCTAGCATCCTCTCTGCCTGTGCCAATATGAGTGTCTTGGAACAGGGTATGGACGTCTATAAAAGCATAATAAAATGTTGTTGCAGCCACCCACACAGAAAGATGTCTGGCTAGCATATACCCTACCTGCGCCAAAATGGGGTTTCTGGAACATGCAAATGCAACTTGTGAACACAGCCGATTTGTTGAAAAGGATTAGAAACTTTTAAGCAAATGGTAATAACATCTGCTCTTATGCCCTTCCCCAACGCATTTCTTAGCTATGCCAAAATGAGATTGTAAAACTCTTGTTTGTAACGCATTGATTGCAGGAAATGCACATAATGGATTTATTAAAAGGTTTTAGAAACTATATACAAATGCATCTAGCAACTATTAATTCAATTTCCATGACCTTTGTTAATATTTCCCATGCCCTAGCAGATAGCCAAGCTAAGTCTCTTGGTCCAGAACCTTTGTGAACACTACTTGCATCAATGGTAGAATCAGGCCGATTCCTACAGAAGCTGAGATTGTATATACATATCCCAAAAGAAAGTGGATTGAGCTTATCGCTCCCTGTGTAGTGTTACTAGAATGACTGAGGCCCAGCAGAACAGCACTGAAGGTTAGCAAAACAAAGGAATTAAGAACATAAGGACCAATTTTCTGTCCAACCATTAGACATGCAAAAATTGCGTTGAAAGCTAATTGGGTTCTCTCAAAAGCACTGCTCTTATGCTGAACGTTTTGACATTCAACAGCCAAGTTACCTGAATGATGGATATCTAAAAAAATAAATTCACAACCATCATAAGATTCATGAAAGATCAAGAGTGTTTACGCTATGAAAATTCCTTAGATAATGTACTTCTTTCTCCTTTCAAAGTCTTAAGAATGGGTGGTATTTAAGTAGGGAACACAAATAATTCAACCAAATGTCAATATAAAAGAAATTAGGTAAAAAAAAATAGTCCAGTAGAAAAGCAGAGAGGGAGGGGAGCATACAAAAAAAGTTGCGTTAATGTGTTCTAGAGTGATTCTCATTTCGTTTTCATTCTGTGCCATGTCCAGAAACACGTCAACAAGTCCTTAGTATGGTCTTTCTGGTCCTGATTTCTGCTCTTTAACTAGTAACTCCCTATTTTTCAGTAACTAAATCTCTCTGCCCTAGTTTCTTTCCGTAACTAAATCTTTCTACACTAGTTTCTTTGGAACACTATCAGTTATGGAACCTACATTTAAAACAAAATCCTCTCACCTAACCCTTAAAAAAAGCTAGAATTGCTAAATTTCCTTAAGAACAGCTAGAAGAGCTAAATTTGAACCAAACTACCAAAGCTACAAATGAATTATGGAAACTTTCAGCTGAAAATAATCATAAACCCTACATCATATTATTGGTCACTAGAAAGAAAAAAAAAAAAACCAATTTATCTTTCACCAATGCACAAGCTCAATTAAAACTGGAACTAGTCGAACTAAATATTTGCTCTAAAAGAGAATAAAAAAATTTACCCTCGCTTTAAGGTTTCTGTTACATGTTTCTCACCTTAAATGCTAGCATAATAATTTCTCCCGCAATAACTTCAATAATTAATATGCTGGAAATTTTTATTTTCTGAAATGGTAAATTTCAGATGAATGTTCTGTCACTTTAATTTCTTCATAACAGAGGTGTTGATGAGTGGAAGAGCGTGGCTGCTTGTTCAACCATTTTCCATGAGAGATGCCTGTGTATACTATACCCCTTTGTTCAAGTTTGTGCAAGTTCTTTTATGGTGTTTTACAACGATCCCAAAAACAATTTGAAAAAGATTTCCAGGACGAAGGCCCCCGTGTGAGCTTGATAGAAATGCTTGAGTTTCTTCTTGCGAGCTGAAAAACAAAACCAAGCAGAAGCAACCGGCTGCAGAACAGCGAAAAGAACAGATTTATTCTGCCATGCAGGACAGCGTCTGTCTAAAAAGACTTAGAAAAACCACAAACGCTTCTTCTACATCAGTGTTTGCAAGGGAAAACGGGCCACACGCGTCCATGCTGGAACCCATGAGAACATGCAAATCTCGAACCAGCCCCGAAAATCTAAAAACTATCTCAACTAAATTGCCAATGGGCTAAAAAATTGCCAATGCTACTTAGGTTTAATTTTGATTATTGTCATTGCACAGATATCAACGGGAAAATAATACCAAGGATAGACTAAAAAGCTTAGGCTAATTTCGATTATAATACTTGCACAAAGTCCAATGCCCAAAGAAATGCTATTACTGTGAAAACAAACTTAAGCTAATTTCGATTATAACACTTGCACAAATCCAACGCCGGCAGGGACTAACAAACAGATGATGAATGGAGCAAAATACAAATTGAACAGTAATTCAGCAACCAAAGGATCATACGTGTTTTTGAATGCATTCCAAGACTAGGAAATTTGTCAAGTAGAAAATAGAAAATGTCAGAGGCTGTTGAAGCTTAACACTGTCTACCTAGGTAGCATTCCTTAATAATTCTTCCAAAGCACCAAAGCGCCATTCCGTAGATTACATATTTATACTAATCTTGTGACGAACTAGTAAGCATGGTTTTCATGAAGTACCCATTATGGTGATTAACTGCACAACATTTTAACAAATATGCTTCCCGAGCCAGCATGTTGAATCAACATTTCAAGGCACGTGTCAAATGGTGGCAATATAAAATTTACACTTAGCAATCGTTGATGGTTGTTGATAAAGAATTGAGTGACTTCACCTAAATGCCAATTAAAAAAATTATATGAAAATGACAATCTCCATATTTAAATTAAAAAATGTTCTACACATGAAAGGTTTTAAAAGGGCTACAAAATTATTTAAAAACAAGAGACACATTGTGTGAGGTTCCTCCTAAGGTTGAATGTTGAATTTGACTCTGTGCAACTGTAGCAATGTCAATGTCGCAACATTGCACATTCTGCTTATTACATATAGCAACTACTCTTTGTAGCATCGTAAAATGTGTACACTACCATTCTACCCTTAGTTTAGCTCCTAGATGAGCCTCAAATGTTTACGCTTGTTAATTAGGATATATTTTAATACCTTTTTAGCATTAAGCGTGTAAGAAGACTTTAACTGCCCCTTTTTCGGAGTTGAGTGGCTAAAGGACCAGGGTGCCCAAGTGCTCTGGTCCCTCCTTTAGCCCTACCCGAAGTTTGTGCCTTGTTGGCTTAGGCCCTTTGAGACATTCCTAATGTCGGCCTTATGTGGTTTAATTCTCTAGAATTCAACAAGAATGCATATAAAAGTAAGTTAAGCTATTCATTTATATATACCTACGCTCTTGCTAACCCCTTTAGAATATTCTTATGTTCTTCTATGCTCTACATTTTGCTATCAAGCTCTCTCTTGTCGATTATTGCTATGGCATTAACATATTGCAAGTCTTGTGAAGATCTACTTGGCAACACCAACTTCTTGAGTCAAGTTGTGATGCCTTCTACAAGCTTACAAGAGACTCCATGCTCATGGTGACTTCATTCCTTTGTGCTTTACTTTAGCATTCCATTCTACTTCGGATTTGTCTCTGCCCTCCAAGGGCAAGCACTCTTCATCAATCATATTTACTATTGTGGAGGTGGAAACACCATTCACGTGGCTTGACTGAGGCAAGCTCCTATATAGCACCCAACCATTTTCCCTTCTTGCATGTGTGCAGGTCTAACGAACAGGTTTCGAGAGGTGACATCCAAGAAGATTGAAGAACTTGTTGGTACATACCTGACGAAGTTTACAATTTCTAAAAACCTTGACTCAGGTCCAAGGTGCCCAAGTGCCCCTACCTGAGCTTTCTGACCTTCGAGAAAAGGCTCTGAATTGTCTTTTGATCTCTGTTATTACTTTTGTTGTTGGGTTTTAGGTACTGACAGACTTTTGTACCCAAATCTTTGCTAGCTAGGGTTTTGTGTCTTGATCCTGGCTTAATTGGTTGGATTTGGGTTAACCACTTCTCCATACAACAAAAGGGCAAGATCCTTGTAGTTTGTCTCTCCTTCCAGGGTAGTAGCCAAGCTCAGTTTGTGCCCTAAATGTAATGTAGAAGAGGGTTTGACCTAGTTTGACCTCATTAAGCTAGTCTCCCCTTTTCTATACATTACATTTTGGTGAACCCATTGATTCTTGCACTTTGGCATCCTTCTTGCATCAGATCTAAGCTATTTGTTGCCCTATATCTGATTAGATTTCATTCATTCATCATTATATAGCTTAATGTTGCATAGTTATATAGCTTAATTTTGCATACTTTCATCATTGGAGTTTGTAAAAACCTTGCATTTTTGGAAAATTTAGCTAATCTTCAACCAAGGCTTTCCAAATTGGCGTGTTGTTGCAGATCTTGTTGCATTATTGGATTGATTAAAGGGATTTAATTTTTTGTACCTTACCATCCTGTCTATTTTAGAGCATGCTTTGCATATTTGCATTAAAAAAAGTGAAAAAATCAAGCATTTTAGGCTTGCAAAAAGGCATATTAGCGCATTGTTTTTGTTGCATATGTTGTAAATCATCATAGAAAGGTTTAAATCTCTAATTTTTGCATCAGATTTGATTCATATTATAGTAGATAACCATTTCATAGTGTTGTACCTTATATTTGAAGCTCTCATTTGCTAGGGTTTTGTTGAAAAAGTGGTCTTTTTGAAAACCTAGTCAAAATTCCAAACCTAGGGTTTGTACTCAAAATCTTGTTTCAGATTTTGGTGTTGTTATAAATGTTTTAAATATGATCTTGCATTTCTATTTCATTTCATATATTTCATTTGTGTTAAAAAATAAGGCTTGCATAAAAAAAATTGTCTAGAAATGAATATTTAAGATCTAGGGTTTGGTGCTAAAACCCTAGCTAATCTTGCATTTATCGCATCCTTATCAAAGGCATAATTAATTGTTGCATTTAAGAGGATACATTATCTAGGCACTTCATTTGCACATACTACACATCCTACATTTGCAAGACTTAGTAGTTGTGGTTACCAAGAATTTCACAATTTTTGGAAGCCCTGCTTCTCTCACACTTGTAGATCCCTATGTGATATCTTGTTTTCATCTTAGTGGTACTTTGTTAATAAGTAGATCTGAACATATATTGTTGTTCCAAGACATTTCATTATGGCATCTTCATTTTGTTTCTCTTTGATATCTTTGCATGCATATATCAAAGATCTTGAGCACTTTTACAAATTCATTAATATGCATCCTTATATTTTAAATATATATAAAGACTCTTTATACGAAATCCTTGGTTGCATATCTAATTTTGATAGCTTCATAACCCTCATGGGTGAGTACCCTTCAATATTAGAAGATCTAACTGAATTCATCTCCATGAATAGTCATGAGAAGGATGACGGTGATAGTTCTTCCCCTATTTTTATCATAGTACATGAGGTTCCTAAGGCTCATCCTAAGGATCTTCCACCTTTGCTTGAATATTCAAGTACCTCAGACATCACTAAGAATGTGAAGACCTTTAATCTTCCTACTTTTCTTGAATGTTCAAGTACCTTGGATATCACTAGGGATGTGAAGACCCTTGGTATGTCTCCTTCGGTTGTATGTTCAAGGCCCTTGGACACTACCGAAGATACAATCATCAACAACTTCCTTAACAACATTTCAAATGCTCTCCCTTCTAAAGATGAAGAATTGGTGGATGAGGAGAGGTCTTTCATATTAAATCCCTTGGGGATGGATGTTGAGCCTAATCAAACTAAAAATAATGTTAATTCAATCATCATTAATAGACTTATTCCATCCGCTAAGGGGATAGTGGATAAGTGTACTAATGTTCCTCAAATTATTGTGCATGAGACACCTAATATAACTACTTGCTTCAAACTAGTGATAATAGTTCAAGGTGCTCAAGGTGTGTCGCAATCTCACTACGATGTGGTTTCTCACACATACAACACCCATAACAACAAGCAAAGTAAACAAGCACCACAAGTGTCAGTCTCTCTTCCACCTTCTCAACCTATCCTACCTCAAGCACCTCATCATCCTTTGCATATTGGTAAAGAATATGATCTTGTTGAGCAACTTCACACTACTCTGGCTAAGATCTCTCTATGGGAATTAATATGTAAACATCACCTGCATACCATGGAATGCTCCAAGAAGCTTTACAAAAGGTGATTGTCCCACCCGTTGTTCAGCTGAATGATGTAGCATCTTTGTTTAGTTGTATGCACACAACATCTGATATATTATTTCAACAACATGAAATACCTCCTATATAGATCCAACAACAAAATGAGCCTCTGATGATATATGTGTTATTCAATAAAAAGAGGATAAGGCAAACTATGATTGATGGTGGATCCGGTCTTAATGTTTGTGGAATAGATTTGTTGCATAAACTTAACATTGATGAATCTTCAATCCAGCAAGATAAAATGACACTTCATGGCTTTGATAATGTCGATAGGCAATCATTAGGTACCATTACCTTACCTCTTAAGGATGGACCCGTGACATTGCCTACCCTTATTCATGTCATGCTTAACACTCTTTCATACAACCTTCTTTTGGGTAGGCCATGGATTCATGCCATGGGGGAAGTTCTGTCTACCCTTCATCATTCCATAAAGTTCATTTTTCAAAATAAAGTACATACAATTGAAGCTAATACAACTTTGGATAGTTGCTTGAAAATAGAAGCAAGACATCAAAATCCCTTGCGTAGTTTGATCCCTTCTTCAATACTACCCTCCACTACTAACAACAGTTTTGGTCAGGATAGTGTTGGTCCTTCAAATGCATTTTTCAATGATGACTAGGGTTCATTAGATGTTACACCCTCCTTCATAGGTGAGTATAAAATCCCACCCTCACACCCTAAGACCTTGAAGGTGAATACAATTTCTTCAACATGATCACATCCGCCTTCTACAAGAATGGCGACTGCTTGTGACAAGGTATCATCTCAGGAATTATCTAGTTATGAATCATGTCGTAATGAAGTGGTCTCTTTAGATTTCAACCCCCATAGGATGGTTGAAACAAAGTGTGACCCTCCTCACCATGATAGAAAAACTAAGGATCCTTCATATTCAATAACTAATCATGCTTCTAAAAACAAACCTGGCCTTATGACCACTCTTCATCCTTCGGTCTTAGTTATGGGTGTGGATTTAAAATTCTTGAAAAACTCGAATATAAAAGAAATGGGTTAGGACATCAAGAACAAGGAATTAAGGTACCTATGGAACCGACACCACACTTGTCTTAAGTAGGTTTGGGTTTCCAGCTTTCTCTTGCGTTGTCTCCACCATGTCCTCAAGAAAAAGATGAAAAGGAGTTATTACATGCGTCTCGAGAAATACAAAGACCGCCTACTTCGGTAAATGATACAATTGAATCTAATAAAAAAGGATTGTTTCCCACTCCAATATATCATATGTTATCTCAACAAGATTGTGTATTGTTGAGTCTTCTTAAAGATAGCTTAATCACTCTTCCTCCTCTTAAACATAGAAAAATTCATAAAGATAGTAATCTAAAACAATATTGTGCATATCATTGAGTGCTGGGCGATTCCACTAATGAATGTCAACTCTTGAATAGCAAAATTAAATATCTTCAAACAAGGTTTGGCTCTAGCACTTCTCAAAATACTTCATGTAATCCCTATAGTACCTTGACTTTCTAAAATCCATGTGGCACCTTGTAGCAATGCTCGGCATCATACCATGACTACACAAGCCATAGTGTATCATGCTTGTAAGCATCGTCTCAATTCCCTCTCCTCAGGGGCAACCCCTTGTGATGATGTAGCTTCTTGTAAATACATCTCTGATGAACGTGTGCTTTTTGAAAGCCCTCATGCTTTGTTCATTCTTTTTTCTCACTCTACCTTAAAGACAATTGCTCCCTGAAAGGAGTTAGCAATCACTTTAAGGTGAGGGCATATATCAGACTATGAACCTTACCTTCTTCTTTCTTGTTGATCATCTTAATCTACTCTCTCTTTAAAAGGATTACGAAAAATTGGGAAACAAGATCTTGAGTCATCTTGTTTCTCCTAAGTTGAAGCTCCTTGCATGATTGGGAGAAGGGTTGCGCCACCAACTAGAGCTTGGCAGTAAGGTTGCTTCACCTTCTTATTCTGCAAGACTTCTCTTGTATGATTGGAAGAAGGGTTGCACCACCAACTTGAGTTTGTTAGTAAGGTTACTTAGCCTTCTTATTCTACAAGGCTTTGTATAATCCCTCTTGCGAGAGGTAGCTTGGTGTATTCCTTTGAGTGGAAACACTTTCCTTTTGAGATGGATTATGTGTGTGATGTGTTTATACTTCTCTTGCTTCTCCTCTTTTCTAGTATCTAACCCCTTAGCATCCTTCTTTATTTTGCATCTTGAGGGATGATACATGATAGCCAAGACATCACTTAGATTGCGATCTCCTTTGTCGTGCTGACTCAAGGTCTTTTTCATAATGTTTTTATATATTCTTATTCTCTATTTGTATTCTATGTGTCTTCTATGTATACTTTGTGTCTTATATGTGTATGTTTTGTGTATACCTTGTGTATTGCATGTATGTGTTGTAATTTCTTAATTATATGCCTTGCATATGCCCTATTTTGTCTCATGTCTTCTTTATGTCAAGCGTGTATGTGATTGAATTATGTTATGTGTCTTTTGTCTATCAATCATCATAGACTCCTAAAATCCTAAACTTGGGGGCTTGATCACCCTTTAATTTTAGTGTCATTCTAGGACCTCTATGTTGTGTTTGAATTATGTTTTCTGCATCCCTTTAGTATGAATTCAAATGTAAGTTCATACCCACACTAAAGTCAGGGCTAAATGTAGCATCATAAAATGTGTACACTACCATTTTACCCTTAGTTTAGCTCCTAGATGAGCCTCAAATGTTTATGCTTGTTAATTAGGACCTATTTTAATACTTTTTTGAGTATTAAGCATGTAATACTTGATTCCAATGCATAGAACTTGAAAAAGAACTTTAAGGCTAGACTAAGAAGACTTTAAGTGCCCCTTTTCGGGAGTTAAGTGGCTAAAAGACTAGGGTGCCCAAGCACCCTGGGCCCTCCTTTAGCCCTCTCTGAAGTTTGTGCCTTGTCGGCTTAGGCCCTTTGAGACATTCCTAATGTCGGCCTTATGTGGTTTAATTCTCCAGAATTCGACAAGAATGCATATAAAAGTAAGTTGATCTATTCATTTGTATATACCTAAGCTCTTGCTAACCCCTTTGGAATATTCTTATGTTCTTCTATACTCTATATTCTGCTATCAATCTCTCTCTTGTGGATTATTGTTGTGGCATTAACTAATTTCAGATCTTATGAAGATCTACTTGGCAACACCAACTTCTTGAGTCAAGTTGTGATGCCTTCTACAAGCTCACAAGGGACTCCATGCTCATGGTGACTTCATTCCTTTGTGCTTTGCTTTAGCATTCCATTCTACTTCAGATTTCTCTCTGCCCTCCAAGGGAAATCACTCTTCATCAATCATCTTTGTTATTTTGGAGGTGGAAACACCATTCATGGGGCTTGACTGAGGCAAGCTCCTAAATAACACCCAACCATTTTCCCTTCTTGCATATGTGCAGGTCTAATGAACAAGTTTCGGGAGGTGACATCTGGGAAGATTGAAGAACTTGTTGGTACAAACTTGATGAAGTTTATAGTTTCCAAAAACCCTAACTCAGGTCCAGGGTGCCCAAGCGCCCCTATTCTGAGCTTTTTGACCTTCAAAAAAAGTCTATGAATTATCTATTGATCTTTGTTGTTACTTCAACTGCTGGGTTTCAGGTACCGACAGACTTTTGTACCCAGATCTTTGTTATCTAGGGTTTTGTATCTTGATCCTAGCCTAATTGGTTGGATTTGGGTTAACCACTTCTCCATACAACAAAAGGGAAAGACCCCTGTAGTTTGGCTTTCCTTCCAAGGTAGTAGCGAAGCTTGGTTTATGCCTCAAATGTAATGTAGAAGAGGATTTGATCTAGTTTGACCTCATTAAGCTAGTCTCCCTTTTTCCATACATTACACTCTCTATAATCATTAGTTCCTATTTGTTTGTGTCAAAGAGCAATAAAGAACATGAAGCAAATGCATCAAGCTTTGTAGGTGGCAGATACAATGAAATTGAACCAATAAGACTCAAACAACTGCATAAAACAACCACAATTTAGGTTTTGGAACACACATATGTGTATATGTTATGTTTACATTTGTATGCACACCTTGGTATTCTTTCCAAATTATTCAATGAAAAAGTGCATTTAATAATTTAGGAGGTAAAATATCAAAATGTACAAAGGTCGTTCAACTACTTAGTTGGCAAAATATCAAAATGCATCTGCAATTTCACAATGCATGAAACTGAAGGTAGTAGCTTCACACAAAAAATGTGCTTGTGTGAAACGTAATTACATAATAGAATATGTAGATTTGAACAGCTAAAGTATCGAAGATTATGCAAGTAAAATGTTGAATAAATCGACAATGGTAAAATCGTCTGGTGGGATATAGAAATTGTATTCACGTGAAAATATAAAGCAGTTTTGATAAGTAATTATATGGTTGAACTATTTGTGATGGTTTATAACATACATGTGACATAAATTTTGTCTTGCAATTATTTGCAATAGGCCTTAGTCTAACATAGGAAATGATAGAGTGTCCCAAATTAGAGATGCATTTTTGGGAACCCTATGTAAGGAGTTGAGATGAAAGCCAATAAATAGGAATCTATTATTGCGTGACTTTGTTATCCACTTGGTGCCTGTGAAATGTGTACAAAGATGGTTGTAAGCATATTATGTGTAAAGAGTGAGCAATTAATTAGTGAAATGTGGTATTTATAATAAACGATAAAAGACATTGTTATGGAGGAAAGATAAATTTTGTTACATGAGTAAGATTCTTTATTGTTTTGGTTCAATGTGAATTGCCTTTTTGCAACAAAGCCCGCATGGAAGAAAACACCCTCAATATCGATGTAGCTTAAATTAATACTAAACCTTATCAAATTGCTATGATTTAATGATTTTTCTTCCAAAAGAAAAATAGTTGCTTAACAAGAGGCCAATAATTTGTTTTATGAAAACAAGAAAAGCAAATGATGATGCAAATCTGCAGCTTAAAAAGTCGCATGATGTGGATTGTTCACATGTAAACATCTCTCCTTCAAAGTCCAACATTTAACTAAGTCAATTGTTAAAATAAAAAACAAATTAGCAGGGTGTTGTTAAGCAACTATTTTTATTTTAGAAGCATGATTAAATCATAGCAATTTGATCATGATTAGTATTAATTTAAGTTGGATCAATATTGAGGGTGTTTCTTCCATGCATGAAATTTTAGTGAAACATGTCGTCAATTAACAAAACATAATGTAAATAACGCAAAACTATCTATTGTTTTTAAGCTCCAAAGGGAGGGGATTGTTTAAATTTTAGTGGATTTTAAAATTAATGGTGACATTGTATTAGCAATTGATTGTATGTAGTGATATGCAAGAACAAACCATGACGTAAAGGAATTTGTTGAGTTATCAACATTTCAAGAAGCAAATGAATTTAAAATGCAATGATTTTGCACTAGTTTGTTAACATTGCTTTAGTTTGCATCAACTATGTAATGAAAATGATCATTTGCCAACTATGTTGCATCTTAATTTCTTATTTGCCACCTCATCCTTCTATCAGAAGCTTACCCATCTCAAGACAGATGACTCTAGATTTAAGATAAATAGCTTTATGTGTGCCATGCAGGTAAAACTAGACTCATTGCTATTAACCGTCTACATATGGATAAATCACAGCTAGATGCTAGAAATGCTTGCCTTCACTAGGTGGCTATGGTGTGCAAATTGTTTGTTATTAAAGTTACGTATCATTTTTAACCTACAAAAGTAGGGGATGCAATGCAAAAATAGAGACCAATAACCTCATCCTATCTCTCCCTATCTCACGGTTTTAAAAAAAAACATAGTTTAAGTAGCCAATAAGTGGAGAATTAAAATTATTTCTTTTATGCTATAATTTAGTAAATATCAATTTTTTGTTCACCGATTGGTGGATATTGTGAATAGGGAAAAAGAAATAAATGGTTTAAATTTTAGTGGATTTTAAAATTAATGGAGATTGTATTAGCAAGCGATGACATGTAATCACCCACAAGAACATACCAAAATGCAAAGGAATCTATTGACTTATTTCCATTTCAACAAGTGAATGAATTTAATGCATTGATTTTGCATTATTTGTTATGAATGCATTTTATGCATCGACTGAGTACAGTTTTCATTCCGTGTGTTGTATGTTTTGTTTGCAGTATCTATATTGCAACAAAAACAAGGCATGTAATGGGAAACTTTATGCATAGTTTTAGTTTTACATATTTAGAAAAATTGTTTTGTAGTATAACACTATTTTAGATTATTTATGGGCTAGGGTAAAAAATCTAGCTACAGGCAAATTTTTGTTATGTCTACCATTAAAGCATTGTTGCTAGATTTACAAGGCATCACCTATGAAGAGTACATTGAAGACAAGTCAATAGTCATCTTCATGCTATGAGACTTTGTTGCAAAAGGTCAATTCACATTGAACTAGAACAATGTTGTCATCAATGCAATTAACACTACAAAATAGTCACCACATCCTATGGATAGGCACAATCATGCTCCACTGCCTAGTAGTTTATTAAAAACAATAGCTTCTTCTTGTCTATGAGATAGTTGTTAACACATAATATGCTCATACCCAACTTTATATGCATCTTGCAAGCACCAAGTGCAAAAAAAAATTACACAACAATCTAGTTTCCAAAAATGCATCCTTGATTTCCTTTGTTGAACAAAGACCTATAATTAGTAATTGAAAGACACCATTTCTATTACATATATTCAATTTTTGCAGAAAGAAAATCTAGATATTTACATATGGTATGCAATGGGAAATTTTATGCATAGTTTTAGTTTTTCATATTTAGGGAATTCATTTGTAGTATAGCATTGTTTTAGATTATTTTTGGACTAGACTAAAAATTGTGGCTGCAGGCAAATCATTGTTATTACAACAAGCAAGCCTATTTAATGCATTGATTTGTTTGGAATGCATTTAATGCATCGACTATGTATAGTTTTCATTATGTGTTCTGTATTTTGTTATTAGTGTGTACATTGAAGCGAAAATAAGGTATGCAATGGGAAATATTCTACATAATTTTAGTTTTTCATATTAAGAAAAATGTTTTGTTGTGTAACAGTGTTCTAGATTATTTACGAGTTGCCTTCTGCACACTTTTGCATTTTGCATGCATGTTTATCAATGTTGTTGTAACCACGATATTTGAGAAAAATCTCCTTTTTGTTATGCTTTGATGGATGTCCACACACTATTTCAAAGGTTGCATTTTGGCAGAGTTTGAAAGAATATTGGAAAAATTAATCAGTCAAGGTCCTCTCCAATTATTGGCTACTTAAACTATGTCTTTTTAACCATAGTGAGATAGACATGCATGCAAAATGTAGAAGTGTGCACAAGGCAATTACATTGTTTGACCAAATGCAATGAATAGGTAGACTAGTACAACCTAATCACTTCATGTTTTCCATTATACTCTAATCTTGTGTAAAGTGTGTTGGGACATTCCTAAAATTTGTCTATGAATCATCTTTCTAAGGTTTTTGTGTTGTCGCCTTGCTTGGGTTTATCCCTAATTATGCTGAAAACCCTCAATGTTTCAAAATCCTTCACCTTGGCTGAGAACACATTCTATTTCTATGTTGACTTGTTTAGTCAATCAGGTTAGTTTAAGTTGTCCAGGCAAAAGTCCTTACAATTGTTTGTTTACTAGCCCCTCCAAATCAGTTGTTACCTATCGCTAAAAGTTTTCTAATTGTCCCAAGCTTCATATGCTAATGCTTTAGTAGGTCTACGTCAGCTTACACATGGTCGTGTCTTGTTTTAGCGTATAGGTTTAATGCTTCACATACTCGCTTTCTTGGTTTCATTTAAGTTTACGGGCTTGCACAATGATGACATGTGTAAAGGTGTCCCCACAATATTTCATGTGCTTATTAAGGAGTGGACTCTATCAGGTGGTGCTATCCCATTGCAACATAAATTTCCTTCACTTCATAGACTCAAATGTTGGGCCCACTACAACGTTCATGATGTGTGATATTTAGTCGATGAGCTATTGTTGTTCAGTTTGGAGTACACATGGCAATTTATTATTGCATGACATTGTTCTAACACATCACATACTTCACAATGTGCGATCGAGTAGTGGATGTGATATACGATGGAAATTTAAAATGAAAAGGGACTCGCAACCAAATTCCTTATTGTTAGAAGATGATTGGGCCACATATGCAGTGTTAGACTGAGTGATCCGATGTGTCCTGACCTGAGCTAAAATTTGATGCCTATCAAATGTCTTTTCAAAATTCATTAGGAGGTCACATGCACCATCGATCTTCATCAAAATCAATGGCTCAAATTCAAAGTCTTCAACAGATATGTCACCCTAAAATTTGAAGCATGTACTGGCATTAATTTGAAGGTGGCAAAGTTTTGTTTGCAAGTAAGCTAGTTTCTCTAAGGATATTTACGTGTGAATGCCCTAAGCATTGATAGAAGATTTGTGTTGGTAGCCACCATTGCAAACAATTAAAATTCAACAAAGGCTTGTGTAAAGAACAAGTGGAATCATGTCATCTCTTAAGCAAACCAAAAGAGGATCTAATTAGAAACTATTGGTATAGGAATGAAATCATTGTAGGAGAGAACATTGGTCATAAATTAGTGCTTGTGAGGACAAGAGGAAGGAAATGTAACCTACGTATAATGGAGCATTCAATGAAATTTAGGACCCAATCATCTGATTGGAGGAGATGCTAAAGCATGATGATAGCCTAGGGGTCATGCCTCTTAGTGTTGCAACAACTATGGGCCCAATGGATACCTAGCAGGGGTTGTCAGGTCCACATCATTCCAAGTTTCAATTGTAAATGTTGTGCCTATACCAAAGGGACAAGGTCCCATTAAAATTGAGCAACAGGGCAAGTCCCAACCCTTGGTGGACTATGACATGACATAGTGCACTAAGGAGGATCCAGTTGGCTATCAAGAGAAGTTGAAAAGTGTTGCTTCTCCTTAAGGACTTATTGAGAATGTTATCTCCTTTGAAAGGTCATTGTTAAATCTACCAAAAGGGGATGAAGTTGTCCAAGATGTTAGATCCTTAGCTTGTAAACAATTTCTTTCTGACAATGCATTTATTAAGTTTGAAGAATTTAAAACATTATTGATTAAGGGTAAAATGAATGCCAAATTATCAATGAAGAGATATATAGCTTAATGGGTGCATGGTAACAATGAGGGAGCAGTCATCTAGAGTATCTAGGAGCAGATTGAGTATGCCATATCAAAAATGACACCCAAAGAAGGGAGGAGAATTGGTAGGAAAAGTGGATGTTTGTTGTTACCTGGATGGGATATAGCCTCTGTTATAGCCCTGGATACCTGTAACATCCCAGCTGGTATATTGAATAAATAAGTACAGATAATGTAAAAATCCCATTTCTCTTTTTTTTAAGAACATAAATCCAATAATAATATATTTGCAATTTCCAAAGTTCAATAGATAATTTCAATTTCTGGTTGCTTCACATGCGATTTACAAATTTTACATATTTGTCAAGTATAAATACAAATGGTCACTTTCCTTGCAACTACACCATGTTTCAATTTCCATTTAAATAATAAGTAATGTTTCATGTTCACAAATCTTTAGCAGTCAACTGCAGGAGAGAGAGAGAGAGAGAGAGAGAGAGAGAGAGAGAGAGAGAGAGAGAGAGAGAGAGAGAGATCATCACCCTGGTGCTTTTCCTCCAACCACAGACCAATGGTCCCCCACACACCTTCCTTCTAGAAGCGACCATTCCCTTCATGAGGGTATAGATAATGAGAATCAACCGATTCTTTGTGCCATATGAGAACTAGTGAAGTGTCTTACCTAATAACAATAGGGCTTACAACTCTAGTCTAGCTCTAGCTATGTATAACCCACTCTAACTGTTCAGCTATCTAGTACACAGTGAACCAACAATATAAGTAGTGACTTTTACATTACTTTGTCCAAAGTTTCATATAAATAAAGTCATATTTGCACTCACTCTTTTCTTGACTTGGAGACAACATTCTTATAATTCAGTAAATAATATTATATATCAACACACTTTGACTTGTTTATTCAATATCAGTCTTAAATACATAAAATATACCCTTTTCTATTAGTCAACTAGACAAGTATAGGGTGAGAGCTTAGGTGACTTAAGAAGCATACATTGAGCCCCTCTTTGCATCCTTACAATCATGGGTCTATGACGACATGTCATCTACTCAATGGCTTGTCAACCCATTTATGTGCTCATCAATAAATTTAGTATTATTTCATAATGATAAGCAAGATTATGACATTAAGTCATTGGCTTGACAATTAAAGACTCTATCTATCTTAGTTTAGGAATATATTTGACTTCTAACTCGTCGAATAAAAATAATAACTTCATAATCTTTCATATTAGATATATTTCCTCTTGTAATTCAAAAGAGAATTCCAAATAATAAATAGTCACATTCTCAATGAATAACTGTAGAAAATTGACCTTTCATTGCCCTAGTGAGTGTATTACATGACAATCTTGTGACTATTCTTAGCCTAGATTTGGCTAAATAATAATCCTTTTTAAAACTAGAATAAAGATCGTTTGTGATAACTCTTAGTCCTAAAAGTATAACATCTATAGAAAACTAAATTCTTTAGCATATTAATAGAATAAGAAGTCTAAATATCAAGTGCTTTTAAACATAGACATCGACTAATATCTAGCTTTATTCTTTTAATAATATTCGAGGTAATGATACCTACCTTTTTAGTTAGCTACGACTCTTAGATAGGATACTATGATAACATAGTGTTGTTACTTCAGTTTTACACAAAAGAAATAAGACTCTCGATCTGCTACAATTTACTAAAGAACTCCTATCACTAGAAAAGACAAAGTTGAATGACTTATACTAACCTTTACTCAGGTCAACTAAGCATACTAGCATTTGACCTTACTCAGGATGAGTAAATCAAAGCATAGCTAGTAAATATTGTTTAGCTAATACATACAATCGACCTTTATGTTTTCTACATGGTTTTTTTGAGAATAACCTTAAATGGTTTTTATATACATAATAGACATTCGACTTGACAATCACAATCATATGACTATGTCACAGACCATAGACTTGCTTGTTATTCACAGCAAAGTATAAGATATATTTATCATAATCTTTATATATGATACTCTCCACTTCTAAGAGGTATTCATAGATAACACAAATCTTGTTTGATGTTCAGCATATGGTATAAATATGTAGACAGAAGTCTCCATCGAAGGTATATCAATAGTAACGTAAATCTTAATACAGTCTACTGTGATAACATGCAAAACATTCAGCCTCTTATGGCACGCACAATAGGTTTTATCTATAAACCTTTATCTATTGGCTTCTCACTAATATAAGCTTGTGTTATCAAAGTATTTATGCAATATATTATGGATGGTGATCTTCATGTAATGCTAAACAAGAAGAACCGATACTCAGCGTTCATTTCCTTCTTCTTGCTTCTCCAATACAAAGATCCAACAAACATCTTTACTTTCTTCGCCCTTACTATAAGCAAGACAAATACTATTTTATCTTCTCTCCCCACTACCATTAGTTATGCAATTGCATAATTAATATCTTCCCTCTATTCCCTCAGCCATATGTGGCCTCACATGCTGAAAAAGGGGAGTATCGAGCTACTGCTCCTCCCCACTCCTCCAAGCATCTAGGGAGAAATATGATGGAAGTCTATCTACCATAGACTTTACTCTTTCTCAAACTGGACGTTATTTTTAACCACAACTAAGCTTAAAATAATAAACAATAGTACACCTACTTTATAGATGTCACTAATACATAATGTTGAATGCTTTAATTATGCTTATTCACGAGCACAATTATCGACAATGGAATCTTACAAAGTTGACTTAGACTTTAACAAAAAAATTGGACTTGTCTAATTGATTACACACATTGACTCGACATTCAAAGGTATACACTACCTTACTATCTATCAACAGAGAAGATTTAAGCCATCGACATGACGAAAACAATATAAATCAAGTATGGAATGATCACAATGGTTAAAATATTACTGAGGCGACCAACCACATAAAGAATAAGAATTACTCCAAAACTGACTTAATTTCTAATGTGAGTGTGTGTATGTATTCCTAGATAGCACAAGGATTATTACATTCACATGATCTAGCACCCTCTCCATGGTAATACTCTCTCTCCTCTTCTTGGAGGGGGAAATTATTGTTCCTGCGTCCACCTCAGTCACACAATGGTAGTTAGTCCATCACATTATTTAATCGTGTGGACATTAATGACATCATAAACAATCATTATTATAAAAATAACATAATTCAAATGTATTTTATATTCTAACATAACATTACTTTCCTCATATTAATTTCACTGACTATCCATCTATCTTCTTGAAATAAAATGATAAGTATGTTAGTTTAAAAATGGGGTGTGACATATCTCCCCCCTTAGAGATCATCGCCCTCAATGATTATGTCCATAACAAAATATAACAAATATGTTCTTTACATCATGTTTATATAAAAAGATGTGGAAACTTTTGACAAATATCATTGTAATCCTCCCAGGTAGCATTTCCCTCCTAATACTGGTCCCACTGGATCTTGCACTGAGTAACCTCTTTGTTACGTAGGGGGAGCTTGTGTACCTCAAGCACTTTGAGAGGCTTGATCATGACCACCCCCGAGTCCTGTACCTAGAGAGCATTCGAATCAAGTATATGATTAGATCCTGATCTATATTTCTTTAAATATGACACATGGAAAACATCATGCATTCTTGCAAGAGTTCGTGGTAGAGCTATTCTATAAGAAACTAGATTAACCACTTCTAGGACTTCAAAAGGTTCAACATATCTAGGTGCTATCTTGGAAGACTTTCCAAACTTAATTGGGCTCTTATGTGGTTTGACTCTTAAGAGAACTTTATCTCCTACTAAAAATTGTCAGAGTGTTCACTTGGCATCGACATAGCTTTTCTATCTATCATTTGCTTCTGCCAGTCTTTTCCTGATCAACTTTACTTTCTCTTCCATCTCTGAAAGAATTTCTGGCCCAAGGCTAATCCTATCTTCTAGCTTATCCCAACTTATAGGAGATTGGCACTTCCTGTTGTAAAATGCTTCAAAGGGAGCCATCTTAATTGCAGAGTGATAAGAGTTGTTAGATGTAAATTCAACTAGTGGAAGATACTCTTCCCACTTATATTGTTGATCCATGCAATATATCCTTAACAAATCCTCCAGTGTTTGATTAGCTCTCTCAGTTTGACCATCCATCTCTGGATGATAGGTTGAGCTTATATTCAATTGTGTTCCCAAAGATGAGAACAAGGTTTGCCAAAACCTTGAAGTTATCTTAGCATCTCTATCCAAAATTATCTTTTCTAGAATTCCATACAATCTGAAAACTTCTTGCATGAAAATTCTTGGCTACAATAGGTGCTCCATCTGTAAAATTACCGGGTATAAAATGATCTACCTTAGAAAGTTTATCCACCACTACAAGAATAGCATCATGCTTATAGTATGACATAGGCAATCCCTGGACAAAATATGTACTGATCACCGGCCATTTCCATTTAGAAATATCATGAGGATACAAAAAGTCCTGCCGGGTGCTAGTGTTCAGCCTTAACTCGCTGACACTCTAAACATATTGCCACAAATCTCACTGCATATTCTTCATTCCCTTCAAAAAATATAAGGGTTTCACATCAGCTAACAACTTTGTCACTCCAAGATGACCTGAATATGGCACAGAATGCGCTTCTTTCCACAGAGTTCCTCTTAAATCTCCCTAATTTGGAACATAAATTCAATTATTAAATCTCAATAACCCATCAGGTTCAAAATAAAATCCATCATACCTCGTATCCTAAGGATTTTCTGTTAGATCTTTCAGAATCTGCTCATAATATTAATCTTTGGTCAAATTCTTCAATATGCGAGCTCTGAAATCAGAGTGCACTGACACTATTGCCATTATGTGCCTTCTACGACTCAAGGTATAAACCACTTAGTTTTCTTTACCCTTAATGTAGTTAATCTCAAAATCATAATTAGAGATAAGCTCTAACTGTCGATTAGGAAAATAAAATGAAGTGAAAACACAAATTAATTGAATAAAAACATAAAGTTATACCTCACATGAAGACCCAATCTCATCAAGGGAGGAGGAAGCTTGCACCCAAGAGCTCCTAGATTAGATAACCCTATATGATTCAAATGTGGATTGCTCTTGCTTTCAACACAAATATAGATGAAGGATTAGAAGATAGATAGATTAGATATTTGAGAGAAATTTGAGCATGGTTTTGATGCAAAAAGAAATTGCTCTGAATGGCTTGGGTGAGGGTTTCATTTATAGATTTTTGAAAAAGGAATGGAGGGTGAGGATCAAGAGTTGAGATCAAGGGCTAGGAATAAAAGTGAATCTTTTATTCATAGTGGATGAATTAAAAATTTATTTTTGGGAAGAGTGGAGGATAGTGGATGAATTAAAAATTTATTTTTGGGAAGAGTGGAGGATAGTGGATGAATTAAAAATTCATTTTTGGAAAGAGTGGAGGATAGTGGATGAATTAAAAATTTATTTTTGGGAAAAGTGGAGGATAGTGGATGAATTAAAAATTTATTTTTGGGAGGACCATTGAATTAAAAATTCAATTAGTAGATGATAGTGGGGGACAATTGAATTTTAAATTTATTTTTGGATAATGGAGGATATTAGCTAATTAAATATTAAGAATATTTAATTATATGTGCCACATGGTGAGGTGGAAGAGATGAGGTGGATTGATGAGGTGGATTTTGTGAGGTGGATTTAGGATTTAGGATAGAGAAAAATTGAAATAATAAATATTGCATATTTATTAAATCAATTGGCTAAGGTTTTAGACAATTGAATTAATGAAAATTAATTCAATTTTGGGGATAATATGATGGAAAATAGGGTAATGAAGGGATAATTAATTAAATAAACATTTAATTAATTGGTTAGGAAGGAAATTGACATGTTTAGGGATGTCAGGAGTCGGTTCGATGGTAGAAGCCATTTTTAGGTGTCTACATTTGCCCTTCTTTGAGATGGTGTTGTGGCTAAGTAACATCTTTTCAAAGAAGTTAAAACATAGAGTTGGATTGGATAGAAAAAAAAATTTGGCTTAGAAGAATCGAGTAAGGTTTGGGGATAATTGGTAAGGGTGATGCCCCCTCGAGAGGACAGGTGTGTTTTAAGAACACGGTGAGGTGGAAGAGATGAGGTGAATTGATGAGGTGGATTTTGTGAGGTGGATTTAGGACTTAGGATAGAGGGAAATTGAAATAATAAATATTGCATATTTATTAAATCAATTGGCTAAGGTTTTAGACAATTGAATTAATGAAATTAATTCAATTTTGGGGATAATATGATGGAAAATAGGGTAATGAAGGGATAATTAATTAAATAAACATTTAATTAATTGGTTAGGAGGGAAATTGACATGTTTAGGGATGTCAGGAGTCGGTTCGATGGTAGAAGCCATTTTTAGGTGTCTACACTAACCATCTTCTTTGTCAGGCATTAAGGTTAGGTTGCATGAAGATATACTTCAAACCTTTATTGTCAGATTTTAATTCAAATTATTTTTCCAATAAATAATGCCTCCATACTTGGAGAACATGCACAATTGCCACTAATTCCAAATCATGAGGGGCATAATTTTGTTCATAAGGTCGCAACTTCTTGGACTCATAGGCCACAACTTGGTCTTCTTGCATGAGCACTCCATCTAATCCTTCTCTTGAAAGCATCGATCACAACAACAAAATGATCCTCTAGGTCTAGCACTCTAAGAATTGGTGTTGAAGTCAAATTCCTTTTAAGAATATTGAAAGCTTCTTCACACTTGTCAGACCATTCAAATCCTTTTCCTTTCCTTTGCAAGGAAGTGATGGGATGGGCAATTCTAGAAAAGTTCAATATGAACTTTCTATAATACCCTGCCAATCCCATAAAACTATGCACTTCATGCACATTTTTAGGTGTAGGCCATTCCAAAATAGCCTTTATCTTCGAAGGATCTACAATAATTCCTTTAGCAGATATGATATGGCCCAAGTACTACACCTCTTTTTGAAAGAAGGTACATTTGGATAGCTTTCCATAAAGTTTGTGTTCCCCGATTCATTGCAGAACTATCCGTAAGTGTTAATGATGTTCCTCCTCATTGTGACAGTAAATTAGAATATCATCTAAAAACACCTAAACAAATTTATCTAGATAGTCTCTAAAAACATTGTTCATCAAATTCATGAATTTTGTTGGGGCATTGGTCAAACCAAAAGGTATGATTGTGAGCTCATAATACCCATACCTTGTTTGAAAGGATGTCTTGTGAATGTCTTCTTTGTTCAGTCTCAATTGATGATAACTTGACCTTAGGTCAATCTTTGAAAATATAGTTGCATCATGCATTTGGTCAAAGAGATCATCTATGTGTGGTAGAGGATACTTGTTCTTAATCATTTCTTTGTTAAGCATACGATAATCTATACAAAGGTATAGAGTTCCATCTTTATTCTTAACAAAGATCACTAGTGCTCCCCAAGGTGACACACTAGGTCTAATAAGTCCTTTTGACAACAGTTCCTAGGGTTGAGCCTTCAGCTTCATCAACTCCATAGTAATCATCTGATAAGGTACTTTGGACATAGGTTTGGAACTAGGAATAATATCTATTGCAAAATTAAAAACTCTTTTCAGGGGTAGACCTGGAAGGTCTTCAAGAAATACATCCTAAAAAATATGAAGATAAGGGTATGCTTCTATAGAATTTTCCTTAGATTTCTCTTTCCCTTCTTTTACCTCATCCATCTTAACTACAAATATCTGGCAACCTTTCCATTTTGCTCTTTTCAATTGCATTGTAGAAATTTGCTTGATTTTCATTGCTTACTGAAAACCTTGGATAAGGACAACATTTCCATCATCATCTAGGCATTCTACTATTTTGGAGAAACAATCTACTTTTACCCTATGTTGCAATAGCCATTTCATCCCTAAAATGACATCATAAGACCCTAGAGGTGCCATATATAGATTGACCTATGTGGAAAAAGTAGGTAGGGTTAATCTGGCTTCAAACAAGCATTGCTCGCTCTTGACTGGTTTACAAACTCTCCTATCCATGAATTAGCCATGAAACTAGCTTTCCTATACCTATTATCAAGTATTCTAGGGTTCACTAAATTTTTAGTTGCTCCTATATCTATAAGAATAGTAATTAGGGTTCCAAAAAGAGTACTTGTGGTTTCAATAGGATTAACTGATACTCATCTTGACGACTATCTAAAGCATCATGAATCCTTTGCTGAAAAGTTGTTTGCTGTGAAGGTAAAGGATTTCCATGATATGAATTTCCTTGGCTCTTTGTGGGGCACTAGTTAGCATAGTGATCACCTCCATATGTAAAACACCCTCCATGAGGACCTCTCTTTCCTGAAGATCGGTTGGAATCATCATCATCATTCTTTTTAGAATTAAAATCCCTATTTCCATCCCTAGATCTATTCTTTTTATATCTATAGCTTTTACGATGATTTCTCTCTCTAGTTTCCTAACTTCTGTTTCTCTTTTTGAAGGATGTCAAAGGATGACTCCAGTTAAATTTCTTTCAAGATTTTTCTCGATATGTTGAGATAGATTTGAGCTTTTTCTCTTGTTTGATGGCTTTCTCAAAGACTTGATCCATGGTCATGGGTCCATGGACATCTACTTCTCCACCAAAATGAGTATTCAAGCTCATAATAAACTTTATTATTCTAAATCTCTCATCCTTCTAATATTGTGGAACATACTTCAACAATTTGGTAAATTTTTCCTAGTATTTAGTGACAGTCATATCTCCTTGATGTAGAATTTGAAAATATGTTAATTTATGTTCAGAGTAAAGTTGAGGAAACCACCTTTTCCTGAATATGACCACAAATTGATCCCAAGTTAGACTCAAGGAACTCAACCCTAATTCCATTTTCTTGTTCATCAACCACGTGGATACTTCTCCTACTAATTGGTATGATCCCCATACAGCTTTGGTGATCTTAGAATAATTTCTTATCTCAAAATATTTTTCCATCTCTTTCATCCAAGCCTCATTTCCATCTCCACTCACTGGTGCAAGGGCACCTAGATACTTTAATTAATTTCATGTTTATGTTTTGGTTGAATAAGGTCCAAGTGACCAATTGTAAGGCTTAGTGCCATGTGTGAGTCCAAGTAAAGTAAACCTTGTTGCAAGTATGAGGTGAACCAGTGTTGTCATTGATGTCAACATACTCATATTGCATTGACAAGAAGGATTGAATGAGATGTGTGCTGAGGATATTGAGAAAATTAGCCTCAGTCAGGAACAGTGAAGAACAGTGATGAGAAGAAGGCAAATGTATTGTATAGGTTGAGAACCGGAGGATGCGGATTAAAGGGTTTGTAGATATGAGTCTTGAGATGTTTTAGTTAAGTTTTCAGAGGTCCGCATGAAGACTTGAAGAAGTTATGGCTGTCTGTGTGGAACCAGTTCCGGCAAGTGCTCAGAGGTGACAGAGGATCACAGAAAGGTCCGGTGAGGTCCGGAACTGTATAATCCTAATCTGCGGATTGGAAGGAGTCTTTGGGATGTCCTTGTGATGTGCCATCTCGAGTTGTGTATGATTTGGAGGTCCGGAAGTACCTCTTGCACTATGACAGTAGCGACAGACAGTGTTCTTGAAGTTCCGGATGAGGAAGAGAAGAGATTCCAGTAAGTAAAGAAAGTGCGGATGTACCTGGTCATTCAGGCAGGCTTGTGAAGGTTCTTGGATCATGTTGAGGTTGTGTTGTTGGTCCGCATTGATGGTAGAGCCCGGAATTGAAGATATTCTTCCGGATGAAGTTCTTGTTTCGACTAGCCGACCGGATGAGTTGTTCATCCTGCGAATGTTCTTGTGGTGGCTGACCGGATGTGTTATTCATCTTGCGGATACTCTTATGGTTGTTTGCCGACTTAGATGTTTGTTCCTAAGTCGATGTCTTGTATAAATAATGGTTTGTGAGTTCATCTCGTAGTGTGGATGGTGTGGATGAGTGTGGCATAGCGAAGAGAAGTGCGAAAGGCAGAGCAGAGGTTTTTGGGCTTAAATGGAACTGATCCGGACATGGTAGAGATGTCATTCTCCAGTTCAAGATTGTGATTCTTATCACTTTGTAGACAGTGTGTCTCCTTGTAGGCAGTGGGCCTCTTTGTGAGCAGTGTGCTCGGGCAGTGAGCCCTAATTGGCAAGTGCCATTCTTTTTCTTATTCTTCTAACAGAGAATAATCCTTGGGTTAATCACCCCGTGGTTTTTCCCTTAACCGGGTTTTCCACGTCAAAATCTTGGTGTTCAATGTGTTGATGTTTATCTGCTCTTATGTTTATGTATTATGCTTTCATGGATGATTAATTGATATGCTGTTAATTAACAACGAAGAATCAAGTGTTTGAAAGAACAAGAAGTTTTATACAACTGATTCACCCCCCCCTCTCAGTTGTATGCCTTAAATCCAACAAACCTAGGTTCATTTTGTAAGTCCCAAGGGACATAAGGTCAATTGTAATAGCATAATGCTAAAAATAGCAATAATGCAAAAATAGGTAGTAGTGTTTCCCAGCCGCTTGGAGTCGATCTCCCAGCCACTTGGAGTCAGTTGGTACTACTTTGGGCAAATCTTTAAAACCTAGAGAACTGAATCGAGTGCATACAAGTTAGGGATTGAGATTGCACTCAGTCATATGATATTGTAATCAAGCATTGCTAAGGAGAATCAAACTATTTTCTGTGTCGTCAATCTGATTTTCATTCTCTGTAAATACGAATTGCTTTAGCTGTAGGTTTTCCTTCCTTTCTAATTTTCCATTGTTGCAACATGTCAATTTGAAGCATTCCACTGATAAGATTTCTGTCAAAATCAATGGAATGGCTTCGTTGTATATATATTTGTTTTCGTTTCCTATTTGTTTTTTTTGTTTTGGCGGTGCAAATGTTCCAGTTCACAGGTCACGTGCAGTAGTTTGCCTAGCATTTTATGTGCTAGGGTTCGGTGGAGGTAGACTGTGCAAAGGTGTATAGGAGTAGCAGTGTAGGAAACCCTAGTTTTCACTGATGGTTGAAACTTGGCTGACGAATGTGTTTGAATGTGATATCGGCATGATCAGGGAAACATCGACACCGTGGTAAATCTGACCGATAATCCAAGTTGCGTCAACAATAGAAATCCATTGGCATGAGTTTTGAATGTACATTGCATTACAAAGGGCGCAGGAGCAAGTATGTTGCGAATGTATCTTCTGGTAGATACAAGCATTAACCAGGTGTAATGGTGAATCGGGTCATAGTGGCTAGCTGTAGCAAGTCATGGTGTGCACATACCATAGTTTGGTAGTTTATTGTTAAGTTTTGCCTGCTTCCATTGTACGCTCTGCATCATTTTGGTATCAGAGCTAGTGAAGGGTCTGCAAAAGTGTTGGCATTGTCTGTGAATGTTTATGTCAGACAGAGAAACTGAAGGAGGGGCTAGCAAGATGCCTCCAAAAGGGATGACCACTGAAGTGGCCAAGAAATTCAAGGAGATGGAGGATATGATCAAGACTGGAGTCAAGGAAGCACTCTAGGCTGAGTTGAAAACCTTAGGAAAAGGCAAGAAAGCAGACTAGGAGTTTGATGGAGAAGAAGAAGATGGGGAAGAGGAAACAACCCCAGCACAGGTAGATATATCTGCAGATCAGAAACAATTTCTGGAGGCCATAAAATCACTCGGTAAGGAGTCGTCTAAATCAAGGGGAGATTCTGATGTTCAGTGGAAAGATGGATGCAGAAGAACTCATCGAATGGATTGAGGCTTTAAATAATTACTTCAAATACAAGGAGGTACTGAAAAATAGAAGAGTCAAGTTTGCAAAGACAAAATTGAAGGGCGCTGCACTCACGTGGTGGAACTACACCCAGGGAGAAAGGGTGAAGAATGGAAAGAGCATGATCTCATCCTGGAGTCGTATGGTAGAAAGGATCAAGGCTTAGTTCCTACCAGTAGATTATGAAGTGCAAATATACAGGAAAATGCAGAACCTCAGACATAAGGATATGGATGTATCCACCTATATAGAGGAATTTCACAAATTATCTCTAAGGTGTGGACATGTTGAGGATGAGAAAGGAAGAGTTTCCAGGTATAGTAATGGCCTAAAATATAGTATACAAGATGAGATTACCATCTTAACACCAGACACCATAGACAAGTGTTTCCAGGTGGCACTGAGAGTAGAAGAGAAGCAGAAAAGAAAAGGAGAACAACAAAACAGAGGCAAAGGTGGAAAGAATTCCAGGGGCAGAAATAGTTTTGGTGGTAGAAATCAGTTCCAGAAGAATCAAAGGGAGTTTATTCAGTAAGAATGTAGTGGAGAATCTGGTTCCAGAGAGGGTTTCAGAGGAAGGTGACCCAATGGGAGAGGCAGATTTGGTGGACTAGGTAGAGGTCCTAATGTCTTCACGGGAAGATGTTATAATTGTAACCAAATTAGGCACACAGTAGGAAGGTGTTCGGAGAAAGCCTCAAGCTCTCATGGAGGAGAGAGAAGGAGCCATCTGATTCAAGAAGAAGATTGTTAGAGTGTGACTTCACCTATGGGAAGTGCAGCTCCAACACAAGATGGAGAGAGTCTCATGATGAGAAGAACGATGCTGAAGGTACCACAAAACAAAGAACCACCGCAGAGGAAGACACTATTCAGGACTTTGTGTAAAGTCTCTGGCAAAAGATGTAAGGTAATTATTGATTCTGGTTCAACTAAAAATTTAGTTTTAGTAGAAATGGTAGAGAAATTGAATTTGAAAAGACTGCCACATGTGAGTCCATACAAAGTGTCATGGCTGAACAAGTGACAACAAGTCTTGGTTGATGAACAAGCTTGGGTAGAATTTTAGATAGGGGAATATGGGGATAGACTGTTGTGTGATATAATTCCCATGGATGCATGCCATTTACTGTTAGGAAGACCTTGGCAGTATGATGTACAAGCCCAACATGATGGTAAATCCAATTCCTTTGTGATCACCAAGAATGGTAGACAGTATAAGATGGATCCTTTACCAGAAGAAGGTGTAGACAAGAATGTAGGCTCAAGTATCATGTTAGTGAGTGGGAAAGAGTTTCTCCATACTCTGAAAGAAGAGGGAACCTAGGGGTATGGTCTGATTCTGAAACCTAAGGACAATTCTAATTTGTCTGAAAATAGTAAGGAAAAGGTCCCTAAGGAAGTGTAGGAATTGTTAGGCAAATATAAGGATATCATGGTAGAGGATATGCCCAATGTACTACCCCTTGTGAGAGACATAAGTCATCAAATTGACTTCATCCCAGGATCCACATTGCCAAATAAACCAGCATATAAAATGACACCTAAGCAAAATGAGGAGATTGCTAAACAAGTACAAGAACTGTTGGATAAGGGTTTGGTGAGGAAAAGTCTTAGTCCATGTGCTATATCCACAGTTTTAGCTCCCAAGAGGGATGGTAAATGGAGGTTATGTACTGGTTCGAGAGCCATAAATAAGATCACCATCAGATATAGGTTTCTTATGCCTAGAATATAGGACCTCATGGATTGTTTGGGAGGAGCTCGATATTTTTCTAAAATTGATCTCAAGAGTGGATACCATCAAATTAGAATTAGACAAGGGGATGAATGGAAGACAGCCTTTAAGACTAATGAAGGTCTTTATGAGTGGCTAGTGATGCCGTTTGGTCTGTCCAATGCTCCAGGCACTTTCATGTGTTTAAAGAATGAGGTATTGAAAGATTTTATTGGCAAATTTGTTGTTGTCTATCTTGACGATATTCTAGTTTTCAGCAGAACAAAAGAAGAACATTTGCAGCATTTGGAATAGGTGTTGAAGAAGCTACATGAGGAGAAACTGATGATCAATATGGAGAAGAGTATCTTCATGAAAGAAGAACTCACATACCTTGGATTTGTGATATCCCAGGGTGGTTTGAAAATGGATCCATCGAAAGTAAGTGCTATTATGTCTTGGCCAGCACCTAGAACAGTAAGTGATGTGAGGAGTTTTCATGGGTTGGCAACTTTTTATAGGAAATTCATAAGAGGATTCAATCACGTTTGTGCACCCATTCTAGATACCATAAAAAGGAGGACAGAAATGTAAGTTTGCTTGGAATAGAGCAGTAGATGAATCTTTTGAGATTCTTAAACAGAAAATAGTAGAGAAACCCGTTTTGGTTTTGCTTAATTTTAATAAGTTGTTCACTGTATAATGTGATGCCAGTAACCTTGCCATTGGTGTTGTCTTGAGTCAGGAAGGCAGACCTGTTGCTTTCTTTAGTGAGAAGTTGAATGATGCTAAAAGGAAGTATTCCACATATGATCTATAATTATATGCCATGGTTCAAGCATTGAAAAAGTGGAGACACTATCTCTTACCTAAAGAGTTCATTGTTTATACTGACAACCATGCTTTGAGTTTTCTGAATTTGCAGGAGAAGCTAAATCATAGGCATATGAAGTGGGTTGAACAGCTCTAGGCATGCACTTTTTCCATCAAACATAAGAAGGGAGAAGCCAACAAGGTGGCAGATGCTTTGAGTAGAAGAGTGTGTATTGCACAAGAAATCTAGTTGCAAAGTATGGGAGTGGATTCTCTCAAGAATATGTACCAGGATGATGAGGACTTCAAGGAGATATATGCAGTTTGTTCACAATTTTTAGATTCCTATCATTCTAATTTTTTTGAGTATTTGTTACAGCAAGGGCTACTGTTCAAAGACAGCCAACTGTTTGTACCTAGGTGTTCCATGAGGGAGAACATCATAAAAGAGAAGCATTGCGGTAGTCTTGGAGGTCATTTTGGACTGGACAAGACATTGGAGCAAGTAAGAAGGTTTTACTTTTGGCCTAAGATGCAAACAGATGTCAAAAAATTTGTAGACAATTGTCACATTTTCCAGAGAGCCAAAGGAACTTCATCCAATGCAGGACTCTATCAACCACTTCTAATTCCTCAAAGGCCATGGGAGTGCATCAGTATGGATTTTGTTTTGGGTCTTCCCCAAACTCAAAAGGGTTTCGACAGTGTATTTATTGTAGTTGATAGATTCAGTAAAATGGCTCATTTTGTGCCATGCAAATGTACCAATGATGCTTCACATATTGCTGGTCTATTCTTTAAAGAGATTGTTTGAATTTGTGGTTTGCCACTAAATATTATCATTGACAGAGATCCCAAGTTTGTGGGACATTTTTGTCGAACATTGTGGAAGAAATTGGGCACTCAATTGTCTTTCACATCTGCATATCACCCTGAGACGGATGGACAAACTAAGGTGGTGAATAGATCACTGGGTAACCTTTTGAGATGTCTGACCAAACAACATGGAGAAGCATGGGATATGATTATCCCATAGGCAGAATTTGCATATAATGACTCTGTCAATCGGAGTACAGGAAAGAGTCCTTTTGAAGTTGTATATGGGATTCATCCCAGGGGAATTTTGGAGCTCAGGGATCTCCAGAACATGGAGAAGAGAAGTACACAAGGAGAAGATTTTGTAGTTAGCATGAAGGATATCCATGATGCTGTAAGAGAAACTATTCAGAAGAACACAAGGAAATACAAAGAAAAAGCTGATCAGAAGAAAAGGGATGTCCAATACAAAGTTGGGGATTTGGTAATGGCATATTTGAAGAAGGAAAGACTTCCAAAAGGACAACCAACAAAACTTCTTATGAAGAAGATAGGTCCATGCAAGATTGTACACAAATTTGGGCCTAATGCATACGAAATTGAACTTCCTCCAAGATTAGCAATATCACCCATCTTTAATGTGGCAGATTTGTTTGCATTCAGAGGATCCAATGCAACAAAGACAGAAGCTGAAGATGTAGAATGGATTTTTGATCTTCCACCGAGTCAGCCAGTTCAGTTGGAATGCATTTTGGACACAAAGATTCAAAAGAAGAAGGGCATAAAACCTACAAGCAGTATCTGGTAAAGTGGCATGGATTACCTGATGAGGATGCAACCTGGATGAGTGAGGAAGATATCCTCAAACATGGGGTTAATATTTTAGACTTGGTTCCTCAAGGGACTTGAGTTCTTTTCAACCCCGGGAGTATGGTGCAGGGGCACCTAGATACTTTAATTAATTTCATGTTTATGTTTTGGTTGAATAAGGTCCAAGTGACCAATTGTTAGGCCTAGTGCCATGTGTGAGTCCAAGTAAAGTAAACCTAGGTTCATTTTGTAAGTCCTAAGGGACATAAGGTCAATTGTAATAGCATAACGCTAAAAATAGTAATAATGCAAAAATAGGCAGTAGTGTTTCCCAGCCGCTTGGAGTCGATCTCCTAGCCGCTTGGAGTCAGTTGGTACTACTCTGGGCAAATCTTTAAAACCTAGAGAACTGAATTGAGTGCATACAGGTTAGGGATTGAGATTGCACTCAGTCATATGATATTGTAATCAAGCATTGCTAAGGAGAATCAAACTATTTTCTGTGTCGTCAATCTACTTTTCATTCTCTATAAATACAAATTGCTTTAGCTGTAGGTTTTCCTTCCTTTCTAATTTTCCATTGTTGCAACATGTCGATTTGAAGCATTCCACTGATAAGATTTCTATCGAAATCAGTGGAATGGCTTCGTTGTATATATATTTGTTTTCATTTCCTATTTGTTTTTTGTTTCGACGGCGCAGATGTTCTAGTTCACGGGTTACGTGCAGTAGTTCGCCTAGCATTTTATGTGATAGGGTTTAGTGGAGGCAGACTGTGCAAAGGTGTATAGGAGTAGCGGCATAGGAAACCCTAGTGTTCATCGATGGTTGAAATCTGGCCGATGAATGTGTTTGAATGTGATATCAGTGTGATCGGGGAAACAACGACTCTGTGGTAAATCTGACTGATAATCCAAGTCGCGTCAATAGCAGAAATCCATTGGCGTGAGTTTTGAATGTACATTACATTGCAAAGGGTGCGGGAGCAAGTATGTTGTGAATGTATCTTCTGGTAGATACAAGCAACGACCAGGTGTAATGGTGAATCAGGTCATAGTGGCTGGCTGTAGCAAGTCATGGTGTGCACATACCACAGTTTGGTAGTTTATTGTTAAGTTTTGCCCACTTCCATTGTGCGCTCTGCATCACTCACTATTCCATTGAAGTTAGGAGGTATAACTTTCTTCATATCTCAAGCTAGCTCACTAGTAAGACGAGTTTTTGCCTCATTTTGAATTAATGAGTCTTGATTATTTACTCTCGGTTCACCATGAAAATTGAATTCTTATCTTCCTTTACAGTGGTGTTCTTGATTGGTTTCTCCCCCTCTAAGTTCCTATTCCAGGGTTTCCAATCTTTCTTTTGTTTCATTTAAAACTGACAAAAAATGATCTAATTTTGCCATAGGATTCTTTTCAGGATTTAGGCCATCTGGGTTCCCTCATGGTTGATTTCCATAATGTTCCATAACATTACTTATCCACACCTAAAATTTGCATAGAAATTTCTCAAAACATGGAGCTTTTTGATATGCTATTATAAAATTACAAGTTCATAAATGCAGAAACTCATAGATTCATCACATAAACATTTGCTTATTCTAAAAGCCAAAAAATTTCTTTATTCACTTTCTAGGTTTTTACATCCTTATTCAAATACAAAATGAAGATAAGGAAAACAAGTGAAGATGAAAACATAAAATGAATGCATAAAACACAAATTTTATACCTTCAAAGTGATCTCCTCCTCCTAGATAAGGTTGAAAATGTTGCACCCAAGCACTCTTGCTTCACCCATGGTTTGCATATGTGAAATGCTCTCAAATCTAGACTACAAGTCACTCAAACCTAGCTCAAGATGATGAATTGATGAAAATTTTAGCATAATAACTTTTCTCAAATTGTGGATGATCAAATGGCTTGGATGAGGGTGTATTTATATGCTTTTTGGAGGGATATTTGATCCAAGGGTTAAGATTGATTTTGGAGATCAATGGATGAGGATGAATGTGAGGTGGAGGGATTAGATTAGATCATGGAAAATGGAGGGATAAAAATAAAAGTAAATTTTAAATTTACCTTGGGAAGGGATGTGTATTAAATGAGAGTAGATGAGGTGGATTAGATGTGAATTTTAAATTCACATGGGGAAGAGGTGAGGATTAAAAATGAAATTTTAATTCATTTTGGGAAGAGTGGTAATTAACGAAAGTGGGTGGTGTAAGAGGTCATTTATGGAGTTTATGACAAATGTATATAAAAAATTGTTTTATGTGGCATAAAAATCAATTTGTTACTTAGAGGATGTGGGGAGGAGTGTTAAACAAGGTTTGACCAAACTAATCAAGGTGATTAGTCTAATTAATATGGCTGTAGTAGATTAGCGGATGGGTTAATTAGGGGTTAGGATTAATTAAATGGTGTTTAATTTAATTAATCCTAGGTCTAGGGTCATGTAGGTTAGACAAGCTAATAAAATAATAGGTATTTAATTAACTAGGGTAGGGATATGTTGATTAGTAGGTTGAATTAATTAAATAAACATGATTTATTCAATTAATTAGGTTTAATAAAATGAGTGAATTAATCAAATAAATATTTTCATTTTTATTTAATTAATTGGGCTAATGTTAGTAAAGGGGTAATTATTGAATTAATTAAATTAATTCAATTTAAAGGGGGAAATGATGAATAATCAGGTGTTTGAGGAGATAATTAATTAAATAACAATTTAATTAATTAATTAGAAGGGGAATCGATGATATTAGTGATGTCAGAGATCATTTAAATGGTGAAGACATTTTTAGGTGTCTACATTTGCCCCTCTTTGATGTGGCATCGTGACCTAGCAGGGATATGGCATCAAGTCAAATAAAATGCCCCAGCTACCCTGAGAAGACATGGAATGGGTGAGGGATGCCCCCTCGAGAGGTCAGGTGAAAAAATAAAAAAAATTGGGTGAGCTCTCGAAAGGAAGAATGAATGTGAAAAATGGATAGAGGATGGAAAAACAAGTTGACAGGAAGAAAAACGGGTGAAAAAGGTTATGATCTGCACCTTGGGGAGGAAAAAGTGCTTTGGAGGATGACATGGCTCCCTATAAATGGAAAAAGTCAGCCCAAAGTGTCACATTTGCACTCATTGAGCCACTTGGATGAAGGAGAAGAAGAGACATGATGGCAAACCCACTCTTCCCATGCTTTGAGCACTTGTCTGAGTGAGTCCATTCTTTCATGAGATCGCCGATAGTTGGCGACTAGGTATGTCGACTAACCCTAGCTTTGTTGATTTTTTAATTTTACGTATCTATTACATTGGGAATTTGGTCACTAGGGTTTTGACACTTTTTTAGGCCAGATTGGCGCCATTCGCCAAGGGGAAAAGGGGTAGGATTAGTGCCAAAACTAGAAGGTTTGGCGCCTTCGTCTAGTTTGGCACCTAAGGTGTAGTGTTAGATTTTTTGCCAAAATGATGCTTTTTGAAAGATGACTAGCATCATTCTCTTGAATGGTGCCATTGGGCAAGGTGGCACCTTTTCAAAGCGCAATGGTGCCATTCTCTGGAATGGCACCAAAACCTAACGGCGTGGCACCATTATGCGAAATGACATCAGGGTCTAGCAGAAACAGTGAGGTGTTAGGGTTTCACGCTGGAATGGTGCAAAAAGTAGATGCAGCAGTGCCATTCTTTGGCATGGTGCCATACTAGGCTAAAGCGGTGCTATCCCATGGATGAGCACCATTTTTTGGAGGATTAGCGCCAAAAGCAAAATGATCAGTGCTATGACTAAGTCAAGAGGAAAAATGCAAGTTTTTAACTTCCAATTGGTGGATGTAGGTTCTGGGAGGGATTGTGGGGTCACGAGAATGATGTGTTCCTGATGTGATGTAGTTACGGGATGGATTCGACTTAGCTACATGGGCTCAACTGGGTAGGTTGGGATTGAGGACAGTAGCTGAGATGTTTGTCACACGGGCCCATAGGGTGATGATGACAGCGTTGGTGGGGAGATAGCATCCTGAGACATGCACCTTCCTCCTCACGACGAGTGAGATCACTATCACCCTGGAGGATACCTTTCACATTCTGAGGTTGCCCATCCATGGTGCGCGAGTGACTTATAGTATTAGGAGAGGACGGGCAACCTTAGACAGAGTGTTTGCCCTAGGCCACCCAGAGTTGACGCAGGATCGACAAGAGATGAACTATGACCAGACTTTGGCAGCGAGTGTAGATCAATTTATTTTGTTTCTTTGTGCATTGATTGGAGGCGCGGTGATGCTCGATTGGCGTGTGCGAGGCTTTCTTGTAGGTTGGGGAGAGGTGATGGAGCAAATGGCAGTGGATGAGATAGTTTATGCATGGGGGCCATGCATGCTAGGACAATTATATCATGAGAAGCATACCGTGGTATATCACTATGATTCGACTTTGTCTGCTAAGGTCACATTGCTACATGTGTGGGCCTTTGAGCACATTGCTATTATGTGGCCAGAGGGAGGATATTATCGATGGCAGTTCGAGGCTTATGTTTATTTATATAGGCAGCCCCTTCAGTATACTCATGTTGGATAGTTGCGTTACTGGCGATGAGTTTTTGATGAGGTGACTTGTGTGATATGGCAGCTGTACATCAGCGTGGAGCAATGACCAGAGGAGCATCTTCATATGCCTTATACATTACAGCCACACTATTTGATGGGTTAGGATGATCACACCATTGACATGTATCTTCCTTCTCGGGTGATGTGTCAATTTGGCTTATGGCAAGATCTTCCCTAGAGTATGGTAGTGTTTTCTCGGACAGGGCGAGATTTGAGATGGCCACTAGCCATAGCACCGTAGGTGGCGATAGCCAATTTTGCAGCTTTACAGCCCTAGCAGTGGGATTGGGGGAGCAGGTTGGCAGATGCAAGGACTACACCTATGTATGATCAGTGGTGGGCATCATGGAGACTGATTCGTTTGATGGATTCAACCGAGGAGCCTAACCTGATTGTGGAGTCAAAGGAGGAGGGATATATAGTGGAGGAGAAGATAGTGATCAAGGAGGTGAAGGAGGATGAGGATGATCCCATGGGGATGTTGGCTATAGAGGCATATGAGCAAGCGATGGCTGTGAGAGGGCAAGGGAGAGGGAGGGGTAGATGGTGGCTGGCACCACCACTACAGACACAACAACAGACACCACAGCAGGCGTGGGTTCTTGCACAATAGGGGCAGGGAGATCAGTAGGTAGTGAGGCCCTGACAATGAGCTCAATAGTAGAGACTGCAGCAACAGACCCCTATGCAGTTGGTACAAGGAGGGCAGAGGGGTTTGATGCCACCTTTGCGAGCACTGCTACAACAATAGGGACCTAGGGGTATCCCATCACAGTAGACAACTGAGCCGCAAGTGAGGGAGAGGACGCATCAATAGCATATTCTAGAGGCTGCTATGACATTTCTGTGGATTGACAGGACAGAGGCAGGTAGCTCAGGGGTAGGGCCAGGGCTAATTCTGAGAGGGCACTCATCACATCAGCCCACTCAAGGAGATGATGAGGAGGAGGTGGGGACTCTCCAGGCTCAGGTAGCGAGCCTAGAGGATACAATGCAGGGACAACAGCAAGAGCTTGTACAACTTTGAGGAGTAGCTACGTTGTTAGATGGATCAGATGGGCAGGTGAGTGTGCTATAGGCACAATTGTTACAGGCACAAGTGGCTACCCTGATAGGTGAATGGGATTCAGAGTGAGCTCTATGACAAACAACAGAGGTTAGGGCCCAGTAGGCAGAGGCACAGGTGGTGAGTTTGCAGGGGATGGTGGCAGGAATAGGGGATGGTGGCAGGAACTGACATGGGTCTAATTTTTACATAACTACAGACTCATATTACATAGCTACAAGGACAATTGCAACAGGCACAGAGTCAACTCCTAGAGCAGAGTAGGCAGGCTGAGTATTACTATGGAGCATATTGTTTTGTAGTGCCTGAGGGTTAGCGTATACCCAGCTATAGCCAGCGCATCATATCCAAGATGTTTGGGTCCCAGAGCTCCAAGATGTCTATTCAGTCGGTTCAGCAGCCTACAACACCTCCACTACTGGTAGCCCAACAACCACCATTACAGCAACAGTAGTAGCCATGGCCAGGGTCACCCATAGAGTCAGGCAAGGGTTCATCAGCCCAAGGTTGATGTGTTGACATGCATTGATGTATATTTTGGCCCCTAGAGGCATTTTTTGTATCATGACTTGTATATTGATTTTGAACAATGTATATTTGACGATGATGATCTGATTTATGTATGGTCATACTTATGGTTTATGCACTATGTGATGTTATGATGTTGGTGATTTTTATGCTTATGGTGGATGTTTTTATGCATTGTTATGGATTATGATGATGTATGTGTTACGTTTGTGATGCTTATGGATATGTGATGGATCATGTATGTTGATATTGATCCTATGATGTGATGATTTATGCCTTACTTATGGTCCTAATGTGTTATGGATGTATGTTATGATTATGGAATCATATGGTGGTTATAAATACCTGTGATGTTGTGCTTATGGATTTATGATGCAATGATAAAAATGTAAGTGGAAAATATACTTAGATTAAATAAACATATATTATGCATGATGAAAATGGAATGGAAATGGAATATATGCTCAGATTAATAAACATATATTATGCATGATGAAAATGGAATATATGCTTAGATTAATAAACATATATTATGCATGATGAAAATGGAATATATGCTTAGATTACATTTGTGTGAGAGTTTGATTTGGTAGTCATAGAATCATCATCATTAACTCTTGAAAACACATGCATGTAATATATAAACAAGTTCCCTATGTTCAATGCTTTAATTGTTTTTTTTTTTGGGGGAAAGTTGGTAAGAGAATAGGCAATAGAAATTGTTAGGCGATGTGTTATCCAAAATGCAATGATTAATGCAGTGGTTAAATGATGTAATGTAATGGTGATTAAATGATTATGATAATGCAAATAATGATTTAATTCAATGATTAATGAAGTGGACAAGTCATGACACATGTTATGCTCTTTTAAACCCTGGGTGATGGGGCTATGTGGCGGGGAATAGGTTAGGGAGGGGATGTTACAAATATGGGCCCAACTGGTATTGTCATTGATGTCAACATACTTCTATTGCATTAATGATAAGGATTGGATGAGTTATATGTTGAGGATATTGATAAAATTAGTCTCAATCAGGAATAGTGAAGAACAGTGATGATAGTAAGGTAAAAGCTCAAGACAGGTTAAGGATCAGAGGATGCAGATTAAAGGGATTGTAGATATGAGTCTTAAGATGTTCTAGTAGAGATTTCAGAGATCCGCATGAAGATATGAAGAAGTTGTGATCACTCAAGTAGAACCGGTTCAGGTAGATGTTCAAAGGAGACAGAGTGATACAGATAGGTCCGGTGAGATCCGAAAATGCATTCTCTGGTTCTGCAGATTTGAGGAAGTGTTGGGGAAGTCTATGTGGTGTGTTAACTAGATTGGTTCATGGTTTGAAGGTCCACAAGTATCTATTCCTTTGTGACAGTAATGGCAGACTATGTTCTTGAGGTTCCAGATGAAGGAGAGAAGGATTTCAGTAAGTAGAGGAAGTGCAGATGTTCTTGGTATTTCAGGCAAGTTTGTGGAGGTCATTGGATCATGTTCAGTTTGTGTTGACGGTTTGCATTAGAATTGGGGTCCCAGAAATGAAGAATAACTTTCAGATGATGGTGTTCTTTCTGTGACTGGCCGACTGGATGAATTATACATCTTGCGGATGTTCTTGTGGATGTTTGCCGACTTAGATGTCTGTTCCTAAGTTGATGTCATGTATAAATAAGGGATTGCAAAGTCATTTTAGAGTGTGACTTGTGGAGATGAGTGAGTGGTAGCGAGGAGAAGAGCGAAAGGAAGAGCAGAAGGTTTGGGCTTAAATGGAACTGACTCAAGCATGGTGAAGATGCTAATTACCAGTTCAAGTATGTGATACTTATTCCTTTGTAGACAGTGTGTCTCTTGTAGGTAGTGAGCCTCTTGTGAGCAGTGTGCTTGGGTAGTGAGCCCTAATTGGCATGTGACATTTGTTCTTTCTATTCTTCTAACAGAGAATATTATCTTGGGTTAATTACCCCGTGGTTTTTCCCTTAACCGGGTTTTTCACGTCAAAAATCTTGGTGTTATGTGTGTTAATGTGTATCTGGTCTTAACTTGTTGCATTATGCTTTCATGATTGATTTACTATTATGCTTGTGTGGAGTTAAGTATTTGATTTGGAAGAAAGTTTTGGACAACTGATTCACCCCCCCCTCTCAATTGTCTACCCTAAGTCTAACAGGGGAATGGATGGGTTGGGAGGAAAGGGGATTGTGAGGATGGTTTAGGGAATGATAGGTCATTGGACACCACATCATTAGAGGTGTTTTGGTTTGGATGTGTTAGGTTGGTTGAATGGGTTATGGGGTAAGTAAGGGGGGGAGGATGTTTGTTAGTGGGAGGTGTTAGATTGGATGGATGGGGGGGAGGGTGAACAGATTGGTGGGGGTAGATCAAAATTCTAATCCTAGGTTGTATGTTTGGATAGATGATGAAGAGAGATGAATGATCTAGGCAAAGTACTTGCATTACACTTATTGAGAGCATTTATAAGTTTATTATAGCAAAGTAGGATATATTTCACCAAGGTATAAAAGGATCTGAGTGATGATTTTTTATCTTGCGTTTGCATGGACTAGACTCACAAGCAATAGGTTGATTTCATGCATGCCCAAGGTAGTATAACCTTTCCTAGATGAGGGAATGGGACTCATAACATAAGTTCTCATAGTTCATAGAAGGTATGATTAACCTGATATGCAAACAAGAAGCACTATGCTAGAACCAACCCTATCTTTAAGATATGAATATTATTCTTGGAGTAAAGAAATCAACCCACAAGCACATCATACATAAACAATGACCAGGTCTATTCCAGGTGTTTCCCTCCACATGCCATGATATAATGAGATCAAGGTAGCTTTGGAGATGACCTAGAACAAGACAAAAAAGATAAAAATCAATAATCAAAAGGCCAATGAAATGACACAAACAACCATTGTATTCTCTTGCCAAGATAGGTGTTGATAGGATGATGGATTCTATCCATTTTAGGAATTATATATCCTAGGACGTGAATTAGTTGGATATTGTTGGATAAATTTTGAAAGGTGGGCAAAAGGATAGTCAGGGCATGTGTGACGATTATAGTTGATGTGTTGATTGATAATTTTTGTGTGAGATGTGATGTTTCTGGGGTATGCTTAGTGTGTGTATTGCTTAGTGAATCTTAGTAAGCTCAACAGATAGGGACCATCCAAATGGGTTGGATGGGTGCATCTTATGTACCTAAGTACTGGATACTTCCTTCATATTCCAGATTGCTTACATACCTTGTGTCCATGGGATCCAGACACTTTAAGATGCGGGTGAGATGAATATGTAGTTCTGGCAAGACTTGATGATGTGAGAATGATTTGGGGTGGATGCGATGATGTGGGATTTTTTCTATTTTTCTGCTTTTTCTAATATTTTTTGGATTTTCTAATGTTTTTTAGATTTTTTGGATTTTCTAATGTGTTTGGATTTTTTGGATTTTCTAATGTTTTTGGATTTTTTGGAAGATTTTCAGCTGTACAAAGAGCATACAAGGATCCTTGTTTTTTGGATTAGCCTTGGGTGGGATAATGTAGGGTGGGGGATGGGATTTGATGTTTCAGAATTCCAAGCCATGGGATGTGCGTGATATGGAATGTCATGATGGAAAGAGAACTTATTAGATGGTAGAACCGGCCACTACACATGGTGCCTAAAACATGTTTTCACCATGGTACTTATCCAAGGCGTCACCAAAGTGATTTTCACCATTGGACGGCTTTATTGCACTCAGGTTTTTTCTTGATTTTTCAAAAAAATTTAGATTTTGCTATTTTTTGATTTTTTTGTATTTTTTTGCTTTGGGATACTTGATGAGTCATGCGTAGAACCTTTTCAAATGCAAGATGTTCATATGTTCATCTAGAGGCTGCCCCTTAGTTGTTGCAAGCTGATATGCCCCTGACCCATAGCTAGCTGTAATAACATATGGTCCCAACCAATTGGGCTCAAATTTTCCCTTTTTGGTGTGCTCCTACAATTTGTTTTGGTTTTCCATAAGGATAAGGTCACCTACTTCAAACTTACAGTTCTTGATTTTCTTATTATAGCTCCTCAATAGGCAATTCTGGTTTGCCTGAAGATGGTTGAGAGCATCCAAACATTTCTCATCCAATAATTCTAACTCATGTAGCCTTACAACTCGATATTCTTCATCAGTGATCATATTTTGTAAGGAAACCCTAAGTGATGGGAGTTTGACCTCAATAGGTAAGATGCCTTTGGAACCGAATACTAGGGAATATGGTGTAGCACTAGTAGGTGTGCGGATGCTTGTGCAGTAAGCCCATAGGGCAGGAGTGAGTTGAAGGTGCCAGTCACAACTAGCTTCATTAACCCTCTTCTTTAGAATGCATAGGATGGTTTTGTTAGAGGCTTCAGCTTGATCATTACCTTGGGGGTAGTATGGAGTGGAGAAGTGGTGTTGGATATGGAACTTCTTGCGCAGGGTGTAGACTTCCTGGTTCCTAAATGGTTTCCCGTTATCTATGATGATGGAATGAGGGACACCATAGCAACATATGATGTAATGGAGAATGAACTTAGCAATCTATATGCATGTGGTGAAAGTGAGAGGAATGGCTTTGACACACTTAGTGTAGTATTCGGTGGTAGTGATGATGAATTTGTGGCCATTAGATGACGGGGGATGAATCTTACCTACGAGGTCGAGTCCCCATTGTGAAAAAGGCTAAGGAGGTGTTATTGGTTATAGCTCCTGAGATGGTGCATGGATGAGATCTCCATGTTGCTGGCATGGAAAACATTTCTTTACAAACCTGTAAGCATCTCACTCCATTGTTGGCTAGTAGTAACCTGTCCTCAGAATCTTCTTAGCTAGGGTAGGTCCACTTGAGTGTGGCCCACAAATTCCTTCATGTACCTCTTGCAAGGCCACTTTAGCTTCCCTAGAGTCAAGACATTGTAAAAGCGTACCATCAAGACTTATTTTATAAAGGGTGTCTCCTATAAGGGTGAAGCGGGAGGCTCGGCGGATAAAGGTTTTGCGTTGAGCAGCTAATAGGTTTGGTGGGATGATGTTATCATGTAGATACACGTAAGTCTCTTGATACTAGGGAGATATGGGACCAATAATTTCACACACCAGTTCTAATTGTGGAACATCATAGGCTTGTATGGGGAGCTCTTCAATCAGGAACTCACATTTCTTGCTATCTTTCTTCATATCAACCAAGGATCCTATTGTGGCCATGGCATCTATTGCTTTGTTGTTCAATCTTGGAATCTGTTCAAAGTAGATGTCATGAAAATAACCTTTGAAGTCATCCACCGTTCTTTTATAGGGCATGAGCTTGTCATCCTTAGTCTTGTACTCATTATTCACTTATCGAATGACTAATTGGGAGTTTCCATAGACTGTCAACCTGTCAATTTTCCACTGTATTTCCATGTGGAGTCCTATGATGAGAGCCTCGTATTCTGCTACATTATTCGTGCATGGAAATTTGATCTTATAGGATTTGGGGATGGTGTCTCCTTGAGGGGTAACAAACAAAATTCCTGTCCCCGAGCCTTGATGTGTATAAGACCCATCAAAATACATTTTCCATGATTCTATTGTTGGTGCTACTGTTAGTATGGATTCGTCCAGAAACTCTACAAGTTGTGTTTATTCTATTGGGAGTGGTGTATCAACTAATTGACCAGCAATTACCTATCCTTTGATGGCTTTCCTTTCTATGTATTTGATATCAAACTCGCTCAGAATCATAACCCATTTATCCATTCTTCCTATAAGAGTTGCTCTTGTTAATAGATACTTCAACGGGTCAATCTTGGCAATGAGCTTAGTCTTATGATTAATCATGTAGTGTCTCAGCTTTTGTGAAGTGAAGACAACTATGAGACATGCTCTTTCAATTAGAGTGTAGTTAAGCTCGTAGGTCACCAAGGTGCGGCTAATATAATATATAGCTCTTTTTTCCCTGATCATCATGTTGTGCTAACAGGGCCCCTATAGCTATTTCTATTGCTAAGATGTACAAAAGAAGGGGTTCTCCTTGTTTGGGTGGAATAAGGATAGGTGGATTAGTGATGTACTCCTTCAACTGTTCAAAAGCTCCTTGACACTGATTGTCCCACACAAAGGCTATATTCTTGTGGAGAAGATGTTGAAATGGTTGGCACTTATCAGCAAGTTGTGCTATAAACCGATGGAGAGATTGGAGATTTCCTTGTAGACTTTGCAACTGCTTAAGTGTCTTGGGTGGAGGCATCTCCATTATGGATTTGACCTTGGTGGGATCCACTTCAATTCCTCTTCTTGAAACGATGTATCTTAGAAGCTTCCCGGAAGTGACCCCAAAGACACATTTCTTTGGATTTAGTCGTACGTTATACTGCTCTAGCCTGTCAAAGATCTTAGCTAATACATTTAAGTGTTCTCTAGTTTTGGATTTTCCCAATAGATCATCGACATAGTCTTCCATTATTCTATGGAAGAGATCATGGAAGATGACCGTCATTGCCTGTTGATATGTAGCACCTGCATTATTCAAGCCAAAAGGCATCATGACCCAACAATATATCCCCCATGGACATATGAAATATGTTTTATGTTGATCTTCTTCTATGATCTTGATTTGATTGTACCCTGAGAAACCATCCATCAAAGACAACATCTCACGATCAACAGTGAGATCCACTATGATGTTAATGTTTGGTAGTGGAAAGTCATCCTTAGGGCAAGCTTTATTGAGATCTCTAAAATCTATGCAGCATCAGATGCCCCCAGTGACTTTGGCTGCAGGTACAATATTGGATACCCACTCAGGGTAATCTATTAGACGGATAAACCCCACATCTAGGCATTTCTTAAGCTCTGCTTTGACAAGGAGTGCAATTTGAGAATTCATCTTTCTTATCTTTTGTTTCACTGGTTTTGCATCAGGACATACCGCAAGGTGATGAACAACCAAGGCAGGATCCAGTCCCGGCATATCGACATAGGTCCATACAAAATTATGGCTTCTTTGCTTAAAAAAGGCTAAGAAGTTCTCTTGTTCTCTTGTTGTAAGGGACTCTGCTCTGAATGTGATTTTCAGTGCTTCTTCTATTCCAAGGTTCATTTCTTGCAATGCTTCCACTAGGATGGGCGCTCTGTCTAGATATAGTTCATCCACTTCAGGAAGGCCCATGCTCTCATCTCCTAGAGCCTCATGGAGCTTTTCACTAGGTGATACGTCTTTTATTTTGATTTTTTCTTCACCTAAAAGTGCCATGGAGTGGTTTTCACTAGGGGGTGTTGTTTTTATTTTTATGTTTTTGTGACTAAAAGCATGGGTGGTCTCTCCAAAGTAGGCATATGTGTTGAGTTCCATGATATATTCGGCTTTGTGGTCTCCAAGGGGGAAATGATATCTGACCCCCATCATCTTGGCTATTGCTTCATCATTTTGTGCAACATCAAGGTCGGGAGGTCCTTGTTGGTCCCAATCTATAAGTTGGGGGTATAGAAAAGGTAGGTCATTAGAGGTGGATGGTATGGTGGTTAAGGTTTAGATGGTACATATGGAGGATTCAAAGAATTTAGTGAAATCGCTAAAGGAGTCTTGATGGTCTGCTTCATTGATGTTATCGACCGTAGGGAAGGCCTTAACGACCTCACTTAAGATACATTCACCATTTGCAAGGATGGACTCTTTTTTTCCATACCCTAACCCATGAAGACGCGGGTTTCTTATTGCTTGGATTGGTTCCATGATTCCTTGCTCATGAAGGCCTATACCGCCTTGTCCTTTATAGCCCATGTATTTGACAATCTTGATACCCTTTCCATAGATCTCATCTGGGATAGTGGGGGCTTCTTGTTCTACCTCTTCTTTGTACAACCAAGAGGATATATCTTTGAGTACATCTTGCTCTAAGAGATGTTTCTTTTCAAAGGTGGGTGAGGGTTTGCATTTGACAATCACTATGGAGACTACTTCTTTTAGCATGCCAAATGTCTTAGGGGATGGTAGTAGGCCCACACAAAATATACCATGTAAGTCATACTCACCGCATCCCATGTCACTTACCTTGATCTTGACCTCTGGCAGTGTGAAGGTTTGTGAAGTGGTAGCAATACTAGAAGGATCGATGTAGGAAGCGGATGATGTAGGATTTGCAAGGGAAGTGGGTGTTTTGGTGGCATTGTTGTAAGGGCAAAAAGTGTGGTCATGTCCTTCCAAGAAACTGTAGTATTGGAAAGGACAAGGGTCGACATAGATGGTAACTTCCATGCCGTTATGGGGGAACTTCAAGCATTGACAGAATGTGGATGGGATGGCTTGAATGGCATGAATCCATGGTTGGTCGAGAAGAATGTTGTAGAGGAGGTCAAGATCAAGCACCTGACATTTGGTTTCTAAGATTTTCTGTCCTACTTGGATAGGAAGCTTGATAGTGCCTTTAGACAACCTCTTAGTGTCATCGTATCCTTTAATGGTTACGCATTTACTAGTATCCATGACCACAATGTTTTAACAATTTTAATGTGTAAAGATTTAGGTCAGAGCCACCATCTATTAAGACTCTTTTAATGACATGTTTATGGATGAGAACCTCAATGTGTAGGGCCTTGTTGTGGGGGTCATTGCATGTGGGTAAATACTTTTCAGAAAAGGTAAGGAGGTGAGGCAAGGTGAGATGGCCCACCATGGCTTGGAATTGATCTACATTTAGGTTGGTGGGGACTTGGGTCTCCGTGAAGACTTTTTCAAAGACTTCCTTATGGAGGGGGGATGTGCAGAGAAGCTTGAGGATATAAGTTTGTGTGGGAGTCTTTCCTAGGTGATCTAGGAGGTTGTACTTATGAGTGGAAGGTGGATTGGTAGGTGTGGATGTGGAAGGTTGATTAGCGGTAGGAGCTCCGCATATGGAAACACGATTGTGGCGGGTTGTGACGGCGCAATTAGGTGATTTTTCTCGAATGGTGATGGTGTTGATGTGATTAGAAGAGGCCTCTATCCTTCCTACGATAGAATCGAAGGAAGCAGGTAGTGGTACAATGTTGCAAGCTTGGTTTGATGAGGAGGCTTTTCCTTTTCCGTGATCTAGAAGTGGATCCTTGTATGCTCCAAGATTTGCATTTGGTGATTGTTTTGGCAGTTCATCAAGGGTTATGTCTCCTCTATCTATAAGGTCTTGAATACAATGCTTTAGCCTCATGCAGCTAGATGTCTTATGTCCCTTTATGCGATGGTATTCACAATAAGTGTTTTCATCAAACCAAGAGGGTTTGAATTGGTCGAATAGGGGGTAGCATGATCATGTCCGCCTTTACAAGTTTATTCAAGACATCTTCAATTGGCTCCCCTAAAGGTGTGAATTTCCTCTTAGGATTGTTATTTTGTTTTGGTGGTCATTTGGGAATGTTGATGTTGTTATTTGTTGCGGATGTGTTGGATGGTGTTGGATTTTGTACATTTTGAATGGCCTTCACGTTGGTGACACTGTCGTTAAGGGTGTTCTTGTTCTTTCCCCAAAAGTAGGGTTTGTCGTTTGATGGTGCATTATTATTCGTGTTGTTGTTGTTATTTCTGTTGTCGTAGGTATAAAGTTTTATGGAGCCCTTGGCAATGAGGGCTCTTTCAATGGTGGTTCCCTTATTGATAATCTCTTCAAAGGTCAATGCGCATTGTATTTGTAGGTGGAACCCAATCTCTTGGTTAAGATTGGTGACAAACATGGTAACAAGTTGTTTCTCAGGAATAGGCCATGGGAGCTTGCTTGCTAAGCCTGTCCATCTTTGTAAAAAGGTGGTGAAGGATTCTCCAGTCTTTTGTTTGGTGTTGCATAAGTTGGTCATTGATATTTCATGTTCAAAGTTGTAGGAGAAATGGTTTACAAACTTCTCCGTGAGCTCATGGAATGTCCTAATGCTAGGGGAAGGTGTGCAAACCATTCCGTGGCTTGACCACCAAGGCTTCGAGGAAAGAGTCTCATTAAATAAGTATTGTCATATGAGACTTCTAGGCAAGTGATATAGAACTCCTGAAGGTGTTCTCTAGGATCTCCCTTTCCCTTGTATTTGTCAAATTTAAGCGTCTCAAAGTTTTTAGGAAAGGGAGGCATGTATAGTGTCCTATCAAACAGGTAGGGGCAAATATCCTTGAAAGAATATTGCTTCCTCTTGTTTCCTTATTGCATGTTGTCAACCTTTTGGATTAATGTTTGGACGATGCTAGCTAAATCTTGGTTGGGGGGTGGTTGTGGAACATAGGTTTGTGAATTTTGGATTAGTTGTTGGAGGTAAGGTGGGATTTTTGGGTTTTGATGTTGTGATATTTGATTGTGTAGAGTGAGGTGTTGTTGGTAAGCAATGAGTTATTGGAGAACATGTGGTGGAATTTGTGGATTTTGGTTGGGATTGTGTTGTGTGGTTTGGACGGATGATACGACGGGTGCTTGGGAGATGGGATTTTGTACATACATGAAGTTAGATGACGGTTTGTTGCATGGGTTGGTATTGGATATATTAGGGGGTGGTTGTGAAAATAATTGGTTTATGAAAACTATATTGTTGGCATCGAGTTGAGGGGCGCTAGTGGAGATGCTTGTGTGTGTGGTTTTGTTAGGAATTCTTAGGGTGATTTGTAGCGTAGATGAGGTAATGATGAATGTTGATACATTTGAGATATTTGGTGTGGTCAATACGTTGGTGGGGATTGTTGACGTGGTAACATTTGAGTTTGTGGGAATTGTAGACGTAGTGATGTTTGAGATTTGAGATATGTTAGGGTTGGTATGGGATGTAGATGGTTAGGATGAAGTGGTCATGCTAGGTATGGTAGACCCATTTTGAGGAGAAATCAATATATCTATTAGGATCCAATTTTAGGACTCTATCAAGCATATCCATAGAATCGACATCTTGCGTGATGTCTAAGACGTCTTGATCCACTTGGTTGGTGGTGGTGGTTTGGGTTGGTTGTGGTTGAAAGGGGAATGGATTTAGCATAGTGCTAGCGTCAAATGATGGTATTTGTTGAACTACAGGGACATTGTTTTGGTCACTATTAGGCAACCCTATGCCAAAGTTGTTTCTAAGATGGTCCATTTCTTGATTCTTCTTAGATTGGGATTGTGTGATGGGCATGCAATGGCTTTGGGATGTGGATTTGATTTGATGAATGAAAGGTTATGATGTTAGAAAATAGGTTTCAAGATATTGGAACCAAAAGTGATGATGATGAGAATATGGTGAAAAGGGAATAAAGATTTAGTTTCAAGAGAGTGTGATCTCTAAAATCTAAATCTAAGGATGAATAGAGGTATGGTGTGATTTTGGGTATAGGTTTTAACCTTTAGGGAATAAATCTCAAAAGGTAGAAACCTAAGGGTGGGGATGATAAAGTAATCCTTCAAAGGTGAAGAGCTTAAAAGGAAAATGGGTGAATTGATTTTCAAAAATTTGGACCAAAGGGTGAAAGGTGAAATGGATTTGGAAAAATGATTTTTTGGGCTATGAGTGAAAAAAGATTTTGGGATGGTTTTGATGATGTATCCACTAAGGAAAAACCTTAGGTGATTTAGATGTTTAGAGGATAAATCCTTGATGATGTTTTGGAAGGGTGTTCAAATCAAAAGTGAGTCTTAAATAGGTCTAGATTTTTGGATTTGTAAAATGGATGTTTCTTCTTACTTAAGGTAGACTTATGACCTTAGGCAAAAATGGATGATTATTCTACTTGAAGGTAGACTAATGACCAACAAGAAAAATAGGATGGAAAGGATAAAATCTAGATTTGATTCTTGGCTCAAAAGTTGATTTGGGATATGTTGGTATTGATTGAGATTTTGATTATGGAAGTTTTGGATGCTTTTGATTTAGGATAGGTGGATGAAACTTGGATGGATTTGTTGGATGATGAATTAAGGTCCAAAAGTAAAAATCAAATGGATAAGATTAAGAAAAGGGATGGATTATGGTTGGGTACAATGGTTTGATGTATGATGAAGGGTCCAATAGTCAAGGTGATTATCTCCAAGGTCAAAATGAAAGTTTGTGGATGAAGATTGGGTGATAGGTAATGGTCAAGGATGGTCCAAGGTTTGGATGAATTTTGATGAAGTGACTGCAGATTATGAATTTGCAGAGTTCAAAGGTCCCAAAACAATTCCCTAGGCACGTGTGCAAATTGATTTGAAAATAGCACCAAAGTCTAAGGATAAGGTGCCAAAATAGGGAGTAATGGCGTTAGGGATCTGGAAAATGGTGCTAAAGCAGCCACAATGAATATTCAGGCACCAAACATAAAGCTTTTTGGCACCAAAACAAGGCAGTGGATGGCAATTTTTTGATAAAATTGGGATTTTGATGTCAACTCTTAAATTTTTTTAAAAGGTGAAATGATTGGTTTTTTGGGAAATTTCAAATGTTTCAATGGTTAAATGAATTAGGAGGTTTTAGATAATGTTAATGATGGTTTCTTGGCAAGCATACAAACACTCCAAACAAGAGAATACAATGGCCAAAGGTTTTGTTGTGAAAATGTGGTAAATCTAACATTCATCAAGCACGTGTACAACCTAAGGTGGGAAAAAGATACTACTTGTTGAGTCTCTACTTGGATTTCTCCATATACTGAGACAAGGTGGACAGCTAGAGAAATTGGTGACACTAGCTCCCCCTTACATGACACAAGCACACCATTCTCTCTTACCCTTCGATCCTATGAACCGAGGGAATTCCTGTCTCTACAATGAATAATACATATAGGGTGGCTTCAGAGGTCTGACCTCCTGCACCAACAAGTAAAGGGTTTTGGGCCTCTAAAACAAAGGTGTTTAGTGGGGGAACATTCAGGGGATCAACACGTTATGAGTGTCTAGTAAACCCCTTAAGGTTTTAACTAGTCATACTAGGAGTATCATATACATAAGGTACAAATTCCTTTCAAACTAGCACAGTGTGGTAAGCACTAATATCGATTTGGACTTGGCTTTCACCTTATCCTATTTTATATAGTGGACCAAATGAAAGTACCACTTGAGGTCATTCCGTTGGTGTGAGTACCTCTTTTTCCACCAAGGTAGACCTCTCTAAGAAAAAGAAAAAGAGAGTAGAACCATTTCTCTTCACCCAAGATCCTTTTGAAGGTGAGGGGAGAGGATACTTTGATTTTGTCCCTTGGGTTTAACACAAGTGTGCAAGCACACAAGACACGTCAAACAAAGCTATGTTCTTTTTAAGATCCAAAATGAAGTGTTCCTACGATTGTTTGCAAATAAGGTTAATTTTAATGCACCAAATGTAAATGTTGTCTAAGCTACACAAGCAAAGTTCATTTTAGTGCACCAAATATAAATGTTTCTAAGCTAACAAAATCTTGCAAAAGATGTTAGTAGTTTTGATTTCAAGTCTTGGACAAATGTTATTTAACCTGTAGAACACTATCAAACACCTACATAAATCCCAAGATTAGCACAAAAAAGGTGCCAAAATAGAATGAAATGGCACCATAGAATAGATAAATGGTGCCACATAAACCAAAAATGGCGCTACATATTTAAAACAACTATTTCTAACTGTTGATATAAAATGGCACTACAAGAAGTCAAAATGGTGCTACATTATAAAACGGTGCTACAATACTTGGAAATGGCACCAAATAACGTTTTACCTTAGTTTACCTCGTCTGTTGAGTTTGATAGCACTAAATTGGGTGGATATAGCACCAATGCGATGTAGAGCTTCAAAAACTTGTTGAAAAACCCATTAGTTTCAACAACATCAACTCAAACAAGATTAAAAAACTCTTTTCCTTGCTTAGCCGCACACAAAAGACTAGATTAGAGTTTTAAAAATTAGGTTAAAATCAAGCAAAATGAGCTAGGGTTAGATGAAAATGCATTAGATGTACCCCTAGACAAATTTTGACATAATAACCCCATATTCCTGCGTATTTCCTATCAAAATAGAGAGCACCTTAACCTAAAAGCTCATGAAATGTTCAAAAAAGCCACAAAAAGTTAAACTTCAAGACCAAAGTTAGTGAGGATGTCATGCGAAAAAGACACCGAAACAGTCAGAAATAGTGCCACAGGATGATGAAATGGCACCACTGCAGGAAGAAAAACCTACAAAAGCACGTCTTCTTCCACACAAACTCAAACAAAAGTTAGTAGATTTGGACCATGGGGTCCCACCAGGCATGGCAAATGAAGATAAGGAAAACAAGTTGTGAAGATGAAAACATAAAATGAATGCATAAAAATATAAATTTTATACCTTCAAAGTGAACTCCTCCTAGATAAGGTTGAGAATGTTGCACCCAAGAATTCATGCTTCACCCATGGTTTGCATATGTGAAATGCTCTCAAATCTATACTACAAGTCACTCAAACCTAGCTCAAGATGATGGAATTGATAGAAATTTTAGCATAATAACTTTGCTCAAATTGTGGATGATCAAATGGCTTGGATGAGGGTGTATTTATAGGCTTTTTAGAGGGATATTTGATCCAAGGGTTGAGATTCATTTTGGATATCAATGGATGAAGATGAATGTGAGGTGGAGGGCTTAGATTAGATCATGGAAAATGGAGGGATGAGAATAAAAGTAAATTCTAAATTCACCTTGGGAAGGGGTGTGTATTAAATAAGGGTAGATGAGGTGGATTAGATGTGAATTTTAAATTCACATGGGGAAGAGGTGAGGATTAAAAATGAAATTTTAATTCATTTTGGGAAGAGTGGTAATTAATGAAAGTGGGTGGTGTAAGAGGTCATTTATGGAGTTTATGACAAATGTATATAAAAAATTGTTTTATGTGGCATAAAAATCAATTTTTATTTAGAGGATGTGGGGAGAAGTGTTAAACAAGGTTTGACCAAACTAATCAAGGTGATTAGTCTAATTAATATGGTTGTAGTAAATTAGTGGATGGGTTAAGTAGGGGTTAGGATTAATTAAATGGTGTTTAATTTAATCAATCCTAGGTCTAGGGTCATGTAAGTTAGACTAGCTAATTAAATAATAGGTATTTAATTAACTAGGGTAGGGATAGGCTGATTAGTAGGTTGAATTAATTAAATAAACATGATTTATTCAATTAATTAGGTTTAATGAAATGGGTGAATTAATTAAATAAATATTTTCATATTTATTTAATTAATTGGGCTAATGTCAATAAAGGGGCAACTATTGAATTAATCAAATTAATTCAATTTAAAGGGGGAAATGATGAATAATCAAGTGTTTGAGGAGATAATTAATTAAATAACAATTTAATTAATTAATTAGAAGGGGAATTAGTGATATTAGTGATGTCGGAGATAGGTTAAATGGTAAAGACATTTTTAGGTATCTACACAAAACTTTTCTATTTTTCGTGTATAAGAAATGTCTACATATCACTTTCTGACAGAAGAATTTCCTTGAGTTCCTCCTCCCTATTAGAATTGAGTAACAATAACTTAGTGGATGGATGTACTTATGAGTACTCAATCAACACCTTTTTTCCCATAACGGGTGCATCCCGACCACACCCAAAAGGCATGTCACAGTGGGCGGATGATTTACTAATCTTAACAATAGTAGGGGTTGGCAACTTTTTTGCCCCCTCAATCTGTTTCCTCCTTTCTAAGCGAATACATTTGAGTGCATCAGCTAGTATCTCAAAATCAGTGAGTCAAGCTCCCTCTGCATAGTGTTGATGGGTGTTTTAGCACGCAACAATGCAAGTAAGATATTGGATACCTCACCTCTCTTGAAAGGAATCCTATCCCAAAATTTCAGAATAGGACTGCCCCAAGGTTTCTAATGTCAGGTCTTGACTTGCGAGATAACTCAGTTGATATGTATTTCACTGCTCCAGCCAAGGGGACTTACATGCAATGTAGGGTTTATGAGATATGACAATAATATATATGCATAAACCCTAAGCGATGCAGACTATTAAGTATGAAACTTTCCAGCAAATGTGCAATATGATGCTGCTTAAAACCCTAATTCTATCAATCTTATGTCAAGAAAATGCAAAAGGATTAAAGGGGAAAGAGATGAATGTAAAACTTAAGGACAAATCATAGATGGCCTGAATGCTATAGATAGACAAATACCCTTAATGAAACCAATTTCTGCTTAACCAAATTTACCACAATGCTACAAAAATGGTGCAACCTTCAATGGTATTGTAAGATTTTCAAATCACATACATTCATTAAACACCCAATTATTGGTGCAACTTAATTAATGTTATGCAATAGAACTAAATTCATTTAGTGGGTTCAAACTAACCATGCAAAGTTACTTACAATTAGGAAGAAACAAATGGTATGAACCTGAGCATTCATCAAATATCCAAACACTCATTCACCATTGTAACTGTACTTTATCTAAATCTAGATTGAAATGAACCATGAAATCTAAAATAAGATAACACAACAACAATAATTTCCAGCAACACCTGTAAACCTGTTTTGTATTAGATCAAAATTTTGGCATAGTCTCAACAATTCATTTTTCCAACCTTACAATGAGAGAAAATGATTGCCTTTTTATAGATGGGTAGACATACCGAGTTTTTCAATAGACAGTGAGGATTAAACCAACACCAAGGGCCCAAATTTAACAACATTTAATTTTGCATGGTGGGTTGTTACATTCCTGGATTTGACTTTGTCTTGTACGAAAAATACAAAAATTCAACTCTTCAGTACATTAGAATAAGACAAAATAGTCACTTTTTGAGTTGTCTATAAAGACAAAACCCTTTTACAATGAACAAATTGATAAAAAGAGATATGTGGCACTTTTTTGGAGGAGGTGGTGGCTGAGCTGAATTTGACATTCAACTTAGACTGCTCCTGAGTCACCCTTTTATTGATCACCATCATCTATAGTCACTTTATTCTTCTCTGCCTCCTTTTTCTTGTAAGACATGAAAGCCTCTAGTGCTAGATTTATCTCTTTGGGAGTCAGGTCCTTAACAAAATCTATTCTAAGCTAAATAGTATCCACCTGTTATGTTGTAAAATGTCCCCCTAGGACTTTTACCTTCTAAGTTTAGCTCCTAGGTCCCTTAGATTTAATCATGCATGTTCATTTTAACTCCCGATGCAAAATCCCCAGAAACCCATGTCAAATGGGGCTAAGGGGACATTGTTGAACTTGATTTTGCCTTAAAAATGGGGCCTAGGTCTTGGGCGCTCACATCCTAGTCTTGCCCTATTTGGTTGGGACCTAAATTTTAAATGATGACAATGTGACCATTAAAGGTCTCCCTTGTCGGCATCTCAAGTTTGAATTATGAAATTAAAGTGAGAATGCATATATAAGCATGTTTAGGGTTTCATTTGCAAACTAGAGGATGATTATGATATTTGGTGAACTTATGATCATAGAGCATTCAAGATATTCATTATGTTGTAGAGCAGAATATTGTTGTTGTGTTTGTTATTGCAGATTTGGCTTCATCTTCTCATGTGTGAAAGATCTTCATCTATATGCGAGCTACACGTCTGAGGTGATATCTATTTGTGTTGAATCAATAATTTATCAATTTTTTTTTGCCTTTATCCTACAAGGACACACACTCTCTATCTAACAACGGTGTTGGAAGGCTTGAATGCCATTCCTAGGCTTGACTGAGGCAAGCTCCTAAACACCACAACCCCCAACCCCATTCCTCATGATTGTAGGTGATAGGTGTCGCATCTTGCAAAGTGGAGTTGCAGATGGCTGTGATAGATTGTGTAGATTCTAGATCTGAGAAGAAAAGCATAGTTAGGGGTTGGGTGCTCACCTCGAAGCCCTCTAGATCTCTGAAGTAGAAAACCTTTGGGACAGTGGTGAGTAGTAGCAAACAACTTCTAAAAATCCCCAAGGAAATTCCTACCTTGGGCTTGGGTGCCTGATCTTTAGCTCCCAACTTTTCTACATCCTAAATCTCAAAATCTGGTATGTATCTACTTTGAATATAACATCTTTGTGTGCAAGCATTTGTTGAGATTCGTCTGTTTACTTACGATTTTGCATAATTAGGGTTTTGAGAATAATTAGGCATTAAATTAACATAGTAATCATTAATTTTCAAATTTCCCTATCATTACAAGTGACAACCAACCTGCAGGTGAATCCTCTTGCAAAATTTGTCATTCAACTCGGTTAACTGTTCTTGAATGAGTGTAGTGAAAGGAGGATCTAGGCATATCTTTCATTAAACCCTATTCCCACTTTTCATACATTACATTTTGGTGAACCCATGTTTTTATTGAATTTTGCACCTTGTTGAGAGTTGTACTTTAGATTTGCATTCATTAATTCTATTATCATCTTATTGCATTTGGAAATTTACAAAAAAAATTGAAAATTTTGAAAAAATTAGCATCCTAGGCTTGCATTTTGACATAGTTTGCATTACATTTCATCGAAATCATTCTAATATCTGATATTTGCATCATATATGATATAAATTATAATAATACATCATTTTACAATCATTTACATTGCATTTTCATGCTTAAATTGTTAGACTTTGCTTGAAATTGTGCATTTTTCTCATAACCTTAGTTTTTGCAAAAGCTAGGGTTCGTGGTTAAAGTCTTGTTTCAGATTTTACTACTCATTTTTGGCACTCATTCAAATATGATTTTTGGTTGTAGTGTCTCATCATTGTGTGTCTTTGTATTTACATTTTAAATTTGGCATTTTGACCTAGTCAATTTCAACAAAAAACTAGCACATTCATTCATTTTTCCTCAAAATTGCACTTGCATTGAGCATTGTAGGAATTTAACATCATTTTCAGATTTGAGCAGAGTTTTTACACATCATAAATCTGATTAGAATTCATTCATTTTGCACATATTATGCCTTAACTTCACAATTAGGGTTTGAAAACCTTGCATTTTCACTAGATTTGGCCTTGTCATCTATTTAGATCTGCATTATAGGTGTGTTGTGAAGGATATTGCTGCATTATTGGATTGATAATAAGGATTTAATTCTCTGTCCCTTTGCAATTTTATCACAACACTACTTTTTTTAGGCATTTGCATTGAAAAAAGTGAAAAATAAAGCATTTTAGGTCTCAAACATACCTTCATCCTAGGGTTTCTTCTATTAGTTTGTGCATTGAGTGTTGCATGCTTTTGCATGAGTCTTATAACCTACTGCCCTAATAGAAATATCTCTTTAAGATGAAGTATTAGACTAATGGGTTCTAGTGTCGCTGAAACCAATGATGTTTCTACATCTAAAAACCCATTGAACACCTTCTTTACAAAAGGAGAAACACAAACTTTGCACGATATCATTCCTCCTACAACTACAATGGAAGAACAAATATATCATGATGTTGAGAACACTATTAAGGTTATAACACATGTACCTGATGAGAAAATAAACAAACTTGATAAAGAACTAGCCGATTTTCAAGAATTTATGGAAAATGAAAGGATACCAGAAGAAGCTATACCATAGACAGGATATTTCCACAGTCCATGATGATTAATTTTTAGTGCTTCTGGAGAAAACTGTGTTGCTTTTTTTTGTCTCAATGTTTCAGATCACACTCCATGATCCATCATTAGGAGAAAAGGAAGAGAATGCAAATGAGTTAGAATTACAGAGAGGGTTACTTAAAAAGAGAGAGAATAGCTGGGCACAAAAGACAAAATAGTCTCAAGAAGGCACACAAGGGATGAGAAAAAGAACAGCTAAGACAAAATAAAGAGTTTATTAAAAACTATCAATGAGTCAAAAAAGGAAAGGACCAAAAGATGAGAAAGAGAGAGATAACAAAAAAGAAAGATCTTAAGTCAAATGAGAAAAAATAAGAAGCAAAAAATAATAAGGATAGATGAGGACAAGTATTAAACCAAATAGGCATGGACGCTAAGACGAGGAAATGAGGAAGATGATATATAAGTAAAGTTAAAATTATAAAAAATTATAAAAAGGGGGCATACCTATAACTAGAGATATACAAAATTGTATGGTAATAAAACTATAAAATGTGTGCAATCAAAAGACCATGAATATATATACATCTAAAGAAGCTATACCTGCAATTCATAAATTGTTAAAAGAAGGACAAGATGGTGTTAATGCACTTTGAGGCTTAGTGCATATAGTGCATAATAATTTTATTCCAGTGATTGAATGTGCGAATGTTATTAATAACATGTCATCACCGTCTCATACACAAGTATCGACACCTATACCGACTGTACTAGCATGTCTACTTTTACATCAACAATTTTAACTACTAATGCACATGCTTGTAGTAATTCTACCACTAGTATTGGAGTATCTAATGGCACTACTTCACAAAATTACAAAGCCGTGGGATTCAACTATCAAAACCAACCACCTAGGGTGACTTCTTTCATGAATAATCACTCTCAACCACCTCTTACCTACAACTATTCTCAACCACCTTCCACTCATAATTACTTTCAACCACCTTTCATTACCACTCACAATCAATCCCCTCAAAATTTCATGACTACGGCTTTAAATTCTCAACCCGCATCTCCTAATGATGCCCTCCTAAACCAACTCTTGCAAGGCATGACCTCTTTACAACAAAAGGTGACGAGATTGACAAATTCTTCGCAACCTAATATACCAACTTATCATGCTTGCAATTCTCTATCTTATGTAATTTTGAGAACTCCTATGCCTGAAAAGTTTTAAACTCCTCGCTTTAAAAAATATGGTGGAAAAGGTGATCCTAATACTCATGTAGTGGCATTCACAACTGTGTAGTGATTTCTACTTTGAAGAGGACTTGTTAACGAAACTCTTCTCACGATCTCTCAAAGATACTTCTTTAGAATGGCTTTGCTCTTTACCTCTAAATTCAATACACTCTTTTTCTCAGCTAGTTGATCAATTCTTACAACATTTTCAAGCAAACATTGGACCTCAAGTCTCATTGATTGATTTAGTTCATTGCAAACAAGGTTCAAAAGAGAAGTTAACTGAGTTTATTAGTCGGTATCAAGCTCTTTAGGCACAAATTCAATACTAGATGAATGATGAGAATGTTCAGAAGGTGTTTATTACAAATCTACAACCTAACATTAGTGATAAGATCCTTTTTATGAAGTATAACTCTTTTCAACATTAATGCACAACCCTTCGTGATTACCAACTTTCATGTAGTAAGTATGAAAATCAAAACTCATCGGCTCAAGTTGGTCAATCCATGGTTGGACCTTCACAAAACAACTTTAAAAGGAATAATAAGAGTTTCATCAATGTTAATGGGTAGAATTCAAACAATTTTTCACAAGTGTCCACTATCACTGATCCGAAGAGGGCACAGTTTCAAAATCAACAACAACAAAGACAATTCACTCCAATATCTGACTCCTTATATTCTTCATGAATCAAGCAGCGAGTAATAACCTCTTGAAGCTTCCTCCAATTAAACCATTGGATGCTAGTAGAATGCAAGGACCTTACTTCGATGCTAATGCTTTTTATCACTATCATTAGCAATAAAGGCATGATACTGAACGATGTATGTGCCTTAAACATGAAATTCAAGATCTCATTGACTCAAATGTTATACAAGTAACTGGTGTGAATGACAATGGAAATAAATCAGTTGCTCCTCCAAATAATAATCTACAGATCTTCACTAACCCATTCCCTAGACATAATCAAAACAATATGATGGAACAAAATATAGTAGAAGTGGAAGATGACTATTTGGATTATGATGAAATAGTGGGTATGATAGAAGTGGATAAGGAGAAAATTGCAAATTCACCTCATCCATGAAGAAACAATATTTATGCTGAGGTTCCACTACCATTATCCCTTCAAGGATCAGGCGTTAACCAACATGCATTGGAAAGACAAATTGAACAATTGAAACAAGAGATTATGACACAAGAAAAGATTGTTACAGTGGAAGATAGTCCTTTTCACTCTGAAAGATTGACTCACTGGAACAAGAAATCAAAGGATCAAAAAAGAACAAGACAATTATCATCAGTGGGAAATAGTAATGATTCCCCTCATCGCAAATAATAAAATATTTTGAATGTACAATGATTTGATAAACAAACACTGATTGGTCATGTTGAAAATACACATCAAACAAAGGTGAACTACTCACACTTTTTACAAAACTTGATGGAGCACCTTGCTAAGATGCTCAAAATTTTGAGCCTTTCTTAGCAACAGGTAAGTATTTCTAACCCTGGTGGTCACCTATGTCATAGCAACTTTTGCTCATTTAAGTGACCTCCTCTCTTGTGTTGTGTCCCCCCGTGATGTGTTGTGTTGTTTAGGCCTCCTTGAATGACCCTTGATACTCTTGAAAGGTTGAGGATACCGAGATATCACCTCTGTTGTGACCATTCTTCTATTTGTATCATCATTCTTCTATCTTACCTCTCCTCTATTTTCATTGTTGTGTGTTGTGTCTTAGGCGCATAGCATTGCAGTTTATGATCTGGGGCATCCTCCTATATGATTATTCGTAAGACACTTGCTCTCCTCTCTCATTTTATTATTTACCTTCTTCTAGTGGTTCTACTTAGTCGGCGGATGACAAAAAACAAACAAATAACTGATACGGACCACGTGTCCCTTCAGCAAGCAAAGAAAAAATGGATCTAGTCCATATATGAAGATGGGGTTGATATATATATCCGATGCTTGGCTAGTAGAATCATTCTGTGTGATATTTGATGTTGTCTTATCTTTGCTAACAAATTATAACAATACATCTACTCTGTGCACTTTAATTGTTTTGGGTGTCTCGCCTTGTTGTTATACTCAGTTTTGAGACTTCTGTAGTATAGCCCCACGGTTATACTCAGTTTTTGAATCTATAGTATAACCTTGGCTCTTGATGTGAATGTTTACATGAATTATTTTTTATCATGTTATGTGGTTATTATCTAAGGAAATGATCTCTAACCCCCTTTTATTGTAGGAAATTGTGTGTTTGTGGGAACATTCAGTGATCATGAGCACATGTCACCTTTGGGGGCACGGGCTTTGCAAAATCTCTTGTTCCCTTGTGTGTTTTCTCTCTACCTTAACGTGCTTGATATTGATACACACTATCAACCACCTTAGTGTGGGGGCATATAAGGTAAGTTGTCTGATGATTTTGGTACTAACGAAACGTGTTTGTAAGCCCTCTGTGGAGGTGGGATGTTGTATCTCTAGCGTGAGTGCACATATTTATTCTACATTGCAATAAAAAATCCCTCTGCAGAGGCGGGATATCGTGCATATCCTTTTATTCAAAGCCCTATTTGGAGGCAGGATATTGTGCATATCTTGTTTATTCAAAGCCCTCTATAGAGGTAGGGATGGTGTATCTCTTGAGCTAGTGCACATCCTTTTTATTTCAAAAGTCCTCCGAGTAGGCGAGGTTGATGTATCCTCCCTTAAGAAGCATGTCTTTGGCAGTTGTTGTGGCATAAGCCCAACCGTTAGGTGTGTGTTGAACACCCATAATGCTGAGAGAAGGGGGGTGAATCAATATTCTCTTAAACCATTCACTTATTAAACCATTAATCTATTTGCCCATTCTGCAACATTAAAGCAAATTAAACATATAATGAACAACCACAAAACATAACACATAGACACCGGGATTTTTACGTGGAAAACCCAAAATGGGAAAAACCATGATGAGTGTTAGCTCAAAATATATTATGTAGTAAGAATACCGAATTACAAGAGGCTCACTGCCTTAGGTGTAAAATAATCAAACCATCACAAAAGTAAAATGAAGTAAATAATCCACTTAATTACAACATCACAAGTAACAAAAGTAAAATGAGGTAAATAATCCACTTATTTACAACATCACAAGTAAAAGATAAATCTCATAAACCTAAATTGATAAAAGTCATTAAATCTTACAAAATCTCGTGCTCAATCTAGGTGATAGCACTATAAAATAATATACAAAGTCCATTGGCTTTCATGCCGTAATACATCCAATTACAAGTTACAATAAATATGTACAAGTATAATAAATCAGAACACTTTCCAGTCGCCACGAACCCAAATGGTTCTCCTGCGAGCTGATAGACAGGAACATGGCTCAGACACTTTTCCACCCAACCATGAAGCAATTATTCTTCCCCGAATCCCTTCATAACACGAAGGAAACCCAGCCCTGCACAAAATGTCTAGCTACCTGGAAACAACTGGTAGGAGGGAACACCTAATGCAACCTGATGTCTAATGTGCAATTCTAAATAATGAAATTATATTGTCTCACAATAGGATGTGGTAGAGATATATATATCAATAAAGTTTTCTAGACAAAATATTCATCTTTTTCAATGACTACTTGTTTAGATCTAAACATTTGAAAAATAGTTACTAGTTCAATTCTCGAAAAGAGGAAAAGCCATCTCTGATAATCCACATTCAACATCCTAGCCCAAAAGTAATCCAAACACTCCTAGAAAAAAAATCTACTTTCTTTCCCCAAATAAAATAAAATAAGAATAAAAACATATTCTCCTATAGTCCATCTCTAAATTCCCTTTCAAAGCTTCAATCATGAAGACAAACTTTCAATAAGCAATAAGCAAAACATCACTCATTCATTCATTTATGCAAATATAAATATAGTGTCTATAATCTGGTTATAATCTTTAACTACAATTCGTTGTCTACAAGGTTTGAAGAATCTAATGTTTAACTCTTTCCAATCCAATATCGGTTTATGATTTAACAATTCAGAGTCTCTTTAAATAAGAGTTTAAGACTAGTTTTAGCATTAAATAAACATAGGTAATAATCAGAAAATCAAACTATCTCTACTCTGTGAATTAATATAACTGTATTAAGAGAGTTTAATGAAGCTATAGAAGTAGATCATTCAAGCTACAGGAACTTATATCAAGCTACAGATATCAACGTATGTCTACTATAGGAACTAGTAAAAAGGAGACAGTGATAAAATAAATCTATAGGAAATATTAATCAGGCTACAGGAACTTTTGTGAAGTCTGTTATAGCAAGAAAGATAGGTAAAAAGATAGCTATAGAAATAAATAACTAGTTGTGACAGGGATTAAGCTACATATAGCACATTCTGTTGTCTAACTAGCGACAAGAACTATGCAGGTCCGAACAACAATAATAATAAAAAGATAGCTAATAAGCTATAGGAAATATTATTTATTTGCAGGCTAAAAATTTGGGAGGCTGTCAGTTAGAAAGAAGAATAGGTCAATCAAATATACTGACCATCATGGTTTTAAAGGTCAATCTTCAATCAAAACGTAGAGGGACAATACGGTAGGCAAAAGCTATTAATTTTAGCGACCCAGGGATAAATTTATAAGTTCAGAAATCTAATTTTTCAGGCAGTCATATAGGAGGTCGTTAGCTACAACCAAGTTGCTCCAAAACAGATTTGCCAAGACAAGAACATGCCAACGCAAGGTAAGGAGGTCGATCCCAAAAGCATAAAACAAAGGAAAAGAATGCAGGTCGAGCTAAATGTGGGTAGGTTGAATTAGATTTAAGAGGCTAACACCTTCAAAATCAATGTCGATTCCAATCGATATGTAGAAAAAGAATGCATGCCATAAAAGAATAGACTATTCGTAGGCCAAAATAACCAAAGCATATAGTATTATTTCACAATTAATTTATTGCTAACATAACAAGTAAAATACCCGTTTCTTCGCTTGCCAAAAGGGGGTCAAATCTTTATTGTAGTTGTTGATCTTGTTTCTCTCCTGTCACTGGTCCTCTCTGCTTCCTGTCGCTGCTTCAGAAAATAAAAATGTCCCCTCTCTGCTGCTGCAAAAATGTGGTCCCCTTTTCTCTGCCGTGACCTCTCTTTTATTAAAAAATTTCCTCTTATTTTTGGTGTTCAATATTTAGGTTTTGGTTTCTTTTGATAACTATAGTTTTTGTTTAAGTTTGCATGAGATTTGGCTTGTTCCAAAGCCTCCAAAATAGAATAAACTTATTTATTCCTGTCACTTGCATGACATAATTATTATTCTTTTAATTCCTTTATTTAGATTTCTAAATATAATAAGTATTTAATATAATTTATTTATTAAAAAAACACAATTACTAAAAATAACTCAAGAAATAATTTGTAATAATAATAAAATAATATTTATATATATCTATTGTAATTTAAATATAATTGTATAAATTCTAAAATAGATATTATTTTTCAAACAACATAGGAAAAACACTTATTATTAAATATCATAAAACAATCCATTTAAAATACACCATTTTAATGTGATCAAAAGAACTTTAATATTTATAATTAAATCATGCATTCAAAAAGGACTTATTGTAGCAATTCAACTCATTATTTTCTAAGTATTAAACATAAATCACATTCATTATCCAAACAATAATACATATTAAAACCATTTAAAATGCAATATGAGACTATGTGAGTGCATCAGGTTATCCATCCCAAATAGTTCTTGCCAAGTGGCTAGAACATCTCTACCTCAACCATGTTCTCGTCTTCGACGAGTACCTACATTCATTCGCACTCAACTCGATGTCAATAGGTTAGTTCCCTAAAACATAGCCGAAGCAAAACATTCTAATCACATCGATAATATTTAACATTTAAATAAACTTTCCAATTTACACAAATATAACTTCATGATAATTACCTTCACACACGTGGAATTTACTCAAAGTAAAACAATCATAGTAAATGTTCACTAATCTAGAATAATAATATAGTCCATAAAATGAGACGTGACATTAGGGCTCACTGCCCTTAAGGACTTACTGTCCAAAGAAAGATGCTCACTGCATATAGGCTCATTGTGAAGAGAAACGAAAGAGAAAGAAGGGGTGGCTCACTACCAAATGAACTACTAAAATTGCATACGCAAATGCATGGATACAATTCCAATGAAGCTTAGAAAACTGATTCAAAACTCTTCATCTTGACTTGCTCTGTTACACTACACTGCTCTTACATAAAAATAAGATCTTTCTTCTTCTGCACTTATCGCCCTTACAAAATCACAAAACTTCACATGTTGCACACACACACACATTCATATTGGCATTTCTCATACTTCAAACATCAAATTGGATCTCATATAAATATTTGCAACGCTTGCAAACTTTTTATTACGTCGGCCTACAAAGATGAGGTGTGTAGTTATGCCTTGTGTAGCTTGTGAGCCTAATCCTTTCACCAAAATACTTTGTGGATCCAATTAACACTTGCAACACAATCTCATACATTGGATTCAATTATAGAACCACTTAGAATAAAGTTCCAATCGATAGATCTTACCACATACTGATCAAAGTATCAGGTCGGCCTTAAACTCTAATTATCACCAGTTTAGTCCATCTATTAGATTACAAATTTCAATGCGGACCACATGACCTACTTAAATTCATATCCAAGACTCTCTAGATACATCAAAACATAACTCTAGAATCATAGAACATAATATCAACTTGCGGCCAAATGTGGACCATTAGAACACATGCCCTATCATAGTCAAACACTATCAAACCTTGTAGCGATACTTAGATGCTCATAACTATCTTTCCAGTGGACTTCAAACTCTACAACGTTGGATTTAGAGACTTAATATATGTGTTTAAAATACCTCAAAACCACATAATGAAATATTTAATACAAGTGGAATGCAGACCAAAACAATTGTGTGTTCTGCTCATATTACTATTTTTCTCTGCTATGCTGAACTTGTGCAACTTGAAGGTATATTTCCAGAGATGATCAAGAGCTAAAACTTTGGATTTAAGATCATCTAAGGACTATAGACATCTTACCAGAACTGCAAGACTAGGTCTTCAACTATGGAGCAACGCTGATCAAAATATTGTCTCTCTGTCGCTATCTCTGTACTCTGCCAACACTTAGCCAAAATACTTGTCTTCTTTGCTGGACCAAAAACCTTGTTGCCAACCATGTTTAATCCTTGTTGATTTCTTGTTGCCACCAATGACAACACCATCAAACATCATGCCTCAGCCAATCCAACTCATCCCAGTAGTGTTTCCATAAATGATGTTTTTCCAAGTTGCCAATAGTGTGCCTGTAGCATGCTTGAGATGGTGGGGGCTTATTGGGAATTAAGGTGTCTCAACTTTGGTAATTCCTTGCATTATTTAAGATTGTATTTATTTATTCATTGCCTATGTTGTAAACCTGATGATGAGGAGAGCTCTTGCAGCTCTGAAAGCTCAGATGAAGAAGCTGAACCTCAACCTCAGCTCTTGAGGAGGTCTACATGAATAAGAAAGCAACCTGAGAGGTTTGGTTATACATTACTTGATTCTAGTTGTGCTTTTGCTTTGCTTACTAATAGTGATGAACCTAGAATTGTATCAGAGGCTATGGATATGAAGGATGCAGGTTCCTGGAAGGAGGCCATGGAGGATGAGATGGCTTCTTTGGAAAAGAATCAAACTTAGGACTTGGTGCCCTTGCCTCCTAGACGGAAACCCATTGGATGCAGATGGGTGTTTAAGAAGAAATTTGGTGCAGATGGCAGTGTTGAGAAGTACAAGGCTAGATTGGTTGCAAAGGGGTACTCACAAGTGGACTATATAGATTATGGTGAGATCTTCTCTCCCATTTCAAAGCTAACATCCATTCGATTCCTATTATCTATTGCAACAACTTATGACTTAGAGGTAGAACAGATGGATGTGAAGACAACTTTCCTTCATGGTGATTTGGAGGAAGAAATCTACATGTCACAGCTAGAGCATTACATGGTGAAAGGTAAAGAAAATTTGGTTTGCAAGTTAAAGAAGTCTTTGTATGGTTTGAAGCAGTCTCCTAGGAGGTGATATTTGATGTTTGATGCCTTTGTGTTGTCTATTGGATTTGTGAGATCGAAATCAGATCACTGTGTGTATTTTAAGTTTGATGGTGATCGTATTCTCATTGTTGCATTATATGTTGATGATATGTCACTCATTGGGAAGGGTAAGAATATGATTTCTGATTTCAAGTCTCAGTTGTCAGCATAGTTTAAAATGAAATATTTAGGGGCAGCCACGTACATTCTAGGAATGGAAATTAGAAGAGATAGAACTAACAAAAAACTTTGGTTAAGCCAGAGTAAGTATGTGAAGACTGTGTTGGATAGGTTTAGTTGGATAGGTTTAACATGGCAGATTGTAGACCATTGTGTGTTCCTATTTCTTTGGGGACAAAGTTGTCTGTTAATGATTGTCTAAAATCTCCTAGTGAGATGGAAGACATGAGCAGAGTACCTTATGCTAGTGTTGTTGGCAGTTTGATGTATGCTAAGGTCTACACAAGACCAGACATTGCCCAAGCAGTGGGAGTCCTTAGTCAATTTATGGCTAATCTTGGACGGGTACATTGGGATGCAGTTAAGAGAGTGTTTAGATATTTGAGGGGTACTTCTGAGTATTCCATATGCTAGCATGGTAATGTTACAGGACCTTTGCATTCTGTTGATATTCATGGGTTTGTGGATTCAGATTGGGTAGGTGACATTGACAGTAGGAGATCCTCCAGTGCTTATGTGTTTACAATGTTTGGTGGTGCTATTAGTTGGATGAGTAAGCAACAACCTGTTGTTGCTTTGTCCATGATAGAAGCTGAGTATATGGAAGCAAATCATGCTTGTAAGGAAGCCATTTGGCCTAAGAGATTGTGTTCAGATATTGGTGTTGATGCATGTTAGATTACGATCAATTGTGACAGTCAGAGTGCGATTTGCCTTGCGAAGAATCTAACTTTCCATGTAAGAAAAAAACATATTGATGTTTAGTTTCACTTTGTGTGAGACATGGTCTAGGATAGGAAGGTAAATTTAGAGAAGATAGATACTTTGAAGAATGTTACAGATGCATTGACGAAGCCAGTGGGCACATAGAAGTTTAGATGGTGTTCGGAGTCTATGGGCCTCTCGGCATATAGCAGTTAAATCCTGTTATTCTATTAGCTCTTACAAGGTGTTTGACAAGTGGGAGAATGTTGGGAATTAAGGTGTCTTAACCTTGGTAATTCCTTGCATTATTTATGATTGTATTTATTTATTCATTGCCTATGATGTAAATTAATTGTAAATTCCATATTGTCATTTTGTGGGATGTGGCATGATGATGTGTCATCCTACATGGAAGATGACAACTTGTAATTTTTTCCTCACATGAGGAGATAGGCATCCCACTTTGTGGTAGGAGTATTTTTCCATGTGATGGCATCTTTGATGTTGTGTAAGGGAATGTTAATTGAAATGGTTATGATAGATTCCTATGATGAAGTTATGACATGTAAGAGTCAGAAATAGAAGTTTGTAAGATAGGTGAAGACATGTGTCAAAGAGCATATTTGAAAAAGTCGTCTTTGGGTGCCCCAAGGTGGACTATGACATGTTGTAAGAGAATATGCTTTTTATAGCCTATGTATGACAGATTCTCTTATAGCTATAAGTTGTAACTTCTATGACAGATTCTATGACAGTCGTAAGAGTCGTAAGAGCATCTGTCATAGCTCATTTTGGAAATAGGTGACCTCTTTGGAATGAGAATTGTGGACAAGTGTCAGATACATCTTACAATGTTGACCAAGTGTCCATAGGCATGGGTTTTGGGCCATGAGGCCAATTTGGACGCCCATTCCAAGATAGAGCCAATTTTGCCTTGTATATTCTATATAAACAGGTGCTTGGAGGAGATGTAGTATGTGATTGACAGGTATTGTTATGCTACCGGATTGACTCCAGACACGAGTGTCAAAGACTATTGAAGCTTGCATTGCAAGTGTATTGTAAACCATATTTAGTTTTGATAATACATTGTGCAAGTTTCTGAGTGTGGGGTTTTCCACCCGATAAGGGTTTTCCCCACATTATATCTTGTCACTCTTCTTTTGTCTTCTTTCTGGTTCTATGTGTATTGCTACAAAATCTCTATTACATGTTTCATGTTGCTGTAATTGTAAAGGTTAAATTGAACTTACATAGCTCTCCCCTCATTAGATTAGTGTAGGAAGCAATTTCTGCACACTTAGCTTCCTTTCAGGGCTTAGCAATAAGTTCCTTCCATCACCTTGTTTTCCATGTTTTAGATGTATAGTATGTCTTTGGCATGCTATACAACACTTGTGTCTTCTATGTGTTTTCCCCTGTGTGTAGTTTCAAGGGTATGATGAAATGCCCCTCCTACACTCGGGCTTTGTATGGTGTGTTTTCTCCCAAGCATAGTCTCAAGGGTGTGGTGAAATGCCCCTCCTACATTTTGGGGTTGTGTGTTGCATTTTTACTTTCCATGTATCTGCATTCATATATATATATATGTGAAAATGAAAAAGAATTAATCATTGCATTCACTATATTCATAGTGTTTTGAATGTCTTCAATACTATCTTTTATGTGTTTTGCATGACTGTTACTATCTTCTCCATGTTTTGCGTGCCTATTACTATCTTCATTGTGTTTGGCATGTCTGCGACATGTTTTCTCTAATGTCTACCTGAGACTGGGAGCTAGAAATAGTTCCTCAATCTTTTTGTATGCATTAGCTTCAAGTGCATGGCGTGTTTGCTATGTTTTGATCGTACTTTACGGCATGCATGACTCATAAGATCATACATACATTAAGGTGGGGGCTAAATGTTCTATCATAAAATGTCTCCCTAGGACGTTTACCTCCTAAATTTACCTCCCGAGTCCCTTAGATTTAATCATGCTTGTTCATTTAACTCCTGATGCAAAATCCTTAGAAACCCATGTCAAATGGGGCTAAGGGGACATTGTTGAACTTGATTTTACCTTAAAAATGGGGCCTAGGGCTTGGGCACTCACACCCTAGTCCTACCCTATTTGGTCGGGACCTAAATTTTAAATGACAACAATGTGACCGTTAAAGATCTCCCTTGTCAGCATCTCAAGTTTGAATTACGAAATTAAAGCGAGAATGCATATATAAGCATGTTTAGGGTTTCATTTGCAAACTAGAGGATGATTATGATATTTTGGCAAACTTATGATCATAAATCATTCAAGATATTCATTGTGTTGCAGAGAAAAATATTGTTGTTGTGTTTGTTATTACAGATTTGGATTCATCCTCTCATGTCTGAAAGATCTTCATCTATATGTGAGATACACCTCCAAGGTGATATCTATTTGTGTTGAATCAATCATTTATCAATTTATTTTCACCTTTGTCCTACAAAGACACACACTCTCTATCTAACAATGGTGTTGGAAGGCTTGAATGTCATTCCAGGGCTTGAATGAGGCAAGCTCCTAAACACCACAACCCCTAACCCCATTCCTTGTGATTGCAAGTGATAGGTGTTGCATCTTAGAGAGTGGAGTCGTAGAAGGCTATGATAGAGTGTGTAGATTCTAGATCTAATAAGAAAAGTACTACAAGGGCTTGGGCACCCACCCTGAAGCCCTCCTAATCTCTGAAGCAAAAAACCTCTGGGATAGTTGTGAATAGCAGTAGACAACTTCCAAAAATCCCTGAGGAAATTCCTACCTTGGGCTTGGGTGCCTACTCTTTAGCCCCTAACTTTTGTACATCTTGAATCTCAAAATCCGGTATGTATCTACTCTGAATAAAACATCTCTATGTGCAAGTATTTGTCAGGATTTGTTTATTTACTTATGATTTTGCATAATTAGGGTTTTGAGCATAATTGGGCATTAAATTAACATAGTAATTATTAATTTATAAATTTCCCTATCATTACAGGTGATAACCATCCTGCAGGTGAATCCTCTTGCAAAAGTTGTGATTCAACTCAGTTAAATGTCCTTGAATGTGTGTAGTGAAAGGAGGATCTAGGCATATCATTCATTAAACCCTATTCCCACTTTTCATACATTACACCACCGATCTAGACCACTTATGATACAATACTGATTTGGCCCTCCTATTTTTCTTAAATTCTTTGAACTGGGTCTGCAAGTCACTCACCTTATCCAAGTTTTCAATGTAAAAGGGTGAGGAATCTCCCTGTATCACATTCCCGAGATGCTTTTTACATTCTGCAATATCTACAAGAGTTGTATCATCTAGGTATAATTTGGTGGAGACTTGCAATAAATCATTAAAACTATATATTGCCTCCAACAACTGAACCTTGGCTGCCTTTGCATCTACTCTCGCCTTATAAAAAATTTCCTTCCGAAGCTTGAGCATTTCCATCCATGTGTCTGCATCTGCAATTTATCCTTAGGTAAAATGTTATCCTCAACGAGAACTTCTTCAGATAGCTTGCTCATAGCAAGGACCCTATGGTGCATATGGGAATAGTAATCATCATAATTATTGTAGTCTTCTGGTACTTCTTCCCATTATGATCTTAATGCACAAAAATCCTTGTAGACTTCAACAATCTCTTCAACAACCTCACAACCGTCCAGATATACATTTCTTGTCTATTCTTCTATGATTGAAGTTATTAACCTGATACTGTCAAATTATGCTAACTCCTCTTTAGAGAGAATAGAAGGGGCCACAACTGTACCATCCTCAGTAGGCATAGGCTTAATCAAGTATCTGATACAAGCCCTTAACTCCTCATTTTTTTGCTTGAGTTGCTTCTTTGTGAACTCATCTTTATCTAGCCTATCCAAGATGTTTGATACTGAATTCTTAAACTTATCAATTACCTGAGTTCTAGAGATAGGTCCAAGGTTTATTGTAGATATAGTGTAATCTTCTATATGGACATCCTCCTTATTTGCTTGTGTAGGAGGCAAAACAACTTCCACCACCCTATTTAACCCGAAGCATCCTTATAGATCCTAGATTGAATCTTTACTTTGTTTTGCTTCTTAGGTTTCTCCAGTCTAGCCAAAAAGTTATCTAAACTCAACTCAACTACCTCAACTCGGGGAGGCTTATTCTAAATCCTTTGTTGTAGCCAAGATAGAATTGTTGATGAATGACTAGGAGAACCAATGTGACTATCTCCGTTATTCAAAGAATTTGAAAGAATGGCATCACCTAAACTTACCCCCTTATCAACACTATCCTTATCTCCAATAATCCCTGTATCTACCTCTGGAGGTGAACTGGTCTAGTTCAATTGCTGTAAATTCTATGCAATGTCTTGTGCAACATTATTCAACATAGTGTCATCTGTATTGTCCTTAACAGGACTATCATCCAAGTCTACTATCTCTACTATGCTCATGTCTGTGGGAGGCTTATCCGGTGCATCTTCAATAGTGACCTCCTGTGTAGTGGTGATGTTCACTTCTGTGCACACCTTTTCAATGCCTCCCAGTAGTGGCACTTGTGGGGAGGAAGGCTTAGGAACATCCTTGGAATCTTGGAATTGCCACTTGTCAAGGTGTTATTTATTTCCCTCATAGAATCTATTGCAATGCTAGGCAATTGCACCTGGGATAGGTTTGCAAATCTTGCAAAACCTAAGGAGGAATGGAAGGCGGAGGAAGAACGAAGGAAAGAATGATAGGATGGCAAGGTTGAGGGTGGCAAGGAGAAGGATGGTGGTGAAAGGATAGTGGAAATGGGAGGCAAAGAGACAAAGGAAGGTGGAGTGGATGAGATAGAGGAAATGGGGAAAGGAGATGAAGGGAATGGAGAGATGGGAAGATTGACGGATGAATTGGAAATGGAAGGTAGGGAAGATGAGGAAGTGGAGGGATTAATAGATGGTAATGAAGGTAAAGGTGGTTGAGGAGAAGAGAGTGCAATAGAGAGTACAATAGGGGAAGAAGAGGTGACAAGAGCACTAGAGGAGACATGAGGTGATATGCTTGGAACAACAGGGGAAAATGACAAAATAGTAGAAGATACAGTTGATGCAGTAGGAAGAACAGTGGAAGAGGGAGGTGGTGCTATAGGAACAATAGTAGAAGTAGAAGAGTCTAGCACTATATTCAAAGTAGGTGCCTTCTTTATTGTTTTTGCTTTCTTAACCTTTGACCCTTCTCCTTCTCCACTTGGCATGATTCTCCTTTTTGAAGTTCTAGTATGTGGAGGAGAAATGTTGCCTCTCATTTGCTTCTTCTTTGGCTCCTTAGTTACCTTTCCTTTACCCTTTTTCTCTACAATTGGTATGTCATCTTTTATGTCTTCACTATCAACATAAACTTCTCCAATTACATCTACTGATACCCCAAGTTCTGGCTCTTCTTCAACTTCAATGGGTTCATCATGTTCATCATCAATTTCTCTTTCTTAGGGATGCTGAGTGTAGGTAAGGGCAACCCTTGCTGCATCCAGTTAAGCTATCTGATTTTAGATCCATGCCCAGCTATTCTTGAGTGGAGGCTTCATAAGTTCTTCTAAGGAGCTCTCCTATGCCTCAACCCAATTTGGTGGTGGAATGGGCTGCCCAAATACTACTCTCCATTCTTCTTGTTGAATCACATACCCACTATCAATCAATTGATCAGGTACTTGGGCGATGTGGAACATGATAATGTAATCTAGTGACAACCTTGAGCATTTTCTTTTGATAACTTCATTATCATTTGGGCAATTGGCCCAAAATTCCTCTAGATGCTCTTTATGAAAGAGCTTCTTGCTGACATTTTTTTCAATTATGCCAAATGGATCAAAATGAGTTTTGGATTTGTAGAAGTTCAAGTGTAACAGTTGAAGTTCAGTGTCATAATATTTTGTTGCACCTATGGTGATGCAAGTGAAGAGACCTCTACCCAAAATGATAGGAAACTTAATGGAGGCTCTATGCAAGTGTTTCAGCATTCCATGGTAGGTGTACAACTGCCTAGTCAATTCTAGGAGTACAACCTTATCTGTTGGATATTTTGGCAGTTTGTAAGGGATGCCCCTGAATCCTTGAACTCTGATATAATTAAACTCAAGGGAAATTGTATATGCCAACTACCATAAGTTTGTACCATGTTGGCAGCCTCTAGAGATAGTCTCCTAGACATATCTCCTTGCAACATCCTAGTTATATGCATTGTGAATGCATCATTGAATCTCTTGTAATGCACCAAAGATTGTGAGAGTTCTAGATGGGGATAGCATTCATACACTTTCACTTGACCATCAACATTCCCTACTATCCTGAGCTGAGAGAGTCCATGATAAACAAAATTCCTTGCTAACATGTATACAACATATGAGGTCCAATGAAAATTCTTGTCTTGGTTAAGTGCAAGGAAACACTCATGAATATTGTCACTAAATAAGTGAGCCCAATGTAACTTCATTTCACCTTTTAAGATCTCCTCAATATAACCAAACATCCAGCCCTCAAAAGTAGAGGTAGAGGGCAGTCCCATGATTCTACTTAGAAGGGTAACCAAGTCAACTACTTCATCTTTGAAGTCACTCCTATAAAGAACTTGAGGGAGTTTTGACATAGTTGATCTTTTCTTCTTCATCCATCTTTCATTTATGAGCCTCCTACAGACTTCTGGCCCTTGGTCATACATGTTCTAGTTGTGAGTTTTGGTGACTACTATCAAAGTGAGAGCAGGGGGAATATCAAATGCTTCAGCAAGAGCCTCCTCAGTGAAACTAGCCACTACCCTACCATCTTGATCTATCATTGATCTTGTCTCATGATGATATATCTCTCCATAGGCAACGATCAATTCCGGACATTGCACTGAAGTAGGGAATGCTGCAGCTTGTGCTATCCCATTATCTCAGATTCTCTTGGCCCATTTGGTTGGATTATCACCAAAGATCCAGAGTTTGAACTCATCTAAGTCAATATGACCTAGGTCTATATCTCCTATGTTATTCCAGGCTGAGGTGGTCTTGGTCATTGGAGGAATTCCCTTGATCTCATACTTCATGTTGATTGCTCTTGTAGACATTTACCCTGTAGTACAGAAACCTAATAAATACTAGTTCATTATGCTTTAAACTTAGGTCCTAGATCATGAAGAGATGCATAATATCATGTTTCTAACCATTCCTAGTTATTGGATCTATTTGGACACTGAACCGTTGAGATTGTTGTTGAACACACCAGGATACTGAGAGGGGGGTGAATCAGTATCTAAACAATCTTCAAATCTTCCAAAGAAAATTAAAACTTAAGCATCATAGTATTAACATAAAAATGAAAGATTAACACAATGCATGTCAACACATAACACCAAATATGTACATGGAAAAGCCAAGAAGGGAAAAACCATGGTGAGGATTAACTCACAATATATGAAGCTCAAATAACAACTTTGTTTTAGGTCTACAACCCAAGGAAGCAACTACTCCTTGTAGACTTTGATTTGGGGCTACAACCCTAAGAAGCTACTACTCCTTGATAACTTTAATTTAAGGTCACTCCCAAGGAAGCTACAACTCCCAGAAGACTTTTTTTAGGGTCACTCCCTATTGAAATAAGAGCAGACAACTGAGAGGGGGGTGAATCAGTTGTCTCAAAAACTTTTATTACTTGCAGCAATTTACCTTCTTTATCACTTATTAAAAAATGAAAGCATAAATCAACAACACATGAGTAGAAACATAATCAACACATATAGCACTAGGATTTTTATGTGGAAATCTGGTTAAGGGAAAAACCATGGTGGGGGTTAACCCACAAGAAATTATACTCTATTAAAAGTATTACAAATGGGGAAGGCACATGCCTTCAGGGTACACTACCCAGAGCTCATTGCTCCAAGAGGCTCACTGCCTAGAGAAATGATTACAAGAAGAATACAAAATTTTTGAACTGATGAATAGAACCTACCAATGTAAGAATTTAGTTCCGGTTAAGCACAAAATATTGATCTTACACACTTCATCCTTATTCTGCCCTGTTTACTGTTCTGCCATGATCTGGATCTTAGATCTTCACCCTTCACACTTCTTTCTACCTTTTTTGCACTTACTCCATCATATCCATCTCTCTCACACACCAAAACACTTGAATCCATTGGCTATATATATCCGTATCAAGAGATTAAATCAACTATAGTCGGTATCAAGAAAACTTAGAACTTTCATTAAGTACTCTACTCTGTCATCTGAATCCATACACAAACAATAATGCGGAGCAAAATCTTGTGTTCTTAAATCATCAATCATGTCAGCCAAAATCATTGATTATCATAAATTGCTTAACCAACAACTTTTCTTCATCTGGACCAAGATCAAATGCTAGGTTGGCCTATTCTTCTTCTGACTCTACTAACTAATTGGAACCCGATACTCAAATGCTTATAACTTTTGAATCCTTCATCACTAGAGGCTAAATTCTTGGATTTGGATAGTCTTGACAATCCTTATTACTCCCTCAGATTTGTAGCATAGTGTAATTTACCACCAGAGAGATATGAACCAAGATACTGGACCCTGTCACATGCTCTATTTTTGACTACCCAGACTTAAACAAATCTTCACTCTGACTTCTGGTATGAACAAATTGTGTTGTACGGATGTGCAGGAGAGACTTAGTTGCCATCAATGACAACACCTATCATGCACAATAGTGTCTCTTGCCAACAATCTCCCCCTTTGGCATTGATGGCAACACTTATTGAAAAATGACTAAGTATTGGAATAACTCCCCCTTTGTACACTTATACCTTTCACTATCCTCTAATGCTCCCCCTTTGCTGGATTCCTCATTCTTCACTGCTCTTCACTCCCCCTTTGACATCAATGGCAAAGGGTGGGATCCACAACCAAAATTTACACAAAAATCCTATATACCAAGTTACATATGTACAAACAATCCTTAAGTCTTATTTACAGAAACTTAAGTATATCACCAAAAGTGTTCTTCAATCATGTCAGTTCACTATCCCAGCTCTTCTTCATAGAGTTCAAAATTGAGATGTGGCCAGTGAATAGGAATGCTTGTGATTCTGCCATCTGCAGATCAATTGGGTCACTTGACTCAGCTGCAGCTTGGGCTTTAGGCAGAGCATTGAACATTGCTTCCATTTTGGGGGAAATTAGTCCCTAGAGCTCACTCATCCTTGTCTCTATGTTCTTTTATTTTGTCAATTTCTATATATCTTCAATCAAGCTGATCACCTAACCCTCCTTGCTTGTTACTAATGCAGTCACATGATCAAAGGATTTGGATACACTAGATAGTTTTTGTTTAGACACTTTTATTTTATCTTCAGTGTCCTCTATAACTTTAGGACAAGATAAGAAAAATTTATATACATTTCCTCCTTTTGTAAGGGCATTTTGAATACTCTTTACAATGGCATCCAACACCATTCTATCTGCTCCAATCAACCCCTTTAGAGCATCAAATCTCTTATCATTGAATTCCTTTTGAACCTTGTCCTCTGTAGACTTCTCTAGAGACTCAAAATGAGAGCTTATCGAGTTTATTAGACTTTTCAATTGGCTAGATGGAGATGCTGAATAATCTTTCTAAAAAGTGGGCATGATCTTCTCCAATATTCTAGATGCAAGACCAAGTAGCTCACTGTCTTTTATGTGAGACTTCAAAATATCTTCTCTGGCCATAGCTTGAGCAATGGAAGCCAACTTTATCTTTTGTACCGAAGATAAGGTATCAAAATTTATTGGACCTTGTATAATGTCCTAATCTTCTTCAATTTGTTTGTCTCTTTCCAGAATTTCCTTTACTGCTTCTGCAGTGTCTCTTGCCCAAAATGATGATGTATCCTTTTGATCCTTACCGATACTATCAATTAGGTTGTCTTGCTTGGGCTCTCCATCAGCCTTTGCAATCTCTTCTTCTTTTTCATTCTTCTCCTTGGCCTTTTCTATTTCTTTGTCCTTAGCTTCTTCTAATTCATGCTCTATATTCTTCAATGAATTATCTTCAATTTGATCATCTACTTCAACATTCATCTTTGTATCTTCTTTGGATTGATTTGGAGGAGTTTGAATACCTCTTGCATCATTAGTTTCATCTATCATCTTTTCATCTTCCTTGTTCATTACTTCCTTTTCTGGAATAGAAGAATCATCTAACTTAGTTTGCTGCTCATTGATATTCAATTCTTCAACATCTAGTATTGAGGAGTCAATTCCATCATCAATCTCTTCTTCAACAATAGGAAGATTATGTCTTTTCAATGCATTCAGAAGAATCTCCTGAGTATCTTTGACTATCTCATCTGTTTCACCAAGCATGAGTTTATTCATTCTCTTCTTGCTCCTAAAATCATCCTTTACTTCTTTGAATATCATGTTCATCTGATCTGGAGTAATCTGAGGGCACAGATTTATCAACACATGCTCCCTAATCTCAATGTCTTTACCTTTTGCATTTTCTTTTCTTAACTCTAGAATATTTGCAAGACTTTTTGGAATTTTAGGAATTATTTCAATCAAAGCCTTATTGTATATATTCAAATATTTGACTGTTGCTTCCTCTAGAACCCTCTTATCGACATCACTATAATCATCAAAGAATTTAGTCATTGGCCTTAAGTTCCCATCTATAGTGATTGATTTGATGATGTCATCCATAGAGAGAGTAGGTTTTTCAACATATGTTTCAATCTTTTGCCTCTTGCTTGACCCTTTGCTTTCAAAGGGCTTCTCCCTAGTTACCTTGGCTACTTTTGTACCTGAGACCTTCAACTCTTTGATCTCAATACCAGAATCAGTTTCTTCTTCATCATTTTTCATGCTTTTGTCTATCTGGGTGGCCTTAATTTTTACTCTTTTCCCTTCTGTTCTGGATGATTTGCCTTCCAGTTTCTCAGGATTGGTAGGTTTTGGGGGAACAAGGGTAGCAATAGAGCTCCTAGAGTCCTTGATGTGGAGGAGGGTTATACCGAGCACTTCCTTGTTCTTTATCTTGTTTCTGCCTCTTAGCCTTTTCAGTTCTTTCCCTAAATTGCCTCACAACCTCCTTGGTGAGGCCTAGATTCTTGGCCAACTGCTCAACTTCTTTCCTTACTTTCCTATTGGTTTCAGGTTTTCTAAACTCAACATGCAGTTTCATACTTAGCTCCTCATATGTCCCAAATCTTTCAACTATTGTGTCCTTTGGCTTGCTCAAAAGGTGTTGAGCATACATATTCAAAATTTTCTCATCTACTTCATACCCCATAGGCATGATCCAAATAGTTCTGGGTTCTACTGCTTCCATTAAGCATTGATCAGTGTCCACCATGAAACATATTTCATTCTTATACTTCTCAACAACTGATTTAGGGATTCTTTCCCTTGAATACATCATACTATGAAAATTCTTAAAGTATCCCCAAATTGTAGTTTTCTATGCTTTATAGTCACCAATGCTGTGTAGATGATCTCTGATCTAAATAGAAACTGGCTCGTCATTAGTCCAGTGCACACACTTTACTCCAGGTCCCTCATTCATGAAGTAGAAAAATAAACACAAAACCAATGTACCATATTTAAAGGTGTTTTTCTTGTCCTTTTTGATTTTGTTCAAGTTCTCAATTAGTTGGTTTTGCAATAACTCACACAGATCATAATCTACATTTTATTTTAGCATTTGGTATGCAACATATATGGTTGTTCTGGAAACAGAGTTCGCCTTGATGGCGTGATAAATCTTGTAACCAATTACCATTGAAGCAAACTTAACATCCGGATCAATAATGTCATTGATAGTCATTGCCCTTTTGTCAAATTTGGCACCAGTTGCATTAGTCATAGTTTGATTCTTTATAGCCTTCAACATTGGTAGTCCACTAGATGAGTTTACCCCTGTCACGACTTTGATGGCATTCTTGGTGATCTTGAAAGGTTTCATAAGCCATATAAACTCATCATGCATTCAGCTTAAAACATACTTGACCCATTCATCTTCATTGAGAGTTTGAAACCCCATAATCTGAATGAAATGTTTATCGTGTAGTGCCTTATACTCAGGTTTAAGACCGTGAATTTCATCCATTAGATGATTCTCAAATAAATCTACAAACCTTGAGTCTCCAAATTCATTTATGCTTACATGAATATAGACCCTAATATCTTCAACATGCAATACACCATATGGAACACTTGAAAATGCACCTAATGGGCCAACTTCTACTGATTTGTGTGGATGCCTTTTGAATTTGGGTTGGGGCCTTTTAATGATATCAACAACCAAAGGTGTAGCCATTGCAAAATATTACAAGTTCAAAGCTTCGCATAAAAATACCTTTTTCACGGAATTAGGGTTAGCTGAAGAATTCGTCAGTCGTACTGGTGGTGCCTACATAAACATTCAAGTTTCAAGCATATAAACATGCAGGTACCTTCCCTAAAAATCCAAAAATATTCTAAGTCTTTGGGCCTCCTCAGCATGTTTTAACATCAGCATCATATTTTCTTCGGAGAGGAGGTCATCATCATCATGTTTCCAGTCATCACCCTTTTGTTTCTCGCGGGGGTCATCATCATGTTTTATGCCAGCTTGATCTTTCGCTCGGGGGTGATATCTTAACATCGGGTGATCTTAGTTAAGATCATCCTGATGATGTTGCTACAAGGTGTCAAGCATGACCCGATATTCTGTAGGGTCATCATATTCGAACATCAGGTGATCTTAGTTAAGATCATCCTGATGTTATTTTATCACTTCATGTTGTTTTATCACCCTGATGATGCTGACGTCATTCTTACGTCAGGGTGATATCCGCTTTTCTGTCTATCCGCATCATGATATTTTCGAAGGGAGATATCCGCCTGTCGGCTTCATGCATTGTCCAGTGGGGGGTGATCATTTCAAATATCCATCATATTCATATATCACCTCGATCTTATAATTGAGCTATAGTGCATCATGATATTTGTGCATGAGGGTGATATTTCAAATATCTGGTTATCTTCCGAATATCATCTTGATGCCAACATGATGGTGACGTCATCAAGGTCTGGGTGGTCATATTTTAACATCAGTCATTTTATGGAGATCCCCTGATATTTGCAAATATGATGATGACATCATCCGGATATGAGGATGTGCGCGGTAGGTAGATATGCTGATGATGTCAGTAGGATATGACGGTGATGTCATCAGGATGTTCATTAGCCAGACATTTGGTATCGGCTAAGCAGGAGGATCTTCCTCCGATGCATCAGGTTGTGCCGATGAAGGTGAATATCAGGATGATATCTCATGCGAAGGTAAGGTTATCATGCAGATGATGATGCTGACGTCAGGGTGATATTTCAAGCAACAGGATGTCATGCTGGATGATGATGATGATGAGGCTTATGCTAGCGTCGTCAGGAGCAAAAGCACCAACATCATATGTGCTCACGACCTAGTATATAAGGTGATGAGGAGGTTGCCGCAGGGTGCATGTGGGATAATTAGTTCCCACATAAATTTGAAATATTAGGATGATGCATTTTGGCTGGAAAGGTTTGCGATGCACAGTATTCTGCATTTCCCAAGGCCGCGGGTTGGTACGCCATTAATGGCAATTGTTGCAGGGTTTGGGTGATGGCGCGAAAGGTCAAACCGCCCGATTGATGATGTGGATTCCCAGGCAACGGCGCATGGCTCGAGGTTCCTTCCTGTCTCCTCCCCTACTTGCTGCATTCAATGCGTTGAGCGCCATTTTCTCAAAGTACTGTATCTGGCAAATTTTGAGTTTGCCTGGTGGTTAATGCTGAGTACCTTCTTGCTGTATATAGCAGGCTGTGCTACTCATTTGTTGGTGGTTGAAGGCCTGGGGCATTTTTGTGTAAATAACGAAAGACAGGGCATGTTCCTGGTTGTTCTATCCCATTTTGGAGTTTATGTGTTGCAGCATGAGTGTATTTTGCACATATTTCAGTTTCAGTGTTGATTTTATATGAGAAATGCTTCATTGCATGTGTTTATCTGCTTGTCTCCATTTGCTACATGTTATTCTCCTTCTTTTGAATCTGGTTGCTAAGGGTTTCATAGATTCTAGGGTATAGATTTCTATACCGCATACTTGATCTGTAACTTCCATTCTAGGAGTGGATTAAACTGTTTTAGGTCAATGTATGGAGAAGGTTGCATGTCAGCAGGGATATTTGTAAGTAGAGGCAGTTAAATACCCATTCTTGGGTGATGTTTGTAAGGCAAGCATCAAGTCCAACCCCCTAAAATTTGAGTGAAAGTTGCAAACCATCTGCTGTATACGTCTAGTTGACTCCTTGCCCAATGGATAGGCACCAATCTGCTCCTAGGTCAGTAGTTATGAGCCAAAACCCCTTCTCTTGCATCCAGGACATTATGTCCACCCATCTCATCACTTCCACCTGTTAGTTGTAGGAGTAGGATTAGGAACCCCCTGCATACTCTCATACCCAACCAGACATATATGTCCAAGAATGTTGCCCACCTTGTGATCTATCATGAAGATCTTGGTCCATACATGAGAGTACTCTGCCTATTATTGTCAAGTTATATCTTTCTATCTTTGAGCTAGTCAATGTTACATCTTTTGTCATAGGGATACCCCCCTTGGTGTGGCAAAACCAGAAGTGAAGGGGAGGTAGCTCACGCAACCTCCTGTATTAGTTGGCTGAATCTGCTTGTGCATTAGAAGTGGCAAACCCTAATGCTGATTCAGAAGAAAAACCAACACGTACTTCAAATCCTTGAAATCTTGGCTCAGGTGCTCTTCTGCTAGCTCTCTTTGAATGCAAAGTGATCAAATGATGAAAAAGATGACCTTTTATGCTCTGTAAAATCTAATTTGTCATTGTAATAAATGCTCTACCCTAATACATCCAGTTACACTATTTCTGCATATAGTTAATCTTCAATTGCTCCACAATCAATCATATTTGCTTCTTTTCTTCTGAAATTTTCTTCAACAGGTCTGCATTAGGTTTCTTTAACTTCATTCATCATGCTAGATTCAGGCACCTAATTACTGGTAGGGGGAATTAGATTTTCAAAGTAGCTCCCCTTGAGCCAGAGCTCCTTATTCAATTCCTGGAGGAATTATCAGCACCAAATTCTGGTGTGGACCCTTTTTCAACATCATTTCACTTTTATTTACCCATGTTTTGTTCATTTCATTTTGGATCTCACTTACATCAACTTTGCCCTTGCCTTTGTCTTGTCTCTGCTCATCTAGTTTTCTGATTACCGGACCTCTTCTTTTATTATTCCTGCTTCTGTAGAATCTTGCAATATGACCAGATCAGTTACAATTGAAGCATACAACATTTCTTTGCCCATTTGATTGATTTCCTCTTGATCTATACTGATTAGCCAAATGTCCAAATCTATTGCATGCAAAACATTTCCCATTGAAAGAATTGTCATTTTCTCTATTGTTAGAGTTATTCATTATCATACTTCTGCATTCATTAGATCTATGACCATACCTCTTACACTTGAAGCATTGACCAGAGAAGGATGGACCACTTTGATTTACTCTGCTTCTGCACTGAGTAGCTCTATGACCAAATTTGTTGCAATTGAAACAATTTCCATTGAAAGATGGATACCTTTGAGCATTAGGTTGTCTTATTAGAGGTCTTCTAGGTCTATTTCTCCTATTCCTTGATTGAGAATTTCTTTGTCTGGATCTGGAGCTTTCATCTTTCTCATACCCAAGGCCATGCTTATCATCAGCCTTCTTCTGACTCTCAAGAAACACTTCAAGTTTAGTTGAGCTTATCTTGAACTTCTCCTTGTATTCATTTGCAACTTCTAGGTCATGTCTAAGAATAACAATTTGCCTTTCGAGTTCCTCCTCATTATATCTGCATTCTTGTAGATCAAATTTTAGGTGACCAATTGTTCTGTCCATTCTGCAGCATTCTTCTATTCTTTCCTTCAAAGTTTAATTCAGGTTTTCTTCAGTCTTCTTCCTTTCCTCAGTTTCTTTAGTTAGCCTCATCACCCCAGATTCTATCCCATGTTTTAGAACAAAAACTTCTTTTGTCAGCTTCTCACATTCCTTTGTCTTTTCTTCCAAAACCTTCTTCTTGCCATTTTCTTCAGTAGAATTAGCTAGTTGCTGAAGTAACTCCTTCCTCTTTCCATTTGATTTGCTTAATTTTTCTTTTAAGGTCTCAATGAAGTCTTCAACATCTTTAAGGTTCTCTTGTAGTTCCTTGACATCTGCTCTAGAATGATCAAGATCTTCTAAGGCAAGTTGAAGTTGTTCATTGAGGTTGTAAGAATCCATTGTAATACTTTCCTAGATCTTCCTCAAGCTTTTAGGCTTCTTCCAAGGAACCTTGCTATGATACTAATTGTTGAAATAAGAGCAGACAACTGAGAGGGGGGTTGAATTAGTTGTCTCAAAAACTTCTATTACTTACATCAATTTACCTTCTTTATCACTTATTAACAAATGAAAGCATAAATCAACAACACATGAGCAGAAACATAACCAACACACATAGCACCAGGATTTTTACGTGGAAACCCGGTTAAGAGGAAAACCATGATGGGGGTTAACCCACAAGAAATTATACTTTTTTAAAAGTATTACAAATGGGGAAGGCACATGCCTTCAGGGCACACTACCTAGAGCTCACTGCCTACATAAATGATTACAAGAAGATTACCACATTTTTGAATTGATGAATAGAATCTACCAATGCAAGAATTCAGTTCTGGTTAAGCACAGAATACTGATCTTACACACTTCATCCTTATTCTACCCTATTTACTACTCTGCCATGATCTCGATCTTAGATCTTCACCTTCACACTTCTTTCTATCTTTTTCATACTTACTCCATCATATTCATCTCTCTCACACACCAAAACACTCAAATCCATCAGCTATATATATATCTGCATCAAGAGATTCAATCAACTGTAGTCAGCATCAAGAAAACTTAGAACTTTTATTAAGAACTCTGCTCTGTTAGCTAAATCCATACATGAACAATAATGTGGACCAAAATCTTGTGTTCTCAAATCATCAATCATGTTAGCCAAAATCACTAATTATCATAAATTGCTTAACCAACATCTTTTCTTCATTCAGACCAAGATCAAATGCTAGGTTGGCCTATTCTTCTTCTGACTGTACTGACTAACTGGAACCCGATACTCAGATGCTTATAACTTTTGAATCCTTCATCATCAGAGGCTAAATTCTTGGTTTTTGTTAGAAATGAAAGCAACACCACTTCAATGGAAATCTGATTCAAGATAAATTTCAGCAAACTTTAACTGTGTGTTATTAGTAGAGATTGTAATCAAAACATAAACCCACAATACAAATATATACCATAAGCAGAATGAAGAACATAACAGAAGTGTTTAACGTGGAGAAAACCCTTTCGGGTAAAAAACTCCACCAAGAAAAGAGGCCAAGTTGTATTATCTTCACAAAAGGAGATTACAAATACATTCACTTCCTCTGTCCTCCAACCTTCACTCCGGCAGAACTTAGGTACCTGTAAACTATTATATGCATCTCATCTACTATGCTATGGTTTTTATAGAATTTACACAACCTCAAGATATTAAATGACTTCTTACAAGCCCATGACACTTGCCAAGAGTCAACAATACACCCTTGGGCGTCCATGGCCAAGAATAGGCTCTTACGGGGTCATAAATGCTGTCATACATGCATCCTACACTTGGAAAAAAGTGCCCATGCAAGCTTGAACGACTTGGGGCCAAAAAATAACCACCTACAACATCTTATGACGCATCATATGCTATTATTAGTGTCATAGAATCTCTTACACTTTCTTACAACATCTATGACATGCGTCATAACACTAAAAATAGATTATTCCTCCACATGTGCACCCCACTTTGACCAATTACCATTTACCATAGTAAATGACATCCCATAACTACCGCCAGTAACTCTGGGACTTACCATGCAGTAACTTCGTAATTACCGTGGATAGTAAATAATTTTTACCACTGCTGGTGAAACTTGTACATCCCTTATGGGTAATTACAAATAATAAATGGAATAATACAATAATGGGATTTACAAGGTTAATGACACCTTATCCCAACATTCTCCCACTTGACATTATACATTGTAAATCAACCCATAAGAAATCAAATAAAAAATAATCAGGTACTAGAAACAAGGCCCATGGCCTCTCTGCACCACACAAACTTCTCTGTGCTCACAGGCTTGGTCAATAAATCTGCAACATTCTCTTGAGTGTCTATCTTCTTCAACTCAATCTCTCCATTTGCAACCAACTCTCGAACAAAGTGATACTGAACATCAACATGCTTAGTCCGAGCATGACACATGGGATTCTTAGCCAAACAAATAGCACTCTGGCTATCACAACCGATCTGAATATTTCTGCAATCAAAACCAATACCTATACACAATCTCCTCAACCAAACTGCCTCCTTAGATACATGAGTTGTAACCATATACTCTGCTTCTGTGGTGGACAAAGCAAATGTGGGCTGCCTCTTACTCATCAAACTCACTGCACCTCCAAATAGAGTAAACACATAGCCACTAGTGAACCTTCGACTATCCAAGTCACCTGCCCAATCTGCATCAACAAAACCCTGTATGTCCAAAGATTTATCAGCACTATCAATTCCAGAATAAACCAAACAATGATCAGGAGTACCTACAAGATATTTAAACACCATCTTCTCATAGTTCCAATGTTGTCTACCAGGGTTAGACATAAATCTGCTCAAAACTCCCAATGCTTAGGCAATATCTGGTCTAGTGCAAACCATTGCATACATCAAACTCCCTACAACACTAGCATATGGCACATTAGACATATCTTCAAGATCATCCTCAGTCTTTGGACACATATCTAATGAAAGCTTAGTACCAATGGGTAAAGGAACTCTAATTGGATTATAGTATTGCAAACTAAACCTCTGCAAAATAGTATTCTCATACTTACTTTGTGACAACCAAAGCTTTCTATTAACTCTATCCCTCCTAATCTCCATTCCCAAAATATACCTTGCAGCACCAAGATCCTTCATCTCAAATACACCTAAAAGTTGGGCTTTAAGCTCACTAACCATACCCTTAGTATTGTTGAAAAACAACATGTCATCAACATACAAAGCAATAACTAGTATAGAATCATTAACACAATGAATGTAAACACAATGGTCCTCCTCGCTTCTAACAAAACCCAATTTCAAAACAAATGAGTCAAACTTTTGATACCACATTCTAGAGGATTGTTTTAGACCATAAAGAGACCTCTTTAATCTATAAACCCAATGTTCTTTTCCTTTTACCTCAAAACCTGTAGGCTGTTGCATATAAATTTCTTCTTCAAGATCTCCATGAAAGAACGCAGTCTTAACATCCATTTTCTTAATCTCCCAATCATAAGCTATAGCAATGGATAAGAGAAATCTAATAGAAGTCAATTTAGCAATAGGAGAGAATATCTCACCAAAATCAACTCCCTCTCTCTAGGAGTAGCCCTTGGCTACCAGTCTAGCCTTGTACTTCTCCAATGACCCATCTGCTCCAAACTTCTTCTTGAAGACCCACTTACATCCTATGGCCTTTCTTCCTTTGGGCAAATGAACAAGATCCCATGTGTTATTAGAGTCTAAAGCCATCATCTCCTTTTGCATGGCTAGCTGCCAAGACTCACTATCATCTGTGGAAATAACTTCCTTGTAGGATCTAGGTTCATCGTTAGTACTCAATAAAGCATATACACAATGGAAATATGGTGGGCTATACCTATCAACTAGATTCTGTTATCTTGTGGATCTCCTCAAGGGTGGAGTAAGAGACTCTACTTGTTCTTTTGCATGATCATCTACACCAACTTTTTCTGTCACAACAGATTCATCTTCATCAAAACTACTTCAATCTTCTTCTTCTTCTTCACCCCCCAATCCACCATTTTGTTCTTCCTGAGGTGCATCTTGCTGCTCTAAATCAAAGTGCACCTTCTTTACCTTTTCATCTTTCTCTTTTGGCTGCTTAGGTTCAAAAATAGCTTTAAGTTCCCTAAAAATAACATCTCTAGAAAAGACAATCTTGCAGGTTAGTGGATTCCAAAGCTTATAACCTTTGACATTATCACCAAATCCAATGAATGTACATTTTTCAGCCTTTGGATCCAACTTAGATCGCTTTTCCCTAGGCACATGAACAAAAGCCTCACATCCAAAAACCCTTAAATGTGAAACAGAAGGTTTCTTACTTGTCCACACTTCATAAGGTGTCGAATCAAGAACCTTACAAGGAGATCTGTTTATCAAGTAGCAAGCAGTACACACAGCCTCTGCCCAAAAGCATTTATCCAACTGTGCATCACTAAACATACTTTTGGCCCTTTCCATAATTGTTTGGTTAATCCTTTCTGCAACACCATTTTGCTGTGGTGTATATGGAGTTGTCTTTTGTCTGATTATACCTGCATGCTTGCAAAACTCATCAAATTCCTTAGAGCAATATTCCCCTCCATTGTTAGATCTTAATATTTTTATCTTTAAACCTGATTGGTTCTCTACTCAGACTTTGAATTCCTTAAACTTAGTGAAAACTTTAGATTTATGCTTCATAAAATAAATCCATGTAAATCTGGATACATCATCAATGAAGGTTAAAAAATAACGAGATTTTCCAATAGATTCATTATCCACAGGTCCAAACACATCCATATGAATAATTTCTAACTTCTCTTTTGCTCTATTACTTTCTGAAAGAAATATTTTCTATTTTATTTACCAAACACACAATGCTCACAGAAATCAAAGTGCTCATCAGAATAAGAGAAACCATCCAACAAATTTTTATTCTTAATAGTTTTTAATACATTATTGCTTGTGTGGCCTAATCTACGGTGCCACAACATACATGTATTTTCAGTAGTGGCCTTAGATACATAGGAGGCATTACAAACTGTAGTGGCTTCAAGCTTAAACAAGTTCCCAAATCTCTTCCCTTTCGCTACCACCAAGTTCCCTCTCACCAATCTACAGCCATGTTTGTCAAATGTCACATGCATTCCCAAATCATTCAACTTTGAAACTAAAATCAGATTTCTAGCTAATCTAGGAACATGCAAAACACCAAGGAGGGTTTTAATCCTCTCGTCACTGAAACACAACAATACCTTTCTTTTCCTGACAATTAGATATGTAGAGTTGTCACCAAGGTAGTTATTACCTCCATCATATTCTTCATATGTGGAGAACCATTCCTTATGTGGGGTCATATGAAATGAGCATTCTGAGTCAATCAACTAGTGATCATTAGAAATAAGATTACATACAAAAAGTAAAACTTCTTCACCTGCATTCGAGGACTTATCCAAAGCACTCTCCCACTGCTTCTTGGGATTTCTACACTCCTTCACATGTCCTCTTTTACCACAGTTCCAACACTTAACTCTATTCTTTTTAACATGAGTCTTAGACCAGCTTGGACTTGTCCTTAGCCCATTTCTAATCTTCCTTAGGTCCTCTTTCCTTAGACCTTCCCCTGACACTGAGAGCATCCCCTGAACTATCTGAACCCTTCTTCCTCAATTCCTATGATAGTAGCACTAAAACAAGAGCATCCAACTTTGGATCCATGAGGTTAGTAGTGATAGCATGGATAACATTCTCCCAAGACTCAGGTAAAGAACATAGAAGTAAGATACATTTATCTTCCTCACTAACCTCAACATCTACTGAATCAAGCTGACTCACCAATAAATTAAAAGAATTTAAATGCTCTGCAACTAACTCACCCTCTTTCATTTTCATGGAAAATAATTTTCTTTTTAAATAAAGTTTATTTACCATACTCTTGGCTTGATAGATCTCACCCAACCATTTCCACAACTTGTATGTAGTCTCTTCTTTTGCGACATTCAGCAGCACAGAATCTGAAAGACACAAACGAATGGTTCCCCATGCCTTCTTATCTAGTCTATCCCATTCATCTTGAGAGACATCGTTAGGTTTCTTCTCTTTTTGGATAGCCAACCATTGGTTTCTTTCTTCCAACAATTCTTCCATTTTCAGCTTCCACAACTCATACCCCGTTCCGTTGAACTTCTCAATGTCCATTCGAGAGGTTGATGCAACGGTGGATGCAACCATAATAACAACACAAGATCTACAAAACAAATGCAATCAAATCTCCCACTGCAGCTACAGCTTCCACACTACCACCCAAGAGTCAAAGCTGACCAGGCTCTGATACCAAATGTTAGAAATGAAAGCAACACCACTTCAATGGAAATCTAATTCGAGATAAATTTCAGCAAACTTTAACTATGTGTTATTGATGGAGATTGTAATCAAAACATAAACCCACAATGCAAAAATATACCAGAAGCAGAATGAAGAACATAACACAAGTGTTTAATGTGGAGAAAACCCTTTTGGGTAAAAAACTCCACCAAGAAAAGAGGCCAAGTTGTATTATCTTCACAAAAGGAGATTACAAATACATTCACTTCCTTTGTCCTCCAATCTTCACTCCGGCAGAACCTGGGTACCTGTAGATTGTTATATGCATCTCATCTACTTTACTATGGTTTTTATAGAATTTACACAACCTCAAGATATTAAATGACTTCTTACAAGCCCATGACACTTGTCAGGAGTCAACAATACACCCTTGGGCGTCCATGGCCAAGAATAGGCTCTTACGGGGTCATAAATGTTGTCATACATGCATCCTACACTTGGAAAAAAGTGCCCATGCAAGCTTGAACGACTTGGGGCCAAAAATAACCACCTACAACATCTTATGATGCATCATATGCTATTATTAGTGTCATAGATTCTTATGACAACTTACAGTTGTCATAGAATCTCTTACACTTTCTTACAACATCTATGACGTGCGTCATAACACTAAAAATAGATTATTCCTCCACATGTGCACCCCACTTTGACCAATTACCATTTACCATAGTAAATGACATCCCGTAACTACCACCAGTAACTCTGGGACTTACCGTGGACAGTAAATAATTTTTACCACTGCCGGTGAAACTTGTACATCCCTGATGGGTAATTACAAATACTAAATGGAATAATACAATAATGGGATTTACAAGGTTAATGGCACCTTATCCCAACAATTTTGGATAGTCCTGACAATTATTATTACTCCCTCAGATCCGTAGCATACTATAATTTACCACTAGAGAGATCCGGACCAAGATACTGGACCCTATCACATGCTCTGTTTCTGACTACCCAGACTTAGACAAATCTTCACTCTGACTTCTAGTATGAATAAATTGTGTTGTATGGATGTGTAGGAGAGACTTAGTTGCCATCAATGACAACATCTATCATGCATAGTAGTGTCTCTTTCCAACAACTCCCAAGGAAGCAACTACTCCCTGAACTGAGAACAAACTCAGAAAAGATTACAATATGATAGTCCTTCTACTGCCTAAAAATTGAGATGATTGCAATTCTACTTCTACGAAAGATTGGAACAAATTAGGCACACTCTTCACTTCCTTTCTATCACACAAACATCTTCAGGATGAATTAGGAGAGCTTCTAACACATCTTCTTTTTCTCCTTCATTTGCACATCATAACAAATTCATTCTGCTCCTTTTCTTGCTTGCGAACCTTATCAACTATCTTGCAACCACACACCACCTAATTCAATTTGATTTAAAATTTTACATGATATTACATTGATTACATTGCTTTTTAGCCAGAGACAACATTAAAAATACATTTATAAGTCGACTAGACTACACACAACATGAAACGTGTAGAGGATACGTCCTAAACAAGACTACATGCTACACCAACGAAAGACCCATGCCTTGTGGACATCAACACTTGTTTAACTAGGCCCAAAACATCCTTTGCAACATCAAACATCAAGGAATTATATCCACACATTCTACTCATTTGAAATAGGACAAACTTAAGTGAAGACATATGAAACTTGAAGCATAACGACCACAACAACTTGAAAACCTTGTGCAGTACTGGAAATGAGAAAGATCTTCATGAAACTCTTCTAGATGAGTCTACAAGACCCATACAACATCTCTAAACACTCCTTTACCTCCGCACATCAAATATTTTGTGCCATACATCTTCAATCATGAACTCTAAGAACAATAGGTCATCCTGAACACACTGCAACATACTATCATTGAAAAATGATCTTGTGGAGCACAAGGAACCTTGAAACAATAAGAAAGCATGTAATTCACTTCCATAAACATGTCAACAAAACTACAAAGACAAACATTCACATCTGGAGGAATGCAGAGCATTCCAATAGGCTTTCAACACCATCTTACTCTGTCAGAACACATGCCAATACTCTATCATGCATAAATTTCACAACGGAAGGACACATCATCTAAAACTTTAGAATTATCACCTTCACAACACCCTGAACATAGTTCTAGAACCACATAGCCATAACTACAAATGCAGAGGAATGTGGAGCATTCCATTTCCCTACTAAGAACACCTTCACAGAACCAACACTATCTTCACATTGTCAACTGCAAAACACCCTTTTGGTAGTCCAAACACCATGAAACTTGGAACCTACATGCTTTGTCACTATATTAAGCTTTCTTCCAAACCGCAAAGGCACAACATCAAAATAATGAAAATGTTGAGCGATCTCCCAGACAGTCTTCAAACATAATCATCCTGTAGCAGAAACTTTCACCAACTTCCAGAGGCCAAACCTTCTTTGTATCAACACATGAATTCTTAGAAATAGTAAGAGAGATCACACAATATGCTTCAGGCCACCAATAACATATTCCCAACAATAGCACCACATCTGATTATATTAGTGCTTCTAATTCCCATATTAATATGACTTCATACTCAACTCTTCATTGATCAAGGCATGACATTCAACCATGAACTTCAGTAACCACATTATATTCAACATGACTTCCAACCATGAACTTCTAATTCCCATCTCAATATATCTTCTTTAGGAGCATGACATCCAACCATGAACACCATCACACATCCATGACAATGTTGACATCAATGATAACCTTAGGAACCATATGTGTAACAATCTCCCCCTTTGGCATTAATGGAAACACATACCTACACATTCTCCCCCTTTGACATCAAGGACAGAGGGCAAATTCTTCTCTTCTTAAGGCAATAGTTCTTCTTGCAACAAAGAAACTCCCCCTATCATCAGCAACCACTACTTGCTCCCTCTAAGAGTTAGCCACCATCAGTTTAGGAAAAAAATATAACATGAACCACTCTCCTTGGATAGATGCACCACTATGCATCTAGCAAGAAGGAGGGGCAGTTACCCCTAACCTCTGCCAGAGATCCTCAAAAGTGTCCTTTGCAAGAGCCTTTGTAAAAATATCTGCAATCTGATCCTTTGTTGGAACATATTCCAACTTGACTTCCTTATCTGCAACCTTCTCTCTTAAAAAATGATACCTTATTGCTATATGCTTGGTGCTAGAATGCATCACTGGATTCTTGAAAATATTGATAGCACTTGTATTGTCACACAAAATGGGAATAGGCTCATCATACAATACCTTGATATTATTCAAGGTTTGCTTCATCCAAAACACTTGTGTATAGTAGGCTCCTACTACAATATACTATGCCTCTGCAGTTGATAAGGACACTAAATCTTGCTTCTTGCTCTGGCATGAAACCAATCTACTTCCTAAAAAGAAAGCACCACCACTTGTACTTCTATCATCAACACAACCAACCCAATCAGTATTAGTGTAGGCATTCAAATCAAAATCATTACCTTTTGAATACCATAATCCATACCCTGAAGTTCCCTTCAAGTATTTGAATATTCTTTTCACTGCCTTCTCATGTGTTTGCTTTAGATTAGATTGATATCTAGCAACCACACATATTGCATGCATGATATTAGTTCTAGAAGCCATCAGGTACAACAATCCTCCAATCATAGATCTATAGGAAGCCTAATCAACCTTCGAAGACTCATCATCCTTGCTTAGGTGACATCTAGTGACCATAGGAGTACTTACTGGTTTTGAATCCTCCATACCAAACTTATTCAACAACTCTTTGACATATAACTTAGCTTGATAAATAATGATACCACCATCTAGCTAAGTAATTTGAAGTCCAAGGAAGAAAGACATTTCACCAATCATAGGCATTTCAAACTTGTTTTGCATCTCCTCTACAAACCTTTTACACAAATCATCATCTCCACCAAAGATAATATCATCAACATATACTGCAACTATCAATATCACGTCTCCTTCTTCCTCAATATAAAGATTGCTATCTGTAGTACCTTTCTTGAAGCCTTACTGAAGTAAGTACTTGTCCAACCTAGCATACCAAGCTCTAGGTGCTTGCTTGAGACCATACAATGTTTTCTTAAGTCTGCACACCATTTTTGAATCTCTTGATATCTTAAAACCATCTGGTTGCTCAATGTAAACTTCTTCCTCTAGACCACCATTCAAAAATATTGACATCCATATGATATACCTTGAAATTCTTATGAGCAACAACCTGGGCAAGGAACATTCTAATTGCATCCATCCTAGCTACTGAAGCAAAAGTCTCCTCAAAATCAATGCCTTTAACTTGAGAGTAGCCCTTACATACCAACCTTTCTTTATTCCTTACAACTTCACCATCTTCATTCATCTTGTTCCGGAACACCCACTTTGTTCCTATGATATTTTTGTTGGTTGGTCTGGGAACCAATTCCCATGTTTGATTCTTCTCTATTTGATCCAGTTCTTCTTCTACTACTTTTATCCATTCACCATCTTTTCTAGCATCAGCAAAGGTTTTGGATTCTACTTTTGATAACAAACACAAGTTTACTTGCTCATGTGTCTTAGCAAACCTTCTCCTTGTCTGCACACCTTCATTCTTATCTCCAATGATCTGATCTGTTGAGTGATTCTTCTGAACATACTTTGCTGGAGTCTCAAGCATCTGCTCTAGTTCTTGTTCCTTTTCTTCTTTCTCTTCTTCTTCATCTTCAATGCATGGAAAGATGCCAGATTTAGAGTCCTCCGAATCTTGTGAGATCTAATACAAATCTTCATCTAATTTGACATTTGTGTTTTCAATCATCTTTCCTAATCTTTTGTTGTAGCATCTATAGGCCTTGCTTCTGGTTGAGTAACCAAGAAAGATTCCTTCATCACTTCTTGAATCAAACTTTCCTACGTCTTATTCATCTCTTTTGATATAGCATTTTCTGCCAAAAATCTTGAAGTATCTAATAGTGGGAGGTCATCCATACCAAACCTCATAAGGGGTCTTAGTGCTATTGACCCAGAGTTGCACCCTGTTAATTAGATAGACAACAGTGTGAAGTGCTTCCTTCCAGCACATATTAGGCAAATCTGCATCTTTCAATATTGCCCTTGACATCTCTTGCACAGTCCTATTTTTCCTTTCAACTACCTCATTTTCTTGAGGGGTCCTAGGAGCTAATAGTTTCTCCTAATACCATGATCTTCAAAAAAAATTTCAAATTCATTTGAAGTAAACTCACCTCCTCTATTGGACCTTAAACATTTGATCTTAGCATCCATTTCATTTTCAACCAAGGCTTTGAAAACCTTAAATTTATCAAGGGCATCTGATTTTTCTCTTAAGAAGGTAACCCAAGTCATTCTATAATAATCATCAATGAGCAACATAAAATACCTCTCACCTTGTGGACTCTTTACTCTTGTAGGACCACATAGATTAGTATGAATCAGCTCCAATGGCATTGAAGAAGAATAATCCTTGCTTTTGAAACTTATCTTTGTCTACTTTCCCATTTGACATTCCTTACATACTGTGTTTGTAGGCTTGATTATCTTGGGTATGTCTCTCACTGCATGAGTAGAGCTGATCCTTACCATATTATAAAAATTGTTGTGTCCCATTCTTTTGTACCATAGTCAACACTCACTAGATTGAGCCAACAAACATGTTCTTTTATTTATCTCTTTCAGATGACAGATATCACCATATGACTTGATACCTTCTGCAACTAGTTTTCCAAACCCTGCCTTCCTAATGTTACAAGGTCTTTAGCATGAAAGGTGAGATTGTAATCTTTGTTGCACATTTGACTGATACTAAGAAGATTGTGCTTTATCCCTTTGACATATAGGACATCCTCAATCCTGTTCTTCCCATTAATAGTTATGGCACCCTTTCCACAGATTTGTGCCGACTCATCACCACCAAACTTGATAGCTCCATCATCCCACTTCTCAAGGTTGATAAACTTTTCCTTATCACCAGTCATATGATTAGAGAAACCATTATTAATAACCCAAGCTTTGGCATCTTCTCTTGCATGAAAGGAAGTCCATACAACCATTGATCTATCATTGTTTTGATATGTTTGCAAGGCATCGGTCTTCTCACATTTTCCAACATCATTCTTTTTGTCACCAAAATTTAAGGCCATGAAAATTGTTTCATCATTTGAATCATCATGATCCTCATCTTCTAAAGAACAACTGCTCTCTATGGAATACAAGCTTCTTTTGAACTTGTCTCTCTTGTTACTACCCCTTGATTCTTTAAAAGGACATTTCAAAGCAAAGTGACCAACCTTTCCACAATTGAAACATTTGAAAGGTAAGTTACCTTTGTATTTGCCAGTGCCTTTCTTCAATCTTCTCACAAAATTTGCTTCAACTTCATTAGAGCTTTCATCTTCATCAACAGTTTCATCCTTTGTCTTCTTATTGACTTTGAAAGTACCTTCTATCTTTGTAGCATCACTGTCAAACTCTCTTATTTCAAAAGCAGTAAGGGTACCAAACATTTTATCTACAGTGTAAGTATCCAAGTCTAAATTCTCCTCAATAGCAGATACTTTATGGATGTAAGATTTAGGGAGAGATCTCATAACCTTCTTCATAATCTCATCTTCTTCCACTTTACCACCAAGACCTATGATGCCATTGACCACTTCATTCACTCGAAGCATATATCTAACAATGTCTTCATTCTCTGTCATTGTTAGGGTCTCAAATTTGCTTTTGAAGATTTGCATGTTTGCTTGCTTTACTTTCTTGTCTCCTTCATAAATGGTCTCAAGTTTATCCCAAACTTCTTTAGTAGAACTACAACTCATTACCTTTGAAAGTTCTAAATCAGCTAACCCACTCATTATAGAAAACTTTGCCTTGGCATTATTCTCATACTCCTTAACTTCATCTGAATCTGTAGGAGTAGTAGTAGGAACTTTGTAACTAGTCTTGATAGAGTCCCAAACACCACACCCTAGAGAATTAATATAGGCTTCCATCCTTAGCTTCCAAAAAGCATAATTTGTTCCATCAAACCTAGGTATCTTGATGGATCCATTATGTGCCATCTCGGACCTTCCTCAAGCAGTTAAGCTTCCTTCAAAGGAACTTGGCACTGATACCAATTGTTGAAGACATCAGGATATTGAGAGGGGGGTGAATCAATATTTAAACAATCTTCAAATCTTCTAGAGCAGATTAAAACTTAAGCATCACAATATTAACATAAACATAAAAGATTAACACAATGCATATCAACACATAACACCATATATACGTGGAAAACCCAAGAGGAGAAAAACCATAGTGAGAACTAACTCACAATATATGAAGCTCAAATAACAACTTTGTTTTAGGGCTACAACCCAAGGAAGCAACTACTCCCTACAAACTTTGATTCGGGGCTACAATGTAAAGAAGCTACTACTCCTTGATAACTTTGATTTAGGGTCACTCCGAAGGAAGCTACACCTTTCTAAAGACTTTGTTTTAGGGTCACTCCTAAGGAAGAAACTACTCCCTCAACTGAGAACAAACTCAGAAAAGATTACAGTATGATAGTCCTTCTATTGCTTGAAAATTGACATTGAAATTCACACCTTTGATGATTACAATTCTACTTCTAAAGATTGAAACAAATTAAGAACACTCTTCAATTCCTTCCTGTCACACAAATATCTTTAAGATGAATCAGGATAGTTTCTAACACATCTACTCTTTCTCCTTTAGTCGCAAATCATAATGCATTCATTCTGCTCCTTTCTTGCTTGTGAACCTTATCAACTATCTTGCAATCACATACCACCTAACTCAATTTGATTTACAATTTATACATGATATTACGTTGATTACATTGCTTGTTGGCTAGAGAAAACATTAAAAATACATTTATAAGTCGGCCAGACTACACACAACATGAAACGTGTAGAAGACAAGTCCTAAACAAGACTACACACTACACCAACATAAGACCCATGCCTTGCAGATATCAACACTTGCTTAACTAGGTCTAAAACATCCTTTACAGTATCAAACATCAAGGAATTACATCCGTACACTCTATTCATTTGAAAATAGGACAACCTTAAGCAAAGACATATGAAACTTGAAGCATAACGGCCACAACTTGAAAACCTTGTGCGATACTAGAAACAAGAAAGATCTTCATGAAACTCTTCTAGATGAGTCTACAAGACTCATACAACATATACAAACACTCCTTTACCTCCGCACATCAAAGATTTTGTGTCATACATCTTCAATCATGAACTCTAAGAAAAATAGGTCATCTGGAACACACTGCAACATACTGTCATTGAAAAACTGAGCTTGTGGAGAACCAAAAACCTTGAAGCAACAAGAAAGAATGTAATGCACTTCTATAAACATGTCCACAAAACCACAAAGAAAAACATTCACTTCTGGAGGAATGCAAAGCATTCCAACAGGCCTTCAACACCACCTTACTCATCATAACACATGTTAGTACTCTATCATGCCTAACCTTCATAGCGGAAGGACAAATGATTTGAAAATTTAAAATTATCACCTTCACACTGGCACCCTGAACATAGTTCCAAAACCACATAGTCATAATTCCAAATGCAGAGGAATGTGGAGTATTCCATTTCCCTACTAAGATAACCTTCACAGAACCAACACTGTCTTCACACTGTCAACTGCAAAACACGCTTCCAGTAGTCCAAACACCATGAAACATGGAACATACATGCTTTGTCACTATATTAAGCTATCTTCCAAACTGTAGAGGCATAACATTAAATTAATGAAAATACTGAGCAATCTCCTAGGCAGTCTTCAAAGATAGTCATCCTGTAGCAAAAACTTTCACCAACTTCTGAAGGCCAAACCTTCTTTGTATCAACACATTCATTCTTAGAAATAGTAGGAGAGGTCATACAATATGCTTTAGGCCACCAATAACATCTTCCCAACATCAATACCACATCTGATTATCTTAGTGCTTCTAATTCCTATATTAATATGACTTCATACTCAACTTTGCATTGACCAAGGCATGACATTCAACCATGAACTTTAGTAACCACATTCTATTCAACATGACATCCAACCATGAAATTCTAATTCCCATCTCAATATATCTTCTTTAGGAGCATGACATCCAACCATGAACACCATCACACATCCATGACAGTGTTGACATCAATGACAACCTTAGGAGCCATATGTGTAACAATTGGAGCAAAAAGTGGGTTTTTACCCTGTCATAGGACATTGGTATGAAGTGTCTTAAAAAATACCTTAAATTCACACTAGACATGATAAATAGTAGCTAAAAATAATAAATCATGGTGCAATAAGTCTAGTGCAAGGTGAAAACTCAGTTAAATCTGTCACCCTGGTCAAAAAGTAGGTCTTTTGACCCTGACAGGACAAAGTGGGGTTTTGGAGGTTCATTGAATATGCAGGGAATCAGGCCCTCACAAGATATATCATGTCATGTGATGTTTCAGTGTAACACCTAGTGTACTGGTGCAAGATGCACTATCAAGTCTTTGCAGTGAAAACAAGGATCACCAAATAGCAGGGAAATTAGAGGTCATAGGATATATCCATTACCATGATATTTTAATACTAAGGGACACTAAATATTTCAAAACTACGGGAGTAGGTAAGAAGTGCTTCACTGGATAGTAGGGATTTAAAAGTTCACTAGACATGTTTGGTACAACAAGAAAATAATGCAAAACCTCCTTCCGAAAAGTTCTAAGGAAAAGCGGGGAAAACATGACTGACTGGAGGATGTAGGGAAATGAGACCTCATAAGACATATCTTGTGAAGAGCAATGTTAGCACAAACATCCTAAGTCTGAGTTTTTTAAGTGTTAGAACAAATGATGCTTATCGACAAAGCTTTTAGGGCTTATGGGATATATCTATTGACAACTAAATGTCGTGCTAAAGTAAATTTCCCACTTAGGGCATATTTCAAATATTTAAATTACAAGGAATACAGTGCCCTAATCTAGAAACTACTGAATTCTAAACTCCCCTAGCAAAAAAATGAAACGCTCTTAACAACCCTTAAACAAGGAAATCCTTCCCCAAAATAGAGCTCTATCTATTTGATTGAGTAAACCCTAATCAACTCAAATTGAACATTGAAACAAAACAAAATGCAACAGGGTCTACTCACATCATTCAAACTTGCAAGAATCCATATCGAAAGACATCCAAAATAAATGTAGTGATTTTGAGCTTAAATAAGGATTTCAACAGTAAATTGAAGAGAGAAAGTGTAATAGAGGCTGACCTGACATGCAATAAAACACCTAATAGACTTGCAAGCCGACCCTCCAAATCTTCCTAAATCATTATGGGGAGCTCTGAATCACACAACAAATTGCTTAGGAAATGGCCAAATTTGTAGAGCTCAGATTCTCAAAGAAATTTCAAATGCAAATGAGGGATTGATGATTGAATTCATCCTCTTATGTGTTCTAAAAAATGCCATTAATGATGCTGTCAATTGACAAGGTGTTAGGCACTATTAAACTAAAAGTGGGGAAATGCCACTAGATGGGATATAGAGAGAAACGGGACTTCACAGGATATGTCTTGTGTCGAGGAATATTCGCACAATATCCTATGTCCTAACAAAGACCCGCTTCTCCCAAGTTCAAAGTTGGTAGAACTTTTCTAAGCTACTGGATATGTCCAGAGACCATAGTTTTTAGTGCTTATCCTATGAAGTGAGTTTTTAGTGCTTTGTTCAGTGACACAAGGTTTCAGCAAAGTTTAGTGAAGTACAATTTTAGTGCAAAAGCACACAAGGAGCTACTACTTGAGCTCAACATCAATCAAGACACTTCAACTCAATCACTAAAACATCAAATCAAGCTTAATCATGCCAAAATATCCAAATGTAGTGCAAGTTATCCAATTGATCAAGATTTTATTTTCCCACAAGCTAGGAGGTCAAAACTGAGACTAAGCCAAAACAACAAAAACAAAGGGGGTATCCATTTGGAAAAATAGGGCGTGTGTGCAAGGCACAACAAATGAAGACTCTACTAGGAAATGCTCAAGAATATTTATAAGACAATCGATAGTTACGAACCCAGAATCTCTACGTTTCCCACTTATTAAACCAAGTGAACATGACACAAGATCAAGGAATCAGAGATCACTGACTTAGTGCAACCATCCATATTCTGAAAATCTAAGTGTGTGCAAATGCGTTTATTCCCATCCCTTGGCAACTAAGGTCATCTAGGTTCACTTGCATTAAGCTACATGAATGATACCCACCTTATGAGCTACATGGACATTCCCTCACTACCAGTCAAGCATTTATAGCCTTGACGAGGTTGTCACTATGATTCCTCTCAAACATTGCTCTACTGCCAACCATGTGCCTATAGCCCCGATAGAGTTGATTGAATCCTCCAACTAATTGAATGATTTATGGGGGTACTAAGAAGTACCTATTTTGATAAATTAGCTTTTGATATAAGTACTAGAAAGTACCACATACCCCTATAGAGCATGTTTAATATCACATGGGCTACGTACATTAATTCAACTTTGTTGGGCTGGGAATCATAGTGGCGATAAAGGTGAGACCTTAAGATTTTTCACTTAACCTAAGATCACCAAGACTCTCTTAGAAACTTTAGGATCATTAAGAT